>OV277861.1:18248353-19741478 GCA_922989275.2 Gari tellinella
GAACGTCGAATTTCGACAATATTTCGACTTTTTCCCTTACTTGCAGTTTGTCGAACGTCGAAATTCGACCCTAATTCGACAATTCCCGACTTTGTATAAATGTCGAACGTCGAAATTCGACATCAGTTCGACAAAGTAATGTGTTTAAGAAATTTTGAATGTCGAACGTCGAATTTCGACAATGTTTCGACTTTTTCCCTTACTTGCAGTTTGTCGAACGTCGAAATTCGACCCTAATTCGACAATTCCCGACTTTGTATAAGTGTCGAACGTCGAAATTCGACATCAGTTCGACAAAGTAATGTGTTTAAGAACTTTTGAATGTCGGATGTCGAATTTCGACAATATTTCGACTTTTTCCCTTACTTGCAGTTTGTCGAACGACGAAATTCGACCCTAATTCGACAATTTCCCGACTTTGTATAAGTGTCGAACGTCGAAATTCGACATCAGTTTGACAAAGTAATGTGTTTAAGAACTTTTGAATGTCGGATGTCGAATTTCGACAATATTTCGACTTTTTCCCTTACTTGCAGTTTGTCGAACGACGAAATTCGACCCTAATTCGACAATTTCCCGACTTTGTATAAGTGTCGAACGTCGAAATTCGACATCAGTTTGACAAAGTAATGTGTTTAAGAAATTTTGAATGTCGAACGTCGAATTTCGACAATATTTCGACTTTTCCTTACTTGCAGTTTGTCGAACGTCGAAATTCAACCCTAGTTCGACAATTTCCCGACTTTGTATAAATGTCGAACGTCGAAATTCGACATCAGTTCGACAAAGTAATGTGTTTAAGAAGTTTTGAATGTCGAACGTCGAATTTCGACAATATTTCGACTTTTCTCTTACTTGCAGTTTGTCGAACGTCGAAATTCAACCCTAGTTCGACAATTTCCCGACTTTGTATAAATGTCGAACGTCGAAATTCGACATCAGTTCGACAAAGTAATGTGTTTAAGAAGTTTTGAATGTCGAACGTCGAATTTCGACAATATTTCGACTTTTCTCTTACTTGCAGTTTGTCGAACGTCGAAATTCAACCCTAGTTCGACAATTTCCCGACTTTGTATAAATGTCGAACGTCGAAATTCGACATCAGTTCGACAAAGTAATGTGTTTAAGAAGTTTTGAATGTCGAACGTCGAATTTCGACAATATTTCGACTTTTTCCTTACTTGCAGTTTGTCGAACGTCGAAATTCAACCCTAGTTCGACAATTTCCCGACTTTGTATAAATGTCGAACGTCGAAATTCGACATCAGTTCGACAAAGTAATGTGTTTTAAAAATGTTGAATGTCGAAAGTCGAATTTCGACAATATTTCTACATTATGGCAAAGCTGACTTATCGATCGGCAAAATTTGTTACATTATGTGAAAGCTTAAATGTCGAAAGTCGAAATTCGACAGCTGTTCGACCTTTCATTTGTGAAAGGTCGAATGTCGAATTGTCGAATGTCGTGCAAACTTCACACACCTCTTTTAGGACGCATATTTCTACCCCCATGACCCCGTTTGTCTCATCAACATCCGCTCTTTATGCAATAACTATTATCTACCTAATTTACACCCATGTGTAAACAACTGCATACAATGCAACTAGGATACAATAAAGAGTTATTAAATATTTTAGATCAGGTCTTTTATATCAGTTTCTTTAAAGTTTAAACAATTTCATTTTCAAACTGTTCAGAAACAGGCCAGCTCAGAAAAACTGAGTATTTGGAAGTCTGATCAGACCCACACTCACGGTTTGCAATTCAGATATTTATAAATCGCCGTGGTCATAAATACCTGTTATTTGTTACATTTCACTTATTGCGTTTAGTTTCGTTCAACCTATTACGTAATAAATATGTCGTATTTAATCCACCACCACTGCTTGGCGCCATATGACCATTTCATGTGTCTCGGTGCCGTAAAACCTAACTCCCTCCCTCCCTCCCTCCCTTAATCACTCACCCACTCACTCACTCTGCCACCCACCTACCCACTCATCCACTCACTCACTCACCCACTCAAATAATGAATGAATCAATCATCCAAACTGAAGATAATAGCTCCATTTTAAACAGTCATGAATATGAACGATAAGAAACAGTTTCTATATCCTAGCAGAATGTACCTTAAAGCTGACTGAGAATAAAGCAGAAAGTTTACGTCGCATTCTACAAATACCTTCAACATGTTTTCTTAATCATGGGCCCGTCTTATGTAACGTCGTGCGACAATTGTCGCAAGTCAGATTCTAAAAATTCTCAACTTTTATTTATTTCTCCATCTAATCCTGTCTTGCGACGTCTCTTTGGAACCGTCTTTTTAAGTCGATTCCAAAGAGATGTCGCAAGACAGGACTAGGTTAAGGAATCAGAAATTACATGTATTTTAATGTTTTTGACTAACGACCGTTTTTGTTGTACGATGTTTCCTAAGACGGGCCCCTGAAGTATGCGGGTAAAGTGTTGAACGGTAAAGAGTAACACCAGTACATGCGTATATTCACTATATTGTATTATTTTGTCTTTTTCAGGGACACGGTCAATTTGTTCCTCATCTTCACTCAGTTTGGGTTCTGTTGTGTGTACAATGTTTTTGTTGCCCAAAATATACAACAGGTACAACTCTAAAATAATTTGTATTTGTTAAACTGTTTGGGAAGGGCCGTTGGTAGAACTTGTGGCCCAACCCCATTTCATGTATATAATTGAAATAAAATATGTTTAAACTATACATCAGGTATATCTAGTTATATTATAGATCGCTGTTTCGTATGAAATGATATGCTCTGTGGACAAACGTTTGTTCACCGTTGTTTATCTACGTAATATAATAACCAATGTCGCGTACATGTACATAAATCATTTACATAGCTTTATCACGAGTTATTAACGAAACATAAGCAACGGGTGTTTATTTAACTCTCGCGCTGTCTGTTGTATTAACATGTTGGCTCTGCAATCAACTGACCAATTTATGGTATTGGACAGGAGTCACCTTTAAGCAAGGTAAAAGTAAAACAGAAAGCTTCTAAGTAGCTTTATGTTTTAACCTCACCTTGCTTTAAGGAGCGACCGGCGTTCAACACCAACAACAATCATTGTATGTTTCTATTAGAAGGATTCTTGATATTGTAATTTGATCGTACATGTATATTGTAATTTCCAATTAACTTGTTGAACCCTTGTAGTGCATAATTATGTGTATCCCATACAAACCGCATTCGTGTAATTGTGACGAATTGTGACGACTGAATACACTTATCATGTACAAACAGTGTAGATCCAGATAAGAGGACTCTTACATGGACCCTCTGATCAGAGTCTGCACTATTTTACCTTTATATCATTTTGTCAAAAAGAACCCTTAACATATAGTAAGAATGGACTTGGTTTTTATTGGACACTAGAATTGTCCATTTCAACTTTCAGGGGTCAATAGGTTGCAAATCAGCCGTGCTATAAAAAAGTAGACCAAGACGGCGCCTGGTCTTGATCTACACTGTTTGACCCACACGTGCATCTAAAGCATTTTATATAGCTGTATTAAATACGGTATTTGGTAGTGTAGATCAAACTCAGATTCAGCGCCTGCATGGGATGACAACGGTGCTTTGCCTGTACAATGTTGCAATGCAATAAGGCTGGTTTTGTCATGGTACGGCTCAACTATTTGTTTTGTTTGTTTTAGTTTATTGAGGCAATTCAGTCACACACGTTAGATGGACGTCTGTACATCATTTTCGTCACCATCATCATTGCTCCTTACAACATGATCAAAAGCCTGAAAGTGCTGGCGCCATTTTCCGCTGTTGCCAATGTCTTCAACACTGTTGGTCTTATTGTGGTCTTCTATGGCTTGTTCCAAGATCTTCCAGCCGTTGGTTCGCGGCCAGCCTTTGCCAGCGTGTCGACACTGCCGCTGTTCTTCGGCCAAGCGATGTTCTCATTTGAAGGTATAGGGTTGGTAAGTACTACTTAACGTATAAACAGTACCACCTACTTACCACGCCTGATTTCACTTTTATTGGGAAAGAACAACGTCGTATTTACAGTTAGGTGTTTAAAAAGTATATGAAGAAATGTTAAACGCCGTTGCATAAAGCATTGCAATTACTTCTGTAGTATTTGCATGGGTGGTGATCGATAGACCGTCCGGTAGCTCAGTCGATAGAGCATCGGAGTAAGATTGAGGTGATAGCGGGTTTGAGTCCTACTTCGGTCGGATATTTCTCCCTGGTTCACTTTAATGGCGTGAGAAGTGTTTGACGGCACATACAATTGCATTCATTCTGTCTTCGAGAGAGCTTTGAAAGCTCTGGAAAGCGAAAGAAGAGGTGTGTAAAGATCGGAGTGGTGGTGATCGACCGAACAAAGAAAAAACGTATATGTTTTGAAATTCTCAATAAAACATGCACGAGCTACAACGGCTTAATGTGACGTAATATGGCTTCGAAAATGCGTACGCCAAGAAATGTAACGCCACTACATCGGTACAAATTGTGGTTAAATTGAAGTGTTAGAATCGAAATAATGAATTAATACCAGTGTTTTGTCGTGCAATAGAACACGGGTAGTCGTTGAGACGTTCGGTTTCGTGGTTTAATTACTACGCATCTCTACTCCTACCCGCGTTCTATTGCACGACAAAACACTGGTATGAATTTACTATTTCTTAAATCAAACTGCATGGCAAGGATCGAATTTCTATCTGTCTATATAAATGTCTTTACTAAACCTTGGTTTTATATTTCTTTTATATAAAGCATTTTTTCCTGTTGTAGATTCTGCCACTCTACAATAAGATGCAAGACAAGTCCAAATTCCTTGGCAAAGCTGGTGTTGTAAATCTCGGACTCACTATATCCATATGCTTGTATTGTGCAATGGGATTTTACGGTTACCTTAAATACGGCAATGATGTTGAAGGAAGTGTTACGTTAAATCTGGACGGAACCAAATGGTTAGTTACTGTTGAATAATATCTCACATAACATTGCCATATAAGGCTGAACATATAACAAAAATGCCACTGCGTATTCGTTACTGGGGCCCGTTTCATAACACTTCGTATGACAAAAACGGACGTATGTCAAAACTTTAAAATACATTTAATTTCTCTATCTAATACTGTCTTGTGACATCTCTTTGGAATCGTCTTTTCAAGACGATTCCAAAGAGATGTCACAAGACAGGATTAGATGGAGAAATGAATAATAATTGAGACTTTTATAATCTGACTTACTACAACGTCTGTCGTACGAAGTGTGTGAAACGGGCCACATTATTGTTGAATTTCGTTAGATCGGTTTTTAATAAGCAATCACTACATATACAAGCACATTACCTATTTAATTTAATCATACACTAAAGAAAATAATTCCCCTTGATACAGACATTAAACTGTACCATTGAATTGTTTCTACATCCTAGCAGATGGTAGCTTAAATCAGGCTGAAAGTAAAGCAAAATGCGCCTTAAGGCGCGTTCTGCTTTACTATAAACCTGCTTTAAGTGATCACATTCTTCAGTATTGGAAACAGTCTATGAGTTAATGGGCTAACCCTTCCCTTCCATAGAATTTATTCAGTTAAACTATCGAATGGGTCGTAAATGACAGGTGGTTGCTTAACCCTTTCCCTTATAGAAGCGACTTTTAGCACATTCATTTTATTCATCCGCTGCAGAAAATAGTTCCAAATTATACCGTAATGAATATGTGTCATATTTAATACTTTCCTTATTCTAGCAGTTAATAGCTTAAAGCAGGCTGAAAGTTAAGCAGAATGCGCCTTAGGGCGCATTCTGCTTTACTTTCAACCTGCTTTAAGTAGTCACATATCTTCAATACTACAAACAATGCTATCAGGTAAAGGGTTAACGCGTGCTGAAAGTGATGTAGAACGCTCCTGAATGAGCATTTTCACTCTGATTTAATCATCCACCTGTCACCTACCACTCTGTAAAAGGACATTGTAGAAGCATGAGAAACTTCATTTCTGTTCCATTGTTTATATACACTGTAGGGGGAGGGTCGAATCTTAAGTTGTGAGAACTTGTGACCCGATCCCCATATCCTTACATATATTGATTTTTATTTATCCTTTTCGGTGGATTGCTTGGAAATAGCAGTGGATTATCACTAGATAATTTCACTGTTTCAAGCAGTGGGATTATCGTCGCGCGTGCTTCTTTTATGAATTTTCCCCGTAGGGCTCCCCAATAATCGTAGTAAATCGTGTCCTATCGTTTCATTCAGGCAGTCCGATTTGTCGTAAACCACTAAACGGAAGAACACGAATCCAAGATCGGAAGTAACCACGTAATTCCGATGACGTCAAATCAATAAATCAGTGACGTCATTGTACGATTCGATATAAACTTTGGGCTCAAAACGGGGTAAATCGTGTATTTTCGCTTGCAACTGTCGAACAATTTCGTATAAAAAGTGGTTTAAAAGCATAAATATATAGAATAACTGTATTTTATCAGTATAAGATCGAATTCAATCAATTTCGTGAACATCAGACTGTTATATTTCACGAGTGGCTTCGCCACTCGTGAAAATATAACATCTGATGTTCACTCAATGGATTAAATTTCTATCTTATACTGAAAAAAAAGTTATCCTCTATACAATATGTTCAAAAACAGTGAAGGGGTTAAATTCTCTTCGTATGACTTTTCAGGTATTTCAATATGGTGAAGGTGATGTTTGCTGTGTCACTGTTCATCAGTTATGGTGTAATGTTTTATGTACCTGTCAACATCATATGGCCTTTCATAGAAAGCAAAACAGCTGCAAGAAATATATCCATGCACTGGACGTTTGAGTACATATTCCGATTGAGTTTGGTTATCATTATATGTAAGTATAGCTAGGCCCCATAGTTACAAAGTGTTTGAGATGAGTCTGAGATCGTTCTCAAATTTTTAATAGGTCATATTTGAGTATTTTCATTCTCGTGCTTTTGATTGGTCAGATTTGTGCAAAAACTCAAATCTTACTAATCAAAAGCCTGGAAACTCTCCATGTGTGCCTTTTTTTTTTAAGATTTCATTATATACTGTTGTCTCCTATTCTCGGTGGGGGTGGGGTGGGGTGGGGTGGGATGGGGTGGGGGTTAAGACTTAGAATATATATAAAGCACATAAATAGCTATTAAGAATTCTTCTCTGTTGCTTAAAATGCAATTGAAACTCCGAATAAAGTATAACATCCATTAAAATAATAATAAAAGCATACTATCAAGGTCATTTCTACATTTTAATACACCGCCCTACATGATCTGAACCAATCAAATGTTTTCCGTATTCTCGGGACTTCTGGTTGTTAACGTTTGTTTCTATGGAGGGGTAAAACTCTTCAGTTCAGATAAGTATTCTTAGAAGAACAAAAGCGGGCGACAACTGTTTAAAATCGATGACGTCATGGCAATGAAGTGTTAACCCTTTACCTGATAGAAGCGACTTTTAGCACATTCATTTTATTCATTCGCTGAAGAAAATAGTTCCAAATTATATGGTAATGAATATGTGTCATATTTAATACTTTCCTTATTCTAGCAGTTAATAGCTTAAAGCAGACTGAAAGTAAAGTAGAATGCGCCTTAGGGCGCATTCTGCTTTACTTTCAACCTGCTTTAAGTAGTCACATATCTTCAATACTAGAAACAATGCTATCAGGTAAAGGGTTAAGAAAGATATTCACTGTAATTTGTCACTGACAGGACATCGTAGTTTTATTGTTTTCCAGGTGGCCTAGCGGCGCTCGTTCCTCATCTAGATCTCCTGATATCACTTATAGGAGCCGTGGCCAGTTCATTCCTGGCATTAATATTCCCAGCCATAATAGAACTGATGACCATTCAGGCAGACTGGTTCACCAAGGTCAAGGACGCAGTGATTATAGTATTTGGATTGGTTGGTTTTGCAACCGGAACTTATTCATCGCTGAAGGAGATCGTGAATACTTTCTGACGGATAACAGTGAAATGATTGCTTATAACATGGAACGTGCTGAACAAGGTGCAATTTCAACACACTACAGCGCTCCCTCTCTACAACGACCCTCCCAGCAACGATTCCCTCTTCACAACGACGCTTGCTGCTGATCCCGAAACAAGAAATTATGTCCAACCATTTTACGTCTGCAATAATCTTCTGCTTAAAGTTGTCGTCTGCTGTATTTCTCAAAATTACATATTGGGCATTTTGACATAACAAACCTTAGTGACGAGTGACAAACAGCTTGAATCCAGATCAGACGCCGCGTTACGCGGCGTCTGATCTGGATTCAAGCTGTTTGCAAATGTAATCCTTTTTCCCTCTCTGTAACGACTCCCTCCGAACAACGCACACATTTGTTGTCTCCCATTGGATGTCGTTGTAGAGAGGGAGCGCTGTATTACAATTTTATGTGTGATACCTACTTGCCTCGCAACCTTTCACTGCCAATTTATACATGTTTGACAATCGAATGAAAAATACAGTTGAACTTCGATATCTCGAACTCGGTTTAATCCACGTTTTAACTTTGAAATACGGGTATGTTCGACTAAACCGAATATGAAATAATGCAATTCATGTGTCAACAAATCGGATAATTCGAACTAAGCGAGTTCGAGATATCGAAGTTCGACTGTATTTCAGACAAAATTTCAAAATAATGAATTTGGCATCAAATTTCATACGACATTTTTTCAGGAGACGATAATTTGGCTGCAAAACAGTGAAACTCTTCTCTGCCATGACGTCACCAGGTTTAGAAAAACGTGTCCAATGGATTTCTCTACTTGTATAATGTCACTAATGTGGCGTATGCAAAAGTTCACATAATTTGTTTTGCAGCCAGTACTAATAGAGTGTCAAACATTATTGCTCAGGGCGTCTTATCTGAATATAAATTTACCATTTCAGCTACGAAATACCTTCTGCTGTTATATTACTGTCTGTACATCGAAGTTAAGTTAGATATAAGGCAGTATGACTGAAGAAATATGTGTAAAAGTGTCATACAGTTTAACCCTTTCATGATCAAATTATTCGGAATATTTGTATCCCTTCACCGCTTTATTGTCGTCTGCTTCAGTATTGTTGTCTGCAAGACATGTTTCATATTTATATTATTCATATTCTTCTAATGCCAGATGCACGATAATGCTACACATTTAATTGACTATTTTCTTTTCTTTTTGCAAATACATACACTATTTGGTTGCGAGTCGCTTTAATTAAGGTTGTATGACTTAATAATTATCGATAAGAGTGTCAAACAGTTTGGATCCTGATCAGACGCCGCGTAACGCGGCGTCTGATCAGGACCCTAACTGTTTGCAAACAAGCTTAATGCCGCCATTAAGAGTGAAATGGTTAATATAGATATAGGAGATAAGTGTGAGGTTGGGCGCCCCTAAACCCAGGTTTAACCCCCAGTGGTAGTTAATGATTAATTTATAATTAATTATTGATTGCTGCTGACCGTACCAAGGCGGGCTCCTATGTTCACTTTGCTTTATGTTTGTCTTGCGTGTTGTTTTCTATTTAGTGTGTAGATGAAGGAATGGGATTGTGGGTGGGTGTGTGTGTTTGTTATGGTATGACTGTGTGTGTGTTCTGCTTGAGAGGTGGGTGTATTGTTTGTGTTGCCTTTCCTGCTTGAGTCTTTCGTATTTATTTGTAAATATTTGCATGCTATTTATTTTTGTTCATGCAGCCTTGATGTATGTTTTGCACTATATGACAAATAAAGGAATACAGTTGAAAGAGTGAATCTGAGCGCAGCATGGAATATGACCACACGCCGAGTCATTGGGGGCCTGGTCATGATCTAAACTGCCAGGCGACGGTGGATGCAGTATCTTTATTTTGGTTGGACTGTTTTTTGTGATAAAAACATATGAGTATCAATGGAATGAAATTTTGTATACATTGTAAAACATTTTATTAAGACTTTAGATAAACTATTTGCATGCCAGCGGCGGATATATCCACCACAGTGATTGTCTTTGCAAACAGTTTGGATTCAGATGAGACGCCGACTTCTGACCCTGAATTTGATAGAAATTCTGAAAATTCTAATTTTAGAACAGTTGCAGACGACAATTGTTGCAGACGGAAAATATTACCCAGCATGCAAAGAGTTAAATGATTAAAATCGAAATAGTATACAGTAAAACCTTTCTATTACGACCACTAAAACGAAGGCTGATTGATTGTACAAAAGACCGGTGACAGCTGAAAGCAAGGTGACCGTAAAACATAAAGCTCCTAAAGGAGCGTTGATTTACTATTACATTGCTTTAAGTAGTCACCCGTCGTAAACACCTAATAAGTATCACTATTTAGTGGTCATAACTGAGAGCCTTTACTGGAGTTGTTCCTGACTAGTGACCTCTCTATTTATAATTATTATGTATTTTGTATATTGTTAATGCTCTTCACCCACCTAGTGGACCTTATACAATGATGACCAATAAAGTTTCAAAAGAACAAAATAAATCGTTTGTTAACAAAGTACTGAAGTCCATTGTAAGCAGTTTGGATCCAGAATAGAAGCCGATGAACAAGAAAGGTGTCATTTGTCTACATTTTAATACATTGTATTTGGGTTTAATTGCGTTTAAACGTGCAATAATTACATCTTCTCCACGCTACACTGTGCTGATCATATATCGTTTAATCACATTACATTCTACAATAAATTTCATAATATTCAAAATAGGGAATTAAAACAGTATTAATTTATAAACTGCTTTGACGTTTTTTTCTTTGAAAAAGGCCCTTAGAGGTCGATATATTAGAAAATGGCAGTTTATATATTACAGTGTTCCCTCCCTACAACGGCCCTTCCGACACCGATTCCTTCCTTACAACGACCCTTGCCGCTGTTACCCAAACAAGACATTAATGTCCAACCTTTTCATGACTGCAATACGAACTGATTAAATTTGTCGTCTGCTGTTTTTCTAAAAGTAACATAATGAATATCTTGACATAAAAACCTCAATGACGAGTGATAAACAGCTTGAATTCAGATCATACGACGCGTTATGTGGCGTCTGATCTGGATTCAAGCTGTTTGAAAATGTAGTCAATATCCCTCCCTATAACGACTCCCTCCGAACAACGGACATAATTTCTGTCTCCCAACGGGTGTCGTTGAAGAGAGGGAGCGCTGTAATACATATTACATTCGTCAATGGTTTCCAAGAGTTACTAAACACAAACATAAACTCAACAGATATGGACAACAAGAGGTACAACAGCTGGGGCCCGTTTCATAAAACATCTTATGACAAATGTTGTCGTAAGTCAAATTATAAAAGTATCAACTATTATTTATTTTTCCATTTAATTCTGTCTTGTGACATCCTTTTGGAATCGTCTTGAAAAGACGATTCCAAAAAGATGCCACAAGACAGGATTAGATAGAGAAATCACAGATTAAATGTATTTTAAAGTTTTGACTTACGACAACATTTGTCGTAAGAAGTTTTATGAAACGGGCACCAGGTACGCTCCTTCCCTTTTTGCGGTTGCCAGCTAAAACGTTGTCCTTACTTAGTCGACACTTTATCCTCTAGTCGTATTGAAATGATACTTTTCTTTAAAGAAAGGAAAAAGAGGACAAGCAATTCCTTTGGATTGATATGAAAAATATATCACGAGAATGGGTTGTTATCTGGTGAAAAAAACGAGTCCGCAGGACGAGGATTTTAACCAGATAACAACCCATTCTCGTGATATATTTTTCATATCCGTACAAAGGAACTGATTGTTCTATTTATCATATACATTTTAATGTGGTTTTTACAGAGAAAACTTACAAAATTAAGTGTTCAGCGCAACGTCACAGAAGATACAGTGACGTGACATCACAAAAATGATATTGTCACTAGTGATGATTATACAGCGTTTTTCTTAGGCCATTGGGAATGACTCCCGTATCGAGCTAATTGGGAAAACATTGCGTCGTTTAAAGTCAAATTGGGGAAAAAGTGCATCGATTTTAGTAAAATTGGGAATCTTGCAAGAACCATATCAAACAGTTAATTATAAAAAATTCAAACTGAATTTGACTGCTAGCAATAGACTGTCCCATTATACCCTCTATAAGGGTATGGATCTTCAGCTGGCATTAGCAGGATTAAAAGTGTTTTAAAGATGCTGTCAACAAACTCTGCTCAATTTAAACTCTTTGAATTGGGAATTTTATTACCAAAGATTGGGAAAATGGTCAGTTTTGGCAATTGGGAATGACTCCGTTTATGGGTACCAGTTATATAAGGAGGAAAAACACTGTGATATCAACTTTGACGGATATGAAATTTATCTAACTGAGACATCTCTATAAATCATTGATAGGTATACAATAAGAGTAATTTATAAATCAGAAACGGTAAGTATTTACACCTTACTACGCTTGAAACGAATATATACATAATTTATTCTGAAGGAACTATTTGATAAAGCTTTGCACTGTTTGTCATAATTTTAAATAGTTTTGGACAAACATCTCAAGTGTCAATGTTAATTGGTCATTTACATGTGTAACAATTTTGTATTATCCCTTATTATGCTGAATTGTCTCCTGCTTCAAATATATCGTCTTCGAAAAATTCAAAAGTAAATGTATACTTTTTTTTAAACCGAATAAAAGCTGAATATGAGTGACAAACAGTTTGGATTCAGATCAGACGTGGCGTTACGCCGCGTCTGATCTGAATCCAAACTGTTTGCAAATGTTAGTCAAGTCGCGCACAGCACCATAAGGGTTAAGCAAACGTAAGAGTACATTTAGAAATAGTTAAGGACTATCAGCCTTAATGCTCCTCCTTACAACCGTGTGACATGTTTGCGAACACGTATTGGAATAGTCATTCGGGTCGCAGAAATTGGCGTCGCAATTAAGGTAGATGCCTTCATGATTGGTTGTATACTCAAAGTCTTGGAAGACGAATCGAGTCTCGTGTGCATATTGTAGTATAATGTGCGTGTTGGAGTCCACTTCACATCTGAAAATTAAAACGTTTTATTTTAGATGCAAATATGGAATTCTAAATGGCTGAATGTTATACAGTAAAAGACGTTTATAATTGAAACCTTATGTCCATCGTAACCTGTTTGGAGCCAGACCAGACGCTTCTCGCCTGTATTCATACTGTTAACAATAGTTATTATAATTTCGCAAGCAGTATATAGAAGTTTCGTACCAAAGACTTAGAATGGTCGTACATTTAGAACTTCCAATTAATTGTATATAAAACACAATAACATATACCCTTTATAACAATTAAATTGTTTAATAATTCACGTAACATACTGTCCCTGTCAAAACTTCAATAATTCATATAACCTCACATTAATATTTATCGGAAATCAGTAGAATCGTATTTCTATGTGATAAATCAAATAAAAAGCATACCCGTTTTTGATGATGTAGTATTTCAAGTGATCCGGTGCACTGGCTGAAGGTTTAGTATAACAAGTGTGTACTCTCATCTTCACATTCCAGTCTGACGTCTGAGTGAAGACCTTGACATAAACCTTTGACCCGACCTTCACCTGTAATGGGTTTCCTTGTATTTGGTAGACAAAGTTCGGGTCTTGGTAAAACGTCATGTTGACCGAGTATTTACTATGACCAACAACTGGTGGTTCAGCGGTCACCGAATGCTCAATATGGTGCAAGTGTCCTGAAACAAAACATACATGTTTTAGAGTACATCTTTTAACCCATTACCACATAAATACGCCTTTTTACGCCATTAATTTATTCTTCCACTCAAGAAAATAGTTCCAATTTATACAATCATAAATATGTGCCATATGATATAGTTTCTGTATCCAAGCAGATGGTTGCTTAAAGCAGGCTGAACGTAAAGCAGAATGCGCCTTAGGGCGCATTTTGCTTTACTTTTAACCTGTTTTAAGTAGTCACCTTTTTCAAAACTAAAAACAGGTTATGGGGTAAAGGGTTAAGCATAGCCTGAAAATAGGCAACACTCGTTAGCCGTTCCTCGTACTATATCATCAGTTTATAACTCATTCACTTCTGAAACTTTACATAGCCACTAGTTATCGATGGAAATTGATCTTATATGGAATCTTATGGTGTGCAATAGGGTTTTCTGCGTCCCATGATCTCTTTGTATTCACAATCGATCGAGAATTGACTGCGTAACAAGACTCGGAATGAAGTCCGTGCGTTTCGCGAAACACGTTTGCCGCGGGAGTCGGACACCTTTCTAAGGTATATAAAAAAAAATCTCAAAAAATGAGCTTTTGGTCAGAATATGGTGTTTGGTCATAGAAAAGGATGTTTTTATGGTTTTAGTCTCTTTATTTGTGTTTGGAGGTGTTATATTGGGGCAAAGCATGCATCTGACATCTGTGATTTTCCTCTGATAAATTTCTTTTGGAAAATGTGGTATGGACCCATAAATCATCTATGTTATTTTTTTTAATTTCACATATTTAACCTGTTGCATATTGTCAGTTACTTAATACTACTGCATAGAGTGTTAAATCTTAATAAACAGAACGATTCTGTATGATAGGTTTAAAGAGATTCTAAAAAAAATCTGACATTTAACTGATTCAGATCATGCAGGGTGGTGTATTGACCTAGATATTATTTTGTTGTTATTATTTTTATACGGTATTCGGAGTTTCAACTGGGTTTTAAGCCACATAGAACAATTCTGTAATAGCAATTTATGGGCTTTATATATATTCTAAGTCTTAGCCCTACGAGAATAGGAGACAACAGTCTATGGAGAAAAAAATAGACGCGATCGTTGTTCTATATTGAAAACAGTGGTAATTAGATCTATATATTTGTTCAGTATAATAAAATGAATATCACATCTCATAGAGGTTGAAAGAACGGATTGTTCACCCTCTATAAGTAGATGTCAACATCGGCTGACGCCTTGGTTGACATTACTTGCCTAGGGTGAACAATCCGTTCTCTCACCCTCTATGAGATGTGATATTTATATATTGTCAAAGCACTTTGAATGTAAAGCAGACAGTTCCATTGAAAAGGATACAGCGTTCCCTCTCTACAACGACACCAAATGAGAGACAACAAATATGTGCGTTGTTCGGAGGGAGTCGTTGTAGGGAGGGAAATTGGCTTCAATTTGCAAACAGCTTAAATCCAGATCAGACGCCGCGTAACGCGGCGTCTGATCTGGATTCAAGCTGTTTGCCACTCGTCATTATGGCATTTTTCTGTCAAAATGTATAATAAGTAAATTTGAGAAAAACAGCAGACGACAATTTTAAGTACACTCTATTGCAGCCGTGAAAAACTGGACATAATTACATTGTTTAGGGAACAACGGAAATAGTCGTTATAAGGAAGGAGCCGTTGTTCGGAATGCCGTTGTAGAGAGGGGGTACTGTATAAGCACCAACCCGTCAGGGTACAAGAACATGGCATGCAGCTGTTCGACATAAGTGAGTTCGGTCTAACCAGGATAGAGTGTATATTTACCGTGCGATGTGGCATTCCTTTCGACATCACATTCAACTGGAACTGTCCAGTTAAAGCTCTTGATGATAAAGGGATGGTTACGATCATGTTGAGCATATATCAGCTCATTACTGTAGACAAGGACATCATTTCTTATCTGAAATATTAAACAAAGTCCCCTCAGACAAGTCAATGTAAATTGGGCTGATGGGTGTTGCGAAACATGAAAACCCTAATGACATGATCAAGACTGTCTGGTTGTCCAACAGGGCGGATATTCTACATGTACCAGGTGTTTAAAACTTTAAAAGTTAAAAGTTAAAATCCTCGGTATTTCCCACTGGGGTTTGTTGGGAGCGTGGTTGCAAATGAAAATGCATATAGTTAAGTTGGAGTATTTTGGCTACATATAGTGGTTTTAAAGTTATCTTTTCCAGCAATCTTTCTTGTATGTCTATATAAACTCTATGTTAGGATCTCAAAAAAGAAAAATCTGTTAGATTCTAGAAACAATTCTAAAAAAGTGTTTAAACATAAGATATGACGGGGAAATGAGGAAGTGAGTAACCGAAGTACTCGCCTTTCTGTTCAGTTTATAGTGGAATCCCTCCAAACCGGAACCTCTAAATACCGGAATTCTCTCTAAACCGTCTTTATTTTAAACAAAAACACAATAAACACGCCTCTTTACGTCTTTGGATAATTCCTACACTGAAGAAAATAGCTTCCACTTTTTACATTCTAGCAAATGATAGCTTAAAGAAGATTGAACGTAAAATAGAATGCGCCTTAAGGCGCATTCTGCTTTATTTTCAACTTCTCTAAGTGTTCAGCTATCTTCAATACTAGACACATACTATGGGTTAAACCCCCTCTAAACCGGAAATATATGTTGTCCCCATATTTGTCCGGTTTTGAGGGGTTTCACTGTATACGGAAAATACCAATCAAATCACTTCCAGAGAAACTACATGTACAATCCATGCGAAATATACCAGAGTTTTAGGTGCATATGATGTCCCTTACTATTTCGTTTGTGAGGCATTGCTGTAACCCTTGGCGAAATTTGAGTGTTCCCAATGATTCAATTCCGGTACAACCATTTTCTCCGAGGTAGATATCTGACGCAATAGCGGACGGATGTAGCTGACGTAATCGGTTCATGTCAAGGTCGATTTGCCATCCATTTTCGTCGCAACTTACAATGACCGTGCTAGACACTGATGGTACTGTGAATGTCAATTTATCAAAGCATTAATCATAAACGTCTGACCATGGTCTAAACCATTTGACAGTAAAATGCGAATCAAGCAATATTTTCGAAACGCATGCCCTTTAATTGTTGAGCTACATGGTTTGCCTTAACGTTTTGTTGAAATTCGTTTCAAAGGGAATTTTGGCAATATAAACGATGTAAAGTCACTTCGACCTTCAAAAGAGTGTAATGACGTTAAAATCTTTGAAGTACTTACTTCAATCCTATTGCAAATATGCTTTAGAGAAAACTTAGGTCTGACCGTTATTCCGTTATTCGTTATCTTGCAATACAAACCGAAATAGCAGAACCAGGACTACATTTAATTAAAAGCTAGAACAGCAAAAACTTGCGTTGAAAGCCCGTGGTAAAAATACTTCATGTATCTAGAATTCTGTTTTTGATTGTCTAAATAAAAAATGACATACCTTTGAGCCGCGTGGTGGTTGGAGATGTCTTTGTTGTAAAAGCCGAATACAAGCCTGTTGGGATAAAATATCTACATTTAAAATAATAAATTGTTGACGGATAAAATACCAAATCTGTTAAAACAGTTTATTTTTGTATAATGCAGCTACTTCCTCAGAATCTATACTTGAGAAATGTTATATCAGACCAGAGTTGTAGATACGCACGCGGCAGAGTATCCGAGAGCTTACCCAATTGAAACTAATGGGTGACTGTACCCAACAAAAGCAAAAGGAAACTCAATTATTTTAAAGTGATTGCGTAAAAACCAAACAAATACTCAATTGCTTTTTAATTTCATCGGGTTATCAACTGAACTTTTACTTTAGTCGAACGTGTATAAACAAAAGTTGCATATAGAAGTATGTAAGGTAAACACTGAAAGTTAACAACAATACCCTGAATGCACTGTTGAAAGGACAAGGATAGGAAATAGTTTATTTTCCTACTGATACCAAATTATGTTACAAATTATGGGGTTCTGGACTGTGGATACCCAAATGAATTAGAAACCATGGGGGTTGTGGTCAATGCAAACCCCAATGAATTTTCCAAAAAACCCTATTCCTGTAAAATCCGTGTATTGATACCCAAATCCAAGACAAAGCTTATCTACAACTCTGCAGACATTCCTCTCTTTAACTCCTTCTCTGTCATGGCGTCATCAAATTTAAACAATTGTCGTCTGCTTTTATTTCAAAAAACAATTTTTAGCTAATTTGACTTAAGATATATTGAAACGAGTGTCAAACAGTTTGGATTCTGATCAGACGCCGCGTTACGCGGCGTCTGATCAGGATCCAAACTGTTTGCAAATAACTACTGTACTCGGGGTAAGGCAGTGAAGGGGTAAATCCTTATACTGCAAGATTAATCGTGAGATGTTTACCCCTTCACCGCTATATTGTCGTCTGCTCCAATATTGTTGTATGTGTAGATCATTTCCAAGTTAGACTCTATGTAGTAGAACTTAACAAGTTCACGCTCTATGACGCCTTTAAAGGCGTTTGCAAACATATTCGGTCCTGATCAGACGCCGCGTTACGCGGCGTCTGATCAGGACCCAAACTGTTTGACACTTGTTTCGAAATTTCGTCAGTCATATTGCCTTAAGTATAACTTTGAAATGATATTATTGACTACAATACTGAAGCAGACGACAATAAAGCGGTGAGTGGGTAAATATCACCCGAATAGTTTGATCATGAAAGGGTTAGGACATTGGCAAAGCTGCAAAGCCGACTTTAGGCGAGTTCCGATCTAAGACGTATTGCCATGAGTATCAAACAGTTTGGATCCTGACCAGACGGCGTGTTTCGCAATCCAAACTGTAAATAATCATTTACAATTAAACTTCTCTATTACGACCACCAAAATGAAGGCTAATTGATTGTAAAAAAGGCAGGTGACAGCCTAAAGCAAGGTGACAATAAAACACACAGAAAACTTTCTTTTTTACTGTCACTTTGCTTTAAGCAGCCATCCGTCGCAAACACCTACTAAGTAACATAATTAAGTTGTCGGAATAGAGAGGTTTTACTGTGTATACAGGTCGTTTATACGAGGGGTGTTTCATAATTAATGCAACTAGATCAATAACTTTATTAATATAAGTGCAAAACACACGTGTTATATATCACTCAAAAGAACTATTCTTCGCCTACACAATGGTAGAATGCACAGAGAGATCACATAACTAGATAATTCACACCACGAGCCTAAAAGACCCCAAGCCAAGGGCTGTGTATTTTTTAGGTAATGTTTAGAACAAAGTTTGATACTATAATTACCATAAAGGTTTTATTTTTAAAAATAGTTTTATGAAGCTTTCAGTCAAATTTATTCAGACAATCATACACATATTACGCAATTTAAATTTTTATAATTTCACCAAATAATAAAAATATAGGTAATATTTAACTCTTACTGAAAATTATACTAAAAAGTGACACTACTGTTATGTTCAAGAGGTTTTGTTGAAACCTAGAGCACATTTTGTTGTATCAAACTAGGCTATAATTGAAGCAATTGAAGTAGATTTTCAAGTTTTAAAATCAAATTATAGGTATATGAATCTAGAAAAAGTTCATAGCGTTCGAAAATTTATGTCAACTTTTTTCATTAGCAAAATGAGAAATTTTATTTTTTTGAAATTGAGATTTAAAACAGCTGAGCCTTTTAATTTGAATGTAATCTTATTTATATTAAAATTCAGACATAAACTGATGTATTACAAAAACAAAGTATAGACATTTTACTTTTAAAAAAGTTGTTAGGTCAATAAGTAATGTCTTAAAATTGCTATGTTCTAGTGCCCTTGAGAAGGGGTCATTTAGATAAGCATTGTGATTTATCCCGTTATGTGATCTTATCGTGCATTATACCATCGTGTAGGTGAGGAATTGTCCTTTCCAACAATTTATCACACATGCATATTACAATTATAATATCGAAGCTATAAATGGAGTTGCATTAATTATGAAACACCCCTCGTTGTAATGCACATACCACTGCAATGAATACCGACATCCTGATTGTGGCTACAAATGCCGGTTTGCCAGCCATTAAAGCTGCATGCACTGATATCGTTTTCATAACCATTACACCGCATAAAGTTGAGAGATCTGCCATTGCCTCTTCCAAATCTGCCGTTTGAGATAGCTCCAACATACCTGTAGAGTGTAAACCATTCTATCGTTAAAACAAGGATGTAGAGGTACATACAATGTGTAGCGTGTTCAGTTACCACTGTTTGCTGTTTAGGTTAGCCGTTTGTGCCCCGTGTGCAGCGTGCAGAGTACAGTAGAGAAAACGTTTTCTTTCCAAATAGCCCTGGTTACGCTTAAACTATTATTTTCATTGCAAACAGTTTGGAGCCAGATCAGACGCCGGGTAACCCGTCGTCTGATCAGGCTCCAAACTATGTGCCCCTCAGATTAAAACTGGTAGTCAGAAATGTCAAAAAGTTGTTATTTACTATATTTCATTGCAGTGCGTTTGCGTTTGAACGAAATAATCACGTTTTCTCCACTGTATTTCAGGCCGGTAGTCAACTCGCAATCGATGGCTATCGATTTCTTTACTGAACTCATCAGTGTTAAAGTAATACATGCACGCGCATTGCATGAAAACATTTCAAAGCTATTCTATATTAATGAACAGAGTATTAGGAAATTCATGTTGGTCAATATTTCTGTCAATTTTAATTTCGCTTCTTAAGTCTAACATTCAATATCAATTAATTATTGACAACCAAAAAGCGGTCGAAAATCGTCAGTGAAGGGGACATATGTTGGATCAGAAACTTTCTAACAAATGTTTGAAAACTTATGAGTCGTATGTATGCTTGTAAATTTATCTTTTGCGTCATTATTCACTTCAGGATTTTTAACTATACCGAGGTAAACCGTATAGAAAATGTTTCCTCGTTATAAATAATTTCTGTTTGGATCAAAACAAATATTTTATATCTCTCACAAGTTAAATTTTATGCTTCATGTTCAAGCCTTCTTCCGATTATTTAAATTTAATTAAATGTTTAAATATACCTTTCACCATTGTAATGTCCAAGTTGTCTGCAAATAACCGTAGCTTCAGCAGGGCCAAAGTATAAATTACAAACTGTATGCCAAGCTCCGTTGTGGTAAATCTCTACCCTGCCGGAGTCTGAATCAGAGCCATTTACCAATCGCACGGACATACCTTTAATGTAAGCAAAATATTGAAAACATTTCGTTAAGCGTCATTGTTTTAAATATTGTTACAATTTTTTATATCAAGAAGTAGCTAGTGTATTCAATACAACAATCATACAGATGGGGCGATGGAAGTGGCAATACATGTACTACAGTGTTCCCTTCCAACAACGGCCTTCCCAACAACGATTCCCTACTTAGAACTCAACAACCGCATGTACAGTGCAACCCCACTACAACGGCCCTCCGAACACATATTCCCTCCTGACAACAATGCCTGCTGCTGTTCCATAAACAAGACATTTATGTCTTACGCTTTAACTGCTGCAACATCGTCTGCTTGGAATTGTCGTTTGTTTTTTTCAATGTTACGTATTAGACATTTTAACAAAAGAAACATAATTATAGACAAGTGACAAAAACAGTAACGCGGCGTTTGACCTGGATTTAAACTGTTTGCAAATGTAAGACAGGTTGTGCTCAGCGCTCGATGGGTATTAATCTGCCCTCCCCTATAATATCCCTGAATAACACACAATCTGTGTCTCCCATCGGGTGTGTTGTAGAGTTTGCACTGTACAGTAAAACCTCTCTATTACGACCACTAAATTAAGGTAAAAACAGGTGTTTATGACAGGTGACAGCTTAAAGCAAGGTGACAGTAAAACAGAAAGCTCTGTCACATTTCTTTAAGCTGTCACCTGTATTTTATACAATCAATTAGCATTCTTTTAGTGTACGTAATAAAGAGGTTTTACGTATATTATTATAACTCGGCGTCTTGTTAGGCTCTACATTTGTATTCACTCAATATAAAATGAGTTTTTCAAAATTTTCAAAATAATTGCCATTTTCTAAACGCTTTTGAATTGCTCTTGCGTTTAATTTCATTTCAACTTCCCTTAAGTAGGCAACAACACTGTTTTCTGTTTGTCCTGCTTAGCGCATTTTAGTCAAAGGTTTGCTTACAGTGATAAAGTTCCTTTCGGTGTCTAATAAGAATCCAAACTTTTTGACACCATAATTATGTTACTTCGTTTCTTCAGTTATTTATCCACATTATTTGATAACAAATGTAAGAGATCGTTTAACTCTTGCAACACTAAGTAGCTCTTGTGGGTTATTAGATTCCTCTGTAGATCATTTTAGTTTCCAAAAGATAAACCAGTCTACCTGGAATTCTGTGAAGTTTAAATGAAAATACTTGTTTCAATTAGCAAACAGTGTAGACCACGATCAGAGGGCTCCTACAGGAGCCCTCTGATCTGGGTATACACTGTAACAAATGTAACGATTATATTTTAAACAGGTCAGTGGTGTTGAAAGAGTTAAAGATATAAGTAAACTATTAACTAGTTTTACAGACGAAAGTCGGTTAACGTATGAATACATACCAGAATTAGTAACTGTTGTATAATAAGGCATCTTGGAGGTTACATGGTGAGCTGTGATAAAACAAACACCTTTTAACAATTTGAATAATTAAAACATTCACTGCCTAACCCCGAGTACAACGGTTATTTCGGCCCTCCAAACAATGATTCCCTACTTAAATAAATACGAAAGACTCAAGCAGGAAACGTAACACAAACAATACACCCACCTCTCAAGCAACACAAACACAGTCATACCATAACAAACACACACACACACACACACACACACACACACGCAATACCATTCCTTCATCTACACACTGAATAGAAAACAACACGCAAGACAAACATAAAGCAAAGTGAATATAGGATCCGCCTTGGTACGGTCAGTAGCAATCAAGAATTAATTATGAAGTAACCATTAACAACCACTCAAAACCGTATGTACAGTGCTACCTCCCTACAACGGCCTTCCGAACAACGATTCCCTCATTCGAACAATTCTTTCCGCTCTTAAATAAACAAAATAAATAATGCCTAAAGCTTTCACTGGTGCAATGTCGTCTGCTTGAAAGTGACGTTTGCCATTTTTCTTAAAGTTATATATTGCTCATTTTAACCAAAGCAACATAGACAAGTGACAAAAACAGTAACGCGGCGTCTGACCTGGATTTAAACTGTTTGCAAATTTTAGACAGGTCGTGCTCAGTGAATGCTGTATATTATTATAACTCGGCGTCTAGTTAGGCTCTACACTTGCATTCATTCATAATATAATAAGCTTTTCAAAATTTTCAAAATAATTGCCATTTTCTACACGCTATTGAATGGCACTTGCGTTTAATTTCATTTCATTTCAGTTTCGAGTTTAGAAAAAACTCTTCCCTCTTGTAGGCAACACCGCGGTTTTCTGTTTGTTTTGCTATGCGCATTTCAGTCAAAGGTTTGCTTACAGTGATAAAGTTCCTTTCAGTGTCTAATAAGAATCCAAACTTTTTGACACCATAATTATGTTACTTCGTTTTTTCAGTTATTTATCCACATTATTTGATAACAAATGTAAGAGAAAGTTTAACTTTGCAACCCACATGTGGATTATTAGGTTCCTCTGTAGATCATTTTAGTTTCCTAAACATAAACCTGGAATTCTGTAAACTTTAAATAAAAATACTAGTTTCAATTAGCAAACAGTGTAGACCGCGATCTGGGTCTACACTGTAACAAATGTAATGATTATATTTTAAACAGGTCAGTGGTGTTGAAAGAGTTTAAGAGATAAGTAAACTATTAAATATTATTACAGACGAAAATCGGCTCACGTATGAATACATACCAGAATGAGTTGTGTGATAAGGTAGCAATGATTCCACAATACGAGCTGTGTAAAAAAACAAACACGTTTTAACCATTTGAATATTTTAAGCCATTCGTTGCCTAAACCCGAGTGCAATGGTTATTTCGGCCCTCCCAACAACGATTACCTACTTAGAACCCAAAATGTATGTACAGTGCTACCTCCCAACAACGGCCTTCCGAACAACGATTCCCTCCTTCAAACAATGCTTTCTGCTCTTTAATAAACAAAATAAATAATGTCTAAAGCTTTCACTGCTGCAATATCGTCTGCTTGAAACTGACGTTTGCCGTTTTGTTCAAAGTTATATATTGGACATTTTAACAAAAGCAACATAATTATAGACAAGTGACAAAAACAGTAACGCGGCGTCTGACCTGGATTTAAAATGTTTGCTAATGTTAGAAAGGTCGTGCTCAGTTAGCGCTGTATGTTATTATAACTCGGCTAGTTAGGCGCTACACTGGCATTCATTCATAATATAATAAACCTTTCAAAATTTTCAAAATAATTGCCATTTTCTAAACGCTATTGAATGGCACTTGCGTTTAATTTCATTTCAGTTGGGAAAAAACCCTTCCCTCATGTAGGCAACACCTACGTTTTCTGTTTGTTTTGCTATGCACATTTTAGTCAAAGGTTTGCTTACAATGATAACGTTTCTTTCGGTGTCTAATAAGAATCTAAACATTTTGACACCATATGTTACTTCATTCCTTCAGTTATTTATCGACATTATTTGATAACAAATATATGAGATCGTTTAACCAACTCTTGCAGAACTACGTAACGCTTGTGGATTTCTAGGTTCCTCTGTAGATCATTTTAGTTACCAAAACATTAACCAATCTACTTGGAATTCTGTGTAGTTTCAAAAATACTGGTTTAAATTAGCAAACAGTGTAGACCCAGATCAGAGGGCTCCTACACGAACCTTCTGATCTGGATCTACACGTTTGCAAATGTAACTAGAGCTTTCACTAAAGGTTATTGATACCCTAACTCCAAACTACCCTTTCACAAACCCCACATAATGTCATAAAAAGCAAGTAAAATTTTGGCCTTTATATTTTTTGAAATTTGCAAATTTCAAGTTGAAAAGGGACATAACTCTGTCAAATGTGTACGTGTTATGAAACTTGGAGAAAAGCATAACCAACGTAACACAACATAAAGTGTTTCAAGTTTGTAGACAATATCATTACTACTTTTCAAGAAAGTGACATGTACAAAAAATTCAAGTTAAAACGGGCATACTTCCTTTCGGTTTTGTGGAAGAGTTATTCAAATTGAGGAAGAGTGTCTAAACATAACATTTATATTGTGAAGACATTATCATAAACAGTTCTCAAGAAAATGGCAGAATGCCTTATCTAAGGAGCAAAATTTCAAGTTTAAAGGGGCAAAGAAAAAGTCAAATGTCCCGAAAAACGAGACGGACGGACGGACCGACCGACTGACCGACCGACCGACGGACTAGGCGTTTCCTATATAGCCCCCACCCCAGGTGGTGGGGTAGAATGATTATATATTCAATCAGGTTCGTTAGTGGTGTTGAAAGAGTAATAGAGATAAGTAAACTACATAATATTACTGCAAAACGTATGAATACACACCATGAGTAACTGTTGTGTAATAAGGCATCCTTGTGGTTGATTCCACACGATAAGCTGTGGAAAAACAAACACATTTTAACCATTTTAACAATTAAACCCTTCACTGCCCTATCCCAACTACAATGGTCATTTGTAAACAGTTTAGATCCTGATCCGACACCGTGCAATACGGCGTCTGATCAAGATCCGATATGTTTGTGAAGTAAAGCAGACGACAATTCATGGCAGTGAAGGTGTCAACTCATTGAGCCCTAGTGACGCATATATGCGTCCTTTACCAAATGTGTACATGTGAAGAGTACACTTGTCCTATGCAAACAGTGAAGTCCCTGATCAGAGGGCTCCTGCTAAATAGTCTAAAATGGACCAGCCTTTATTGCAAACTGGAATTGTACATTGGAAGTTTCAGGGGATAATGAGTTAACTCATTGAGCCCCTGTGACGCATATACGTCCTTTACTTTAACCCTTTCCCCTATAGAAGCGACTTTTAGCGTATTTAATGTATTCCTCCGCTGAAGAAAATAGATAGTTCCAGTTTATACCCTCATGAACAATTACCGTTACAAAAATATTATATAGCCTAGCAGATGTTAGCTTAAAGCAGGCTGAAAGTAAAGCAGAATGTGCCTTAAGGCACATTCTGCTTTACTTTCAACCTGCTTTAAGTGGTCACATGTCTTCAAAACTAGAAACAGGCTATGAGGTAAAGGGTTAAGTTTACCAAATTTTTTACAGTAAAGAGAACACTTGTCCAATACAAACAGTGAAGTCTCTGATCAAAGGGCTCCTACACTGTTTGACATTTTTCAATATATTTTAAAAACCCAACCCTAAATGGTCTAAAATGGACCAGTCATTATTGCAAACAGGAATTGTCCATTGGAAGTTTCAGGGGATAATGGAATAATATATATACTCTACACCAGCTGCAATTGAATGCAATTAGTTTTGTTTTAGTACAGCTATTACTCTGTTTAGAGATCACTCATTGAAACTACCTTTGTAATCTGTCAAGAAAGGTGACTGCTTTATGCAGGATAAAACAATGCAGACATCTCCATCAGGCATTATCCAACACCAAGCAACCTTTGATCTAACAGAACCAACCTCTTTAGATACGGCTACTGGATAGAAACATCGACCTTCTTGAAGCCAGCCGGAGGGCTGACTGTTATTCATTCAGATAGAGAAAGAAAAGACAGAGAGAGAGAGAGACAGAGAGAGAAAGAGAAAGAGAGAGAAGGGAGAGAAATAGAGAATGGGAGAGAGGGAATGAGAGAGAGATATGGAGAGATAGAAAGATAAAGAGAGAAAGAGAGAGAGAGAGAGAGAGAGAGAGAGAGAGAGAGATAGAGAACAGAGAAAACGGCCATGATGGAGGTATTTGTACCACATATACTGTCCCTATGGTAAACACTGTATACTCAGATTAAAGCAGTAATATCATTGGTCATGAAGGAAATCACGCAGCAGTAATTTAAATTCTCAAAAGTGATGCAGTATAACATACCACCACAATCGATTCCAACTTCATAATGATAACTACATCCACCCACTGTCCAACCGTGAAAGAAGCAACCAGATATATCGTTTTCGTGTCCAGAGCATTGCATTCCTCCCCAAGGCGTCATCGAATAGTCACTACCAAATCGCTGGTCGGCATAGTACCGCCCATAGCTGCGGAATACAGAACATGTAGCATTAGGGTTCAAGAAAAGTGTTTGTCTGAAAGTCATGGTTCTTACGGACAAGTCAATATTCAGCGAGGGCAAATTTGTCTTAATTCTACATTTATTCTAAGCGAATAGTTTGACTGCAAGATATAAAACCAAACCTCATTATCATTTGGATAATTTTACATTAGCTACGATGGCTCTAAATTGCTCATCTGAGTGGCTTCGGTCAAAAGTACGTATGCATTAAGCTTTTACTTGAGACAAGTAGGAAATTCTTAACCACTCACTGGCGGTCATGATTTTTAAGCTATGCTTTTTAATTTGGATAAGTAATTTTAAAGCAGAAGATGTTTTAAATATCGTTTTAAGGGTGTATCAATGTCATGACTTTGGGAAATTTTCAAAGTATATGAAAACACTCTATGATGGGTTTGTATTGAAGAGCTATTTAAGATGAATGAACAAATAGAAAAAGTGTACATTTTGGTGAACAACAGTTGGCTCTACGGCCATGTAAAATTTACCCCACCCACTTCCTCTTATTTTGTCCTTTTCAAACAGCCCGCTTCAATAAAATCCATTTTAAATGAAAACAAATATGATAATTTGGTTTTGTGTTATTTATTTCCTATCTATGGTAGTTTTTCTTCATACAAAAACTAATTTAAGAAAAAAAAGGCACCAAATGCGAATTTTATAAAGCTCTAAATAGCATCGATATGGTACTTTTTTGTAAATTTTGTAAGGGGAGATAACTCTTTTTACTTTAATAACTCAAAATTTTCAACACTGACCTTTCAATTTCTTTTTCATATTTTGAACTGCCTTAGCATGGGCTTTCATCTGGGTGAATATAAAAAAAAGTTTAATACTAGAACTATTTCATTTTCAAACTTTTTTAATTTTTTTCATAAAATAAAAAATCTAATAAAATCATGCCCTATACAAAGCATATTTTTGATATTCAAGGATCCATATTGTTCAAACCTGGTGCCTGCTTTGTCTAAATTTGGTTTCTATATGTGATTATACCACCATAGACATGAAATAAATAATGAAAACCCAAATTATCGTGTTTGTTTTGTTTTGAAATAAATTTTACTGAAGCTTGTACTCTGAATAGGTAAAATTTGAAAAAAACGTCCAAATTTGACATACCTTTTTCAAATCGCTGTAGCTAAAAAAAAGGACACCACCATATATTTTGTTTTTCATTTTTTTATTCATCATAAACAGCTCTTCCAAAAAAACAATGTTAGAAAAAAAGTTTGATACTTTAAAAAATTGGCTTATGACATTGTTTTAAGTTTTACAATACAGCAATATAAAGAACACCCACCCTCTGGCGACCATTTTAATACTAGGAATAACTGTAGAGAGACATAAAGAATAATTTGGGCAAAATCATTTTCAGTTTGGACCAGTAGTTTCAGAGAAGATTTGTTTATAAGTTTTCACTAAATGCCCATCTTAGGTAAACTTTCCCACCCACTGGCGGTCGTATTTTTTCAGTTAGGAATATCATTTTTAAGAAATCAGAAAGTTTGATTACATTATTACAAATTTGAACCAGTATTTTTTACCAGAAGCGTTTTAAAGATTTTTAATTAGTTGACATTGCAACCGCAATTTCATTTAGATGACCTTTATTTGCAGCAGTCTGACAGAGTAACCTACAATGAACAATTCTATGAAGAATTAATGAAATTCGCCAAGTAGTTTCTATGACGAATTTCTTTAAGGAAAAATAAAATTAACATCGGACGGACTACGCACCCAGGTCGACCACAAAAGCTCACCTTGTCACTTCGTGCCCGGTGAGCTAAAAGTCTACAGTAACATGATATCTTATTTATTTCCTAAACTATTTCTCTAGTGTAAATTGCCATAGCATAACCTTGCTCAACAGATACCTTCCTACCTTGCAGTGGTAATGGGACTCAACTGTCATGTTTTTGTTATTTCACGGAGATTATCCCCTCTTCCAATAACTAAAGGGAAGGCATGTCGCCGGTTTGCTCTAATGAGATGCCTCACAGTGAATAGGTTAAGCAAACCTCATCTTCCTGGGTCTTTGAGTTGAGTATGAAATCGTTATCAAGCATTTAATTGGTCTGATTTGAGCCTGGGCTCAAATCTGACCAATTAAATGCCTGATAACGCATCCAGACTCAACTTAAACACTTTATAAGCGCTGGACCTGAATTCATTCGTCATCAACCGAACGCACTCACTAAAAACTTGCTTCAGTACTAACCTGTCTCCGTAGTATTTTCCTAGCTGCTTGCAAATAACCCTGACTTCGTTGTATGAGAAGTGATCTCCACACACAGTCCTCCAGACACCATTGTGATAGAGTTCGACAAGACCGGAGCGGTGGTTATTAGTACCATTGACCAAACGTACCGGCACGCCTATAATACACAATTATCTTACTTTTTCTTATCATTCAAAGGCGTCTTACGTAAGGTATAGTGCTATTATCAGTCTCCAAACCATTGACAATAAGATCATATCATTTTTTCAATCTCTATGAAACACATTAGAGATTATCTAATGTTTTTATTGGGCACAAGTAGCGTCTTTCCTGTCATAATTATATACATTATATCTCGAAACACTGCTTCGTGATTATATATACGGTATTTTAAACTAGAAAACTTACATAGTCAGAGAGCGCTCTGCAAATGAAATTTTGTAGGAGGTAATAGTTCTTAATCTACTGCCTGAACGCTAATGAAGAAACATGGGAAAACTGATCCTGTCAAACTGGACCCGTGCAGCATTGATATAAAGCTACAAATGTACATACCAGTATCTTAAAAAATGGGCCAAAAATGCAGTCTCTACAGTGAATCGACCATCAGCCAATCAGAGCCCAGATCACCTAGTTTACATATGCATAAATTCTCCATATTCAAACTTGACTTGTGTCTAGTTGATATAAGGCCACAAAGCAAGTATCAATAAATGCTGTCAACAAAACATGACGTTGCTAGATTGTAAACAAGACCAATAACAATTTACAGTTCAACCCGATTTTAGTAAATTATAGAATTTTATAAAGATCTTAAACTGGTTCACATACTGTCAATATATCATTTGGATCGGTGGACAAATGAGGTTGCAAGAGTCACATCTAAAGTGTTGACGGCTAAATTCATTAACCACATGATTTGAAAACATTAACCGTGCCATACATTGTGACATTAGTAGGAATAAGTTTAGGGTTAGCTTCCAGATCCTTCTTTTCTTAAATAAGAGACAAGAGAAAATTCGGTTTTGTAGCTAGCAACATAAAACAGAATAAAGGAAATAGCCACATAACACATAGTGTTTGACAGAAAGATGGACGGAAAGACGGACGAACAGAAATGTGATTTCTATACGGCACTTGGATTTTCAATGCAGGTGCCTGTTTTACGAAACGTCGTACAACAAAAACGGTCGTAAGTCAAAACCTTGAAATACATCTTATTTCTTATGTCTTCATCTAATCCTGTCTTGTAATATCTCTTTGGAATCATCCTGAAAGGACGATTCAAAAGAGATGTCACAAGACAGGATTAGATGGAATATCAATTAATAATCGTTAATGTTAGAATCTGACTTACGACCATTTGTTTTTCGACTAAGTTTCATGAAACGAGCCCCAGGACCCTGATGAGTTACCCTCTTCACTGCCTTCCCCCGTGTACAATAGTTATTTTCCGAAAAACTGACCAGGGTTCAAACCTTTTGACACTCATTGCGATAATTCTTAAGTCAAACACGTTAAATTTAACGTTGAGAAATTCAAGCAGACAGTAGCTTAAAGTACACTGAAAGTAAAGCAGAATGTATCCTAAGGAGCATCGTGCTTTAATTTAAGCATACTTTGAGCGATAACTTTTTATCATTTAGTATATTCAATACTAGTACAGTGAAACCCCTCTAAACCGGACATATGTGGGGACAACATAAATTTCCGGTTTAGTGGGGTTTCCGGTTTAGAGGGGTTTTAACCAGTAGCTTGTTTCTAGTATTGACGATAGCTGATCACTTAAAGCAGGTTGAAAGTAAAGCAGAATGTGCCTTAAGGTACATTCTGCTTTACTTCCAACCTGCTTTAAGCTATCATTTGCTAGAAAATAGAAAATATTTCTGATGATACATATTCATATATGTCTTTTCTGACACAACTGCAAAGTCAAGCTTTTTTATTGGTTGCCAAACCTCATAAATCCGAAAACCTCTTTCGAGCAGAACTCTTGACTCGGTCCGGAAAGGTTTCCTTTGGTTTGATTTAACGTGTCAAACATTTCTCCCAAGACCAAATCATCTTGGAGTCCAAAACATATTGTACAAAGGTGTGCAAGTTTACAACATTGTATCTGAATGCTTGTTTTCATCGTTTATAGCTTATGATTGCTTTAAGCAAGATAAAAGTAAAGCAGAAAATTCCCAGGGCTCCAAACCTGAGGAAGTAAACTGAACAAATCACTCATTTCAGCACCAAATCTATGGTATTGCTACGCATTAGAATCGTCTCGTTCGAGACGATTCTAATGATTAGTGACACCATAGGGTTGAATGCAGAAATAAAGATTTTAGTTTTCGAAATAATTCCATTATCGGGATCTCTGATTCATAAACGGAGTTTTCTATTTCACTATTTCACTTGCATCTTGTTTAACATATTCACTGCCATGACGTCATCATTAGCTTGAGATAAATGTTGTCTGCGTTTAGTTCTCAAATAAGTATTTAGGTAAACTAACTAAAGAAATTGTGTTATGAGCGTCAAACAGCTTTGAACGCGGCGTCTGATCAGGATCAAAACTGTTTGCAAATAAACATTGTACTCGGAATAAGACAGTAATGGGTTTACATGTAAAACACGCTTCTGTAATGCATTCGAGTCACCATAAATTTACCTTGTTAGAGCCAGGTGCAACAGAGAGACAAAGCCAGTAACAGACTTTACAAACTTTATTATATCAAAATTATAAGTTGCAGAAACACGTAAATACCTAAAGTCCTAAAATAATCCAATTCCCATACACTGTTACCAGGCCAGAAAGGTATTGATTAGTCATAACATTTCTTGAAGATCATGTGATCACTTATTTACTTGATAATGAAATTACTAAGTATAGACTTTCAGGGGATTTCTGTCCAAGCAAGCTCATGTGACGTAACTTGTTTACCAATGACCAGTGAATATAAGCTTCAAGAACAAACTACATAATTCCATACTATTCTTTCATATTCTTTAATATTCCATGATCTTCTAGAATATTCGAAGAACTTCTAAATGTTCTAAAGACAGACCAATAAGCATTTAAGTAATAAGTAAACAATAAATATAAATAACAAACATGTGCACATAACAACTGCATATCATTTGTGAGTAAGATATAACCACATGCAGTGTTTTTCAAAATAATAGTCGATTTTATAAGTAAGAATCCGTGATGTATAATAGTTGTTCTTCAAAAGCACTACATGTATTATACTTGTTTACAGAGTGTTCAAAAACAAGAAAGGAGTATGCTTACCGTAGGGCTGAGTGGTAAGTTGATATGCATCCGTTGTATGTTCTACATATAAGCCTGTTAAAATAAAATAAAAGCATTGTCTCAACTCTAAATGTGCGAGAAACGATGATAGTTATGCATCATTATTAAATAGTGTAGTCCCAGATCAAAGGCTTCTCTGACCGATGTATGCATAGTTAGCACTTATTTCAGATACTGTCTGAGACAATTCCCTCAACGTAAACTGGTCATTTCTTTACAAAACGGAAGAGTATATTCGGAAAGTCGGCAGTGAAAGGGTGTGTAAGGGTTAATAATAACTCATTAAGTTTCAATGATTCGAATGCAAAGTCCATGAAGTCCCTGCATACGCTTCGTTTGATCTTAACTCATTCGTGCCTAGTGTCCCATAAAAGGGATATAGGCCAACAGTACTGACTCAGATCAGACGCCGCATACTGCGGCGTCTGATGTGAGTCTGCTCTGTTTGCTAACAGGAATTTCTATCAAAGACACAATGAAATTTAAAAATTAGACCATGCACCCCTTAAATGAAAAATGGATTTATCCAATATATAAGAATGGAATACTCCACTCGGCATAAATCGGTTAAATTAAGTTGCCAACTAGAAATTTTACTAGTTTTATTTGTATCATATTTTCAACTACAGCATGAACAAACAATTAAGGGTGTATCAAACCCATAAGCGAATTGTTCAAAGTATCTAACTTATTTTTCTTTCATGTTTTTTTTTAAAAAGCTGTTTATGATAAATAAAAAAACCGGGAAAAAATCATATGTTGGTGTGCATTATTTTGCACTACGGCAATTTGGAAAAGATGTGTCAAATTCAGACTATTTCTCAAATTTGTCAAATTTAAAGTAGAAGCTTCAGTAAAATCTATTCTAAATAAAAATAAACATGGTAATTTTGTTTTTTTATTATGTATTTCATGTCTGTGAAAGTATTTTGATAAACAGAAACTAAATCAAGACCAAACAGGTACCAGTTTAGGAAAATATGAATCTCTGAATCAACAACATGTTTTTTATGGTTAATTTTATTTTTTAAAACAAAAAATTATGAGAAATAGTAAAAATAAATTTTTTCTAGTATCTAACTTTTTGTTATATTCTACCAGATGAAAATCTATACGAAGGCAATTCAAAATATGTAGAGAAATTGATAGGTTAGTGTTGACATTTTTGAGTTATTGAAGAAAAAGGAGTTATCTCCCTTTACAAAATTGACAAAAAAGTACCATACCGATGATATTTAGAGCTTTATAAGTTTCATATTTGGTGCCTGTTTTGTCTTAAATTAGTTTTTGTATGAAGAAATACTACCATAGACATGTAATAAATAACACAAAACCAAATAATCATGTTTGTTTCATTTGAAATGGTTTTTATTGAAGCGGGCTGTTTGAAAAGGACAAACAAAGAAAAAGTGGGTGGGGTAAATTTTACATGGCCGTAGAGCCAACTGTTGTTCACCAAAATGTACACTTTTTCTATTTTTTCATTCATCTTTAATAGCTCTTCAATACAAAACCATCGTAGAGTATTTTCATATCCTTTGAAAAATTCCCAAATTCATGAGTTTGATACACCCTTAAACAATTCATATGTATTAAAAATAGACAGTAAAACTTGTTTAACACAATCAATCAGTGAAGCTTGGACACCTCTTAAGACAAGTTACTGTCAATGTACGTTTGATATAATGTAAAAGCTCCTTTAGGAGCATGCTGAAAGCAGCCTCATGTATAACTAAGTGAATGTCACAGACACATCTATTGAGTTACGCGTAACACATTGATCCCTGAAACTTCAAACGGTCGTTTTAACCCCTACACCGCCATATTGTCGTCTATATCAATATTGTTGTCTGCACTATCGTTTCAAAGTTAAATTGAAGACAGTATAATTGACTTTATTTCAAAACAAGTGGCAAACAGTTTTGATCCTGATCAGACGCCGCGTTACGCGGCGTCTGATCAGGATCAAAACTGCTTAAAAATGCGCTTCATTGGAATGGGTTAAGCTTCCAATTATGTCCAGTCCATTTTGACTATTTTTTGATGCTGCACTATTTTAGGCAAACTATCAATCAGCCCAGAAACTGATCAGATTGCTCCTGTAGAAACCTTCTGTTCTTGGTCTTCACTGTTTGCATAGGACACATATTCATTTCATTCACATTCACACTACTTGTAAATGACATATATACGCGTCACTATGGTTTAATGGACGAGTTAGAGGCCCGATTGTATGTCTTTTTTTAACAGTGCCCCCTCTCTACAACAACACCTAATGGGAAACAAATTGTATGTGTGCTGTTCTGAGGGAGTTATTATAGGGAGGGAAGATTAATACCCTAAGAGTACATTTGCAAATAGTTTAAATAGTCTGATCTGGGTTCAAACTGTTTGTCACTCGTCTTGATGTTTCTTCTGTCTAAACGTCAAATACGTAACTTTGAAAAGAAAAAACTACCCCGGTAAACGACATATTAAGCAGACGATATTGCAGCAGAGAATGCGTTAAGCCATAACTGCTTTGTTTAAGGAACATCAGCAAGCTGTAGGGAGGTAATCGTCGTTCGGATGGGCCTTTGTAGGGAGGGATCACTGTAATTGAACTTACCACTGCAATGAATACCGACGTCATGGTCGTGGCTACAACTGCCAGTCCGCCAGCCATGAAAGTCGCACGCACTGATGTCGTTTTCATTGCCATGACATTGGATCCGGTCGATAGATCTGCCATAGCCTCTCCCAAAATGAAGGTTAGGGTATACTGCACCATGCCTGTAGAATATACATCCCTCATTCACCTATCTATGCCTCTATATTGCAATGTATTCTCAATATGTATTTTGCTGGAAGATTTCATGATAAAGATATACGAACAAGGGTGATCTGAACCAATGCAATATTTATGGCACTGTATATTCCATATTAGGTACACTAAGCACGGCATAATTTATCTTACCGACTACCTTTGATTTGAAGCATTTTAAGTTTAATCTCTACTTTATATAAACTATGTATATGAATTACCCCACTTTACGCTCCAAAGACATTCAGCTTTTTTCTATTTTGCATAAGTATCATTCTATTATTATTCTTTTAATTATTTGTATATTAGTTATAGTTTCGTTTAATATCATGTTGTTGTTAAAATAAAAATTAAACAAGAGCCGCATGCGGCCCTAAATCGCTCACCTGGAAAAAACACCCTCTGCTGTGTTATTTTTCACCAAAGGGGAATAATTTGTTTATTAACTTGATAGGAGTTGTGGATTTTGATCCGTAACAGGTTTTGAAAAAAAAAATGAGCTCCTGTGACCTAGATATGTAACAGACCAGAACCATTTCAGCAATACTGGTAAAGGACATATAGAAGTGACACTATGCCAAATATCAAAGCTCTGGTCATATCGGTTTCAGAGAAGAAGATGTTTGAAGATTTCACTATATAACTCTACGTAAATCGGCAACCCCCGGGCCAGGCTCATGTTTTACACCAGGGGCATATTTTGAACATTCTTGATAGAGAACAAGTAGATGATGCTTTGTGTCAAGTATCTTAGCTCAGGGTACTATGGTAATTGACAATAATATTTTTTAAGTTTTCATTGGAATAAAATCTATTTTAGCTCATGTGACCTAGATATGCAATGGACCGGGACTGTTTCAACAATATTAGTAAAGGGCATCTAGAAGTGTCACCATGCCAAATACCAAAGCTCTGGCCATATTAGTTTCAGAGAAGTAGACGTTTGAAGATTTCACTATATCACTCTATCTAAATCGATGACCCCAGGGGCGGGGCCAATTTTGACCCCAGGGGGAAATTTGAACAGTCTTGACAGAGGACCTATAGATGATGCAATGTGCCAAATATCTAAACTCTGTCCCTTGTGGTTTTTGACAAGAAGATTTTTTAAGTTTTCATTGAAACAATCTATTTTAGCCCCTGTGACCTAGATATGCAACGGACTCGAAAGATTTAAACAACATTTGTAAAGAGCCCCTAGAAGTGTCATCATGTCAAATACCAAAGCTCTGGCTGTATTCCTCTCAGAGAAGAAGATGTTTGAAAATTTCACTATATATCTCTATGTAAATCGGTGACCCCCGGGGCGGGGCCAATTTTGACCCCAGGGGCAAAATTCGAACACTGTTGATAGAGGATCTATAGATGATGCCATGTTTCAAATATCTAAGCTCTGGCCCTTGTGGTTTTTGACAAAAATATTTTTTTTAAGTTTTCATTGAAACGATCTATTTTAGCCCCTGTGACCTAGATACCGTATGCAACAGACCGGAGCTAGTTGAACATCTTTGAAAGAGGATCATATAAGGATCATTCCTGCAAAGTTTGGTAAAAATCCATCCAGTAGTTTAGGAGGAGATGTCATTTAAAAAAATGTTGACGACGGACGGACGGACGACGACGGACGACGGACGACGGACACAGCATGATCAAAATAGCTCACCTTGGCACTTTGTCTAATTTTAGAATTAATAAAAAAAAACATTATCTTTTGAAAAGTTAAGTCTCAGAATAAGCAATAAGGTGTTGGATCAACTTCAGCACCGAGAAGGAACGTTAAATCTTAGCAGCAACAATGAAAAAAAAAACAATAGTGTAGATCTCTAAACAGTACATTATCACTATAATCTTAGCGAGGCGACTATTTTTAATTTCAAGCATTTACATGCATGATAGTATGGATTTGAGCGTACGTAACTCCATAAAAATACTATTCTTAAACACGTTAAAGGTGTTAGAAGTCTGAAAAAATGTCCGATTGTTTCAAATGATGATATTACGAACTATATTAATGGTGAAGAAAAAGTAACACCTAATTTTATTACTCAAAAGCGTTTTCATATTTTAAAAAAATATTTTTATCATTATAAAACTTACAAATGTTTAGAATTTTAGGCCGATAAAGCATGAATTATCTGTATGTATTTTTAAAACTTACATTCGGATAAACAAAAATTATTTTCATAAGATGGAGAAAACCATATGGCTAGCAAGAACCGATGTATGAGTCCTCTACACCTGGCATCTAAAAGAACCAGATAACTCTTTCGATAATAAGAGTAGGGCATCGCACCCGGGTTCTCAGTATCCTCCCCTCTATCTGGGGCGTCAAATCAGCCCATAGATGGCAGAAACGGACGTTAACAAACAAACAAACAATGGCTAGCAAGGAAAGCTCCCCCAATATGGCGTATGTCTTTAATAGACAGGCTCGGGTAAGAGACATTAACACCTAACAAGAAGAAGAGGATGGCTAGCAAGGGAATTCTCTGTTGTGAAGACCTCATATGAATTTGAGGCATCTTACTAACCCCATACGGTTATTATTGGGTCTTTTCGTGACATCGGTTGACCAACGGCATATTTGTGCAGAAATTCTCTTGAAACGGGTGTTTATGAAAACTTTACTTTCGAAACTGATATACATGTATATGGTGTTCTGGCAAAGTATGATTTGATACATGCACATTTACCGTCGGCAAAAGGCCATAGGTGTATGGGTCTGTCTCTCCCGTATCCAAAACAGATTACGATAATAAATTATATTTTGAACCTAGAGAAATTGAATCATTCTTGGAAAACTACATACGTAGTCCAAAAGTATTCTGCCAAACGCCATCTTGCCAGACCGTTTTACCTGATATGTGTTTATTGTTGCTATGCTCATGGCTCATGTTAGAGTTATTGCATAATACATATTCGATTCTATTCTATTCTTGTATAGTAGGAGGTAAGATAAAGTAGCATATGTCTGAAATAGCAAACTGTGCAGATTCTGACGAGAGGCCGCAACGAGCGGCTTGTTGTCAGGGCCTACACTGTTTGATAATGTTATGCGGAACCCCTTCACTGCCTGACCCCTAATACGGTGGTAATTTGCAAACAACTGTTGGACAATTATTTCAATATTTCTTAAGTCAAAATACCTAACATTTAAATTTGAGAAATCAAAAGCAGACGACAGTTGTTTAAAATTGAGGACGTCATGGCAGTGAAGGGGTTAATAGGTAACAACAAAGATTTTTAGGATAAAAGAGTTTAGTGGTATTCATATATATACGTAATGGTATACTACAGGGGTCCAGAAACGATAGAGTAAACCAAACACATCCAGCATTTTCTCACTCATTTAATTTCAATCCTGTGGTGTTACTACTCATTAGAATCGCCTCGAAGAAATTATTCTAATGAGTAATGACGCCAAATTATTTAATGCACAAAAAATGATTCTATATCTTGAAATACCCTAGTCTGGAGCCCTGGTATATCTAATATTTCTTTAACTCAATCGATCGCTTAATCCTTTAGGGCCAGATTCGACACCATTAGCATGTTCAAACAGTTGGGAACCAGATTCTGAAGCTATATTAAGTACATTTAAACGCTGGTGGATACTTAACAAAGGACAAAGGTCATTCAGAAAGTTCCCAGGTTAGGCAGCCTTTTGCATTATGGCTTGATATTTGAATATGTTGAAAAGAGGAATCGTTTCGTTGTATTTTATATTTCTAAAGTTTGTAAGTAATTTTATCCTCAATATTTTGATATTTGGCAGACCTTCAATCATCGTTTTATACTCTTGAAGTATAGAGATAATTTCCTATATAATATCAAATAGGTATATAAATTCTGGTATGCGAGCACAGTGTCGAGATCAGTAAAGAAATCGATGGCCATCGATTGCGAGTTGGCTACTGGTCTAGTACAGTGGAGAAAACATTTTCTTTCCATATAACCCCGGTTACGCTTAATCTATTATTTTCATTGCAAACAGTTTGGAGCCAGATCAGACGCCGGGTAACCCGGCGTCTGATCAGGCTCCAAACTGTTTGCCACTCAGATTAAAACTGGTAGTCAGATTTGTCAAAAATTTGTCATTTTCTATATTTCAATGCAATGCGTTTGCGTTTGAACGAAAGATTTACGTTTTCTCTACTGTATTTCAGACCGGTAACCAACTCGCAATCGATGGCCATCGATTTCTTTACTGAACACGCTACAGTTTGGGACGGTTGAGTATAGCGAACAATTGTCAGGTCACTGTCATATAGACATTGACTTTTGATAAAGTTTGTTCGGAACATATTTCCTAAATAAATAAATCTTTACATTGAACAGTGTCGTGCATCAAATTCAGGTCACCGTTGCACGCTTTTGTCTCCATTATTGAGAAAGCTTTACGAAGCATATTAACTACATTACTAGATACAACATTTAGTGTGAGAATATACGTAGGATAACTGAGTGTCGAGGTCCATTTCAGTTGTTTAGTATGTGTGTATTTACATGTTTGCATACACCACAATGCTTTTCAGTGTCAACGAAAAATTGGTACACTTTTGACACAGTTTTTGTTTTATCCAAAGAAGGGCGGGAGAGCTCTATCTTTAACATTTTGGAGTGTTTACGGGTTCATGTCATCATGCAAAGCTTCTTTTATACTAGGCTTATATGCTATAATTGAGGTTTGAATTTAAGAGTAAAATACCGTTCGCCAGAGTAAGACCCCTGTTGTCTGCATAGTACGTTAGCTTCAGTATAGCCGAAGTGTCTATCACAAACTGTATACCAAGCTCCGTTGTGGTAAATTTCCACCCTGCCAGAGTCGGAATCAAAGCCATTTACCAACCGCATGGACACACCTTGAAAATAAGGCAGATCAGATTAAGCATCAACCCTTGTCGAGAACTTTATTATCGCCAAATATTATCGCCTTCTTTTACCCTTGCACCACAGGCCCTCGGCCGAAATCCTTACCTTAATTATGTGTGTCGTTGGGCATTTATCGGTGTTCAGTTGCTTCACACTAACAGCATAGGTAAGAAATGAAACAAATGGGGCTAAAAGCAAAATGTTGTTATCCTTTTGAGCAGAAAGAACCGATCTCAAATCGTCTTAAAGTTTTTCTTTGTCAGATTGGAGCTGTACATGGGTAGCTATGTTCAGCTCTGTTACTTGACAGACCATTCTGGTCTGTACCAAGCAGACCTGTGAGTGTTAAGCACAGGTACAGTGGAGAATCTGTTATTCTTTCCCTATAAACGCGTTTACGCTAAAACTATTATTTGCAGTGCAAACAGTTTGGAGCCAGATCAGACGCCGGGTAACCCGGCGTCTGATCAGGCTCCATACTGTTTGCCACCAAGATAAACAAAGATTATCAGAATTGTCCAAAAGTTGTTCTTTTCTACGTTTTAGTGTTTTGCGTTTGCGTACGTTTGCGTTTAAACGGGAAAGAATAACAGATTCTCCACTGTACGCAAACAACAACAAACAACAACACCGCAATAATATCGTTTGCATTGATGCATACTGTTTGCAAAGTGACCTTTATACACTCAAGTCAAAGATGTAAAGCAGAATTTGGGAAATTGACATTGAACTCCTGACATATTCTTGATTTATTCTTTCTCTCATAGAACCGCAATTCAACTCTGACTGATTCCTCTAAAACTCTTCGCCACCAAAAACGACTTAAGCCGACTTTGCGAAGAACATAGTAACAATAAACAGGGCGTCTGTTCCTGGTCCAAACTGTTTGGTGCTCGTATCAATATTTCTATAGTTAACCTTTCGGTGTCAAATTAATCGAGAGGTTTTCACAGCTGTATTGTCGTGGGCTTCAATATTGTTGTCTATCAGAACATTTCAAAGTTAGATTTAAGGCAGCATGACTTAAAAAGGTTCGATACGAGTGTCAAACAGTTTGGATCCCGATTAGACGCCGCGCTTTGCGGCGTTTGATTGCGATCGAAACCAGACCTACCATAGTATTGTTTTCAAAATGCCGGTAATTTTCAAATTTTGTAATTGTCAACGCGGCTGAGTTCTGTCGTTTGATCAAACTCACCCGCGCGCATATCAAACGAAATACATTAGTGATTATCTTTCACATATAGATCTATATAATACATGGTTATATAGTATTATATATAAATGGGGTCTGTAATGTCAAACTGCATACTTTATTTTTCATCTCACTTCAAGTTTTCGTCTTTACAGCTCATTTAATTAATGTCAAGTATGTACAAAATCATTAAAGTTTTAATGTATAAATGGTGTTCCCTGAGTGACTGTTTGCCAAGTCGACTTTAGGCGACTTCGACGGTGAAAGGGTTAAACATTTAATTTGGCATGAAATTGCAGACGACACATTAATATAAGCACACGATATCTTGTCTACGAAAACAACAGACGGTGACATATAGACACATGTGCTTTACATAGAAGATGTTTTATTAGCGCTATCTTACGATATCAATGTAGAAGTGTTATATAAGATATTTCAACCCTTTCCCTCTCAATGACGTCATTAAGCGCATTTACAAACAGTTTTGATCCTACGCGGCGTCTGATAAGGATCAAATATGTTTGCCACATGTTTTGGAATTACGTCAGTTATACTGCCGTAAATCAAACTTGGAAACGATATTGCAGACAACAATATTGAAGCAGACGACAATATGGCGGTGAAGGGGTGTAAACCTCACGATAAATTTGATCATGAAAAGGTTAAAGTAGATTTCAAAATTTGCTTACTAGACTTTGTTGTTCCCCATCGTCCACCATAACCTGTAGAGAATATTACATAGCATATATAAAAAAGTAATGTACGCATATTGTAACAAAATTATACAGAAATTATACAGATCTATAGCAGGAAACATCTACTATCTTAAGTGGATCTGATGACTCGCATAAAGCAACATGTGTTATTGCTTATATTCTTATCACAGGAAATATCTGACACATGTCAATAGGATGCTGAGTGCAGTATTTATATAATCTCCCTAGATTTGACCACTTAAATCATTGAGCCATTATGCCGCATATATGCGTCCTCTACCAAAAGTGTACCTGTGAAGAGTACACTTGTCTAATGCAAACAGTAAAGTCCCTGATTAGAGGGCTCCTGTAGGAGCCCTCTAATCAGGGGCTTCACTGTTTGTCATTTTGTAATAAATTGTAAAAAAACAACCCTAAATAGTCTAAAATGGACTAGCCTTTATTGTAATCTGGAATTGTCCATTGGAAGTTTCAGGGGATAATGAGTTAATGAGAGATCAGTGGAGCTGGGTACAAGCCTTCATGTACATATGTTATTATTAAACAGAGGGAACCAATCTAATTAGTATTCATAGTAGATTGGGTTCCACTCTGACCATGCATAAATATTCATAAGTTGGCTAGTACAGATTCACCATATTTGAGAGGTCACATGACCTGTGGAATAATGCCAGTTTAATATGATGCAGGGGCGCTACAGTAGTTTGAGTAGAGGGTAAAATAGGTTTAGACTTTAGACCGAGAACATGTTATTTAAAACCTGGGTTGTTTGCTAAAATAAAAGTTAATCTAAAAATGACTATCTTGATTTTTAACTCGCTTTGTAACAATATTACATTTTGTCAATGGCTGTATATTGACACTTTCTATGCTGAACACCAGAATAATTATGTACATGTACTATTAAAATTGTATTAGATGTACTATCTGCAGAACAAATAAAACAATAAGCATGGTTTTCTCCTATTACTTTCTGGAACAAATCTTGCAAACAGTGTAGATTCATCAGATATCTCATTATAAGGGGATGCACTGTACCTTTACTTTAAAACATCTCAAAAACAGTTCTTGAAATTCAACAGAAACTTGTTATATTTCAACAGTGATTGTACACATTTAAGAAAATAGTTTGAAAAATGTAAATGTATTAATAATTGTAAAATAACAATAAAGTTATGGCTAAACTCGCAAGGAAGGGGATATCGAGGTTTTGCATACACTGTAGACACAGATCGGCCGTAATGTTTAAAACATAGCGTCTAGTAATTAGATACAGAGAAATAAACCGTTTGTTACACATCAAAGTCAGAAGCAAGCCATCTTCTTTTGCTTCAAACAGTTAGATTCTTATAAGACCACTGTTTCATGAAACTAATACAAGTTATATGTCTGATTACTTGTAAGCTGAGTAAACATAATCGTTTAACCCATTACTCCATAGTGCCGCACTTTAACACATTCAATTTATTCCTCCACTGAAGAATATCATTTTACTTTATACATTCACGAATATGTATCATAAGAACTATTTTCTATATCCTAGCAAAGGGTAGCGTTATGTAGGCTGTAAGGAAAGCAGAATACTTTACTTTATATATCTGCTTTAAGGAATCACCTGTCTTCAAACGCAGATACGGACTATGTGTTAGAGGGTATTGCACCATAGCCTGTTTCTAGTTTTAAAGAAAGATGACCACTTAAAGGAGATTGAAAGGAAAGCACATTCTTAACTTTCAGCCTACTTTAAACTATTATCTGCTAGAATATAGGAAATATGTATTATAATACATACTGTGTAAAAGTGAACTATTTTCTTCAGTGAAGGAATAAATTATAGGCGTAAAAAGGCGTGTATATGGGGAAATGGGTTAAAAGGTTTTTTTTACCTTTACAGCTAACACTGGCATCTTCGGTATGACTACAGTCGTGTGATAACCACTGTCTAGAATAACAGTCAGCAATGTCTGTTTCATTACCATCACATTCCAGATCATCCACAATGATCTTTCCCCTACCGGAACCATAATGTGCTGATTGAAAAGCAGTGACCTCACTTAAAACAAATAAACAAAGAAGCTTACAATACTTTTGTTTGGTTTTATTGACCTGTCAAAATTTGAATATTCCTACGTCACTGAAAGAATATATTTAGCTTCGGTATAAAGTCGATACTTTCCGTTTTGATTTACGGATAGGAATCTAAGGATATTGTGCATTCTGTGTCGATACCTGTAAAAGGATAAAAGGTTGTGGGTTCGATCCCCGTTAGGTTTTATTTCTGTTTTTATTACAATTACTTTTCATATTTGTTTTCAAACAGTTAGTTTACTTGAATCGTTCAACATAGAGATCTATAATGCAAAATGTGCCATAGATAACCTAAACGTTACACTTTGAACACTATTGAAAGTTTTAAATGTATGTAAAATGTTAGCTAATGTGGTCTCTCACTGCTAGATAACAAATGCCTTAACTCATTTATCACTGAAACTTTGAATGGACTCTTGTAGTTTCCAATTAATTCTAGTCAATGTATGACAACTAAAAGATGGCAAACAGTGTATCTCTGATCAAAAGGCTCCTTCAGGAACCCTCTGATCGTTGTATTTACTGTTTGTATGGGACAGGTGTATAGGTATACTCTTCGTGAATGACTATGATACATATATCAGATCCAAAAGGATTTTTCAATCCATTCTGTTTCTCCTTTGTAGTGCAGACTCGTATACACCAACTATTAAAAAAATAGAATAAAAAAAGGCCTCCGCTGGGAATCGAACGCATGGCCATACATGTACGTAAAGCACTACTGTACTGTCACGACCACGATGACATATAGGTATGAAAATCTTATTCTAAAAATGAGCTTCATGTTTCAACCCTGACCTACCCGTAAAACGTAGCGGAAACAATCGATATCGACCGCAGCTATATTACAGTATGCGGAATCCTACTGTACCTTCTCCGGAAGAAGGTAGCTATTAGGGATACAATTTTGCCAAATAGGCATACAAAGGTGTTATTTGTGTTTGACAAGGTGTTATAAAAGCAACTTTTCTGGACAAAATGGTATGTTTGAGTTAATACTTTTCAACCTAGAGTTGTTCGTTTTGATAATGTAAATCACGGCTTCTGTCTTTAATAAAGGTTGTTTGCAACTATCTGCGCAATAAGACACAAACACCATAGATCTTGATGAAGAATACCCGCACGATGGTCGATACATTTGATATTCTGAACGAGTTCCAGTTTAATGTTTGTCAAAACTGTTTATCCAAAACACACATTGATGTTTTTTAAGGGATCAACGTTGCTTTTTCTTCGATATTTACGTGTTATAGAGCTTAGCAGCAAAGTGGAATTGGTGCCGTGCAGAAAATGAATTCACAATGACGAAAGAGCATCAACAATTAGGGACATTAAGAAAGGGCCATAGAAATTTCATCGACGAAAATATAAACGACATAGAAGGTGTAAAAGAAGATATATCGGAGTTCGAAATTATTCTCGAATCCACAGAAGACAGAATAAGTGCAATCAATACGCTAGACGAGAAGATTATCGGACTTACGCCGGTGGAGGCAATGGAAGAGTAAATGGCACAAACAGGAAGATACAACCTAAAGCTTAAGATAGCGATGCGAAAACTTAGAGAATTCCAGAAAAACAAGCAGAGTACCGAGTCAAACGAGCAACACCGAGCCGAGGAGACATATAAAACACCGAGAGCCGAGACTGTGCAACCATCAATTTTTAGTGAAACATACAGAGAGCCAACACACATCAACGTAAACGCGGGTTCATTTGTTCAAGCACAAACTGTGAGTAGAAATTATAATGCATCCCAACATTCCTCTCAATTTAACAGACTGCCCAAATTATCACTTCCGATTTTCAATGGGGTCATTCTAAAATGGCAAGGATTTGGGACGCATTCGAGTCGTCTATTCATAATAACTATAGTCTTACAGAGGTACAGAAATTCACATATCTACAGTGTCAACTAGAGGGCGCTGCTGCGCCTACAATTGATGGTTTTGCCTTGACCAATGACAATTATTCTAGAGTAGTTAGTCTATTAAGAAAGAGGTTCGGTCAGTCGCACAAAATCATACATACTACAATACAAGCCCTCATTCAATTGCCAGCTCCCAGCAACACATTAAGTAGCCTTCAGATGTACTGCGAGAAAATGGAAACATACGTTAGAGCTCTTAAATCAATGGGACAGTTCCAAGAAAACTACGGTAGCCTTTTAGTACCAATTATTCTAGATACAATGCCAATAGAGATAAGAACAAATCTTGCGCGCTCACATGAAGACAATAATTAGCAACTTATAGCTTTGAGGAACTCACTAAACAGAGAATTATCGATAATGAACGCTGGAAGCCAAACGCATTTGTTAGGATCAACTGATTTACTGTCAAACACGTCATTTTATGCAGGGGCAAATTCTAAGAACTACAAACAACAAAACAGAGACAAACAAGTACATGAAGCCTATGAAACGCGTATAGATTTTTATCAAATGTGCCTTCTGTGAGGAATCTCACAAAGCCATAGACTGTTAAAAGTTTCAAAACACTCAAGCCAGAATGCAAATAGTCAAAGACAATAAACTGTGCTTTAACTGTCTCAGAAAACACCAGGTAGCGAATTGCAGGTCTCAAAGACGCTGTCAACAGTGTAATCGAAAACATCACACTAATATAATGTACATGTAGTTCTAACAAAATGGAAGAAAGAAATGTACACTCGAGTAAAGAAGAAAAGGAAGTGAGCAAGTATCTAGACCTGACACTGCAGTTCTGAATTTATTTACCCGCGAAAGCAGCCAGGGCGTTTTGCTGGAAACAGCTATAAGTACAGTAAGTTCAGGTATGACGAAAACGGATGCACACATTTTGTTCGACGAGGGTGCACAAAAATCGTTTACCACAGAATCTCTCGCGAATGAACTTGAAATAACGAGAACAGGAACCAAAACCGTTCACATAGCGACGTTCGGCAAACAAGAAGAAACCATGCAACACTTAGATACCGCGACAGTACTCCTTATCACCGACAGGAAAGAACGAATACCTATCAGAGTGCTGATAGTTCCGTCCATAGCAACCCCCCTTAGTAACAGAATACAGCACACAGCGTCTCAGTACTCGCACCTACAGAGACTCAGACTAGCACACCATGTAAATTGTGATCAAACATTTACTATATCGATGTTAATAGGATCCGACCACTACTGGGATATTATAGAGGATCGAGTCATACGCGGAAATGGACCCACCGCCGTGAAATTTAAGATTGGATATCTTCTGTCGGGCTTAGTGAACGCTGACAGTAAAACGAACTCGACAGATTACATATTTAACGTTATCTCGTCGCACTCTGGATCCGACGCAGCCATAGAATGTTTCTGGTCACCCGAAAGCATGGGAATTTACTCAGGCACAGAAGAACAGACGAAGTCAGAATATTTGACAATATATCAACATACGTCAGTAGAGCTACACAGCGTCGCTACCATGGAAAGCTGACCGCGAACACCTGTCGTCAAATTACGAAATTACTAGGAAAAGGACTGAGAGTACTGTACGCAGACTGAGCAGAGAGCCAGATATGCTACAGAAATACGGTAAAATGGTAAAGGAGCAAGAACATCGCGGTTTTATAGAAAAAATTGACGAATCTGCGCCAACTTCCGGTGTTGTGCATTACATACCCCACCATCCCGTGAAAAAAGAATCATCCACGACGCCCATAGGTATCGTGTACGACTGTAGTTTTAGGCAGTCATCTCAACACGCCAGCCTCAACGACTGCTTAGAATCAACACCACCTATACTCAACGAATTGACATCCATATTGATGAGGTTTCGCCTTCACAAGTATGCAGTTACAACGGACATCGAAAAAGCGTTTCTTCACATAGCGTTAAACGACAAAGATAGGGACGCAACTCGTTTCTTGTGGCTGAGTGACCCTAGTGACCCAGACTCGCAACTGTGTACTTACCGTTTCAAAGCCGTGTTATTTGGTGCGACGTGTTTACTATTCATTCTAAATGCCACTATTCTCAAACACTCAGAATTAAACAAGCCGGACGACGTAGCCGAGACAATAGAGAGAGACTTATACGTTGACAACGTACTGTCAAGTTTTCAGAAACAATCAAATTTGATTAACTATTTTCGCAATTCACTCGACTTAATGAAACGTGCAGGTATGAATTTAAGATCGTGGTCCTCTAATAGTCCAGTAGTGAGGGAGATGGCCGCAAAAGAAAACGTTCTCGACAGTGACGAAATGATAAAGATACTGGGCATGCGCTGGAAACCGGAAGACGATAACCTTACCTTCGCGTATCGCGATATACCGGAACTAGATATCGTTACCAAAAGAGGCATATTGACGTATTCATCGCGTATACATGATCCGTTAAGCTTACTTAGTCCTGTAACAGTGAGATCCAAACAGCTATTACAGCAGCTGTGGAAAGAGAAGTACGAGTGGGACGTGTTGTTACCAACAAACGTGCAAGACACATGGAATGAGCTCGTGAAAGACTTGAACGCAGTTACGCGTACAACATTATCAAGACAGTTCATATCGGATAGTGGACAGACTCAGACTGATTCCGAAACATACATTTTACATTTATTTGTTGACGCCAGCATCAAGTCTTACGGCGCGGTGGTATACATCGCTAGCAATAGGGAATCTAGGCTAGTAATTGCGAATAATCGCGTCGCCCCGTTGAAATCGCTTATGCTGCGTTTACACTCAGCCACGATAGCTGCGATGCCCACGATTTGAGGGAATCGCAGTGAGCGTGGCGGACCGTGGGACGAATCGTGATGATCTTGAGAGAGCGTGGAAGAATCGGGAGAATCGCAAGGATCGTGGCAGATTTTTTGACGGTCAAAATTTTGGCACGATTATGACGATTGGTTTTTAAATCGTGTGAGAGCGTAATAGAACTTGGGAATCTTAGTAGAGCGTCGTAGATCTTAACAGAGCTTAACAGAACTTAACAGAACGCATCACAGCGTGAAGCCCAAACGTAGGGGATCTTTGTTAACTCGGAAAGGCGATTCTTTAATGCTAGGTTCACACCAACGGCGCTTTGATGGCGCTTTAAAGCGGCGTGCAAAGCGGCACAAAAGCGTAACAAAGCTTGATTAAAGCGTCAGGGTCGTAATAGATCGTGGGAAAGCTTGGAGTAAAGCGGGACATTCGGTAAGAGCGGCCAATTTTTTTAAACTGTTTAAAAATTTTGGGCGCTCTGTCACGAATTGATTAAAGCGCATAGAGCGTATCAAAGCTTATCAAAGCTTAACAAAGCGTAACAAAGCTCAGCAAAGCTTGACTCAAAGCGTAGGAAAGCTTAACAGAGCTTGGTTCAAAGCGGGGACGCCATTCTTCACGGTCTGTCACCACTTGGCACGCTTCGTTAAGATGTCTCAAGATTTGTTACGATCTGGCATGAAGATCTGACACGAGGTCAGACGCTTTCATCAAGATCTGACACGCTTTGTTACGATTTGTTACGGTTTCATGAAGGACTCTCACGCTTTGCCACGAATTGAGACGCTAAGATCGAGGATTGACACGTTTTGTTAGGCTTTGTTACGCTTGGCAAGTTTCTTCACGCTCTCTCACGCTCTTTCACGCTCTTTCACGCTCTCAAGGGCTAGGATGCAGTTATACAACAAGGAGACAAACATCATGTCTTCTTCAACTAGATCATGCTCTGGTTTATTTGGAACTTCTGGATATTGTTGTTCTGTCATCGTTTTCTGGAGTCAAAAAGGCAATGATATTTTTGGAACTTCTGCATCTTTATGTATGCTCTGGATGAAATCGGCATGAAATCGGCAATCTTGACATTTTCCAATGCGTAACAGAGCTGAACAGAGCGTAACAATGCACAACAAAGCTTGATAATCGTATCAGAGCCTGATTTAAAGCGCCATAATCGCATCAAAGCGTAATAAAGTGTAATAAAGCTTATTAAAGCGTGATTGCAAGCGTAACAAAGCCTGATCAAAGCGGGACCAAAGCGCGAGGAACCGTAACAAGTCGGGAAATAATTCGTCCCAAAGCGGCAACCAATTCGTATCAGAGCGTATCAGAGCTTATCAGAGCTTAAGAGATCGTGATATTTTTGGAAAAGTTTGCTTTAAACAAGACAATAACCGTATTTCAAGCGCTTTCACTGCTGGAACTTTGTCTGCTAAAAATTGTCGTCTGCTTCTTTCCCTCAAAATTACATAAAAGTTGACATTTTGCTAGAATAAATATAAATACGAGTGACAGGTTAAATTCCCACCAAATATTTTCAGATGCGTCATCCCAATGTAATCAGAGTTTGACACCAGCATCCAGAGAATGAGTGTGTGGCCCATGCCTCCTTTTTATACCCATATCGCGCTCAAAACGCAACGCTCTTGGTGAAATCGTTGCCATAAATCGCAGGAGAGCTTAACATAGCGTTATATCGTGTTAGATCTTAACAGAACGTGATAAAACGTGATAGCGTATCGTGGTTACCGTAATAGAGCTTGAGAGAACGTGGTGAAATCGTGGCAGGTCTTCATAAGAATCGTGTTGGGTTCGTAACAAACCGCTACAGGAAGTAACTAGGCGTGCAGAGAGCGTAAGAAAGCGTGATATAGCGTAGCAAAAGAAAAGAAATCGTGAAGTTCTGCGCTTTTTCTAAATCGTGGCCATCGTAGCTATCGTGGCTGAGTGTAAACGCAGCATTACTCTACCACAACTTAAATTAATGGCTGCTGTAATAGGTGCGCGATTAATCAAACACGTGCAACAATCACTAGGAAAAATTGCCTGCTGGTCTGACAGTCAGATAGTTTTATATTGGTTGTCGCAAAAAAACCTGAAACGGTTCGTGCGTAATCGAGTGCAAGAGATACAGACACTTACGGAGTCAGCTACATGGCACTATTGCCCAACGCACGATAACACTGCTGACCTACTTACCCGTGGGATTTAAGCTGACAAGTTCAATGACAACACCCTGTGTAACACAGGACCGGCATGAATAACACGTCAATCTGACTGGCCGGTATGGACGTCTGGCGACACGAGGAACCAAACCATTGAAAAATTGGTTGACAAAGTGTTAATAAACTGTACAGAACTTAACCAATCTTGAAAGTATATAGTGACCAGTTTAAACTGTAAACCGTGTGAAAACGTTCACGAAGTGATCGACATAGACAGATTCATCAAATACGCAAAACTGTTGCGCGTACACCCCGGTTACACAGAGCCATCGGTGATAGATCGGTTGTTTTTTTCGCCAAACTAGGGAGGGGACCGACGAAAACCTATTTACTACCGACATCACCTATTGCCCACCTGTTTTCCACCTATCAATAGCTATTAGGTAAAGATGAGTTTCGTCGGTGAAAAATCACCGATTGGAAGTTTTAAACGTGTTTAAAATTCTCGATCGGTGAAAATATTTTACAAATAACCGATTGACAACATGTCTACTACCGATATCACCGACGAGTCATCGATAAAACACCGATACACCACCGATGAATTGATGCTTACCAACGATGAAAAAAGATGAGAATTAAAACGCGGGATCTCGTCGGTTTTCATCGGTTGTTAATATCAGTTAAATCGGTGATCAATTGGTGATCAATCGGTTGCCGCCAGCATTTCATCGGTGTTTTATCGGTATTTATCGATTATTGAACGGTTGTTGGGCGCTTTTAATCGGTGGCCCATTGGATTTCATGAGTCGCCAATCGGTGGCCAATCGGAGACGGGGTGGCGTTTGACCGATTGAACAATTATTCATCACCGATTGTTTTACACAGAAAACCTGAAATTAAATCACGTATGACAACCGATCAAAACAGCAAAACATTAGACCGATTGGGTACCGATTTAAGCCCGACCGTATTAATTGAAAACTGCAAGCATCCGCGCGAAACACTAACTGACGCGTTAACTATCGCATAGTTAAATGCAGCAGAACGGAAGTGGCTGAAATCGTGTCAAGAGAACGCGTTTACAGACGAACTCATAAGTTTGAAATTGGAAACAGAGGCAGATTACCGCGGTCTCATTCGTTGCGGCGGACGAATACATAACGCGCATCTATCCGAATGCACCATATTCCCTTACCTGTTACCAAGGACACACCCGTTGACGCGCCTCATTGTTGTAGATGCACACGAGAAACAACTTCATACCGGAGTAAATGGAACTATGACTCATATTAGACAACACTACTGGATGCCAGCTATAAGATAGTATGTGAGGTCAGTACTCCGAAAATGTGTTATCTGTAAACGAGTCCAGGGCACACCGTACAAGGCTCCGGACCCTCCGCCACTACCCAAAGTTGGAGTAGAAGAATCTCCACCCTTTACTGTGACAGGAGTCGACTACACCGGTGGTACATCGTTAAAGACCGCGCCGGACATGAGACAAAAGTTTACTTGTGCGTGTACGCGAGCCGTACATTTAGTAATAGTTCAAGACTTATCGACATATTCATTTATACAAGCTTTCAGACTATTCGCGAGGTGGAGGTCTGTTCCTAAAATCATTATATCGGACAATGCAACTACGTTTGTGGGCGCTGCGGGCGCTGCAGAAAGTCTTAGAAACTCGTTCGAATGGAGGTTCATACCAAAACGTTCACCATGGTATGGCGGCTTCTGGGAAAGACTCATTGTTACCATAGAAACACTACAAACTGTTCTGACAGAAATCGAAGCTATCCTAAACGATATACCAATAACATATGTACCATCAAGCTTTGATGATATGGAGCCGTTAACTCCGTCCCATTTACTATATGGACGTAAACTGACGTCACTTCCGCAACAAGACGTCGACACAGATAGGGCAATGACATCAGTCACAAGTGATCGCTCCACACTTACCCGTAGGGCGAATAATCAGACCAACATTATCGAACATTTCTGGAGACGTTGGACTACAGAGTATTTGACCGCACTTCGTGAGTACCATAGAACCACTGGTTCAAAAGAGACACAAATTCGAGTCGGAGACGTAGTCAAAATCCACGATGAGGGGCCAAGGTTTAGATGGAAGATCGCAGTTCCGCGGTAACGACGGTCTTGTTCGAGCCACCCAGATCAAGACTATAATTGGTCTAACCACAGGACCAGTAGTAAAACTTTATACACTAGAGATGGTATAATGTGCAAGCAGTTAACTTTAGCACAGAACCTTTAAGCATTCACGTATTAATTCCAATTATTCATTTATGTCTGCACCAACGTCAACGTGTGTATAGCAAATGTTTTACATTTTTCATGTCTTTCATTATCTAATTTAATCATGTTGGGACCCCGAGAACGTCGGGTATTACACAAATGCACGTAACGTCATTTTGGCGTTACTGCAAATTGCTCGTGCGGCACGTTGAAGTCACTGATTGTTGTTATTGCTGTTCACGATATCTTTAGTTGAATTAAAAAGACGAACCTGAACACAACGTTGTTGTAATCTTTTCGAAAAATATGTTGCACATTGTGTATTAAAGTAGACGGTAAATCAACATCTTACGAGTTGACAGTAACTACGTTTGTTCCAATAACTCTGCCATATTACTGCCCCGAGTGGGATTTGTGAGGGGATAGAGTACACCCACTGTCCGAACTGGCAGAGTAGTAAGACTCAACCAAAGAGTGACTCATGCGTTCAATACATAGGCGCTATATGACCAGTATGGTGTCGCAGTGGCGTAAAACCATAATCAATCAATCACACTGTCATATACAGTCGAAACTCGATACTTCGAATTCGCGTTTGTTCGAAGATACCCATATTTCAAAGTTTAAACGTGGCCTAGCCACGTTTTAACTTTGAAATACGGGTATGTTCGAATTAAACGAGATCGACTTTTCGAAATTAAACTTATGAAATACTGGTAAGTTCTATTTAAGCGAGTTCGAAGTACCGAGTTTCGACTGTAACATGTAATTGATGTTCTCATAACTTAGCGAATCGGACAGACGTGTGAAAATTGTATATATGTATTTATTATATACCTATCGATGATTTATAGAGATTTCTCAGTTAGATAAATTTGATATCGTCACTTTTGATATCATCACTACATGTAGTGATGATATCACTTTTTGTGACGTCACGTCATAATTAGTTTAGTGACGTCGCGGTAATCAATTTTTTGTGTTTTTTTCTGTAAAACATCATTAAAATATATATAATAAATAGAATAATCGATTCTTTTGAATAGATATGAAAAATATATGACTCGAATTGGGTTGTTATCTTGTTAAAAAACTCGTCCTGCGGACTCGTTTATTAACCAGATAACAACCAATTCTCGTGAGATATTTTTTCTGTCAATCCAATATAATTATGCTGGTAAATACGGATGGATGAGTTTGGTTTTACGGTACTGCGACACAGAATAGGTCATATAGCGCCGATGAAAGATGATGGTTGATAAGATGAGATGAAGATGATTTCAGAAAGATGTTTTTAGCTAATCTTATTCGTTGCAAACTAACGTATGGGATCAAAACCACCGACATGCCTTCCTTCTTAGTTCTTGGCAGAAGGAATGATTTCGGCCTAATAAAGAGAAATATTTCGCTATGACAATTAAGCCCCAGGAGCTGGTACATACCTGTCACTATAGGATATATTCAGCATTCGGCAAATGACATAGGCGTCATCACGATCAAACTGGTCATCACAAATAGTTCCCCATGCTCCATTATAATAGACCTCAACACGCCCTGAGTATATGTCTGGTGCACCAACAAGTCGAATATTATCTGTAAAAAAGAGCAGGTTACTTATAAATTAGCGACGATCAATGCGTATCATTTACATTCTCACTTAGGAGGAATTGATAGCATAGAATTATAGGTTATATAGAATTAACATTTTTGTGAGAATAGTAACTTAAAAACACTTCCCGTATTACTTAACACCGCAAACAAAAACAAATACATGCTTAACGTTGAAGAAATACTGGTTTGATATGAAAGGTGTTCGGTTATTGATATCTTAAAGGAGCAAACGTTAGCAGATATCTATGCATTTTATTACAATAAAAAGTAGTGAAAATTTCATTTTAATATAACTAGTATTTCGTTTTTATTATACATACATACATACTGCCATGCATTTTCCTGCTTTACCTCACTGAGCCCTAGTCACACATTTATGCGTCCTTTACAAAATGTGTACCTTTGAAGAGTACACCTGTCCTATGCAAACAGTGAAATCCCTGATCAGAGGGCTCCTACAGGAGCCCTCTGATCAGGGACTTCACTGTTTATCATTTTCAATTTATCACAAAAAACAAACCTTTATTGCAGCCTGGAATTAACCATTGGAAGTTTTAGGGGATAATGAGTTAATCCTTTCCACATCGAAGTCGCCTAAAGTCATTTTCACAAACTGCTTAGACACGTCGCATATTTTGGCGTCTGATTAGGGATCACTTGTATTGAAATTTTTGAAGTCATACTATCTTAAGTTTCCTTTTTAAAAAGGAGCTTAAAGACGACACCATAGCGACTAAGGGGTAAAACCCCACGATTATTTTGGCGCTGAAAGGATAAAGCTACAATCTACTAAACCCTTTACTTCAGTATGCTTTTATGCCAGTATGTAGCAAACATGTAGGTTACCACTTCAAACAGGTTGAAAGTAAATCAGAATGTGTCTTAAGGTACATTCTGCTTTACTTTCTGACCAGGGTCTTAGGTGCTTGTTAGGGCTTCTATGTGTTATGGCAGCTACAATAGACATATAGATACTTGATCATTACCATACCTGCATGTTGTTTTAACCCTTTACTTCATAGATATGTATCATAATTAATGTTTTCTGTTCTCTAGTAGATGGTATCTTGAAGCGGGCTTAAAGTATAACAGAACGCACATTTGGGCTCACTATGCTTTACTTTCAACCTGGTTTAAGTGGTCACCTCTCTTCAATACTAGAAATATACCATTGATTAAAGGGTTTAAAATATCTGTGGTATCTCTTTTGATATATAATTTAACCGGTCTAGATATTTCCTACTTGTTAAAACGTCGTATTATGTTCGCTTTATATTGCCTATATCTATTGAATATTCATGTGTAAATAACAAATCGTGAACAGTATGACACTAATGCATTATTATTTTCAGTTTGATCTTTAAAATTATCTAAGTAAACAGAGTAGTCCCTGTGTAGAGCTCCTACAGGTTCTGTCTTTTCTGGATCCACTCTGTTTACAAAGGTTTAAAAATACTGTTTTTGTTCCCGTCTCACATAATGCGTGTTGTATATATGTTAATTTTGTTTGTGGACCATTTTGAAAATTGGTTTGTTTGTTTGTTACCAAATATGTAATCCACATGAAATAAAGTCGTTATTATTATTATTATTATTATTATTACTTTCAACCTATTTTAAATTATCATCCGCTAGAATACATAACATATTTCTTAAGTTATGATACATAATTTCTACATTGTAACTATTTTCTTAAGCGGAGGAAACAAATAAATGCGGAAAAAACTGTGTATATATATGGAGTAAATGGTTAAGGCAGTTTTACTGTAGCATGTACTCAGGGTGTGTCTTACTTTCACATTCCACCCACATATGCGTATTGCAATAGTGAGTATTGAAAGGTGTACAGTCTCTCATGTCTTGTTCTCCGCCAGCACACTGTATGTCTGTTCCGAGATCCGTGGAATCGTACCTCATTTGATATGATGTATTTCTGTTCAACAGCAAACAAAAAATAACATTTAAGCCTTTCACTGCCATGACGTGCTCTTTTTGTCCTCTTTTACTTATTATTTATGTTGCACCCTAATACAGTCGAACTTAAATATCTCGAACTCGATTAAATCTAACATACACGTATTTCAAAGTTAAAACGTGGCTAAGCCACGTTTTAACTTTGAACTACGGGTATGTTCAGCTGAACCGAGCATGAAATAATACAGTCTATGTGTCTAACTATCGGATAGTTCAAGTTAAGCGAGTTCGAGATATCGAAGTTCGACTGTACTTAACTGAATTTAAGTTTTAAAAGTATAGGACCTTGTGACCGACGTGCGTTTCAGACTGACGGTTCTCTTGGGACGAATTCTCCATATGCGCTTGCTAGAACATTTATATATACAACGTTCCCTCCCTACAACGGCCCTCCCAACAACGACTCCGTCCTTAAAACGACACTGCTGCGATTCCCTAAACAGGAAAATTATGTCTTACGCCGTTACTGCTGCAATATCGTCTGCTTAAAATTGTCGTCTGCTAATTTTCTCAAAGTTACATGATGGACATTATGAAAGAAAAACATACTGTGGAGTGACAAACAACTTGAATTCAGATCAGACGCCGCGTTACGCGGCGTCTGATCTGGATTCAAGCTGTTTGCATATGTAGGCCTATTTCCCTCCCTATAACGACTCCCTGCGAACAACGCAAATATTTTTGTCTCCCATTGGGTGTCGTTGTAGAGAGGGAGCGCTGTACATTGTATATAAGAGTGATATAAAGTCGCTGTACATAGCGTTGTTCTTTTACAACAGATCATTTTATATTAAAAACAATGAGTCAAGGCCCTGATGAAACGCCGCGTCACATGGGGTCTCACTAGGGTCTATACTGTTTGCTAATATCTACTTTTGTAGACGATGTGTTTAAAAAGATTCAACATGACATTTTATACTTATCATGAGTTTTCAGACGAAAGAAACATGTTTTCTAGCTTGTAATCTTATAACCTGCAATTTAAATAGATGCTAAACCAACGTATAAGAAGATACCGTGGTTAGGACTATTGAAAGTAATGCTTAAAAGTACCAAAGTTAAATATATACTGCATTTATGTTTCTATTTCTATACTTTCAATGTGGACACATAAGCAACTTACCCTGTGGGAAAGCCGAGGCTTCTGCATGTAACTTCAGCCTCCCGTTGGTCGAAGCCGTCCTGACATACATAAATCCAACGCCCATTTGAAAATACTTGTACCCATCCTTCATTACGCCCCGATCGACCGTCAAAACGTACAAACGTAGATTTAACTATAAAAACCATATACAATGATGAAGATTACTTGGTAAAATACAGCCAGAGTGGAAGAGTAAAGTTGTTTACATGGCAATCGCGATTTTACTGGTAGGGCACGGAATTACTTAACTGAGACTTGTCCCTTTTTCGTGAAATTGAAAATTCGACAACCGTAAACTTCCTAAAACACCCCATATAAATGTAACTATCATAGTCTAATTGAACAAACTGCTTTTATTAACAAGTAATTGTCTTATGGAATATGTTCAAAGCTGAATGGTAAACGTGTTGATTCTGATCAGACTGTTGAAGGAGCACGTTGATCAGGTACTACACTGTTTGTGCAGGCATGTTTTCAGTTTAATAACACAACAGATTTGTTGAAATCAACGCAAACTATAGTATCAGTCAGAATAACATGTTGCGTATTCGACATTTTGATCGTTATCACTCTCATCTCAAGAAAGCAAAATAGTGCATTTTGACCATGGTGCATGTACATCATTATTCTTGCCCTGCAACACACCGTCATCTGTGCTTAGTATCAACACACTGCTATATGTTGAGTGTCAACGTATACAACTTTACTCTTCCACTCTGGCTATATTTCACCTTGTAATCTTCATCTTCATCTTCCTCTTGAGTACTATCTAAGTACATTTTTGTTAGCTCTCATTGAGGGTTTAAATTACATCTAAAGATCTTTCCATTAAGCTGGTAAGTTATTGACATGTTTGATTTTGAATCTATATGCATGTATTGTCTTGCAGAGTGTTTAGTAGTTAAGCGCGGTTCGGGATAGCTTGAATAGTTTTAGCCCCGTAGGTACCCATAACAGCAGCCAATACGTTTACCTGTGATGAGTTCAGTAAAGAAATCGATGGCCGTCGATGGCCATCGATTGCGAGTTGGTTACCGGTCTGAAATACAGTGGAGAAAACGTTATTATTTCGTTCAAACGAAAACGCATTGCAATGAAATATAGAAAATGACAACATTTTGACAATTCTGACTACCAGTTTTAATCTGAGTGGCAAACAGTTTGGAGCCTGATCAGACGCCGTTACCCGGCGTCTGATCTGGCTCCAAACTGTTTGCAATGAAAATAATAGTTTAAGCGTAACCGGGGTTATTTGGAAAGAAAACGTTTTCTCTACTGTACTCTGCACGCTTCGTACGGGGCACCAACTACTACATGTAAGCTAAACAGTAAACAGTGGTATTTGAACGTGCTACTAGTGTATGTTGTGGTTGCAAAGTATTTGAAGTATATAATTATTATTATATCAGTACAAACTCGTTAATGTGACAGAATAACGTATTTGTCCTCCTCTGTATACTTACCGTAACTTTGAGTCGTTTCTGGATAAGCCTCTGTTGTAAGTTCTGCATAATAGCCTGTTGGAAGAAACAAACAAATGTCAACCTATGTATAGTGCTTCCTCTCTACCAACAAAATTGATACACAGATTGTGTGCGTTATTCGGAGGGAGCAGTTATAAGGAACGACATTGCCTTACATTTGCAAACAACTTGAGTTCAGATCAGACTCCGCTCAATGGATTCAAGCTGTTTGTTATTTGTCATTATTTTTTTTCCTGTCAAAATATCCAAAATGTAAATTTGAGGAAAACAGCAAACGACAATTTTAAGCAGACGGTATTGCTGCCGTGAAAAGGTTGGACATAATTTAGGGAACAGTGGCAAGCGTTGCTGTAAGGAGGGAATCGTTATTCAGTGGCCATTATAGGGAGGGAGCACTGTACCAAAACAATATGATTGTATACAGTAACAGCTCTCCATAATGACAAGTAAAAAGTAGACTACTTAATTATTGCCATTTTAAAATATTTACATTCACCCTGTAAAGTCTTTATGTAATCCTATTAAAAATATGCAGTACATCTGCCGGTAAACCTACAACTAGAAACTGATTCTAGCCAGTTCGGATTTCCCCCGTGCTATTCGTGATTTGATTTGATTTGTTTAGGTTTTACGTCGCTTTCAACAGTATTTCAGTCATATCGCGACGTCCAGCTAATTACAGGTGGAGGAAGACCCCAGAAGTCTTTTATGCACTGTTTCAGGCACGAATCGGCAACTGGGTAGAACCATCGACCTTCCGCAAGCCAGCTGGAAGGCTTCCCCACATGAAAAATCCGAACGACCCTACTGGGATTCGAACTCACAGTGGTGAGGAGCTTAGTGATGTAAGTCACAGTGACTATACCACTAGGCCACGGATACCCCTATTCGTGGACTTCTTAAAATATACTAGATCTCGCACTTAACACTAAGCTCCCATTCCTCGACGGTCATATGGCGCTAGCGGAGTGATACAGACCAATAGGTCGTTGCCATCGCGTTGCTATGTGTGTAAATGGATTAAGAAAACAACCGCGACCTGTATTTTTAGAATGTGCTTTGGCAATAGATATTCAAGTTGCACTGTTATTTGTTTGCCTTGTAAGTCTTTTCCATTCACAGAAAGAATGTTTACTGGAAAAAATCCTGAATTTTAATACAGTTACAGTACATGTAGTTGGGACTACTTTCTCACCATATTTAGAAACTGGAATGGCTATTACATCGACATTACATCTATCAAACCTCTTTGACCGGTATATGATAAATTCTTATACAGAAAAACAAATCTGGCCAATAAACACATTAAATTGACAAGACAGAAAATATAAATATAATTATAAAGAATAAACAACATCTTTTTGCCGCTCATGACGGTATGACTACATTAGCTTCGGACCCCCGAAGCTAATGTAGTCATACCGTCATGAACGTCAAAAAGATGTTGTTTATTCCTATAATATTACTTTAACCCTTAGCCTGCCACTCACGACTATAGCTCCATATGCAAACAGCTTGGATCCGGATGAGACGCCGAGTCACTCGGCGTCTCATCAGGATCCAAGCTGTTTGACACTCGGACAACATTTTCAGCAATTTTGAGCAACTTTTGAAGCACATTGAAACTTGAAGCAGACGAGAAATATAGCAGACGATAATTTATTTGGCGGGCTAAGGGTTAATGGACGTTACAAAATACATTATAAGTGGAGGGGAATGTTAGCACTGAACAGCAACAGATTAACCCAGAATGGCAGTCAAGTATAACTGACAGTAGTGTAAGCGGGTTGGTTATTAAACAAAAGACATTAAGTAATTAAAGTGGTTGGCGGGTCTACTTGTGTCCTGTCAAATATTATAAGAAAATATAATGAAATTGAAAAATACCAATATGGACAGTTAAATTCGTTACAATCAGAGCGTCGTTTGTTTTTCTTATCAGATATTTTGGCAAAAAAATCCTATTTTGAATAAACATAAATTAACCCTTTACTTTATGAACACATATCTGACCGCATTTAATTCATTCTCCCCCTGAAAATAATATTTCCAATCTATCTTCTATATGTGTCATAACAAATATTCTTCCTCTGACGAAAACATTTCAAATTTATACAGTATTCTATCATGTATTATGCCAAATATTTTTTATATTCTATCAAATGATAGCTTATTTAGCAAGCTGAAGTTATAACAGAATGCACCGTAACGAACATTCTGCTTTATTTTTAACCTGATTTAGAGTGGACATGACTGTATATTTAATACTTGAGTAAAGGACATAAATAATAAGGTGTAGTAGTTTACATACAGTGTAGTATATTGTACAGTCAAAACAAGATGTCAAAACAAAAATTATGTATGCCATGTTTTCTAGAAATATCAAGTTAAAAAACAAGTGTAAAACTGTTAAAACAATGTGTCAAAGTCATGTTTCTCAAAGTTATTGTCTACAGAATATTCCCTCTGTTACGGTGTATTTTTGCTCTATTGTTTTATGAGACTTTCTTAACTTTCTTGTTGAGTATAATATAGAAATTCTGAATTATATGTTTAAAGGACGATTCTTCAAGCTTTGTGATTCCGAATTCTTTTGGTGAACCATTCCATTAGTATATGAGTTATGATGAGAAAAATAAGGAATATAATTATGTTCAATTAGATTTCAGGAATTTGGTTTTAAAATGATATTAATATCCTCGTTGTATTGCATACGACTTTATGATTTAAAGATCATTATACTCACGACAGAAATGAATATCATAAAATTATACCCTAACATCTGACACATGAATGTTAGACTCAACTGTGTCAGTCATGTTGCTTTTGTACTTCAACCTCATCGCGGTTTATAATGACCTTTACTTTCTAATTGCGTAATTGACAATAAAACATCCCAAATGACCCTTGGTTTGGAATGTATCCCATTCGTATTTGATTAATGTGAAATTTCTCTATTTACAAACCAACCAATATTCTATCCAAGGAGTCCAGTTATTTAAGCTTTTGTGATTCGAGCTTACACAGTGGAGTATTTGTAGCAATAGAATCGAACATTGCCAACGTCTTTTGAAACGAACCTTCAATTTTAATATTTTGTTCCAGATACGTTATAAGCATTGGTACTATATTTATTAGTGATATTACCACTGAAAGAATTCCCTGTCTGTTTTAGTCAAGATTAAAACAGTACAAACTACACACCCAACTTTAATACTAATAGTTGTAACTTGTGTATATATTCACAAACAGTGTTTGAGGTTGCATTTATTTGTCCAGCAATTCCAATTTATTTTCTCGCGAACATTTTGGCTGTTACACCTAGACGGATGTTGTTTGTCTGACCAGTCCTTTCAACATTTCATACAATTGAGTTTGTATTAATCGTTTAATTTAACAAACAGTAATGATTATATAAAACACGTTTTCACACTGTAATCTTTTCCCTATAGTCATAGCAAGGCCAGCGCTTTAAGTAATTATCATTGTTTGCAGTGTACATTCAACAAATGCCTTTCAATATATATATACAATACAATACACTACATAAATAGGTTATTGGCTTTAAAGATTTTTTCTCTTTATAAAAATGCGAAAACTGGTTTATACCATTAATAATTGATCCTGAAATATTTTCGAAATGTATATGTAGCTACAAAGTAAAAAACCCGATTAATTTCGATGTATACTAAATAACTAGAAACAATAATTGAGCAGAATATTTAATAGGAAGAATTCGAAAATTTATTGTGATCATGGAGGTATAAAACAAACTCTGGTCACACTGTATGAAACCCATACTTCAATGAACACAATAAATGTTCGATATATTCCTTATAATTTAATATCACTACTTAATTTAAGAAAGAAATTAAATGGAGAATTTGACACGAGTGCTCAGTTTTATACACTTTTAAGCCGTAGCTTGCAGTCCCTTCGTCATATTTTACCGTCAGAATGTGACGTTGTTTTGTAGAAACGTCAACGCAAATGACGTCAATTTTCGACCTGCTTCATGCGGCGCTTATGGGGAACAGTTGGACATGGTGTTATGAACAAAAATACTGGCAATCACAGCTCAGCAAAAGTAATGAAAACAAACAATATTAAATTATTTAGTTATTATGATGAAGTTATCCTAAGATAAGTGTTGTTTTGAAAAAGCCAATGGCGTTGTCCTGGTCTGAATTGTTGGTCATTGGGCAATACATTGTAAATACAACCATTAATAGTGGAATATAGATCAAACTAAATTGAGTGTATGCCTATACCGCATTCATTCAATTAATGCCTTTCAATATATACTATATATATTATATAGGTATTGGCTTTAAAGAGTTTTATTTTTTTTATAAACATGCGATAACTGGTTTATACTGTTGATAAGTGATCCTGACATATTTTCTAAATATACATGTAGCTACAAAGTGAGAATATTGTTAAATGTCGACGTATAATAAATAACTAGAAACAATTATTCAGAAGAAAATTTGGTTATAATGATGAATTATCATTGGATAAGAGTTGTTTTGAAAAAAGGCCAATGATGTTGTCTTAGTAAGAATAAGATGTGTTTGTCATTGTGCAATATATTGTAAAATACAACCATAAATAGTGAAATATAAAACTACCCATTTGAAGGTAATGGATAAATAAGTTTAGGAATTAATACGAATGCAGTCGACCTTCGATATCTCGAACTCGCTTAACTCGAACTATCCGATAGTTCGACACATGAACTGCATCATTTCAAGCTTTGTTAATTCGAACATACCCATATTTCAAAGTTTAAACGTGGCTTTGCCACGTTTTAACTTTGAAATACGGGTTTGTTCGATTTAACCGAGTTCGAGATACCGAAGGTCGACTGTATGTCCTTTAAACGTTATTCGTACCACTGCAATGAATACCAACGTCGTCATAGTGGCTACAACTGCCCGTTTGCCATCCATTAAAGCTGCAGGCACTGATATCGTTTTCATAACCATTACACCGCATATAGTTGAGAGATCTTCCATTGCCTCTTCCAAATCTGCTGTTTGAGAAAACTTCACCATACCTGTAGGATACACAATTTTAAAAACAAAATATAACTGTGAGGTACATAAACTTGTCTTCAGAATCAGACCAGCGCTTATAAAGCGTTTGAGCTGATCGAGTCTGAGTTCGTTAAGAAGCATTTGATTGGTCAGATTTGAGCCTAGGCTCAAATCTGACCAATCAAATGCTTGAGAATGATTTAAGACTCAGCTGAAACGCTTTATAAGCATGGACCCTGAAGACCTCTACTGTTTGAGGTATTTGCAAACGTATATCGTAGTAATGAATGGAGTCTAGATAAGCAGTTTTGGTCAATATGGCTGTTAACTTTATTCTATTTAAACCTCGACATTCAATAAGTTAGCACTCATTACTTCTTCGGAAATGGAAATCTGTTTTTGAACAAATGAAAAGACATGAAAACGGAAAATGGTATCGGAAGCGAAAAATAGAATATAGAACAACTTATGTATGGAAAAGTTCAGAGCCACATATGTTTGTAAAATTTGTCCATGTTGTAACTGAGAGCATATGGTTTGTTTGTTCATCAATACTATCTTTCAAGTAAAATGTACCGAGATTATTCTTTTAGAACTACTTGTTTTTAAATATATGAATTTGAAAACAATCAAACTACACTCACCCAAAAAGGTTCCTTGATACTGCCTTAAGCCGTTTATAGTTCCCTCTAGACAATCGATTATGAGAAGATTATTAAAAAGATTCAAGGCTAAAATACTTTGTAATGAAGTGTGGTGATTTAGGTATCAATGATATTATCCTGTAATTATTTTTGGACTCATTTAAGTGTAAAGGGCGAAGAACAAAATTAATGGAAAATACATTTGTCAGAATTTACTGGGAAAGCTTGAAAAGGCCGAATAAATTGACGAAATATGTTCATTTCGCATTCATTAACCGGTATAGCAGCGTCGACCAAGCTTATCCCCAATGTGCTCGATTGGGTCTAAGTCGGGCGACACATCGGGCCAAGGAAACAGGTTAACGTCATTATCTGCAAATAAGTATTTTGTACTGCGTGCCTAGTATACGGACGACGGGATCGTATTGGGCGAGAATTTAGTCTAAGACAATTTATAATCGTATGTACATGAACACCGTATTGCCAATCAGTGTCGGTTGCTGACAAGAATTGATTACGTAATAATTTGGTCAACGTACTAATTCGGTCATCACGTAACGTTGTAACACGGGCATGATAGGATCTTGAAACCACCGAAAGATGTTGAACAAATTCCTGAGGTTAACAATGGTATGTTTGGTGCAACCACTCTCCCAGGTGACGTCAGTTACACTTAACCTCGCCCGTAGCATGCCAACAGCTTGGTTGCGCTCTGCGTCAATTGGACGTGGAATCTTTTGAACTTAACAAAGTTCTGTTTTTTCGTTCTTGTGCTAATCGCTTATAAAGCAAGGGCGGTGTAGATACTCTGCCTGAAGCATGTACACCAGTCCTGAGCACGTGCAACGCAATGAAAATGATTTATCCGTTTAGAGGCTGAGGTAAACCTGCAGGGTCATGCGTGATTAGACAGAGAAAAACCTCGATGATAGTCTAACAATATAATGTAATAAATTAAACATTGTGTATATGAACTACTTGTACTTATATTTTCTCTAAATAAAAGTGTAAAGGAACTTTGTTTGGTGAGTCGGTTCATTGCTGATTGATGGGGGTAATGTGATCGCCGTTTTGGGGACTGTCCTTTATATGTTTATTCATGTTTCATTTCAGATCTAATTGTAGTTATTTTGTTTTTTCTCGATTTTTAGGTACATATATGTTATTTCATGTAAAGCGCTTTTGAACGCACAACCCCTGTGTGAAAAGAGCGCTATATAAATCTGGTAAAATAATAATAATAATGAGTGTATTATTCATTAAAAGTTAAAAAAATGTCAATTTTATATCATGATTGCAATAGTATAGATACCTATCACCATTATATTGCCCCAGTTGTCTGCAAATAACTTTAGCTTCAGCATGGCCAAAGTATCTATCACAAACTGTATGCCAAGCTCCGTTGTGGTAAATCTCTACCCTGCCAGAGTCTGGATCAAAACCATTTACCAATCGCACGGACACACCTTCAATGTAAGCAAAATATTACAAACCTTTTCGTTAAGCGACGTTGTTTTAAATGTAGTAAAATTAAGAAGTAGCGAGTACTTGTTCGTGGAATATAAATACAGTCGAAATTCGATACTTCGAACTCGCCTAAAACGTCGTACCAGTATTTTATAATTCAATTTCGATAGGTCTACATCACTCGAATATACCCGTATTTCAAAGTTAAAACGTGGCTAAACCACGTTTTAACTTTAAAATATGGATAGTAGGTTCGATCTAACGCGAGTTTGAATTATCGAGTTTCGACCGTAATTAGTACAGGTGAAAACCACAGGGACCCGGCACGATTGATTTTTGAGAGAAAAAATGTCAAAAGGTATATATAGAGACAAGGGGTACAACTGATTGTTAGTACATTCTCACCCTATCTCGACAAAACCGGGTATTTAATAAATAATAATTGATGAAACGACACCCTTTTTGCACTTCTGTCTAGCTAATATAACACCCTTCCATAAAAACATAACATAAAACCAACTGTAAGCATGCACTTTCAAAAGTAATTGCATTTACTCACAGAAATCAACGACTTTTGGAAAACGGGACAGGTGTTCGTTCACAGCTGAAACCGCATTGACCGCTACTGTGTGCTTGTTTAGGCGGTAATATCGAACATGACAGTCATACAGTTCCATGGATATCCATTTTTTACACCGATCAAATCTGATTTATACTAAACCCATTGCAATACCAACAACAAATTTGCACGTTTTCATCGGCAGTAAAGCTCTTCTTGTACATGTAGGCTTTTTTGGTACGGCAATGATTTGAGAAGAAATCGGCTTTGATCGGGGTCAAAGATGTATATTTATGGAACTGTATGACTGTCATGTTCGATATTACCGCCTAAACAAGCGTACAGTAGTTGTCAATGACTGTAACACTCGATTACCGCCTAAACAAGCGTACAGTAGTGGTCAATGCTGTGTTAGCTGTGAACGAACACCTGTCCCGTTTTCCAAAAGTCGTTGATTTCTGTGAGTAAATGCAATTACTGTTGAAAGTGCATCCTTACAGTTGGTTTCATGTTATGTTTTTATGGAAGGGTGTTATATTAGCTAGACAGAAGTGCAAAAAGGGTGTCGTTTCATCAATTATTATTCGTGATATGACCGGTTTTGTCGAGATAGGGTGAGAATGTACTAACAATCAGTTGTACCCCTTGTCTCTATATATACCTTTTGACATTTTTTCTCTCAAAAATCAATCGTGCCGGGTCCCTGTGGTGAAAACGATACAAATAGTTCATTAATCCCTTTACTAAATTGTCCTGAGTACAATGGTTATATGCCAATACAGTGTTCTCTCTTTACACCGGCCCTCCCAACAACGACTCCCTCCTTACAACGACCCTTACCGTTGCTCCATACCGCTTTTATTGCTACAATATCGTCTGATTAGAATTGTCGTCAGCTGTTGTTTTTTTTATCAAAGTTACATATAAGTGGAGATATTGAAAGAATAAATATAATGACGAGTGACAAACAGCTTGAATCCAGATTAGACGCCGCGTTACGCGGCGTCTGATCTGGATTCAAGCTGTTTGCAAGTGTAAGCCAAGTCAGTATTTCCCGCCCTATAACGACTCCCTCCGAACAACACACACACAATCTGTATCTCTCATTTGATGTCGTTGTAGAGAGGGACCACTGTACTTTATAGACCGTGATTAGACGCTACGTAAGGCAGCGTCGAACCAGAATCCAAACAGTTTGACACTCTTTTTAATATATTTCCTTACATTTAACTTTGAAAAAAGCGAAACAAAAGCAGACGACAATTGTGTAAAACATCATAACAGGGAAGGGTATAAAGGTAAATAAAACATGTTAAAATGCAACAAGAGTGTTGCGTGATTAAATATTTGAAATATTGACTTGCCAATAGATCTAAATGGAACTTAATTTTCAGAATGCTTTTGATATATTACGGAAGACTTGGTAAATAATAAATATTGTTTGCAATACTGACATTGCAAGTTATTTTATCATCCTATATGTGTATATGCCCAATATCTTGTAACTGCAAACGATATTAACTGTGTAAATACTTATTTGGTATCAATAGACATTTCTCTCTTAACAACAACAACCTCCCCTCAACCCACCCCTCCCCAAAACCAGCAAGCAAAGAATTACAAAAGTGTTCTGATACTAACCTTGCGTTGATGTGACCCAGCTTTGAGTAGTTAAATCGCCTGTACCTGTCGAGGAAATTTAAAACTGTGTCATATTCTATATATTGTTTCGTACAGTTCTGATCTATGTAGCGTTTTGTACATGTACATGTACCAGGTTGTCGACCTTATGCTCGTCTGCTAAAATATTGTCGTCTGAATATTTTGCATAATTCAATGATTTTAAAATTAAACGGAAGAAATGTTGATAAGAATGTACAACATTTTAGAGCCTTTTCAGACGCCGAATTTCTCAAGAGCATAGTCATGCAAACGCTATTGGAATTGACAACGGCAGTGAACATATTCGCGATAATTAATTTTATTACGATTATTCTAGTGAATCACCTAGTACATATATCGATATATATTTCTATACTTCTGTATGGTATGATTTCCTGTCTATCGGCCCATCAATCCAGCTGCCATTTAAAACATCCATCCATTCACTCTTCTCTGTGTTTATCGATAAATCTACAATTTTCCAAATTTCATGCATCTTTTCTTATGAATTTGAAATACAGTGCTCCATCTCAACAACGACACCCAATGGGAGACACAGACTGTGTATGTTGTTCGGAGGGATTCGTTATAGGCAGGGAAATAAGACTTGGCTTACATTTGCAAACAAATTAAATCCAGATCAGACGCCGGGTCACGCGGCGTCTAATCTACATTCAAGCTGTTGTCACTCGTCATTATACTTATTCTATCAAACTGTCCACTTATATGTAACTTTTAGAAACATCAGCAGACGACAATTTAAGCAGACGACATTGCAGTAGTAAAAGCGTTAGACATAATTGTCCAGTTTAGAGAACTACAGTAAAACCTCGCTATTACGACCACTTAAACCAAGGCTAATTGACTGTTTAATAAACAGGTGACAGCTTAAAGCAAGGTGACAGTGAAACAGAAAGCTCCTTAAGGAGCTTTCTGTTTCACTGTCACCTTGCTTTAAGCAGTCACCTATCGAAAACACCCTAATAAATACCAGAATTAAGTGGTCGTAATAGAGAGGTTCTACTGTACGTCAAGGGTCGTTGTAAGGAAGGAGTTGTTGTTGGGAGGGAGCACTGTACTTCATTTACCTCCACAAACAACTCCGGCATCTTCCCCATGCCCGCAATTGTGTTGTAACCACGGCCTTGAATAACAGAGAGAAATGTCTGATTCTCGGCCATTACACTGGAGGTCGTCAACAATGATATGTCCGCTACCGGAACCAAAGTGTGCCGATCCATACGCTGCAACGTCACTTAAGCAAAAATAAAACATCATTAAAATTAATAAAGTGGTCGTTTTAACCTTTTCTCGCCATATGTGACTCATGATTTCGATATTTCGATATTTTAGATATTGACCGGACGCTGAGTCTTGTGACGTGTGATCAGTTTTCAAACTCTTTTGCCTTCGTATCAATGTTTCTTCGGTCAAACCTTTTAACTCTTTCGCTTCCAAATTAAACGTGAGATGTTTTCCCCTTCACCGTTTCATTGTCGTCTGCTTCAATTATATTGTTTGCAATATCGTTTCAAAGTTAGATTTAAGGCAGTATAACTGACGTAATTTCAAAACAAGTGGCAAACAGTTTTGATCCTGATCAGACGCTGCGTTATGCGGCGTCTGATCAGGATCAAAACTGTTTGCAAATGCGCTTGATGACGTCATTGAGAGTGAACGGGTTAAAGGTGACATTATTTTGTCTGCGAAAGATATAAATCAGTTGATAAAATTTCGCAATTAGGATACCTTCACGAATTCCTCAACATGAGTACATGATGACGCCGTTACCTTTATATTAACTCATTATCCCCTGAAACTTTCAATGAACATTTCCAGTTTACAATAAAGACTGGTCCATTTTAGACTATTTAGGGTTGTTTTTTATATTATATTACAAAATAACAAACAGTGAAGTCCCTGATTAGAGGGCTCCTGCAGGAGCCCTCTAATCAGGGACTTCACTGTTTGCATAAAACAAGTGTACTCTTCACTGGTACACTTTTAATAGATGACGCATATATGCGTCACTGGGGCTCAATGAGTTAAAACATTTACAGCTCATGGCACAATCAAAGTAAATCAAAATTTCTTTTCATGGGCTTTATGCTTCCTTCTAATCCGTCTTTACAGTATCATATTAAGTGTCAATTCCACATGTGTCTACACAGAAAATATAAATAGAAGGGATGCAGTTTCTGTTAAATTTGGTATAATGTGATTGTTATACTACAGTGCTCCCCCTCTACAACCGCCCTCCAAACAACGAGCCCTCATCACAACGACCCTTGTTGCAGTTCCCTAAACAGGTCAGTTATGTCTAATGCTGTAACTGCTGCACTGTCGTCTGCTTAAAATTGTCGTCTGCGGTTTTTCTCAAAGTGACATAATTGAAATTTTGACAGAAAATAATTAATGAAGAGTGACAAACAGCTGGAATCCAGATCAGACGCCGCGTTACGCGGCGTCTGATCTGGATTCAAACTGTTTGCAAATCTAAGCCTATTTCCCTCCCTATAACGACTCCCTCCGAACAACGTACACACTACCTGTCTCTCAATGGTGTCGTTGTAGAGAGGGATGATTGTACAAATAAAATCAGTCAATATTCCTGCTCGTCATAACCAATCAACTTTTGTAACCACACATTTTACCTCAGTTAGCATAACATTTAGGAATATAATATTCTTTTAAAAAAGAAGTGTGTACTAGTATTGTTTAGTTTCGTTTAACTCATTTACTGCCTTACTCTGAGTACAATAGTTATTTGCAAACAGTTTAGATCCTGATCGTAACGCGGCATCTGATCAGGATCCAAATTTAAGTTTGAGAAATTAAAGCAGACGCCATTTGTTTAACATTGATGACGTCATTGCAGTGATAAAGTTAAACAGGTAATAATAATAATAATAATAATAATAATAATGTTCGTCCTTCGTGATCTAAGATGACCACAACTACTCCATATCATAGTTTGAAGGAATGCGTGCGGATATGGCTTGTCAGGCCAATCCTCGCCTTGAAGAATCGGTTACAGTGCGGACAGTGAAGATCCACTGAAGGGGATGGCTTGGAGGAAGATGTGTTCTCTCTGTCTTTCCGGCACTGGCGCCTTTGCCTTTTCGCTTCAGTGCACTTCTTTTCAGCCTCATTTACCAGGGCTGCCATTTCTTCGGATTTTTCCTAAATCTTCGGATTTTTTTTTCTAGTAGTACATGGCAGCTATGTCAGGGCTGTCATTTCTCCGGATTTTTCCTAAATCTCCGGATTTTTCCCCAGTTCATGGTAGCTTAAAGCATGCTGAAAGTAAAGCAGAATGCGCCCTAAGGCGCATTCTGCTTTACTTACAGCCTGCTTTAAGCAGTTGCATGTCAACAAAACAAGAAAAAGGCTACGGGGTAAAGGTACGTTTCGTAAAATCCAAATTTGGAAATCTTAGGATTTTTCTTGTCAACTTATGGCAGCCCTGCATTTACTCCAGTCCTTATTACAGGCAATAATATAGAGGATAATTGTTTGTTTCAGTGTATGATGGGGTTTTCTTTCATCGAGTGAAAAGCAAGGGTTATATTTTCACGAGTGGCGAAGCCACGAGTGAAAATATTACCCTTGCTTTTCACGAGATGAAAGAAAACCCCATCATACACTGAAACAAACAATTATTCTATTTCTTTTATGCTTTTAACAGAGAAATATTAAATAAAGACGCCGATTTAGCGCTTGGGCCATTTTAAATACCCCGTTGGGAGCCTCTCAAAACTGAAGCATTCCAGACTTGGTGTGATTTTGATGGCGTAGTAATCTGCACGCGCGACACCGGAGCAACAATCGTAAACATTTTGGTCGCCATTTTTTTTCGATTCAATGTGAAAATTTATTGTTTGGATTTACAGACGGCAAACTGGTGTTATTTAGGTATGTGTATTTAATTATCGTTGAATATTTAACATTATAAATACGCTTTCACTGTGTCACACTTTTAGACATTCAAATGAATTGAGAGTTAAAGTCACCCGCGTGGCGTGTTTTGTCTTTTCAAATTCGTTTCAGTTTTGAAATGTTGAGTCTGACGTGTAGGTCAGAAATTGATGTGTAAACACAAGGACAAGCATGCGTATTGAATAACAGAATAACGGGCAAAGCCAACGGTAATAAACAAGACAATACCAAGAAAGAAATTGGATTTGTGGACGCGTCGCATACCAGTATCACGAAGTAAATACTCTGTGCCAGTATCAAATAAAAGAGTTGAAACACTTTCTTCTACCGGTGGAACAAGTTGATGGGACGGGGGTGAATTTGAAAGCCACATTTATTTTAACACTATGTCTTAGTCAGTCTCTTTTCTGGGTCAACACTAAGCAAAGAAAGTAATGTGCTTTTAGTCTTAAAGACATTACCCCAGTCCATTCATTGACCCCCCCCCCCCCATTGTTCTCACAAGGCGTGGAAATACTGGTAAAGCATGATAATTTTGTGCAAGCAACGGCTCAGCCATCTGAAGTTTTGAATAGAGGCCCATTCATACTAGATCTGAAGGGGGTTTCAACGGATTTTACTAACCTAACTATTAAATATTAGCTGTTGGCCGCACATGAAACGCTTGGATGATTCTTTCCCCAGACGCTAGTTGAGTAAGTCACTCCCAAAGATAAAGTAATGGAGGATATTTAATATTCTGTTTCTATCAGCAAGTTGCCGGATTATTTTATATTTTCTTGCGACAATGTGAGAATCCATACTTCACATCATGTATGTTTCCACCCTTAGCCGAAGGCAGAGACAATTATTTTTGTTCTGTCCGTCTTTCTGTCTGTCTACCCATCTGTCTGTCTGTCTGTCACGCTATGGTGTCGAACAATAACTTTTGTTCTTATGTGCTTATCATCATCATTTGTGCAATTTTTTTTTGGTGAACTGGTTACTTATGAGGAGGAGATGGTTTGGATTGCATTTCAGATCGGTTACATGATATGTAACTAAAAATAGATTTTTTATTTTGCTTTACTTTCGGACATTAACATGCATTTTTTCTTTAAACAAATTGGTTGTTTTGGCAATTTGCGAAATGTTATGCGTTTCGCAGTTGTAGTTGAATGTCACATTGCGGCATGAATTTGTACTATCTGGTCAGCCGGGATGTACATCTGTCAGTTTTTGCACCAATCTATATTAAATGCCAGGATTTGAAATTGATGACAGCACTCACGCTACAGTCAACATAACTTCAAATCAGGAGAATTGCTGCTATGTAGAGATCTATAATAAACACAAAAGCCTGATGTTTTTTGTGTTATTGGACAAGAGAGATAGCCTATTCTTTCAGAAGCATGTATTTAGTAACTCATTATGTAAATAACACTATGATGAGTTCTTTACTGTGTGTTTCTGCTTGGATGGTTCCACCAAAAGCAAAATGAATTCAACAACACCCGCAAAGGAAAAGTGAATTGGATGGATGACAAAAATGGATGAAGCTGATGACAGCAGTTTAGCAAATAACAAGGAGACACGTGGATCAAGGAGGATAACGTAAAGGAATGGAGACAAAATACACTTAACCCATTACCCCATAGCATGTTTCTGATTTGAAAACATGTGACCATTAAAGCAGGTTGAAAGTAGAGCAGAATGTGCCTTAAGGCGCAATTTGCTTTACTTTCAGCCTGCTTTAAAGCTACCAGTTGATAGAATGTAGATATTATTTCTAATGTTGAATATTCTCAACTGTATAAATAGGAACTATTTTATTCAGCGGAGGGATAAATTATGGGCGTAAAAAGGCGTATTTATGGGGTAATGGGTTAAAGCTGCAGTTTAGAGATTGTTTTGTTATCATATTATGAACATTTTCAAAATGGTATTGTCAGTAAACTGTCTGTAAACTACACTAGACAGATCTGACAATGCATGATATGATATCAGATACTTCATCACATCATAGAGAATAATAAAAGGACATCTTCAACAGTTTAATGGCAAAAAACATTTTCACACTCTTTTTTCTTTTTTTAATGTAAAAAATATGATTGTCTGTTATGTTGAACATTGCTGTTTGGATTTATTACCAAATTTGGCAAACTGTTTTATTTTCATTTCCAACATCTCACATAAGCTTGAAATGTCAATGTCTTTCATTAATTTCCATTTTGCTGTACTTTTGCTTTAATTAGTAATGTTCAAAAGAACATATCACAGCTTATTGAACAAAAATTAGAGCAGACACCCCTTTACAAGGGAAATAACCATTAATGGAATATTCAAATTAAAGGGAGATAATAAAAAAAGTAGTTCCGGCAAAAAATAGTTCCAAAAAGTTATAATTCACTGTAGATTATAACTTTATAATCTACTGAGAAAACTCTATAATTCACTGCTTAGCATAAAAGAAAACATTTTACTGTATGAAGAAATATTCAATGTACCTGTAACTGTCGGTCAAATTCAGCATTTTGCAAATGACAAGGGCGTCATCACGATCAAAGTGGTCATCACAGACAGTTCCCCATGTTCCATTATAATATACCTCCACACGTCCTGAATACATGTCTGGTCCATTCACAAGGCGAACATAATCTTTAAAATATGACAAGTAGATTGAAGCTTAACTGATAATGATACCCTCTTTAAATCAAAAGTTTTGTATGCATAAAACGTATTCGTATACATTTTCTTTTTTTCACTTTCTATCATCTCTATCGCTTTATTTAATGAACAATTGTCAAACCACAGTGTTGATGCAGTCAGATGAAAAGGCACTTTGACGTTCAACCCTGTTTCAAAAAGCCAGCGAAGTCCCAATTTGGCGTTGAAATAATTAATTATCGACGATAAATCTTTTCAACGGCGATATATAGACTTTTCAAACAAGTTCGATTCAGATCAGCAGCGGCGTGACGCGGCGTCTAATCAGCATCAAAATAACCAGTAGTTGACTCTCGTGTCGATACTGTTGCATTCATACTAGATCTAGCTTTTGAAACGTCTCAAGAAATATTGAAACGAGTGGCAAACAGTTTGTAACTGCAGCGTCTGACCAGGATCTAAATTGTTTGCAAATAACTAGACTAGCTACGAGTCTGATAAATATATTATTTTGATAATGTATTCTGTTTTTCAATGTTTTGTCATTGTGCCTTATTCCTGCTACAGAGTCCAGCACTGATTATATATAATCATGGCTAGGAAAAGACAACCAAGTATGAACCAAAGGGAAATAATGATAAACTATTATAGAGATTGGCGCCAGTCTAGTAAATAACCAATGCACTTTGGGTAAGGCAGTGAGGGGACTTATAAACCAAAATTCAGTCGAGCAATTTCGATCAGCCTTGACTATAAAAAAAGGTCGTTTGCAGTTCAACAAAACACGATAAATCTTAGATAATTTTAAAACTAGTGGACTTATTTAATTGAAATTTTGCATACACTTATGATGTGCCTATACCAACTTTGACAAGGAAATTCAGAATTTTTAATAGTCTGACTAAAAACTTTTCTTCTTTGTTTTATATAATTTTTGTGTCGCTGAAAATTGTCAATTACGTGGGGTGTTATTGGCTATTACCTTGATCACGTTTGTTTACATGGGATAATATCCCCAGGTAAAATCCCGTGCTAGTTGCTTCTGTCTGAAAGGTGAATCCCATGCTGATATAGGTTGTTTCGTTGTACAAATTTAATTGTGAGGCCCCACAACATTTTTACTATGCTAAATCCATGAACTCTTCACCAGGAATAAAGAGAATTGCATTACTTTTCAAACCGAAGCTCTAACATTTCTACATAATACAGAGCTCCAGATAAGAGAAAGTAAATTGAACAAGTCCAACATTTTCTCACTCCATTCATCACCAAATCCTATGGTATAACTACTCATCAGAATCCTCTAGAAGAGGCGTTTCTAATGAGTAGTCACACCATAGGGCTTAATTCAGAAATAAAGATTTTCGTTTCGGAAATACTCCCCTTATCTGGAGCCCTGGTAATATGTATCAGTGTTCGAGTTGTATTGCAGTACGTTTACGATACGTTTCCTTTCCTTTAAACGATAAAATAATAAAGGTTTTCGAACTGCTCTGGAAACACTCTGATGAAAACTTGATAATGGTAAGTTTGTGTAGATCGTCTGGTATGAACATGTCTCTTCTGCTATTTATCGAATTTAGTTATTTTGCATAAATCTATGCAAAATTCCATTTATCTGCGTTGTCTTTTTGTGGAGTTATTTGAAAATTATCGTGTTTTTTTGAACTGCAAACGACCTATACCATTCATGTATCGCACAGTGCAAAATACTTGAAAAACCTAGACAAATGTGTTTTATACCGTTAATAGACAAAATGCACTACAGAAAAACGTCCCTAATACGGCCAATAACGATAATGTTAATTACCGTAACTACTTCCCGTATATAGGGTGGAGACATATTGATTTGTTTTTATGTCTGTCTGTCTGACTGTTTCTCACAACCTTTGTGTTATGTGGCTATTTCATTTATTCTTACGTGGCTAGGAACATAACCGAAATTTCTCTAAATTAACTCTAACTTCTGAATAGAAGGATCAAGAAGCTAACCCTAACATTATTCCCACTAATGGCCAGGTTAATGGCATTAGAATTGGCCAGGTTAATGGCACCAACTATTGACCGCTTAATGTTTGTCACTTATGCGTTAGTTGTTTTGGCCATCTAAGTACCAATTAAATGAGCTCAGACATCTGGTTGTCCGTCCATTCGTCTATCACTTTCATGTTTTTGTGCAGCTAGCTTCCGTCTACACTAATGGCGGAATTTCACAGATTGAAATATTAGATGGAAAGGTGTTCATGTGGTTTGGAATTTCGGCAGCAAGCTTTTTCATCTTTCACTCTCAATGACGTTTGAAAGCGCGTTTGCAAACAGTTTGGATCCTGGTCAGACGCCGCGTTACGCGGCGTCTGATCAGGGTCGAAACTGTTTGACACTCGTATCGATATGTTTTAAGTCATACTTCATTGAATCTTACTTTGAAACGATTTTGCAAACAACAAAATTGAAGCAGACGACAACGAAACGGTGAAGGGGTAAAACACTCACGGAAAATGTGTAAGTAAAAGGGTTAAGCAAAAGGTATGGTCATTTTATATTTGTCATACATAGACTATAATTATAGGGAAAACATCTTGCGCAGCTAACCTCTCCTATAGTACTAGAAGGATTTGCCTCAAACTTCACATATTACCTACTTACTTTTAATGGTGTATATGTCTGTAATTTGGGCTACAAGCTTGTTTTGACTACAAATATGGCTCTTGAATTATTTTCTCCTTAGACGATAAGGCGAAACATCCTTGTGAAGTTATTTCTTCTACATTTTTAAGGGATTTGTTCCAGACTTTAACAGAATAAAATGATATTGTTTATGTCGTTTAAAATTTGGGCTGCGATTTGTTTGACAGTTCTAAGTCATGGCCCTTTGAATACTTCCCTACTCAGACTATGATGGGGATAGGCTTGTGTGCATAAACCTCCAACATTTTGAAGAATTGCTGTAAATTTTCATCGATTATCGTTTTATATATTAACCATAACATATTTCGTCATAACATGGTTTCTTAAAACAGCATAATCGATAGATTGACCTGCTAAAACTGCGACATATTACAGCTATTTCAATGCTAGTTAAATCTTGTTTACATCAGTTTCGCTGAACCAATTATATAAATAAGAAATATGTTTAGCTGCAATTGTGTTCATTTATTACCAGTATGGAAGGACACAATCTCAAAGCTTATGATCTAATACTTTCTGTATACAAGATACAAGATACAAGAAGATTTATTTAACGTCGGATACAATATAACAATACACATTAGCTGTAACAGCTATTTTCCGACAAACACAAGTATAATATAAAAAAGAATAAAAATGCTGTAAAAAAGAAGGACTGCAAAAGAAAGGATTTACATAAATGGTTGCAATCTAAGAAAACAAATTATTTAGGTTGTTTATGTTTTGTTCTCCAGAACAAGGGGCTTTTGATCAACAGACTCTGCACTGTTTGTTAAGTATCGTCTCATAATATTGACCGTTTCAATCCCACAGGCGACTTATACATGCTTTGCAAACAGTTATAATCCAGATCTGACTTCGCGTGATGTGGTGTCGGATCAGGAAACAAACTCTTTGGCACTCGTATTAACTTTACCAGTCACAAATGTAACTTTGAAGATGACAATATGAACCCAAGCTATATCTATAATGGTGGTAAAGGAGGGGAACATGTGAACTCCGGGATCCATGCTTATAAAGCGTTTAAGTCGAGTCTGAAATCGTTCTCACGCATTTGATTGACCAATCAAATGCTTGTGAACGACCTCATACTGAACTCAAAAGCTTTATAAGCGCTGAACATGGTATTAAAAGGGTTAGGGAGTAATTGAGCCAAATGATAGCTTCAAAGGGTACGTCTTACCTTCACATTGCACCCAAGCATGATAATGCAAGCAAGTGTAGGTATGGGATAGACCAGTAACATCACAGTATCGCATGTCTTGTATTCCATCCCAGGCACACGATGTAAATATTGAAGGCTTTGGTGTACTGCTGTACTTGGAAAAGTAAGTTGTATTCCTAAAATGATACAAATGCGATTTTATTCCTAAAGGGTAGAAAGTAATTGTATCATACTTAACCAATTAAGAAGTGTGTATTGCCCATTCTTTGGGTTCAACTTATTCATCCCTGTATCTTTTAATGAACAAGTTTTGTGGTCTATTATCGACTACTAAGAATTATATTTAAACATATACTCATAAAATGAACAAGATACTCATGTAGCCCTAAAGCGCTCACATCGAAATCACTGAAAATATATCTTTAGTTTCTGTGAGCTAGATATTTAACAGACTGAAACAATTTCGACAATATTGTATTGGTAAAGCACATGGCTCTAGAAGTGACACCATGTCAAATATCAAAGCTTCGGCCATAACAGTTTCAGTGAAGATTTATGAAAATTTCCCTATAAAATTCAATGTTAAGCTGTAACCATCGGGGCGGGTTCATTTTTAACCACCTGGGCATAATTTGAACAATCTTGATAGAAGACCTAAAGACGTTTCTTTATGAAACATATCTCAGCTCCGAGTACTATGGTTTCAGACTTGAAGAATTTTTCAAGTTTTCAATGAAGAAATTTATCCTTAGCTCCTGAAACCTATATCTGCAACGGACCAAAACCATATTAATAATATTGGTCCAGGACTTCAAAAAGTGTGATTATGCCAAATATCTAAGCCTTGGTCATAAGACTTTCAGAGAAGAAGACGTTTGACGATTTCACTATTCAGTGAAACCCCTCTAAACCGGACACGTGTGGGGACAACATTTTACGGTTTAGAGGGGTGTTCGGTTTAGAAGGGTTTTAACCCATTACCCAATAGTTCGTTTCTAGTATGGAAGATAGCGGACACGTAAAGCAGGTTGAAAGTAAAGCAGAAGTCGCCTTAAGGAGCCTTCTGCTTTACTTTCAATCGGCTTTAAGCTATCATCTACTAGAATATAGAATTTATTCATGAATATATTTCTTAAGTTTAGGAATCATTCAAAGGCGTAAAATGCGTATTGATGGTGTGATGGGGTAAAATAAAAAAGGCCTGGAAACGGGACCAACGTTTTTGTCCTGTTTAGAGAGAATTCCGGTATTAAGAGGTTCCGGTTTGGAAGTGTTCAAATGTATTACTCTATACGCGGTGCAGGCTCATCTTTGACCCCATAAATTGAACAAAGTTGATAGATAACATAAAGATAATGCTTTTCGCAAAATACATTAGCTCAGGATACTGCGGTTTCAGACAAGAAGGTGTTCTAAGAATTAATTGAAACGAATTATATTTAGCTCCTATGACCTAGATATACAAGGGATCAAAACCATTTCAACAACAATGGTAAAGGACCTGTACAAAATGTCACCATGCCAAATATCAAAGCTCTAGCCATATTAATTTCATAGAAGAAGATGTTCAACGATTTCACTATATAACTCTATGTAAAACAGTGACTCTTGAGGCTGGGTCATTTTTGATGACATGGACAAAATTTAGAGAATCCTGATAGAGAACCATTAGATGATGTTTGTGACAAATATATAAGCTCATGGTACTGTGGTTTCAGACAAGAAGATTTTTTTAACATTTTCATTGAAATTCTCTTTTTAGCTCCTGTGACCTAAATATACAATGGACGGGAACAATTTTAGCAATATTGGGCGAATGCCTTCTAGAAGGGAAGTGTCACCATACCAAATATCGTCGAAGATCTTTTCATATTAGTTTAAGAGAAGGAGACGTTTGACGATTTGAATATATTACTCTATATAAATTTGTTACCCCCGGGGCGGGCTCATGTTTTACCCAGGGAAATAATTCAAAACCTTTGATTGATTACCTGTAGGTGATCTTTTTTGCTAAATACCTAAGCTCAGGGTACTGTGGTTTCAGACTATATTTTAAATGTTTCACCCAAGCAGTCTATTTTAGCTCCTGCGTTACGCGGCGTCTGATCGGGATCCAAACTGTTTGGCACTCTTTTTGTAATTTCTTCAGTCATACTGCATTATTTTTTAACTTAAATTGAAGCAGACGACAATGAAACGGTGATTGGGGAAAATCTCACGAAACATTTGACAGTGTAAGAGTTAATCCATAGCCTGGCGTGAGGTAGATTCGGACACCTTAACCGTTTATGCGCGCATGCGCACTTACATATTGCATGAATTGAACACTTTTTTCAAAACTCAAACACAACAAAAAATCTTTAAAATAGTCAACAGATAATCTAAAAAATGCATTTGAAAATGTGTACATATCGTAAACAAACACACCCGAATGTGACCCATGACCAAACTGTATAATTGAAGTGTTTCTGGTACATTCGGACGATCTGATTTATGACGTCATATGTAGGTTTATGACGACAAGTTTTGCAACTGCAGTTCACTTTTAGGATACTACGAGATGTGAAATATTTACACACGAAGGTCAGAGAATAAAACATTTGTGGAAGTTATTTTCTCAAGACAAACGTGACGGTAGGTATGAGACGGTAATTTTGTATTGCAATATAAATGCCATAATTACGATAATGGACGATCAATCAGTCAAATTCTTTAATACAGTCAATAATCCTTGTGTTTCGTTCTTTAAAAGGCGAGATGACTTCTCTCCAAAGTTTTGAAACAATTCTAGGCTGTCCGAAACCTCCACAGTTGACGATATCAGAAAACCTCAAATATTGGCAACATCGTTTTACAAGCTTAGTTTAACCCTTTCACTGTAAAATTTTTCGTGAGATGTTTACCCCTTCACCGTTTCATTGTCATCTGCTTCAATTATCTTGTCTGCAATATCGTTTCAAAGTTAAAAAATAAGAAACTTCAAAACGAGTGTCAAACAGTTGGGATCCTGATCAGACGCCAGGTTACGCGGCGTCTGATCAGGATCCAAACTGTTTGCAAACACACTTTTAAGCGTCAATGAGAGTGAACTGGTTCAAGTAGTCTTTCAAATCCGGTAGAGAGTAATCAATAGATAAATTGTGTCAAATAATTTTCAAATTGGGCCAATAGTTACGGAAAATAAGTTTTTTCTCAAGTTTTTATTATAAGCCATCATAGGTAAACTTGCGATCCACTGGCTGCCATGTTTTTAAGATAACAAAATACTGGCGGTCATATCTTTAAGATAACAAAATTATTTTTAGAAATCTGGAAGAGGGTCACCAATGGCTAATTTGTGTAAAACGAGTAGTTTCAGAAAAGATTTTCAAGTTTTTACTATACAGTAATATAAGGAAAACTCGACCCATCCACTGGTGGACATGATTTTAAAGCGACTCGCAACCAGATGGTGCATTAAAAATAGTAATTTGTAAATATGTGTCAAACGCTTATATAAATGGTAAAGAATTAGTTTAGGATAAGAAATTCTGTTTAAAAAAATGTATTTCAATAAAAAAAAATATTGGTCTCTGGTGGGATTCGAACCCGGGGCCCGGCATTGGCGGACAGAAGGCAAAATAGGGGAAACCGCTTAGACCAATGGACCACGGAACTATCCGTTTATCTCAGATCGATTTTACGTATTTCAATGTGTAGCGATCGAAAGTGCATACAACTTCGTAATTCGGCTCGTGTTTATGTCTGAGCCCGTGTAGAGAAGCAACAACAACAACTATACCGTTAGCTAACGCTATAGAAAAACGATAGAAAATATCTAAAAATCTAAGATTCGGTGACGATGCTTGAGACTTTTTTTGGACTGATCATATTTTTTTAATGTCAGAAGCCAAATAATGCCACAAATTTGCTTTTATTTGAGTATTTTATTTTATTTTGACAAGTACACCATCCGGTTGCGAGTCCCTTTAAGCGGGGAAATTAATACTTAATACTTTAAGAAACTTGATAGAGAATTGGATCATTTGAGTAAAAATATCATAAATTTGGACCAGTAGATATAAAGACGAAAAAGAAGTTTTCACTATAAGCCAACTTGCCCCACTCACTAGCGCCAAATTCTTATAATTTGGGAAAACTATTTTAAGACATTTTGCAGAGGATCACCCACCCATGAATGATTTGTGTCAAATTATTTTCTATTCATACCAGTAGTTTCAGAGAAAACATTATTTTAGTTTTTAACATACACTAATATCAGGGAAACTTGCCCACCCACTCGCGGCCACATGTTCCAGCTAGCAACATTATTTTAAGAAATCTGGTAGAGGAATACCTGTGAACAGTTTGAGAGAAATGACTTTCAAATCGGATTAATGCTTTCAGACAGAATGACCTTTTAAGTTTTTCACTATATAGCCATATAAATCTGCCGAACAAATGGCACTCATGCTTTTGAAACTGAGAAAATTCTTTTCAGATACCTAATAGAAGGTCATCGAAGAATCATTTTGGGTAAAATTATTTTCAGTTCGGATCAGTAGCTTTTGAAAAGAAGATTTTTTCTACTGGTTGCCATGGCAACCACAATTTCGATTTGATCCCGTATATTTGAAGATATTTAAGAGAGTACGCTACCAGAAACAATCCTATTAAGTTTTGGTGAAATTGGCACAGTTGTTTCCAAAACGATGAATTTGAAGAAAAAGGATGATGACAAACCACGGACGACTAACGACCGACGGACGACAATGAACGACGAACACATTGTTATCACCATAGCTCACCTTGACCTTTTGTGCAAGATTTTCTTAAAAACAGACTGTAACTTGATGCAAAACGAAACTGGTCCCAAACGCGTTTTTCTGCAATATACTCATGTTTTGCATGGCAGTGCCAATTACGGGCGTACACTTTGCTATAAAGTCGCCAGTAGCGTGTTCAGTTGCCACTATTTGCGGCTGAGGTTAGCAGTGTGTGCCCCGTGTGCAACGTGCTGAGTACAGTAAAGAAAATGTATTATTTCCTAATAAACGCGTTTACGCTAAAACTGTTATTTCCATTGCAAACCCAGCATCTGGTCAGGCTCCAAACTGTTTGCACTCAGATTAAAACGGGTAGTCATAATTGTAAAAAAAGTGTCCTTTTCTATATTTCATTGCAATACGTTTGTGTTTCGTTTGCGTTTAAACGGAAGAAGAATGTTTTCTCCACTGTATTTCAGACCGGTTGCCAACGACGGGCATCGATTTTGTTTTAACTGAACTTATGGCAGATAGGGCCTTGACGTTTTAAGTTCATTCGTTATGAGCGGGGAATGTAGTAGAGACCTACCCTGTTGGAAAGCCAAGGCTCCTGCATGCCACGTCAGAAACTGTTTGGGAGTTTGTCCAACAGATATCCGTCCACTTCCCATATAGATACAATTGAACAAATCCTTCGTTGTGTCTGTAACCGCCATGCAATCGCACGAATGTAGGGGAAGCTAGAAACCGACATTAGAATTCAGGTGTGTATGCTAACATGCTGGTTTAGCTTGCTTGTTTATATATTTATTACCGCCTAGACTCGTTTGTTCCTACATTCGAAAGATCAAGTGAGAAGTAACTATACTTTCATATTCATTACATCATTATTTACAAACAAAAGGTCTTGTTAAAAGCCATTTTAAGACATCGTATATAATATGTCAGATGCAGTAACCATCAACTATCACATTCCATCAACCATTTCATGATCAAATTTATCGTGAGGCTTTTACCCCTCCATCGCCATATTGTCGTCTGTTTCAACATTGATGTCTGAACTATCGATTCGAAGTTAGATTTAAGGCAGTATAACTGACGTTATTTTAAAACAAGTGGCAAAAAGTTTTGATCCTGATCAGACGTCGCGTATCGCGGCGTTTGATCAGGATCAAAACTGTTTACACATGCGCTTTTTGACGTCATTGAGAGTGAAAGAACTCTGAGAATTATTTACAGGCAATAAATTTTACAGATTGTCGATGCTTAATTGTTGGCAACATTTATAGTTTACAGGGGTCCGTTTCATAAAACTTCGCACGACAAATGCTGTCGTAAGTCAGATTATGAAAGTCTCAATTTTTATTCACTTCTCCATCTAATCCTGTCTTGTGACATCTCTTTGGAATCGTCTTGAAAAGACGATTCCAAAGAGCTATCACAAGAGATGAATATACAGAGAAATCAGAACTTAAATGTATTTTAAACGACAGGAATATACAGAGAAATCAGAAATTAAATGTATTTTAAAATTTTGACTTAAAACCGTTTTTGTCGTATGAAGTTTTATGAAACGGGTCCCTGATTAAAGATTACTGATGTACGAGGGTGGTTCAATATCTAATGAAACTTGATCGATAATTTCACATTATTATTGCAAAATGCAATTGTGATATATCGTTCCAAAGGGTATTTGCATACACGATGGTATAATGCAAGATAAGACCATAAACATTGATTAATCACAGCATGAAACTAAATGACGCCAACTCGAGTGCATTTCTGATTTGTTTACATACCAGTGTACATGAGATTATCAATTCTTTAATTAGCTAATGTAATAGTTCATCTATTAAATTATCATAGTGGAGTCTTATATATGAAGGTTCACCCCTTCACTTTCAAGGCCGACAACCATTATTTTTGTAAACAATTTTGATTCTGATCAGATGTCGCGTAATACGGCTTCATATCAGGATCCAGATTGTTTTTCTCTCAGATAAATGTTTCTTCAATTAGAAAAACGCACAAAATTTCAATTTTACCAATAAAAGCAGAGGGAGAAAATATTACCTTTAGGCGGCCCTTGTGTAGTTGCACCTAAATGTCATAAGAATGAAATTTTAATAGAGCATCATTAACTAGTGTAAAACAATTGAAAGCTTAATTAACATTGATTCAAATTGAAGTTAATATTTCATTAGCTTTAGCAAACACTAGTCTATGAAAAATATGTATATTGCATTCAAATGCACGATTCACATTTTTTGATTCATTAACACATTGAGCCCTAGCTACGAGTATACTCTTCATTAAAAAATCATATACCTGTCAAGAGTACACTTGTCCTATGCAAACAGTGTAGACCCTAATCAGAGGGCTCCTTTAGGAGCCCTCTGATCGGTGTATACACTGTTTGTCTTTTTATGAAATATTGATAAAATCTACCCTAATTATTAAAGAATGGACTAGATTTAATTGTAAACTGGAATTGTCCATTTTAAGTTTCAGGGGTGAATGAGTTAAGGAATGAATCAAGAAACGAGTAAATGTTGGACATATTCTATAGGTTTTATTTCTTTTCAATAAACGGCGTATGTGTTCAAAGCATGTCGAGTAGCTAGGCGGCTGATCTGATTGTCACTCAAATTTATTTCTAACGTCAATCCTCCCAATAATTATATTATATCAGTTGAAATTGAATTACATTTCGTTTGCATCAAATTAATTTAAAGTAAACAATATACCATTACCGTCACCGTATGCAGTAAATCGTCGTTTGTTAACCCATTTGTGCCCATGATCCAATTATGGGACATAGGCAAACAGTGTAGACTCTGATCTGATAGGAATTGCAATATAAAACAAAATGAAAATGAAAATGTTGACCAGGCATCCCTTTGATAAAAATGGGAATAGAACAAGCTTCTTACCTCCAGACTGTCCTTGGGAGCCTACAAAGTCATAAGAATGAATTTGTAAATTGAGCACCAATTAGGCAATTACTAATGTTCCATGATAAAAAACGGAACATATTGAATGTCTACATCTGCAAAAAACGATTGTAAAAACAAAGTCATTGTTTAGAGACAGACTGAAGTCTAAAGTACAACAACACACAATAGTCTGTGTAGTATATGTATTTGAAGTTCCAAACTATAATTGCTTTACCCCAAGTACAATGGTTATTTGCAATCAATTTGAATTCTGACCCGTCGCTGGGTAACAAGGCGTCTGATCAGGGTCCAAACTATTGACACTCATCACATTATTTCTTCAGTCAAAATATTGTAAACTTAAATTTGAAAACAAAAGCAGAAACAATTGTTTAAAGCGGATGACGTCATGCCATGATGATGCCAGTGCATGTGTTAAAGGAATCAAGATATATGTAACGCGGCATCTGATTAGGATCAAAACTGTTTGCCACTTGTTTTAAATGATGTTAGTTATACTGGCTTAAATCTAACTTTGAAACGATGTTACTACAAAACACCAGTGAAGCAGACGACAATGAAACGGCAGAGGGGTAAAATCCTCACGATAAATTTGATTATGAAAGGTAAAAATGATGTCCATCGCAAATAGTGAAGTCATATTATGAAGCAAATTCATATGTCACATTATTTGGCTTCTGGTGTGGTTTCTATCTGTTGTGCACTCAGCTTAAACTGGAATATCAACAGTTACAATAAAATGTTCATATAACACAATGTTTCTAGGACGGCCTTAGCGTTGAACCAATTTATTATTTGTTTTGTCCTGAATAACTAGTGGCATAATTATGCAAATGGGGTATGTGGCGTGTCCTACAATGTGTTCAATATCCTACGTCATCGATGATTTCATGTTCAACTGAAGTGAATAAAGTTTCGGTTTAATTAATAAATATTATAGTAAAATTCTGATTAAGATCTAAATCAAATTAATGATATCTTTAAATAACATGTTAAACTTGTGTTGATATACTTTCTGGTCCTTTGGAATCATTGATTTCAGCGCATTTACAGTTGAAAGTTGAATTCCGCTTAAGCTGGTGCTAGGGGGCGTGAGCACTGTTGCATATATCAGTATTGCTCATGAACAGACTCAATTAAACCGAGTCTGCAATTTTCAGTATTTGCTTTGTTTTCTGTGCTTTCAAAGGATCTCCCCTTATTCAGATTTATTTTTTGTATTGCAATCAAATTTTCAGGAAACACCGACTCTTTTTAAGAAAGAATACTGCTCCTTGCAAGTCTGAAAATTCTCATAGTATATCTTCCTTGCATTAACCCTTTGAACCCTAGTCCCGCATATAGGCGTCCTTTTCAAACAGTGTACATGTGAATAGTACACTTGTCCTTTGCAAACAGTGAAGACCCAGATCAGAGGGCTCCGAAAGGAGCCCTCTGATCAGGGTCTTCACTGTTTGTCAGTATTGCCAAAATTGACAAAACATCTCTTAAAAGTCAAAAATGGACTAGACAAAAATTGAAACTGGAATTGTCCATTTAAAGTTTCAGGGAGGAAAGAGTTAAGCAAACACTTGTTTTAAAGATACCCAACGGCATTCTATAGAGTGGTCGCTCAATACAATATTGACCTTTTGCAAATACATGCAGGTAATAAACTTACAAAATGGAAGAATAGTGAAGAGGACGTTGGTTTTCCTCAATAAATATGTCTGTACATTTAAACCATTGCAAATAGTTACCCCGAGCGACTTTATATTTCAAACTGCTTGCTGTGTATATTTTATTAAACCGTTAAGATGTAAACACATTGTCATATTTGTCATTATATTGCTTGTCGTTAGCATTTAGTTTCGTTTATTTGCCGAAACATAAAACAGCGTCGCCAACTACTTACCTTGCCACCAAGATTGTGTAATGTCATACCTCCGAGTAAAGGCAGGGACTGAAAAGAAACAGTACATTAATACGTTTTTCATTCCCAATAAACACATAAACTTGTGCTAAACATTGGTGCCCATTTCAAATAGTTATGAGCCATATTAACCCGTTCACTGCCATGACTTCGTAAATTTAAAACAAATATCGTCTATTTAGCCTTTTGTTTCTCAAATTTAAAGTGTGTATGCTTTAACTTCAGAAATGTTGAAATGAGTGTCAAACAGTTTGGATCCTAATCAGATGTTGCGCCGAGCGGCGTCTGATCAGGATCAAAACTGTTTGCAAATAATTATTGTTCTATGGGTAAGGCAGTGAAGTGAAAAGATACCGAGATATGTTATTTACCATACTGAAAAGAATTAATCGATCTACGTTTTTTAAAACAAATCATCATTTTTCTATAGGCATATTGCAATGCGTACACGTATAGCTTCCTTTTAAACGGCGAAGAGCAACCTTGTCCTCTTTGTAATGTTCACCTTTATCATGCCATGTTCCCTACCAAGGGTGGTAATAAGGTAAGTTACTGAGCTGGCGTAACATATGTGTTCAAACTGAATACAGTGCTTCCTCCCTACAACGACCCTCCCAACAACGACTCCCTCCTTACAGCGATACATTGTCGTAGTTCCCTTAACTAGATAATTATGCCTAACGCTTTTACTGATGCAATATATCGTCTGCTTAAAATTTTCCTTTGCTGTTCTTTCTCAAAGTTAAATATAGGTGGACATTTTGATAGAATAAATATAATGACGAGTGACAAACAACTTGAAGCTGTTTGCAAATGTAAGTCAAGTCTTAATTTCCCCTCCCTATATAACGACTTCCTCCAAACAACACACACAATATGTGTCTCCCATTGGGTGTCGTTGTAGAGAGGGAGCACTGTAGAAAGGTTAATGTACACACCCCAGTCATTGTGGCATCAACTTTTTCGTTACACTGCTAGAATTCCAAATGGATGCCAAGTTTACATTGTCTCTAAGGTTTGTCTCTCGGGTTAATTTAAATATAGTTACAAGAACGACAAACAGTGCATACCCTAATCATAAAGCTCTTTCAGGATACCCCTGATCCATGGATATACAGACGTAAAAGATAAACTATATTTACTGCGTGAAAAAATATACTTTTATAAAACTATATCATTTGAAAGCTCTTAGAATGACTTTTTTGAACATATGAATGATAATAACTCTATTCAGAGTGTAATTCAAATATACTGTAGTGTTCCCTCTCTACAACGATACCCAATGGGAGACAAAGATTACGTGCGTTGTTAGGAGGGAGTTGTTATAGGGAGGACAAATGGCTTACATTTTCAAACAGCTTAAATCCAGATCAGACGCCGCGTAACGCGAGGTCTGATCTGGATTCAAGCTGTTTGCCTATCTTCATTATGTATCTATCAAATTGTCCAATATGTAGTGTTAAAGCGTTAGACATAATTGTCTTGTTTGGGGAACAGCTGCAAGGGTCGTTGTAAGGATAGAGTCGTTGTTGGGTGGGCCATTGTAGGGAGGGATCACTTTTAACTGTTTTGATAATAATAGTAATATATGTACTCCGTTCTTGCACAGTAAGGTTTAAGTATAAATCTTCCCTTGAGAATCAGACCTTTTCTCTGTTCTCCCTTTCATGAACTCTCGTCTAACTGAAGATGGCATGACTTTAAAACTAGCCGGTGCCATCGCTAGCATAAACCACAATATTTTGTCGGTTTCATGTACATACTTATTATATGTTATACACTGTTTCCTCAACTTGGTACGACAGAATAACCAGTACTTCGTTCAGTTATTGTAATAGCTAACTCTTAACGAAATAATAGTGCAAAAAAGCCATGCCCTTTCAACTTCTCGTAATCTTCTGTTGATATCGCAAAACCATCATTTACTATAAATTGGAAGTTTGGATCCTTTTCAGTTGTTCGTTAAAATAAAATGTTATTGGTGTTTAGCTTCTTAAATCTTAATACGAAAGTCAAACAGTATAAACACTGATTAGACGCTGCGTTTCGTGGATCTGGATCAAAATTGTTTGTAAAATTCAAGTACAGGGCCTCCATAAGTTGTTCAGAAAATCCTTATTTTCAAGCGCGGTTTTAGGAATTGTACCTTTAACACTTTCGCTGCCAGGCTCTATAACCCTAACACAATTATGCAAACAGTTTGGATCCAGTTTGGATGCGGCGTCTGATCTGGATCTAAACTGGTTGGCACCATATCAATGTTTCATAAGTAAAACAATAACGCATAAATTCCAAAGTTGAAAAGTAAGAGCAGAAATCCGAAGATTTCGGGAAAAAACGTAGGCATGGAGAAGTGAAGAAAATTCCGAGATTTCGGAAAAATCCGGAGAAATGGCAGCCCTGCAAGTAAAGTCGCGACTAGTGGGAGAATGGTTGATTACAAATTGCAGTGTCATTAATAACAGCTTCAGATACAGTACCTTGTGTCACTTGAGACAAAAACGTTGTGAAAGTAATGCAAACATAGCACAGTCGTATTAAACATTGCGCCATCTCGGAATCTGACTCCTAAACGTCCACCAAAGACAAGTGTTTAAGGTTGACTAAGTACCCTGGTATTAAGTAAATAAATTAACACCTATCCCACTGTTGATATTGGATATTATATGTTATTTATTTGAACGCTGATTATATTCATACTTTGACCTGGCCTGGTTATTTTCCCCTTTTTCCACGAGCGGATCAAATGTCCAATGTTATAAAGCGTTTGAGCTGAGTCTGATCCAGCAAGCATTTTCTTGGTCAGATTTGAGCCAAGGCTCAAATCTGACCAATCAAATGATTGAGAACGACTTTAGACTCAACTGAAAAGCTTGATAACCTTGGATCCAGTGATCGTTATACAGGGATCTAGATAAGGGGAGTATTACAAATATCAAAATCTTTATTTCTGCAATAAACCCTATGGTGTCACTACTCATTAGAATCGTCTCCAAGAGACGATTCTAATGAGTAGTAACACCGTAGGATTTGGTGCAATATGAGTGAGAAAATGTTGGATTTGTTCAGAATACTCCCCCTTATCTAGAACCCTGGTTATAGAACCTTTTTGAATGGATAATACTTGAACCTTTAGGTTCAAACTATTGTATACGACATATCCAAAATAGCAAATCACACATACTAGTATCCAAATTAATTTTTTGCAAGTAACAACTCTATGCATGGTAAAAGAAAAACCGAAAGCCCCAATTGGGGTTAAAACCGCTTTCATTTGATCTTGGTTTTCAGCTGCAACCGGTAATAATAATTATACACTTGATATATTAACTTTGAAGAGTAGATATAGATAACCTAAGGCGCGTATATGAGGAAAATGGTTCTATGGAACCCAAAGTGCAACGCTTATTTGCGTAAAGCGGCATCTGACCAGGATCCATACTGTTTGATTCTCATTTTAATACTTCTAATGCCAAAATACCTAATTTTTAAATTTTAGATATGAAAGCAGGCGACAATTTTTAAAACTGATGAAGTCATAGCTGGATCTGCACCTACATTTGATATGTTATCATATGGTATCGGATGTAACAGGATGGTCAGTTTTCCTATCCTGTTAGTGTGTTTACTCTTGATCCGTCATTGAATACCTCTTATTGTAAATTAGAAACTGTTGGGACTCAGATCCTACACCAAAACAGTATACAGTCGAACTTCAATATCTCGAACTCGGTTAAATCGAACATACCCGTATTTCAGAGTTAAAACGTGGCTGAGCCACGTTTGAACTTTGAAATATGGATATGTTAGACCTAAAAGAGCATGAAATAATGCAGTTCATGTGTCGAACTATCGGATAGGTCGAGTTAAGCGAGTTCGAAATATTGAAGTTCGACTGTACATGTATCCACAATGGGTGACATTTGCCACGTGCTGACTGGGGTATACTAGTTATTTACATGTAAATAAGTGATCTGACTTTATCACAACAAAGTGGCTGAAATAAAAAGTGTTTTATACCCCTATTCAGTTTTGAGTTTCAATTACAGCAGTATGGGTCAAGATCACATCCTTAATTTATTCATTTGTTTGTGATAGCATTTCATTGTCAAAGACGCCAGCGTGTGATTTTGAAAAACAGTTTTGAACCTAATAATATGTAACTTTACGCGGAGTCTGATCTGGATAAAACATGTTTAACGTCATATCGATATTTCTTCAGACGAAGTTCTCTAAATTGAACATTAACCCATTTGTGCCCACGATCCCATATATGGAACATAGGCAAACAGTGTAGACTCTGATCAGACGCCGCATTATGCGACGTCTGATCAGAGTCTACACTGTTTGCTGATAGGAATTTCAATATAAACAAAACGAAAATTTACCCCAGTCACCCCTTAGATAAAAAATGAACTAATCCAATATATTATAAGCATGGAAGAATCCACTGGGCACAAATGGGTTAAATCAATGCAGATAACAGTATCAACCCTTATCAAACTGAATTGTCGTCTGCTTAAAATACCGTATATCGTCTGAAAAAATAAGATAAAAGTAACTTTGATATTTTCTAAACTTCAGTCAATATTAATATGAGTAGCAAACAGCTTGGACTCAGATCAGACGCCGCATTACGCGGCGTCTGCTCAGGAACCAAGTCTTATCAGACTTCAATGTTTGACACTCAGATAAAACTGATTAATCGGAGTTTCACTAATCTGTTATTGGCTACATTTTGATGCATTGCTCTGTATTGACATTTTTTGAAAGGGAAACTATTACGTCTTCCACTTTTTGCCTGGTCAACAAGGACCCATCAAATAAACGCATACAGTGTTCCTTCCCTACAACGGCCCTCTCAACAACGACTCACTTCTTACAGCGACCCTTGCCGCAGTTCCCTAAACAGGAAAATTATGTCTAACGTTTTTAATGCTGCAATATCGTCTGCTGTTTTTTTATTGAATTTTATATATAAGTGGACATTTTGATTTTGTATGGAGGGCTGCAATATCAAAGGGCAAAAAAGAAAGATTATTCAAAACAGGTACTGATATTGTGTTTAAAAGAGGTGGCAGTTAGAGGTACTATCAAAGTGTATCAGAAAGATCCTGTATGAAATTTTATCTGTTTATAAAATTGTCGAAAATTATTAAACCAGTGTAAGTTACTCGTATAATTACATACTGATGTAAATATAGATAGAGGTACTCAATTACTGTTGTTATCGGTAATGAAAACTTTATTAATATCCCTTTCATGGTCAAATTTATCGCGAGATTTACCCCCTTCACCGCCATATTGTCGTCTGCTTCAATAGTGCTGTCTACACTATCGTTTCAAAGTTAAATGTAAGACAGTATGACAGTAAACATCGTTTATGAGACAGAATAGCGTGTTGCCACTCCTCTGTCTTCTGTACAGTGGAGAATCTGTTATTCTTTCCCGTTTAAACGCAAACGTACGCAAACGCAAAGCACTAAAACGTAGAAAAGAACAACTTTTGGACAATTCTGATAATTCTTGCTTATCTTGGTGGCAAACAGTTTGGAGGCTGATCAGACGCCGGGTTACCCGGCGTCTGATCTGGCTCCAAACTGTTTTCACTGCAAAAAATAGTTTTAGCGTAAACGCGTTTATTGGGAAAGAATAACAGATTCTCCACTGTATACTTACTGTAACCTTGCGTCGTGTCTGGATAAGTCTCTGTTGTAAGTTCTCCATAATAGCCTGTTGGAAGAAACAAACAATTGTCAACCTAAGTACCAACAAATTAAATTTTAAGCAGTACAATCTCTCCATAATGACAACTACAAAGTAAACTATTTGATGGCATTTAGAAGACCACAGCTGAAAGCAAGATTAAAGTAAAGCGTAAAACTTCTAAGGTATTTCTGCTTTACTTTCATATTCCTTTGAACAGTGGTCAGCATAAAAGACCGAAGCCTGCATCACATTTAGAGGCTGTAACAGAGGGGGTTTATTGTTGATAAAATGCAGAAAATATTGTTGTTATTTGTTTTACGTAATTGTTTCCATTTAGTATCTCTCTCAAAACTGTAAAACACACAAAAAATGATGGACTTGAGAGAACAACTGATATTCTAAATTACCGTAGTAATATTTAATATGACATAGAGAGAGTGAATAATTGTAAAAACAATAAAAATACAGCACAGTGTTTGTATGATAGGACCTTTTTTGGGGTAAAGTTCCATTTTAATAAACAGGAATATTTTGTTTATGAAATAATATATCTCAATAATTTCTAAACCGTCATGTTTGCATTTTAAATTTGTCAGTATGGAAAAGAGGTTTGTGCAACCTGTATTTAAGAGCTAAATTAGCTACTGGGGTACATACATGTACTTTGACTAAGCTTTTGAAAATGTGAACTCATTCACTCCTTAACCCTTTACCCCATAGAAGCGACTTTTAGCGTATTTAATTTATTCCTACGATGAAGAAAATAGTTCCAGTTTAAACCCTCATTAATAATTACTATTACAACTATTTTATTTAGCCTAGCAGATTTTAGCTTAAAGCAGGCTGAAAGTAAAGCAGAATGTGCCTTAAGGCACATTCTGCTTTACTTTCAACCTGCTTTAAGTGGTCACCTGTCTTCAAAACTAGAAACAGGCTATGAGGTAAAGGGTTAAACATCAAAGGAAAATTCCAGTTTCTAATTAAGTATATTCGATTATTGTCTATTGAAGAGATTTAAAACCAAATGTTGTCATAAAAAAGTAATTTGTAAATGTATGTCAAACGCTTATATAAATACATAAATAGTTGGTTAGGATATATTCTGTTAAAATGCATTTCAAAGGAAATATATTTAGCTCGGATGGGATTCGAACTCGGGACGCGGGAACGTAATACAAAAGATATCTTAACCACAGGGCTATCGAGCCATTCATTTATCGACGGTCGATTTATCCTTTTTTAGTGTACATTGAGGAAGAACGATTGTGTTCTTCTTTCCCGTTTATGCCCGTGCGTGCACACACGATGCAAAATGGATTTACTCAGTCTAGTAGACGGAGTAGAAAATTCGATGGAAAATATCTAAAACAACAAAGATTCGTTGACTTTTCCTGAGGATGATTTTAGAATGATCTTACATTTAGATACCGGAAGCACGATAATGCCACACATTTCTTTTTTTTGAGGATTGTCTCTTGTTTTGCAAATATCCCATTTTGGTTTTCAGTCTCTATAAGCGTTGTTTTAACACTTAAGTGCAATATGACAATCTGGGTATACCCTGTAAATGACAAATAAATTCGTTGTCAGGGTCCAATGAGTTTAAGAATAAACAATGTTCCCTCTCTTCAACGACATCCAGTGGGAGACGGAGATTATGCGTGTTGTTCGGAGTGGGTTGTTATAGGGGGATAGACTTACACTTGCAAACAACTTGAATCCGATTCAGACGCCGCGTAACGCGGCGTCTGATCTGGATTCAAATGTTTGCCACTCGTTCTTTTCTGTCAAAATGTCCATTATGTAAGAATAAACAGCAGAGAACAATTTAAAGCAGTCGACATTGCAGCAGTGCGAGCGTTAGAATAATTGTCTTGGAAACAGTGGAAAGCGTCGTTGTAAGGAGGGGGTCGTTGTTAGGAGTACCGTTGTAGGGCGGGAGCACTGTATTTGTAAAATGGGAGCTTTATAGAATATGTCTTACCGTCACATGTTACCCAAGCATGTTGTGTCATGCAAGCAAAGCTAGGGGACAGCCCAGTCACATTACAAGATTGCACCAAGTCTTGTATTCCAGTTCCGCGACACGTAAGAAGTATTGAAGGCCCTCGCGTAGTTGTGTCCTTGTTATAGTAAACTGCGTTTCTTAAACAATACAATAAGATTTTATTCCTAAAGGGTATATATCTAGATAAAAGTAAATTTATCATTCTAAACAAATTAAGAAGAGTGTCTTGCAAATTGTTTTTGTTTAACCCTTTACCTCATAGCCTGTTTCTAGTTTTGAATACAGGTGACCACTTAAAGCAAGTTCAAAGTAAAACAGAATGTGCCTTAAGGCACATTCTGCTTTACTTTCAGTCTGCTTTAAGCTGACATCTGCTAGACTATATAAAATATGTGTAATAGTTATTGTTCATATGGGTATAAACTGGAACTATTTTCTTCAGCGGAGGAATAAATTAAATACGCTAAAAGTCGCTTTTATGGGGGGGGGAAGGGTTAACTTATTCGGTGCAACAAGAGGGGGCTTAAACGCTCACAGACGTTGACAGCAGAACTTGGATTTACGAAGAGTTTCCCACAACAGTAAAACAAAGGGGAATTTGATATGGTTTGGACATGTCTTCCGCTCACCGGGTCTTGTCAAGACGATACTCCAAGGTACGGTAAATTTAACAAGAAGGCGTGAATAAAAAAAGATATGGGACATTAACCATTTCAGTACTAATGACATCAAAAGGCGCGTTAGCAAACAGCTTGGATTCTGATCAGATGCCGCGTGACAGTTTTGTTGTTAGATAATGGTACTCAATTACTCTATATGCCGCACACAGATCCGTCCAATTCCACTTAGGTACAATTGAAGTTTTGAAACTTCTTCAGTAATACTCACTAACTTAAATCTAACTTTGAAACGATATTGCAGAAAGCAATATTGAAGGAGACGACAATATGGCAGTGAACAGGGGAAACAAGAAATATCTTTAAAAAAGATATTCGGCGGAATGGTTGGTGGAATTCATGCTGTTGATGGGTGTGCAAAATTGTACGAAATTGGAGGTTTTCAAAGAATTGTAATATCTTGGATTGAAAAGCAAAAAATACACATTCAACGATATAGCATAACTCTGACTAAAAAACTATAAATGTACAGAAATGCAAAACATATCCTAGCTACTGGTAGGAGATCCTCAGATTAAATTATATTGTTCTGTATATCAAACTTCATTCATGGGGAGTTTCTTGAAACAAACTATAACTAGATAAACTGTGCAGGCCCATACAGAACAGTCTGCCCTGCTTTACAAGGTCTATAACACCTCACTCTTGTAAATAAATGATGAAACAACACAATTGTGTTTAACTCACTTGAGGCCATTTATTATATTGCTATCAATGTATGGTATTTGTACAAAATTAATAGTTAACAATTAAAATAAATTGGAAGTAAACCATTATTAAACAAAATACCTAGCTGCCACTGTCTATCTATAAATACACATCAGATTCTGCTAGCATATCTTAAAATAGAAGCTCAGTATTACACACTGGCTGTGTCTAATTTTACACTCACATCAGTGCATAAACAGCTAGGCTACTGTTTCAAGGCTCCAGATAAGAGGGGAGTAAATTGAACAAATCTAACATTTTCTCACTCATTTCAGCACCAAACCCTATGGTGTTACCACTCATTTTTATCGTCTCGAAGAGACAATTCATATGAGTTGGACACCATAGGGTTTAATGCACAAATAAAGTTTTTAAGTTTTGAAATAATTCTCTTATCTGGAGCCCTGGCTACTATCCAATCAGACAATTCAGTTTCAACAGGTGCTCTTAATTCTAAATTTCTGATCAAATATGATTGGTTCAAATGTTTGTCTAAATAGAAATGTGTGACTAAATAGATAACAGACAGCTCCGCCGAAAAAAGTCCGCGATAGATTTTTGATAATGGAAGGGTTAACGCAAAAGGGTGGACATGCTTGAGATTTACAGCAACCCAGAGTGCAGCTGAAGACATTTCCACAAGGATAGAGGGTATCATGGAGGTAGCTACGACGCCCCTACGACCATAGTGACCTTGACCTGTAAAAATGTATTCAGTTATTATTATTAAATTGCAACATTATACAGACCGAATGCCGTTAATTATCCGCTCTATATCTGAGTTTGGTATACACTGCCAAATACTGCAGGTTATACTGCTACAGTGGAGAAACGTTATTCTTTCCCAATAAACGCGTTTACGCTAAAACTATTATTTGCAGTGCAAACAGTTTGGAGCCAGATCAGACGCCGGGTAACCCGGCGTCTGATCAGGCTCCAAACTGTTTGCCACCAAGATAAACATGAATTATCAGAATTGTCCAAAAGTTGCACTTTTCTACGTTTTAGTGCTTTGCGTTTGCGTACGTTTTCGTTTAAACGGGAAAGAATAACAGAGTATCCACTGTATATAAAATGTTTCAGATATATGTGGGTGCCAAACAGTATAGTTCAAGACCATCCAGTGCGTCTTTGACGAGGCGGCTGGCCTTGATCTACTCTGTTTGCAATACAATAAGGCATGTTTTCTCATGGCATGTTTTCAAAGTAGTATTCTTAGACGACGTATTGGCATCACGGTACGTATTTACATTGTATTTAACCCTTTCCCCCATAGAAGCGACTTTTAGCGTATTTAATTAATACCTCCGCTGAAGAAATAGTTCCAGTTTATACCCTCATGAACAATTACCATTACAAATAGTTTATATAGCCTAGCAGATTTTAGATTAAAGCAGGCTGAAAGTAAAGCAGAATGCGCCTTAGGGCGCATTCTGCTTTACTTTCAACCTGCTTTAAATAGTCACATATCTTCAATACTAGAAACAATGCTATCAGGTAAAGGGTTAATGAGTTTATGGATGCCTTTCTGATACTGCCAGGTATTCATTTTGAGTGGAGATGCAGTCGCGACGTACCCTGTAGGGAAGCCAAGACTTCTGCATGCCATCTCAGCCACAGTTTTGTTGTTGTATGCCGCACACAGATCCGTCCACTTTCCATTTAGATACAATTGGAGCCATCCTTCTTTCTGTGTGGTACCGCCATTCAATCGCACATAAGAAGAGGCAGCTAAAAACAGACATTAGAACTCAGGGGTGTATGCTCACATATTGGTTTAGTTTCTTTTGTTAATTTATTAAGTATAGCGTTTGAATCGTTTGTCTTACGTTGGAGCTATGAATTGATCAATTAATGTATATAGTACTAGACATACATTTATCATTTAAAGATGAAGGGTCCTGTTCTTGTTCCAACGCTCTTTTATGTAGTCAACGGCTATCACAAGCAAATAATTAATCAAATGAATCAGGATCTACGAGTATATCAAATCGGTATGAAAAATGTTAAATGTCCGAATTCATATAAAAATATTGCAAACATTCTGTATCTAGATGATACACGGATTTACAATGCGTCTCGTCTCGATCTACATTATTTGGCACTCTGATAATGTTTTCTGAAAGTAACTGTCTTTGAATCAACTCTGAGAATTCAAATATTGCAGGGCTGCCATAAGTTGACATGAAAAATCCTAAGATTTCCAAATTTGCATTTTTCAAGTGCGATTTTACGAATCGTACCTTTACCCCATAGCCTTTTTCTTGATTTGTTGACATGCGACTACTTAAAGCAGACTGTAAGTAAAGCAGAATGCGCCTGAGGGCGCATTCTGCTTTACTTTCAGCCTGCTTTAAGCTACCATGCTGGGATAAAATCCGGAGATTGAGGAAAAATCCGGAGAAATGGCAGCCCTGATATTGCAGATGGCAATTTCATAGTGTGTTGAAGTCTAACAGTTTGTAATAGATATACTAAAAGATAAGGCTCTCATACGAGCATCTTTCTTTACTTCCGTTCTGCATTGAACTGTTGCTTTTCTGTAAAATCTAGTATTTCACCTTCTCCAAATAGCCACTTTACACGAGTTTAGATTTAAGTTCTTTACTGCTCGTATATTTTTCACAACAACATGGACCCGGAAAAGAAGCTCTATTAAGAGCTGCAACATTTTCATTTGCCATGAGTATAGTTTCCTTTCCTTGGGAACGTTTGCTTATTTCATTAGCCAATGAAACTAACAGGTGATACATTTATTATGTATAGAAAGATGGTAGAATTTTATATGTAAATAGGTTAAAGGTTTCTGGAGTTTACTGACCGTAAGGTCAATCGTTAGAACATAATACGGCATTGTCAGACTGCAAATAAATATGCGATGTTCTGATTGGTTTACATACAAGTGCACTTGAGATTATACATTGTTTTCATTGGCCAATGTTACAGTACAAATGATAAATTAGCATAGAGGAGTTTTATACATGAATGTTAACGCTTTCACTGCCAATGCCGACAACCATAGTACATACAGTGGAGAAAACGTTATTCTTTCCCGTTTAAACGCAAACGAAACGCAAACGGAAAACACTAAAATGAAGAAAATAACAACTTTTTGACATTTTTCACTATATATTTTTATCTGAGTGATAAACAGTTTGGAGCCTGATCAGACACCGGGTAACCCGGCGTCTGATCTGACTCCAAACTGTTTGCAATGGAAATAATAGTTTTAGCGTAAACGCGCTTATTGGGAAAGAATAACGTTTTCTCCACTGTATTTGTAAACAGTTCGATTTCGGATCAGTCGCCGCGTAATGCGGCATCTGATCAGGCTTCAGATTGTTCTTCTCTCATAAATACGCTTTTTAATTAGAAACACACACACCATTTCATTCTTTACCAATAACAGAAGAGGGGGTAAACATTACCTTTAGACAGCCTTTGTGTAGATTCACCTAAATATCAAAAGAATGTAATTATTTGAACATCATTAATCTGTGTAAGACAGTCAAAAGCTTCACATTGATTCAAATTGAAATTGTTTAGTTTAAACGTATTTATTCAGCAAATATACTCATCACATACACCAACAAGAAGAGATTAAAAGCTTACAAGATTTCTCTCCCTGAACGTGTCATTTTTATACGCCCGTCATCGACGGTCGTATTATGGTATACCCAGCGCTGTCCGTCCGTCCGTACGTCTGTCCGCACTCATGGGTAGGGTGTTGTGAGTTGCATCATGTGTATGAAACAGACTTGTGGGGAAAAACAGCACTTGTGGGTTGCACCCCCCAATCATCACCTGTTCAAAAGAATCCTCTGATGTAGGGGGTGCAATACAACTAACATGTTTGCACAAGTCTTTATCCATATGGACAAAATATATCCATAAATTGTGAGCTACTTGTACAGAAGGTACTCCTGAGCTGTGAGCACCTCACATGCAACCTATGTACATGCGGACGGTGTCCGTCCATACTTATTTGTGGGGTGAAAAACACAAGTACCGTCTCATGCGTACGTCCGTCCGTTAACTTTTCTTGTTAGCGCTCTCTCACCTTCATTTATTTACCGATTTTGATTAAACTTCCTACAAATATTCCATACCACAATAGCTCGAACGAGTTCGCGTTTCAGACGTAGGCGGCTATTTTTAGCAGAGTTATGCCCCTTTATTGTCAAAAATTGGCATTTTTTTAAAAAAACCAGAACTTTTTATTTTATTGTTCAATTTATTTCAAATTTAATATGGTGATACAATGAATGAAGTTACTTAACATATATTACGGGTTTTTGGTTTGACTTCGTATTTTCAGAGTTATGCCCCTTTACACAATTTTTTTAACAATATATTGTTTCCTGATAATAATTTTACTTACATTTTGTCTATTGTAACCAAGTTTCATATTTATGTTTCTCATCATGCAGGGAAGGCACCTGTAAATTTTGGTTCCTGTTAAATTATTTTTCTATGAGTTATGCCCCTTTACATACTTAAAATTTAAAATAAGCCACACTTCGTCCGTTAACTTTTCTTCTTAGCGCTCTCTCACCTTCATTTATTGACCGATTTTGATTAAACTTCCTACAAATATTCCATACCACAATAGTTCGGACAAGTTCGCGTTTCAGACGTTGGCGACTATTTTTAGCAGAGTTATGCCCCTTTATTGTCAAAAATGGGCATTTTTAAAAAAAAAACCAGAACTTTTTTATTTTTTATTCAATTGATTTCAAATTTGATATAGTGATACAATGAATGAAGTGACTTAATATATATTACGGGTTTTTGGTTTGACTCTGTATTTTCAGAGTTATGCCCCTTCACACAATTGTTTTAACAATATATTGTTTCCTGATAATAATTTTACTTACATTTTGTCTATTGTAACCAAATTTCATATTTATGTTTCTCATCATACAGGGAAGGCACCTGTTTATTTTGGTTCCTGTTAAATTTCAGACGTTGGCGACTATTTTTAGCAGAGTTATGCCCCCTTTATTGTCAAAAATGGGCATTTTTAAAAGAAAAAACAGAACTTTTTTCTTGACTATCGCATTACTATCGGGATAGTACTTGAGCTATCGCAATACTACAGCATAGTCTTTTTGAGATCGATAGTCGGGCCTACACTCCGGGCGACTTTTTCCAGTCGGCCTGAGTCTGGACGACTTTGACACCCGCCGGCCGTGACGGGCGTATTTTGGCGCACTGCGGTGCTCTTGTTATAAACAATCTATGTAAAAACTGCAATCGTTCTAAACATACAAAAATTATTGCAATTTAGTTTATGAAATCTAAAAACGATAAACGAAGAGTTTAAACATTGGTTAGGCGTCGGGATTCTGGATCCAAACTGTTTGTTTATGCAAGTAAAATCGCAATTAGCAGGACAATGGTTAATAACAAAATTCATTGATATTAATAACAGCTTCAGGGGCCCGTTTCATTAAATTTCGTACGACAAATGTTGTCGTAAGTCAAAACCTAGAAATATATTTTATTTCTGATTTCTCTATATAATCCTGTCTTGTGACATCTCTTCACGAAACAGGATTAGATGGAAAAATAAACAATAATTGAGACTTCTATAATCTGACTTAAGACGACATTGGTCGTACGAAGTTTTATGAAACGTACCCCTGATACAGTGGAGAATCTGTTATTCTTTCCCGTTTAAACGCAAACGTACGCAAACGCAAAGCACTAAAACGTAGAAAAGAACAACTTTTGGACAATTCTGATAATTCTTGTTTATCTTGGTGGCAAACAGTTTGGAGCCTGATCAGACGCCGGGTTTCCCGGCGTCTGATCTGGCTCCAAACTGTTTGCACTGCAAATAATAGTTTTAGCGTAAACGCGTTTATTGGGAAAGAATAACAGATTCTCCACTGTACCTTGTGTCACTTGAGACAAAAACGTTGTGAAAGTAATGCAAACACAGCATTTTATTAAACCATGCACCATTATTGACTATTACTCCTATACGTCCACCATAGGCTAGTGCTTAAAGGTGACTAAGTACACTGATGTCCAGTAAATTAATGAAAGTATATCACACCGTGGATATTGCATCACATTGCATATAATTCATTTGAACGCTGATTATATCCATACTTTAACCTAACTTGATTAGTTTCCCCCTTTCCATGCGAGGATCCAGTGGATGTTATATAACTGTTATATCAGTTTTACGCCTTTATTAAAAGCCAAATGTTCCAATAAAATATAGTCAACTTGTTGTGTATGCAAGAGACACCTCATGGTCAGATAAAAATACAGAAAGCTTCCATTAGTGCTAACTGCTTTCCTTCTGTCTAATTTTTAGCTACCACCGTGTAGTCATTGCATTAGATAATTAAACATTTCTGATATCCATTTTGAGGAGACGATAGAGATATTCTCACGCGCTGGTTTATGGTTCTATCGGACCCAGAGTACAATGGTTTTTGCAAACAGCTGACGCCAGTAACGCGGCGTCTGATCAGGATCCAAGCTGTTTGACACTCGTTTCAATACTACATAAGTCAATATACCTAAATCTTAAATTTTAAAACTAAAAGTAGACGACAATAACTTTAAACTTGATTACGTTATAGGTGGATCCGCCCATACGTTCGATATGTTATCAGATGTTATCAGATGTTTTCGAAGGTTGACAATTTGAATGTCACGCAAACTCTGCCATCTCATATTTATTTTATTACACCGAACTTGTGAATACCAATTTAGTGCCAGGCCAGCATGCACGTAACGCGGGAAAGGACGTCGACGTCTACGACGTCACATTGTTTATATCATTGCAAAAACAGAAGAACGTTAAGGCAAGTAGATTGAAGACACGTCTTTTTCATTGTCTAGTTGGTAAATATCCTCCTCCAAAATTGTGGCAGTCCTTTTCTTTTTTCTTTATCTGAGTGACTAACAATTTGGAGCCTGATTATACCGAGTAATCCGGAGTCTGGTTCGGCCCCAAACTGTTTGCAAATGAAATACAAATATATGAGTTAAAGCTTAAACGCGTACATTAGGAAATGTTTAAATTGTCCACACTGAGCATTTTTGTCTGAAACAAAATTGAAATACAGTGTAGAGCCAAATGCGATATTTGTAATGATACTGTTATGGTTATGATGATGATGATAAAGATGATGATGATGGTACTGTTCGTGTTGCTGATTTGAAAAAGAAAGGGTATGCTCTATAGTATGTTTAGAAAGACAGTGTCAGATCGTAGGGTAGGGAATCAAGCTCGTGAATTTCTTATATACAGTAAAACCTCGCTATTACGACCACTAAAACGAAGGCTTATTGATAGTATAATAGACAGGTGACAGCTAAAAGCAAGGTGACAGTGAAACAGAAAGCTCCTAAAGGAGCTTTCTGTTTCACTGCCACCTTGCTTTAAGCGATCACCTATCGTAAACACCCTAATAATTAACATAACTTAGTGGTCGTAATAGTGAGGTTTTACTGTATGTCCCACATTTGCAAGAGAACACTTCCGCTTTTCTTTATTGTTGATGTACAATGGAGAAGACGTTATTATTTCCCGTTTAAACGCAAACGGAACGCAAACGTATAACATTAAAATGGAGAAAATAACAACTTGAAATTCCTAACAATTCATCTTAATCTGAGTGGCAAACCGTTTGGAGCCTCCATTCTCCATAACCGGACCCTTCCTACCAATCCGGAAGCTTCACAAAAACGCTTGATAAAGTGCGTGCGGTTTGCTTACGTCATCGCAAAAGCGGTTCCGGTTAGGTAATAGATGCGTGCAGCATCATAGCCGAGAAAATGCGGAAAAAAACTTGGAATTTTAGTGAAACTTTGAAGAAAATTATATTTTCGAAAAATGAGTACCAAAATTAACCACGTACCTTATTTTTTTAATGTCCCTTTGTAAAATGATTTCGAATAACGCATTTTCCAATATAACTCTAAATGTTTATTACGTGTAGCGAGTGTCTGGAAAGTGACCTTTCACATGCAGTATAAATTTGACCCGATTGTGTACAAGCGCCTGTGTTACCCGGATGATGACGTCACACTTCCGTCATGATAGGAATTCGCGGCGCTGCATTTACAGCCGAAGGTTAGTTTGAATAACTGGTATTTGTTTAAACAATGAAGTTGTTTGATTACTTTAAGTGTTATTTTCAGTTAGAAAACTATTTTTTCTCCATATTCATTCAATGTATCTCCCAGTTACTATTTAAATTGTTTATCTTTTAAGACTTTATAATCCCTTTTCGCTAAGGGTTCCGGATGGACGAGCGAAGAGGATACATATTTGATTTAAAGCAATCAGGATGGTTGTAAACTAACAACTGTTGTGTTTATATTTAAATATCTGTATCATGATACGTATTGTATCACGACTTAAATATTGCAATACACATCGCTTTTTATTCTCACAGGCAATACGTAGATATTGTCGTTCAATTAAAATATCAGGATACGAATCGTGAAGGAAATAACTGCCAATGCACAGCCCTAATTACCATACACCCATATGCAGACATGTTCGAGTTATGTGTACTTTTTGGAAACAGTTAAACATTAGAGTCATTCAGTTTAGAAGCTGATCAGACAACCAGTATAACGGCTTTTGATCTAGAAATAAAATTGTGTAAAATGCTAGTGCGCCTAGTAGACACACCAGGGCTGCCATTTCTTGGGATTTTTCCGAAATCTTCGGATTTTTATCCTAGCAGATGGTAGCTTAACCCATTTTATGCGGGATACACTTTTAAGTGTACCTCTGAGCAAACAGTTTTGATCTCAGATCAGGTCCCACATTGTGGAGCCTGATCTGAGATCAAAACTGTTTGCTGCTTAGTCAATATTCTATCAGAAACTGCTAAAATCTTTTACAAATATTTGAGTTATACCCGCTGCAGACGACATTTTAAAATGCCCGCCAAATATTACCCAGCATACAATGGGTTAAAGTAATCGCGCTTGACAAATTAGGAATTTCCATGATCAACTTATCACACGGATTTGCAAAATATATTCCATTGTCAATAACATAGAGCAATGAACGGTAAGTGCGTGATTACTAAATAGAATCTAATTAAAATGTTACCTCCCTTGAATTACAACACTTTAATTCAAATTCCTGGACGAAGCGAAGACAAACGCTTTGATCATACACGAAATATTTTCCCATGTTACCGAGATAACGTCTTGAACAGGTGGCCGGCGCTTCCAACGTATTCTGATTAACTCATTGCATTATCGTATTTCGTCTGCTTTTTTTCTTCAAAATATTCGTCTGCAGTTTTGTCGTAACGTCCAGTTTAACTTCATTCTTATATATTGACGCACTTTTTAATCCAATATCAAATTGTTTGGAACCCGATCGGGGTCAAATCTGTTTGCAATTTGTGAGAAGTCAGGTTTAGCAGGAAAAGGCTTTATCCCCTTTCGCTGCAATGACGTCATCAATTTTAAACAATTGTCTTCCGAATTTATTTCTCAACCTGATATTTTAGGTATTTTGACTTTCGAAATATTGAAATGAGTAAACAGTTGTGACCCTGATCAGACGCCACGTTATGTGGCGTCTTATTAGGACCCAAACTGTTTACACACATCAATTGTACTCGAGGTTAACCCTTTCCCCCATAGAAACGCTTTTTAGCGAATATGATTTATTCCTCAACTGAAGAAAATAGTTCCAATTTATACAGTAATGAATATATATTATAGGGAATATTTTCTATATTCTAGCACATGATAGCTTAAAGCAGGCTGAAAGTAAAGCAGAATGCGCCTTAAGGCGCATTCTGCTTTACTTTCAACCTGATTTAAGTAGTCACATATCTTCAATACTAGAAGTAGGCTATCAGGTAAAGGGTTAAGCAGTAAAGGGTTGAAATTAGATAATCATCCAGTTATCGCATGTTCGTCTAGTTATCTTTCTTAAGATATTACAACAAAAAGAACTAAACGGTATATTCATCGAATCCTTTAACCTGCTTTATAGTCCCTAACTATCGCAACTTTATTTCTATTTGCTATACATCAATTTAGAAAGCTATAATTTATTGTGTTTGTAAACATCACAATAATTATTTAAAACTTTAACTTATATGCTATAGATAACATGTTGGTAAGATTCTTTAACTGTAGTGTTTGTTAAATTAAAACAATATTTGTGGAATGCATGTAGGCATTTTAAAAACAAATCTGATGATAAAAAAGATAATGATTTCTCTGAACTTGTATCAAGATTTTAATTAAGATTAATGTCAAACGGACGTGTTTCGTGGAATCGTTACACTAATACCTGTCTTAAGCAATACTTTAACGAGGAAACAAACTATATTTCTACAGATATACAGCAGCTCAATGCAGAACAAAGGTACTACAGAAAGCTCCTTTAGGAGATTTCTGTAGCACCTTTGATCTGCATTGAGCTTTAATATGAATGAAATACATGCAATGCATTTCTTTTGTATGTATTATTCGATACAAGTTTCATTGTATTTTAACTTTGAAATAACAAGGGCGTGACTGTTCACAAACAAATTATGCCAAGACAGCCACGTCATTTTTGTAAGATACATTTATGCTAAGTACTCACCTGCTTCAACATCGTCTGCTTCACACTAACTATTGTCGTCTGCAAATGGTTTTTAATTCTTTAAAAGCTGAGTAATTTATCTCGTCTGCAACAATTGTCGTCTGCTACTGTTCTGAAAATAGAATATTCTAAATTTCTTTTTCAAAGCAGCTTCTGAATGTCAAACAGTTTAGATCCTGATGAGACGCCACATTATTCGGCGTCTTATCTGGAACTAAACTGTTTGCAAATGTAATCAATTTTGCACATATTCGCCACTAGCATGGAATACAATGTAGTTAATTAAAAAAACTTACAGGAGGGTCAAATAGTTTGGATCCTGATCAGATGCCGCGAATCACAGCTTCTGAATCGGATCCAAACTACTTGTAAGTTCTGGTTAAGGCATGTGAAGCATGCGAGAGGCAAGAGTTGCCATAGGTTCAGAAATTACTACTGTATGGCTGTTAAAAGATGTTTTGTGCGTTAACCCTTTCCCCCATAGAAGCGACTTTTAGCGTATTTAATTTATTCCTCCGCTGAAGAAAATAGTTCCAGTTTAAACCCTCATGAACAATTACCATTACAAATATGTTACATAGCCCAGCAGAGTTTAGCTTAAAGTAGGCTGAAAGTAAAGCAGAATGTGCCTTAACCCTTTGAACCCTAATCCCGCATATAGGCGTCCTTTTCAAACAGTGTACATGTGAATAGTACACTTGTCCTATGCAAACAGTGAATACCCAGATCAGAGGGCTCCTTTCGGAGCCCTCTGATCAGGGTCTTCACTGTTTGTCATAATGCCAAACATTGACAAAAACAACCTTTTAAAGTCAGAAATTGACTCGACTAAAATGGAAACTGGAATTATTCATTGAAAGTTTTAGGGAGGAAAGAGTTAAGGCACATTCTGCTTTACTTTCAACCTGCTTTAAGTGGTCACCTGTCTTCAAAACTAGAAACAGGCTATGAGGTAAAGGGTTAAAACTAGTTATGTGAAGTACATGTAGGTGGGGAAAGGGTATATAGCCACATGTATTTGAGTATTCAAATTTCTACTTAATGCAGTGAACTCATACACATATTGTAAAAAGTTTTTTATCACTATAGTTATCATTGTTACAGCACATATCTCTTTCTCGTGTCTGAATTAACGATATTTGTATATTTGTATACATTATATAATACGAATATCATATACATAATTTAGACATATACGTCGTACTTAACGATCAAAACGAGATTTTAAGATCAGTTATAAGCACATCGATCAGCAGATGATAAAAGTTACCAACGACAGAGAACCAATCCAATTGCCAAATACAGCGCTCCCTCTCATCAACGACATCAAATGCGAGTTTTTTTGCTGTATAGATACGCGGTTTTTCTCAAATCTAAGTTTAGTTTTGTTCATCCTTGTTAGGATAAAATATAGCCAAGCATAGAAACAGTTTCAAAAAATTGTGTACGGACGTACTCACAACGTCGTCTTATATCGCTATTTCCTTTTGATCTTTTTAAGTGGTTACTAATATAACTAAATTTTCTCGTGACTCTAACTACGGAAATAGAATTATCTAGAAGCTTACCCTAACCCTTTTCCAACTAATGGTAAGATTAATGTCACAAGAAATAGACATGATAATGTCACAAGAGATGGTCAGATTAATGTTTTTACTTATGTGGTTAATCATTTAAGCCACAGAAGTATTAACGTTCGATTAACCCATTAACCAATAAATACGCCTTTTACGCCTTTAATTTATTCCTCCATAAAGTCATGAGTATATACTATCATAAGAAATAATTTCTATATTATTGCAGGTAATAACTTAAAGCAGGCTGTAAGTAAAGCAGAATGCACCTTAAGGTGCATTCTGCTTTACTTTCAACCTGCTTTTAGTAGTCACCTGTATTCAATATTATAAAGAGGCAATGGGGTAATGGATAAATGGTCCCGCGCTGTGTAGACAAACAAAATCTGATATCACATAATCAGGTACCGACTTTGACGATCAAAAACATTTATTTTGTGCAGTTTTAACACGATGAAAGGCGCAAATATCTTTATTTTGGAATCAAAGCAATTGAATCATCGATCTATTTTTTTGTTTTCGACCCGTTTGGTTGTTTAAAATTGAATCTAAAGGTTCAATCCTTAATCACATATGTTATTCTATACATGTATATTCAAATATTTATTACATTAACGTGCAAAATATAGAGTGAAATAAAAATCGTACGGCGCACTGTGTACATATTCTATACTAATTTTCGAATAACCGACATACTGTATTATTATGCCGACTGTAATTTTTAAAAAAAAATCTAGTTTGACAAACTTGGATCACCACGAGAGATTGAAACATTTTCGAGTGTCCTATTTGTTTTCTCCCGAGCAGGCACGCAAATCAAATGCTCATTTTTAGTCAGTAAGAACCAGTTTAGATTAAATCTTAATTTAGAATTTGAATCTTATCAGAAATGACTTTTCACAACACACTGACATTTTTTTTGCTTTATTTCAGTCTGATAGGTGATTTAATCTATAGAAGAATAAAACCTAACAACACTTATGTCGAATCGTTTTCCTAACAACTGAGGCATAAATTGAAAGTAAGAACGTTCGGTATTTTATGTCAATTGGTGTTTATGATAAATATAATATTTAATTCGTGTAGTTATAGCTTTGAATTTATTGAGTTCGTTGAATAAAAATATATGTTGCTCGTCAAGGCTCGCAACATATTATTTTAGCAAACTCGTTCATTGAAAACATACTTATTCAATATCCTTTATGACCAGACAGTAAATACGTTTTTACTCAAATAGAGTCAGCATGTACAAGAATCTGTCAGTTCATTACATTGGTGTTACGTTACCTTAAAACGGGTCATATTAACGTTAATTTTCTGACAGAAACTTTAGATAAATAAACTCGGAGAATGTTTGTGGCCGACATAATTATGCTGCAGACATAAAGCGTCCAGAAGATTAATGTAGCTTCTACAATGACATAAAGTGTCGCAGTCAGTCGAAAGTTAACTAGAAAACACAAGTCATTTGTCACTGGTAATAACCCACTGCCACCTGTTGTAACAGACATGCTCTTAATGTAATATGTGTCACTTTACCGTTGTCCGTGAGATTTTTACCCCTTCACCGTTTCTTTTTTCCCCTTCACCGTTTCATTGTCGTCTGCTTCAATTATTGTTAAACAATAAGGCAGTATGAGTGAAGAAACTTCAAAACGAGTGTCAAACAGTTTGGATCCTGATCATACGCCGCGTTACGCGGCGTCTTATTAGTATCCAAACTGTTTGCAAACGCGCTTTTAGGCGTCATTGAGAGCGAAAGGGTTAAATCTTTGCCAACTACAGTGGAGAATGTGTTATTCTTTCCCAATAAACGCGTTTACGCTAAAACTATTATTTCCAGTGCAAACAGTTTGGAGCCAGATCAGACGCCGGGTAACCCGGCGTCTGATCAGGCTCCAAACTGTTTGTCAACATGATAAACATGAAATATCAGAATTGTCCAAAAGTTGTTATTTTCTACGTTTTAGTGCTTTGCGTTTGCGTACGTTTGCGTTTAAACGGGAAAGAATAACAGGTTCTCCACTGTATTTGGCAATCTTTGGCATTTGCAAACAGTTTGGGCCTTCACGAAATACCGAGTAACACGGCGTGCGGCCAAGAGCAAGGCTATTTGGCACTCTTATTATTATTACATGTATTTAAGTCATAATTAGAAAGAAAAAAATTGAGTTTGACATAATTTTATATTGCAGCCAACAATATTATAGTAAATGGCAATTTCACGGTAAAGAGTTAAACCATGAAATCTTTCACTGCCAACGGCGCCAAAATACGACTTTGCAAACAGCTGAAATCCTGATCAGACGCGGCGTAATGCGGGGTCTGGTCAGGATCCAAACTGTTTGACACTCGTGTCGATATTTCTTTAGTCAAATCAACCCTAAAGGTGATTTTAAAAATATTGCAGACGACACTACCAATGCGGACGTTATTTTGGCGGTAAGACGGTTAAAACATACTAACGTGACACAGAAAGAGGTACTATGCATCGTTCGATTAGACTTAACCCTTTGCCTGCTGGTCGCGACTTAATTGCTTTTGCAAACAGTTTGGATCGAGATCAGACGCCGCGTTACGCGGCGTCTGATCTGGATCCAAACTGTTTGACACTCTTCTTTAAGTTTCTTTACTTACAAAATGTAAAAATCTAAATTTAACAAACTTTGCAGACGACCATTTCGAAGCAGACGACATCATCGCAGGATAAGGGTTAATTCCGCCGATCAGAATCCGTATTATTTGACAGTCCGGTCGGTAATTATTCAGTTAGCCATGAAACGCTTTATTTTGGATATCTCCTATAGGAACTTTCTGTTTTACTTCTATACATAAAAGATTGCCACTGAAAACAAGTTTGACTGTGCATATACTTACAGTGGAGAATCTGTTATTCTTTCCCGTTTAAACGCAAACGAAACGCAAAGTACTAAAACGTAACAAAGTACAACCTTTGGACAATTCTGATAATTCATGTTTATATTGGTGGCAAACAGTTTGGAGCCTGATCAGACGCCGGGTTACCCGGCGTCTGATCTGGCTCCAAACTGTTTGTAAAAGAAAAAACTAGTTTTAGCGTAAACGCGTTTATCGGGAAAGAATAACAGATTCTCCACTGTATGCAATAGCAGAGAAAACATAAGATTATTAACTCATTCACCCTGACACTTGAAAGAAACAGTTCCAATTTTCAATCAAGCCTTGTACATTTTTACATATCTAATTTTGATTTTAACAATAGATTGCAAAATGACAAACAGTGCAGATTCGGGTAAATGGGCTTCAACAGGAGCCCTCTGATCAGGGTATTCGCTTTTGCATAAAACAAATGTACTCTTCATAGGTGCACTGTTTGTAAATGATGAGTATACTCATGGCTAGAGTTCAATGCGGTAAAATACAGATATGTTCTTACTTGCCCTATTTCTTACAATAGGAAGCAAGAAATCTTCATAATAAGTTTACTGTATGAGTTTCTTTCTACATTAACCCTTTCACTCTCAATGACGTCATAAAAGCGCATTTGCAAACAGTTTTGATCCTGATCAGACGGATCAAAGCTGTTTGCCACTTGTTTTAAAATCACGTTAGTGAATATACTGGGCAATTGCTTGTTGCAAGATTGACTCCATATTGTAAATTGACCATTGCATATCAGTTACCTAGACAACAATATTGAAGCAGACGACAAAATGGCGATGAAGGGCTTAAAACTTAACGATAAAATTGATCATGAAAGAGATTTACTTCCAGCCTGTTTTAAGCTAATATCTAATAGGGTATAAAAAAAAAAATATATATTTTAATGGTACATATTCATGACTGTATAAAGTGGAACTATTTTCGTCAGTGGAGGAATAAATAAAAGGCGTAAAAGGTGTTTGTATGGGGTACGTGTAATAGGTTCATATATACTCAATAGAATCTTACTTATGTCAATTTACTTATTGTCGCCAAGAAGAGTTTCTACTGTTTATGACAAAATTAATAAGCGTGTCAACGAACATTGTTCGTTCGTCTTTCAATAAACAAACTGTGGTCTCAAAACAATGTTATGGAAATATTTGCTTTAAACACGTTAATTATTCGTACTTTTTAATTGTGGATTTCTTGTCTGCACGTAAGCGGATGACAAACTATTACTCTCTGTGTAATTAAGGTATGTGAAATTAACAACAGCCGCTCGGCCTGACGACAGCTCTTTATTCATCTATAAGATATTTATCTGTACTTAAATACTCAATGAAAACCAAATATACTGAATTTATTAACCATTTCATGATCAAATTATTCGGGAGAATTTTACCCCTTCACCGCTTTAAATTTTGTCGTCTGCTTCAGTATTGTTGTCTGCAAGACACGTTTCAAAGTTAGGTTTAAGGTTGTATGACTGGATAAATATTGGTAAGAGTTTCAAACAGTTTGGGTCCTGATCAGACGCCGCGTTACGCGGCGTCTGATCAGGACCGAAACTGTTTACAAACGCGCTTTATAGCGTCATTGGGAGATAAAGGGTTAATAGTTGCAAGCTATCATGGAAACCAAAAGTAAATCTGCAAACAGTCCTGATCCAGATGTGATGTCGGGTTACTCGGGGTATCATCAGGACCCAACTGCTGAAGCTTCGATGGTGTTCCCCCTCTACAACGACTCCCTTCTTACAACGAACCTTGCTGCAATTCTCTAAACGGGACAAGTATGTCTAACGCTTTTACTGCTGCAATATCGTCTTCTTAATATTGTCGTATGCTGTTTTCTCTTCCAGTTGTATATAAGTGGAGATTTTGATAGCAAACATATAATGACGAGTGACAAACAGCTTGAATCCTGATCTGGATTCAAGCTGTTTGCAAATATAAGCCAAGTCTTAATTTTCCCTCTCTATAACTACTCCATCCGAACAACACACACAATCTGTGTCTCCACGTGGGTGTCGTTGTAGAAAGGGAGCAAAGTATTTCAAAATAAGAACCTTTTTAAAATCAAAGCCCTGCTGGTGTTGGGGTTTTGTCGACTTTTCACTTCACCTTGCACAAAACGGCAATATGAGCTATTGGGGTGACCCGGTGACCGTCGTCGTCCGTCTGCCCATCCGTTGTTTCGATTTTCAATATATAGCTCATAATTTAAATAGCCATTAGGCCTGCTCTGAAATAAATGTAGTATACAGTGGTATTAGATTATCACACGATTAAATTAAAGGTACACCTTACGTTTTAAACAGTAGAAAATTACCCGATGCTAATTGTTCAGAATACTGAATAAGTGTTCCTAATTTCAAACAGTTATTAAAAAATGTTGTATTACAAAAATGTCACCTAAAAACCAACCCCCCAAAACCCCCGATGAAGGCAACAGGGTGACAAAAATAGCTTGACCTTTCGAAAGGGTAGGATAAACATAATAATAAACAACAAATGAATATGATATAATAACAAAAAAAAGAAGTTTTGAATTTGCATCGCTTTATAATATTTCAATTCTAGACTCGGTTGAGATCAGTTTGTTTCAAATATAGACTTATGATTATATTCTAAATTTCACTATTTTACATAAAATATTTGTTCACTCTTTCGTTTACATATTTTCATCTGCTTAAAACTCGTCTGCATTTCCTTTTCAAACTCAATTTATGAATTTCGATAAATGATATACTGGTCCGAGTAGCAAACAGCTTTGATCCTGTTCAGATGCGAAATTACTTGGCATCTAATCTGGGTCTAAACTGTTTACAGATGAATAAGCGTTGAGAAGTTTACGATAGTTTAGGCCGGATGTTGGTTAAACACTACGATGGAAAATGTCTCAAGGGAGTCAGAATAAAATGTTACCTAACACGATGTTGACGTCCAATGAATAATAACTCACCAAGAGCTACAATTATCATAATACAGGTGGTCCACCAGTAAATAAACCGTTTAAAGACATCTCCTGACAACCTTTTGGTCATAACGCCTTGCCAGATTATTTACTGTCCATTTCCTTGCAAAAAGCATGGGTCTTGTGCATATTGAACCATTGAATCGTCTTATGTGAGACCGGTCCTTTATATTTGATAGTTTGGTTAGAATTAACCATTGAAAATAACTAGAGCATGAGTATAATCCGGACCTCACCAGGTAAACTGAGATTGTGTTGCACGTGCTTTACAGTTACATTGACACCTCCAGAACAATATGCTGGTGGTCCCTCAATGGACTGAGGAAAAGTCTTTAACCCTTTCCCCATATAGAAGCGCCTTTTAACCCATTTAATTTATTCCTCCAACAAAAAACAGTTCCAATCTATGCAGTCATAAACATGAACCAAAGGAAATAGTTTCTATATATCAGATTATAGTAGCTTAACGCAATTTGAAAGTAAAGCAGAATGCGCCTTAAGGCGCATTCTGCTTTACTTTCAACCTGCTTTAAGTGTTCACCTATCTTCAAAACTAGAAATAGGCTATCAAATAAAGGGTTAATCGCCAAACTTTGTCGTTTGCTGTTACCCTTAACCTAATTTCCGCAATGTGGATTACCCCATGCTTATATATTGCATAAGTTCATTTTTTATTTCGGAGGTGCCTTTTCTTCTAAATTTTCATGTTTTTGTGTTGTTTTATATTGAAATTCCTATCAGCAAACAGTGTAGACTCTGATCAGAGTCTACACTGTTTGCATATGTCCCTTTTAAAGGACGCTAGACACTCATTCAGTCCTGGCGACGACTCTTCTCGTTTTTTTCGGCGGAGCTGTCTGGTTTCTATTTAGCCACACTTTCTGTTTGGCCACACATTTCAACCAATTATATTTGATCAGAAATTTAGACTTGAGAGCACCTGTTGAAACTGAATAGTCTGATTGGATAGTAACCAGGGCTCCAGATAAGGGAATTATTTCAAAACTTAAAATCTTTATTTGTGCATTAAACCCTGTGGTGTCACTAAACATTTGAATTGTCTCTTCGAGACAATCAAAATGAGTGGTAACACCATAGGGTTTGGTGCTGAAATGAGTGAATAAATGTGATTTGTTTAGTTTACTCCCTCTTATCTGGAGCCCTGTAGGCTGGTCTATGTCCAATTACAGTTTTCCCAGATATGGCTGTGAGTGTAAAATTTAGAGACACAGACCAGACTGTTTACTACACTGGGGGCTGATGCAATTTAAGATGACATCTGAAATACAGAGGAAGCTAGGTGTTTTGTAATTGTTTACTACCAATTTGTTTTAATTGTTAACTATTTGTACACATTTACCATACATTAAAAGTAATTTTTAATATAAATGGCCTCAAGTGAGTTAAACACAATTGTGTGGTTTCATCATTATTTACAGGAGTGAAGTAGAGCAGACTGTTGAATCTGTACATTTGTGTATGCTATAGTTTGTTTCAAGAAACTCTATGAATGAAGTTTGATATATAGAACAATAGATTAATGTGAGGATCTCCTACCAGTAGCTAGGATATGAGTTAAATTATTGTTTTGTTTTGCATTTCTGTACATGATAGTTTTGCATTTTAAATAAAAGTTACTGTTTCAATTGTATACTTTTATTTTTTGCTTTTCAATCCAAGATATTACAATTCTTTGAAAACCTCAATTTCATTCAATTTTGCACACCCATCTATATAGCCTTAGTTCAACCACTCATTCCGCCGAATATCTTTTTTAAAGATATTTCTTGTCTAAACTGTACACGATGTTATGACCTATAAACACGGGAAAGAACTCTATTAATCTACAATGACACTACAACTGGGTTGTTACCCCTGATATTCCATGCTACATTGCTTGGTTATTTTCGATTTGGTTTGGCAAGATTCGAATTTCTTGAACACTTTCATGATGCAGTCAAGTGCGTGTGAAATAATTAAAATGTGGCGTCTGATCAGAGTCTACACTGTTTTGTAATGTTTATTTGTGTGAGCAATAGGAGGTTAACAAATCACAATATAATCACACTTTTACGTTAGCTAATACAACAAATTTTATATGCTCCTCTGTTTATCTACATCTATAATAATAATAGTGATAATAATAATAGTATATCTAAAATTAACAATAAATATATACCTCTTTTCTTTAACTCTTTCATCCCTAAAACTTCAAATGGACAATCCCAGTTTCCATTTTAGTCAAGTCCATTTCTGACTTTTAAGGGCTGTTTTTGTCAATGTTTTTGCATTATGACAAACAGCCTGTGATACCCAGATCAGAGGGCTCCGTAAGAAGCCCTGTGATCTGGGTATTCACTGTTTGCAAATGACAAGTGCAATTTACACATGTATACTGTTTGAAAAGGACGCTTATATGCGGGACTAGGGTTCAAAGGGTTAAAGAGATAACATACAAAAATACAATACAAGCACCTGTTGCAGCTTCATGTAAGACAAAAGTAACACATAATCTGTGTGTAATACTTGTGTCCTGCATAACGCGTTCAATTGTCTCTGAAGATTACTAGATCGCACAATACAGTTTGTTTGTCTTTTTACAAACATATTCATATTCATAATGTAACACATATGGGCAAAAAACGTCTCTAATAACGATTTGTGTTTACACCGTTAACTACGACGAAACGGGTTAAGCATCCTAACAAACAGGTGCGCGATGAATTCCCACGCCTCTTTGATAAGCGAGTTCGGTACAGTGACACCCTGCCGTAGCGACCACATGAAGGCAACCTTTTTTCTATATTTGAGACTCGTGGCTGGTAAAAGTAGGATGGAAGTAAAGCAGATGCTACTGTAGGAGCCTTCTGCTTTACTTTCATTCTATTGTAAGTCACCGCCATTTTCCCCATCATATATGAGTATTTGATTGGATATCGAAATTATACGATTTTACTGTATAACCACAAAAATACCCACCTTTTCCTTTATCTTTCACCAATTAAAAGATAACGTTTTATATAGATATTTCGGCTATGTCTTGTTCAACCTTCAACTCATGTCAATTAATACCAAAGTCTATTCTGATCGTATAGCGGTTTGGACACAAACTGCTTAAAATTGACATCATTTCTATGGTGTTTAAGCTTTACCTGTTGAACAATTTCATGAAAAAAAAATAGAAAAAGAGTTTAGAGAGAGTTTTGAGCAATGTGCGAAGATAAAAATGAAATTTGAAACCAGTATATCTGTCTGTACTTTCTCAAACATTGAGTAGTCCTTAATTGTTGGCATTAATTGGAGAAACACGTTAACAGAGGGCGCTTCATAGGGAAGATTAAAATCAACGCCATCATGCCAATTAAGAAACACACATACCAAACATCATAATGTAACGTTTATGATTAAACACACCTAAATTAAAAGATGTTTATTACATTCAAACTTGTTTAACGTTTTGACTCTCAAGGACGTCATAACACGAATTTGCAAACAGTTTTAATCCTGATCAGACGGCGTCTAATCAGGATCAAAACTGTTTGCTTTTTGTTTTGAAATAACGGCAATTCTACTCCCTTAAATCTAACTTTGAAACGATATTGCAGACTACATTATATGCCGGTTAAATGGCACAATCCTCACGATAAATTTGATCATAAAAGGGTTAAGCAGTGACTTTTTAAACGAACATGAAATATTATTAAAACAGACTAGAAACAAACGTAAAGCAGAACTTTATTAGGAAGATTTATGTTCTACTTTTGTCACGCATTACGCTGCCATTTATCTTAAAACAAAAATTCGTAACTTTTGAATACTAATATTTCACGTTTGACAGTGTTTTGTATTTAATAGTCATACCATAATCAAGAAAATTCGAGATATTTTACAGAAATATAGTAAGGCCCTTCTATCATAACTACAGTTGAGAAGACGTTATTCTTTCCCGTTTAAACCCAAAAGAAACGCAAACTCATTGCAATCAAAAGTAGAAAATAACAAATTTTCGACAATTCTAACTATTCATTCTTACTATGAGTGGCATAAAAGTTTGGAGCCTGGATTTTGGAGTCCGGGTTACCCGGCGACTGATCTGGCTCCAAACTGTTTGCAATGGAAAATATAGTTTTAGCATAAACGTGTTTATAGGGTAAGAACAACGCATTCCCCGCTGTATAACAATTTGCTGCAAGTAGCCTTGTACGGACGTCAAAACATTTCTCACAGATTAACGGCCAACATATCGTTTGCTTTAAAACTATCGCCCGTTGTTGTTTTTTCTAAAATTAGAATTTAAGGCATTTTTGACATACATGTACGTGACATTGATTTTTAGTGTCAATCAGTTTGGATCCTGACCAGGCGACGCGCAACGTGGCGTCAGATCAAGGTGCAAGCTATTTGCAAAATATTATACAAGAACAGACGAGCTTGGAAGTGAAAAGTTTAAAGAACCTTATATTGTTTAAATTGCATACCGTTTAAGCAAGTAAAGCTGTTTTGTAACTGACCAGAAATGTAAGGATTAAAGTTTCCATGATTATATCAGAAACTGCCACCACAAATACAGTGGAGAAATCATTATTCTTTCCCAGTAAACGCGTTTACGTTAAAACTATTATTTCCAGTGCAAACAGTTTGGAGCTTGATCAGACGCCGGCTTACCCGGCGTCTGATCAGGCTCAAAACTGTTTGCCACTCAGATATGAAAAGCCAGAATTGTCAAAAAAGTGTCAGTTTCTGTATTTTAGTGTTTTGCGTTTGCGTTTCGTTTGCGTTTAAGCGGAAAAGAATAACGTTTTCTCCACTGTAAGCCAGAACAGTCATGTATCGAGTAGAGAATGGGAGTGTTCCTTTCAAACGTATTTCCCTGAAGATATACTCTACAAGTTGGTAATTACAGATGAAGGCCAATAAGTTATTAACCAACCGTAGTCTTAACCCAAGCAGTGCTTACTATGACTCTAATTATAAATGAAAACAGTTTCGATCTTTCAGATGCCCAGCAATATGGGGTCTGATCAGGATTCAACATTGTTTGGTACTTGAGCCGTTTTGTCTAGTTATTATACAAGAGAAAAATATCTAATAGCACAAAAAGGAAAGCAAAAACCCAACGTTTTTGAAAGGATTGCATTTTGTTAGTTTACAAAGGTTTAGCCCATCTATTCCTGTATATTGCAATGCACAATCCCTATGTACTTGCTGGAAGATTTCATTTTAGATATTTATATACAAGGGTGATCTAAAGACACTGCACTGTTTTTATGATGTAGAAATTTATCAAGGTTTCAAGTTTTGAAACAAACCTATACTGACACGAAAACGAAACTGTGCACTTTTATATTTAGTGTAACTTTTTCGTTACTAAGTTTAGAATAATAAATTTTAGCATAGTGAGTGATAAAAATATTCTTCACACACTGCACTAATTCATCCGATATTAAAGCACCTGGATGTCATGCAAACGTACCAACGGCTATTATGCAATATTATGCCCGTGCTGCCTGTGTAACATATTTACAATTACATATTTTCACTGACCGATATCTTTACTGATTATGCAATAATAAAATCACTGTACATTTGAATTAAACTTGTTAACAAGCTGCCACGGCTTCAAGAAAACAAACGATTTCAGACACTTTAACACCTTTAATCCGACGTCAGCGTCTCTGACGTCACCGGGCTTTTTGATTGCCACCGAAATACCACCATGACCCTTCGACATCCTGACGATCAAACTGGAAGCGTTAGAGATCAATCAGGATCCAGCAAGCCATCACCTCAGGGTAGATACATGACGTTGACGAATTAACGTCTCAAGACGTTACGTCAGGTAAATGCGTTCGAGATTTATTGCATTGGTCAGTATAAGATGAGGACATTACACGTACCGATTTAAATCCATTTTCATTTTCATAACTTTAGGAAACAATACCGATTTGCAACTTTTACTTTTAACCCCTACTTCATTCAAGCGTTAACAGTGCATTTATAATAACACAAATTTGATTAAAAAAAGAAGCATCGTGTAAAAGAAATATTTACGAACATTTTGATACCACACTTGCCTATATTTCTTTAAAAACAGATGGACATTTTAATTCCTAAACAAGTGCACAATTTCTTTTTCGTGTCAGTATATATTGAGGGGCAAATCCATAGAGAACCATGAAGAGGCATATAAATATGTCATAATGGGTGTATATCGACCAACCAACATGGTAATGTAATATTATATATTGTTTTGAATTGTATTGTATGTGTTGTAGTGTATGTCTTATAATGATCGTGTGTATTGCATTTTTTGAATATATTCTATGCATGTATGAGTGCCATATGTGCAGCATCGTAGGTATTTATTGTGCGTATTGTATTGAATGCATCGAGATATATTACTGGTGTGTACGTTAACTCATTAAACCCAAGTTACGAATATACTTGTCATTTACAGGTAGTGTACCTGTGACGCGTTTATTTATCCAATACAAACCGTATATTCAGATCAGATGGCTCCTAAAGAAACCCTAAATTGTCGCATATGAAACAGGCGTGCAGGTATTTTAAAACTGGCAGTGTGAATGACAAATCTTCCTTAAAGAGTGGCCATGAATATTATTTTTCAATGATTTAACCTTTTAATTCATAGATTCTCATTTTTTACGCGTTTAATTAATTCATCTTCTGAAGAAAATGGTCCAATTTTAGACAGTAATGAGTATGCAAAATAAGAAGTATCGTCTATATCTCAGCGGATTGTAGCTTAAAGCAGGTTAAAAGAAAATCAGTATGCACCTTAAGGCGAAATAAAGTTCGACTGTAAGTTTGTGTAAAACAAAATGAAGATGTCCTAAAATAATGTGTCTGTTCATGCAAAACAGGTGTATCTTGTTGTTAGCAATCATAACGAGCAAGCCAATTCCAACCCTTGCATGTCTAAATATTGCAATAAACTCTCCCTGTGTTCGTGTTAAGTATTTATTTTTTAGATGTACAAGGTTAGTATAAATACACTACAGTGTAGTGTATTACCAGAGTCTGCACTGTTTGCCAATATTAACATTTTAGGATATTAACAATTAATGGGTCAATGGACCAAGGTCGTTTGCAGTGTTCTGGTCCATCGGCTAGGACATTTTTGTGGGTTTCTTAATTGTCTTTACACGCCATTCAGTTTCGATTGGTAACCGCATACATCAGCACACAAGGTTAATATGATGGATGTGACATGGTAATTAATATCAAATAGTATCAACACATCAGCTATTTTTAACTTAATTGCAAGTTGCATTGTCATTTATTTGGCAGGTATATAAATGTCATCATACATGTCGAGGTTACAAACATCAATAGTTTTCAAACTTCCTTAATAGTTAAAATATACAGACCTATATCCTTTTAGATGAATTCATTGTTTAACATAATTCATATCATAGCAGACGGCGTGAGCGTTGAATAATACCCGTTGGTTATTTTTCATAATTTTATTATTATATACCTAGTTGTATACATGTAACTATGCAAATGAGGTATGCCACGGCGTCGTGTACTTATGATGTCATTAAAATGCGTTCAATGCATTTAATATCCAACGTCGTCATTCCTTCGTGTATAGGTTCAGTTTTTAAAGTTTTGGTTGTATTCATCAATATTTGATATACATAGATTTTGTTATCAATGCATATAATAAAATAAACATTATGAAGTTAGTTTGGAACAACTTTCTTCCTGTATACTTTTTTCGCGCTGAGCATTCACTTGACTTCATTGGCTGCGATAAGTGTCGAAAACACATGGAAACAACTTCTCTATGCCATGTTATAAACAACAGAATGTAACATTCGTGTTCATAATTTATTGTATTTATCAAAGTCGTCGTTTTATAGAACAATAACAACTCGGCAAAGCCTCGTTTTTATCGTTTTCTAAAAGACTCGTTTGATAAATCAAATAAATTATTAGCACTCATGTAATATACTATGTATAACATATATTGTTCAACAACTAAGAATGTGTTATAATATGAACATACAAAAATATGTCACCAAACCAGTGTTACTTATTTTATAGAGCATTTTGAAATATTTCAGACCGGTGACTGCTTACAGCAACATGACGGTCAAGCAGACAGACCTGTTTGGAGCTATTTCAGCAGAGACACGTGTATTACATCAGGTGTGTGATATCTGGAGTTCACTGTATGATGTTTTTAATGTTATAGTGACGCGTATACGTGCCCAATTACAAACGCAAACGCAATGTACGAAAATGCAGACAATTGCAATGTTTTGAAATAAATTTCTCACGATTTGGTATAATCTGAGTAGCTAACAGTTTGGAGCTTGATCAGACGCCGGGTTACCCGGCGTCTGATCTGGCTTCAAACTGTTTGTAATGTAAACAATAATCATAACGTAAACGCGTCTTCTCTACTGTATTTGAAGTTTGTAGATTGGAACACAGTTTCATCAATGTGTTTTTAAAAAGAAAATAAGTTTGATCTAATTCATCAAATTACAATCATGTATACAGTAAGAAATGGCATTTATAGAAGATAATAAAAGAAACGTATTTAGGTTAAGACAGCGAACTAAACGTTTTTATGCCAACTGTGACAACATATTTGTAAAGATACACATGTACGTGGTAATCCATCAAATTATTTTCAAATCAGCATCAACAAGGGTTAGTCACAATATACCAAGTCACCCTACGTTAACCCCTTCACTGCCATGACGTCATTAAATTTAAACAATTGTCGTCTGCTTGTATATATCCAATTAAAATTTAAGGTATTTTGACTTAAGAAAAATTGAAATGAGTGTCAAACAGTTTAGATCCTGATCAGACGCCGCTTGACGCGGCGTCTGATCAGGATCCAAACTGTTTGCAAAAAGAAAACATTGACTCGTGGTAAGGCAGCGAATGGGTTAATAAGTCTAGGCTATTTAAGTTTGACGTATGTCAAAAATGTTTAAATGCACATCCAATTGCATACTGATAATATACAGTAAAATCCAGTGCCCAGCGGTCTACTATTGATGTAGCTTTATGATATTATGAGACAGATAAATGATTAATGCAGGATTGGAGTAATGCAGAAAGCTCCATAAGGAGCGTTCTGCATTACTTTAATCCTGCATTAAACTGTCACATTAATTGAATATCGCAAAGTCGTTTTCATTTAGGGGTTGCTAAACACAGACTATACCGTAAATGAAATCCTAGAGTCTCATCTGGAATGCATTAACATTTACGATAGGATAATTAGACCGAACTTGAATGACTTTAATAACCGTTTGCACGAATTGAAATAGAACGTTTACATGATACAGCTGTTTGGACGCATTACAGTGGAGAATCTGTTATTCTTTCCCGTTTAAACGCAAACGTACGCAAACGCAAAGCACTAAAACGTAGAAAAGAACAACTTTTGGACAGTTCTGATAATTCTTGTTTATCTTGGTGGCAAACAGTTTGGAGCCTGGTCAGACGCCGGGTTACCCGGCGTCTGATCTGGCTTTAAACTGTTTGCACTGCAAATAATAGTTTAAGCGTAAACGCGTTTATTGGGAAAGAATAACAGATTCTCCACTGTACAAGCTACAATAAACAAGGCTTATTGTGGTTGTCTGAAACAGCTGAGTTTACTGTTTTAGAATGTGTTAGTCTACTGTAAAAGAAGATGACAAGTCAATATCTAATGTTAATTATGCGATTCATTGCTTTAAATCATTCCAGTTTACCAAATACATGTATTTTGGTTATCAGAAAAACAATAAATATTCTTATTAACCTTGGAATCCAAATGAAAGAGCATAAATTTACATTAGACTTTCTTGATGAATGTCAGTCCCTGAGTGCCAATAATGGTTTCCGAATTGGAATCATGCATTACTAAATATATGACACATTACTTACATCGCACTTTCAGAAAAGTTCGAAATAAAAGGCATTTCTTTGAAATATAGAAAACCATTTGCCACTCAATACGGGTTGGTTCTATGTTGAAGGTAGATCGCTTTAAGTCATTTGACAAAAGTTTAACAAACGGTCTCAAACTGGAAGTTTCTGGTTTAGTTCTCCAACCTTGAAGTACGATTACGTTGTCATTTTACCATGATCAATGTGTCTTCCTTTAGGCTGTCATAGTACAGGGACTATACAATACAGGGACTTAACGGTAGAGATAACATTCAACAAATCGGGATTTTATGCAAAACCGAGTTAGTGGCGACTATATCGGTAATGGATTATATACTGTTATATCCTAGGGAATCGAAAACAATCATTTGTCACTGGTATAGAAGTACTGCGAAGAAGACGCTAGTATTTCCCAATAAATGCCTTTCTTACAGATTTCATAAACTTCGTAAAACATTTTCTAAATTCTTTTATAGAAATCTTCCTCTCATTAACAAGTATAAATGTAACTTAAAGTCTTTTCTGCGGCAAGGTATTTCACATCCGGAGTTTTATGGTGATGTGATTTACAGACTTCGTAAGATTCTTGGACATATGCATTTTCAAAACCTATTTGTGAAACGTATTAGATTTTTCCTCAAAAAAGATTATGATCCAACTATATTGCTGCGCACTTTACGTTTGGTTATCGATCAATCTACAATTGATAACTATGCTTTCCTCTTTGGTTGTGCGACGACAGATAGGGCTTAGCACTACATGATGATGTATCTCTAAAGCCGTCCTTAACCGGGAGAGTTATGTCGGAATTTCGTGCTTTGGTTTTTCTCTCCCTCTCTGTCGTACCCTAAACCCTCCCATGTCTTACAGTTACTCGTGACTACAGACTATTCGCTTGAGTACAATTTGACCGTTGCCATAGTGGGTTATTTTTAACACGGGCTTGAATGTTTAATTCTTTCCCGTGTTACTAATAATCCTGTCAGAGAATTTTGTTAGATGTTTTACATATATTTACTTACTGTGCTGGCGGTCTTTTTGATTGTAAGGTTGTGGAACAGGGTTTATATTTTATGTACACTGTTCGTCTTTATAGGTGAATATAGGAGATAAGTGTGAGGTTGGGCGCCCCTAAACCCAGGTTTAACCCCCCAGTGGTTGTTAATGGTTAATTTATAATTAATTATTGATTGCTGCTGACCGTACCAAGGCGGGCTCCTATGTTCACTTTGCTTTATGTTTGTCTTGCGTATTGTTTTCTGTTTGGTGTGTGGGATTGCGTGTGTGTGTGTGTGTGTGTGTGTGTGTTTGTTATGATATGGCTGTGTGTGTGTTCTGCTTTAGAGATGGGTGTATTGTTTGTGTTGCGTTTCCTGCTTGAGTCTTCTTTCGTATTTATTTATGCTTAAATCACAAGTGTTAATTGAAAACAGTTTGAACTATATCAGGCGGCAGGTAAACCTTTGGCGTCTTTGATAATGAAAGGGTTAAGGGCAGGTGGCTATATATTACGTTATAAAAGTTAAACAAAAGGTCTCAAACTATAAATTTCTGGTTTTGTTCTCCAACCTTGCATTGCGTTGTCATTTTAACATGATCAATGTACCTTTCCTTAGGCTGTCATAGTACAGGGACTATATAGGGACTTTACTGTTGAGATAAATCGGGATTTAATGCAAAGCAGAATTATTGGCGACTATATCGGTAATGGAGAAAACACTATTCATTCCAAATAAACACGTTTATGCTGAATCACAAATGGCTGAAGAAATTTCAAAACGAGTGTCAAATAGTTTCGATCCTGATCAGACGCCGCGTCACGCGGCGTCTGATCAGGATCCAAACTGTTTGTTAACTGAGAATTCGATTCTGTATATAATACACCAATGGTATTCGCTTATTTGATCACATAATATTAGATCAACTGTATAAGCTAACGTAAACAAGTTGACAGTGAAATAACCATGTTTGCGTTAACTATCAGAATTCATAAATACGAAAGACTCGAGCAGGAAACGTAACACAAACAATACACCCACCTCTCAAGCAGAACACACACACACAGCCACACCACAACAAACACACACACACACACTCACACACACACACACACGCAATACCATTCCTACATCTACACACTAAATAGAAAACAACACGCAAGACAAACATAAAGCAAAGTGAATATAGGAGCCCGCCTTGGTACGGTCAGTAGCAATCAATAATTAACTTTAAATTAATTAATCATTAACAACCACATCCATATCCACAACCATATCCATAGTCAGAGTGTTCTTTCTATTTGTATGTTGTTATCTGTAACATACGAATATTTTTTGCTAATTATATATTGTTGTTTAATGAATATGCATTATAACATAATTATAGAACTGTGAATGTATTCTGGGCCGACGGCCTTCATTACACGGAATAAATTGAGTTGAAATTGAATTGCTTACGCGCCTTTTGGCGTCATTGGTAGTGAATAGGTTAAAGGCAGGTGGTTATATATAGCACAATACAAAAGTTAAACAAACGGTCTGAAACTTGAAGTCCAACCTTGCAGTACGATTACGTCGTCATTTTAACATGATCAATGTGCCTTCCTTTAGGCTGTCATACAGTGGAGAAAACGTTATTCTTTGGCCAGCAAACGCGTTTACGTTAAAACTGTTATTTCCAGTGCAAATAGTTTGGAGCCTGATCAGACACCGGATAACTGGGCGTCTGACTAGGCTCCAAACTGTTTGCCACTCAGATAAAAATGAAAAGTCAGAATTGTCAAAAAATTGTCCTTTTCTGTATTTAAGTGTTTTGCGTTTTCGTTTCGTTTGCGTTTAACGGAAAAGAATACAGTTTTTCTTCACTGTAGTACAGGGACTATATAATATAGGGACTTTACTGTAGAGATAACATTTCAACAAATCGGGATTTTATGCAAAGCCGAGTTAGTGGCGACTATATCGGTAATGAATTATATACTGTTATATATATATTACAGAATCGAATATAATCATTTGTCACCGGTAGAGAAACTCGTCTTTATTACAGCGGAGAATACGCTAGTCTTTCCCAAAAAACGCCTTTATGCTAAAATCACAAATGTCAATTGAAAACTGTTTTAACTAGATCAGGCGGCGGGTAAACCTTTGGCGTCATTGATAGTGAAAGGGTTAAAGGCAGGTGGCTATATAGCACATTATAAAAGTTAAACAAACGGTCTGAAACTTGAAGTTTCTGGTGTAGTTCTCCAACCTTGCAGTACGATTACGTCGTCATTTTAACATGATCAATGTGCCTTCCTTTAGGCTGTCATACAGTGGAGAAAACGTTATTCTTTGGCCAGCAAACGCGTTTACGTTAAAACTGTTATTTCCAGTGCAAACAGTTTGGAGCCTGATCAGACACCGGATAACTGGGCGTCTGACTAGGCTCCAAACTGTTTGCCACTCAGATAAAAATGAAAAGTCAGAATTGTCAAAAAATTGTCCTTTTCTGTATTTAAGTGTTTTGCGTTTTCGTTTCGTTTACGTTTAAACGGAAAAGAATACAGTTTTTCTTCACTGTAGTACAGGGACTATATAATATAGGGACTTTACTGTAGAGATAACATTTCAACAAATCGGGACTTTATGCAAAGCCGAGTAAGTGGCGACTATATCGGTAATGGATTATATACTGTTATTTCTCGCTTTTCAGGGGTGCTAGACCACATTTTGTTACTATAAATAGCAGTGCGGCAAACCTTGTCTGGTACGGTATCCTTCCGCCCGATTGGCTAAAAGCAAGGGAAAGGGACGTCACTCTTACAGAAATTCCCTAAAACTTAAATGGACCACAAACTACGTTTATAGAGAGAAATGAAACCGATAATTTTACAGTAGACTTTACAGTTGTCTGTGGCTTTCGACAATTCAATGATCCGATGTTTAAACCATAATTTATGTTGTTGTTGTTGATTGTTTCACATGATCGAGTATACCATTAGCAACTATTTTGAGTAAAATCACTGGATTGCGTCCCTTAAAGACCTAGTAAAGAAGCCGAAATATGCATTGTGGTTTTCTCCCTTTATTTCAATACATGACAGATAATATATCCTTTCCCTTGGCAGTTATATGATACCGCGCAATTAAACGCAGCTTGAAATCATGAAATATAGTGTAATTCAACTTAAAAAATACTGTACAAGACACTAATCTATTTTTCTGAAATTTATATCATTAGAAAGAGCAATGTTTTCTCAATTTACTCATAACGGGGCGGATATTTGATTTCGATAAATAAATTGCTTTTAAGATCCAAGAAAGGTACAACACTCCCACTTTTTGCATATTCGTATAAGAATATATAGGCAGCACTTTACTGTTTAAATAATCAAAAAAATACTGTTGAAGATGAAATATTATCTTAAAACAAAATATACCATCATAAAGTGTAGATTTAGACCATTCAACTCATAACGGGGCGGATATTGTGATTGGAACAATAATGGTTTTATTGCAGTTACAAAAAAAAATCCTTATATATTTTATGTAACCTAAATTAATGGCTTCTTGCTGGAAAGTCGCTATCGGCTTATTTTTCAAGGGGAGCAACTCCTTCGATTAAGCCATGCATTACACCAAAATAGTCCCTATTGCGCGTAAGGTCGCGTTCTTATATGACGTCTTTGACGTCGGTTGTTGTTATGGCTTGAAAGTAGACCGCATATAAAGGAAGAAAATTTTACTATTCAAAATCGCTTGGATTCAATAAAAACGTTTGTATTTCTGAGTTGTGATCTAAAATGGGACATGTTTTCTTCTTAAAACGTGTGTACAAATAAATGTATAAGCCAAGCTGAAATAGCGCGAGTTTTAAACAGCTGTTTGTTGCTATTGGATATAGAATGTGTGATTCGGATAAAAAGTAGGTCTTTACAGTTCCTTTAATTAACTCGTTTTAACGGTAATGTTAAGCGAGAAAAATAATCAAGCACGGCTTTTGGTAAAGACGGGGGATTCTATACCCTCGGTTTGTCTGTTCCTGTCGGAAACTCGCTAAAGCTCGTTTCCGACTGGGAACAGACTAACCTCGGGTATAGAATTCCCCGTCTTTACCAAAAGTCGTGCTTGATTCTATTAATATATCTTACAGAATCGAATATAATCATTTGTCACCGGTAGAGAAACTCGTCTTTATTACAGCGGAGAATACGCTAGTCTTTCCCAAAAAACGCCTTTATGCTAAAATCACAAATGTCAATTGAAAACAGTTTTGAACTAGATCAGGCGGCGGGTAAACCTTTGGCGTCATTGATAGTGAAAGGGTTAAAGGCAGGTGGCTATATATCACATTATAAAAGTTAAACAAACGGTCTCACACTGGAACTTTCTGGCTTAGTTCTCCGACCGTGCAGTACGTTTACGTTGTCATTTTACATGTATCATGATAAATGTGTCTTCCTTGAGGCTGTCATACATGTAGTACAGGGACTATATAGGGACTTTACTGTAGAGATAACTTTTTAATAAATCGGGATTTTATGAAAGCAGAGTTAGTTGCAACTATATCGGTAATGGATTAAAGAGACTGAAAATAAAAGTTTAGGATAAAAAGTAATATATGACAAATTTGGACACAGGGTACCTTTTGCTGACAAATGCCAATTTCATTTCCGTTGTTTAACACAATGAATCGTCCGCGATTACAACCGCAATGTGTACATAATCAGGAACAACAATATGAAGAGTGCTTTATGCTATTGCGCTGGTTGCACAGTCGGGTAAGGCGCCGGTGTTGTAAATACTTACAATGCTTTCTGTGTATTCATCATTGATATAACTCATCAGGTGACAAATGGTGAAATAAATTGCGTTTATAAACACATTGGAGATAGACCAAACGTTAAAATAGGTTAAAAACTGTTTGGTCCTCCTATCAATGTTTTGGTCAAAGTGCAAAATTAAAAATGTAGGACAAAAACCCCAATAGGAGACAACTATATTTAACCCTTATCAAGGCTATCGCGACTTGACTGGTATTTTCAAATAGTTTCTATCGAAATCAGACGCCGCGTCTCTGGAACTACACTGTGTTACACTGGTTTAGAGATGTCTATAAACTTAAAAAGTATGTAAATCGAAATTTATTTTTTATGCAGACGACAATTTCAGAGCATACGTTTTTACGGAAGAATAAGATTAAGCAGACGATAATAATAGCGGTGAAAATATTAAGATGAGTAACTAAGACAATATTTGGATAATATATCTGATTATAACATCTATCATAGCCAACTGTAAAACCAGGAAAGAGACGAGGAGTATTACGGCGACCCATCTAGAATTATGCTGCTTGCTATGATTAATGCCTTTTAACTCTTTCCTCCCTAAAACTTCAAATGGACAATCCCAGTTTCCATTTTAGTCCAGTCCATTTCTGACTTTTAAGGGGTTTTGTTGTCAATGTTTTGCATTATGACAAAAAGTGAATACCCAGATCAGAGGGCTCCGTAAGGAGCCCTCTGATCTGGGGATTCACTGTTTGCATAGGAAAAGTGCACTTTTCACATGTATACTGTTTGAAAAGGACGCCTATATGCGGGACTAGGGTTCAAAGGGTTAAGGGCCTTACACTCGTTTTAATTATTCGCCTGCAAATCACAACTGGGCTCCGCGTAGCGACAACTGATTGCAATGCAACATGTTTCATTATCATGTTAAGATTGCTAAACTTAATATTAACACCTTCCAGAACAATAATAATTTGCACACAGTTTAGATCCTGATCAGACGCCGCGTAACACGGCGGCTGATCAGGATCCAAACTGTTTGACACTAATTTAAATATTTCTTAAGATCAAATACCTAAAAATTTAATCTTAGAAATAAAACCAGACGTCAATTGTTTAGAATTGAAGACGGCATGGCAGTAAAGGGGTTTAACAACTAAACACCAAACGACAATTCTGAAGCAAGCGATAGTTTAGCAAGGGGAGTCGTTTGATCGGATACTAGTTTTCTTGTCTTTGAAAATTAAGATGCTTACAAATGAGTTTTAAACAGTTTGGATTCTGATCAGAGGCTCAATTACTCGGTGCCTAATCAAGTCCAATCTTGTTGCAGCTTTCCGTCATTTCAGGTATCCAAATGTTTTAATTAACATTAAGACCATTCTTATGAATGTCAACGATAATGCAAATCATCTTGGTCTGAAGTGTTTGCAAACAGTTTGTGTACACTTAAGATAGGACGAATGAAACCATAGCCTTTTACAATAACCATTTGTTTGGTACCCGGATTGCGTCAGTTAAGAACAAATAGATATACAAAGCCGGGATCATTGCCAGACAGCTATGGTTTATTCAATACTTTAGACGGAAGTAGGCATCGCCGACCGCCAGGATGCTACATGCTGAAATATTTCTTCCTATTGATTGTTTGCTTCAGTGGAAACACAGACCAATATATCAGAATTATCTCCACTCTAATACCAGGCTGCCTTACCCAGAGTTGGATAGTTTTTGCAAACATTTTGGATCCTGATCAGACGCCGCGTAACGCGGCGTCTGATCAGGATCCAAACTGTTTGGCACTCATTTTAATATATTTCTAAGGTCAAAATACCTTAATTTTAAATTTGAGAAATAAAAGCAGACGACAATTGTTTGAAATTGGTGACGTCATGGCAGAGAAGGGGTAATGCCGTGCTGCTCTGTAATGAGAATAAGAGAAAACAGTTCACTTTTCTCAAAATTCTCCAATTGAGCTTACGTACAGAAGAAAATACATTATTCTATCCAATTTAAACAAAACGAAACGCAAACGCAGTGAAACAGAAATTTAAAAAAGGCAATGCTCAAAAAACGAGTTAATATTAAAACTGTCAATTACATTGCAAACACTTTGCTAATCAGGCTTCAATCTGTTTGCCACTCAGATTAAAATAAATAGTAAGAAATCTCAAAATATGGTATTTTTCTACATTGTAAAATGCAATGCCTTTGAGTTTCGTTTTTATTTATACGGAAAAGAATAACGTCTTTTTAACTGTATGTTTATTGACGTTTGTGTATGAGCTTGATCAAACATTCTGGAGTAGCGTCAGACGCCAAGTTACTCGGCGTCTTATCTGGTACTTAACTATTTTTAATCGACAGCAGGCAGCTGTTACAATGTACATGCTTTTGATAACCAACATGTAGTTTTGATCATAATTCTTCATAAACACCTTCTAGGATAACAGAAATGCATTGAATCTATTCTCTTGCAACAATGTATTACATCAAACACACAAAATAGTGAATGTCTAATGACAAAGGGCTATTTTGAGGTAAACAAAAATAAACATTGGCATTATATCTCGAGATACTATTTTCATATATTTGGTGTTCCGTAACCTTCAACAATTAAACTACAATATTTTGATGTTTTCATGGCATTGTTGTCGACACATATTCATCGAGATACGAATTACACTCAGTATGTTCTTCATTGCAAACTCCATTTAAAATATAACTTTATCAGGACGAAAAGTCCACGATAGAAGATGTACGAATTTAGTAATTGGGGGAAACTAGCTTTATCTACCGAGATATTTTAAGAGAAATACGTCATATTAGAACATTGTATTTTACATTATATTTTGTTTTCTCTCTGATAAATAATCAGTAAAGTTACTCTTTATGTTTTATCTAGAACATTTTCATATTATCTCTTTGAATTCCGTTAGTACAGAGGAGAAGACGTTATTTTTCCCAATAAGCGCGTTTACGCGGAAACTATTATTTCCATTGCAAACAGTTTGGAGCCTGATCAGACGCCGGGTAACCCGGCGTCTGATCAGGCTCCAAACTGTATGCCATTCAGAAAATAATGAATATTCACAATTGTCAACATTTTGTCATTTTCACACTTTATTGCAATGCGTTTGCGTTTGGTTTGCGTTTAAACGGAAAAGAATAACGTCTTCTCCACTGTATTCTTCATTTCCAAATGCTAACGCCCTGCCTAGTGTAGATGGCCTGGATTGTCACGTTAGTTTTAAACCATCAACAGTCGTAATATCGTCATATTTGGAATTGTCGTCTACAACGTTTCTCAACTTAATATGTATAAATTGTCTAGTCATGAAAACTTAAAGATAAGCGTCAAACAGTTTTGATCCAGATCAGACGCCGCGTTACGCGGCGTCTGATCTGGATCAAAGCTGTTTGCAAATGCCAGCCAAATAGGAACAGCAGGCAACGGGTTAAATTTAAAAGGGTATAATAACACATATTCAAACATGATCAATCACCATTAAACACAGAATAACAAGACATACTGGAGCTGAAGGTTTTAAGCACTGATGTTTTCTGTCATTTTATAAAAATGAACAGTACATCCGAACAAAGAATTACTTTCACGCATTTTATATATATAGTGTACACCCACATCAATCGCCCCATTTCAACTGCGGGTTTATTGAAGTACGAACTATCAATTGGCCGTGCTATAAATTCTGTTAATATTGTTGATAATATATAACGAAGACGTTAAATCGTTTCTATCGAAGAGATTAGTCTAGGTATACGCTATTTGTGATATCCTTTTTGCAGAAGGTGTTTCCAGTTATTTCGATACATTATCTGGAATCCATTAGCTCTGTGATCGTCGTTGTCCCGGAATTTCCATATATTCTACCTTTGTTCAGATAGTGTAAACATTGGAGAATACCTTATTCGTTCCCGCTAAACAAGTATGTGCTAAACGCCACAGTTTTACTATGCCCATTCGAAAAGTTTAGAACCAGATCAGACGCCGGATGACCGGCGTCTGATCTGGTTCCAAACTGCTTGCTATACAGATTAAAAACGTTGCCAATATTTCTAAAACCCTGCGTTTCCTACAATTGATCGCAACTCGCCTGTGTTTAGTTTCGTTAAAAGGGGAAGCATAACGTCCGTCTTACTGTATGATGTACTCTATCGTTCATGGCTTATTCTCGGCAGTAGACTGAGAGCATTATATTCTCTAGTTGTCAAACGAATTACTAAAGCATTTAAGCCAACCTTCTAAACAACAACTAAAAAGGAAAACCATTTGGTTTCTCAAATGCATGTTGGTGTTCAAAGCAGGAATAATGTATCTACATGTACCTTTAGAGAAATCAATGCTTATTTATTTAGTGGCGCTAACACACTGGTATGGCAAAACGAACGGGCTCCCGCTTAACGCTTCATTTCCCGTTAATCTAACGTATCGGCTCCCGTTAAAAATGGCATCAGTTGTTAAATCGACACATGTGAGTATACAAATATGATGTTTGTCATTGGATATTGCTTGAAATGTAGACCAAGACTACTCTTACGTAGTGTCTCACACACTGATGCATGCATACGTATAATTTATTTGTAGGATAAATGCTTGAGGTTGATGTTTAACTTGAAAAAGTTTCTACCGTTACGGCGATTTCTGAAGAAACTGATGCTCATTGACCATAAATTGTTCTGAATAGGCAACAAATTCAGCTCTTATCGACATCAAATATGTCCGTCGAGTAGTCTGGATATAAACGTCAACTGCATATAAGAAATAATCCGTTTAGCTATTAAACAAATAAAGATTTTGATTGTTTTTATTACAAAGAACCACTTTCCAGTTGTGTGTACAACGAACATGCTCCAGATCAAAATAATCATTGTAGAGTGTTTTTTTCTAAAACTCTAGACCAATTTGAAATTAATATTTGCATCTGAAGTAGAATACCGTCTCCATTGCTATCGCCGGCAATGTTTTGTAAGTTTACTCTGTTATTTTAAAATATAAATCCCTTACTGAGACCGTTTGAATAACTCATAGTGGGCAGCCAGGGCACCCACAATTTTGGAATCCATATTGTCAACAGACGTTATGAATGAAATTAATTTTCAAGCACAGGGCATTATATCTCGTTGCATGTATATATAAGGAAACGAAAGCGGATCTTCCACCTGTGCCTGCTATAACATCCCTTAAAAATGTATCTTTGACCAGACCAAGAACACCAAGCACGAGAAAATATAGATCTTCATTGACCTTGAAGATTCATTTCATACCCTCATACTACCTACTCCTAACGCTAACACTACCTACTCCTACTACTCCCTACCCCTACCTACTCCTAACACTACCTATCCTAATACTACCTACTCCTAATACTACCACTATATTCCTAACACTACCACTACCTAACACTACTCTACCTACCCCTACCTACTCCGAACACTACCACTACATACTCCTATCACTACTGTACCGACCCCTACCACTACCTACTCCTAACACTACTCTACCTACCATAATATTACCACTACCACTCCTAACACTACTCCTAACACTACCACTACCTACTCCTCCTAATACTACTCCTAACACTACCACTACCTAACACTACCACTACCTACTCCTAACACTACTCTACCTACCCTAATATTACCACTACCTACTCCTAACACTACTCTACCTACCCCTACCTACCCCTTACACTACATACCCCTACCACTACCTACTCCTTACACTACTCTACCTACCATGATATTACCACTACCTACTCCTAACACTACCACTACCTACTCCTAACACTACTCCTAATACTACCACTACCTACTCCTAATACTACCAACCCCTAATACTACCGCTACATTACTCCTAATATTACCAATCCATATCCCTAACACTATCACTACCGACTGCTTACACTACCTACCCCTATCACTACCACAGCGTACTCTACTTACCCCTAATACTACCTACTAACACTACTCTACCTACCCCTAATACTATCACCACCTATTCCTGACAACCACTTCCTACTCCTAACACTACCTACTCCTGACACTACTCTACTCTACCTACCCCTAATACTACGATTACTCTACTCCTAATACTACCTACTCCTAACACTACTCTACCTACCCATAATACTAGCACTACCTATTCCTTACACTACCAGTACCTACTCCTTACACTACTCTACCTACCCTTAATACTACCACTATCTACTCATAACACTACCACTACCTACTCTGTCTACCCCTTATCTTAGCACTCTACTATACATGTACTTTATCTACTTCTGACACTAAAGCTAGATAACTTCTACTACAACAACTGCTACTAGTACTATTACCCCTGTGGGACAGGAGTAGTGCACAGACAAGGCAAAAAGACACCAAAGTAAACAAATACAAAGACGTCGTTGACTCCCGAATGGGTGTCAGTTCAAAGAAGGCATTGTGCCATACAGTGAAATTGGCCTTAAATATATCACGGGGACTATATACAAGCACAGTTTTACGTTGGACAGGTCTCTGCAGAGTGAGTGAACAAGTTATGAGACAAAAATGGCCTTCAAACTCATTTTGGTTCATTCAAGCGGACGATTGCTTTCATGTGTGTCCTTTAAAAATAACAATCCTATTTAAATATTTATTCGTTTTTATTATCACCTCTTTAAAGAAGTTATTATTAATAAAATTGTAAATTTGCTTTCCCAAATGTATGCAATCCAAACGGTATGTCCCTGATTTGCATATGAACAAGGTGTTATACCCCTGGGCAGCCAAAAGCAGTTAAGACTGCCAAAGAGTTATCTTTCGTGTGTCTATTGTTGTGGTTGTTTAATCCCTTCACTGCCTTACCCCGAGTACGATGGATCTAGTTATTTGCATACAGTGTGGTTCCTGACCAGACGCCGCGTAACTAGGTATTTGGTCAGGTTCCAAACTATTTGTAACTAAGATTACAATATAGCGTAAGAAAAAACAAAAATGTATTTCTACATTTTGTTGCATTTCGTTTGCGTTCTGCGCTCATCTCAATAATTCAGGCCCAAATATCTAAAACAAAAACTACATTTGATAAATGAAACCAGAATTCGCGTATCGATGCTTCTAATGATGGTCTACTGTTTGTCAATGTCCTGCTATGTTTAAAATATACTAAATGCATTTGCAAGACCCAGTGGTCTACCCAAATTTCATAGAAGATTGGTTCATGTTTTGGTAACGAATATGAGCCACAAGGTAACGTATAACCCGCAAAGGTACTTAGTGACTGCCTTACCCTGAGTGCGATGGTTATTTGCAAACAGTTTGAATCCTGATCAGACGCCGCCATTTCTTAAATCAAAATACCTTAAAATTAAATTTCAGAAATAAAAGCAGACGAAAATTGTTTAAAATTGATGACGTCACGGCAGTGAAGGGGTTAAATGGGTTTATGGTGCCGATGGTTACATTTTAACAGAACACGGACTTGTTTACCCCTTGGCAATGTAAAATTTGGCGTCGGTTATATTCAAATTAGCTTCAGTGAAAATATTTAAGTTTTAACTCTTTTCCTACCGTAATATCGTCTGCTTTTAAATTGACGTATGCAGACACGTCCCTAACGTCTGTTAACAATTTGGATCCCAAAAATGTGGATGCCTTGAGGATATCCAAACGTTCTCAGTAAAAGATGTATATTTGAAACCGGCGATAGCAGTGGATAAGATATTTTATTTCAGATGCAAAGGTTTATTGCAAATTGGTCTAGAGTTTTTAAGAAAAACCATCAACAATGATTTTGATCGGAAGCGTGTTCGTTGTACACACAACTGGAACGTGTTTCGTTGTAATAAAAAACAACCAAAATCTTATTTGTTTGATAGCTAAACGGATTATTTTTTCAATGCAGTTGACGATTATACCCAGACTACTCGACAGACATATTTGGTATCATTAAGAGCTGAATTTGTTGCCTATTCAGAACAATTTATGGTCAATGAGCATCAGTTTCTTCAGAAATCGCCGTAACAGTAGAAACTTTTTCAAGTTAAACATCAACCTCAAGCATGTATCCTATAAATAAGTTTTACACATGCTTGCATCAGTGTGTAAGACACTACGTAATAGTAATCTTGGTCTTTATTTCAAGCTATATCCAAGGATAAACATCATATCTGTATACTCACATGTGTCGATTTGACAACTGACGCCATTTTTTAACGGGAACCGATACGTTAGATTAATGGGAACTGAAGCGTTAAGCGGGAGCCCGCTCGTTTTGCCATACCAGTGTGGCTAAATGCAAAACTGATTGTACTTCACCCTTTCAATCTCGATGACGTCATAAAGCGATTTGCAAACAGTTTTGATCCTGAAACTATTTGCCACTTGTTTTGAAATACCTCAGTTTTACTGCCTTTAATCTAACTTTGAAACGATATTGCAGACAACAATAATTATTAGAGCAGACGACAGAATGACGATGAATGGGTAAAAACCTCACGATGAATTTGATCATGACAGGTTTAACGATGCTCTCACCTGTTCAACGTCAATTTACTTATGGTGTAAATCGGTACGAAAGTAAAGCAGAACTCCCCTTCTGAGACTCTCTGCTTTATGTTAAGCGTGCTTTAAATATATCATATAGTCACTTATGGCGGTAAAAGGAGTTATGAACTATGTGTTGATAAAATCCATCATTTGAGCGTTCCTTCCGGTTTTCGGTAGTCTGGACTTTCGACGTTATAGTGTTAAATGGATGTGTTTTCTTTTTTTCTCAGCGGGGCTGTATAATATCTATTTAGACCAACATTTTCAACCAATGATATTTGATTAGAAATTTAGGTTTAAGAGCACCTGCTGAAAAATTGTCTGAGGAGACAGGGGCCAGGCTGGTCTTTGTATTTGTACAATTTTTACTGAAAATGAATTGAGTGCAAAATTAAGAGATACAGTCACATACTGTTTACATTGAGTGAGTTCAGTTGACCTACTAGGTCTGTACTATGGTTAGCTTTTAAAAACTTCTATTTCATACATTATTCCCACCTATCTACAGCACTACTTCCACTACCCACTCCTCTGAATATCTTTTTTGAAAATTATTTCTTGTTAGATTATTACTTTTTATAACAATGAGTCACTCGGATAAAGACAACCCGTACAGTGGAGAATCTGTTATTATTTCCCAATAAACGCGTTTACGCTAAAACTATTATTTGCAGTGCAAACAGTTTGAAGCCAGATCAGACGCCGGGTAACCCGGCGTCTGATCAGGCTCCAAACTGTTTGCCACCAAGATAAACAAGAATTATCAGAATTGTCCAAAAGTTGTACTTTTCTACGTTTTAGTGCTTTGCGTTTGCGTACGTTTGCGTTTAAACGGGAAAGAATAACAGATTCTCCACTGTAATTATGTCCAAAAGGTTGTCATTTTCTACAATTCATTGCATTGCGTTTAGGTTCGTTTAACCACATAGACTGTTTCTTTGTTTTGAAGACAACGGACTACTTTCATACTGCTTTAACCCTTTCATTCTTAACCCTTTACCTGATAGCCTATTTCTAGTACTTAAGATAGGTGACTACTTAAAGCAGGTTGAAAGTAAAGCAGAATGCGCCTCAGGGCGCATTCTGCTTTACTTTAAGCCTGCTTTAAGCTATCATGTGCTATAATATAGAAAATATTCCCCATAAAACATATTCATAACTGATTAAATTGGAACTATTTTCTTCAGCGGATGAATAAATCATATCCGCTAAAAGGCGCTTCTATTGGGGAAAGGTTTAATGACGTCATAAAGCGCATTTGCAAACAGTTTGAATCAAAACTATTTGCCACTTGTTCTGAAATTACGTCAGTTATACTGCCTTAAATCTAACATTGAAACGATATTGCAAACAAAAAAATTGAAGCAGACGACAATGAAACGGTGAAAGGGTAAAAATCTCAGCATTAATTTGGCAGTGAAAGGGTTAAGCTATACCATCTGCAAGGATATAGAAAATAACTCTTATGTTGCATATTCATGACTGTATAAAACGGAACTATTTGCTTCAATGGTGGAATGAATTAAATGGGTAACAATGGCGCTAATATAGAGTAAAGGGTTAAAGGGAAAGCATATAATATCTTCTCCAATTTATATACAGCTTGAAATACCAGAGCGCCCCCACACTCGTGACGAAGTTGTTCGGAAATACATTGCAACAGCACCCATTGGGAGACAATTTGTGTGCGTGTTTTTCTGAGGGAGGGAAAATTAATATTCTTAGAGTGCGTAATATTGCTAACAGTTTGAACGCGGCGGCTGATCGGGGTTCACTCGTCTTAATGTTGTTATGTGTCTGTTAACATGTCCAATAAATAATTTTGAGAAAAAAACAGCAAACGACATTTTTGTAGCAGTGAAAGCGTTAGACATCATTTCTGGTTTTGGGGAAGAGCGGCAAACATTGCCTCATAGAAGCGCCTTTTAGCACATTTGATATATTCCTCCACTGAAGAAAATAGTTCCAATTTATACAGTCTGGAAAATGAACCATAATCTTTTTCTAAATCCTAGCAGATGATAGCTTAAAGCAGACTGAAAGTAAAGCAGAATGTGCCTTAAGGCACATTCTGCTTTACTATCAACCTGCTTTAAGTGGTCACATGTATTCAAAACTAGAAAAAGACTATGGGGGTAATGGGTTAAAGGAGGGAATCGTTGTCCGGAGCGCCATTTTAGGGAGAGATCACTGCACTCAGTTCAAGTACTGACTGGTGTACCTCTACTGACGTATTTCAGAATATCGCATCATTGCTGACATGTTCGTATGATTTAAACTAGTTTGCTTCCATACATCAAATGATTACCTTATATAAGTGATGGTAAATACTCATACAATTAGGAGTGACAAAGCATCTATCATCTTGTGCCTTTCGGCCATTGTCTTAACACTTTGCAGACGCTTAGAACTAATACGTTTGGCTGCTTAAATATTAAATGTGCGAATTGATGAAAAGAGATTTCCAGTATTCTATTGTGAATATGCAAATCATGGTATTGTCTACAGATACACTGTAAGTTGTAATAATTTGGTATATTGATATCTATCGTGGGAGAAAACTAAATACTCTTGTTCGAAAAAACTTACTAAACGAAAGCAAAAAAATATAGAAACGGAATCGGTGTTTTAACCCATAAATTCGCCCTTTTACGCCTTTAATTTACTCCTCCACATCAGAATATACTTCCAATTTATACAGTCATTAATATCTACCATAAGAAAAAGTTTCTATATCCTGTACACGCCCATAACGTATAAAAACGTTTTGACATTATGGCACGTTTTGGCTTCTGTAGAATGAAAAGTTATGATTCGCACATCGCGTTGGAAGACTTTTCTGAAAGGCCAGGTTCGGCACTACCTATTTCTAGAATATCAATGGTCTCCTGCAAAATATGACACTTTCAGGCAGCATTGAAAATGGATCCAGACATACATTTGAAAGATTGGAAAAATGCGAATGCCAGAGGGGCCGAAACGGTCCATCTTTCGGTTTAAAATGTACGCGACCTTTTTGACAAAACCCGTTATAAAAGCACTCATGCTGGAATTCAGTAACACTGACATGTAAACACAAAGCTTACAAGGCTCAAACTGAGCTCCAACTGAGCTCAGGATCCTCTTTTTTTTCTTTTTCTTTTTTTTAACTCATTTGGGTATTGCGTGAAAGCGATATAAATACATTTGTATAGCGCTTCTAAAAAGAGATTGTCACTTTCGGTTTCGTTTTGACACGTCAGAGTAGTTTTGAGTTGTTAGAGTGCAGTGTTTATTCAGAAAATGAGCTCCAAATTAGTCCGATAGTGTCTGTGTTATGTGTACAAAATCGGTCAGGCTTGCTTAGGATATCAAAGAAACTTTAGCTTAACACAGGCTGAAAGTAAAACAGCATGCGCCTTAGCACGCATTCTGTTTTACTTTCCACCTGCTTTATGTGATCATCTGTCTTCAAAACGAGATATAGTGCAACCTGTTTTTGCCTCAAAATGGCATTTCGTCATTAGATCTTCACTGTTTTGTGCTTTTGATGTAATACATGGGTACCAGGGAATAGAAACAAGGCATTTCTGTGATCATAGAAGGGGTTTATGTAGAAATTATGTGGGTTATTAGGAAATCGTCAAAGACATCTTGGTTCCGATGTGTTTGACAAAATGTTTCTTAAAGCATGACAATTGTTCAGCAAAAATATCCAACAGAAGCTATCTGATTTAATGTTATTCTGATTTAAGCTTCTGCTTGATTTATTTTTACAAACCTTTGGACTACTGAGTATCATATGACTTACATTCGAAAATACGTTGGATCCAGATGAGACGCATCGTTATGTACCGTCGTCAAGGCCCTCAAATTAACGATTCCCTCCTTACAACAACGCTTGCCGCTTTCCCGAAACAAGACCATTATATCTAACCCTTTCACTTTTGCAATAGTTATCGTCTGATTAAAATTGTCGTCTGCTGTTTTCGTTCTCAAAGTTACATATTACAGAATGAGTCTAATGACGAGTAACAAACAACTTGAATCCAGATCAGACGCCGCGTCACGCGGCGTCTGATCTGGATTCAAGCTTTTTGCAAATGTTAGCCAAGTCTTTATTTTCCCTCCCTATAACATCTCCCTCCCAACAACACACGCAATCTTTGTCTCCCATAGGGTGTTGTTGTAGAGAGGGAGCGATGTAGTCGACAATTTTCAACAAACGATACGTCGTATAGCAGCAGCGAAAGGGATGAAAGACGTTCTAGCCGGACGTTAGCGTATATAGGACTTTCCTCCCCAGACAATACTTTGACCACACAGAGTGATTACATAATGGCCTGTAACCTTCATGTCTAGACTAATTTACTTTGTTTCAAAACGCTTCAAGCGAACAGTGCTTAGTAAAGTCTTTTATGGCCACTTACATGAAAAAATATTGATAGTGCTAAATAGGTTTAATAGCAAATTGCCATAAAGACAAGACAAGATCACTCAACCCATTTGTGCCCACGGTCCTATGTATAGGACATATGTAAACAGTGTAGACTCTGATCAGACGCCGCATCATGCTAGACTGTTTGCTGATAGTAATATTTCGATATATAGCAAAAAAAAAGAAAACTTAGACTAGGCACCCCTTAGATAGAAAATGGACTAATCCAATATATAAGCGTGGAAAAGTCCACTTTGCATAAATTGGTTAATGGTGATTGTAAACAAATGGCAGGTAGCAGCAAGATGACAGAGTAAGTGTTACCTATTCACCGATATATTGTCGTCTGCTTCAATATTATTGTTTGCAATATTGTTACAAAGCTTATATAACTGTCGTAATTTCAAAACAAGTGATAAACAGTTTTGATCCTGATCAGAAGCCGCCTTACGCGGCTTCTGCTCAGAATCAAAATTGTTTGCAAATGCGCTTTATGACGTCATTGAGAGTGAAATGGTTAATTGATGTTACTTTGTCTTATGACGAAGATAATCTATCGTAGAAAACAGCCAGTCAGGTTTCTTCCTGTCGTTGTACATGGTCAACTCTCTCAGAGGCAAATTTAGTACATAAGCAATGCGATTGTTACAGATGGCAAGTTATTTAATGCAGGACTTATTAAAACAGGAATCTCCTTTTGGAGCTTTCGGTGTTGCTATTTTATTTCATAAAGTTGGTACCCATTTTGTGACATTTTTCTTCACAACAAAATCGTTAACTTTGGAGATGAGTATATATGTAAGTAAACACTTGTATCATGCAAACAATGAAGTCTCAGATCAGAAAGCTCCTTCCAGGAGTAGGAGCCCGCAGATCAAGGTATGCACTTGTTGCCATTTGATAATATGTTGTACAACCTTAAATAGTCAGGTATTAATTACGACACTTAATTAGAAACTGGAATTGTCAATCTGAAGTTCCAAGGGTGAATGACATTGTTATCTGATGTGTTCTCGTCGCCATTCGTATAAACTGTTCGTCATCATTATTCCATTCCAGATTTTGTCTTATTGGTTTTGAGGAGTGGGGATACGTTCTTCTTGAAACTGGGATGTAAATATCGCTGTTCTTAGTCACGACAGAATCCCACTATTTAAACCTTAACTGCCGGGACATCATCAATGTTAAACAATTGCCGCTTGTTTTTATTTCTCAGGTCTAAATGTAAGGTATTTGACATAAGAAATATTACACTAGTAATTAGTGTCAAACAGTTTGGACCAGATCAGACGCCGTGCAAATAACCCTTGTACTCGGGGTAAGGCAGTGAAGGAGATAGGGCCTCTCGAAAGAAGCCACATTCTTGTCAACTTTCAGTTAGGCGACCAATAAAAATGTACAGTCATTATTTAGAGTGAACTGTTTCATCGTTTCCAGTTATTCGTCTGTTTTAAAAATAACCCTTCCATAGAATAAATATCGTCTGCTGAAATTGGTCGTCTGTAATTTTATACCAATTAAGGTTTTAATCATTTGATACGAGTAGTCAAGTAGTTTGGATCTTGATTTATTCTGCAAACAAGTTTGGATTCAGATCAGACGCAGTCCGAACCGTTTAGGAATCCTATCAATATTAATTTTCTTAAACCCAAACTTCCAAGTTTTGAAGATGCAGTAGAAATGCAGACGATAAATATTGATAGACCACATTTTGTCTGCTAATGCTAGGTTCACACCAACGGCGCTTTGATGGCGCTTTAAAGCGGCGTGCAAAGCGGCACCAAAGCGTAACAAAGCTTGATTAAAGCGTCAGGGTTGTAATAGATCGTGGGAAGGCTTTGAGTAAAGCGGGACATTCGGCAAGAGCGCCCAATTCTTTTAAACTGTTTAAAAATTTTGGGCGCTCTGTTACGAATTGATTAAAGCGCCTAGAGCGTATCAAAGCTTATCAAAGCTTAACAAAGCGTAACAAAGCTCAGCAAAGCTTGACTCAAAGCGTAGGAAAGCTTAACAGAGCTTGGTTCAAAGCGGGGACTCCATTCTTCACGGTCTGTCACCACTTGACACGCTTCGTTAAGATATCTCAAGATTTGTTACGATCTGGCATGAAGATCTGACACGAGGTCAGACGCTTTCATCAAGATCTGACACGCTTTGTTGCGATTTGTTACGTTTTCATGAAGGACTCTCATGATTTCCCACGAATTGAGACGCTTCGATCAAGGCTTGACACGTTTTGTTAGGCTTTGTTACGCTTGGCAAGCTTCCTCACGCTCTCTCACGCTCTTTCACGCTTTCAAGGGCTAGGATGTAGTTATACAATTTGGAGACAAACATCATGTCTTCTTTAGATAGATAATGCTTTGGTACATCTGGAACTTCTGGATCTTGTTGTTTTGCCATCGTATACTGGAGTCAAAGGTGCAAAGATTTTGTGGTTCTACTGCATCGTTATATGGGCTCTGGATAAAAAGCGGCATTAAATCGGCGATCTTGACATTTTCCATTGCGTAACAGAGCTGAACAGAGCGTACCAATACACAACAAAGCGCGATAACCGTATCAGAGCCTTATTTAAAGCGCCACAATCGCATCAAAGCGTGATAAAGCGTAATAAAGCTTATAAAAGCGTGATTTCAAGCGCAACAAAGCCTGGTCAAAGCGGGATCAAAGCGTGAGGAACCGTAACAAGTCGGGAAATGATTCGCCCCAAAGCGGCAACCAATTCGTATCAGAGCGTATCAGAGCTTATCAGACCGTAAGAGATCGTGATGCTTTTGGAAAAATTAACGAAAATGACGACGCTTTGCTCGCCGATTTAAAGCGCGGCATTCGCCGTTGGTGTGAACCTAGCATAAAGTTTAAATATTACGGTCAAGCTGGCGGTAAAGGCGCTAAAACAAGGTGTGTTACTATAGTACATATTTATTAACACATTTAAGCAACCCTAGCGACAGTATACTCGTTATTAACAAACTATGGGCCGTTTCAATAAATCTTCGTACGACAAATTTTGTTGTTAGTCAGATGATAAAAGGCTCAATTATTATTTATTTGTCCATCTAAATCCTGTCTTGTGACATCACTTATTGAAAAGACAATTCCAAAGAGGCGTCACAAGACAAATATAGATAGAGAAATCAGGAATTAAATGTATTTTAAAGTTTTGACTTAAGGCATTTTTTGTCGTACTAAAGTTTATGAAACGGGCCCCTGTACATGTGAAGAGTACACATGCACCGTGAAAACAGCGAGTACACTAACCAGAGGTGTCCTGTAGGACCCCTTTGGCCAGGGTCTGCACGTTTTGTCATTATTAGTTTTCGCAATATATAGTTAAAGTCGACACTGAACAGTCTCAAATGAACTACGCTTTATTTGAATTTGGAACCATCCACTAAAAGTATCAATGGTGAATGTCTTCCAAGTACATGTAACTGAAGAGGGCTTTCCCTTTTGCTCAGGAAGTACATTCTGAGTGTCAATCAGTTTAGATCCAGATAAGATGTCACATTACTACACTGTTTGCAAAATAAGACATCAATATAACTATTATCACAAGAACGGCCGTTTAGATGGATTTTTCTTACCGTTTCCACTCTTCACAGAGTATTACAAAATTGAAGTGGAGAGGTAATTCTGATTTATTGGTCTGTGTTTACAGTGAGCCAAACAATCAATAAGCAAATTTTACAGCAGGAAGCATTGGAAATGGCAAAGGCGCTTCATCTTTAGGATTCGCACTAGCAAGATCGACTTGTCCCATCTCAAACTACAAAATCAACTCTGTATTATGCGACCATCCAGTAAGACAGCACTGAGATATCGTAACGATGGTACATTACTGTTTCATGAAGGTATACAGTAATGTAGAGTATCTTTCTGCATTTATGTTTTAAGTTTAGATTGTAAGTAAATTGACATTAAGTGAAATTGTTAATCGGCGACTGATAAGGTTCTAAACTGTTTGCTAATAATCATTATAAGTCAGGAAAGTGGGTAAATGTACGATACAGTAAAACCCCTATATAACGACCACTAACACAAAGGCTAATTGATTGAAATAAAGACAGGTGATAGCTTAAAACAAGGTGACAGTAAAACTGAAAGCTCCTGAAGGAGCTTTCTATTTTACTGTCACCATGCTTTAAGCAGTCACCTGTCGTTACCACATAATAATTAACATAATTTGGTGGTCGTAATAGAGAGGTCCTGCTGTATATGAATACAAATATTCATAACAGTAGGACGACTATACATGTTTGCTTGTATTATTTATTCTAATAATTATACTCTATGTTGGTTTGTAATGGTATATAATTCTTATCTGTTTTTAATAGTCTACAACACCGACGACTTCGTCACAGCGGAAACCTTCTTCAGTAAGCATTTTATCAAGGTTTGGTATTAAACTAGTTTATTACACTTAGTGTTGCGGTAAACCTTAGAAGGGTGAGACAACGAGCAGCAGGGTGATTTTTTACTGCCATGATTTCACAATATAAGCCAATTATCTACAAAGTCTAGACAATCGGTACCGTGATTTTGTCTTCGAATTGCCTACGACGATAGATGCAAAGAACCGTCAGTGCCAGAGGTGAACACTGGCAGACTCTATAAAGTAGGCTGACGTAATAAACAATAAAGAATTTCACGGATACAATAAGTCTGGATTTGTAACAGTTCTATTGATGTTGTACAGTGACGTGTCATTTAAATATTGTCAGTTCATTCGTATTTATTACAACGCAGTGTTCTTGAGAATAAGTTGTAAACTACAGATTATCAGCTTTCTTTTCCTTATGTCAGTACATTCGTATTTATTACAACGCAGTGTTCTTGAGAATAAGTTGTAAACTACAGATTCTCTGCTTTCTTTTCCTTATGTCAGTACATTCGTATTTATTACAACGCAGAGTTCTTGAGAACAAGTTGTAAACTACAGATTCTCTGCTTTCTTTTCCTTATGTCAGTACATTCGTATTTATTACAATGCAGTGTTCTTGAGAATAAGTTGTAAACTTCAGATTCTCTGCTTTCTTTTCCTTATGTCTGCAAAATTTCTATAGTTTTATTACCAATCGGGATTCGCTATAACATAGCTTAAGATAAGAGGAGTCTTTCAAAATCTAAAATCCCTTTTTTCTGCATTTAACCCTATGATGCCACTACTCATTATAATTGTCTCGGTGACACGATTCTGATGAGTAGACATACCACAGGATTTGGTGCTGAAACGAGTGAAAAGGGGTGGATATGTTCAGCATGGTCCCTCTTATACGGAACCCTGAATAAGTGTAGTAAGCACTCAGTTTAACATATGCATTGTACTTGAGTCTTGTAGAATTAGTATTTATCTCCTATTTGAAATACATCGGCACGGTCGATTCAGACGTTACTCACATTTATCTCCGCAGGATTCTTTCATCAGTCAGCAGTTAAATCAGCATTTGGTATTAACCCATTTTTGTCTGGATATTGCATTGAACTCTCCGTATGTGCTTTTTGGAAGGTTTCATTATAGATATACTAGGGTGATCTGAGGACACTGCAATTTGTTTCTTTCATACAGCAGAACGTTTAAAACACAATAGCAAACAGTGCAGTATACACAGTTTGCCAATATCCGCTTTAACCCTTTCCCTTATAGAAGCGACTTTTAGCACATTCATTTTATTCATCCGCTGAAGAAAATAGTTCCAAATTATACCGTAATGAATATGTGTCATATTTAATACTTTCCTGATTCTAGCAGTTAATAGCTTAAAGCAGGCTGAAAGTAAAGCAGAATGCGCCTTAGGGCGCATTTTGCTTTACTTTCAACCTGCTTTAAGTAGTCACATATCTTCAATACTAGAAACAATGCTATCAGGTAAAGGGTTAATAGACACTGACATCGGGTATTACCGGTAAACTAGTTTGTAACACTTAATGTTGCGGTAAACCATTTGGATTAGGCAACAAGCAGCATTGTGAGATTTCATTGCCATTATTTCTCGCTATATAAGCCAATAAGTCCTGACAATCTATATGAAGCCCCACGATGATGGATGCAAAGGACCATCGATGCCAGTGTTGAACATTGGCATACTCTATAAAGAAGACTATCGTTATAAACAATAAAGAATGTCACGATTAATAAATACCGGTAAGTTATGAACACCAAAGTTTATAAACAGGTTTCAAAGCAACATGGTATTTAATAAGGTCAATACTTTTAAACTGTGCATCACAATGTTCTTGAGAAGAAGTGGTACACTAAATATGGTTTGCCTTTTTACCCTTTATATCTGCAATAAACTCCATATTCATGCTACTAGATGTAATTGGATTCGTAATAAGAACGTGTCAAACAGACATGCGACAATTTAAAGAATTATGCTAGCAAACCAGAAGCATTTTGATTTACTTAAGACTTACTTTCAGCAAAACCTCGCATTTAGCCTTCGTACGGGTAGTTTCACTACTAGTTTGTATTGAGAAATTAATGCAATCGAATGTAAAAGGAAAATGATAATACTATTATATGACTCTCAACACATTAAGGAGCATTATGATATACTTATATCTTACTTTAAGAAATCAAATGTCTTCAATACAGAAAACATGCTAAAGAGAACATGTATCTTTGGTAGATTTGTATTTTTCCCCCTCTTATTGGCACAAGGACCAGCGCTGCAGACTTTTGTCAACTAACTCCCGTTAATACCTTTTTCATCTAGCATTAAATCAACAGTTGTTATTGAACTACTTTATAATACTTAGTGTTATAGTGGTAAAGCATTTGGCTGAGACAACGAGCAGCAGGGTGATATTTTATTGCCATCATTTCACAATATAAGTCAAGTATATACAGAATCTAGACAATCAGTACGGTGAATTTTTCCTCGGATGCCCGACGACATTAAATCCAATGAACATAATGTGCTAGAGTTTGGCAATGGGTAGTTTCTAAACAAAGCTGCTGGAATAAATAATAAACCAGTAGTGTATAATTTGAAAATAATGTTCCGTCCTAGTTGCTATCCTTTTTTCATGCATTTATAAAAATATTAAAGCCAAACAATGTTGTCTTCCAAAATGTAACTGGAATGCAAATGCAGGGCTTCCCGTTTGCTGCCGGATTTTCGCGAAATCATCGATTTTTTATCCTAGCAGATGTTAGCTTAAACAGGCTGATAGTAATGCAGAATGCGCCTTAGGCGCATTCTGCTTTACTTTCAACCTGCTTTAAGTGGTCACGTGTCTAGCAATTGACTATGACGTTAAATCACATTTGAAAAATGAAAAATTGGGAACCTTAGGAGTTTTCATGATCAATTAATGGCAGCCCTGTAAATGTGTATTCCTTAAGTTGTACTACATTTGTTTAATCAGATACTAATGTAGTTTTGAGTCTGATCAGACGTCGATCGAGTCGGTGTCAAGTCAGATTCCAATCTGTTCCACAGTCAGGGTTAAGCACTTAAAATACCGTAACTTTCTAGATCTTTTGCATTGCATGTGTGTTTCGATTCGTTCTGACTGGGGCGAAAAAGGTTTTTCTCAATGTAAAAAATGTACTCAGAGCTTCTTTTCTAGAATATTCAATATGTAAAGGAAGTATAAATGAGACGGCAGTTAGACCTCAGTCGTTCTTTATTTATTACCCATTTCGGATATGGAAATGCGAAGAACTGAGAAGGCCAGAACCTCTTGTCGTATTAATAGTCTGTTGTGTTGGAGAATTAGACCAATATATCAGACTTAGTCTGAGAAAGGCCTGGAACAGTGGTACAAGACAACAGGGGATTGGCAAAAGGATGGGTGTAGCAATTCTAAATCTATTAAAGTGGCAAAACGTTACCATTTAGTGTTACCGACTTAACGCAAACACAGTGCAATAAAATGTTAAGACATAACAGCTAGCTGGTCCTCAGTTGAATGGTTCAATAGTTTTAAAAGCTTTTTTGTCTGTATTAAATTGCATTGAGGCTAGGTTAAAGATACTCAACTTTTACTGCTAAGAAAATGAGAATATACATTATTTGCAAACAGTTGAGATCAGAGAGCTTCTAACAGAAAAGTTTGTCAAGAACCTGCTTTGTCTGTCTTCTTTTGTTTTTTGAACGACCTAACAGCATAAAATTACCCAGTGCTTATAAAGCGTTTGAGTTGAGTCTGAATTCGTTTCCAAGCATTTGATTCCCGGTCAGACGGGCGCTGTATTATATAGAGGGTATGTGCTGTGTACTTATTTTTCCTCTTTTCTGTGGAATTTGATTCCACATTTCATTTGCCATTATTATACAATATTTATGATGATAAATGTTTATAGTGACATAGTTTAATTTTGAGTTATTTGGTTTGTTATTGACCTAAGTACTAAGGAAATGTACGAGGTATGTAGGCCTGATGTTGGCGATACGATAGCACAGGCCCACTATTCGTCCAACAGACCTACTATATATTCATGTTTAAAATTAAAGTCAAATGGACACTTACGACAATTATCTTTGAAATACGTACTATGGTTACGTTTAATCCTAATCCTTTTCTGATTTAAAAGTGTCGCATGGAAACAGTTGTATAGATCTATCTAAGTTGTCACTGATGAAACATCAATATGTGTATCAAATATTTGGATCCAGATCAGACACCGACCAACTCTTAACCCATTCAATGCCATGACGCCATCAATGTTACAGTGGAGAATCTGTTATTCTTTCCCAATAAACGCGTTTACGCTAAAACTATTATTTGCAGTGCAAACGGTTTGGAGCCAGATCAGACGCCGGGTAACCCGGCGTCTGATCAGGCTCCAAACTGTTTGCCACCAAGATAAACAAGAATTATCAGAATTGTCCAAAAGTTGTTCTTTTCTACGTTTTAGTGCTTTGCGTTTGCGTACGTTTGCGTTTAAACGGGAAAGAATAACAGATTCTCCACTGTAAACAACTGTCGTCTGTTTTTATGTCTCAAATTCAAATTAAAGGAATTATGACTTAAGATATATTCAAATGAGTGCCAAACAGTTTGGATCAAAACGGTTTGCAAATAACTTTTGTACTCGGGGTAAGGTAGTGAAGGGGTTGAATTGTTTGTATATACAAAGTGATTAGCATGATTTGTAGCGCATGTATTCTGCTTTTAATATTCACAATATACTTCTTATCAAAGAATTGCTCGGCGCTATATGACAGTTTTTGTTTCGCAGTGCCGTAAAACCCAATTTATCCAACCAGCACATAATTAGACGATCCCGATTAACATTATAATTATTGTCTGAAGAAATGGCATACACCTTTCAATGTTCAAACTTAAATGGAACGATGAGTCCGATCATGTTTCAGACTAACAAAGTGGTAACACTTCTGTTGCTGCGATGTTGCCAGCTTTAAAATGGTAATCTGCTTGAAGGTTTTAAGCATTGTAACCAAAAGAGTATTTTTTTTCGTTCACCGAATGCTACTGGATCATATTAGTTTTCAAATGTAAGCTAATCCTGATCCTGTTCTAATATAGTTTACTTGAAAATTACCTTTAGCAAATTTGGTCAAACAATTCAAATTTATGTATTTCTAAATTAAAGAAACCTAAGGATGAATGCCAAACATATCATTGCGTATAATCAGGATCCAATTCCTTTGCAAATGCAAATTTAGTAACGTTAGGCAAAATAACGGTTACGTCGGGTATTGACTCTAAGGATAAAATAATTGACGATGTAAGGCATGTGATCATTGAGTAGTCTTTTGCACACTTGTCAAAGAGTTAGACTTAACTTTGATCTACACCACACGTCTAGACACTCTGAAAACGATTTTCAACTTTATTCCCTCTTGTACTTTGGTAATTATGGCCTTCTTTTGAAAATGGAATTTTCAGAATACAGCCTATTGTGTGCTGGTTGCTGTGTTGGGTATTTGATAGACGAGAAATTAACCCTTTCACTCTCAATGACGCTTTAAAGCCCGTTTGCAAAAAGTATGGGTCCTGATCAGACGCCGCGTGAGGCGGCGTCTGATCAGGACCCAAACTGTTTGACACTCTTATCGGTATTTCTTAAGTCATACAACTTGAAATTTAACTTTGAAACGTGTCTTGCAGACGACAATACTACTCACCAGAGACCTTACTACTTTGCTACAGTTCTGCGGCTTAATTGTCAAAGGGAATTGTTTCTGTTTATAAGGCCGAGATTATTCCCTCTGTCAAAAACTAAAAGGAAGGCAGGTTGGTGGTTTTGATCCCATGCGTTGCTGGTGAACGAATGGGGTTAGCCGAAACCATCTTCCTGAAATCATCATCATTTCATCTCACCACCACTCATCAATCTTCGGTGCTATATGACCCATTTTGTGTCGCAGTGCCGTAAAACCTAACTCATCCACAACAATACTGAAGCAGACGACACTAAAGCGGTGAAGGAGTAAAAATCTCCTGATTAATTTGAGCATGAAAGGGTTAAAACATGAGCTACTTATAACTTTTTTTCCACAAATGTTATCACATTTGCCCGCAATACAGATAATTTGGAGCATTTAATACATGTGACTGCTTAATGAAGGGTAAACGTTTGAACTCCCTTCTTCTTTTTATCCTGCTTTATTTAAACGATGCAGTTTTACAGTAATTTAATAAGCTCGTATTTGATCAGATATTGTATAACCTGCTTTTCTTCAACAAAGGGTTATCTTTGGCTACTTGGACGACTTTTCGAACTTCACGGCTAAGTATTAAGCACTGATATATATTCGGCGTTTGATATGGATTAGATCTGTTTAAAATACGGTTATTCTTCGATCACTTAAATAAAGATAACTTTAAAGGGAGTTTATTTTGAGGATAGTCTGCTTTATTTTCATCTTGCCTTTAGCTGTCTTGACTGGATATTTCCTCCATATCAAGGTGTGCAACTAATCGCCTTTAATAAACAGTTTTACTCGAGATTACACGCAGCGTAAAGCCACACTGTTTGGCACTCGTGTTGTTTTTTATCAGTCAAAACTTCAACATTTGAATCGGCTTAAATGAATTGCCGGTGAAAAAAGTAATTTCACAAGCAAAACTGTTTTTTCTGATCCAGATGTATCATCCCTTAATCGGTAGTTAGGTCACGGTATTCAGAAAAAATAACGATTCTGATCTTTTTTCTCTGCTACACACTCAGACGCATATATCATGATTACTGTTTACTGTGGACCTAAGTGGTCTGTGTTAGCTAAGTAGACCTGATAGCTAAGCAGAAGATTGCTTCCGTAAAACACAAGATACAAGTCGCTTCTGAGACTCCATAAAACAAGTGGAAACGTCGGCCGACTAGAGGACTGCAATAGTACAGCCAAACATGTATTAAACGACTTTTCAGCCATCTGTCTTTGATTACATTTACGTTTCCTCAAAGATATGACGCTTAACTCATTCGCCTTTAATACTTTTAATGTACAATCCAATTTCCAATTAAGCCTAGTCCATGTTTTACTATTTAGGGTTGATTTAACCCTTTGAACCCTAGTCCCGCCTATAGGCGTCATTTCAAACAGTGTACATGTGAATAATACACTTGTCCTGTGCAAACAGTGAAGGCCCAGATCAGAGGGCTCCGAAAGGAGCCCTCTGATCAGGGTCTTCACTGTTTGTCAGTAATGACAAAATTGACAAAAACAACTCTTAAAAGCCAGAAATGGACTAGACAAAATCGAAACTGGAATTGTCCATTTAAAGTTTCAGGGAGGAAAGAGTTAAACAATACATTGCAAAATGACAAAGAGTGCAATACCTGATCAGAGGGCTCCTATAGGAGCCCTTTGATTAGGGTATACACTGTTTGCATATAGCAAGTGTACTCCTCGCAGGTTCACTGTTTGTTAATTGACGAGTATACTAGTCTCTAGGGTTGAATAGTGTTAATACAAACTTGACTGTATTGCAATGTATGCGGAGGCTGCGCAATAATGAAACGTGGTGACAGATTATTGCTTAATGTAGAGAAAGATTAATACAAAAAGCTCTTTTAGATGTCGCAATCAGTTACCATGTAATAAGACACCATCTTTACTGTGACCTTGACTTCTTTTCAGTGGCCGTTATGCACAGGTGTTCATTTTATGTAGACAAAATTGTCGAATATAGTGTCTAAATTAATGATCATTGGTTGGTATTCACTGGTGTTGATCGTTTCATATTCTCCTGTTTTAGAACACTGGAGCAGTGAGTCACCTTTAGAGAACCACTTATCCGAATGTGGTTTTTGTGTATTTACGTTTAAATCTTATCCATTTGATACTTTTTCTAATTGGGTTCAATAATCATATACGGCATGTAATAACACAATGTTATAGCATACTTATAGTCGTGATTACTAGTTTATGCATTCCAATAATGAACTTAATATAGTAACCAATTAGTCAATTGGAACAGGAACAGGAACAGTTATTCAAATATATGCATTGCAGAGAATACATGTGTACATAGACAAAGAAGAGATAGCAACGTACGGTTTCGTTAACATGTAACATTATCAGGCTATATCCTACTTTTCGTTCACTTCTTGCTAAGACGGATTTAATCTTGATCGTAACCGTACTACTTATTAAATGTTCAAACATGTATTGGTTTCCAGCACAAAAGGAATTAATTAAGGAGGTGTAACGTTTTAATGTTATCTTTCATTCTTCCCTCGTCAGCCACAGTTCGTTAAAACCATCAAATGTTACATATTGTAGCACTGTTTGGTTACTTTGTAAATGTACGTGGAATTATTCACCCTGCTACCTTGTTTAAAATCATATACAGTGAAACCCCTCTAAACCGGACATGTGTGGGGACAACAAAAACATCCATTTGAGGGGTTTCCGGTTTAGAGGGGTTTTAACCCATAGCTTGTTTCTAGTATGGAAGGTAGCTGGCCACTTAAAGCAGGTTGAAAGTAAAGCAGAATGCGCCTTAAGGCGCATTCTGGTTTACTTTCAACCTGCTATAAGCTATCATCTGCTAGAATATAGAAAATATTTCTGATGATATATGTTCATGAATGTACTTTCTTCAGTGAAGGAATAAATAAAAGGCGTAAAAATGGGTGAGAAACGGGACCAAAGTTTTTGTCCGGTTAAGAGAGATTTCCGGTATTTAGAGGTTCCGGTTTAGAGGGGTTTTACTGTAGACACTTTTACTCATTGAGATTTCTGTGTAAGAAGTAAAAGAAAAATAATCGGTTTGTCAAAGTCGCAAATATTTTTCATGTTGCGCGTTTTGCTTTTATTTCTTTTATTCACTCCTCTCGCATGCGTTTTTTTTATCTTATTTCTACAGCTTTTACTTTTAGTGTACAATCGTCTTTGTTTCAGTATATTTATGGCTAAACTTTAGACTTTTCATACATAATAATTCAATTCAATTAAACTCGTCCCAGTGGAAAAGTGGGTATAGAATGCTTCCACCAGTGCAGAGTTGTAAGACCCCACTAAACTAAGTTACCTACACACTCATACATTAATAACATAAATAAACCGTATCGGCACTATATGACCGCAGATTGAATCGAAGTGCCGTAACACCCTAATCTAATCCAAAATAAATTAAATTCGGTGTAATGTAAGGCCGTTCGCCCAGAATGCATTTACATAACTAAAAATAAAGTTCAAAATAAATATTTGTTAAACAAAAGTATCTAATAGTCCCAGAATATGTTCTTGGTAATATATGCAATAATAAATAGATTTTGTCTCTCATGCTCTTATGATTGTCTTTCTTGTTAAGTTTTTCGTTTAAAATCTGAAAATAGTTTTATCCATATGCTGTGTCTGCATATCACGTTATTGTTGATCTGATCAATAAAACAAATTATAGTTATCTTATAAACATTTCTTAGCAAGGCAAAGGTGTGCATGATTAATATTATTCCATATGCCAAGAATTTAGGCCTTAGTCTGCATTATTTACATGGTTTCAATTTTAGTTTTCATCATTTAGTGTTTTCTATAGTACAGTGAAACCTCTCTAAACCGAACATGTACTAAACAACATTTTCGTTATAGAGAAGTTGCACTGTACTTGTATTGATTAGATACCTGTTTTGTGGTTTTTCCTCTTTTCCAAAGAGTGTCCGGTTTGGAGAGGTTTTACTGTTATAAGTTAAATCGGTAAACTGGTAACTACATTGTACTGTAAATACTATAATTATTAATAGAACATTGGGTTATAATCAAATTAATCATACGATGTATAAACAAAGTACATGTAGTTACTTAAATGTCGGGTTTTGATATGACATATCTAACATCTGATTGAATATTGAAACTCATGAAGTAATTAATTGTCCAAACTGAAGCATGGTTAGTCTATAAAAATACATAAACAGTGTTTTAAACCACTTATACTGAAAATAATCTTTTTTGGAATGCAATATTTTCTATATAAAAAAGTATCGTTTTAACCAGTTATCCTTATATCGAGTTCTTTATCAAATATTAGTATATGAATACAGAAATATTTACAATGGTTGTGTTTAACGACACCAAGTGGGAGACACAGATTGTGTGTGTTGTTCGGAGGGAGTCGTTACAGAGAGGGAAATTAAGACTTGGCTTACATATGCAAACAGCTTGAATCCATATCAGACGCCGCGTAACGCGGCGTCTGATCTGGATTCAAGCTGTTTGTCACTCGTTATTATATTTATTCGATCAAAATCTCCACTTGTATGTATTGTAACTATTAAAAAAATCAGCAGATAAACTTGCAGCATTAAAAGCGTTAAACATAATTGTCCTGTTTAGGGAAATGCGACATGGGTCGTTATAAGGAGGGATTCGTTGGAAGGGCCGTTGTAGAGAGGGAACGCTGTAATGATGATGTAATGGATAGTTGTGTGTTGTTGTTTCGTCTGAATTACTTTATGTTCTAACTTATTATTATTAAAGCTCAAACAGTTCTTAGCTCGCCGGACGAATGTCCAGGATAGTTTATATGCCACCCGGTCTTTGACGACGGCGTTCTTGTTCCTATTGCCTAGCCGTTCGCGTTAGCCCTTTCAAGAAAGTGTTTACAATATCTTTTCCCATTCACCTACATATGTCATACTTGCACCGCACATGCGTTGTTGCAATACCTTTCCGACCATGTGCCATTTGGACCCCTGTGCTCAGCCACTGCGTTTAAGGTTTGAACTCTGCATTTAGGCTTCGAAAAATGTTTCACTTCCTATGTTCCTTGAGGTATTGATTTCACATTTGGTATCTATGTGTTTGGACAATACCTTTCAATGCTTGTGAAATGTGTTCCAAGTGACCTTGACCTTGAACTAAGGGCCCGCGTTTAGGTTTTGAAATCTGAAAGTTAGGTTTCGCAAATTGCTTATAATTCATATTTGTCCTAAGGTATGTTTATATGGACAAGACCTTTCCATGTACGAAAAACCGTTTGACTCCAGTGACATTGACCTTGAACTAAGGATTTTTAAATGAGTTTTGTAAAATTATTAGTACTCCTATGTCCCATGCGGTATTGCTTTTCGTATTTGATATGCATGTGTATATGGATTATACCTTTCAATACACGTAAAATGTTTGACCCTTGTGATTTTTTAACTCGGACTTTACTTTTAAGTTTCGAAATGTTGCGAGCTTTGTTGTCTTTCTGACAACTCTTGTTCAGTAGTTGGTCTAACGCGGTGTCTGATCAGGATACAAACTGTTTGCAAACGCACTTTTAAGCTTCATTTAGAATGAAATTATTAAGTTTAACCCAATTATACTGTTTGGATTGTTTCACAATATCTTGCAAAATGAAAAACAACCATTCTCATTATATGGGTCTACACCATATGCACCGTAACCTCATGACCGGGTCACCGTTTTGAAAGGGCACGTAAACATGTTTTAGGGTTTTATGTTTTTTAGCGGCGGTTGTACTGTAAGAGTCTAAGTACACATAGACTACAGTTCTGATTTTCTTCTTCTAGTCTTCTCGGAAATGTTTTAAGAGTGTTCATGGCCAAAGGTGAATAGCACTAGACGCAATAAAGAAAAACTTGTCACGAACACCATAGAAAGGTTTTCCTGGTGATTTAATACTGTAGTCAACGGTGTGTGCTTTTTTGTATGTCTTTCATAAAATATTGATAGCTGGTCGTACATGGGAGAAGACGTTCTCATTTCTGTCCAAACGGAACGTAGCGCAAGCAATAAATAACGCAAATGAAAGGTTTTTGAAATGTACACTTTTTCCTTAAATATGAATTGCAAAATGTTACAGCCAGATACCACGACGAGATACTCGGCGTTTGATCAGAATTCAAACTGTTTTCAATGGACACACATGTTTTAGAACAACCGAGTTTATTGGGAAAAATACAATTATATAGAGGATCTTGTACAGTACTGAACCTTATTAAATTAAATTGATAATCGCAAGCGAATTGCCATCGAATTGCCATCGAATCGCGCGCTTCAAAAAACAAATCCTACGTTTTACTATTTTTACGCGAATTTTCCGAAGCGGTTGTGACAAAAATGGAATCGAAAAAAATAACGAAGGCATATTTGCGAACATTTGTGAGATACACCATTTAAGAAAACTTACCCGAGGGTAAAGTTAGTACTTTGAATCGCAAGCGAATTGCCATCGAATTGCAAGCGAATTGCCATCGATCGCAAAAATTGTTAATTTAATAAGATTCAGTACTGTATGAGTGCTCGTTATTTATCATTTTTAATAAACGAGTTGACTTAAATAATATGACGCGAGCCTTGGCGAGCGTCATATTCATTTTAGTCAACGAGTTTATTAAGAATGATAAATAATGAGCACGAATATGAGATTCTATTTATCAAATAACAAGTTTAAGCACCTATTAAATTGATTGATGCCGTAGTTTGTAGACCCTCCGCTATATAGAATTTCCGCCAAAACGTTACGTTGTTTACGTTGACGTCATAGTAAATGACGTCATTTGGCGTCCCGCTACATGCAGCGCTTGTGGACGAACAAGTTGGGCCGGAGTCCAAAAAACGATATTCCATTAGTGGATTACGATATTTATACAATCGCTTTATGCAACTCCCAGACCGCAAATTATGTGATAAAATAATATTAATAATAACGAAAAGAAAAAAGAAAAAGTATTATTCACTGTAATTAGAGACTGAGATGTAGTAATCATTGTTACGACTTATAAAGTTTGTAATTATTTTAAACAGGGGCCCGTTTTATAAAACTTCGTACGACAAAAATGGTCGTAAGTCAGATTCTAAAATTGTCGATAATCATTTATTTCTCCATCTAATCCTGTCTTGTGGCATCTCTTTGGAATCGTCTTAAAAAAGACGATCCAAGGAGATTTCACAAGACTGGATTAGATAGACAAATCAGAAATTAAATGTATTTTAAAGTTTTGACTAACGACCGTTTTTTTTATGAAACGGGTCCCTGGGTTTTTATTGTATCGCCTTCTTTATTGTAAATGATATTAAATGGTATAATAAACCACAATAAGTATTACGCTCACAATTGCCTGGAAAGGTTGATAATTAATAGTTTTAATATCTTTGGTGATTGATTGTATACTGTTGTTGGTTATAATTTCTACCGTTGCTGGTAAGGTGTGACGGTTACTGGTATCGGTTTACGGCTGCTAGAGTTATGTATTTCTGATTCCCAGTAAATACATGTACATTCGATTGCTAGTAATGTTTTTTCTGCTTTGGTTGATGGTAAAAGATCCCCCTGCTGTAATCTGTGGAGAATTGATGAACTGTTTAAATGTTACTTGTGTTCAGCGGTTGTTAATGAAAACCTTGTTAAAGTTTTGTAACTTGTTTGTTAATGTACCTGTTCAAACGTCTATCAACATGTGAAGCGAACAATTTACAGCATGTAGTCGTGAAGGGTTGATAACAAATACATAGAGTTGCTGGTACCGTTTATCTATACTAAATGGTTAAATATGTTAACATGGTTTAAAACGGCAAATACCCTTTGTTTTGATGTCTGGTCTAACCTGGTCAGTTTCCTATAAATCAGCAATGTAAAACAAATCAAACGCCTTAGTTCTCAAGACAGTAGGATGGTTAATGCATTATAAAAGTGATACAGAGTGCTCTCAAAGAGGTCTTACAAATTATTTTTTTTTTTTTTCCAGCAATGTATGTTCACTTGCCGTAAAGTCATACAATAGTAGTTATTGAGTGCTCGGATGGTACAACCAAATATCACTTTTGATTTAAGGTTGAGATCATCACTTAATATGTGATAGGGTCAACTATTTCGCTGCCAACGGCACCAACAGGCGACTTTGCAAACAGTTGTGATACTAATCAGACGCCGCGTAACGCGGCGTCTGATCAGGATCCGAACTGTTTGTCATTCATATCGACATTTCTTCAGTCAAAATAACTCTATTTTTTACTTTAAAAATATTGCAGACAAGACAACCACTGCAGACGATATTTGGCGGTAATAGGGTTAAAGCAGGCGATAAACTTGGCAGGGAAAGAGTTAAACCATCACATTATGAAATGTTCGTGCCATGGTAAGTAATTGTATTACAGTGGAGATGATGTTATTCTTTAAAAAATAAACGCTTTTGTGCTTAAACATTGACAGTGTTCCATCCCTACAACAGCCCTCCCTATAACGACTCCCTCATTACAACGACCCTTGCCGTAATTCCCTAAACAGGACAATTTGGCTAACACTTTTACTGCTGCAATATCGTCTACTTAAATTTTTGTCAGCTGTTTTTTCTTAAAGTTACATATAAGTGGACATTTTGATAGAACAAGTATAATGACGAGTGACAAACAGCTTGAATCCAGATCAGTCGCCGCGTTATGCGGCGTCTGATCGGGATTCAAGCTATTTGCAAATGTAAGCCAAGTCTTAATTTTCCCTCCCTATAACGACTCCCGCCGAGCAACACATACAATCTGTGTCTCCTATTGAGTGTTGTTGTAGAGGTAGAGAGGGGGCAATATATATTCATTGCAAACGCTGGCAGTGACAAGACTCCAAACTGTTTGCATATCAAACTATTGTGAGAAAGTTACAAAAACAGGTCATTTTCTAGATGTCATTCCATTGAGCTTGTAGTAAGTTTTGTTTTTAAAGGAAATAATAACGTTTTCAAAACTGTAAATCCTACGAATCTTGTTTGGAAAATAAACTATTGCCATATTTAAACTACATGTATAACTCTTCAATATTTGGAATCGCTGATTTCAAGCGGTCAAAACTAGTTTTCTTATTTGTTGCATATATACACGAGAGATGTGATGGCATTTACACATAGTTATACTTTATTTCTATGTTATTTTCTGCCTTCAACTGTTTTGGTAACATTAGGGTCTAAATCGTTTTATTATATACCTACCAATGTTCTGCCCGAAATATTTCTGTATTTTATCGAACAAATACACCTTGACGGATTGAAAATTCCGTATTACCCATGTACCTTGTGTAATGGGATAAGAACGTTTACTGTGTAGTCGGAAGTTCGGAACTACAGTAAAACCTCTCTATTACGACCACTAAATTATGTTAAGTATTAGGGTGTTTACGGTAGGTGACCGCTTAAAGCAAGGTGACAGTGAAACAGAAAGCTCCTTTAGGAGCTTTCTGTTTCACTGTCACCTTGCTTTAGGCTGTCACCTCTCTATTATTTAATCAATTAGCATTCGTTTTAGTGGTCGTAATAGCGAGTATTTACTTTCACGCGCCATTCCCCGAAGTGTGACGTATGGGAAATCCCGTTTATTTATAGTAACGCTCGAAACATTTCTATCGTTTTTCATTTTTTTGTTATTATAAGAGGTATATAATAAAAGGAACATTACTATACTTTGCATATCGTATGCACCGGATCACTCTCGTTGTGTGTGTAAAGGCGATATCCAACTCGACCTTCGGTCTTCGGTCCCGTTGGATATCGCCTTTACACACACAACTCGAGTGATCCGGTGCATAAGATATGCAAAGTATAGTAATGTTCCGTTTATACCAATGCTCGGAAAGAAACGGATACAGTGCTCCTTCTCTACAACAACACCTAACGGCAGACAAAGAATGTGTGTGTTGTTCGGATGGAGTTGTTATTGGGAGGGACATTGGTTTAAATTTGCAAACAGCTTGAATCCAGATCAGACGCTGCGTAACACGGCGTCTGAGCTAAATTCAAGCTGTTTGCCACTCGTCATTATGTATTCTTCTGTCAAAAAGTCCATTATGTGACGACAGCTGACGACAATTTAAACAGACGATTTATTGCAACCGTTAAAAGGTTGGACATAATTGTCTTGTTTGGGGAACAGTGACAAGCGTTGTTGTAAGGAGGGAGCCGTTGTTGGACGGGCTGTTGTGGTGAGAGAGCACTATGTATGAGTTTATCAGACGACAAGCATGCCTGTTGTAACGTTATTCTTTCCCATTTAACCGCAAACGAAACGGAAACGCAAAACACTAAAACGTAGAAAATGTAAAGTTTTAGATATTTTTTACAATTCATTTTTATCTGAGTGGCAAACAGTTTGGAGCCTGATGGAAATAATAGTTTTAGCGTAAACGCGTATATTGGGAAAGAATAACACATTCTCCACTGTAAGTACATACTTTTTACCTTTTGGTCTGTCAATCAGCTCGACTGGTTGTGGATTAATAAGTGTTTAAGACAGGTGACTGCTTAAAGCGATGTGAAAGTAAACCAGAAAGCGTCTCCGAGAGTTTTTTTTTACATTGCTTTATGCTGTCATTTGTCTTTCATACAATCAATTAGCTCTCGTAATAGAGGGGGTTTACTTTATTTACGAACAGTTTAGATCCCGATACGACACTGATAAACTCGATGTCTAATCTAGATCTAAACGTTCTGGCTCTTGTTATTAAATTTAGACATGTTTAAAAAGAACATATCACAATTTATTGTTGCAGACGACAATTTCAGAGCTGATTAATCCTTTCCTCCCTGATACGTCACATGGACAATTCTAGTTTTCAATTTGGTCTAGTCAATTTTTTACCTGTTATCGTTGATTTTTACAATATATGTCAAAATGACAAATAGTGTAGACCCTGATCAAGGGCTCCTTATTTGCATAGGACAAGTGTACTCCTTAAAGGTACGCTGTTTGCAAATTACGCATATATGCGTGACTAGGGTTCAAAGAGTTAAATTGCGACATGACAACGGATAAGGTATAACCATTATCGACCTTGCTGTGTCCATAGGCTGCAAGTATGTTTTGCAATAAACCATTATGTTTCCTGCGATTGCTAGTCTCCGGCCGTTATTCAATTACCATGATATCCTTCCAAACGTCTTTGTCGCTTGCTTCCTTAGTGTCGTCTGCTCACCGCTAAAATAAACTGACATATGTGATTTTTAATATAACAAACTCTGAATGCAAAATATGTTTGTATCTTGAACAGGTTCCAAATTCGGCCGCTAGTTTCCATCCTCAGGATTTTCATACGCGTCTAAAATATAGAATTGTGTTTGGAACGGAAAAGGGGAGATAGTAAATGATAAAAGCCGACTAAGTCAATCATTATTGCGTCTAGACAAATAGCGGTATGGATTTCTCGCGTGACCTTCAGGTATAAGACTCGAGATTCTCAGACAATCCCACTGAACCCTAACCCGCTCCCTTAACCCTTTAAATCCTATGTGGAAATCCATAACCAACCATCATGACTAAAATCAGATCCCACTAAACGTGTAGCATAATCTTGAAAACCTTATGTTGAAGACCTTAACAAATAGTTATGCTTCAGACCAGATCCAGCTAAACGTGGTGCCTGATTCTTGATCAAAATTATTTGCCAATTGGATACTGCTTCTTGAACCCTTTCACTGACATTATGACGTTATAGCCGCTCCAACACTGTCGTTGACATGTTAACCCCTTCGTTGTCTTACCCCGAGTACACCGATAATTTGCAAACAGTTTGGATCCTGATCAGACGCCGCGTATAGCGGCGTCTGATCAGGATTCAAACTGTTTGCCACTCATATCAGTATTTCTTAAGTCAAAATACCAAAAATTCAAATTGAGAAATAAAAGCAGACGACAATTGATTAAACTGGATGACGTCATGGCAGTGAAGGGGTTAATACCGTTTGCTTTTATTTATAAAAGTTTCAATTTTATTCGATTTTAATACAAGAAATGTTGATATGATTGTAAGACAATTTGGATCTTGATCAGACGACGCGTTACGCGGCGCCTGATTTGGGTCCAAACTATTTGCATATGTAAGTGTTATAAGGCATGGTAGCGAAAAAGATAGATATATTAAACAGGAGTACAAACTTGCTAAAGTGCAGCAGGCGACATTTTCAAAAGACGACGTTTACCTAGTATAAATAACAATATCTTGATCTTGATCATAACCAACAACAGTCTTACAGTTTCCTTATAGCAGAACATGGGCAAAGTCTGAACTTGTTTATTTTTTGTAGACATCTCGAACGGCAAAGCAAACGGTTCGGACACTGATCCAATAGCTCCTCTAACAACCATTTGACCTGAGTGTATATTTTATTATTATCATCTATGTGCCTAAAATGTATATGGGTTCAATATTGTAAAAACTGTGATAAAAATAAATAAACAAGTTTCATATGAAATTTACATTTTTTTCGGGCTTTTAAGTCAGTGCTTACATTTAAATTACATTTAAACAAAATATGAGTTTACCTTTTCTTGTGTGTGTTTTTAAGTCAGTGCTTACAGTTAGATATTATTTAAGCAAACTGTAAGTTTTCTTTTAATTCCAAATTTACTGTCTGCCAATTCGTCACCTGATTGCCAATTTCTGTGTTAATACTATATGTATTTTCGCTAGCGAATCTCAGAATACGTTACAGTGTTCCCCCTCTACAACAACACCCAGTTGGAGACAAAAATTGTGTGTGTTGTTCTGAGAGTGTTGTTATAGATAAGGACATTTTCTTACCATTGCAAACAGCCTGAATACAGATCAGACGCCGAGTTACCCCTCATCCGGACCTTGCAAAAACTTTCGTTTTGAGACCTATTGTGCATTTTTGTTGTTTTTCTAAGTCAAGATAGGCATTTGTGACATAACTGATACGGCATTATAAATTGGTGTGTTTATGCTATATGGTAGTGATAAAACCAAAACGTTGCTATCACTGTTACCATGGCAACCAGTGACCATAGTAACACAAAAACTACGTTTATTTGCTGTAAAATCGAATTTTATCTAATAACTTGTACAGGAAAATGTACCTATAGAGAAATGTGGACATATTTATGACCAGATATACCTTTTGTTACATTATTGGTGTACCTTTCACAGAACTATGTAAATATTTGGAAGAAAATGACAAAAATATGGTTGGGGTCCAGTGGACCTCAAATAATATTTATTCATATTAACATGGGTTACTATACAACTTTTAACCACAACTGATTTAATTAGTGTAATATGTGTAACCAAAACAGCTTCCCAGCTGATTAATATCGTCAATTTGTTAAGCTTTGTTTCTGCTTCCAATTATTTCATAGCAATAGTTGTCCAATTTATTTGACCTGTCACCGTGCATGTCTTAGCTCCGTGCAAGAATCATGACGCTGACACTGATACAGTGGTATGTCAAATATAATGTGATAAACTAAGTATGGTAAACAAATTTAATGAAAGTAACACACACATAACTTCAAATGGTGAAGATATAAGAGTTTTGAATATGAATTGCTTAACACCATGTCTTGAGTACTACTCGTAACTATGTCTACTTCACATCATCACATGTCTGATGAGCTGCATGATAGTGTCCTAGACGCAGTTACAGGAGTAACCACGGTCCGTTTTGGCCAATGGTCTACACCAGATTTTTGTATCACTGTAATGATCTATGATTTGAGGTTTCCTGCAATCATCATATATTACATTAGTTTTGATTCATGAATGAAATAACAAGAAATGATATCAAACATTGGGTTAAGCCGCTGCTGATCAAGCGTTTGCCATACATCCTAACTGGAGCATGTTTGTCTGTTGTATGTCTTTTTCGGCGGAGCTGAATAGTTTCTTATTCAGCACAATTCCTTATAAGGCCCAACCAATGGTGAATGACCAGAAATGTAAGCTTACAGACACGTGCTTAAAATCGAATAGTCTGATTGGGTAGCGGCCAGACTTGTCTACTCACTTTTACAAATTTGTAAAATAAGAGACACAGACTTTTATAGGCTGATTTGCTATGTAGCGGCACCAGTAGTAAATACGACTTTCCGCTACTGCTAGTGAGTTACAAAAAAAATGTATAATCGAGACATTTTACGTGTCCCGACCGTTCGGTAGTGAATTGAATGACATAGTGTTTCTATTTTAAGATATGACATATTGTCTCAAGTTCGGCTATGATTTGATGCATTCTGCAAATCAGAACGAAATTGGTCATCATAGACTGGATCATAATTTCGATTTTGTACCAAGTGTATGAAAAAGAACGAATAACAGTAACAATTTAGTGAGATTCCGAGAAAACTGGCGTTTTAATATAACCTGGATATCGAAAAGATTTCGGGCATGGTGGGTATATTTTGTGTTAACACCGTTTTCCTCGAACGCATGCGCAACTCTGTGACCTCAAATGTAAACAAATCGTGCATTTGTTTTCAACAGCGATCGAATCTCTTGGTTAAATGCAAAAACCCAACAACACGCATATACCTAAAACGTACATTGCTACACTTTGCAGATATTCTTATAATAAATCAGAACATAGAACTAACTCTACAAGACAAATTCCATACACGAATTCTTGAAGCGGACACTCGCTTTGTTTACCGGTGGCAACATGAATTTCTCATTTGAGGGATCGTTTCAAACAATTCACATTCGGCATATTTCGGGGGTGCTTTCCAAAAATCTCAAATCAAAATCAGGTAATTGAGAATATTTAAACAATCAAACCATATTTAAAATTATAAGCAACTAACAAAAGAGCACACACATACGGATTGTAGTAATTTATGGTATCTACAAATTACAAAATAAAAATGATACATGTAGATCTAGACATGGAAGTATAATTCCGTGATCTAGACCTGTCTTTAAAAAATCTCATCATTTTCAGTTACATTCTAGGAAGAAATAAGTGCAATTCAATTGGCTTATAAAGATGGGAGTGGAAAGTTGAATTTTGTCCCCTGTGCACCAAGCAGTAGATCCATGTGCAAACTGTACCTTCTGTCAAGAATTTTCAAGTAAATCTCTCTACAACCACCTCTGAAAAAGAACTTATTGATGGAATAAAAACAGCTGACAAACAGCTGACAACTTCCAGCAAAATGTAGCCCGATCTAAAGCATAAACGTTTGTAAATGCTCTCTGCTGTACTTTCACCTTCAGTCTTTGAGAGACAAACTGCCTTAACAAACAAATGATTCAAGACTTTTCCTCAGTCCATTGAGGGACTCCCCCCACATTGTCTCGATAGTGTGAGAATTTAACTGACAAAGCGTGCATCACAACCAGTTTACCTGGTGAAGCCCAGATTATACTCATGCTCTAGTGATTTTCAATGGTTATTTCTAACCAAACCAGGGCTGCCATAAGTTGAAAAAGAAAATCCTAAGATTTCAAAATATTCAATTTTTCAAGCGCGATTTTCCGAATTATACCTTTAATCCATAATCTGTTTCTAGTTTTTTAAGACACGTGATGCTTAAAGCAGGTTGAAAATAAAGCAGAATGCGCTTATAGTGCATTCTGCTTTACTTTCAGCCTCCTCTAAGCTTCCATCTATTCGAATAAAAATCCGAAGATTTCGGAAAAATCCGGAGAAATGGCAGCCCTGCCAAACTATCAAATATAAAGGTCGCGTCTCACATGAGAAGCTCCAATGGTTCTTTGCTACCTACATGTCCACAAGACCCATGCTTTTTGCAAGGAAATTATCTGGCAATGCGTTATGATCAAAAGGTCGCCAGGAGATGTCTTTAACCTCAGATCCAGTAGTTTAATGATTGAATAAATTAATTATTGGCGACTCTCAAGACCTTCAGTCTTTGATTATATGTATGTTGTCGTAGATTACTGCGCGTATTTTATTAGATAAATATTGAGCTTAATATCCTGATTTACCATCCTATTTATTGCAATTCCTGAATAAAATCAATTCCATATACATCATTACCTTCACCACCCATTACACCGAATATCTTTTTTAAAGATATTTCTTGTTTCCCTTGTAGCTATATAGTTGAATCTGATATACTGAAAATGGCACTGAAGCATTGAAATAGACGCCTTAAATTCTTACCGACCAGACCTCGTTGGCAAACGTTCAATAGGGTCAAGGTCAAAGGTCAATGTCACCAATCTTGGCCCATGACTGCTATGGAAACTTCCAGAAAGGACCAGAACCAAATTTAATACAGTACACTTGTTTGAATCTTGAAATAATTTGCATAATTTGATTCAGATAGAATTGTATTCATTCCATACAGTGTGAATCCGTTGGACTCGCGGTTTGCGCTACGGGATATTATAATATCCAAGGGAAATAACTCAATTACAAGATCGTGAAAGATATATTTTGATATGTGCAATGGAGGAAAAGTTTTGGTAGGTTTATCAAGTATTCAATAGATGCCATTTTTGCAGTTGTAAACAAAAAGGATCGGTTTAAAATGGCCTGACATACATTTCACTAATCTTTAGAATTATAAGGTCCGGCTGGACCCCAGACGTGTTTTGAAAATAAAATCTATGCGAAATGACCTGTTTAGTACGTATTTCACACTAATGTCAAAATCAGCCATGGGAACAATGTCTAAAAACGTCATAAGCGTGATTAGGCTGAATACTTTTTTTCTAGCAAAAATAAAGTCGCCGGGGTCCAACGGACACCAAAGGTCCGGATGAGGGTTAAGCGGCATCTGATATGGATTCAAGATGTTTGTCACTCATCATTATATTTTTTTTCTGACAACATGTCCAATATATAACAGCAGACGACAATTTCAAGCAGACGATATTGCACCCGTGAAAAAGTACTACAGTAAAACCTCTCTATTACGACCACTAAATTATGTTAATTATTATGGTGTTTACGATAGGTGACCGCTTAAAGCAAGGTGACAGTGAAACAGAAAGCTCCTTTAGGAGCTTTCTGTTTCACTGTCACCTTGCTTTAAGCTGTCACCTGTCTATTAAACAATCAATTAGCCTTCGTTTTAGTGGTCGTTATAGAGAGGTTTTACTGTATTTGTCTTGTTTGGGGAGCAGCGGAAAACATTGTTGTAACGAGGGAATCGTTGTTCAGAGTGTCGTTGTCGAGTGGCAACACTGTATTGCTTATTGTTTGTAAAGGAAATCTCAACAAAAATATACTGCAATAAGATGTGAAAAAACATACACTCAGTACAAAAAGAAACGCACATTTTGTATCACAATCTTATTTTTATGTAGAAGGAACGTATTTGTGAATTATTATAAAATCATTATTGAATTGGTAGCATCACAACCTGCACTAATCGGTGCGGTATTTTAAACAAGTTGTAGTTAATTCTTTCGCTGCCAAATTAATCGTGAGGTTTTTACCCCTTCACCGTCTTATTGTCGTCTGCTTCAATTGTTGTTTGCAAGATCGTTTCTAAGTAAAATTCAATGTAGAATGACTTAAATGAAATCTATAAGAGTGTCAAACAGTTCGGATCCTGATCAGACGCCGCGATACGCGGCGTCTGATCAGGATCCAAACTGTTTGCAAACGCTTTTTGGCGTCATTAGGAGGGAAATGGTTAAAAGGCAGCACAATGTTTTTTGAGTATTTTTTTCTAAACTTATTGCAGAATTAAATAAATCTTGAGATATGGTCTTTCTTTTCTAATTTTCCTCAAAAAATGTATCCTAATCTGCGCCTGAGCACAATGTGCGTTTCTTTTTGCACTGAGTATATTCTTGAAATGTAGACCATTTACTAAACTCTTAGAGGCAAACAGCTTGTAGTCTGATCAGAAATTCAACCGTAAAGACGAGTACACTCTTCATTTACAAACAGTGTACATGTGATGAGTACACTTGTCATTTACAAACTGTATAGACCCTGATCAGAGGTATCCTAAGGAGTTATATGATCATGTTAACTTATTTGAAAAATGTTGAAAACATCAACCGATTATCGTCACAGATGAGGCAGACTATATTGGAAACTGGAATGGTCCAATTAAAGTTTCAGAGGTGAATACAGTAAAACCTCTCTATAACAGCCACTAAAGTGTGATAATTTATTAGGTGTTTTCGACAGGTGACTGCTTAAAGCATGGTGACAGTAAAACAGTCTTTTACTGTCACCTTGCTTTAACCAGTCACCTGTCATTTATACAATCAATTAGACCTTGTTTTAGTGGCCGTTATAGAGAGGTTTTACTGTAAGTATTCTTCATGGGCTTAACCCTTTAACCGCACCATTAATCGGTGTTGTATCCCTTCACCGCAATGGTGTTGCCTGCTTCACTATTGTTGACTGCAATATCGTTTCAAAGTTAAATCTAAGGCAGTATGACTGACGAAATTTCGATAGTGTGTTTAACAAGCTCGATCCTGATTAGATACCGCATTTTGTAGTCAGCACCCGAACAATTGGTTCCTGAATAAATCGGCGTCTGATCAGGATCCAAACTGGCTGGCACACGTATCGATGTATTAAGTTGAAAGATTTGAAATCGACTTTCTATGAGAGAATTGTAGACAACAGGTATCGATAAAGTCACTTCAAACACTCTAGGCGTCCAATCCGATATCGCAAACTGCATTATGTATACTCGGATCTCTAATTTACTCCAAGCTTATATATAACCCTATATTTACAAGAGTTTACATTGTCTTTGATTAATTAGATATAGGTTTCCCTGGCGGCTCCTGTTTGAAAACGCTACTCTTTAACTATGTTATATAATATTCTGAACCGGCTTTGCGGAAAATTTAAGACGCATCTGTTTTAAAATTGATAATAGTTGTTAGGTTAAAAGAGGGCTGTCATTGTGACGGTTGCGACCGTCGGCCATTGTCAACAAGACGGCGGTCATATATAAATATATGAAACAAAGGCTTTACATTAACCTAAAATCTAATATCTACAGGGACTTTATGGAATGCACTACATGATGATGTATCTCTAAAGCCGTCCTTAACCGGGAGAGTTATGTCGGATTTTCGTGCTTTGTTTTTTCTCTCCCTCTCTGTCGTACCCTGAACACATCCATACCTTACAGTTACTCGTGACTACGGACTAGTCGCTTGAGTACTATTTGACCGTTGCAATAGTGGGTTATTTTTAGCACGAGCTTGAATATTTAATTCTTTCCCGTGTTACTAATAATCGTCTTGTCATAGAATTTTTGTTAGATGTTTTACATGTATTTACTTACTGTGTTGGCGGTCTTTTTGGATGTAAGGTTGTGGAACAGGGTTTATATTTTCTATGTACACTGTTCGTCTTTATCGGTGAATATAGGAGATAAGAGTGAGGTTGGGCGCCCCTAAACCCAGGTGTAACCTCCAGTGGTTGTTAATAATTAAATTATAATTGATTATTGATTGCTACTGACCGCGCCAAGGCGGGCTCCTATATTCACTTTGCTTTATGTTTGTCTTGCGTGTTGCTTTCTATTTAGTGTGTAGATGAAGGAATGGTATTGCGTGTCACTGTGTGTGTGTGTGTGTGTGTATGTATGTGTGTGTATTTGTTATGGTATGACTGTGTGTGTGTTCTGCTTGAGAGGTGGGTGTATTGTTTGTGTTGCGTTTCCGGCTTGAGTCTTTCGTATTTATTATTTACACTTTCAATCTCAATGACGTCTGAAAGCAATTTTGCAAACAGTTTTGATCCTGATTAGACGTCGCCTAACGTGGCGTCGTCTGATAAGGATCAAAACTGTTTGCCACTTTTTCTGACATTACGTCAGTTAAACTTCCTTAAAGTTTGAAACGATATTGCAGACAGCAATATTGAAGCAGACGGCACCATGGCGATAAAGGGAGACAATCTCACGACACAATGGCTAACCGTATACACTTTGCAAAATATTGTTAGAAAATAATACTAGTATTGTTAAAATGTACCCTAGATATATTCAAATTGACTACGCTTTCGTAGTAAGTGGGATCGTGCATTTGACGCCTCAGGGGTGAATGAACTAAATCAGTCCTTTTGTTGATAACTGAAATGTCGGTGTTCAGAGGTCTTACTCCATATCGTAATTGGATGCTTGTACATCTCTCCAGTATCTACACTGTTTGCTGAAGTATGTTAAATGACATTAGCTGTGAATTAAATAAAGGTTGTCTTCAACATTTTCATTCCATGTCTCAATTCGCTTAAATAAACAATTGATGAGTACCGCCAACCCTTAAATCTCTATTTGATTGGTCAGTAATTATTATATTGAATTCATGAGCCCGTTCGGTGGATGGTTTATCTGTGGGAACCACTGGTTGTCTGACTGTCATGCCTAACAACTTTTATGAAATTTTCATCCGGAGAATTATCATTTTCTTTGATAAAAGACATCGCTCGGACAGTTGGCCTTTAAACTGGCAGGTACAAAAAGTTATTGCAAAATATTAGTTGCGTTTTGTGCAAAATTATATTTAATATCCTGAAAGACTTACCAAAGTTTAGTATTATGTTAAATCCCAGACGTAATACGTAACTGCTTAGTATTACATCGGTATATCATAAAACATGGAAACAGTAAATACAACTAGAATGCAATGTTAACTCCTTAACCCTTTGAACCCTAGTCCCGCATATAGGCGTGCTTTTCAAACAGTGTACATGTGAATAGTACACATGTCCTATACAAACAGTGAAGACCCAGATCAGAGGGCTCCGAAAGGAGCCCTCTGATCAGGGTCTTCACTGTTTGTCACAATGCCAAACATTGACAAAAACAACCCTTTAAAGTCAGAAATGGACTAGACTTAGATGGAAACTGGAATTGTCCATTTAAAGTTTCAGGGAGGAGAGAGTTAACTTCCATGACGTCATCGGCTTAAAACAATTATCGTCTGCTTTCATTTCTCAAATCTTATTTACAGATAATTTCACTTAAGTAACATCATAATGAGTATCAAACAGTTTGGATCCTGATCAGACGCCGCGTTACGCGGCGTCTTATCATAATCCAAACTGTTTGCAAAGTACCATTATACTCGGGGTAAGGCAGTGAAGGGGTAACCAGTTATCTAATTGAAACGCTGAGAAGTCAAGCGGAATGCATTTAATAGCTGCTGAAGTGTAATGGTTGGTCCCAGATGGTCACGTTGACCTGCTCTGTGTCCAGTCATTGTCATTGTCTTGACCTGTCCGTGCATCACTCTAGATGACCGCAGTAACCTCAAGTGTTTACCCTCTCTGGTGAAGCAAATTACCATTGCCATCACCTACAAAAGTAGTTAATGTAGTTAAATCGTATTCATATTTTCTAATTTTAATTTGCTTATTTTCCAGCATAAATTAGTATCAGGGTATACAAAGTGTCACTTGTCAAGATAAGATTTCAATAATATCTGCATTTCTATATTTTAATACAGAAGGATATGACACATTTTAAAGTGAGTGATAAACCTTTGTAGACTGCACATTGTTATTAAATTCATTTTATGAGAGCATACTTTAGAATATATGTTTCTAAGGCATTATACTTGTCACTATATTGAAATAATAAATCATTCGATTAAGTCATGTCAAGATTTCGAGATATTATTGATACACCCAGTTAATGATGGTAATCGAACCAGATTATGCATTGTATATATTGATAATCGAAACACCCATCAACTGTTTATCGAATATTTTCATAGTATACAGTATAATTATGTATACATATTAACCTTTTCCCTTATAGTTTAAAGCCCCTTTTATAGCATTTAATTTATTTCTTCCACTGAAAAAATAGTTCCAGTGTATACAGTCAAGAACATGTACCATATTAGATGTTTCCCATATCCTACAAAACAGTAGCTTAACACAGGTTGAGAGAAGAGCAGAATGTGCATTCAGCCGCATTCTGTTTTACTTTCAATCTGATTTAAGTGTCACCTGTCTTCAAAACTAGGCACGGATATGGTGTAATGGGTAACGGCCTCTGGATTACTGTATAATTGGATAAAGACAAGACAATTAGGCGCCTATATTGTATTAAAGTCAGTGGGTGTCTTAACCCTAAACCATTTTCGCCTATTTTAAGTTTTGAAAAAAGGGCGACCACTAAAAGCATTCTGCTTTACTTTCAACCTGTTCAAGCTTCCATCAAATGCCGGAAGTACTTTCTGTGTTTCATGGTTTTGACTTCCTAGAGCAGGACTACTTTCCTTGGTGTAACAAAAGTTATATGTGTAATTATGCAGAAATGGGTTAAAGCATGATAAAGTAAAACAATTCAATACAATGTAAATAATGACATTTTCTTGAAAGCAGGGATGCTCGTGTTTGTTCTGAATGTCAAACATGTTTGAGTCAGATCAGTAACCAAGTTACTCGGCGTCGGATCTTAACCCATTTACGCCCAGTGGAATATTCCATGGTTATATATTGGATTAGTCCATTATTTATCAAAGGGATGCCTGGTCAAACTTTTCATTTTCATTTTGTTTTATATTGTAGACTCTGATCAGACACCACATAATGCGGCGTCTGATCAGAGTCTACACTGTTTGCCTATGTCCCATATATGGGATCGTGGGCACAAATGGGTTACTCTCAATGGTTTCCGATGACCAAACGTTTGTTTGGAACATAGACGCTTATGATGAAAAAAGTAGTGTCCTTGACAATTCAAGCACAGTCGAACTTGTCTGTACTTCTTCAATTGAATTTCGGCTATTCCTCGACGCTGAAGTTGAACATACAGTAAAACCTCTCTATTACGACCACTAAATTTTGTTAATTATTCAGTGTTTACGACAGGTGACTGCTTAAAGCAAGGTGACAGTGAAACAGAAAGCTCCTTTAGGAGTTTTCTGTTTCACTGCCACCTTGCTTTAAGCGGTCACCTGTCTTGTATACAATCAATTAGCCTTCGTTTTAGTGGTCGTAATATTGAGGTGTTACTGTACCTGTATTTCAATGTTTAGAAATTGCCATGGTTTACCTTTGGAATACAAGTAAATTCGACTAAAGCCATTTCGAGACACCGAAGTATAGAGCATTGACTGCAAATAGGCACTTTGCCTTTAAAGTTTTTACTCAACTGCTCAGTTTAAGGCAGTGATTCAATCAATATTTTCTCACTAGTATTCTCCAAACGGAATGTGGATTTAAATGCAGATGAGATGCTGAGTTACCCGGCATTATTTGAATTCAAGCTGTTTGCAACAATTAACACAAGTTCGCACAGAGTGTGTTAAAGGTTACCACGTCACAGCCATGACGTCATCATTTTTTTTAAAACAAGTGCATACGTCAAAGTGCAGCAGACTATATTATAAAGGTTCAAGTAATTGAAAAGCATTATTATGTATACTTAAAATTTCACATGCAATTTGTTTCTTACATCAAAATGTTCCTGTTACTATTTATATGTCACGATATGAAAATAACAGACAGAATATCACAGGAAAAAAAGCTTTAACCCTTTAACTCTTAATGACGCCTAAAGGCGCGTTTGCATCAGTTTGGATCCTGATCAGACGCCGCGTAACGCGACGTTTGATCAGGATCCAAACTGTTTGACATTCTTTTTGAAATTTCGTCAGTAATTCTGCCTTAAATTTAACTTTGAAACGATATTGCAGACAACAATATTGAAGCAGACGACAATGAAACGGTGAAGGGGTGAAATTCTCAGGATTTCTTTGGCAGCGAAAGTGTTAAAGGGAAGGAAGGGTTGTAGTTAAAACAGAAACCTGTGTATAATGACTATCTAATATACAATTTAGTTAACACACGAATATGACCGACAAATCTATTATAGAACAAATATGCAATTAACTTCAAGGAAGAGCATGTCCATGTATATATCTATGTGTCACGATATTGAAATAACAAATAGAAAATTTACAGTTGGAATATCAGGTACCGACCAAGACTCGACCCAGCAACCTGAACATATTAAGATTGCAACCTGAACATTTAAAATCCGCAACTTGAACATTTTAAGCCAGCAACTCGAACATTTTAATCCGAAATCTGTACATGCTAAACCTCTATTATACGATCACCCAAGAGGAGGCACCTTGCTTAACGCATGAACAGAGTAAAACAGAAAGTTCCTGAAGGAGCATTCTAATTAACTGTAATCTTGTACGTTTCATAATTTCGCTTCACACAGGTTTTTACTGTACTTCTATATACCACTTTTATGATAACAATGTAGGTACTGTTCTATAACATTAGTATTGCTCCCATTCCCAAACTGTTCTGCAATATTTAATACAAAGCACTCTAAAGAAACATCTTCCTTTACCAAACTTCCTCTTTTATATATTTTGTTTTGTTTGTTAACGTGCGTTTCTGCCATCTATTGGCTAATTTGACGCCCCAGAGAGAGGGCAGTGGACACTGAGAACCCAGGCGCGATGCCTTACTCTTATTATCGACAGAGTTCTCTGGTTCTTTTAATGCCAAGTGTAAAGCACTGATACATCGGACTTTGATTTATAAAGTCTCATCCGAAGGACTTCCTCGTTTAGTAACGTAACTTGTTGTACGATAACATGGACAAAAAGACACAAAATAATAACAAAAAACAAGTAATTAACCATATGTAGAAATGAGGAATGCCATGAGAAAACCACACATATTGCGTCGCCAGATCAAAGACGCGGTATTTGATCTGAATCCACACTGTCTTTCACTCAGTAACATGTCGCAGATTTTTACTTTACGTCTTTGCCAGTGTAGAAGTTGATTATATTCCAAGGCTAGGGTCATAAGTATCTTGTTCAGATTAGTATTGCACTGGTGTTGCAATGCAACCCCTCTTAACTTTTACAACCAGCACGCAATTTTCAAGAAAGTTCAGCATTTTTGCACTATCACGTCGCTCAAAGGCTATCGTTTATTTGGTATTTATTACACATTGTTGCTTAAAGTCAGATGAAAGTAAAGCAGAAAGCTTCGATAGAAGCTTTCCGCTTTACTTCCATTTTACTTTAAGCTACATGTAACAGTTATCAGACAGATTCTAAATGAGCCGGAGTTGATGTCTGTATTAGCGTGTATGCACGGTGCATACTCGGGTTTCGGTTTCACTAATTGAAACAAATACTTCGTTTAATCTGATCTGCCTACTAATTAAATCCATTTTCTTCAATTAGGTTCACTGCAATGTTTAGACATAAATGTGTTATTTTGAGCGACAAGTGTCTGTATAAACACTCGGTGTGTTGCCTTAACTGTGTAAAAACATCATATATCATGGACGAAATCAGCGAAAATAGACAGGTAAACATTACACTTGCGGGTCTATGTGTCAGATAGAGTGTTCTGGGGTGAGATTATGTTGTAGCCTTAAAGCATTAGTGTTTATTGTTTTGATTTTTGTTTTTTATTTCTTCAAATAATTGATTCCTGATACCCATGTTGGTTTTTGACAATAATATTGTGCAATATTCAATCCATTTGTACCTACCTGGTACCTGGGCCCCGTAACTCTTGTAAGGGTCGTTGGCCCGGGTACCGCAACATAGGCTTTCTAATCAACGTTTTCCTCTTATCTGTCTTTAGCTAAAGCTGGTGTCCATTCCTCAATGCTGTCCGCCTATGTCTTTTTTTGTCGTCTCCGGTGTCTGTTTCCTTCAATGGTGCCTTGAAGGATTGGTGCCTAGCGTCTCATAAAAGGGACATAGGCAAACAGTGAAGACTCTGATGCGGCGTCTGATCAGAGTCTACCCTGTTTGCTGATATGAATTTCAATATGAAACAAAACGAAAATGAAAATACCAGGAATCCGTCATAATTATCAAAATTGGACTTATCCAATATATAAACATGGAAGAATCAACTTAGCATAATTGGATTAATACGAACGTTCATTACTGAAAACACGTAAAGGAGCTTTCATGTTGCTTAGAATAAAAAAGCGAGCATACTAGTCGTTTACAAAGAGTGTACCTGAGAAGGGTACATTTGTCATATGCAAACGGTGAAAGCTCAGATCAGAGGGAGTCATTTGACAAGAGTCTTCACTGTTTGTTATTCTGCAATATATTGTAGAAAATAACACTTAAATCATGGACTTCACTTCATTGGAAACTGAAAGTGTCCATTTAAACGATCAGGGTGAAAAGGTTCAGTTTCCGTATGTCTTAGATGATGAAACAAAACCTACTTGTAACTGAACGTATAACCTGACCTATGTTTTTTTACATGATTCAATTAACCCATTAAAGCTTAGAGTCTATTAAATGGGATATTGGCGAACAATGTAGACCATTGTGAGACCATTGTGGTCAGTGTTTAACTTTAGTGTTATTCAGCCATTGATGAAAGTAAAACTAAACACTTAATTCCTCAAGAGCGCATGATGCAGGAAACGTTTCAAGTGACTTTTTATCATGGCGTGGTAGGAGTTGAAAATGCATTTCTATAGCTCAATGAAAAAAAGGTTGCATTTAGTTTAAACATTTTGTTATTTCAAAAGAGTACATATTTTATAGTCATACATAAATAAACATTAGGATGAGAACGAAAGCAATGGTCGCTTATTAGGTTATTCGCCTAGGAAATGTTGCACTTCGGCCTTACTCTTGGACTACACCTAAAATGGATTATGACATGAATCATCTTGAAAATTAAACATTTTTTTTGTTGGTGTCTTTAGGTAAAGTAGTTATGCTATTCTAATGCACATCACTCTGCTACTTGAGAGAGATTTCTATTTTCGGAACTGTTTACCAATCTATTCCATCTTAACTAAGAAAGGCTGGCAAAATGGAGAACGCCTCTAGGTATGCTGAGAGTGGAAGATGGTTTCGGTCTTCATATTCGCTGTCTCTACCTTGACTTGGCGAGGAAATACAGTAAACCCTCTATATTACGATCACTAAAACGAAGGCTAATTGTTTGAATATAAAACAGGTGACAGCTTAAAGCAAGGTGACAGTAAAACAAAAAGCTCCTAAAGGAACTTTCGGTGTTACTGTCACCTTGCTTTAAGGAGCCACCTGTCTTAAACGCCTAACAATTATCACAATTTAATGGCCGTAATATAGAGGGTTTACTGTTAAGTAAAACCTCTATATTACGGCCGTCTCTCTCATACGACCACTAACTTGTGTTAATATTTAGATATATGCTTGATACAGGAATCACAATCATCGTTGATTTTTTTTTAGTTTAGTTAGATAGATATTTGTTTATCTATGGATTAATAAACCCTACAGTGGAGAATCTGTTATTCTTTCCCGTTTAAACGCAAACGTACGCAAACGCAACGCACTAAAACGTAGAAAAGTACAACTTTTGGACAATTCTGATATTTCATGTTTATCTTGGTGGCAAACAGTTTGGAGCCTGATCAGACGCCGGGTTACCCGGCGTCTGATCTTGCTCCAAACTGTTTGTACTGCAAATAATAGTTTTAGCGTAAACGCGTTTATTGGGACAGAATAACACATTCTCCACTGTAGCTGAGGAAAAAGTGAAAGTACGATCGTTCGGATTTTTGTGTCAGTTGTTGTTTATGTGAAAATTAGAAAATAAATTTCGTTTGTTTTCAGCATTGAATTTATTGAACTCGTTGGATAAAATATGTTGCTCGCCAAGGCTTGCAACATATTATTTTATCCAACTCGTTCAATAAATTTCCTACTGAAAAACACTCATTCAATATCCTCTATTACTTGCAAACATTTCAGAGCCAGATCAGACACCGGGTGATCCGGCGTCTGATCAGGTCCCAAATTGTTTACAGCTCAGATAAAAACAGATTCGTCAATATTGTCAACAACCCATAATGGTTTACATGTAATTGCAATATTTCAATTGATGTGCGTTTACTTAAACTCGTTGCATGCTAACGGCGGATACATATACACGGTGATTACCTTTGCAAACAGTTTGGATCCTGATGAGACTCATTCACTAAGTGCCAACCCTAGGCGAACACTTTCGAATTTTTCGGAGAATATGTGGGGTTTGAGGCTATTTTGTCATGGGTTTTCGCGACCATAACAAACTTTAAATTTGGCCACAGAGGAATCTGAACATGTGCTTATGTGGATGGTTTATGCTGTTTTGTTATGCCTTGAGATGTATTTACTGATATAGGACTGAGTTTTGATTCTGGTTTGTGCGTGAAAGTCAGGAGGAGATAAATATAGATGTCAAGGAGACCACCGGTGCCGAGATTTCAGAAAAAACCGTTGTGTGCCTCCTTATGTTAACCCCTCCATTGCCATGACGTCATCAACTTCAAACAATAATTATTATTGTCGTCGGATTTTATTTCTCAAATTTTTGACTTACACGCCTAGGGTATGTCAGAATTATAAGATTTTATTTCACATTTTGAGCGACAGTAAATCCTGTGTTTGACGGTCACTCAGCGAATAAACAAATACAGTAAAACGACCACTAAAACGAAGGCTAATTGTTTGAATAAAAACCAGATGGCAGCTTAAAGCAAGGTGACAGTAAAACAGAAAGCTCCTATAGGAGCTTTCTGTTTTACTGTCACCTTGCTTTAACCAGTCTCCTGTCTTTAGCGCCTAATAATTGCCGTAATTTAATGGCCATAATGGAGAGGTTTTATTGTATCCAATGGTGATGCAGCGTCCCATCAGGAACTATTTTGTTTGCCATTTTTCATTTAGAAGATGTTTGATATTCAAACGATGTTTGAAGTTGGAACCGAAACGCGGCGATCGAGCCTTATCTACACTGGTTGCAATATTTGAATGTTCTTTTTCATGTGACTAGTCCATAATATAATTTAGAGTTCAATTCACAATGTGTCATACAAAAAAGATATTGACCCGGTTTGAATTAAGTATGACTGGTCTGGCTCCAGCCCCAAGATAAATCCAGTTTAACTATTAAACTCCCGTCAGTATTTCACAAATAAAGCAGAGGATTTCCCTCCCGGGAAGCGACAATTTCGACAGATTGAGGGCTGACCTTGTCTTAGCCAGGCAATCGATCTGTCTGTGGATGAGTTATTCAAAGGAACAAAGATATCTTGTCATTTAGTTGTAAATATTTCAAACTGTCTGGAAAAGAATAGAGTATTCCGCATAGAGCCATAAACTGTCCACGAAAAAAACAGTTATAGCTACAGTGGAGAAGACGTCAGCTTTTCTCCGTTTACCCTTTCATGATCAAATTTATCGGGAGATTTTTACCCCTTCACCGCTTTATTGTCGCCTGCTTCAAAGGTGTTGTCTGTAATATCGTTTCAAAGTTAGATTTAACGCAGTATAACGGATCAAAACAGTTTGCAAATGCGCTTTATGATGTCATTGGGAGTGAAAGGGTTAAAAATGAACGCAATACAATAGAAAATGAAAATATTTTCTTGAACTATTGACGGGATACTTTTTATCTGAGTGCATGGCAAACGTAGTAACCCTGCGTCTGATCTGGCCCCAACTGTTTTCAATGGAAATAGTTTTTTTGTACAGTGATCCCTTCCTACAATGGTACAGTGGAGAATCTGTTATTCTTTCCCAATAAACGCGTTTACGCTAAAACTATTATTTGCAGTGCAAACAGTTTGGAGCCAGATCAGACGCCGGGTAACCCGGCGTCTGCTCAGGCTCCAAACTGTTTGCCACCAAGATAAACAAGAATTATCAGAATTGTCCAAAAGTTGTTCTTTTCTACGTTTTAGTGCTTTGCGTTTGCGTACGTTTGTGTTTAAACGGGAAAGAATAACAGATTCTCCACTGTACTCCGAAAAACGCCCCCTCCTTACAACAACGTTTGTCGCTCTTCCCCAAACGATACAGTGCTGTAATATCGTCTGCTTAAAACTGTCGTCTACCGATGTTTCTCAAAGTTACATATTTTACATTTTGATAGAACAAGCATAATAACGAAAGACAAACAGCTTGAACCCAGATCAGACGCCGCGTTACGCGGTGTCTGATCTGGATTCAAGCTGTTTGCAAATGTAAACCAAGTCGTTTTTAGTTCTCTAAGGATATTAACTTTCCCTCACTTTAACAACTTCCTCCGAAAAACACATACAGTCTGTGTCTCCCATTGGGTGTTGTTGTAGAGAGGGAGCCCTGTCGCACAAACATGTTTATTGGGAAATAATTGCATGTTCCCACCTATATAATGAACAAAATGGATAAAGTAATTATAGATGTCCTAGATCTACATAGGCTAAATAAAATGAACACGACGAGTGACTTAGGTAAGTGTTATATTTCGATATACCGACATCAATTCTTATCAGGGCTAACTCGAAGTTAATAATATTGCGAGCATTTACCTGCAAGGAATAAATCTCATTTAGTTTACGAAAGGCACATAATAATTACAGTTCGCGCAATTGTGTAATTAGTGAAACAGTAGACACCCCTTGTTATATTAATATCTTATTTATTCGTAAATAAAATATTTGGATTTCAACTAATTGTAAATTTTGCTATTATAAGTATATTCATAGAAAGTTGAAATAATGTTGTTAAACTAGTAAATGTCAGCTAGACATAATGGGTCCGTCTTACGAAACGTCGCACGACAAAAACGTTCGTAAGTAAAAACCTATAAAATACATCTAATCTCGGATTTCTCTTATCTAATCCTGTCTAGTGATATCTCTTCGGAAGACGATTCCAAAGAGATGTCACAAGACAGGATTAGACGGAGAGATCATAAGTTAGATGTATTTATTTTAAAGTTTTGACTTACGACCGTTTTTGTCGTACCACGTTTCTTAAGACCACAGGCGTTGTATCTTGTACCAGAAGTACACTCGGTACAAAAAGTAACGAGACTTACATTAAGACGCATTTTATTTCACGTAATGTAGTATATGGTTACAACACACTTGTAAATGTAAAGTACAAGTCATTGTGAGTACATCCCAATTTTGAAAACAAGGGTGACGCTCGTTAAATTATCAAAACGTCGTTCGTATTTATTGTATTGTTATGATGTTTGTGGGAGTTACTCACACCGTAATGTACTTTAAATTTACAATGTATTTTATTACAATATACTACAGAAAAGTGAAATAAAATGCATCTAGTGTACATAAAAAATACGTTTGTCGGGAACCATACAGTGGAGAAGACGTTATTCCTCTTTCCCAATAAACACGTTTGTTTATGCTAAAACTTTTATGTCCACTGCAAACAGTTTGGAGCCAGATCAGACGCCGGGTAACCCAGCGTCTGATCAGGCTTCAACCTGTTTGCCTCTCTGATTAAAACCAATCCTTAGAAAATTCAAAAGACATGTCATTCGCTACGTTTTATTTGCGTTTGCTTTTAGTTTGTATTTAAACGGGAAAGAATAACGTCTTTACCAGTGTAGCTTTGGATCACTTGTATTTTATACGTAGCCCATAACTGACCCACCATAAATCTGACGAACGTCTGACGGACGGACGGACGACAGGGGTTCGTAGCGGCGCATAATAAACAAAACATATACACGTATTTGAACATAATCAAGAGAGAGATGAATAAAATATATCTACTGACTACGAAATGTTGACTCACATGAAATATTTGTTCTGATTCGGTTAAAGGGACAGCAATCTCACACACTGTTAAATACCAATAGTGTAAAAATAACGACTTTTCTATTTATTTTCAATTATGTTAACAGCAACTTTAAGCAGACGACATTGCAGCAGTAAAAGCGTTAGACATAAATGTTCTATTTAGGGAACTGTGGCAAGTGTCGTTGTAATGAGGGAGTCGTTGTTGGGAGGGCCGTTGTAGAGAGGGAGCGCTGTAACACCAATCACAAGGTGATAGACACGGGGTTTAAAACTCGTCTTTAATGGTATAGATGAAGCGTTAAACATCAATGATGTAACCCTAGTTCTCTAATCAGATGACATTTCAACCAATGAAGATATTTGAGACACAACATTGATTGATGGGCACCGCCTGAACCCGTCCTACGCCAAGCCAGATTAATGCTAATATTTACAAACAGTTTGGATCTAGATCAGACGCCGAGTAACTCTGCGTCTGATATAGATCAAAACTGTTTGCCTCTTTATATTGTTTCGATTTATTTCTGGCAATATACCTAATACTTAAATTTAAAAAACAACTTTGGCGTGCAGACTATAGATTATATAATGGCAGTTAAGGAGAAAGACACTTGCTACTTTGTAATTAAAGTCTAACACGAAGTGGATCTATTGTACAATTCAGCTTACAGCAAATAACGTTTCTAAAATGTTTGAATCCAAGCCAACGCAGACGAAAAAAGCAAATATCGATTTGCTTTACATCGGAATCTCAAACATATAGAGTAACTGGATGAGTCTAGTTTTAATATTTCAGTAACGACTATCTTGAAGCAGATGACATTATCTAACCCCTTCATTACCATGACGTCATCAATTTTAAACAATTATCGTCTGCTTATATTTCTCAAATTTAAATTTTAAGTATTTTGACTTAAGAAATATTGAAATGAGTGACAAACAGTTTGGATTCTGATCAGACGCCGCGTTACGCGGCGTCTGATCAGGATCCAAACTGTTTGCAAATAACTATTGTATTCGTGGTAAGGCAGTGAATGGGTTAACGCAAAGGATAATCAAAATATCCGCTGCTAGTCTACTGAAGTTGAACTATATCTTTGAAGTCGCTAGCTTTTCCATTCTTTCCAATCCCTGAACCAGTAAATCAAATCATAGCTCTAGTGAGCGCGCCGGTGTATGACAAAATGACGCTGGATCACGCGAGACTTGTAGCAATTTAGACTGGTTATGGTTTCTAATGTCAGAATAAAAGCCTTGTTTGGTTTTCGTTTTCAAACAAGACGAGGGGAATCGGTCTATCGTGGCCTTTTGTTGTAGCCGAGTCGGCTTTGGTAGCTTTAAAAACTTGAAACTGAATTTCAGGGACTTTCTTATCAGCCTGAACGTTTTATATATGATAAAGTCTCCGGCGATTTCGTCGAAGCAGCACTCATTTTAATATTCTTTTAAGGCTTGCGCAGAAAGCATATAAAGTTTTGGGCAATTTTCGTTGTTTAGCAGGGGAAAGTTTTGTGGCAACTTACAGTTTAAGCAGAATAAAGACTGCAATGAAATTTGAGACCAAGGTGAACAAGAAACACTGCTTACGTTTAGTGAAGCAGTCAAACTCCAATTTGGTTGAAATTTAAGACTACGATGACGCATAGTGGGCATTTTTGTGTCTATTTTGTTTCTTAGTTTGAGGGACGGATACAGTGATGTCTCTCTCATAGGACCACTATAAAGAATGATATTGTTCTGTAATTAAGACAGGTGACTGCTTAAAGCAGGTTGAAATCTGTTTTAAGCTGTCATCTGTCTTTAACTCTAATCTTGCTGTAAAAACAAAGTCTGCTTCGAAATTGTCGTCTGCAAAATTTGATAAATTTAGATTTATAAAATCATTTTGTAAGTGATGATACCTAAAGACGAGTATCAAATAGTTTGAATCCAGATCAGACGCCGCGTTACGCGGTGTCTGATCTGGATCCAAACTGTTTGCAAAATTCAGTAAAGTAGCGATCAGCTGGTAAAGGGTTAAAACATAAACGAGTCTTATTTCGAGTTGTCGGTATAACGAGATACCTTATGTTAGCTTAATATGAATATACTGACTTACAAGTTTCGTAAATATCAGTTTCCTAACCTGAATGTTTAACTCCTCGCTTGCTATCATGATAGCGGCTGGTCGCCTGCTATTTTCTTCTTTTTCTTTTTTTAAAATTTTAATACCACTTTAGCTTGAGAAACATAAACACTAGAGTAAGACCGGTCGGTTGGATCCTGGTCAGACACAGTGTTTCGCGGTCGTTTGATCTGGTTCTAAACTGCTTGCAAATGCTAGTATAGTCGCCACCAGCAGGCGAGAGATTAAGAGTTATCTTTGTAAACAGTTTGTCTCCGTATCAGAAACAAGATATTTCAAGCTACAGTTATAAAATCAAACTAGGTTTTTCACATCTATCGTAAGGTCTTAAAAATATAACGCAAAAATGACTAATATTTATTTGTGACACTGTTTATAAGCAGACATAGCAATGTAGATGTTGAAAATACAGTAAAGCCTCTCAATTACGACAACTAAAACAAAGTCTAATTGATTGTATAAAAGAGAGTGTCAGGTTAAAGCAAGATGACCGTAAAACAGAAAGCTCCTTTAGGAGCTTTCTGATTTACGGTCACCTTGCTTTAAGCAGTAACCTGTCGTAAACTAATTATTAGCACAATTTAGAGGTCGTAATTGGGAGGTTTTACTGTATGCTGAGGTAAATCAGTGGAGAAAGTAACAGGAAGAGACTGAATGATTAATTGTAAGAAGAATTATGTGACAAATGCCATTAAAAACGGTCATTAAGATGAACTCATGGTGTTCAACTTGGGCGGCTAATATCTTATGTCTCCCTCTCTCTGTCGTGTGTCAGCAAAACAGGCTTTCGTTGATGATAAATTTGTTCACTCTGCACTTTATATAAAACTGGAAATGTCTACTTTCTTGTAAAATAATAATTGTGTTCTGTAAAGTCTGTTTTAGATCTTGGATGACGAAGATGGTACTTATATCAAATTAAAAGGCAGTGTGTTGATCTTTATTGTTCATCCTCCTGTGTGATATTTGTATGAAGTCTTCAAATAGTTTGGACGCTGATCAGACGCCGAGTAACTCGGCGTCTGAGCAGCGCCTAAAATGTTTGATACTCCTGATTTAGTTTATTGAGCTGAAATGACAAAGTTTAAATATGATTTTATTTTAGCAGAATGCAATAATGACGTAGAGGGTATTGAAGAATAAAATGATATGTTACTTGTATGAAAACATTTAAATTTGAATTTCACTTAAAACGAGGAAGACTTTTATCCTGCCCCGTTAAACCTGTTCACCAAAGGCAGACAACACTGAATTTTACAAACAGTGCGTAACGCGGCGTCTGATCAGAAACCAGCCTGTTTGACAATCATTAGTTTCAGAGTAAAAGACCGCATAAAATTCCAACTTTTGTAAGTAAAAGCAGTAGAACATATAAGCAGACGATAATATGACAGCAACTTTGTTAGACGGGTTATAACGGAATCTAATGCAATGCTTTAACATGTACATGTAGAAAATGACGAGGATGAGTATTATGGTGGGATTCTGGGGCCCGTTTCATAAAACTTCGTACGACAAAAACGATCGTAAGTCTAAACTTTAAAATACATTTAATTTCTGATTTCTCTATCTAATCCTGTTTTGTCACATAAATTTGGAATCGTCTTTTCAAGACGATTCCAAAAATATGTAACAAGACAGGATTATTTGGAGAAATAAATAATTATTGAGACTTTTATAATCTGACTTACGACAACTTTTGTCGTAAGAAGTTTTATGAAATGGGCCCCTGTAGTGGCATATACAATTTTCTGACCAATGTGGCATTGACTTTTGATCTCAACTAAAGAAAGAGCTCGTTTGGAGTATATTGACTAGACCAAATAAAAAATTACCCGTGTTTCCGGTAACCCGACCGACCCTAGTTTTTCCCTCCGACCCTAAACTTTTTTTTTCATTTTTCGATGGCGAATGTCGGTCATTTTTTCAGCGTATGTGACAGTCGTTTTTGCGGAGCTTGTAATAGAACCATTTCTTTGTTAAGAAAGTTAATTTATAGACGTTTAAGTGTTTTAAGAAGTGATTATTAGATACAATTTAGTAAAAGATATATAAGCTCTAAATCTGTTATAAAGTACATTCCCTGAATACATGATCTGCAAGTAAATTAACCATTGACACAGTCAACATGCAGACAACACATTTCATAGACACAAATGGCATGCATACGGCACATTTCAAAACTGAATTAATTCCATCTATCATATTGCCGTTTTGGTACACCAATATTGATTAACAATGATACCAGTTTAGATTTTTAAGGTAATTTTTTTTAACGGAGCCTACCTATAAAATCAGCAATTTCAATGGATATTTATTTAGAAGGTTTTTTTATTTATATCCCCAGGGCTCTACAAAATAGAATACTTTCATATATTGCATATGTGCCCATGTAAATGATGTAAAATAAATACTCCATCAGAAAGTTAAATGTATTATTCTATGTGTAAAAAAACAACTAAAATGTCCGACCTACCGCCGCTAACTGTTTTGGACATGTAAGTTTTGACCCTGCAACACATCAGTTAGAGACACAAAATGCATTTCATTGTCAATAAACGTTTTGGATAGTTTGTCACATGCTGTGACACGGTTGCAACGGTACTTGCAATGTTTCAAGCATATTCATGATTGGACTAACTGTTCCTGGAATTTCATTCATCTTGGGGGAAAATAGCTTAAGTATTTGCAGTTAGTTTGATGACCACTTATCCAAAAACATATAGATATACTCGTACAAGGTCATGGCTGACATTTCTGTCCTTGACACAGAGTGAATTCTTACTATCTTCCTGGTCTCCTCGATGTTCGATTGGCATGCGTGGATTCAGAGATGTTGAACCAAGTTTTCACATCGCCCCTCATTTCTCCCGTGGACATATATTTACACACTTATGGTTATCGTATACGTTCGAACTTTACCATTCCATCCATAGCCAACGTACCTATGAATACATCAAACAGTGTAGACCATGATCAGAAGAATACTATAGGAGTCTTCTGATCTTAAACTACGCTGTTTGCAAATATAATCAGTGATTCTACAAAGGGCTGTAAGGCTGAAAGGATTGAACTGTATAACACTTTGTTTCCAGGATATTTACAAGTTTATATTGCCAATGTCATATATCACGTAATTTACTGTTGGAAGATTTCCAGTGTGGTTGAGTTATTATTTTAGTTATCCAACTGTGAAAGCCGATGGATGATTTTAAACCCATAAGTGAAAAATTTGCGCGTCCTTTAGAAACGGTATATTTGGGATGAGTACAATTGTCCTATGCAAACACTGTAGAGAAATAGTTACAAAACATTTATATATCTTTTGCTGTGATATAAGATTTTTATACGATATATTATACATATATACATATCGTTGCAAAAAGAGAAACACAATAAGCTATTTTGTTTTGTTTCAATTCTGAATTTTGTTGTATATTTATGAAATACATGTAAATTATTGAAATCAGATATGCTTAAACTAAGGTCAGAGCGCTTCTGTAGGAACCCTCTGGTCAGGATCTGCATTGTTGATCGTTTTTATAATATATTGTAAAATCCGCTCTAAATAGTAAATATCTAGACGTAATTGGAAAAGTTCACGATAGAGAAGACAGCTCCCTTTTGGAGCATTCTGCTTGACCGTCATATTGCTCTATACTGCACCATCAACAAATTTTCATTATGCTGTACGTATGTGTACAGTGGAGAATCTGTTATTCTTTCCCAATAAACGCGTTTACGCTAAAACTATTATGTACAATACAAACAGTTTGGAGCCAGATCAGACGCCGGGTAACCCGGCGTCTGATCAGGCTCCACACTGTTTGCCACCAAGATAAACATGAATTATCAGAATTGTCTAAAAGTTGTTCTTTTCTACGTTTTAGTGTTTTGCGTTTGCGTACGTTTGCGTTTAAACGGGAAAGAATAACAGATTCTCCACTGTAGGAATAGATAGAGACGTCACAATGTGCTTTGAATTGTTTTGTCGAAACACCCTAAGTACAAACAGTTTGGATCCTGATCAGACGCCGCGTAATGCGGCGTCTGATCAGGAACTAAACTGTTTGACACTCATTACAATATTTCTCAAGTCTAATTACCTAGATTTTAAATTGAAAAAAGAAATATCTAGAATTGATGATATCATTAGAAAATAAGTTGGATCAGCACCTGCTTGGATTTTCTTACCAATGCTCACAAGTGCTACTCAATATTTCTACTCAACTCTTTCTTTGCCGATTTGTGTCAAATGGACCATTCCTCTTTGCAAATATGACAATTGTTGTGATTGTAAGGGATGTTTTAGACAACAATTCAGAACATTTACAGTTAAAACAAACAGTACATACCCTGATCAGAGGGGTCCATAAGGAATCATCTGATCAGTGGCTTTGCATATTATGTAAATACATGTACTATGCGTTTCTGCACAACAAGGGTCAAAGTAGCTCAAGTGTTTATCCTTATTCTTAACAATAAACAACTATTGTAAAACAAATCGCTCACGAGTATTAAAATAAATACATTGGTCAAGTTTTTCTACGCGAATGGTCGAACAGTTTTGATCCTGATTAAATTCAGATTAAGTCAGCGTCTAATCTTGATCCAGCCTTGTTGCATGTTATATTGTGCTCAACATACGATAAGTTTGGGTCGCATTCTTTAGATGACAGAGTCTGGGTGTTTTTGCTTCAAAATTGAAGTATGCAGAAATCATCGAAAGAACCAAGAAAAGTATTTGTTCTAAGGTCGTTTGATAAACGAATGTTGTTAAGACAAATATCAGAAATTAACCCTCATCATAACAAAATAACACCGTATAGGTTAAATGATGTTCCAAAATACATGTAGTATGAAGCAACGACAATTTAAACCCTTACCCTGCCGATCCCCACTTTACTGGAGTTTTATTTTGAACAAAACTGTTTGACACCTTATTTTATAAGTTATTTATAATTTCATTTAGTTAATTTAAAAATGTATAAATCTGAAGTTTACCAAATTTGCAGACTAAAATTGCAAAGTAGGCGATATTTCGGCAGGATAAGGGTTAACATAGATTTAACCCAATTACAAACATGTACTCAGAGTGTTGACCCATTTAATAACAAGTAAGTCACAAGGAAGTTTTCTTAAACAATTATTGCAGAGTAAGCAACTTTGTGTAAGTATGCTGTATTTATAAATAAAAAACATAATTGGAAAATTGGATATTCTTGTGACGTCATAATTATATAAGTACAATGTACATTGGTGCCAGAACACAATTCGTAACACGTACAGTGGAGAATCTGTTATTCTTTCCCAATAAACGCGTTTACGCTAAAACTATTATTTGCAGTGCAAACAGTTTGGAGCCAGATCAGACGCCGGGTAACCCGGCGTCTGATCAGGCTCTAAACTGTTTGCCACCAAGATAAACAAGAATTATCAGAATTGTCCAAAAGTTGTTCTTTTCTACGTTTTAGTGCTTTGCGTTTGCGTACGTTTGCGTTTAAACGGGAAAGAATAACAGATTCTCCACTGTATTACCTTTCTGCTTGCAGCATGACAACGTGTTATGAATGTGTTCCGTTACCAACAATTGTTCTTATCTTCTTACATGTTGAATGGCATCTATGCGACCACAAAGCTTCTCTGTATTGGAATGTCTAACTTACTTCATCTCTAAAAGTCAGGAGAGCCTTGTATGCACAAAAGTCTTGAGAATAACCCCTGGCCATGCTAGGTGCGAATTGGCTACCATTTCTATCAATTTGGAGGGTGACCAGACACCGTGTACATCGTACTTAGTTCTTATTTGCTACAGGAACTCCCTAAAACTGATTTCAATGAAACGTTTCGTAGATATTATTTGTAGGCAAGCGATCATTGGTTAGGTATACAGTAATACCTTTCTTTTACGACCATTACTTGTTTCAATGATTAGGTGTTTATGACCGGTGGCTGCTTCAGGCAATGTGACAGTAAAACAGAAAGCTCCTTTAGGAGCTTCCTGTTTAACTGTCGCATTGCTTTAAGCTGTCACTTGTATTTTATACAATCAATTAATCTTCGTTTTAGTAATAGTAATCGAGAGGTTTTACTGTATACTGGTATAACTGCTCACAGATTATGAAGACATATTTGCATCTTTGAGAGATAACTTTCTGCTTTACAGTTATTTACCTAAAACAGTCACTTACTTTTAATGCTGAAAAGACTGTTTAGTCGTTGTTCTACGATGGATTTTACATTGAAGTAGTCTGTCTCCATTAAAGCATATATTGTGACCTAATGAAAGTAAACCGCCAAACCTCATGAAGTGCTCTCTGATTTGATAGCACCTGATTTGCACACAAAGTTACCTGTACTAGGCATTGAAATCAATCTTCATTTTACCGCAAATTACTTATATATAACTGTGTTAAGATTTGTGGTTGTCTGTAGCAACATGGAAGTAAAGCAGAAAGCTCCTTTAGAAACCATCTGCGTGTCCGCTAGAACAAGCAGTTTGTGCGATGGAAGACGACTTTATATATATAGAAGTAGCAATTGTACTTAATGCCAATAAAATATATTGTATTGTATATTGTATTGTATATACTGTAAAACAGGTGCCTTAGGGCACATACTGCTTTACTTTCAACCTGCTTTAAGAAGTCACCTATTTTCAAAACTAGAGACATTCGTGAATTAACGCGTAAATTATATTCTCGCGAATACAGCCGGTTTTACAGAAATCCATGCCTTTAAATATCATATCGTTGCCTTATCTCGAGTGATCTGATAGATACATTGTATTTGCAGACTAGATGGTAGTAAAGTTTTATGATCTATGCCATACAACTTATTGTATTACAAAACAGTGTGGACCAGTCACCTAAAACATTATTTTTCTCAAGTCCGGACTATGATTATGGTCTTCAATAGTAACCATGTTAGATAACCTAAAACTATAGATGATGGCGATTGTCAAACAGTGTAGACTTCGACAAAAGGCCGCGTCTCTGACGTGTTTACTGGTCTGGGTTTATATTGTTTGCAGTTCAACAAGTCTGGGGGTTTTCATGGCACGGATCATATGTTTTCCGTCGAATTTCTTAAATTTAAAAAATTACTAAATATAAGCAGTGGTTATTTTTATGCAGACGAGTTCCAGTTAAAGAATGCATGAAGTCTAACAAGTTAACCCTTTACCCAATTTAGCGCATTCAATTTATTCCTCCGCTGAAGAAAATAGTTCCAATTTATACAGTCATGTATATGAACCATAAGGAATATTTTCTTTATTCTAGAAAGTGGTAGCTTAAAGCAGGCTGAAAGTAAAGCAGAATGCGCCTTAAGGTGCATTCTGCTTTACTTTCAATCTGCTTTAAAGGGACTCGCAACCGGATGGTGTACTTGTCAAAATAAAATAAAATACTCAAATAAAAGCAAATTTGTGGCATTACTTGGCCTCTGACATTAAAAATATATGATCAGTCCAAAAATAGTCTCAAGAATTGTCACCGAATCTTAGTTTTTTTTTAGATATTTTCCATCGTTTTTCTATAGCGTTAGCTAACGGTATAGTTGTTGTTGTTGCTTCTCTACACGGGCTCAGACATAAACCCGAGCCGAATAAAGTACTATCAATCGCTACCAGTGAAGTACGTTAATTCGCTACCATATAGATAGAGAGCGCCAGTAGCCGCGTGGGTAAAGGCGTTTCCATTTTTGTCATGTTTGTCTCCGCATGGAGGGTCACGGGTTCGATACCCACCAGAGCTTCTTCTTTTTTCTTTTTTTGAAATGCATTTTCTAACAGAATTTATTATCCTAAACTAAATATTACCCATTTATATAAGCATTTGACATATATTTACAAATTATTACTTTTAATGCTAAATCCGGTTGCGAGCCTCTTTAAGTGGTAACATGTCTTCAAAACTAAAAAACTTGCTATTTGGTAAAAGGGTTAACTTGCAGTCGAATTGTGACATGTTTGAATAGATATGAGTTTGTCTATTTCAGAAATTTTGCAGATGACAATTTTTCAGAGTTTTTAGCGGACAAGTTTGAAACAGGAAAGGTCATAATCGTTTAAAACGGTACATCGCATTTGAAACCGTACTAAAGGACATACAACCTCCAAATAAGAACGCAATTAATGCTTATTTGATTTCGAAAAAAAGTTTAAATGCTGCCACAATTTTGCTTTTACTGGCGTTAGTCACGGGATATCCTTTACACTGCGGGAAAAAAACACGTGTCTGACCCAAATATATCGTCTGCTTGTTTCTTTAAACACTTCTTTGCTGGAAACTAGTACAGTCGAAACTCGATACTTCGAACTCCCTTAACTCTTTCCTCCATGAAACTTTAAATGAACAATTCCAGTTTCCATTTTAGTCTAGTCCATTTCTGACTTTTAAGGGTTGTTTTTGTCACTGTTTGGCATTATGACAAACAGTGAAGACCCTGATCAGAGGGCTCCTTTCGGAGCCCTCTGATCTGGGTCTTCACTGTTTGCACAGGACAAGTGTACTATTCACATGTACACTGTTTGAAAAGGACGCATCTAGGCGGGACCAGGGTTCAAAGGGTTAAATCGATCTTACCAGTATTTCGTGAGTTGAATTTGGATAAGGCAGTCCCGTTTAAGTCGAACATACCCGTATTTCAAAGTTAAAACGTGGCTTAGCCACGTTTAACATTGAAATATGGGTATACTCGAACTAACGTGAGTTCGTAGAATCGAGTTTTTACTTTAACTGTATATGTACTTTGTCTGTCAAACAGTGTAGACACTGGTTAGAGGGTTCCTTTGTTATAGATATGTTTTTCTGAGATATTTAAAACAAAAACAAAACTAGTTGTAGAATTAGCATAAACATGTCATTTTTCAACAGTGAATCAGTCCGTATGAAAAAGTCAGCATTTAAAGGGATAAACAGATTAAAGACATTTACTGCTAACGAACCATAGTCTAAGTGCCTAAAACTCTAAAATGTTAGAAAAACAGTTTTCAACAGTAGCTCCAAGAACTTATAATGTAAATTACCACACAAGGGTTGATGTACTTTAATTTTAAGAAACGTTTGTTGTTTTACTTTAGTCTTGTATTTTGAATCGACATGTTTAAAGTCGATATATTATTTTCAAAGGTTGATTATCACAATCTTACCAATAGTCAGTTTTTGCCTAATTTAGTTCTAGTTAATTAACGTTCGACTAAGGATAGTATTTACATATCGCTAATCACTTACAGTGGAGAATCTGTTATTCTTTCCCGTTTAAACGCAAACGTACGCAAACGCAAAGCACTAAAACGTAGAAAAGAACAACTTTTGGACAATTCTGATAATTCTTGTTTATCTTGGTGGCAAACAGTTTGGAGCCTGATCAGACGCCGGGTTACCCGGCGTCTGATCTGGCTCCAAACTGTTTGCACTGCAAATAATAGTTTTAGCGTAAACGCGTTTATTGGGAAAGAATAACAGATTCTCCACTGTATATTTGAGCAGTGCCATGAGAAACCTGCCTTATTGTGGTATTCGACAGTGTAGACCAAACTCAGATACAGAGCCTATGATGGTCTGTACAATGCTGTAATACAATGAGACACGGGTCATTTAAACAGCTTGAATCTGGGTAAGATGCAGACTAGTCAAACTGTTTAGTGCCAAGATTTTACTTCTGCAGTATTAGGGAATGATGAAGAATCTACTGCATATGTATACAAATGAACACTTTGTTAAAAGAACACTTGTTTAAAATCAGCTTTTAAGGATGTACTTAACTCATAAGCGAAATTTTCAAAGTAGCGAACTTTATTTCCCTCACTGTTGTTGTGTTGTTTTAAAGATCTATTATAACAAATTATTTTCTTAAAATATCATTTTCTGTTGTAAATTGTTTTTGCACTACGGCCATTAGGAAAAGGTGTGTCAGATTAAATACCTTTTTTACAAGTTGTGTCCCATTCTTAGAACAAGCTTTAGTAAAATATATTAAAAGTGATAGATTTTTAGATAGTTTGAATGTTTCGACAAGTTTATGAAATTAATACATCTTTAAAAACCATAATTCAGCAAGAGAATGAACAACTGTTCAAATGTTTTTAAAAGTATCAGCCCTTTATCTACGAATTAACCCAAACTAAGAACATGTGCACTCTGTTAATGAAAATAGTCTCGAAACGAGTGTCAAATAGTTTCGATCCAGAATAGGCGCCAACTTAATCCCTCCTTTTAATCCTAATCACTAATTATGCATCAATTTGAAACACTGCTTCTGTGAGGAGTTCACTTAAATTGTATGTAAAACATAAAGTGCCAACCCAACCAGAACTACAGGACTGCCATAAGTTGACATGAAAAATCCTAATATTTCTAAATTTGCATTTTTCAAGTGCAATTTTACGAATCGTACCTTTACCCCATAGCCTGTTTCTAGTTTTGTTGACACATGGCTGCTTAAAGCAGGCTGGAAATAAAGCAGAATGCGCCTTAAGGCGCATTCTGCTTTACTTTCAGCCTGCTTTAAGCTACCGTGTACTAGAAAAAATCCGGAGATTTAGGAAAAACCCGGAGAAATGGCAGCCCTGGAACTATGGTTTTCATTGTTTGTCACATTGCAACACATTGGCAAAAATAAATGAATTGCCAATAATGAATTAGAAAAACCTGGAAACTGGACTTGGCGTATCGAAGTTTCTGGCAAAAAGGGTTGAATTGACTGTTTTGCAACCACGCTATTTTAGAACAATCGTGCGTTTCTTGTTTAACCACAAAAAAACATCAACACTATAGCAAATATTTTCATATATATTAATGGTAAAGTGTAAAGCGTTTGTAAGGATTCATGTCTGATAATAATTAAATGCTTACAGTAAAACTACAGTGGAGTCATTCTGCTCTGTTTTACATTCGGTCTGCTTTGCCCATTTAGTGACAACCGATATTTGATTAAGATCAGACTGCTTAATATTCATATTAAAAATGCTTTTCAAGTCCAACTTCATAAAAATTAACTTTAGAAATAAAAACATACTATAAGTTTGTGAGAAAACGATACTACGATAGCGAGTGTGTTAGACACATAATTTTACTTCATAATATCAATTAGAAGTTATTCTGTCTCTTTTAAACGAAATTAAAAGAGCCACAAACGTATTCCAAGAATACTGCTTCTGGACCATTTATTGTATACGGAGTCTGATTTAACTATAGCGTTCCCTCTCTACAACGGCCCTCCTTACAACGACTCCCTCCTTACAACGACATTCACCGCTGTTCCCACGAAAATTATGTTTTATGCTTGCACTGATGCATTATCATCTAGCTAAAATTGTTGTCAGCTGTTTTTCTTACATAAATGACATGTTGACAGAAAAAACATTATGACAAATAACAAACAGCTTGAATCCAGATCAGACGCCGCGTTACGCGGCGTCTGATCTGGATTCGAGCTGTTTGCAAATGTCAACCAAGTTCCCTCCCTATAACGACTCCCTCCGAACAACGCACATATTTGTTGTCTCCCATTGAGTGTCGTTGTAGAGAGGGAGCGCTGTACAACTGTTTACAATGGACATACAGTGCTCCCCTCCTACAGGGGCCCTCCCAACAACGATTACCTCTTTACAACAACGCTTGCCGCTCTTCCCCCAAACAAGACAAGTATGTACAGTGGAGAATCTGTTATTCTTTCCCGTTTAAACGCAAACGTACGCAAACGCAAAACACTTAAACGCAGAACAGTACAACTTTTGGACAATTCTGATAATTCATGTTTATCTTGGTGGCAAACAGTTTGGAGCCTGATCAGACGACGGGTTACCCGGCGTCTGATCTGGCTCCAAACTGTTTGTAAATAAAAAACTAGTTTTAGCGTAAACGCGTTTATCGGGAAAGAATAACAGATTCTCCACTGTACAACCCTATTCACGGCTGCATGTCTTCTCCTTTAAATTATTGTCTGCTGTTTTTCTCAAAGTATATTGTTGGACATTTTGACAGAAAAAACTCAATGACGAGTCACAAACAGCTTGAATACGCGGCGTCTCTGGATTCAATCTGTATGCAAATGTAAGAAGATTTCCCTCCCTATAACGACTCCATCCGAACAACGCACACACTTTTTCGTCTCCCATTGGGTGTCGTTGAAGAGCGAGCACTGTTTTTGTTTAAGCACACTCGCCCTATTGGGAAAGAATAACGCCTTCCCCACGTTCAATAACGGTTGAAATGTCCGCTAGAAATATCCTCACATACATGGTCTAATATGACTGAGAAATAAACGTTGTTGAAAACGTTTGTGTGCGCTTGAGGTTTCCTAATCTAATGTGAATTCCATAAAGAAGAATGTTTCACACATTTGTGTATTTGACAGGTGGTTGTTTAACTTAAATGTATGAAAGTGGGGGAGCATTCTGTTCTACAGATGCACGGCTCAAAAATAGCCGTGTACCTATTGTTCTACTTACACCCTGTATTTTGCTGGCACCTGTCTTCAACACCGTCATTGGTAGGTCTTCTTAGAGGTTTTAATGGTTGGGACATGTCGTACAATGTATTTGGTCGGTGAAGTAATGCAATATATCAAGATGTATAGAAATTTATTGGAAAGTACATAATCTACATGTACTTTCGTGTTCGAGGAATGTGGCCATTTGCCCTTGTGTGGGATGAAATTTGCACATTTATTTAATATTGGTAAAAAGCAATCATTCACAAATGGTAGAAATACGTACCAAACCAATACTATTAAACATTACTTGGATATATTAGATAAACAAGGTCATAAATCATAGGCAAATAACGTCTGCGTTTTAGTGTAGCAACCATTCTCGTGCAACATTGACGTCTGCTTAAAACTTGTCGTCTATACATTGTTATAACGTTTGTTTTTACCTAGTTTAGTCCCACAATGCCCTACCACGAAAATACACTAGTTATTTGCAAACAGTCTGGATCCTGATCAGACGCCGCGTTACGCGGCGTCAGATCAGGATCCAAACTGTTTGACACCAATTTCAATATTTCTAGAGTAAAAAACCCATAAAATATACATTTTTACAAATAAAAGCAGACGACAATTATTTTTAGTTGATGACGTCATTTAATGAAAGTGTTCACATTACTAAAAAGTAAAAATTTGAAAGAGTTAAGGAATCTTATTTACTCTCTGAATAGAAATTAATATACTATTTTCTGCATATGACGAACACTTTCGGATAAGAATGTCTTGTCATAATTATGGTGATGGAATAATTCGCGGAAAAGTCACCTGAGAGGATTTTCGTGTGTATGCCAATGTTCTGATTATCATGTAACTTGTTTTGTTGTTTGACTACCAAACACTTCATAAAATGGAAGATGGTAATATAAAACAATTTCATCTTTCTCCTATATATCATAATATTATTTGTATAGAAAGTTCTTTTTTCACTACGACCGGCTATCTTCGGCCTTGTCCGTCAGTTTCCGGCTTCGTGGAAACGACGAACACAGGGTCGTAGATTCGGGATAGTCTACGAAGCCGGAAACTGACGGACAAGGCCGAATATAGCCGATCGTCGCAGTGCGATTCTTGAGAAAGACATCAGTGGATGTCGAAACTGTCGAGGTAAATAATTTAATCAAGTAGTGAAAAAAGAACTTTCTATACAAATGGATTTGACCTACTAAATGAACACATTCAAGGATATCATAAAAGTATTATATGTACAGTGGAGAATCTGTTATTCTTTCCCAATAAACGCGTTTACGCTAAAACTATTATTTGCAGTGCAAACAGTTTGGAGCCAGATCAGACGCCGGTATCCCGGCGTCTGATCAGGCTCCAAACTGTTTGCCACCAAGATAAACATGAATTATCAGAATTGTCCAAAAGTTGTTCTTTTCTACGTGTTAGTGCTTTGCGTTTGCGTACGTTTGCGTTTAAACGGGAAAGAATAACAGATTCTCCACTGTATGCTGTATGTCGTTAAATATGCTATCTGCAAACGTTTCAAAATATTTTATTGCGCAGTCTTTGATAAGAAATATATATATGAAAGAGTGTCAAACAGTTTGGAGCCTGATCTGACGCCGAGTTACCAAACTGTTTGCTAATGCAGATCTTGACGTAATTAGGTCGACACAAGTTACCGCCATAGCGGCTGTAGGAGAACCACCCTGATGAGGACAGTACTATCTAATTGATTAGTTACATTTAAATTTTCAGGTGTTAACCATTCAAATTGCTTTTGCTATTTAAATATTCTTTTAACTTCAATTCACAGCAACGATTCTAGCTTGAACTGAAAATCTTTTTATCGGTCACTGACTCTCATATTGACAGACGTTGTGATTAGGATGTATGGTCGTTACCATGGTAACACAGTAACGGTGGTCAAGGAATTATATCTTGTGGCGTCAGTTTCACGATCATGGCATAAATCACTCCGCCATGCCCCGCAAAATGTCCAAGGGGCCCATATCCTAGACAAAATTCAATTTGGATATGTTTACCATTTGCTTGCTGGTAGCGACTTTTATAATTTGCAAACAGTTTTGACCCAGATCAGACGCCGCGTGACGCGGCGTCTGATCAGGATCCAATCTGTTTGCCCACGTATGGATTTTACCTGAAATCAAGCGGTATTAAGATAGAAAACAATAAAAGAAGTTGTAAAACAGACGACATTGTACATGTAGCAGACAAATGGGTTTACCAGTTTTCCCGCAATAACATCGTCAGCTGCAAATTTGTCGTCTGCAACAGTTTTATTTAAATTTAATTTTCTGCCGTTTTATTTGTAGAAACTAAGCAACGAATATCAAATAGTTGGGATACGTACAATTCGACGAAACTACGCAATATCTGATATTGATACGGGGTTATTTGATTGATCTGGAAGGTCGTACGATAAAAACGGTCGTAAGTCAAAACTAAAACATACATATAATGTCTGATTTCTCCATCTAATCCTGTCTTGTGACATCTCTTTGGAATCGTCTTTTCAAGACGATTCCAAAGAGATGTCACAAGACAGGATTAGATGGAGAAATAAAATATAATTGAGATTTTTATAATATGACTTACGACAATATTTGTCGTACGACGTTTCGTAAGACGGCCCCCATATTCCCTATTTATAAAGTTAAGTTTGTATTTTGTATAATAACATCTGAAATGCTTAAATACATAACATCTACAGTAAAACCTCGCTATTACGACCACTAAACGAAGGCTAATTGAGTGTATACTAGACAGGTGACAGCTTAAAGCAAGGTTACAGTGAAACAGAAAGCTCCTATAGGAGCTTTCTGTTTCACTGTCACCTTGCTTTAAGCGGTCACCTATCGTAAACACCCTAATAATAAACATAATTTAGTGGTCGTAATAGCGAGGTTTTACTGTAATTAAAATGAAAATTAAAACTTAACATCTTGCTGGTACATGTCCATATGTTATAATAAATTATTTGCAAAAGTCTTTAATACTCGTCTACAAATTATGCAGGAGTTTAATATACCATTTCCTTAATACATGTTCTCAAATGATGAGCATCATATCCGTTTACACTCAGTTACCAACTTAGCTATTAACCCATTTTATGCTAGTTGTTTCCACCTTTCAGTACCGATGAGTTTATGTTAAATTTTAAAGCTTATTTTAGAAATATTTAAGAAAAAGATTAAAACAAACATTGCAAATATCTGATCAGGATCTACACTGATTGTGATGCAAAGTTTAAGGTAAAACCTCCCTATTAAGACCACTAAAAAGAAGGCTAATTGATTGTATAAAAGACAGGTGACAGCTGAAAGCATGGTGACAGTAAAACAGAAAGCTCCTTTAGGAGCTTTCTGATTTACTGTTACCTTGCTTTAAGCAGTCACCTGTCTTAAACACCTATATAATTATCACAATTTAATGGTCGGAATAGAAAGGTTTTACTGTATACTGGTTTCCAGCATGGAAAGGGTTATGGGTTAGTTCATATCATGATAATCATTGCCTGACTGACATTTGTAAACAGTTTCATCTCGGCCAACTCGGCGTCTGATCAGAATGCCCGATTTCTTGACACTTTTATTGCTGTTCCATTTGTACAGCCCTTCATGTCCAATATCATGTCTGCTTAAACATTGCCGTGTGCTTTTATTTCTCAAACGTGAGGTACAGATATTTGGAATGAAGGAACATTGGTATGAGTATCCAACAGTTTAAATCCTGGGCAGACGCCGAAATGCTTTGATTTATATTGGAATCCAAAGGTTTTCAAATGATTTTGTATTCGAGCAAGGGCAGTGAAGGGTTAACGGAAATGGTTACTGAAATTGAATAAGATGTTTAGGCGGATTTTGAAAAAAAGCTTGACACATGTTGTTACGTGGCTTGGATTCATTCAGGTAATATAGTTAAACCGATTCTCCATAACTTTTTTTCAGTATTCAAGACAGACGGTTGCTTAAAGCAGACTGAGAAAAACAGAATGTTCCTTTATGAGAATAGTCTGCTTTACTGTCAGCCTGCTTTTAGCTACAGTTTGGTAGGATATACATGTAAATATAAATATTTATTATTATACATAGTCATAACGCAATAAATTGGTACTTTCTTCTGTGGCGGAACAAATTAAATAATAATACGTATTAATTTGGTAATGGGTTTTAACAATCGCGACTTTCCTTGTATTTGCAAACAATTTGTATCCAGATCAGCGTAACGCGGCGTCTGATCTGAATCCATATTGTTGACACTCTTCTTTAAGTTTCTTTAATCATAAATGTATACATCTTAATGAAACATATTTTGCAAACGTCAATTTTCAAAACAGACGATATTAAGACAAGATATGGGTTAAAGTCATTGCTCATGTTGCAAAGGTATCACATGGTCATTTTACACTTTAAATTGCTGGTTCACAATTGAGGAAGCAAGTGCGCTACAATGTTTAAACTCAAACGTGTGCACCCCAGCAGGCACACGTGCAGAAAATGCGATGCATTTCGCATTCCAACGATTTCTAGGTGAATTCGAGATTTATAATTAAGAACATCGCTGATGTCAATTTCAATATCTGTTAAAACCGCTCGGCAATTTCCGTCACGTCGTAAACATGGAAATAGTAATCGGCTCGGCGTCAGCCGTCAAGATCAACTTCTACTGCATGTCAGCGCAGTATCTTAGAGAACTAAATCTGTATTTGTATGAAGAAACACTTAACCATTAGTCTGTTAAGCACAAACATCCTTAAATTTGCAAACAATCTGAATCCTGATCAGACGCCGAGTTACTCGACTTCTGATCAGGATCCATATTTTTGTAACTTGTATATGATGTTTTGTCGGCCAAAAAACATGAACTTTGAAGATAATTATTTGTCAGACGACAATTTTAAAGCAGACGAAATTTTGGCGGGAAAAGCGCCAAGCGTATGAGAGAAGCAATTGAGCGCTGGTCGACAATAATCGATGGCAATTTGTCAGAAAATGTTTCAAAAAGAAAAGGAGCCATCACTCATTTGTAAAAGGAAACATTACTTAAACCTTCTAGATAGAAATTACAGTTTTTGTAATTGGATCGTCAGAATTCCGATAGAGCGGTTTCGGTTAAACTATTTGCTCGCTAACGGCGAAGCCGTGATGACCTTTGCAAATAGTTTCGATCCAGATGAGACGCCGAGAAACTCGGCGTCTCATCAGGATCCAAACTGTTTGAAACCCCGTCTCTGATTTGAAAAGAAAGTTTTGAAATTTTAATTTTAGAATCGAAGCAGACGACAATTGTTGCTAGGCGACACTATTACCCAGCGTTCAAAGAGTTAAAAGATTGGAAACAAGGAGTCTAACAGAGATCTTGCTACTATTGTCCTCTAATATCCCTTAACCGGAAGCACGCGGCGTAGTGCTCGTCTGCAACTTTGTCGTCTGCAGCAATATCTCAAAATTAATTCCTCAAAAAATTTTGTACGAAATATCATCGGTGAGTCAAACAGTTTGAATCCAGATGAGACGCCATGTTACTCGGCGTCTCATCTGGATTCAAGCTGTTTACAACATATATTACAAATGTATCTATAGCGAAGGTTAATAGTTGGTGATAGGTGAAAGCTTAGAACCTTATAATTATCATCATCACAGGTATGTTATTAAGAACTGTATAAATGTTCTGGAAAACATTTTCCCAACAATTGGCCCCAAATGTCCCTGCATGCTTAATTGACACGACCCCGATTTGAGAAAAAAGTGAACTTTTCTTTTCAAAAACCCAGCATGCTCAAGAAATGACAAAGAGCTTTGAATTTATTGGTTTATTGGGAGAGGGCTGAGAGCTCTTCAGAGAATCTAAACTGACAATAAATTGTTATGAAACTCGTTAAAGAAAATGATCTTTTATATCAGACTTGATGCCGATTTGATAACTCTGGAAGCGGCGGATGGATTGGCATTTTATGATGTTTGAATATGTGTTTTATTCTGAACTAGGGTACTTGGAAATAAACTCGGTAATAAACCAGATTTGAATAACACTAACCAGTAATGACTGGGATGGATGGTTTGCGTGGGTCTTTCGGGTTTTGTTGGGTATTTTTAACGTTTTTTTATCTCGCTGTTTCTATAACAGGGTTCTTCCTACATGATATTTACTCCCCAGTCGCCAACATTATCATGACAAAATACAATTCAAGATTCAAATAAAGTGACATACAGTCGAAACTCGGTACTTTGAACTCGTTTAAATAGATCTATAATCAGTATTTCTTAAGTTAAATTCCGATAACCAGATCTCGCTTATGTCGAACATACACCTATTTCAAAGTTAAAACGTGGCTTGTTCGAACTAAAGAGAGTTTGAATTTTCGAGTGTTGGCTGTTTTAATCCGTAGAACGCTTAGCACGATTCGGTGAACATTTTAAAACAGTTTGGTCCCTGATATTATGTCAGATAATATTCCATCATGATAAAAATTGACGGGAGTTATTGCCGTTTTGGGTACAATGCTGAATTTAGTTGGAAATGCAATTACTCTTGCATCAAACGACCACAAAACTATTTAGTTACTTTAAAAAACTGGTAGTTGCTTTACCCTTCACTCCATAGCCTGTTTCTATCTTTGAAGACAGGTGACCGCCTACAGCAGGTTGTAAATGAATTTGAATGCATCTTTAGGCACATTCTGTTTTACTTTCAGCCTGTTTTAAGATTCAATCTGCTAGAATATAGAAAATATTTCTCATTATAGATACTTATGACTGTATAATTCATGAAATTGAAGCTATTGTTCTCAGTGGACGAATAAACGAAATGCGTAAAAAATAAATATTCATGGAGTAATGGGTTTAGGCAAAGTAATCATACTGTTGTAAGTTCCTTTAGGGGTTTTCTGCATTATTTGTACCTTTCATTAAGCATCTACAGTACTTGTAATTGTACCCTGTTTTAACCCTTTACCTGATAGCCTATTTCTAGTATTGAAGAAAGGTGACCAAGTAAAGCAGGTTGAAAGTTAAGCAGAATGCGCCATATGGCGCATTCTGCTTTACTTTCAGCCTGCTTTAACCTATCAACTGCTAGACTAAGGAAAGTATTAAATATGACACATATTCATTACGGTATATATTGGAACTATTTTCTTCAGCGGATGAATAAAATGCAAGTGCTAAAAGTCGCTTCTATAAGGGAAAGGGTTAAGAGATACATGTACACATGCTATTTCAGAAAGTGGTCGTTTACAACAAGACTGCTACAAGAAACAACAAGATTGACCCAACAATGATTAGACAATTTGGGCCGACGATCCCATATATGAGACGTATGCAAACAGTGTATACCTTTATCAGACGCCGCATATTGCAATGTCTGATCAGAGTCTACATGTTTACTGATAGTTATGTCAATAAAAAACAATATGAAAATTAAGATCAGGCACTCCTTAGATTAAAAATGGACTACTCCAATATTTAAGCATGGGTGCAAATTAGTTAAGCGGCCTACTCGGAGGGCCTTCTGATCTAGGTATACACTGTTTACATGCGATTACAGGTATACTGTAAATGGTGCTAATATGAATCAGTAAGGTTCAATGTCAAAAAATAAACCAAGACTTTAACAAAGAATTTTAAGTGTTTCTACTCAATTAATATATGTTTAATTATGACTAGATCTAGATTGATTTATATATTTGATGGATTTAACATCTCTTAATTTCTTGGGATTAGTCTGAAATATTATACTCATAAACTATTGATTGTTATATCCGAATTGTTGTACAGCAAAACTTCTGAAATCCGAACACTCACGAAAAGAGAATACTTTCGGTTCACACAGGCGTCCGGATAAGGGAGGGTTTAGCATTCATTCAAATGATGTCAAGTTGCTTTCGATTACCCTATTACCCCCACAAGCCTGTTTCTAGTTTTGAAGACACGTGACAATTAAGGCACATTCTGGTATACTATCAGCCTGCTTTAACCCTTATCCTGCGGTGATATCGTCTGCTTCGAAATTGTCGTCAGCAAAATTGATTTAATTTAGATTTATACATTTTTCCAGTAAAAAACCTATGACGAGTGTCAAACAGTTTGGATCCAGATCAGACGCCGCGTTACGCGGCGTCTGATCTGGATCTAAACTGTTTGCAAAAATCAGTAAAGTCGCGACTAGCAGGCAAAGGGTCAAGCTACCATCTGCTTAAATATAAGAACTATTCGTATGCTGCACATTTATGACTGTATATATGGGAACTAATTTCTTCAGTAGAAGAATAAGCTAAATGTGTATTTGTGGTGTAATGGGTTTAAGACAACATGTAGTTACTACTTAAATTAAGTAGTAACTACATGTTGTCTTAAACCCATTACTAATGCAGAAACAGCTATAGTTAAGAAGCAAGCTTATTATGATGTACGTGTGCAGTAGACTACCTTTTTACGACCTCTTAAAAGAAGGCTAATTGGTTGTATAAAAGACAGGTGGAAGCTGGAAGCAAGATTGAACCGAAAACTTCTCTTCGTTTTAATTTTACCGTTCTTTAAGTAGAGATATGCCTTAAACTCTAAATCATTAAAATGATTTAGTAACCGTAATACGGAGAGAGGTTTGACTATACCAACTCAAACTAAGTCATGCCAAGTCTCTCTTTTTGACATGTTATTTCAGGAATTGTTTTATGAACCAAGGAAATTCTCAGTGAATGCTTCTTTTATGTATCTAAGAAAGGAACTTGTTGCATATAAAACATAAAGTTATTCAAACTAACCTTAGTTGCATAATTCAGTTGACCTAGATACATCGAGCTTGCTCTGATTGAATGTGTGTATACAATTGAATTTCGATAACTCGATCACGTTTAAGTCAAATATACTCACACTTCAAACACTTCGAAAGAACTGTTATGTTCGACTAAGGCGAGCCCGCCTTTTCACATGGTCCCAATTACTGCAAACCCCGCTTACACTGCTGAGATTAGGGGCCTCCCTTCTATGTGTACAGTGCTCCCTCCCTACAACGGTCCTCCGAACAACGATTCCCTTATTTCAACAACGCTTTCCACTGTTCCCCAAACAAGACAATTATGTCTAACGCTTTCACTGCTGCAATGTCGTTTGCTTAAAACAGTCGTCTGCTGTTTTTTCTTAAAGTTAGGTATTGGATATTTTGACAGAAAACACATAAAGGCATAAATGACAAACAGTTTGAACCACGATCAGACGCCGCGTGACGCGGCGTCTGATCTGGGTTCAAACTGTTTGCAAATGTATTTTAAGATTTAAGTTTCCCTCCCTATAACAACTCCCTCCGAACAACACACACGCTCTTTGTCTCCCGTCGGGTGTTGTTGTAGAGAGGGAGGACTGTACATTAGTATGCGACTGTGATTTTGTGGACACTGCGTATTAATGGTTAACTAAAAGTATTTTAACAACCCAGCATTGCCGTAAAAACAGTTAATGCAGATAGAACATGTAACAATACTGTCAACGGTAATGGAAGAACAGAGAAACATCAACCTCATGAACACAAAAAGAAATTATTGTTTTAGGGGTTTATGGTTAGTGACCGTTTGAAATAGGATGAAAGTAAAGCAGAAAGCTCCTTTCGGAGCTTTCTGCTTTACTTTCATCCTGTTTTAACTGCCACTTGTATTTTACTCCATCTGTGAGTTTCCTTAGGAGTGGTCGAAATAGAGACATGTTACTGTAAGTGAATTAAGATTACAAAAACTGCATACATTGTCTGCAAGATGCATCCTGAGTGAGAAAATAAAATATTAATGAATATTCATAACATTGATTCCTATATAAGCTTCCAGATATCACTCCAGCCGTAACAAAAAAACCTCAACATCCACAAGAGGGAGATAGAAACTAATAGAATGTGTTTATTCGGAAAACTTCGACCATTTCAGCCAAGTTGACGTCGATTCGGCGGAAAGGGCCGAAGTGTTCAAAATATTAGTATTGCCACTTTGCGGTGAGAATATGCTCCGCTTCAATCATTTTAAAGGACTTAATATGTCGTCCACTTCGATTATTTCGGAAGATGAAACTGTACAAATAAGTTTGACCAAATAAACTTCTCAGTTTGACTGAATCGCAGTCTCACTCATAACCATGATGATCAACACTGACCATCTAAGAAAATTGTTTAAACCAATTATCTTTAAAACAGTAGATAAAACGTTATTCTTTTCTAATAAACTTGTTTGTGATATAACAATTATTTCCAATGCAAACAGTCTAGATCCAGATTAGACCCAGGCGACAGATCTGACTTTACAATGTTAGCTTCTCAAGTAAATAGATAATCAGGGCTCCAGATAAGGGGGGTATTTAAAAAACTAAATTCTTTATTTCTGGTTTAAACCCTATGGTGTCACTATTCATTAGAATCGTCTCGAAGAGACGATTCTAATGAGTAGTAACACCATAGGATTTGATGCTAAATTAAGTGAGAAAATGTTGGATTTGTGCAGTTTACTCCCTCTTATCTGGAGCCCTGGATCATAACAATTAATAGTCAGTATTATCGCACATTTTTTCTCTATCTTATTGCATTGCATTTGCCTTACGTTTTAATTCATTTAAATGGGATGGATGGATGAGTTGGGTTTTACGGCACTGCGACACAAAATAGGTCATATAGCGCCGATGGTTTGATGAGGGATGATAAGATGAGATGATGATTTCCGGTAGATGATTTTGGCTAATCTCATTCGTTGCCAGCAGCGCATGGGATCAAAATTACCGACCTGCCTTCCTTTTAGTTCTTGGCAGAGGGAATAATCTCGGTCTAATAAACAGAAAAGATCCCCTATGACAATTAAGCTCCAGAACTACGGCAAAGTAGGAAGGTCTCGTCTTTTCCATACAATTGGCTGTACGCATTCAGCGGATATACAGAAACATACCCTTGGCCTTGTAGCAATGAAAGTGACTATGTTGTTAGATCAGCGTCTACTTTCACTCTCAATGACGTCATAAATAGAGGATCTTGTATGAGTGCTCATTATTTATCATTTTTGATAAACGAGTTGACTAAAATAATATGATGCGAGCCTTGGCGAGCGTCATATTCATTTTAGTCAATGAGTTTATTAAAAATGATAAATAATGAACACGAATGTAAGATTCTATTTATCACATAACAAGTTTAAGCACCTATTAAATTGATTGAAGCCGTAGTTTGTAGACTCTCCGCTATATAGATTTTCCGCCAAAACGTTACGTTGCTTACGTTAACGACGTTGCAAATGACGTCATTTGGCGTCCCGCTACATGCAGCGCTTGTAGACGAACAGGTTAGGCCGAGCCCAAAAAACGATATTCCACTAGTGGATTTTACGATATTTACATAATGGCTTTATATCACTCCCAGGCCGCAAGTTATGTGATAAAGTGCATTTGCAAACAGTTTTGATCCCGATCAGACGCCGCGTAACGCGGCGTCTGATCAGGATCAAAACTGTTTGCCACTTGTTTTGAAATAATGTCAGTTATACTGCATTAAATCTTACTTTTGAAACGATATTGCAGACCACAATGTTGTAGCAAACGACAACATGGCGTTGAAAGGGTAAAAACCTCACGATAAATTTGATCATGAAAGAGTTAAGTAAATGATCAAGTCAATGTGCACTACTGTGAAAACAACTTCCAAGTTACAGGAAGTGTTAGTCACCCAACTGCAAATACATTTTCTCATATTACGACTGTTCAGATGAAGCTTTGTTTTTTGGTATACAGCGGCAGATGACTGCTGAAAGTAAAATGAAATAAAGGGAAAACGCCTCACTTGTAAAAACAAGTATGCCCATTGCATAGAGTTTAGAACCAGATCAGACGCCGCGAATATTCACAGAGTCAAATATAATCATTTTTAATTATTTGACTGCCAAATTAATCGTGAAAAGTTTACCCCTTCACCATTTCATTGTCGTCTGCTTCCATTTTGTTGTGTTCAATATCGTTTCAAAGTTATATTTAAGGCAGTATATATATATATAACTGACGTAATTTCAAACCAAGTGGCAAACATTTTTATCCTGATCAGACATCGCGTTACGCGGCGTCTGGTCAGGATAAAAACTGTTTGCAAATGCGCTTTATGACGTCATTGAGAGTGAAAGGGTTAACCCTTTACCCAATAACCCATTTATAACATTAAATATAGGTGATCACTTAAAGCAGGTTGAAAGTAAAGCAGAATGTGCCTTAAGGCACATTCTGCTTTACTTTCAGCCTGCTTTAACCTATCATCTGCTAGGCTATATAGAAATATTTGTTATGGTCATTGTTTATGAGGGTATGAACTGGAACTATTTTTTTCAGCGGAGGAATAAATTAAACACGCTAAAAGTCGCTTCTATAGGGGAAAGGGTTAAAGCCACCTTTTGAACTGCAAATATTGGGTATGTTCGACTAGTTTGTAAAATGGACAGAAAAAGGAGAAAATTGCAAATGAACATTTTCATTTTACTTGAAACCGTTACCGAACAACGCTTCTCCCACCTAATAGAACACATGCAGGATCAATCATCTAAAATATTTCTTAATTCCATAACAAATTGATCCGAATTCATCTCAAGCAATGAAAATATCAATTTTATAGTCTAGTTTTTGCCCGTTCCTTGGCATGTCGGAAATGTCTCGTTGATTCATAATATTGATGTCTGACATTCCGTTTAAAAAATTTCCGCCTTTGCCGGGGTGGCACTTAATCGATTATCCTCACCAAAATCATTAAATTGAGGTCGATTTGCAGAGGCGGCTCATGTTTTACTCCAGCCCAAGAGTTTTTGTTAATTTTATTCACCAACATCAATATATCTAAACTAAGCTTTAACTATTTAATTACTGTAACATCTTTCTTCAGCGTCGTTTAAAATACAGTAAAACCGCTCTATTACGACCACAAAAGTGTGTGAACTATTAGACGTTTCAGACACTTGACTGCTAAAATCTAGGTTACAATAAAACAGAAAGCTCCTTCTGTTTTACTGTCACCTTTAAGCTGCCACCTGTATTCTATACAATCAATTAGCCTTCTGTTCAGTGGTCGCAATAGAGAGGTTTAATTGAATTTGGTTTAGATAGGATTACTGATTCAAGAAGTCTAGCAGTCATTTAAAGAATGTTCAATTTGCAGTCGTGTCAGGCAAATACCCAATAGCTAGATATGCTGGAGACAAGTAATGCAGAAAGCTCCTTTAGGAGCTTCTGCCTTACTTCTGTCCTGTATTAAGCAGCCATCTATCATGTGAGATCTATATACCTCTATGTTGAAGTGCATCAGATGAAATAGTTTCGGTCTACGCCACTACGATATTGAATAGGTCATACTCGTAGGGCGTGGTAGCAAGTGAATTAGATATCTTTGATCGAGAAAGTTTTCAGATACTTTCGGTTTTAAAACGTTCTATTTCCGGCAGTTTCTCTGTACATTGATTCAAACATTGAGAGAACAAGCTTATCTTATGTGGAAACAAGGTTAATTCCGAGCGACACGTTGAGTAGATAAAATATGCAACTTTGTAAACACTCGCTTTAACCTTTAAATTGCCGAAAACAGTGTCTACAGCAAACCAACTTATAGTGTCATGGTATTGTCCCATAACTAAAGTGTCCATCCTTTATTCAGAATGCATTTATTTTAATGTTTTATTTGAGAATTAAGGTAATATTTACTGGGTAAATATTCGAAGTTCAAAACAAAGCAGAGTCTATTTAGTTGTATGTTCTACCTGTAATGAGCAGCTCTGTGCAATTCGTCATAATTAAGTCTCTGGCAAAGGAACCTCTCAATAAACAACAGTGAATCATACTCACCCACTCATGGCCATTTCAACCAATTATTGCTATGGATATTATCAATGGAACGGTCCATTTTTACCAAGTGAAAAAATTCAATATTATTCAAAGGTGTTTCAAAATAGTTTTTCTTCGTTGAAAACTGAAATCCCGTATAAATTGCAACTAGAGTAGACAATGGTGGGACGCGACGTAACGCCGCATCACACCAGGATATGTACTACAGTGAAACCTCTCTATTACGACCACTAAATTATGTCAATTATTAGGGTGTTTACGATAGGTGACCGCTTAAAGCAAGGTGACAGTGAAACAGAAAGCTCCTATAGGAGCTTTCTGTTTCACTGTCACCTTGCTTTAAGCTGTCACCTGTCTATTATACACTCAATTAGCCTTCGTTTTAGTGGTCGTAATAGCGAGGTTTTACTGTATTTGCAAAATTCATATTTAAATTAAAGTAAGTCAAAATACACTTCAAATACACGTATCAGATGCCGCTCAAACTTAATTTTATATGAATTCGCAGTAGGATTAATAAACATATCTGTCTCAAAACGTAGTGTTAGTTTTAGAGAGTCTATGTTTGTCCGAGTAGTATATATGTTGTTAATCTTATAACTGCTTTAGAATTTGTAAAACAGGGTTGATTCAGTACCGTGGTGTCCAACAAAGATTCACACATTCTGATTTTCATATGTGTGTTTCAATTGTTAAATTACCTGAAATCTACAATGACTCTTGAAACTACAGATAGACAATTCCAATTTCTAATTAAGAATATTCCATTATATAATTATTTCTGTTCTGTACAATATCGTGAAATCATGACAAACAATGCAGACCCTGATCAGATACTTCCTACGGGAGATCTCTGAACACGGTGAAGTTCACTTCAACAAAGTCTAAAGAGAAGGTCTGATTTTTTCGTTATATCCAAATATTGTCACATCAGAACCATTTTAGTATACGGTAATTAGAGATATGGACTACTCTTTGTTTTCTTATATCCATCATTTTGTATTATCAAGTTTTGTTGTAAGTGAGCTTTGCTGTACACTACTTGTAAAGGATCCGAGGTTATGAGCTCAAATCTGACGAATACAATGCTTGAGAACAATGTCAAACTCAACTCAAAAGCTTTATATATAACTTTTGGAGTCTGGGGCTCGTCGTACGAAACGTCGTACGACAAAAACGGTCAAAACTTTAGAATACATCTCATTTCTGATTTCTCCATCTAATCTTGTATTTAGACATCTCTTTGGAACCGTCTTTACAAGACGATTCCAAAGAGATATCAAAAGGCAGGATTTGATGATAATTGAGAATTTTAGAATCTGACGTACGACAATAAAATTTACGACGTTTCGCAAGACGGGCCCTGGGGCCCGTTTCATAAAACTTCGTACGACAAATGTTGTCGTAAGTCAGATTATAAAACTCTCAATAAGTATTTATTTCTCCATCTAATCCTGTCTTGTGACATCTTTTTGGAATCTTTTTGCTTATCGCGGCGTCTGATCAGGCTCGAAACTGTTTGCCACTCATTTCAGTAATTCATAAGTCAAAATATCTACAATGTACATGTAAGAAATAAAAGCAGACGAAAATTGTTTAAAATTGACGACGTCATGACAAACGAGTTCGAGTTATGGAGAATCGCTTTTAAATAGGAACATATCCGAGTTACTCCGACCAATTTTAGTTTGGCCAATCAGATGAACGCCTGTACTCCCTTGTCCCGAATACAATACATGTAGTTATTTGCAACAATTTGGAACTGATTGGGCGTCTTATCAGGATCCAAACTGTTTGACACTCATTTCAATATTTCTGAAATCAAACTATCTAAAATGTAAAATTTCAGAAATTTAAGCAGAAGACAAAAGTTTAAGATTGATGACATCATGGCAGTGAATGGGATTAAATCATACTACATGATTAAAGCAGCCGGATAGTTTTACAATGGCCATATTGTTTTCCTAAAGATTCGAAGTAATATCTTAGACATGAATATGTAAATATAGTGTGCAATCCTCGTGATCTTTGAAAGCGAACACTCCGAATTTTTGGCGCCAACTGTCGCCATTTTAACCTTCTGCACAACACTGGGGACTTTGTGATACTGTTGCAAACAGATTGGATCCCGATGAAACCCCAAGTTTCTCGTCTCATTTGGATCCAATATAATTATTGGATATTCGTTCAATATCTGTTTTGCAGAAAATGCAGTTGCAACAACAATGGAACATTTTACGAACGACTATTACATAGCTTGTTGATGTTTAACCTATTTGAGACCTGTGGATTCTTCCATTCTTATAATTATATTAAATTAGTCTACTTCTAGTCTAGTTTCTTATCTAAGAGGAGCCTGGTCTAATTATTCGTTGCCGTTTTGTTATATATTGAAACTCATATAAGCAAACAGTGCCTTTTTGATTCAGACGTGGCATTATGCGGCGTCTGATCAGAGTCTGTACTATATTCCTGCGTCCCACATATGGGATCGTGGGCAATACTGGGTTTAAGAGAACTGCATAGGTTATAGATGTTTTGTTTTAAACACAAAAGGCAGCCAACCTTAGTTTAACCCTGTACCCCAAAATATGTTTATAGTTTTGAGGACAGGTGACCATTTGAAGCAGATTGAAAGTAAATCAGAATGTGTCTTTTGTTGCATTCTGCTAAAATACATTCAGCCTGCTTTAAGATATCATATGTGCTAGGATACGGAAATATTTCGTAGGGTACATATTAATTGCTGCATATATTAGAACTATGTTCTTTTGTGGAAGAATAATTTAAAGACGTAACAAGGTGTATTTGTGGAGAAATGGCTTAATCGGTTACTGTTTCCAGCAACACACACAAAATGGATTAAGGTTTTTAAATGGACAATTCTATTTTCCAATTAAGTTTAAACCATTTTTACTATTTAAGGCTTTTTTCTATAATATTGTGAAAATGGTAAATAGTGCAGACCCTAGTACGAGGACTGCAGTAGGATCTCTCTGATCTGGATAAATACTGTTTGCATAGGACACATGTTTTCTACATATAGGTACACCGTTTATAAATGACACATCTGTCGTATTGCGGTTTTCTGCATGCCATTCAAACCGAACATACAAATGCAATATATACCAGTGACATGCTATGTTGCTACAGCGTTCCCTCTCTACAACGACATCCAATGGGAGACACAAACTATGTTTGTTGTTCGGAGGGAGTCGTTACAGGGAGGGAATTTGGCTTACATTTGCAAACAGCTTGAATCCAGATCAGACGCCGCGTTACGCGGCGTCTGATCTGGATTCAAGCTGTTTGTCACTCGTAATTAAGTGTTTTACTCTGAAATTGTCCAATATGTAACTTTTAGAAAAACAGCAGACGACAATTTTAAGCAGACGATATTGCAGCAATAAAAGCGTTAGGCATAATTGTCAAGTTTCGGGAACAGCGGCAATAGTCGTTGTAAGGAGGGAATCGTTGTTGGGAGGGCCGTTGTAGAGAGGGAGCGCTGTATAATATTGTTGTCTGCAACATTGCTCAGCGTAGAATTGTCTGTAATATTCTAACAATATTATTAGTGTGTAAATACTATTATAGCACAGTCTCCCCTGTCGCTTGCAGAAGTTGCAGGGCTACCATAAGTTGCTCATAAAAATTCTAAGATTTCCTCATTTTCATAATTCATTAAGTTCCTGTTTCAAAAGTAAAATACGCATAAATTTCAAACTTTTAAAGAAAAATCCGAAGATTTAGGGGACAATCCGTAGGTCCGGAGAAATGAAGAAAAATCCGAAGATTTCGGAAGAATTTGGAGAAATGGCTCCCCTGAAGTTGATATATATGTACAATCAGCAGCGTGACTGATTGGTTCCTAGATACGCATATATGCATTATTTATAGACAGTGTACCTGTGCATTTGTTCTATCAAAACAATATAGACGCAGACAAGAGAGATCCTAACGCCGTCTGATCAGGGCCTGCACTATTTATCAGTTTATCAATAAATTCAACCCGAAATAATCAACAAACAGGATTCGACTTGATCATTGCCTTTCTAAAAGTTATGGGGAAATGAGTTATTGTTGAAACCGTAATGCAAGCTGCTCCATTTGAGATTGTTTATGCAATTCTTTTATCATGCATTAAGCAGCCGCTTGTCAATACAGACCTCAATTCTCCTGCATCGAATTGGCACAGAAAATAGAACTGATAATAGGCCACACAATGCCAATGTCATTTTTCACACTTTCACAAAAAATAGTTTTATTCTAAATACACAGGTATACATAAGCAATGGTTCGGTTTGTTCGCAGTTTGGAACCGTTTTAAACAAACAACATCTATACTCGGATGGACGCTCCTTAGAAGTTCTGTTTTTGTCGTCGAATGACAGGATAAAGTTTTATTCCAATGATGAGACTACTGGCTCTATCAATCGAAGACAGTAACTGAAAATTTTGCTTTATTGGGAAAGATCTATGATCGTGCTCATCTGTCCCGACTGAATTGTCTAAAACGGAAAGAATTGTCATGGGTATAGAAATTCGGGAAGGAATAATTGGAGAAATACAGTAGATCCTCTAAAAATCGACACTCTAAGAAGTTGGCGTATCCTTCATACATAGCTCTTAGCTTAATGCAGGACGAAAGTAATGCAGAAAGCTCCTAAGGGAGCTTCCTGTATTACTTTTGTTATACATTAAGCATGATAGCCTTTTTATTTAAAGTTTTAAACTTAACCAAGTTCTAATTATTTCGTACTGATAAGTTGGTTAATATAAGTTGTACTGTACTCCTGACCTGTCCTTTATTCGACGGGATCCAATTATGATTGTTGCATTCCTAACAGTTTGAATCGGGTTATAATGATTATATTGTAGATTCTTTATAGAAATCGAAATGTTTTGTGAGTACATGCATATAGTCATACAGTGGAGAATCTGTTATTCTTTCCCGTTTAAACGCAAACGTACGCAAACGCAAAGCACTAAAACGTAGAAAAGAATAACTTTTGGACAATTCTGATAATTCATGTTTATCTTGGTGGCAAACAGTTTGGAGCCTGATCAGACGCCGGGTTAGCCGGCGTCTGATCTGGCTCCAAACTGTTTGCACTGCAAATAATAGTTTTAGCGTAAACGTGTTTATTGGGAAAGAATAACAGATTCTCCACTGTATGTACTGTTTGTTCTTACACTTTTACTCTATAACTATATTTGTTTGTACTGTGTATATATTTTATAGGCTGCAAATGTTATCGGGAAGTTTATATGCGTCATGTAACTCTTACCAATATGTAGATTATTGATACAGTAAGAACTTGTTAAAATGCTAATATACGACCAATAAATGGAGACTCGATTCAAGTGTTAAAGACAGGATGGTACTTGGAGCAGCTTCCTGTTCTATGTCATCTTACTTAACCCTTTCCCCCATAGAAGCGACCTTTAGCGTATTTAATTTATTCCTCCGCTGAAGAAAATAGTTCCAGTTTATACCCTCATGAACAATTACCAAAACAAATATTTTATATAGCCTAGCAGATTTGAGCTTAAAGCAGGCTGAAAGTAAAGCAGAATGTGCATTAAGGCACATTCTGCTTTACTTTCAGCCTGCTTTAAGTGCTCAGCTGTATTCAAAACTGTAAACAGGCTATGAGGTAAAGGGTTAAGCCAAGAATGCCTATCGTTAATGAAAGTTGTCATATAGAGCAAACAGTGAAATATTAAACACTGTACAGTGCTCCCTCCTAATAACAACGTTTGCTGCTGTTTCCCATAAACAATAAGTATTTTAGCACTACCTCTGCTGCAATATACAGCGCTCCCTCTCTACAACGACACCCAATGGGAGACAACACATGTGTGCGTTGTTCGGAGGGAGTCGTTATAGGGAGGGAACTTTTTTTTTACATTTGCAAACAGCTTGAATTCAGATCAGACGCCGCGTACCGCGGCGTCTGATCTGAATTCAAGCTGTTTGTCACTCGTCATTAGGTTTGTTTCTGTCAAAATGTCATTTATGTAAGAAAATCGGCCGACAACTATTTTAAGTAGACGATGATACATCAGTGCAAGCATTAGACATAATTTTCTTGGGAACAGCGGCGAATGTCGTTGTAAGGAGGGAGTCGTTGTAGGGAGGGCCGTTGTAGGGAGGGAGTACTGTAGTCTACTTAAATATGTTGTCTGTTGTTGTTTTTCAAATCTACATGTTGGTGGACCTTTTGAGGGAAGAAATATAATGACGACTTACAGATAGATTGAATCAAGACCAGACGCCGCCTTAGTTTAAACATATTTATTGCATATAATATACATGCAGGGGATTGGGCTACAAGTTTTTACAACATTATATAATGCCCGCTCCCCTTACACGGCGTCTGCTCTGGATACAAACTGTTTGTAAATGTAAGCCAATTCTTAAGTTTCCCTCCCTATAACAACTCCCTCTGAACAACACATGCAATCTTTGTCTCCCATTAGGTGATGTTGTAGAGAGAAAGCACTGTAGGGTATTAAGCTAACATTGTTATTACAGTAATCAAATCTGCCAACGAGCACATATGGATAGTTCATTGCAATATCCATGCATTTATTTAATAAAGAACACCGTTGTCTTGAGTATAAAACTAGCCTTTTTGAATGAGTGTAAAATTGAACTGTTCCGACTTACTTTCATTATGCTTCTTACAACAACTGGAATTTAATATCGAGAACATCTTTCTTGAATATGGTCCTATTAATTAGAGGTGCTTAAAAATAATTAAAATACATTTCTCCAAATTTTAAAAACCTCATGTTCGTTTTGAGCATCTCTATGCATTCAGATCCTGGTAGAATGCCGAGTTACTCGGCGTCTCACCAGGAAGCAAGCTGCTTGACAATTTGCTCATGTCCACTAAAAAAAGCCAAAACAGATTGTTTTGCTTCAGGAACACTATTTAGGCCGATAAAAACAACTGCTGGTTTAAACCGATTCTATTTACTTTGTAAACATGAAGCACAGCGAAAGCATTTAAACAGTTATAGACTGAAATTAGATTGATCGGAAAGGCATGTACGGTGCTCCCTCTCTACAACGATACCCACTGGGAGACATATATATTGTTTGTGTTGTTCGGAGAGGGTCGTTTTAGAGAGGGATAATAAGACTTGGCTTACATTAGCAAACAGCTTGAGTGCAGACCAGAGCCGCGTAACGCGGCGTTTGATCTGGATTCAAGTTGTTCGTCACTCGTCGTTATACTTATTCTATCAAAATGTTAACTTATATGTAACTTTAATGAAAAACAGCTGACGACAATGTAAGGAGTATATTGAAGCAGTAAAAGCGTTAGCCAAATTTTCGTGTTTAGGGAACTACGGCAAGAGTCGTTGTAAGGAGATAGTCGTTGTTTATAGGGTCGTTGTATGGAGGGAACACTGTGAAATGCAAAATTAAGTAACGGTTGTAAGCACATACACAAGACAAACAGATACATGTCTACATATAGTAAAATAAACTGTAATTTCCTTCTGATATGGCAATTTAAATGAAGCCTCGTTTATGGAGCTTAAATTGTATTCCAGTCGTAATTATAGCTAAATGAAAGTCAAAGATCTTCTGCATGAGATTTCTCCCTAAAATTCTCCCCTTAAACATCAAATAGGCATTTCTAGTTTCCGGTTAAGTTCGAACATTTGTTTTGCTATGTAGAATTGTTTTAATCAATATATTACAAAATGAGAAACAATGCAGACCCTGGCCAAAGGACCCTTTTCGGAGCCTTCCAGATCTGAGTACATGTATATACCTTTTGCATAAGAAAAGTGTACTCTACACTAGTGTACTATTTTTACATGACGCATATACGAGTGTCACTAGGTATTAAAGAGTTAAATACCACCACAATACTATACTTCTTGTATTTTACAAACGGTTAATATCTAGCAATATTCTTATTCAACGATCAGTTGGTGTATGATGAGAACCCGATTAGGGAATAGGCGTCTTACAAGTGACCAATCTGTTTAACTTTCTGAGCACGCATCTTTAATTGTCGAAATATACTTAGGTTTCGGATTATTGAGGAGAGCTATTTAGACCGATACAAACAACTGCTTGGCGACGACCTAACTTTTAAATCAGTTTTAATATTCCTGAGTAAACATGAATGGTTATCAAAGCATTTTAACTATAATAGAATGAACTTCGGTACATTGATGGAATGCCATGCACATAGCAACACATATCAACCATTGGTTAGTTCATAGAAGAACTACAGATACATGTCTGCATACAACAAAATCAACTGTTATTTCCCTCTGCTATGGCAATTTAATCGAAGTCCAATTTCGAGAGCTTTGCGTGGATTTCAGTCTTAATTATAGTTACAGAAAGTAAAAGATCTCCTTCATCAGCTTTCTGCTAAACTTTTATATTGTTTAACATAATGACACATGGTTATAGTGTTTTGTGTTTTACTGAACGTTTACACCAAGAAGTGCAAGCACCGTTGTCATCCTAGGCTCGCTCTGTATCTGGGATTGGTCTACACTGTCCAATGCCGAATATAATACAGCTACATAAAATCATTTAGATGCATGTGAGTGTCAAAAAGTGTAGATCAAGACCAGCCGCTGCGTCTTTGACGCAGCGGCTGGTCTTGATTTACACTGTTTACAATTCACTAAGGCAGGTTTTGTTATGACACGGCTCATATGTAATTAACCTTGCACACATTTTGCTCCCGAATAAATCGACACAAAAACTCGACGTACAGCTGCTAGGAGACAGTTAAAACAATTCTATACATTCAAGGTTATCATGAAACACAGAAATAACATATTTAACACATTAAACTCTAGCGATGAGTATATTCGCCGTTTACAAGTCTCGTTCATATGACAGGTACACTTGCAGAGAGTGTAGACCTACATCCTTGGGATTCTAAGGATTCCTCTGATCAGTATAGATATGTACTGTTTGTCATTAACCATTATACTGTAAACAATTACTATAAATACTTGTGGAAATTGAACTGTGTGTTATTGTTCATTATGCTTCATTTATTAACTTTTAGATTTCACTTTTAACTTTTAGATCTAAGCTATTTGCAAATATAAGACAAGTCGCGCTTAGCAGGATAAGCGTTACAAAAAGAGACTTCACGAAGAACACATGTATAAGGTGAACTAATTTGGTTTTTATATAAAAACAACTTGTTCAGCAAGAAAATGGCGAACAAGTCACTGTTTGTTAAAAATACCCAAACGCCCACTTCCACGCACTTCACCATACAATCGATGGAGGCCATAAAATGGAATCACAAACGCCATCCTAATCAACTTCAGTAGAATATAGCGCCATTAATTTTCCAGCATCGATTCAATTAATAAATTGAAAACCCTGGTAGCATGTCTGATCGAAAGTCATATCAAAGGTAAAACAAAGTGACTGAGTCATCATTTTAAAGGTGTATGTTGTTTGATATCTGTCATTGCCCATTAAAATTGCACGAGCATACAATAGTCGTGTGATTCCTATAAATAAGAGCCATTATTGATAGTGATGCATATGCAGTTAATACCAACTTCCAAACAAATCAATCAAATAATAATATTTAGTATTTAAGTAAGGAGGATGACAAAAAGGAGCAAGAGCTTATAGCTTTACGTGTATCCTGCTTTAACTCTTTAAACCCTAGTCAATCATATATGCGTCATTTGCAAAGAGCATGCATGTGGGGAGTACCCTTGTCCTATGCAAACAGTGTAGACCCTGATCAGAGGGCTCCTAAAGGAGCCCTCTGATCAGGGTTTATACTGTTTGTCATTTTGATATATTTTGTAAAATTCAACCCTTAAAAGTACAAAATGGACTAGACTAATTTGAAAACTAGAATTTTCCATTGAGGTTTCAGTGTGGAAAGGGTTAAGAAGCCTGATAGGGCAGTCTTGTCCGGATCTATATTGTTTGCTCAAGCATGTCTGTCCTATTATTTAGGGTAATTATGGTACTTCAATTTATTATAACAACACTTACATTTTACACCGGTTCTGAGTCTACACACAGTGTGTTCAATGACCGCTTAAAGTAAGGGTGAGTTCATGCAAACACCATCCAGGTCCATCTCACCAATATAGTGCTCCCTCCCTACAACGTCCCTCCTAACAACAATTCGATCCGTACAGGAATACTTGCCGATGTTGCCAAAACAAAGATAATGAACGTATGTTTAACGCTTTCACTGCCATGACGTCATATGCTTTAAATATTTATCGCAGGCTTTTATTGGTTAAATCTGGTTTTTTAGTACAATGCCTTAAATAATATCATAATAATGCTATTTAGTTTGCATCCTGATCAGACGCAGCCTTACTCGGCGTCTGATCAGGCTTCAAACTGTTTTCAAATAACCATCGTACTCGGGGTAAGGCATTGAAGAGGTTAGTCTTCCTTTCCGATAACAACTCCCTCCGAACAAAACGCAAAACATTTGTCTCCGAAATGGTGTTGTTGTAGAGCGGGAAAAGTGTATATATAAATTATTTAAATAGTAAAACATAATTATGTTTTTAAATTCCGTTTAGCAAGATTGAAAATGTTTGCCCACTTATAGGGATGTTGCAAAAACAATACATGTAATCGGACGCAGAAAACCCTATTGTACACCATCAGATTCCATATAAGATCAATTTACACCGATAACAAGTTGCTATATAAAGTTTCAGAAGTGAATGAGTTATACACTGATGATATTGTACGATGAACGGCTAACGAGTGTTGCCTACTTTCAGGCTATGCTGAACCCACTACCCCATAACCTGTTTCTAGTTCTGAAAATAGTTGATCACTTAAAGCAGGTTGAGAGTAAAGTAGAATGCGCCTTAAGGCGCATTCTGCTTCACTTTCAGCCTGCTTTTAGCAACCATCTGCTTGGATACAGAAACTATTTCATATGGCACATATTTATGATTGTATAAATTGGAACTATTTTCTTGAATGGAAGAATAAGTTAATGGCGTAAAAAAGCGTATTTATGTGGTAATGGGTTAAAAGATGTACTCTAAAACATGCATACATGTACCCTGTTTTTGAAAAGGCTGAACTATAGTTACAGCCTAAACATTTATGATCTTATCCATCTCTGTTGGAATCATTTTTTGATATTAAGTTCTTGAAAACATGTTTAATTGCATCTTTTGTCGGCTATGCTGCACGCGTAGTGCATCTTGCTAAATGTATGCATGTTCATAAACATATACATCTTTTGACATCTATGTTAAATGTGTGCATTAATACAGTAAAACCTCTCTATTACGACCACTAAAGTATGTTAATTATTAGGGTGTTTTACGGTAGGTGACCGCTTAAAGCAAGGTAACAATGAAACAGAAAGCTCCTAAAGGAGCTTTCTGTTTCATTGTCACCTTGCTTTAAGCGGTCACCTCTCTATTATACAATCAATTAGCCTTCGTTTTAGTGGTCGTAATAGCGAGGTTTTACTGTATATGCAAATGCATGTATAAGTTTGACTTCCATGCACTTACCTACGCTCGTATACATTGCTACGTCATTGTAGATATTGGGCTGGTACCAATCTTGCTAAATATTTAAACTAAAATGTACCGTCTACATGTTCAATAAATACAATAAAGAAAACTGGTTTCCGTTCTGTTTTGCTGAGTATGGCTTAAGGCAATATTAAAGTAAAGCCGAAAGGTCCGTTTTGAGCTTTTCGTTCCACTTTCATTTTAGTTTAAACCTACCTCCGTCTTTAACCCACTTAACCCTTTACCCCATAGCCTGTTTCTAATTTTGGAGACTACTTAAAGAAGGTTGAAAGTAAAGCAGAATGCGCCTTATGGCGCATTCTGCTTTACTTTCAGCCTGCTTTAAGCTACATGTACCATCTGCTAAAAAATAGAAAATATTTCATATGATACATATTCATGACTTTAAAAATTGGAACTATTTTCTTCAGTGGATGAGTAAATTGACGGCGTAAAAATGTGTATTTAAGGGGTGATGGGTGAAAAGTCTTCGTTTACACTGACATTAATGTTATCAGGAATTCAAATGGATGTGCATCTGCATGACTTCTATGAACTAACGATTGTCACAATGTGCATGCCGTTTCATCGATTCACCTATTTCCACTGAACTACAGTTTAAATGCAGTTCTCTATTGGTTTCATGTTTGCGCTTTAAATAGAATAACGTTAACCACCATGTCTCCAAGACATTGTTTTTATTACTCTAAATAGTTTTATGCGATTTCAAGCAACATTCCCCAGAACAGAGCCGTTTCGATTTTTCCATTTTAGAATAGGCTCAGTTTGTCAAACAGTTTCGTTCTTGCCAGGAACTAAAATGTTGGCATATATTAAAGTGGATGAATACGTTATTCGTTCCCGTTCAACCCTTCCATGTTCTACTTTATCGTGAGATGTTTACCACTTCACTTCCATATTGTTTTAAGGATGAATCTTTAACACAATTTATTGGTATCCATTTACGTAGTTGCTATAGATACTTTGCTATAGATAATGCTAATTGTATACATACAGTGGAGAATCTGTTATTCTTTCCCGATAAACGCGTTTACGCTAAAACTATTTTTTCTTTTACAAACAGTTTGGAGCCAGATCAGACGCCGGGTTACCCGGCGTCTGATCTGGCTCCAAACTGTTTGCCACCAATATAAACATGAGTTATCAGAATTGTGCAAAAGTTGTTCTTTTCTACGTTTTAGTGCTTTGCGTTTGCGTACGTTTGCGTACGTTTGCGTTTAAACGGGAAAGAATAACAGATTCTCCACTGTATATATAATGTCTTGTCTCCATGAGCTAGTGTTGCCATGTTCAAGCTTTTACACTTATATACCAACCTTTACTCTATTGCAGTTTAATTCCCCCGATATTTCAAATTGAACAGTACGGTTTTCAATGTTTTAACTATTTATGGTGATTATGATTAATTTCTAAACTTTTAGATTTCACTCAAACTATATTAAAACTTTACCCATGGGAGCTTTTAAAGGTAAAGCTTTTGATATATTTTGTCCAAGCTGTTAACCACTCATATTATTTTCTCAAGTTTAAACAAGATCAAAATCAATTATAATACTTTTCGCAGACGATATATTTAAAGCATGTATTTAAAGCAGACGATAATAAAGCATGATAAGGTGTAAAAAGTTGACATTTTTTAGGCTAAGGGTATGGAAGAACAATATCAATGTCAAACTGTCACTCGGCATCTTTTCAGGATCCAAAATGTTTGCAAACGTCATCAGTATACGTCACTGCCAAACGAATATTTTAAGAATGAGATTGCCTTGACAGCGGTGTGCAACATTCTTATGATGAAATATTGAAATCGACTGTAAGTCTGTAATAGTATCACTGCTGTATGTTGCTATTCACATTTTGGCGTGGCTCACCTCAGGATTTGCTGAACATTGTTCACACAAAAAACACAATTTTACCTTCACTTGAATTAAATCCTGCGTTTAACACATTGCCAGTTTAAACTTCAAATGGACAACAAATTAATTGTAGTCCATTTTAACCATACAGCATGGTTTCACAATGTATTCAATGTATTGCAAAATGACAAATAGTGCAGACTCTAAAGAAGGTTCTCTGCTCTGCTCAGCTCTGAGTAGTAACGTTCTTTTACTCAGAGCAAAAGTTGTTGTTTTTTCCTTTACCTTTGACTTTTCGGAGATGTCACATCCCCTTCATCTGCAAGACTACACTGGCTTGGGTCGCATGGCCGGTGAATGGTCACATCACGCGAGGATACCGTCACACATCCGCGGTGGCTCCAATCTCTCGTTCCTGTTTAGCGATGGCCTACACTGCTTGATCTCTTTTGCCTCCTTGAATTTCCGTTTCCAAAACGCATTTCAGTGCATCTACCTATTCGTCATGTAATGCTTTTGTTATTTTAGCAAATAGCCAAATATTTACCTGTATCGTGACAGATGTGTGCATTAAGCATGCTTAAAGTAGAGCAAAAATCATCTGGCTTGAACATGTGAAACAAATGTAATGGGGGAAAAGGGTTATGAGTTGCAACTTCGATTTGAATTTAGTTGATTTCTTACATATACATGTAGAACTACGATGGGACATATAGGCAAGAAATACAATATTCCATACAAAACTTACTTATTCGGCACTAATCTACTTTGTCAAAGACTAAACTTAGTTATGATTGTACGTCCTTTTTTTTTTTTTTTGTATTTGTTTTCTGTTTCTACGTAAAACAGAACAACATCAAAACACCAATAACCATGATAATAATTGAGCAATAACATTGAAAAATCTGTCTTATTGCATTTCAAACAGTGGCGGCTGATCTTGATCTACTCTGTTTGACACTCACATGCATCAAAAGCATTTGATATAGCTGCATTTATAAACGATATTTGGCAGTGTAGACCAAACTCAGATACAAAGCCTAGGATGACAATGATGCTTGGTCTATACAATGTTCCAATGCAATAAGGCTGGTTTGGTCATGACACGGCACATATATTATACAGTGGAGAATCTGTTATTCTTTCCCGTTTAAACGCAAACGTACGCAAACGCAAAGCACTAAAACGTAGAAAAGAACAACTTTTTGACAATTCTGATATTTCATGTTTATCTTGGTGGCAAACACTTTGGAGCCTGATCAGACGCCGGGTTACCCGGCGTCTGATCTGGCTCCAAACTGTTTGTAAAAGAAAAAATAGTTTTCGCGTAAACGCGTTTATCGGGAAAGAATAACAGATTCTCCACTGTAAGTACAATGTATATGTATGTTTCTAATGCCAATCTAAACCCACCTCCTTAATTATAAAGCGTTATGCACATTCCCAATGAGGACCCTAATTACTAGATAACGGATTTGTTTCTAGTTTCATTGAGGCTTTTATCAAATCCTTAAATCTCCTGATGTGAAACCAGTGGCCTTTGAACAAAACAGCAGACGACACTTATGTAGATGACGATACCTATTATCAGGTAATATAGAGTTCCATGCGCTGTGTGAATCGCAACTAGGCGTTATATCACAGAAAATCACAATACTATAATTATAAATACAGTTAAAACCCTCTATTACGACGATACCACTTAATATCAGAGACAGTGTGATATTATACAGAAACATATTTATATATAATACAGTAAAACCTCTCATTTACGATCACTAAATTGGGTTAGATATTAGGTAAGGTGACAGTAACACAGAACGCTCCTGAAAAAAGTCCGTGAAGGAGCTTTCTGCTTTTATTTCATCTTGCTTTAAGCAACCACCTGTTCTAAACCTAGAAAACGTAATAGCATGCAGTGGTCGTATTCTATGGGCTAACTAAAGGTTGCTATGCTACGGATTATTTCTTTCAGAAAAGGTGTATATACAGTAACACCCCTCTATTATGACAACTAAAAAGAAGGTTAATTGATTTATGAAAGACGGTGGCAGTTTTAAGCAAGGTGACAGTTAAACAGAAAGCTCCTAAAGAAGTTTTCTGTTTAACTGTTACCTTACTTTAAGCAGTAACATGTCGTAAAACCTAATAATTAACACAATATAGTCGTCGTAATAAAGAGATTTTTCCGTAACAGGTAAAGTTAGAATAGATTTTACAAAGTATCAGTTATCTCGTGTACGGTTTTCTTTGAACTCACGCTGTAGCATGATCAATGTGAATAATGGCGGGGAATAATGGGTTACACGACACCTTCTGGCTCCTCTCAATTGATTTATCAACATAAAAATAGTGTCATTTATATGCAGTGATAAGAAGACTAATACTTTCTCTGCCAACTCTTATACTTCTATAACAACAACTACCGACACTACATCTAAAACTACAATAACTTCTACAACAAATTTTACTACTAAATCTGTTCAAATGAGTACTTATAATACTTCTGTTGCTGTTTCTAGCACTTCAATGTGTACCTTTACTTTTACTACTACCACTGCTTCTACTTTTGCAATCACTACTATTACTATTTAAACTACTACCACTGCTACTACTACTACTACTACTACTACTACTACTACTACTACTACTACTACTTACTATTATTACTCCTACTTCTATATAACTGTTGAAATTATCTTGAAATTTTAATATAATTATATTGGTTTTATTACTCAATTATTTGGCAAAAAGGGGCCAGAAGAATGCCAAACAGTGTAGACCCTGGTCAGATTACTCCCTCAAGAAAACAACACGGAACACCCTGTTTATTTCGTGTAATTATCTTGAAATTAGAACAAAATGTTTTTTTGAAAAATGATTGTTCAATTATTGGACCAAAAAGGTGCAAATCAACTGAATGGCAAACCGTGTAGACCTTGATTAGACAGCTCCTGGGGGAGCAGTCTAATCGGGATCTACATTTTTGCTCAGGCTTGTCTGTCCCCATTCTTAGGAGCATTACGGTACTTCTAATTCTCTATAATATCACTTACTTTCCGGTTCTGAATCTACAGTGTATGCAATGGCTGTTTACCTTATATATTATGCATTTAGTTACATTTTCCTGGGCATTAACTCTTTCCTCCCTGAAACTTTAAATGGACAATTCCAGTTTCCATTTTAGTCTAGTCCATTTCTGACTTTTAAGGGTTGTTTCTGTCAATGTTTAGCATTGTAACAAACAGTGAAGACCCTGATCAGAGGGCTCCTTTCGGAGCCCTCTGATCTGGGTCTTCACTGTTTGCATAGGACATGTGTACTATTCACATGTACACTGTTTGAAAAGGACGCCTATATGCGGGACTAGGGTTCAAAGAGTTAACCTCTTAGATTTTTTCATCTTTACTTCCATGACGTCATTATATTTTTGCCGTTAGCTTTTATTTTTCAAAGTTAAATTTAAGGCATTATGACATAAGAAATATAAAATTGAGTACCAAACAGTTTGGATCCAGATTAGACGCCGCGTTGCGCGGTGTCTGATCAGGATCCAAACTGTTTGCAAATAGCCATTGTATTCAGGGTAAAGCAGGTAAGAGACTTTTCACGTTGTTAGCATAACCGCCCAATTTAGGGCTTTGATCTGTAAAGATTAGCCGAAATAAAGATTTTGAGTTGAGTTGAGTTGAAAACATTCCGTCTCGTGATAATAGTCATAGCACCTGGCTCGACTAGCCTGGGAATTTCTAGCTAAGTGTGACGTCTCACCGCCGCAGTGTCGACCATCTGTCGATAGCAGCTCTGGAATTATACATATCCTGTCACTGTCACGAATTTGACACCACAAAAGTTGAACGAGCTATGGAATTTGGACATACATGTAATTTGCAGACTATGCCAAGTAAGCTTCAACCCTAAATGAGTTAAGATTCTAAATATCAAACATATACAAAATTAATACACGTATATTTCAAAGCGTGAGTCACAACCGTTTGGGATCAGGCTAAATGCGTCTTGAAAAATTGAAAAAAGTTCAATCCCAACACTGCCAATAAACTCTGTTTAAAATGAAAAGTGATAATTCATTACATGAACTGGAGTTACTTTGTCCCCATTAATCTTTGTAACCCCTTTACGGCATTTATTCAACAAGTTCTTACTTATTGATGTATGAATTCATTTCTTACATTTAGATTTGAAGAATTTCGACTACACATAAATCGATACGAGGGTCAAACAGTTGGGATCCTGATCAGACGCCGACAAAGTCGGCGTCTGATCTGGATTCAAATTGCTTGCAAAACCGAGTGTATTCGAGTTTGGTAGAACAGGGAGTTCAGGAAACTTAACCAATCACTGAACAAAGTAAAGAAACAGTATTGTTCCCCATCGACCAATTTTGTAGTTTTGCTTTTACACATGGACGCATAGATATTTTGATACAAAATTAAACACCCAATACCACTCATATTCGGCCAATGATAAATAAGTTACATGTAGATTTGCTTCAAGCAGACGACACTACAGCGTGTAATAAGGGAATGACATAAAAACCTGCCTACCTATAATGGATACGGGTACTTTAAAAGTTTATTGTCAGTCAGAATAATGTAAAACACTTAATTTGCAATAGAACATCTAATAAAAGTGGGTATAAAAACTAGCCGACACAAGACAAGCTAGTACAGAAGGGAGGGAAAAGAGTATCCGATAACCGCACCACTACCTGTTTTATGAAAGTGTTTTGTTTTCTTTGAGGGGATTGTGTAGCTTACAAATCTTCAACCTTTTGTAAATACATTGGAGAAAACGTTATTCTTTCCCCAATAAACGCGTTTACGCTAAAAAATATTATTTTCAGTGCGGGTAACCCGGCGTCTGATCAGGCTCCAACCTGTTTGCCACTCAGATAAAAATGAAAAGACAAAATTTTCAAAACGTTGTCCTTTTCTACATTTTAGTGTTTTGCGTTTGCGTTTCGTTTGCGTTTAAACGGGAAAGAATAACGTATTCTCCACTGTACAGTGAAACGTGGAAAAGTCGACTCTCTGTCATGGAAAACAATGGGTATCACTTTTTACCACCGCGTTTGAAACGTTTCCATGGTTATTTTTGTTCTGGAATTTTCTCGTCACAGGACTTATATTTCATCTAACACCACACTTTCGGTGTGTTTGCTGCATCTCCATATAGATTTGACTCACCAACAGTCCCTGTACCTGAAATGCTTCTTTGCTGTCATTTTATAGGGGAACTCGGTAAAAGTTTTTAAACTAACAACTGCTTGTATGAAATTGTTTGATTCCTTAACACACTGTGCATACATTTTTTGTGTTTTAGTAGTTTCCATTTAAATCCACTCTTGTTTGTTTCAGGAAAGTGGTTGCTACAGTACGATGAAAGTATTTTCCTGTAGGATCTGTTGACATTATTTTCACCCAGCTTTGCGAAACAATAGCTTAAAGCTATGATTTATATGACCGTTGTTTAGGACAGATGTTTGCTACAAGCAGAATGAAAGTAGAACGTTAATAATCTCAAAGTTTATTGGTCGAAAAAGCAGGACTTCTCGGTTGGTGCACTTTGTCTTTCCGTGTACCGCATTTCTTGGGTGTTCTTTTATGTTGCTTTTTCAAGCTTTTCAGCACCATAAAATCGTTGGGTTTGCCCTAATTAACGTAATTTCGTCTTCTTCAATACTACTATTTGTACTTTTGTATTTTTAGTTGTAAAACGGTCTGTCTGAAGACACATCGGTCTTTTAAACGGCTCGATCCTGATCAGACGCCGATTTATTGGATGCCTGATCGGGATCCAAACTGTTTGCAAATTCGACAGCAGTCACCTACTGGTATAATAGCAAAAGTGATATAAAAATAGTTTAGTAACAATTAACCTATTTAAGCCTATAGTGTATATCAAAGGGGTCATTGGCAAACAGTGTAGACCCTGATGAGACGCCGCGTAACGCGGCGTCTCATCAGGATCTACACTGTTTGCTCATTGCATATTACATATGAAATGTTCTGCTGTATGGAAAACCAATTGCAGTGTTCTAAGATCAATGCACATGTATATCTATAATGAAATCTTCCAGCAAATACATACAGTCGAACTTCGATATCTCGAACTCGCTTAACTCGAACTAACCGATATTTCGACACATGAATTACATTATGTCATGTTCGGTTAAGTCGAACATACAGTAGTTCAAAGTTAAAATGTAGCGTAGCCACGTTTTAACCTTGAACTACGGTATTGTTCGACATAACCGAGTTCGAGATATCGAAGTTCAACTGTATAGGAAAAGTTCATTCGAGGCAATACCCAGGCATAAATGGGTTAAAGCAAGCCACATTGGTCTGTCATGTAACTGAGTGCGATGAGTTTGGTTTGTCAGTGCGAATGTTTAACCTCTTCCCTGTCAGAACCCACTACAAGTACATCGACACTTGCAAACAGTTTGCATCCAAATCAGACACCGATTAATTCGGCGTCTGATCAGGATCCAAACTGTTTGACATTAGTTTTGAGTTTTCATTCCCCACCGTCAATTCACCTTACCACCTAATTAAAGAATAATCAGAAAGCATTTAAAGCAGACACTATTCTTACATTAACCCTTTCCTCCCTTAAACATCAAATTGACAATTCTAGTTTTCAATTTAGTCCAGTCCATTTTTGAAATTTTACAATATATCAAAATGACAAACAGTGTCCTTAAGGAGCCCTCTGATCAGGGTCTACACTGTTTGCACAGGACAGGTGTGCTCCTCGCAGGTACATGTACGATGTGTGCAAATGACGCATATATGCGTGAATAGGGTTCAAATAGATAAACGGGTAATTCGGTACGGCCAAAAATGCGTTTCCCCTGTTTTGTGAATGAAAATAATGGACTTACCCGGTGGATATGGATACATGTTCTTTGAAATCAATCCTGCTTGTTGTCTTAATGTTTGTAATGTTTTTTTCTTGGTTTGTTTCCAGAGTTTTTGTCGGCATCACTGTTTGCGGTAAGGACACAACAGGGATGAACGGATGATACATATTGTGTTTCAACAAATGTACTTAACCCCTTCACTGCCTAACCCCGAGTACAATGATTATTTGGAAACAGTTTGGATCCTGATCAGACGCCGCGTTTAGCGGCGTCTGATCAGGATCCAAACAGTTTGATACTCATTTTAATATTTTTTAAATCAAAATACATAAAATCTAAATTTGATATATTAAAGCAGACGACAATATTTTAAAACCGATGACGTCATGACAGTGAAGGGGTTAACCCTCGCATCACCAGATTTAATCGCCAATTTTAACCATTCACCATCTTTATAAGTGTTGCCTAGCCTACTATTTCAAAATAAGATTTAAACTAGCAGTTTGACCTAAGAAATATTGGTATGACTGTCAAGCAGTTTGGGTCCTGATTAGACCCAGCTTAACAGGTTGCAACGTAGATAAAGGGGCCTATAATGTTATGTGTGCTGTTGGCAGACCTCAAATATCTGCTGTAACCAGAAGTTGGATGCAGATGAGACTCCGTTTAACTCGGTAACATCATCTTGGCCGGTGCGGATAGACACAAGATATATACAAGATATTTTATTGTAATTAAAGGCCACCGGCCCACAATACATTAATACAATAAGTTACAAATATATAAGTACAGTGTTGCAAATCAAAGACGTCCGTTATATACTCATGTCAAAATTATACGCGTAGCTGTTATGAATCTATACAAATTGTTGCATGGTTAAAGAGTTCCGCTATATTTGACTGAAGCTTAGAATTGGCTGAAAGTAAAGCAGAATGCACCTTAAGGTGCATTCTGCTTTACTTTCAACCCACTTCAAATTGTAACCTGATTTCGAAACCGGGAACCGGCTACGAAATCGGGAACCGGTAAGATATAGTAATTATTCCGTAGTATATAAATAAAGTTTATTACTGTTGTTTTGTATCAGTGTACTTATTTCAGTCCTAAAGTTTCGTTAAACAATACTTAGTTCTAAGAAAAGGATTGAAGGAAGACAAGTCATATGGTATTCCTCTCAGAACAGTTAAGACATCATCCTTGTTTCTAAGAAAATCAGATTATTATGTTCCATGAGGTCTGAATTATGTACTGATAAGATCGTTGGTAAACAAGGGATTAACTGTTGTTTTTCTAACATACGGTGCTCTCTTCCTACAACGGCCCTCACAACAACGACTCCCTCCGAATAACGACCCTTGTCGCTGTTCCAGAAACAAGACATTTATATATAACGCTTTTACTTCTGCAATATCGTTTGCTTAAAGTTGTCGTCTCCTGTTTTCCTAAAAGTTACATATTGGACATTTTGACAGAAAAAAACGTAATGACAAGTGACAAACATCTTGAATCCAGATCAGACGCCGCGTTACGCGGCGTCTGATCTGGATTCAAGCTGTTTGCAAATGTAAAATATGTCCCTCCCTATAACGACTCCCTCCGAACAACGCACACATGTTTGTCTCCCATTTGGTGTCGTTGTAGAGAGGGAACACTGTATGTTCCATTTTTTCACCAAACACTACGACGTGATTACTCGTTAGAATAGTCACTTCGAGACGAGTATCAAGAGTAGTCACAACATAGGCTTTGTTTGATAATACATGTATATCAAGATACCAGGCGTGTAAGTTCCCCGCAATCATGGTCTTGAGCTGGAACGTCTATGGTGTCTTATTCATGAATATGTCAAATACCCAAAGAAACTTTCTAATTCGCATTGAGTTTAATAATCTTTCGTCGTTTACAAAATCTGATTTTGTTGATAATCGATTTTTTTCCAACCGGCTTTATTTAAGAAATGAATGGATTTTTTTTCGGCGTTCAAGCGAAATGAACGACAGAAAATTATCGGCAAATACCATAAATCGCAGATAGCCGCTGTTTATAAGGTATGTCAATTTTCTTGCAATAAAACTCGTTAATAAAGAAGAAATTTAGTCGGGAATCATGGTTTTCACTAATAGGAAGGCATAGATCGGTTAAGAACAAATTTTGAACAATCCGCCAAATGTTTGCTGTCAAAGTTCCAAAGATTAATTCGCGAATGAAAACTGCATATGCCCCGCCTCCCCTTCGAAACTTATCAACAAGTCCCGCCCTCTTGAAAAGTGGTGTTTATACGAAATGAACACCCGTTTTGCCAATGGAATTAAATGGGGCGATTGTAAATATTGGCATATTTTTTATCGATCAGTTCTTAAGTAACATTTTAAAGCAGTTCTTAATAACAATCGTTTTGATATTTTCAAAACCATTGGATTGTAGGATTAGCTAGTTCTGCATGCTTTTTATATGTTGAACATGTAATGTAAAATGTATATAGTGTTATATGGTGATAATAGTCTCTTATAATTCTTTAAAGAATGGCATGGTTTACATGTTGTGATATGAAATGTGATACAATGTATATATGTATATTAAATGTAACCATGATGAGACTCAAATAAAGATTAAATCTATAATTCAAACCGACAGTTGTTCAATTAGTATGTTATTTTCCTCTGTCAGAAATTTATTTGGATATGATTGTTCATATTAGCGCCAGGTGTGCGTATCTGTCAGGACAGAGCTAATTCCAAGGCTCCTTAAGTTAAAAAGGCTAAAACTGAAAGGTTCAATCTTGCTAAAAGGTTCCATTTTCAGTTTGATAGTACGGTCAGTATAATGATGTGACCAGAATTAGAAAATGGCATTAGGCTACTCTTGAAATTTGTATGTGTCAAATCATACCAAGCACAACTGATATACCGAATATTCATTGTAGATTAATAATGAATCTAAATATATGAGAATACTAATTTTACTACTGATTGTTACGTGCACTACTGTGGACATCCTCAAAGCTATACAGTAAACCCTCTTTATTACGACCACTAAACTTTGTTAATTAATGGGTGTTTAAGGCAGGTGACTGCTTAAAGCAATATGACAGTGAAACAGAAAGCTCCTTTAGGAGCTTTCTGTTTCACTGTCATCTTGCTTTATGCTGTCACCTGTCTTTTATACAATCAATTAGCATTCGTTTTAGTGGTCGTAATAGAGAGGTTGTACTTTACTTAATGGACGAACGATTGAAATTGGTAAGTGTTATTTTCAAAAGAAAAACTAGTTTTTAAATGTGGATTTACCATACTAATTTAGTTAAACCCTTATAATTATGTTTTAAGATAAAAATGCCAAAAATATGTACATGTAAGTACATAAACATTCTGTTCCTGTATATAAAATTATTTTCCAATTATAACTTACGATAGTTTTACTCCCTTTTGAATACGAGCTTAGAGTCAAACAGTATTGATACTGACCTGGGCCCCGTTTCATAAAACATCTTACGACAAATGTTGTCGTAAGTCAAAACTTTAAAATACATTTAATCTATGATTCCTCTATCTAATCCTGTCTTGTGACATCTTTTTGGAATCGTCTTGAAAAGACGATTCCAAAAAGATGTCACAAGACAGGATTAGATGGAGAAATAAATAATAATTGGTACTTTTATAATCTGACTTACGACAACATTTGTCGTAAGATGTTTTATGAAACGGGCCCCAGGCGCGGAATTACTCGGTTTCCGATGTTTGCAAAGTATGCCAGTTCGCGACTAAGATATTATTATCAGATATTGTTATTGTTGTTGTTTGTTTGGAGTTCGAAATTTAATCTTTCAAGTTAGTAATAACAGTGAAGTAATGTATTCTGATTTAGAGTTCTTTAAATTGGTTTTCTTTGGCCACGCCAACTATCCGAGACTACATCATCAAAGACGATCCAGGGTTAAACGTTATTCGGGGTTTACAAGCTTTATGGATACGGGCTCTAGTCACCCGACCTAAATCCAAAATTGCTTGGCGCTCAATTGGATATGTGTCAAGTTAAAAACAAAGTCAATAAAATGTTATATTGAAAAAATGTTCTTAATCTTCGCTCCATAAATGATAATTTCAACATACAATAGTATGTTAGGGTTAAACAATCCTTTCCGAACAGAGGTGAGTGTAATCTTTCTGATAATTAGTCTTAATCATACGGAATTTCGCCAGATAGTAAAATAATGATAAATATCGCCCTGATTTAAAGATCTTAAAAAAGAGATATGGTTTGTTTTTCAAAGGACATTGTAGATATATGTATACCCAGTTTGTAATGTATAGGTACTATGTCACTTATAAACTCCGACATCTGAATCAATCGGTTTGCTATTGAGTTAGATTGAGTTGAACATATCAAGGGATTATCAGGATTATTTTGGCGTTGCCTTATCAATACTGATATGTTTATTTCTTTGATATTGTTAAAACAGATGTTGTATTTCGCCTCAAAGCAAATAACTACCTACGCTAATTCTTTATATGAACGGTCAGATCAGTCCATAAACACCACGGCGTCCAGTTCGAATACCAACACACTATGTAGACCTACATTAATTCAAGAGCTATTTCATTATTACTTTTATATACATTAAAGTAATATAGCGAATATTTTTTGTGTTCATGGAGGTATAAAAAACCTGGTCACACTGTATGAAACCGCGAACCGAAGCGGTTTCATACTAAAGTGTGACAAAGTTTTTCTTTCATATTTCTATGAGCACAAACTATATTCGATATATTACTTATATTTTATTATCACTACTGAATGTAAGAAAGAAATTAAACAGAGAATCTGACATGAGTGCTCATTATTTAGCACTTTTTCAGCCGTATGTTGAAGTCCCTCCGCCATATAAGTTTACCACAAAAACGTAACCTTGTTTTGTAGTAACCTCATCGCCAATGACGCTATTTGGCGCCCTGCTTCAGGCAGCGCTTGGGGAGAACGAATAAGAAAAAGTAGTCCCGACAAGGCGTGACCTAATGTTTTTGTTCATGAGGTTATGGACAAAGCTTTACAGCCAATCACAGCTAACCAAAAGTAATGAAAACAAACAATGTTAAAGTATGTGTATATACATGTAATCCAATCTGCCACATATAAATTATTTGGAAAAGATTTAACTGTAGCGTATTTAAAACACCCATCGTTTCCCATTTAAACGAAACGCCTTGCAAATAAATGTAGAAAATAACAATGTTTTAAACTGTTGGCAAATAATTTTTATCTTAGCAGACGTCAGGTTCTGGTTCCAAACAGCTTGACAAGGAAAATGATTGCTCTATTAGCGCAGAAACGTTTGTTGAACAATAAAAACGTCTTCCTCATTGTAGAAAACAAATATCTCACAGTATTTGGTGAAAGTAGCTAGATCTATATCCTAGTTCAAAATATGATTGTATGCAATGTTTTATTCCATGAAATTTTGGTATTGCTTTTTACATTTTATTCTATCCAACATTAGGTAACTTGTGTGAACCAACGGGTACTATTAATTCAAATTTACAAAGCAATATATTACAAAATGACAAACCATACAGATTCTGACCAGAGGTCAGAGCCCCAGATAAGGGGGGTATTTCAAAAACAAAAATCTTCATTTCTCAATTAAACCCTATGGTGTCACCACTCATTAGAATCGTCTCTTCGAGACGATTCTAATGAGTAGTAACACCATAGGATTTTGTTTTAAAATAAGTGAGAAAATGTGGGATTTGTGCAGTTTACTCCCTCTTATCTGGAGCTCTGGAGGTTTCAGTAGACGCCATCTGTTCAGGATATACACAATTGGAATGGGTTAAGTGTACCCTTACTAGTTCACTGTAAATGACGCATATTTTTGACCAAATGGGGTTATTGGACAAGGACATTAGATACCCTATAGGTTTATCCTGTTTGAGTCGCGGATCAAACGCCAAGAATGGCAAGAATCCTTCCAAACGAAATATAAGATACATGAATGTTCAAAACACATCTTCCTGAACAAATGTGGGCTTAAATAAGTTAAGTTCGTTTCATAAAGTATTGCATGGAAAAGTAACCGATAACAAGTGTTTAAAAATAGGTTTGTAAACAAATTGGTGTCAAACTAATATTTGCAGTTTGTTTGATTTTATTTCGATTAGAAACAATTTGTAGAGTTAAAGTAGACGATGCAACTTCGCAGTGAAAGAGTTATAGGTAGCTCAGTTTCTGTTAATGATTCCTGCTTAACCTTGTGCATGTTATGTAATTGTCGTCTTCAAATTTAATTTTGTCGTATGCATCAATGCTATGAGTTTATTTGTATGCATTTTCGTTTTGAAAATTGCATCAGAGTTACAAACAGTTTGGAACCAGATGAGACACCGACTTACTCGACATCTCATCTGGTTCAAAACTGTTTGTAATTGCTACCTTATTTCCTCAAGCAGCGTACATAAGGTTAATTGATTTAAAGCAGGGACAACTCTTGTTCTCTTTACCGCTTGTATGCTATGGGTGAATTCGTGATGATTGTTTACAAACAGTTTGGATCCAGATGAGACACTGAGTTACTCGGCGTCTTATCTGGATCCAAACTATTTAACACTCTTGTAATATTTGCTGAAAGAAAATGTAGATAAATAAACGGTACGAACTGTTGCAGACGACATATCTTACAGCCGACAATTACGTAACATGCTAAAGGATCTAAAAGAAAATTGTCAAATGGGTTTGGCGACAGGTTAACGTTTCCATTGCCACGGACGCCAAAATGTGCGTTTTCAAACAATTTGGATCCTGATCAGACGCCGCGTAACGCGGCGTCTGATCAGGATCCAAACTGTTTGACACTTGTTTCGAATGTTCGTCAGTCTTGCCGCCTTAAATCTAATTTTGAAACGATTTTGCAGACAACAATATTGAAACAGACGACAATATGACGGTGAAGGGGTAAAAATCTCACGTTTACTTTGGCGTTGAAAGGGTTAAGAGTAAGAGAGCGAGAAAGTATGATCTCGGGAAGATATGCGGATTTCACGAGTCCTGTTCAGAAAGTGTTCGGTGCCACTGTGTTTGGGTGATAGTAGAAGAATGTTGAGAGAATTCGGGGGAGAAAAAAATACTTGGTTACAATCAATAGAATAGCATGTCATGGGAACATTAAACCGACCTGGGTCTCAAAGAGTGATCTATCCTTGAAAGAACAGTCGACAGTCTGACTGGAACTCGCAAACAATCTAGATCCGGACTACATCGGATCATCTACGTTGTTTGGGGACTACCATTAATGATTGGTACTAATTTTCTATCAATACTTTTGTTACAAGAGATGTGGCACGTTTATTGTTAAAGAAGTCGGAATTTTATTAGCGAACGACGTTTTTCTTTGCGCAGAAGCTGTAGATATGGTAGATTAATGGCCCGAAATCGATAGGATACGATAAAAAGACACGCATGTGATTACGATGCAGCGGCCGAGGAAGAATAGGAACCCGACCTGAGCGATACATTAGCCAGACTTCACTTTATTATCTCGAAGCTTCACCTTTAGCGCACCTAAATAGTCGTTAATACCAGAAGTAGATTCTATTGAATTATGTTTCTTGAGTAACGTCCCCTCTTTATATATTAACAGAAGCAACTGAGTCAACGACCAGTTACGATCCTGACAAGGGATAAAGTTTAATGGGCGACGTTATTGGCCTGGAGCTCAAGACAGGTCAAAAGAGATACTAGCAGCATTACCAGTGGTTGGTCTTAGATTGTCAGGGCTGCCATTTCTCCGGATTTTTTCCCAGTTCATGGTAGCTTAAAGCAGGCTGAAAGTAAAGCAGAATGCGCCCTAAGGCGCATTCTGCTTTACTTACAGCCTGCTCTAAGCAGTCGCATGTCAACAAAACAAGAAAAAGGCTACGGGGTAAAGGTACGATTCGTCAAATCACATTTGAAAAATGCAAATTTGGAAATCTTAGGATTTTTCTTGTCAACTTATGGAAGCCCTGGATTGTTTACCATTCATCTGTTTGCATACTTGGCAAATAATGCAGCGTTATTTTGTTATTGAGCGTTGAAGCTTCACATTGTGTTAGCCGGATCCAGTAAGAACTAAATAGTGCATAATCCAGTACAGGCCTAGACAAAACTGGGTCCAGTAAAGGATCTTTTTGTGCAGAGTCCAGTATAGAACCTGTTGGAGCCGGGTTCAGTAAAGAACTAATTTGTGCAAATAATCTAAATAAGGGGAGATCCTTTGAAAGCACAGAAAACAAAGCAAATACTGAAAATTGCAGACTCGGTTTAATTGAGTCTGTTCATGAGCAATACTTAAATATGCAACAGTGCTCACGCCCCTAGCACCAGCTTAAGCGGAATTCAACTTTCAACTGTAAATGCGCTGAAATCAATGATTCCAAAGGACCAGAAAGTATAAGCCCAGTATAGAATTCGTCAAAGGCCGGTCCAGTAAAGCATTGTTTGTGCAGAGTCCAGTATAGAAACTGTTAGATCGGATCCATTAAAGAACCTATGAACAGTGCTCCCTCCCTTCAACGGCCCTCCCAACAACAACTTCCTCCTTACAACGACCCTTGTATTGTTCCCCAAGCAAGATAATAATGCCTAACGCTTTTACTACTGTAATATCGTCTGCATAAAATTGTCGTCTGCTGTTTTTCTGAAAGTTACATATTGGACATTTTGATGGAAAAAAATACTTCATGACGAGTGCCAAACAGCGTTACGCGGCGCCTGATCTGGAATCGATCTGTTTGCAAATGTAAACCAATTTCCCTCCCTATAACGACTCCCATTATTTTGAAAGTTTTTGATTTTTTTTCTTTTCAATTTTGACATTTTTAATACATGAACTTTTGTTTAAAACCAAGTTGTAATCAGCTGTCCATTTTCCTTTAAAGACAATCGATTGGCCCATTAACAGCAATCACGTCATCAATTTACTCAAATTTCAGTTTTATGTATTCTGACTAAAGAAATATTGAAATAAGAGTCAAACAGTTTGAATCCTGAGCAGGCGCCGCGTAACGCGGCGTCTGATTAGAGTCCAAACTGTTTGCAAATAACAATTGTATTCGGGATCAGGCAATGAAGGGGCTAAACTAGTTAAAAATGCACGCGACAATTGGGTAGCATAGAGTTTCAGAATCTAGCATATGTACTCATATAAAGTAACCATACACACCTTTAAACCTGCAAAACAAAAAGTTGTCAAAGACATAATTAGATTTAAACCAAATTGTTGTATAATCTAAATCAAATGATTTAGTATAGGAAGCGAGGTGATTATTGAATAATGGATAAGAAATTTTCTTAATTTTGAAATCATATTACTAGTAATGTCGAAAATTGTATCTAGGCCGGGATACACCGGACATTGGCAAAATGTTGGTTCAGTATCAGAATCAGAACCAAAATCTGTTTGACACTCGTATCTAAAGTTTTAGCGAACCAGTGATTATAAAATAAAACACATGTAGCCAACCCTCTATCGCTCTCTCTCCTTCTCCCTCTATATCATTCTTCTTTCTTTTCTCCCGCTTTCATTCTCTTTCGTTCTCTCTCCCTTTCTCCCTCTCCCTTTCTTTCTCTCTTTCTAGTTATTCCCCTATATTGTGCCATATTTCTCTCTCCCTAATATTTCTCTCTCTCCTATTTCTTTCGCTCTCTCTATCTCTCCCCCTCTCTCTCTCTCGCTCTCTCTCTCTCTTTCTCGTGTTTCCTTGATATTTTATCATATATTTCTCCCTCCTTTCCTCTCTCTCTCGTTCTTTCTCTATATTTCACCATATTTCTCTCACTTCCCTGTTCCAATATCTATGTCTCTCATTTCTTTCTCACTCACTCGTATATCTCTTATCCATCTTCCTATCCAGCCCAAGGCCATGTAGAACTGATGTAACAGCTATTACTAACATGATTATTATAATTATAATTATGATATAATTCTTTTCTCCTCCGCTTTCTTGGCAACCTGGTCGGCAATCTCCAATTCTGTCTGTGACCTTCGCCCCCTGCCGTCTTCGTACTAAGCTTTTTTGCAGGCTTATGTCAAAATCCAAAGTCCTCTACTTGATTAGATTTTTCCTTAGCTAGATTGTCTGGACTTCGGATCTTCCTAAGACAGCAGACAAAACGCATCTGAAGCACAATACTGCCAATCTTGTATCAGCCCTTTACTGCCAATGGCGCCAAAGTGCGACATTGTAAACAGTTTAGATCCTGATCAGACGCCGCATCACTCGGCGTCTGATCAGGATCTAAACCGTTTGACATTCGTTGCAAACTTTCGTCATTCATACGTCCTTAAATCTAACTTTGAAACGATCTTGCAGAAAACAATATTGAAGCAGAAGACATTAATATGGCGGTGAAGTGGTAAAATAACTCACGACAAATTTGGCAATGAAAGAGTTACACATTGTCTGGTGCAATATCGTCTGCTCACAGTTATCTTCTGCAAATTGATTTAAAACTTAATTGAATGCCATTTTAACCTAAAAGGGGGGTCAAACAGTGAAAAGCGACGTTTGATATTGCTCTAAACTGTTTGCAAATTATAATAAACGTATGGATTAGAAGGCAAAATATTAAACACCCTTTGAGAAGAACACTTATGGAGACTCTTTAATAAATATGGTTTCTTAATATAGTATGAAATAAAGCAGACAATTCCTACATCAGCTTTCTGCATTATTTTAACCATTTCGGCGCCAAATTAAACGTGTGGTGTTTACCTCTTCACCGATATAGTGCCGTCTGCTTCAATACTGTTGTCTGCAATAACGTTTCAAAGTAAGATTTAAGGTCGTTCATATGACTTAAGAAATATCGATTATCGCTACCATAGCCAAACAGTTTGGATCCTGATCAGACGCCGCGTAATGCGGCGTCCGATTAGGATCCGAACTGTTTGAAAAGTCGACTTTATGCGACATGGACGGAGAAAGTGTTCAATCCTGCATTTAATAATCACTTGTCCGAGATATCCATGTCTCTTTAACCCTTTCCCTTATAGAAGCGACTTTTAGCACATGAATTTTATTCATCCGCTGAAGAAAAAAGTTCCAATATAAACCTTAATGAATATGTGTCATATTTAATAATTTCCTTATTCTAGCTGGTAATAGCTTAAAGCAGGCTGAAAGTAAAGCAGAATGCGCCATATGGCGCATTCTGCTTTACTTTCAACCTGCTTTAAGTAGTCACATATTTTCAAAACTAGAAACAGGCTATCAGGTAATGGGTTAATGAGTGGCCTCTATGTACGAGTACAGTGCTCCCTCTCTACAACGACATCCAATGGGAGACACTGATTGTATGTGTTGTTCGGAGGGAGTCGTTATAGGGAGGAAAAACTATGGCTTGACTTACATTTGCAAACAGCTTGAATCCAGATCAGACGCCGCGTAATCTTGAGTCACGCTGTTTGTCACTTGTCATTATTCTTATTCTATCAAAATGTGCACTTAATTATAATTTTAATAAAGAACAGCATACGACAATATTAAACAGACGATATTGCAGCAGTAAAAGCGTTGGACATGCTTTTCCTGTTTGGAGAACTGCGGCAAGGGTAGTTGTAAGTAGGGAATCGTTGTTGGGATGACCGTTGTAGGGAGGGAATCCTGTATATCAAAGTCTATTTTCTTTTGACAGCGGCTAGTTCCTGCTTCTAACTGTCTGCCGAGAAAGTCGTGACTCATCCGAATGATTAATTTATAAATGTCGACTAATAACATCAACGTTATAAAACTAACACTTCTGACTACCGGCAAAAATAATAAAAGCAATTAAATGATAAGATTTAAAAGTTCCAATAATTATCGGGATTTATTTGCAGGCAAAGTTCCCCGTCGTTTAACATTGATAAGCAACCTGTATCCAAATAAGCAAGACATTACGACTAGCAGTATATCCAGATCAAAGGGTAAATAACCAAACGTCTTATCGGGATAAAACTACAGCGCTCCCTCTCTACAACGACATCCAATGGGACACCAAAAATATGTCCGTTGTTCGGAGTGCGTCTTTATAGGGAGGGAAATTGATTTACATTTATAAACAGCTTGAATCCAGATCAGACGCCGCATTACGCGGCGTCTGATTTGGATTCAAGCTGTTTGTCACTCGTCATTATGTTTTATCTATCAAAATGATCAATTAGTAAAGTTGAGAAAACCAGCAGACGACAATTTTAAGCAGACGATATTACAGGAGTGAAAACGTAAAAACATAATTGTCATGTTTGGGGAACAGTGACAAGGGTTGTTGTAAGGGTGAGTCGTTGTTGGGAGGGCCGTTGTAGAGATGGAGCAGTGTATTCTTTAATTATATTGATTTCTCTTAATCGACGTAAATACTTAAGTAGAAATTACATGTATTTGCAGACAAAGATTCATCGGGTTTTAAACACTCGTAATTACATTATCTATACAGTTAAGATAATTATTGTCTTTTTCACTGCTGCAACATCGTCTGCTTCTATTGTTTTTACAAGTATGTAACTTGTGTACAGTGTTCCCTCCCTACAACGGTCACTCGAACAACTATTCCCTCCTTACAACAATGCTTGGCAGTGTTCCCCAAACAAGACAATTATGTCTCACAATTTCACAGCAGCAATATCACCTGCTTACAATTGTCGTCTGCTGTTTTTCTCAAAGTCACATATTGGACATTTTGGCGGAAGAAACTTAATGACGAGTGGCAAACAACTTGAATCCAGATCAGACGCCGCCTTATGCGGCGTCTGATCTGGATTCAATCTGTTTGCAAATGTCGTGCTACAGTACTGAACCTTATTCAATTAACAATTTTTGCGATTCGCTTGCAATTCGATGGCAATTCGCTTGCAATTCGATGGCAATTCGATTGCGATTCAAAATAGTAACTTTACCCTCGGATAAGTTTGCGTGAATGGTGTATCTCACAAATATTCGCAAATATGCCTTCGTTAACTGTTTCGATTCCATTTTTGACACAACCGCTTCGGAAAAATCGCGTACAAATATTCCAGATTAAGATTCTTCTTTTGAAGCACCCGATTCGAAGGCAATTCGATGGCAATTCGCTTGCGATTATCAATTTTATTTAATAAGGTTCAGTACTGTAGCCGCTCTAAGGGTATTAACTTTCGCTCCCTATAACGACTCCCTCCGAACAACATACACAATATGTGTCTCCAATTGGAGGTTGTTTTTAGTGAGGGAACACTTTTCAAGTCAAATAAAATAGCGTCCGTTCTATTCTGTTCTGTTCTTACGTATGTCGTCTGCCTGAACTATTATCATGCTGAATTGTCGCCTGCTGCAGATATGTCGTCAAAGGAAAAGGCTCAATCTCAGTTTTAGGCTGTTCGAAGTGAAAGGAAGTGCCATGATTTAGAGTTTGGTTCTTACAACTAAAAGGATTGTGGTTATAACCCTTATCGTGCTGAATATTGTCATCTGCTTCAAATATATCGTCTGCGAAAAATCAGTTTTTATGTTTTTAAAACAGAAGAAAAGTTGAATATAAGTGACAAACAGTTTGGACCCAGATGAGACGCCGCGTTACGCCGCGTCTGATATGGCTCCGAATTGTTTGAAAGTGTTAGTAAAGTCGAGTATGTAGTCTTTGGGCCACATTAAATACGATGGCACAATTTGTCCAGAAAGACATGATCATGATTTGTTTATAGTGAATGTGTTTGCAATAAATATATTTTTATATTGATCTACCATCTGTCCTATAGACTAACACTGCCACCTATCTTAACTATCGCTGAATGTTCTTTTTTGTTTACATTGAATAGAATGTCTAAAACTTTGACAGAAATGTTGCGTTTCAGATAACAACAAACTTGGCACTCCTTACCTCCAGCTCTAATATCAGAATGTTGTTGATCACACCCGCCTTTCCGTTTTTATACATGTATATACAGCGGACACGTTATTCTTTCACAATAAACATGTTTTTGCTAAACCATTTTGCCATTTCAGACAGCTTGAAGCCAGATCGGACACAGGGTAACCCGGAGTCTGATCTGTCTCCAAACTGTTTGCCACTCAAGAATAAATCGTCAGAATTTTTAAAGATTGCCATTTTCTACAATAATTTGATTTGCGATTTCGATTAGTTACGATTAACCTTTTTACTATCAATGACGCCATAAAGCGCGTTTGCAAACATTTTGGGTCCTGATCAGACGCCGCGTTACGCGGCGTCTGATCAGGACCCAAACTGTTTGACACACTTGTCGATATTTATTAAGTCATACAACCTTAAATCTAACTTTGAAACGTGTCTTGCAGACAGCAATAATGAAGCAGGCTACAATCAAGCGGTGAAGGGGTAAAAATCTCCCGAATAGTTTGATCATGAAATGGTTAACGGTAAAGAAGAATGTCTTCTTCACTGTATATGAACCAGTGTAGGTCAGTCTGAAGGTGTTTACGTAAACAATACAGTGAAACCTGAAAATGAACCCTCCCGGACAAAATGTTCGATTAGAGAAACCTCAGGTTTAGAAGTGTTTAGAAGGCATTCAAAACAAATAGCGAGTGTGAACAATAGTTTGAGACAGGTGACATCTTAATGCTGGAAAATGTAATACAGAAAGCTCCTTTAGGATCGTTTCTGTATTATCGTTATCCTGTATTAGGCAGCCACCTGTTATATTAGTTCTGTTTATCTCTCCGTTCAAGGATTTATTTGGGATCACTTACGACCTTGCTGTACTAGGTGATTGCGACAGGTAACTGCTCTAAGCAAGGTGACATCTTTTACTGTAATCTTGCTTTAAGCTGTCACCTGTATTTTATACAACCAATTAGCTTCGATTTAGTGGTCGTAATAGAGAGGTTTTACTGTACATACAAAACATCTCTAGATACTACATCTCTCATATAGCCAAGTGAAGATGAAACAATACGATACAGACTTCTAGTACACACACAATCACAAAACTCGAACTGGAAAAATGGAATTATTTTCTACCATTCCGTGTCAATTAGGTTTCAGCCGCTCTTGTAAATTGAACTTCTGGCAACTAATCTGTCTAACAGTAGGGTGTAATTGTGAGGAAAAAAACAACAGAAATAGAAATTCTCTATCATCGGGAAACAATGAGAAATTTGACTTTGAATTCCTAATATTGTCTTTGTTGTATATAATTGTTCTTTATGTCTGTCTGGCCTATATACTTAAGAAAAGTTCCGTCAATTACGGCTATTCAAAAGAGTGATTGGTTTAGTGTTTGTGGCAGATGGCTGCTAATGGAACTTTCCGCTTTACTTTCAAGTTGTTTTCTGCAGCCATCGCCATTAACTCATTCACCCCTGACACTTTTAATGGACAATTCCAATTTCAAAATACTTCATTTTGGACTATTAAGGGTTGATTTTAACTATATATTTCAAAATGACAAACAGTGTAGACCCTGATCTGAGGGTTCCTTAAGGAGCCCTTTGATCAGGATCTACACTGTTTCTATGGGACAAGCGTAATTCTAGCATGTACACTGTTTGTAAAGACGAGTATACTCGTCGCTAGGGTTGAATGTGTTAAGCCTTAAGACTGGAAATAATGTAAGTTTTAACTCATAAATACCTATACAAAAGAAGATATTAGCAAAACTTGTACATGTAGACCCTGATGAGACGTAGCCTTAATCGGCGTGCCATCAGGGTCTACAATGTTTTTATTTCATATAAAATGTATGGGCAAACACGGTGGTGTTTTCAAATCAACCTTGGATACGGTGGAGAAAACGTTATTCTTTCCCGTTTAAACGCAAACGAAATGCAAACGCATATCATTAAAACGTAGAAAATGTCAATTTTTATATATTTATCACAATTTATTTTGATCTGAGTGGCAAACAGTTTGGAGCCTGATCAGACGCCGGGTTACCCGGCGTCTGATCTGGCTCCAAACTGTTTGCAGCGGAAATAAACGTTTTAGCGTAAACGCGTTTATTGGGAAAGAATAACACATTCTCCACCGTATCTATAGTGAAATATTCATTTAAACACGAAGGGTGAGTTCATTGTAATATCCAGGTATAAATGGGTTAAGCATTTTAATACAATGCGTTTCCTTGCAACAGTGATCTCTATAAAACACTGAATTTGAAAAACCTCTCTATTATGACCACTAAATTGAGTTAATTATGGGTGGTGTACGACAAGTGATTGCTTAAAGTAAGGTGACAGTAACACAAAAAGCTCCTTTAGCCTTTAGCTTTAAACTGTCACCTGTCTTTCATACAATCCTTTGGTGGTTGTAAAAGAGAGGTACTTCTGCATATCTGTATACAATGGCAGTCTAGTGAGAGTTGTTGGAAACTACACATTATCTGTCACATACTTATGATTAATTCAAAATGAATCTGAGAAGAAAGATGCGTATAATTACGATTCGCATAAATATGTTGCAACTGTAGTCAACAAAATGCTTACATGTTGCAAGCAATGATGACCCTGGTCTCACGCGTAATTCGATTTATGTCTGCACAGTTTTGAAAGTTTGAGCGTCCTTTATTCGGAACGAGGTTCAGATTATAGGAACATTCTGATCAAGATCTGCACTGTATGTCGTTTTTCAATAAATTGGCAGACTTTATTTGAAACTTGAATTTGATGTTTCAGGAGTGAATGAGTTCAATTTACTTCGAAACATTAGTACATACAACAGAGCTAAATCAGATCATACAATGTTGGTTTAGTAGTTAACCCTTACACCCTAGAAGCCCATTTTAGCACATTTCATTTATTCTTCAACTAAAGAAAATAGTTACAATTTATTCAGTCATAAACAAGTATCAAAAGAAATATTTTCTAAATACGAGCAAATCTATAGATTAAATCAGGCTGAAAGTAAAGCAGAATGCGCCTTAAAACATTGCTAAGGCATGTTTTAACTTTGAAATACGAGTAAGTTCGGCTTAAATAAGTTCGAGTTATGGAATTGCGACTGTGTAAAGTCAGAAAAGGCTATTAAAACATTTTATATAGACCTCCGGCATTTCAAACTCATAGCATAGAATGAAATCAAAGTACTTGAGAGCACTAGTGATGGTTTTAAACTGCAATACAGAGGTTTGGAGTGGAAATAAACAAGGAGTTTACTAATAGTGTAACTTATTAGAGAACAATATTTCTTTCTTTAATGTATTTGATAGAAGGATTTGAAATTATTTAAAATGAAATTATCTGTATATGATATAATATCATATAGAGAGAATTTGAAACATTGAATAATACTGCACATAGTTTCAAAACCGGATTTGGCTTGATCCCTATCGTGTAATTTCATAAAACACGTGAATATATTTTTAAGGATTGAGATTATCTATATATATAACCTTTAAATGTCATTAAACAATCCCAAGGAAGTCTTTTCAACAGCCGTGGAATCCACCGCCGCGATACCATCGGTACCGCCGCATTTAAAAAAAGCATGCCACTTTCCTGGTCCTGAAATTATTATTACACAAGTGAAAGTAAATTCTACCAATTGTATGATCATCATAGTTACTTCCTAGTGTAATATTTAGTCACTGTTTCTTCTAATACAGTTCTCAAAATTAATAGAGGTTTCGATTTTAAGGAACTGATAATATATCTAACCCTACTATATTATTGAGTGCTTCTTTCTTGGGCGGAGTTTTGGAAACTCGACGCTGACTATAAATGATTTCAAATATTGGAATCATCAAAAATAACAACAATACATAAATGTTGCTATAAAATCAAATCACATAAAGGTTGTTGACATCTTCGTCAATGCATTCATGTAGCCTAATACAGATACCATAAATAACCGCACACCTTATTTTTGTATCGCATAGTTTATGTAAGTGAACAATACAAAACAAAAACAGGGGATGGTTTAATACTGATGTGCTAATATAGAGAATGCGTTGAACTTTGATTGAACTTAAATAACTACCCTAGATATACGAATGTGTACCTTTAAAGTATTCATCCGCTAAAGAAAATAGTTACACTTTATACAGTCATGTACATGTACATTAAGAAATATTTCCTATGTCCTAGCAGATGGTATATTTAAGAAGACTGAACGTATAGCAGAACGCTTCTTTTCTTTCAGCCTACTTTAAGCAACTTTCTGCTTTCAATGCTGAAAGCAAGCTACGGGGAAATGGTTAATACGATTTATATGAATAAATTCAAATTCAACTTTACATGCTATACATATACGACGAATCGTCCTCCCAGAATGTCACATGTTTGCTTTAACTATGCTTTGCCATGTTATGTACACGTTTTACCGAAATAAATCTATCTAAATCTATCTATCTAACAGTAAACTACATACTAGTATTGCGTTTCAGCTTCCTACAACGACACCCAATTGGAGACAAAAAGTGTGTGCGTTGCTCGGAGGGAGTCGTTGGGGAAATTGGTTATATTTGCAAACAGCTTGAATCCAGACCAGACGCCGCGTAACGCGGCGTCTGATCTGGGATTCAAACTGTTTGTCACACGCCATTAATTTATGTCCTGTAAAAATGTCATTTATGTAACTTGAGAAAAACAGATGATGACAATTTTAAGCAGACTGCATTGCAGCTATGAATAACTCGGATATAACTGTTTTGTATGAGGGAAGAGCGACAACCGTTGTTGTAAAAAGGGAATCGTTGTTGGGAGATCTATTGCCGTGAGGGAGCACTGTAGTATGTATATGTCATAGAAGTCTACGCTAAATAACATACAAAGCATTACCAATGTTTATACGCTAACGTCAACTATAAGCATCTACACTACCAATGTTCTGCCCGAAATATTTCTGTATTTTATCGAACAAATACACCTTGACGGATTGAAAATTCCGTATTACCCATGTACCTTGTGTAATGGGAAAAGAACGTTTACTGTGTAGTCGGAAGTTCGGAACTACAGTAAAACCTCTCTATTACGACCACTAAATTATGTTAAGTATTAGGGTGTTTACGGTAGGTGACCGCTTAAAGCAAGGTGACAGTGAAACAGAAAGCTCCTAAAGGAGCTTTCTGTTTCACTGTCACCTTGCTTTAAGCTGTCACCTCTCTATTATTTAATCAATTAGCATTAGTTTTAGTGGTCGTAATAGCGAGTATTTACTTTCACGCGCCATTCCCCGAAGTGTGACGTATGAGAAATCCCGTTTATTTATAGTAACGCTCAAAACATTTCTATCGTTTTTCATTTTATTTTTATTATAAGAGGTATTTAATAAAAGGAACATTACTATACTTTGCATATCTTATGTACCGGATCACTCTCGTTGTGTGTGTAAAGGCTATATCCAACTCGACCTCCGGTCTCGTTGGATATAGCCTTTTACAGACACAACTCGAGTGATCCGGTGCATAAGATATGCAAAGTATAGTAATATTCCGTTTATATCTAAAATAATTTGTTTCAAAGAAATGCTGCACTTTGATATACATTTATGCCATACGAATAATAGAAAATAATGTTTCTATTTCTATTTTAAATGATATATATATCATACAGTGTTACAACTGTTGAGATATTAACCGCCAAGGACGAACAAACAAAAATTTCTAAATGCAGATGATTACTAAATGCAGGGAAGAAGTGGTGCAGAAAGCTCGAAAAGGAGTTTTGTGAGTTATTCTTGACCTGTATTAAGCTGCCTAGGGGGTGAGACATGTTGAATGTCACTAATGAGAAATAGCACCACTGTTCAAATAAGGAACAGGGCTGGATGTCCATGCTCAATGCAACATACATATACGTATATTGTAAACCAACGACTCTAAATACTACAAAATGTACTTCGCTGTAATTGAGACTGGATATGTCAACTATGAAGTATCAGCAGGTTGTCATGACGCTAAAGTCACTAGCATAAATATCGTTAGTTCTGTTTGTTTTAGATATTGTTCTTTTAATAAAGAACAAATATAACAACTATAATTTACAAAACTGTATGGTTTTCACTCATTAGATCTATACACTAAATATGCAAATTGACCACAACCATCCGAAGTTTCTAAGCGCAGCAAGTGTAGCTATTGCAAACGACTTAGATTCAGACCAGACACGAGTCACCGTTTGACCGTTTTTAAGGTTATTAAAATATTTTAGAGGATTAGCATTGGGCGTTCTGCTATTATTTCTATCAGTCGGCATAAAGAAGCCATTTGCTTCGTTGCTCTCGATTGTTGAGGTAGTGCAATCGCCGTTTTGGGGGCTGTCTTCTGTATGTTTAGTGGCCATCATTGGGCGCTCTACTGTTATTTCTATCAGTCCGCATAAAGAAGCCATTTGCTTCGTTGCTCTTGATTGAAAGGCGTAACGTGATCGCCATTTTGGGGGCTGTCTTTTGTACGTTTATTATGTTTATTTTATATCTAATTGTAGTTATTTGTCTTTTCCTGGCGGCCTGCATTTGGGCGCTCTACTATTGTTCCTATCGGTCGACAATCAGAAGCCGGTGGATTCATTGCTGATTGATGGGAGTAATGTGATCGCCATTTTGAGGGCTGTCTTTTATATGTTTATTCATGTTTATTTTAGATCATATTGTAGTTATTTTGTCTTTTCTTGTTTGTAGGTACATTTGTGTAACTTCATGTGAAGCGCTTTTGAACGCACTACCCCTGTGTGAAAAGAGCGCTATATAAATCTGGTATAATAATAATAATAATAATAATTATAAACGACCGTTTTTATGACAGTACAAGGATGAGATGGGCTTTTCGACGCTGCGACACAAAATAGGTCATATAAAGCCGATGAATGATGAGGGATGATGAGATGAAATGATTATGATTTCAGGAAGATGATTTCGGCTAATCTCATTCATGCAGAGCAGCGCATGGCTGTGATCAAAACCACCGACATGCCTTCCGTTTAGTTCTTGACAGAGGGGATACCCTCGACTCGATCTAATAAACAGAAACATTCCCCACGACAATTAAGTCCCAGAACCACGACAAGGTAGGAAGATCTCTTGGGTATGACAGTCCAAGGTTAGGATGTTAACTCTTTTTATGCTGGACACCAGTATATGTATCCTTTGCAAACAGTGAAGATCCTGATCAGATGGCTCCTTAAGGAGCCATCTGATCAGGATCTGCACTGTTTGTTTAGCTTTTGTTTCTGATAGATATTTTCACAGAATCAACAAAATCTTCTTATGTTTTCAAAACTGGAATAATCCATACGAAAAGGTCCTTGAATTTGCAGAACATGATATGATTAATTTATTTAATGACGCATTTTCCGCTGTCAAAACATGACGCTTAGCCTTGCACTCCTTTATAAAACACCATGAATGAGAATTTTGAACTCCTATGAAACTGTAATTCTCTGCAACTCGTGCATCAACTTTAATCCATATTGAACAATAATTTCGTTTGCTCCAAACAGTCGTGTGCAAATAAATGTTTTGGTTTAAAAAAAAACGTTTATGTGTTTCATCATCGGAATATTTTGTAAATTATAATGGCAAATAGTTTGGATCAAGATCAGGCAACGAGTATCTGTATCTGAATTTGATCCAAACTGATCGCAATAAATAGATAGCATTTGACATACTACCGATAAATCCCATGAACATTAAAAACCATGTTGCCCCAGATCAATGCAATCACCGCTTTACCCTTGGGTATTATTTTTTCTGAAGTAAAAGGAGAAAAACGATACCTCCATTTTTCAAACTAAAAAAAAACTGTTTGTCAAGCAGGCAGCATTTAAGCTTGGTGAAGATTCATCAATTCTGAGAGAAGACGCTCGTCTCCATCTTGTGTTGATTTTCAACTGTTTTTGCTGATAAACGAGGGCTCATTTCAGTAGCGTTCTCTTCGAGCCGATTGATAGCAAAATTATGCAGACCTTCACCAAGACGACTGTGTTTAACCTTTCTTCTGTAGTAGTGTCGTCTGCTTAAGATTGTCGTCTGCGAAATTTTATTAAATCAAATTTTAAACATTTTTTAAATTCAGGAAACGTAAACACAATCTACAAACAGTTAGAATCCAGATCAGACGCCGAGTAACTCGGCGTCTGATCTGAATCCAAACTGTTTTGGAAACACTAGTGATATCGTGCTTGGCACGTGAATGGTTTGTTTTTATTCTGCTATGAAATTGTCTGATTTAAAATTGTCGTCTGAATATATAATCAAATCAGAGTTTTATGTCTATTATATTGATTAAATCTTTATTTAGTGAGTAGTAGTTGCACACAGTGGAACCACATCATAGTTAACGTTACCAGGGGCTTTATCTTGACCAACATTGTTTTCAAATTCAAACAGTTAAATGTCTCACAATTTGATGGTTTTGTTTTTGTTGAGTTGTCTCTTTTTCTTGTCCAATCTCAATCAGCATTTGCATCTACACTGTAATTGTGTTTTTGATTGGAATGGCTAACAAGGCAGACCCCGATCATGACATTATTTGCCTACGATATAGATAACGCACTTTGTCAATGGCATCAACTTTTTGTTGACAACAAGATAAAGTCTAAACCCTTCATATGCTTCAATATCGTCATCTGCCTCGTTATTTTACATAAATTAATTCACATTTTAGCTGCCATGAATCAATCTAAAGTTGAACTCTAAACAATTCAATTTGGATCCAGATCAGACGCCGAGTTACTCGGCGTCTGATCTGGATCCAAATTGTTTGCAAATTCTGAGCAAGTCGCGCTCAGCAACTTCAAGGTTTAACTAGGAGGAGGGGGAGAAAAACGCATGTTTGACTTAAAATCAATGAAAGATTTAGGACCCTCTCTCAATGCTCTTCTACACTCAATTTGCATTCAAAATTCTTCAATTGCTATTCACAAATTCAATATTTCTTCAGATGAATTGAGCGAAAGAGGACAACGAAGAGGCAACGTTTAAACCCTTCAAACACAGGAGATCGTCTGCTTTTAAAAATTGTCGTCTGCTTTAAAATTGTCGTCTGCTTGAGATTTTAGACAGTCAACGGATAAATGAATATTCAATATAAGTGTCAAATCAAACAGTTTTGATCCTGATCAGACGCCGAGTAACTCGGCGTCTGATCAGGATCTAAACTGTGTGTGAATTGTCAATGGGTTATTGGTTAGGATGTGAAGGGGGTATTTGTCAAGGCGCGCTCGATTGTGCTCTTGTCTTTACACAATAGCAGCTAGTGTCGTCAGAGTTTGCAGGTAAAAGACGGGGAGTCCTTGTTGATCAGCTCTTGGTCTTGGTAGGAAGATGGCATCTTGGAAAGTCTTCTTTATGCATGCTTCTAGTATCATGCCTGGTTTCTTAACAAATATTCATATATTGAAACATGTAACGTTTAGTAATATTAGAAGATATAAAACGATTTATTTGAAAACAGTCTTGATCATTTTAATATATAATTAAAGTTTAGGTACTCATGTTTAATTTTAAATCTTTTGCAAACACTCTACTTATATCTATTTTGTATAGTAATGTTCGATGTTTTCAAACATTTAAAGAAAATAATATCAATCCCTTCACTATAATTATATACATTGTTCCGTGAATACTGATTATTTGCAAATAGTCTTGATCCTGATAAGACGCCGTGTAACAAACATGAGAACTCAGAGCTTTAAAGCTTTAAAGTCAAATTTGTGTTTAGCAGCTTCTGAAAAGAAGATGAATTAGAAGTCTTAAATTCAGGTGGTACCCTGTGCAGGACAAACGTAGAGCACAAAGGTTTAAGCTCTTACAGTATTTTCTGTTTTACTTTTGTTCTGCATTAAACAGCCGTCTCTCTTGAAAGAATGGTTGTTAATATGGGTTTGATTATATTCATTTGTAGAAGGATCATGTGCAATATTACTTTAGACAAGGCAGTATAACTGACGTTATTTCAAAACTGTTTTCAAATGCGCTTTATGACATCATTGAGAGTGAAAGGGTTAACTCTTCCAGTGCCAAGTCCGACAAAGTAATATTTGCAACAGTTTGGATCCTGATAACAAAACAACCGCTGCGTAATGCGGCGTCTGACCAGCATCCAATTTGTTTGGCACTCATGGACACCAATGTTCCATAAAGTAAAAGAAAACTCATCAAATTCCAAACTTTATAAATGAAAGAAAACGAACACTGTTAGCAGCCGATACTATAACAATAACAGTGGATGTGGGAACGGGTTCTGAGGTCATAATGTAAAAGAAATTGTTAAAGAAGCATTGTCTCTTATTTATTCTTGTAAGAACAGGATAAAACATTGAGGAAAAAAAACCACATAATTACGAGGCATAAGTAAAGACGTGACAAGACGTATCTTTAAGGGTTATGGTTGACATAGAATTGACCGTATTTTAGTTCAAAGGGAACCAGAACAGACAACGCTCATGGCGATTGATTTAACCTTTATTCTTCCGATTGCGACTTGACTGATAATTGCAAACACATTGTACCCAGATAAGACGCCGCATAACGCGGCGTCTGATCTGGATCCAAACTGTTTGACGGCCTTCTTTAGGTTTGTTTTTCATTTTTTAGAAATACAACAAAATTAATTTTACAAATTTTGCGGACGACCATTTCAAAGCAGACGATATTGCAGCAGGATAAGTATTCACACGTCAATACCAGAAACTGGACCATATCTGAAGTGCCTGAAAATAAACAAAAGTGTTTAAACTTGAAAAAGGCAAAGTCAACAAACAGAAAACTTGAAAACAATTTTTCAATTACAGTTAGAGCAACAATACAGGCGAGGTGACATCCTTTGTTTGAACAGTATGTTTATTCTTTCGATTTCTGATAGTATCTTTATAGTTTGAAGCCAATGTCTGCTTGTATATGACATTGGAGTCACCAACATATTCGTACTTATGTTTAATTTCTGTTGGTAATCTTTTACTATTTGGTTTGGCTCCCAGCTTCAGCCAGAATGACAGAAAGTGGTAAACAAATTAAAGGGTTGAGATTATTATCTTAGAGGCAACAAATGTGATCCAAACTAAAATGTTAGAGATTTAGTGCAAAACTAACGTATGCGGTATCTTTTTTATCCGGATGAATCTAAATACCAAACAAAAGGGTTAGACATTGTTATTTTTCTCGAAAAGCTGTGGTCCATTAGAAAGATCAAGATAGCATTTCCTTGAAAAAGCTTATACATGTATCTAAATTAATTTGTTAGAACCTATTCATTTCTAGAATATGCTTGGCTTAAACTAATAAAGTACATGTGGGAGGGTATGCTTCAGTTTCATGCCCAAGCATGTACAAAGTTACCCCAGCATCATGAGCTTTCATGTCCTAGATGTTAGCATAAAGCATTCTGTATTACTTCCAATCTGTTTAGCCACCCCTTGTCATCAAAAATGAATACAAGCTAAAGTGTAAATGGTTAAAGGAAATTATTTTGCAAGTGATAAAGCGGTAAAGGCTCCTGGTTATTTAAACGATCCACATGCGGGATTTAAACTATCATGTGGTCATTATTTATCATTTTTACCAGAAACACATATAGTGGATATGTTTGAAATGATGGAGATGTATTTTATTTTCTGGTGACCCATCGCTTTTTCTCTTTTTTTTAAACCACAAACCTAGATGCCACTGAACAATACTCCGTTCTGGACACGTAAAATACCCGGTGTAGGTTCATCGTATGTCATTTCTACGTTCGAAGACCAATCAAGGTCCGCTAAGCACATATCATATTACATGTACTAGATTTTTGCCGATTTTAAAAATATAGACATGTAGTGTTGTGTTGATGTCTTATTTCAGACAAGATCAATTAATCTCATTGTTTTTCTTTCAACACTTATCACTACCGCGATAGCATTTACGATCGTTTTAATCAGATACTGTGTAACCCGACCTCTGAAAAAGATGGAAACTGTTTGACACCACATAAGTGTTTCTTCTATCTAAAAATTACATAAAAACTTGGGTTTTAACCTTTTGGCAAACGTCGATTTTAAGCAGACAATAATTCGATTTGATAAGGGTTAACACATTCAACCCTAGCGACGAGTATACTCGTCATTTACAAACAGTATACTTGTGAGGATTACACTTGTCCCATGCAAACAGTGTAAACCCTGACCAGAGGGCTCCTTAAGGAGCCATCTGATCAGGGTCTACACTGTTTGTCATTTTGAAATATATTGTTAAAATCAACCATAAATAGTATAAAATGGACTAGACTTATATTGAAATTGGAATTGTCCGTTAAAAGTTAATACGACAAGTTTACAAGAAAAACAAATGCCTTCTTCTTTTTTGATAAATATTGTACGTAAACATTGGTGTGACTCAAACTACGTGTGGTGATTCATATAGGTCATTTATAAAACCGACCGACATGAGACAGTAATCTCGTTTGAAAATAGCAACATAGCTGTTCCATATGTTATAAAGCTTTTGAGTTGAGTCTGAGATCGTTCTCAAGTATTTGATTGATCAGACGTCGTACGACATAAACGGACGCAAGTCAAAACTTTAAAATACATCTAACGTCTATAAAGGCGATTCCAAAGAGATGTCACAAGACAGAATAAGATGGAAAAATAAATATTGATTGAGAATTTTAGAATCTGACTTACGACAATATTTGTCGTACGAAGTTTTGTAAGACGGGCCCAAGGTTCCAAGTGAATATAAGTAACACAAGTCATGTTCAAACTAAGTGGTTTTTTTTTTCAATTTCATCTACATAAGCGAACTAAAGCCATCGTCATGAATAAAACTGAAACTAACTAATAAATCTTAGCCAGGAAAGCACATTTCTCTTCTTTCTTAGACTGTGTTGACTTGACTCTTTTCTTCGTTTATTGCAATAAATAAAGTCAAACTTGTGTTAAACTTTTTAAATGGAATATAAACAGCCAATCTGTTCAGGGAGGTAACCTCTATCAAAACCTGAATTTGAGAATTTCCATAATTATGTTCATTCTATCGGACCAGTTTGTCTGTATCCTGTGTTTTACTTGCATCGGTGTCTGCCTATGCATGGATATTTGCAATACCTGTGCATCTTACGTGGTAAAGGCGACGAATGTCAATCCTTCTTGTGCTATGTACGACATCCCCTGCTCCACAGTTGTTCTTGGCATTGCATTTTAAAATTAGTCATTTCAGCATGAAAAACATAAACAATGGTGTCAAACAGTCTGTACCCAGTTTTCAGTTTTCAGTTTTATTCAAATAACCTGCATAAGTCCTGCTATTTGCAGGCAGCGTCAGCAATAAAAAACATGCCACGTGGACCACAGTGTTTAGTGCTCGTATCATGTCTGGAAAACAACAGTTTTCGTTAAGGGTGCATATTATTATTGGTATTAAAATTGTAGTCATACTTACGTTTAATTAACATGATAATGACGCGGTAATTGCTTGTCGTCTCGAAAATGTTGTATCGTTAAAATGTTTAATGTTTAATGTTAATCAGGTTTTAAAATAAATTTTATGGCAGGTTTTAGATTTGAGATTAGCACTATTTACATGGTTTTAGTTTTAGTGCTAGGAGTTGTTTTGAATTACTGATACTTGAAATATGAGTTTCAGAAACGTAGTGTGTTGTGATAAGTAATACATAGTCTCTTATAATTCTTATTTGAATGTCATGGTTAATGTTATGACGAAATGTATATTATGTTTGTATTATGAACCATGATGAGACTAAAATAAAGATACAATGTATATATATATATATATCGTTAGGTTCAAGGACGATGCCAATCACCACACTTTGATTCATATCACTTATTATAGAAATAATACATCAAGGTAGAATCGTACGAATTTTGTTTATCTAGAATACATGTACCGTCACTCAAACATATAATGGGCATTAAGGGCTGGGTTTCTATATGTTTCCAAATAATGTTTATCTTGCTTTATATAAATAAACACTTTCGCATCACAATGATTCACAAGTTACATTGGCAAAACATTATACATGTAGTTAACATAAACAAACAAGTTGGGTATTTTACTCATTTTAATGTTGTTTGCATACAATTACGAATATATCCATATAAAGTGATTGGTCTCATATAGTATATGCATAGCACGTAAACTATCTTTTTTTATATATATATAAATGTAATTACTGTTCAATTTTGGTTTGCTTCTTTCCGAAACGAAACAAATGTAATAATCAACTGAACACTGTTGTGTATACAATTTGGTGAAAAAGCTCACATACGCGTCATGATGACATCAAGTGAGCGTTGATACAACATAATATAATTTTGAGGTGAGTGAAAAACATGACAAATATTGTGTTTTTATGAGACGTCACGCAGCATGTTTATGAAAGGCATGGTGCAGGTTTCGATCTTGTATATACCCCTTATAGAGACGAAATGGCCCAAGCAGCTCTCGAGAGTCGTGGCGAAAATCGTCGAGCATAACAGAAGCGTGCAGTTCTGATGATGTATCCAGCGAGAGATGAAATCGTCAAAATGTAAGGGAAATGTTTGTGCTGTGATTAGAAGAAAGTGTTTCTCTAGTCTAATACAAATTGGCTTTTTAGTGTTGTTATTTACAAGTAATTGCAAAATGAAAAACAGTGCAGACCCTGGTCAGATGGTTTCTTCAGGAGACCTGTGATATGGATATACACTGTTTGCAAAGGAAACTTGGACGAGTATAGTCGTCTTTAGAACTCAACATTTAAGTATCTTGGAATCACATACATTTGTCAATCTAATACAAAATAACCGAGTCCCTTATTGTTACAATCAAACACTTATGTATTTAAATTGAATATTATCATTAGTATTCTGTTTGCTTTCTGTAATAAGATGATTATTTCTTGCTACAATAAAATCCATTGTTATATTCATTATATGTAATGTTTAATAGTGAAATAAAATGTATTGTACATACACTCAGTGCAAAAAGAAACGCACATCGTGCTCAGGCGCAGATTAGGATACATTTTTTGAGGAAAATTAGAAAAGAAAGACCATATCTCAAGATTTATTTAATTCTGCAATAAGTTCAGAAAAAAATACTCAAAAAACATTGTGCTGCCTTTTAACCAATTCCCTCCTAATGACGCCAAAAAGCGTTTGCAAACAGTTTGGATCCTGATCAGACGCCGCGTAACGCGGCGTCTGATCAGGATCCAAACTGTTTGACACTCTTATCGATTTCGTTTAAGTCATTCTACATTGACTTTTACTTTGAAACGATCTTGCAAACAACAAAATTGAAGTAGACGACAATAAGACGGTGAAGGGGTAAAAACCTCACGATTAATTTGGCAGCGAAAGAATTAACTACAGCTTGTTTAAAATACCGCACCGATTAGTGCAGGTTGTGATGCTACCAATTCAATAATGATTTAATAATAATTCACAAATAGGTTCCTTCTACATAAAAATAAGATTGTGATACAAAATGTGCGTTTCTTTTTGTACTGAGTGTATGTGGGACGGTCAATGAGTTAACATGCTCCTTAAATGCGGAATTTTGTTGTTTAATTCAATCCATGTCGTCGTCTACTTTAAATATTTGTCGTCTGTTTTATTTCTCAAATTTAAGGTTTCTGTTAAATGGCTAAAGTAGTATCGAAATGAGTGTAACGCGGCGTCTGATCAGGATCCAAACTGCTTACACATAACCGTGATATATTGAGTAAGGCGGTGGGGTGGTTAACCCTTTCATGATCAAATAATTTTGGAGAGTTTTACCCTTTCACCGCTTTATTGCCGTCTGCTGCTTTACTGTGAAAGTGTTACTATTAGTATAATTAAAGGATATTGAGATTCAAGTACTTTGAAAGAGTTCCCGCGTTCAACGCATTTTTCTGATTTGTTGAATAAATTTCCAATCAATTCAAAGCAATTTCATAGTTGATGATACTATATCCCCTCCACAGCCAAGATATCACCTGCACCAAACGTATCGTCTGCTCTTTATTTGTCAATACTTACATTTATGCAGTTTTGGTTAAAGATACGTTCGATAAGAGTGTCAAACAGTGTCGATCCTGATCAGACGCCGGGTTACTCGGCGTCTGATTAGGATCCAAACTGTTTGCAAATGTCAGTGCGATCGGGAAAAGACAGAGACAGTGTTAATCAATTCGAGCCAAGGATGTTTAATCTTTATCCTGTCGTCATATAGTGTGCTTTGAAACTGCTGTCTACAAAAAATATTAAATCAGGATTTCTACATGTTTAAATTAAAGACCCTTAAAGGCAACTGTTAAACAGTTTGGATCCAGATCAGACGCCGCGTAATGCGGCGTCTGATCTGGATCCAAGCCGTTTGCAAATACCAGTCTAGTTGTGATAGTCAGTATAAAGGTTAAAGTACACAATGGTCTGAGGCAATGCCATGGTTAAACCACCAAACATATAACCAATACTTACTAAAGAACTGTTTTCATATTGGAAGGCATGTGTCTACTTAATTCTGATAAAAAATATCAGCAGAATCTTTTATAAAAGTGTTCTGCATTATCACTGTATTGCACTGAGCTAGCGCCTGCACTAACGATTAACACTGTACCTTTGTTTTAAATGTTCGCTTAATACTGGTTTGACTTTAATTGGAATATCGCTCAGACATCAGCGCCAATTTCATGCTTAATGATTTTAACATCGAATAAACACAGTCTGTGGAAAACGTCGTATGCTTTTATTCCAGAATTGGCCAGTTTCTCCACTTTGCAAATATATTATCAGAGTAACAAATAGTTTGGATTCTGATTTAAACGTCAAGTTACTCGGCTACTTATCTTTATAAGAACAGTTTGTCAAAGTGCCTTGACACAGAACTTCCCGAATCCAAAGCCTTACCTAACATGCGCTGTTGTTTTCAAACAGTTTGGATCAAGGTCAGGCGCCGTGTAAATCGGCGTCTAATAAGGATCCAAATTGTTTGACACATATATATGACACATACACCGAACAATAATTTTTAAAAGTCAACCGTTTTATTTTACCGAATAGCAACAAGTGCATAATTATTATCAAGCAGGTGCTACCCAGGCAGTGAAGGGATTTAACTTTTCTCCTGTCGTTATAGTCGTAGTTATCGTATATTTGAAATTGCCGTCTGCAAAGGTTGTTTCTTAATTAAGATTTTATGCATTTTCAAATAAAAGGAACTTAAAGACGAACGTAACGTCTAAACTGGATCAAACTGGTAAGGATTTTTTGGTTCAGAGTTATTTATTCTAATGACGCTAATGGATATAGCCAGTATAATTTAGACAAAGATGAATGTATACTTTATTGTTATCCTGCAATAAGTTCGACATCTGCTCAAAACAGATTTTCTAAAAAATAGTTCCAACTTAGTTTTTCAAAGGTGAAAATTAGTGTGCCAATCCTTCACTGGTTCAAGATTGGTTGTAATTGAGAGACGAGTCTACCATATCAGTCCTTAACACATTCGACCCTAGCGACGAGTATACTCGTCATTTACAAACAGTTTACCTGTGATGAGTACACTTGTCCTATGCAAACAGTGTAGACCCTGATCAGAGGGCTCCTTAAGGAGCTCTCTGATCAGGGTCTACACTGTTTGTCATTTTGAAATATATTGTGAATGAGTAAACAAATATCATTAACGAAGCCTACATAATTATAGTCACATACTCATATTACATTACATACATGCTTGATATGATGATTGTATAATAATTATATTGTTGATTTTGACTATGTATACCACATACTAATCTTATGTATGGACGATAAACATGTCGTTTCAGTCCAAAAGAAAAAAAACACATTTGGTTCTGTTCTGCTCTGATACTTGCAAAAATGGTTACTTGTCTTTGATCGAAATCTAAACTTTTTTGTATTTCTTTTCGTGTTTTTTTTTTCCAGTTCACATGGCAACAAATATCTCAATTTAAAACTGTAGGAAAGCGGCATTTGTAAAGTGGGCGATAGTTTACATGAGACATTGGAATGGTTCAAACATTGACTCCATTAACCCTTTCATGTCATCATTATATTATTTACTTTAAAATAAAAGTCGTCAAAAAATTGCAAAGGAAGATTTAAAGCAATTTGACTGAAAAATATCTGTAGGAGAGTCAAACAGTTTGGATCCTGATCAGACGCCGCGTTACGCGGCGTCTGATCAGGATCCAAACTGTTTATAATGTCTAGTTTAGTCGCCTATAGAGGTGAAAAGGTTATTAACTAGATAGAAAATAGATAACTGTCGTATGACATGCGTAGGTGTTTAATGTTTCTAAAGGTTTCATTTCACTGGCGAACAGTTTTAAGGCATCAGGTTGTTTTAAATGTGCGGCTAGCATTGGCGTGGGATGCATTTCATGTTTCTTTTCATTAGAGTAAACACTAGTTAGTGGAAATATCATTCTATAATTCCACGTGTCTCATCTGCGATGACGTCATCGAAATCGATTTACTGTAAATCTGAAACGAGGCTTAATTTCGCTACCTGTACTGATTGCATACAGTTAAACGTATACAAAGCGGACCCCAAAGCTACAAAATATCAGCTTGCTTTACGCAGTTATAACTTAATGCAGGACAAAAGTAAAGCAGAAAGCTCCTCAAGGAGCTTTCTGCTTACTTAAGTCCTGCATTAAGCAATCACCTGTCTTTAAGGAGAATCGTTATTTTCAAACAGAGACCGCTAAACTCTCGCTTGAGTGTAGTTCAATTTTCGCTGGAATCACATAGATTCTAAGACACCTACGGCTAGATATATTTCTCATTAACACGGGAAGTAAACTTATATTTGTAATTCGCACGACCGTGCGGCAGTAAAACACTTGTTCGTTTTGTTTTTGCGTAATTTCAAGAGACAAAATAAATTGTTTAACACAAAACGAATGACAATTTAAAATGATATATAGAAAGGGTGTTTTCCCAGAAGAGATAATCAGAATATTTTCACATTATTGTTGCCTTCCCTTTGACATCACTCAATAATTGCAATTTCAATGTTGCGCCGTGCACAGTTTTGCAGCATAAATTCTGATAATAAAATGTCAAAAGCAACAAAAAGTCCTTATCTAGAGTCACCCGGAGAATTGCCTTGCTGAACTAACCTTTTATCATGTTGTAAAATCGTCTAATTCAAATTTGCGTGTGCGTTCATTTAACCCATTACCCCATATATACGTCTTGTTTACACCTTTTAATTTATTCATCCACTGAAGAAAATAGTTCCAATTTATACAGTCATAAAAAATATGTATCATATTATGAAATAGTTTCTATATCCTACCAAATAATAGCACAAAACAGGCTGAAAGTAAAGCAGAATGCGCCTTAACCAAAGAAACCAAAAGACGGGTGTCAAACATTTTGGATCAATATCAGGTGCTGCGTTAAGCGGCGTCTGATCAGAATCAAAATTGTTCGCAAATTTCAGTCAAGTCGCGATCGGCAGGCGAATGACTAAATCAACATTTTATAAATACAGCGCTCCCTCTCTACAACGGCCCTCCCAACAACGACTCCCTCCTTACAACGACACTCGCCGTAATTCCCTAAACGGTATAATTAGGTCTAACTCTTTTACTGCTGCAATATCGTCTGCTTAAGATTGTCGTCTGCTGTTTTCTCTCACAGTTACATATAAGTGGTGATTTTGATAGAATACATATATTGACCAGTGACAAACAGCTTGAATCCTGATCAGACGCCGCGTTACGCGGCGTCTGATCTGGATTCAAGCTGTTTGCAAATGTAAGCCAAATCTTAATAGCCCCTCTCCATAACGACTCCCTCCGAACAACACACACAATATGTGTCTCCCATTGGATGTCGTTGTAGAGAGGGAGCGCTGTAACTCTATTTATTAGAACAACTGAAAGGTATACAAATTGATGGCATCAAAGACAGGTGACAGTTTAAAGGAGCTTACTGCTGTACTTCCATCTTACTTTAAGCGTCTTAGGTGTAATATAGGGGCTTACTGTACGAAAATTGTTTCTATCGCTCGTCTGTAGAGTGTCGGGTTTGATCCCCGACCGGGCCATACTAAACCTGTTAAAAACGACACCAGTGTCACCCTCGATTGACATTTGCATAAACGGAGTGGTGGGTGGTGGGAAGGATTGAAGCAGTGCTGTGTCAGGTAAATGTGGCATTGAGTGGGTTGAAACAGGGCTGCCATAAGTTGACATGAAACATTCTAATATTTCCAAATTTGCATTTTTCAAGTGCGATTTTACCAATCGTACCTTTACCCCATAGCCTGTTTCTAGTTTTGTTGACATGCGACTACTGAAAGCAGGCTGTAAGTAAAGCAGAATGCGCCTTAAGGCGCATTCTGCTTTACTTACAGCCTGCTTTTAGCTACCATGTACTGGAAAAATCCGAAGATTAATTTTAAGAAAATTCCGGAGAAATGGCAGCCCTGTTGAAATACGATAGTATATCTGTGATTTACTAGCACACTGATCACATTTTAGAAAACAGGATAGACAGTTGGTATTTTTGAGTTTCTCAGTGTACTTACTATTATGACCTAGGCGTTAAAGGGTCGTACACCAAATTCGCGGAACCTCCTAAATACCAGTATCAACCACTTTGGATCTTCATAACACTTTAAATTACTCAATCGCCAATCTGAATCAAAACTGTTTGAACGTTCCAGTTAATTCGCGCTTTACATAAGAAAGATTGAAAACAAGTCATGCTCGTTCCATATTGGAAGTCCGATCGGCCGTTCCTATGTTAAAAAGATTACCAAGGGAGACAACATATACACATAACAAGAGAGGCAACTCATCCTTTATTGATATTTTCGGGATATGTAATTGATTACACCGTTGAACCTGAATAACTTGTGCGTTATATAATCGAAATGAGCTGGGTTTTTTCAAAGCTAAAAATGAATGTTAACTCGACATAAGCCCATTAAGCCTATAGTGTCTATTAAATGGGACATTGGCAAACTATGTAGACCCTGAGGAGACGCCTCGTTACGCGGTGTCTTATCAGAGTCTACACTGTTTGCTAGTCTGCTATATGGAACAAGAGGGCCTGAAGGCCCTGATATCGCTCACCTTTTATAATGAAGCCTGATAGCTTTACCTTTGAATTTCACCTGTTTTATTCTAAATCCATTCAAATTTGTAGTATAGCATGTACACAACATTGCAATATGACCCATTCTGGCATGTATAGTAGAGTACATCAAAGGCAGATAACTAGAGTCCAAATAATACTGAAATGAAGCCTTTTCTAGCATTTCAAAGTATATCAAGGGCAGATAACTCTTGCCACAATGATCAGATTTCAACAATAAGTGCACTCCCTCGAGAACTTATAGCCATATACATTGTGTGCAATAACAATTAAAATCCATTGAAAAGTGTGGCCTCTAGAGTGCAAACACTGTTAAATATGGCATTTTCAGCAATTCAAAGGTAGATAACTCTTGACCTACAGGTCAGATTCCAGCCATAACCGAACTCATCCGAATTCTTATGGTTATATACAATCTGAGCAAGTTTGAGAAAGATTGGATTAAAATTGTGGCCTCTAGAGTGTAAACACCCTTAAATATGGCATTTTCAGCAATTCAAAGGTAGATAACTCTTGACCGACAGGTCTGATTGCAACCATAATCAAACTCATCTGAACTCTCCTAGCCATATACCATCTGATGAAGTTTGAGAAAGATTGGATTAAAATTGTGGCCTCTAGAGTATAAATTACCTTAAATATGGCATTTTCAGCAATTTAAAGGTAGATAACTCTTGACCTATCGGTCTGATTGCAACCATAATCCAACTCATCTGAACTCTTATAATCATATACCATCTGATAAAGTTTGAGAAAGATTGGATTAAAATTGTGGCCTCTAGAGTGTAAACAACCTTAAATATGGCATTTTCAGCAATTTAAAGGTAGATAACTCTTGACCTATCAGTCCGATTCCAACCATAATAGAACTTATCTGAACTCTTGCGGTTATATACAATCTGAGCAAGATTGGAAAAGATTGAATTAAAATTGTGGTCTCTAGAGTGTAAACACTGTTAAATAATGCATTTTCAGCAATTCAAAGGTGGATAACTCTTGACCTATATGTCCATTATCAACCATAATCGAACTCATCCGAACTCTTATGGTAATATACAATCTAAGTAAGTTACAGAAAGATTCGATAAAAAATGTGGCCTCTAGAGTGTAAACACCAAAATTGTTGACGACGGACGACGAACGACGAACGACGAACGCCGGACATTCAAGGATTGCAAAAGCTCACCCTGAGCTAGCTCAGGTGAGCTAAAAAGCATTGCAGTATCTTTAGATCACCTTTGTTTATCTACAATACAATCATCCAGCCGAGCATAATATTATAGGGAGAGTTTATTGCAATAGCCAGGCATAAATAAGTTAATGGGCTCGAGTTTAAACTGAAGAATACGGGTATAATTTTAACATAAACGAGCTGGAGTTTTCGCCTTTCAACTGAAGAAATACGGTTAACCCATTTATACCCCGATTCTTCCATGTTTATATATTGGATAAGTCCATTTTTTAATCAAAGGGATGCCTTGTCAAAATATTCATTTCCATTTTGTTTTATATTGAAATTCCTATCAGCAAACAGTGTAGACTCTGATCAGACGCCGCATAATGCGGCGTCTGATCAGAGTCTACACTGTTTGCCTATGTCCCATATATGGGTTAAAAATTAAGTTTGAAATTAACCGACTCGAGTTATCGAGGCTCTACTGTACTATTATATACATACTATTTGGACGAGCAGAGAAACAGACAAACAAATTAAATTGCAAGAATGAGTTTAATTTGAAAACTATATATTCTGTGAATATAAATCAGGACACCCTTAAAAGAATACAAGAGGGCCAGAATGGCCCTTAATCGCTCACCTGTACATGGTGATGGGTCAGTGATTTCAGAAAAGAAGATTTGTGAAACTTTTACCCACGGGCGGGGTCACTTTTGACCCCAGGGACATAATATGAATGCTCTTGATACAGGACCTGTAGACGATGCGAACCAATTCGACAACATATGTGAAGGACCTCTAGACGTTACACCATGCTAAATATCAAAGCTCTGGACAATATGGTTTCAGAGAAAAATGTATTTGAACATTTCACTATAACTCTACGTAAAACAGCTACCCCCGGGGCGGGGCCAATTTTGGTCCCAGGAACAAAATTTGAACAACTTTAATAGAGAACCTGTAGACAATGCTATGTGCAAAATATCTAAGCTCAGTGTATTTTGGTTTCAGACAAGAAGATTTTTTAAAGTTTTCGTTGAAAAAATCTATTTTTAGCTCCAGTGACCCAGATATTCAACAGACTGGAACCAATTCGTCAACATATGTGAAGGACCTTTAGACATTACACATTGCCAAATATAAAAGCTCTGGCCATAATGGTTTCAGAGAAAAATGTTTGAACATTTCACTATATAACTCTATGTAAAATGGTGACCCCGGGGCGGGGCCAATTTTGACCCCAGGGTCAAACTTTGAACAATCTTGATAGAGGACCTATAGATGATGCCATGTGCCAAATATCTAAGCTCTGGCCCTTGTGGTTTTTGACAAGAAGATTTTTTAAGATTTCCTTATTTTTCACTTTGGTTGCCATAGCAACCAGACTTCTGCATTGTTTCAAATACTTTGAACAACTTTGAAAGAGCTTGACCCAAGGAACATTCCTGTGAAGTTTGGTTGCAATCAGGCATGTGGTTTTGAAGAAGAAGATATTTGAACATTTCACTATATAACTCTATGTAAAACGGTGACCCTCGGGGCGGGGCAAACTTTGACCCCAGGGTCAAACTTTGAACAATCTTGATAGAGGACCTATAGATGATACTATGTGCCAAATATCTAAGCTCTAGCCTTTGTGGTTTTTGACAAGAAGATTTTTTAAGATTTCCTTATTTTTTCACTTTGGTTGCCATGGCAACCAGAGTTCTGCATTGTTTCAAATTCTTTGAACAACTTTGAAAGAGCTTGACCCAAGAAACATTCCTGTGAAGTTTGGTTGCAATCAGGCAAGTGGTTTTGAAGAAGAAGATGTTTGAACATTTCACTATATAACTCTATGTAAAACGGTGACCCCCGGGGCGGGGCCAATTTTGACCCCAGGGTCAAACTTTGAACAATCTTGATAGAGGACCTATAGATGATACTATGTGCCAAATATCTAAGCTCTAGCCTTTGTGGTTTTTGACAAGAAGATTTTTTAAGATTTCCTTATATTTTCACTTTGGTTGCCATGGCAACCAGAGTTCTGCATTGTTTCAAATTCTTTGAACAACTTTGAAAGAGCTTGACCCAATGAACATTCCTGTGAAGTTTGGTTGCAATCAGGCATGTGGTTTTGAAGAAGAAGATGTTTGAACATTTCACTATATAACTCTATGTAAAACGGTGACCCCCGGGGAGGGGCCAATTTTGACCCCAGGGTCAAACTTTGAACAATCTTGATAGAGGACCTATAGATGATACTATGTGCCAAATATCTAAGCTCTAGCCTTTGTGGTTTTTGACAAGAAGATTTTTTAAGATTTCCTTATTTTTTCACTTTGGTTGCCATGGCAACCAGAGTTCTGCATTGTTTCAAATTCTTTGAACACTTTGAAAGAGCTTGACCCAAGGAACATTCCTGTGAAGTTTGGTTGCAATCAGGCAAGCGGTTTTGAAGAAGAAGATGTTTGAAGAAATTGCTGACGCACAACGCACGACGCACGACGCACGACGCACAAAGACCGACCACAAAAGCTCACCTTGAGCACTTTGTGCTCAGGTGAGCTAACAATGCAATAAAATGTAGAAATAGCATATTGTCGACAAATCTGTTTATTCGGTTTTAATCTGATGGTAACCTGGCGTCTGATCTGGCTCCAAAATATGCAAAAGAAACAATAGTTTTGGCGTAAATGCGTTTATTGGGAAAGAAAAACGTCTTCTCCACTGTATAAAATCCAGGGGCCCGTCTTACGAAACGTCGTACGACAAACGTGGTCGTAAGTCAAAACTTTAAAATACATTTAATTTCTTATTTCTCCAAATAATCCTGTATTGTTATATCTCTTTGGAATCGTCTTTTCAAGACGATTCCAAAGAGATGTCACAATACAGGATTAGATGGAGGAATAAATAATAATTGATGATTTTATAACCTGACTTACGACAATATTTGTCGTACGACGTTTCGCAAGACGGGCCCCTGGCGTCCTTAACTCAATGATCCCTCGAACATCAAATGGACACTTCCAGTTTGTAATAAAATCTAGATAATCTAATCCGTTTTGACTATTTAGACTTGGCCTACACAATGCATTGTACAGTGCAAAATTACAGGCACTGCAGACCCTGATTAGAAGGTACATGTAGACCCATCTGATACCAGTCTAAACTGTTTGCACACGGGACAAATTAACTTTTGAAAACGTCGTCTGCGAAAACATAACATCGTTTTGCATATTAAAGTCATCTGTATATTATCATTTGTAATCCCTGTTTCTTACGATTAGATAGTAAAAGATCAGTTACTTGTGTGCGCGAGAGTGGGTGGGGATTCTATGTCTAATCATGTTTAAAATACTTAATGCCTTAATGGTACATCTTGAGCTACAGGGTTTTTCTTTGAATAAGTATTTAAAACTGAATGCTTAACATGTAGACAAACGTAAAACAGAAACTCGTGTAGGAGGATTTTCCTTTACTTTTGTTCTTTATGAAGCTGCCACCTGTCTAAATAGTGCTAAATCTTCGTATCTAAAATGACTGCTTAACTGAAGTTTGACTGTAAATGTGGACTTTCGCTAAACTAACACTGACTTGTAGTGCTGTAAATCTGTATAGTGAATAAAGCATACAAGATTAATCATGAACAGTAATACCTGGACTTACGGACACTTAAGAAATCACTTAAGCTGTATTTAAGAGACATGTGGCCGATTAAAGCAGGTTGAATATAAAGCAGAAAGCTCCATTAGGAGCTTTCTGCTTTATATTCAACCTGCTTTAAGCATTAATCTCCCTATATCGCCATCAATAATACATCTTCAAGTGATCGTGGAATTGAGAATTGACTGTATGTGTACTATTTAATCCTATTTGCTATGGATACTGTTCGCTGTTCGCGGGACTAAACAAATAGTGTGGGGGCACCTTGAGATCTGTTGAGAACGTCAACCTCTCCGGTGAAGATATTGGACCTTTTAGGCTAATGCCTTAACAACTTTCTTCTGCCAATTCTCTTTCTATGAATCCCCATTAATTATTTACTGCAGATCCAGGACATAGTCAACAATGAGCAATGTCACTGAATATGTCCGACCATGGTAGAGGTGGTGACGAATACAAATTGCGGAAGAGGGTGGGCGGCGTGGGAGATGTATTTACCCAAGTTGGCAATGGAAGTTCCCTATGTGTTTGCTAGAAGAGTTCATTATTGATAAACAATAGTGTTCTAAAACATTGCAGTATGTGTCCATACAGGAGGATATTTCCGATATGAAATAGCAAACAGTGCAGAACCTGATGAGACGCCGCGAAACACTGTTTGCCAATGTCCTCTTTAACAGACGCTTGGCATCAATGCATCAATGATTAACTGGCGAGTATTATAGGAATAAACAACATATTTTTGACGTTCATGGCGGTATGACTACATTAGCTTCGCAGGGGGTAAATTCCGTAAACGCCCAAAGGGCGTTTTCGTTAAATTTAACCCCCCCCCCCCCGAAGCTAATGTAGTCATACCGCCATGAGCGGCGAAGAGATGTTGTTTATTCCTTATATTTATATTTATATTTTCTGTCTTGTCAATTTAATGTGTATATTGGCCAGATTTGTTTTTCTGTATAAGAATTTATCATATACCGGTCAAAGAGGTTTGATAGATGTAATGTCGATGTAATAGCCATTCCAGTTTCTAAATATGGTGAGAAAGTAGTCCCAACTACATGTACTGTAACTGTATTAAAAATTCAGGATTTTTTCCAGTAAACTTTCTCTCTGTGAATGGAAAAGACTTACAGGGCAAACAAATAACAGTGCAACTTGAATATCTATTGCCAAAGCACATTCTAAAAATACAGGTCGCGGTTGTTTTCTTAACCCATTTACACACATGGCAACGCGATGGCAACGACCTATGGGTCTGTATCACTCCGCTAGTGTCATATGACCGTCGACCAATGGGTGCTTAGTGTTAAGTGCCCGATGTAGTCTATTTGAAGAAGACCACGAATAGCACGGGGGAAATCCGAACTGGCTAAATCCAGTTTCGAAGTGTAGGTTCATCGGCAGATGACTGCATATTTTTTAATAGGATTACATAAAGACTTTACAGGTTGAATGTAAATATTTCACAGAATTCCATTGTTATATGGGTATTTTATTTAATAATGCGCTGAACAGGTCATTTTGGAGGTAATCAGGGCCCTATAAACTTGATGCAGAAAAAATCAAATCTGATAAACTATATCAATTGGAGGTCGTGAATTTTTTTATATAGCAGAATGGAGATTTCCTCTGCTTTACTACGTATTAGTATATTGTTGTAGGGAGTGGGTAATATCTGATGTTGGAAGAACTCGTAACCCGACCCAATTCCTATGACGAATGTGGGACAAAATGTGTTTAACTAATAAAAATACACCCTATACTGTCAATACTACTTAATCATATTCTAAACCCATTGAACCCTAGTGACGCGTATATACTTATTTTAGGAATAAGGATACATATTTTAAAGATTTGAATCCATCTACAGTCCTACCCTTTACTGTGTGTAAGAGCATGAGATTCATGCTCCGCTGTCAATGCCTAACACTAGTGAACATTTGGCAAACTTACAGTAAAGTGTAGGAGTGCAGATCAGACACAGAGTTACCCGGCGTTTGACTTTCATCTGGACCCAAACTGTTTGAAAAATTACCCCAAATCACCAATGGCATGCTATTGGTCAAATCCCTTCACTGCCTTACTCTGAGTACAATCGTCGTTTGCAAACAGTTTGGATACTGATCAGACCCCGCGTAAACTGTTTGGCACTCGTTTCAATATCTCTCAAGTCAAAATACGCGAAGTTTAAATTTGAGAAATAAAAGCAGACGACAATTTGTATTTATAAAGCTGGTGACGTCATGACAGTGAAGGGGTTATGTATAAAACTTGGTCCTATTCAATTTCTATTCATTGCCAGAATATTTATATCGGTAACCCAAGATGGAAACATGCCACCGTAATTCCCCAAAGGAAGTCTGAATGTTGATTTACTGAAAACTGCCGATACATTGGAGAAGACGTTATTCTTTCCCGTTTAAACGCAAACGAAACGCAAACACAGTGCACTAAAATATAGAACATGACAACTTTTGGATATTTCCACCTATTCATTTTAATCTGAGTGGGAAACAGTGTGGAGCTTGATCAGACGCCGGGTTACCCGGCGTCTGATCTGGCTCCAGACTGTTTGCAATGGAAATAATAGATTTAGCGTAAACGCGTTTATTGGGAAAGAATAACGTCTTCTCCACTGTATGTAGCTAGTTACAATTTGCTTTATCTCTCGTGCCCTCGTTTCTTATATATTAGCTCTATGACGTTATAAAATAGCCCACATAAAAAGTAAATTGACATGTATATCAATCGAATGTTAAAATCAATTTACAAACTGATAATTATTATACAGCGTTTTCTGTTCTCAGGCATTATTGTGTTATCCAGCCACCAAGAGAATATTATTCAAGATTCAAAACATTTTATTCAAAACATTTTATATTTAAATATCTAATATGTATAAATAAACAACTTTTCAAAATGATTTTCAATTCATCTTCTGATTCTTCTCAGTTGGTATCCTTTCACACGTGTTATTTTTACTGTCAACATTCTTTTAGTTGCCAGCTCATTTTAACACCGAGAAAAAGCTTTCCTTTTAGCGCCATCACTGCCATGACACCATCAATGTTAAACATTAATCGTCTACTTTCATTTCTCAAATTTAAATTGTAGGTATTTTAACTTAAGAACTATTGAAATGAGTGTCAATCAGTTTGAATCCTGATCATTCGCCGCGTTACGCGGCGTCTGATCAGGACTCAAACTGTTTAACGCGGTGTCTGATCAGGACTCAAACTGTTGGCAAATAACCATCGCACTCGGGGTAAGACAATGAATGGGTTGGTGGTCCTAAGGATAGTTTGGGATCAATACTAAGTTCAGATAGTTCACTGCCAAATTTGAGCGTCTGCTTCAACCCTGCCATTATATCGTCTGCCTCACAAATGTTGCCTAGGCCACATAAAATATATGTTGGCCGAATATATATAGGTACGAATGTGATTGGATCCTGATCAGGGGCCGCGTCACACGAGGTCTTATCCGGATCCAAGCTGTTTGCAAAGTCATGTGTATAATATATGCACGGAATTATACAAAAGTGTATAATTCTGTGATATATGGATACAGTCAGCTACGACCGATTGAATGAATGAATGAAATGAAATGAAACGGCGAATAGGTGCAACGTCTATAATGCGCGGGAAATGAGTATAAACATCATTTATAAACAGTGTAGATCCAGATCAGATGGATCCTGGTGGACCTCTGATCTGGGTCTATCTTTTTTGCCATATTTTTTAAATAATTTGGCCATAAATCCCTCAAACATCAATGTTAACAGGTCATAGTTTAGACAAAATGGCGTTGAGGGCAACGATATACTTCACCTGTTGTATTTTGCTCAGGTGAGCTAAAGATGGAAGAGTCCAGACTCCATTCCTCAAGTCAGCATGGAAATGATTAATCGTGGAAAGGGGGATAATAAGAGTACTCAAGTTATGATTTCATTTTATTCATTTTTAATATTGACAAATCTTCCTTATTAGTCTAAGAGAAGACAATCAACTGCAGTGTATCCTAATATGTCCTATAACATGTGTCAGGAATCTGTACATAAAAATAACAGTAGAGAAAAATATATACTATAGTAAAACCTCTCTATTACGACCATTTAAACAGGGCTGATTGATTTGATAAAATACAGGTGACAGCTTAACTCATTCACCCCTACAACTTTAAATGGATGGTTCTAGTTTCCAATAACGTCTGGTCCATTTTTGACTATTTAGGGTTGATTTTTACAATATATTTCAACATAACAAACAGTGTAGCTCCTGATCAGAGGGTTCCGTAAGGAGCCCTCTGATCAGGGTCTACACTGTTTGCATAGGACAAATGTTCTCCTCATAGGAACACTGTTTGTAAATGACGATTATACTCGTCGCTAGGACTGAATGTGGTAAAGCAATATAATCGTAAAAACAGAAAGCTCCTAAAGGAGCTTTCTGTTTTACGTTCATCTTGCTTAAAGCAGTCACCTGCCATAAACACCAAATTATTCACACATTTTATTGGTCGTTATAGAGAGGTTTTACTGTACTTTTTTCACGAGTAATCTTTCTACACAGGGATTTGTCGAGCGGCCATTCAAAAGATCTTCAAATCGGATAAAAATTGACGGACAAAACTAATACAGAAAGCTGAAAAATATCGAATCTTAGGTAGCTTAATGTAGAATGAAAATAATTCAGTAAGCTCCTTTAATAGCATTCTGCATTATTTTCGTTCTGCATTACTCCTGTAGTTTTTCTGAGATGTCTGCTACGCCATCATATAACTTACTTTTATATGAATGTCCGTGAATGCATAGAGCAGGCTTTATGTGTACAGCAAAACCCCTTTATTACGACCACTAAATTGTGTTCAATATATGGTGTTTATGGAAGATGGCTGCTTAAAGCAAGATGAAAGTAAAACAGAAAGCTCCCAAAGGAGCTTTCTGTTTTACTTCCATCTTGCTTTAAGCTATCGCCTATCATCCATACAACCAGTTAGCCTTCTTTTTGGTGGTCGTAATAGATGGGGTTTACTGTAAAAAGAGTATTCTAAAATCTGATCTGAATCTAAACTATTCTTTTGTTGATTCTCGTTTGACAGGATAGGGTTTTTACAGTGACAGAAGTAAGCGAAGGTGCATAAATATTTAAAGCTTATCGCGCCGTTTGGACGCTGTCGTGAAATTCCACCAGTTTACGACAACCACGACGATTGTTGGCAAACAAATGAAAAGAACTACATACCGGCAGCAGACGACACACAAAAATGATGTTACGCACATGAAATGAGTAGAGGTAGAAAGTTTCCGAGCATACACTTTCAAATTAACCACTGACCTGTCCGATTCCCGACAACATACATTGCATGTCTAGCTAGATTAGTTCAGTTGAAGTAAGAAATTTGAGAGGGATACATTACATGTACAATGGAACCTCAATCTTGCCGCCGCCAAGAGATAAATATGGAATTTAACAAAAGTATACAGCTTAAAGTAGGATAGCAGTAAAGCAAATAGCCCATAAAGAAACTTTTGCTTATTCAAACCATGCTTTAAGCGGCAATCTGCGTTGAACACCGACATAAAAACCCCGAATGTAGGCACATGTAGTGAACATTACCTCGCTGTACATATTGAAGTACTATCATTTGAGGCCCTATTGTAAAACAATGTGTATTTTTGCATCTACTAATATATGATAAGATCTGACTTCCTATGGAAACCGTTGGCTAATACTTTATTTCGTTTATGTTCATTAATTACTGTTCAGCAAGTACCTCATTAACCCTTAAACTTCAAATTTACAATTCCAGTTTCCAATTGAATCTAGGTAGTGTTTTGACTATTTATGGTTCTTTTTACAATATATTGCAAAATTGCAAATAGTATATAGTATATACCCTGATTAGAATGATCCTGAAGAGAGTCATCAGATCAGGGTCTACATTGTTTGTATTAAGTAGTGAGGTTTATTTCTAAATAATACAGTGGAGAAGACGTTTTATATATTCTTATCCGGTTTAACGCGAAGAAACGCAATGCCCTTAACCCTTTACCTCATAGCCTGTTTCTAGTTTTGGAGACAGGTGAGCAATTAAAGCAGGTTGAAAGTAAAGCAGAATGTGCCTTAAGGCACATTCTGCTTTACTTTCAGCCTGCTTTAAGCTAAAACTTACTAGGCTATATCAAATATTTGTAATGGTAATTGTTTATGAGGGTATAAATTGGAACTATTTTCTTCAGCGGAGGAATAAATTAAATACGCTAAAAGTCGCTTCTATTGGGATAAGGGTTAAACTGTAGAAGTTTACAATTTATTGATTTTCCTCACGATCTATTTTCATCCGAGTGATAAAAAAGATTGGAGCCTGATCAGACGCCGGGTTACCCGGCGTCTGATCTGGCTTCAAATTGTTTGCAACGGAAATAATAGTTATAGCGTAAACGCGTTTGTTTGGAAAGAATAACGTCTTCTATCACTGGGGTTCATTGGGTTAATATGATTCTGTAATAAAACTATTTTCACATCTCTTTTTCTGTTAACACATTTAACCCTAGCGACGAGTATACTCTTCATTTACAAACAGTGTACCTATGAGGATTACACGTGTGCCCTGCAAACAGTGTAGATACTGATCAGAGGGCTCCTTAAGGAGCCCTCTGATCAGGGTCTGCATTCTTTGTCATTTTGAAATATATTGTTATAATCAACCCTTAATACATGTTGTCAGAAATGGACTTAACTTATTTCGAAGTTGGAAGTGTACATTATAAATTTCAGGGAAGAATGAGTTAGTCCGTGTAGGCAACAATCTTTGCCATAATAGCAGTACATATGGACAGGTCAGTGGTCAAACTGACAATAATTAACATTTTCTATTAACAAATTCATTCTGTTTTTCTATGTATGTCATCTTATCCTGTTTTCGTCTACATAACAAGTTTCAGTCAAAAGGTTCACACCAATTACTGGTCCCTCCGAGATGACCCTTCAACATTGCGGTTATCCCTGTAATATAACAACATAAACAGACATGCTGAATATATTCACAGTATTACACCGCTTAACCATTTCCTCCACAGAAACCATGTTGACCGTTATATATTTTTCAACATGACCGCCTTAACCCATTACCCCATGGCCTCTTTCTAGTTTTGAAAACAGGTGAGCACTTATAGCAGATTGAAAGTAAAGTAGAATGCACCTGATTGCGCATTCTGCTTTACGTTCAGCCTGTTTTAACCCTTTCCCCCATAGAAGCGCATTTTAGCGGATCTGATTTATTCATCCGCTGAAGGAAATAGTTCCAATTTAATCAGTCATGAATATAATAGTATAGGGAATATTTTCTATATTCTAGCACATGGAAGCTTAAAGCAGGCTGAAAGTAAAGCAGAATGCGCCTTAAGGCGCATTCTGCTTTACTTTCAAGCTGCTTTAAGTGGGCACCTATCTTCAATACTAGAAATAGGCTATCAGGTAAAGGGTTAAGCTGCAATCTGCTAGGATACAGAATTGTTTTATGCATGTTTGTGTATGTATAAATTGGAACTATTGTTTTCAGTGAAGGAGTAAATTAAATGCGCTAAGAAGGCGCTTATATGAGGTAAAGTGTTAAAATGCATTTATTTACTAGTCTTATAATGCAGTTGGCAGTTAAGAGAAGGCTCAAACGTAAAGCAGAAAACTCCCACAGGAACGTGCTGCTTTACGTTTATCCAGCTTTAAGCAGTCACTTATATTAATATTTAGTTCCGGTGACTGTGGGGGAAAGGGTAAAGACATGAGACACTCAGCCTAGGGTTTGAAGCCAGACTTATTTGACAACCCGTCTGCGGGAACTATGGTGGTCCATAACTGTCATAATTGGTAAAGTATCAATGTATCTTAAAAGAAGAGACAGTTTAAAGCCTAGTGTGTATATTGTCTCTGTTTCTCTTTTATCGGTAAACGTCCAAACTCGCTTCATTTCAACAACTTAATTAAACGTTCACCAAAATTTCACATAACGAGAAAATTTGCCCTCGTATATTGCAAATAGTGTCGATCTAGATCAGACGTCGCATTTGGAAACGCTTCGTCTCATCTGTGGCTACACTGTTTGTCATATCCGAGATTTGTATTTTTCTTGATATTGCTCATATATATTTCAAATCAAAACCAGAAGTCTCAGACATTTTGTGACGTGGTCCCTAGAGGCATTACCCCTATAAACCGTAACAATAATATCATGGATCCACCGATTATATATAGATATCAAGACTCAGATGTGAAAACGGCCTTGACCCCCGTAGAACAGGTTTGTCAGTTAAACGGTTCCAAATCCCACTGAGCGTATGTTACAGGTCACCTAACCCATCCCATTTCGTAGGCTTACTCTTACCGTGTCTATAACCCCTAATCAACTTGCAAACATAGGTACATGTGTTGTGTGTTTATTAAATTAAATCATATACATCACTTTACAAAAACGTAAAACGGACAACTTACATGTCAAGTGTCCAAGTCTCAGACATAATACACATGCATATTATTATTAACAATAATAGTTGGCTTGAGGAATTCAGTACCATAGTAAGTTTATTTTACAACAACGGAGGGTGCTACAAGAAAACAAACACAATGTTTACCTTAGAACATAGCTCTATGAAGACGGTACTCTACAAATCCAGTTTCTTTTTTTTAGTCTCCACTAAACCATATGGTGTGACTACTCATTCGAATCGTCTCTTCCAGACGATTCGAATGAGAAGTTACAACATATTGTTTATTTGAGACTCTGATTTAGTTTGTGTAATACTAGTTTGAGCTAACCATAGTATTCGGAGACATTGTCAATCCTAGTTTGAGAGACTGATGGTGGGGATGTACAAGACCTGGTATAACTTGTCAGTAAATAAATATTAAAGAGGTAAATCGTATGAACAATAAGGTTTCAGAAAAAATTAACTATTCAAAAATATACATGAAATACAGATTTTCTTCTTTCTAAAAGCTTCATAGTGCAATAAACACTCCATCTTAAATATTGTATAAATGTATTATCGTTTCTTAATTTAACATTTATCTGGATCAAAACTACATGTATTTGCATTTCTTATCACAAATTCACCTGCAGAATGTAAATATAACATATTAACTATTAAAATGAGATTAATTTTAAATGTAATAATTGGAAAACGATGGATAGAGTAGTGGTGGGTAGAACAAAATTCATACAAACTTTCCTATGTAAAGCAGTCTTATTAGGCGATTGTCTTTTACCGTTTAAAGCCAGAGAATCAAGGTCAATGTCACAGACGGTTCATAACAGGAAGTTTTCCATGCAGAATTGACCATTCTAATGCTGAAATGGAATATAAGCAGTATTTGTAAACAGTGTAGACCAATATCAGAGGGCTCATGAATGAGCCCTCTGATATTGGTCTACACAATTTGCAATTATTTTAACTAGTTCGGGGACAAATCTCTTGAGAGCCAATATTAACTTGGTATTTATCACAAAAACAGATGGGTCCATTTTACAGTTCAATAGCCTAATGGTTAAGTAGCGATGCCTATTGGGTGGCAGTATTTACACGTGTTACTTATAACAATTGACCTTATACTTGATTCAAAGGGGACTATATGACCTTTAGGAGTATTTTCCTGCATTCTGAAATGTGCTTACAAACATTGAGAGCACCGTTCTCAGGGCTCAAGATAAGAGGGAGTAAACTGAACAAAGCCAACATTTTCTCACTCATTTTAGCACCAACTCCTATGGTGTCACTACTCATTAGAATCGTCTCTTGAGTAGTGATACCATAGGGTTTAAAGCAGAAATAAAGATTTTAGTTTTTGAAATACTCCCCTTATCTGGAGCCCTGCGTTCTAGCTATACAGCTTAGAGGGTTCGTATGTGTGTCGAGGTAATATATAGTGGAGAAGACATTATTATTTCCGAAACGTGTTCATATGCCAAACATCTCGAGTCCACTGCAAACAATTTTGAGCCAGATCAGACGGCGGGTAACCCGGCGTCTGATCATGCTCAAAACTGTTTGCCACTAAGATTAAAATAAATAGGAATTTTAGAAAGCTATAATTTTCTACATTTTATTGCATTTTGTTTGTATCTCGTTTACGTTTAAACAGGAAATAATAACGTCTTCTCCACTGTATATATAATATATGAATACGGGTGGTACAGTCGTAACAGATTTGAGACAAAAAATATAAAATTCTAGGTAAGATAAAACAACATAGCAACATTTCTTCTAGGTACTGAACTCATCAAGCCAACCAAACAGTATAACAGAAAATATCCCATAGAAATGTTAAGACCAGACCAGACCAGAACCTTTACACATAGCTCCATACAATGTTCGACTTAAACGAACTCGAGTTGTCGAGTTTCAACTAAAGAAATACTAGTAAATAAGACTTAAGCAAGTTCTAGTTAACGAGCTTCCGCTACATTGCCGCAACCGTGATCAATAACAGTCAATGTACAAAACAGTGCAGACCCTGCTACGTCTCTTTGCGGATCTGGGTCTTTACTATATGCAACGTCAGAGGTCCCCTTGAACCCATTTCTCCATAAATACGACTTTTCGCCTTGATTTCATTCAGCCACTGACGAAAATAGTATCATTATACAGATATGAAGATGTACCATAATACATATACTCTATATCCTTGCAGATGGTAGCTTAAAACAGAATGAAAGTAAAGCAAAATGCGCATAAAGGCGCATTGTGCTTTACTTACAACCTGTTTTAAATGGCTACATCTCTTCACAACTTGAAAGAGGGCATGGGGTAATGAGTTATATAGTTATTCCTTTAGAAGAAACGTGTCCCTTCCACAGCAGCTAACTCAAGGGAAACGAGTGCGATAACATTATCAATTTCTTTTCGTGGTCTGGTCTGGTTTGGTCTGGTATTAACAAACTTATGAGAAACCCCAAATTCTTTTAAAAAAGATAATGTATTTCATTTAAATAGAACTACTTTGAGCAAACAGAGTGTTCAATCTACACCTATTCTATGCCAGACGATAGTGAAAATCAGCCCAGTTATTTGTTGTCACTCTGAATATTTGCTTTACTTAAATACTTTGTACAAATTGTAACAGGTTTCGATTACTTGCTGAATGTTAAACTTCCTCATATATCTTCTAAGTGAAACATAAAATAGATAACGAGTGTCCGCCAGGATGGAAATCCCGATAGTGCCTCGAGATGCATTGTTGGTATTTGGCAAACAGTGTAGACGCAGATCAGACGCCGCGTTGCGCGGCGTCTGATCTATGTCTACACGGTTTGCTATAGTAACGACCACTTTCAGGTGTACAGAAAGTATGCCATAGTAATTTAACAATTAACCGCTTGCTTAAAATTCCTAGCCATAAAAATCCCGATTTCAATGCTTTGCGTATTTTCCCAGGTAAACAAAGAAAAAAACGTTTTTAACCTCAGAAGCCTGAAATCCGGATCATACCTTAAACACACATATACCCAGTAATGAACCACTTAAATAAACACAATGGACGAATCCATTGCAAGTTCCTAGGCATTAACGGGTTAACCAAAGGCTGAACTATTGAAATGATTCCCCCTGTATTCTGACTTTCAATACTTTTTAAGCACTTTCAACACTGCTTCAATTCAGCGTTAAACCTGGCAATCTATAAATTCTACCTCCTATTGTACATCACGTCAGTTACTATGGTAACTATTTAAGGCTCCCACCCATCGCCCCCAACTTTTACCTTTAAATTAGTGCGCTTTAACACAAGCCTGTTGTTACCGACAAAGTTTATATGAATGGCAAACAACATACATGTATCTCTAGATCAGAACGAATCAGCCGCATCAGCGGCCAATAAATTCAGTCAAACTGTGTTGAATAACAATTCAATAAAATGTTCGGAAATTATTCAAGACAGGTAGCTGCTAAGTGAAGAACGTTGGTAATGAGACATTTTCTAGATTGAACCAGGGCTCCAGATAAGAGGTAGTTTTTTCAACAAATTCAACATTTTCTCACTCTTTTTAGCACCAAATCCTAAGGTGTTACTACTCATTAGAATCGTCTCTTCGAGACGATTCTAATGAGTAGTGACACCATAGGGTTTAATTCAGAAATAAAGATTTTAGTTTTTGAAAAACTACCCTTATCTGGAGCCCTGTTGAACAAATAGTTTGAGTTTAGATTAGACGTCTTTATAGAAACTCGGCATTTTATCAGGATAAAAACTAATTGATTATATAATTATTAGGTTTTCTCCATTTTCAAAACGGACAAAACCAAATTGAATTGTGTCTTTTAAAACAATTTACAACTGAGGATACCCTATAACAGTAAGCTGATGATATTATGACAAAAGATGTCTTAACCACTTACCCCCATAGCATGTTTCTAGTTTTAAAGACAGGTGGCCACTTAAAGCAGGTTGAAAGTAAAGCAGAATGCGCCATAAGGCACATTCTGCTTTACTTTCAGACTGCTTTAAGTTACCATCAGCTATGATATATCAATAGTTTTATAGAGCATATTCATAAATTGGAATTATTTTTTCAATGGAGGAATAAATTAGAGGCGTAAAAAGGCGTATTGATTGAGAAATGCGTTAAAACCTATTCAAGCGGTTACTCAATATAGTTTAGACTGTACTACCGACTTTTGATCCAGAGATACACAGTGCTAAACAGGTCGCAAACATTGTAACCTTAAAACTCTAACTGGAAGCAAGACGTAAGTGGCAGACGAAACGCCTTGCCGGTCCTTATCCCCTTGGAATGTTCGAACCCTTCAGGTCCAGTAATTCACCCGCCGCCATTAGGGGCCCGTTTCTTAGACATAGCTACGATAGAACAGTAAAACCCACCATTACGTCCTATCAACAAGACTTGTTTTCAGACTTTAGACAGGTGACATCTTAAAACAGGGAAAAGGTAAAGCAACAAGCTTCTATAGGAGCTTGTTGCTTTATTTTCATCCTATTTTAAGCTGACATCAATACTTAATACACTCAACGAATGTATTTAAAAGCGGGTGTAACAGGAGTTTTACTGTATATTAAAATAGTATATTTTGTAAGATCATTTATGAAACGGAGCCCAGGTCCTGTAAGTCACTAGCGGCCATCAGGTGTTCTGTTGTAAAATAAAACAATAAATATGTCCGCCATGGCCACTTCCGGTTCATGCGCAAGAAGACTTACATTACTTCCTGAACCACTTTGGAATAAATGTATGTAGTAACATTTGAATTGTCGCTCTCCTTCTGGTCATCGATAAACTTTGTAGCTAGCACTTTAACACAAGAAGATTCATCTTCAGTAACAAATAAATGCATATTCATAGCATTATATATTGTTTCATTTCGAATTCAAAATGTATTCAAAGTCATCCCAGTTTGCTTCCGTTGCACCCGTTGAGGTCTGCACGTCAAAAAAGTCCGTGCTCTGATTGGGTGCAGTATCTAATAAATTTAAAATGTCATCTTGGGAACTACTAGGCTGTTGGTAACTGCCAGACTGCGGTGTCATATTATAATGAACGTTTGGATTTTGAGACCGTTGCCCCATTTGTTGTGACATGTGCATTCGTTGTTGTTGCATCATCATTTGTTGCTGCGCATGCGCACTGCCTTGCATCATGGCTGCCTGTTGCTGCGAATGCATGGTATCCATGTGCATTGCCCTTTGACCTTGATGATGCATCTGCATTTGAGCACCCTCGGTTGAGTAGGACCGATAGTGCATCATACTAGCCGAAGTCACGGGCGCTACGGCCCTGGACCCTTGTACTGTACCGGGATTCATACCGCGTGTCCAGTCTTGCGGATGTCGCGGTTGAGATATATTTAGACCATCTGGTCCGATATTTACATTGGGAGGCCGCTGATTTCTCATAATTGCACTAGTGTAAGTTGGGGCGTTAGGTCTTTGAGGGCGCCCTCCCAGCGGATGAGACAGGGCGCCCGGGAATGACGCTTGTCTTTGAACAGATTGATTTGAATAGACTGACTGAGACTGAGACATGGGGATACCCGCGGGGTTCACAGAACAGGCTATCTGCTGCTGCTGCATCACTGGCATTTGTCCTGCTCGCATTCCGTTTTGCATTTCATTAGATTCACTTTTCACAGATGAGTATGCATGATTCGGGAGAGTATTAGTTTGATTGACCATGTTTTGGATTGTCTGTAGCGGGTTGGCTGCCCCCATACTGGAACCGGATATATTTCCCGTCATTCCGTTCGTGTGTTGCATTTTATACTCCGGTGGGGGCCGATTCATGTACTGTTGCATATGCGCCTGTGCCTGGGCCTGCCTTTGGTCTGGGTGCATCTTGCTTTGCATCATTTGCTGTTGCATAGTCATTTGGTCACTGCCCATAAAGTTTTGAGACTGGTTGGGATTTTGGCCAAGATTAGGGGACGCCGAGAACCCCTGTTGCTGCGTGAGGGAAATGTTTTGAAGGGGCTGACGGACAGCCACATGCTGGGTCTGAGACATCTGCATCCGGTGAGCCCCGTCTGACACCTGCATGTGCTGCGTCTGTGTGATTTCCATTTGTGGCCCCTGGTTGAAGTGAGCAACTTGGTTCTGTAGCTGTTGTAAGGACGAAGGCCCGGCGTCAGCCTGAGAGGTGGGATTGTGAGCATAGTGGGCGAGTTGTTTGTTGGCATTATTGCCGTACGTGGTGGGCATAGTCTGTTTATTCTGATAGCCCATGCTCGTCTGTCCGCTATACGGACCACTAGATGGAGCTCTATTCATACCAGAGTAGTAGTCTGGTGGAGTGTAGCCATTCCTAGAACTGTATTGTTGTGTACTGTCACTGAAGGGGTCAATGGCGGTCTTAACACTACACTGTTCCTGACTTGGGTGTTGCTGCTGTTGGTGCTGGGCCGCCATTTGTTTCAGAGTTTCCGCGGCCAAACCCCCTTCCGCCATTGATGTATGTGGGTGGCTAGTTCTGCCAGAGTACTGAGGCATCGGCGGGGTTCGAACCTGACCTGGTCCTTGAGAGGGATCACTATACATATTTGAAGCGAACATATTTCCACTTTCCGAGGTGGATTGTGTTAAACCATCTTCACTTCCTTCTGATTCCTTGTGAACATTTCGACAAATTTCCTCGAACTTCTTAAGTTCACTAATTAGATCCCCGGATATATCCTCATCGTTAAACGATGACAGTATATCATCTAACTCGCGATCTAGATCACTATTACTGGTATTTGATAAATTCGAAGCGTCCTCTTTCGGTTCAGATTTACACTCTATATTTGTCTGTAGATCAGTGTCAGCGTCGACGCCTGATTTGATAGTCTGGTTCACAGTAACGTTTGTTGAGATCTTCTGATCCTGTTTGACGCTTGCACCGTTTATTTGATGAACTATATGCACAGAGACGCTTGATGAAAGTCCGTCGATGTTCGTATTACTGGCGGTAGAGACGGTCTTAGAGGACTGAATGTCGTCATCCTCAAACCGATAGACGCTTTCCGGGTGATTCTGATGCTGCGCCTCCAATGACGTGCTACTGTCGGTGAGTTTGTGCTTCAGTCGTTTCTGAAAGAAGGAAAGAATATCGTTAACAATGTCAGTTGCAAAACTGTCCATACTTGCATTACAGTCGATCTCGATCAATCGAACTCGCTTAGCTCCATATGTGCTCAGTGGATTGTTCCATGCTCATATGCATGTATTGGATTAATCCGTTTAAGGTGTGCCTGGTCTAAATCTTCACTTTTTTGTTTTATTTTATTTTGAAAGCCCTATTAGCAAACAGTGTAGACTCTGATCAGACGCCGCATAATGCGGCGTCTGATCAGAGTCAACACTGTATATGCCTAAATATGTTCCCTTTACAGGACGCTGGCAATGGGTTACGTTGAATATATCTATATGGCAAAGTTAAGGCGTGGCTATCACACATTTAAGCTTTGATATATGGGTATGTTCGACCTAAACGAGTTTGAATTATTGAGTTATAATGAAAAAATCGAGTTTGTTGGACTTTAGGACCTTCGAATTATCGAAATGCGACTTTAGTTGGTTTAAAAATCAAACCGGTATACAGCCACCCTTGTTTAAAGCGACTATAAAAAAAAAGAAGACATATGTACAGTTATAACCTCAGTTTGCATTGGTGTCCAGTTCAGTTTCGTTTCCATTTGGACTGCATGGGCAAAGAAACCAATATAATTAAACTAGGTATTGTTAAACAGTTTGAATCCTGATCAGATGTCGATTTACTCAGTTTCAGGTCTGGATCCAACATCACGGTAACAGGTTTACTAAAACACCAAACAACAGAACCATAGCTTCATCAAAGAGTGGTCGTTTAAGAACAGTTTGACTGCCAATACATTGTATAGGCGCCACACACTATAATTCTCAAACCAATCTAGACCACAACAATCTATTTCTGTACATCACACCAACCTTTAACACCTTCCGTAAATAGTTCGAGATCAATGTTTAAAGGCAGGTGGTAAGAAGTTTTCTGCTTTACTTACAGCCTGCTTTAAGCAGCAATATGTCCGAAAGTATTGGAAAAAATTTCTTGGTCCCTTTGACCCTTTACCCCATAACCTGTTTTTAGTTTTGAAAAAGGTGAACACTGAAAGCAGGTTGAAAGTAAAGCAGAATGCGCCTAAGGGCGCATTCTGCTTTACTTTCAGCCTGTGGAAATATGTTTATGATAATATAAATTGGAACTATTTTCTTTCGTGGAGGAATAAATCAAATGCGCTAAAAGGTACTTCTATCAGGGAAAGGGTTAATAGGACAGGGTTATAATTTCTATGAGGTACAGTGGAGAAGACGTAATTCTTTCCCGTTTAAACGCAAAGGAAACGCAAATTCAATGGACTAAAATCTAAAAAACGACAATCTTTTGAAATCTCTAACTGTTCATTTGAGTCTGAGTGGCAAAACATTTGGAGCCGGATCAGACGCCATGTTACACGGCTTTTGTTCCTATTCCGAACTGTAAAGTGCAATGGAAATAACAGTTTTCGCGTAAATGTTTATTGGGAAAGAATAACGTCTTCCCCTCTGTACACAGGAAAAGACGTGAACATTGGTGACGGTACAGTGGAGAATCTGTTATTCTTTCCCGTTTAAACGCAAACGTACGCAAACGCAAAGCGCTAAAACGTAGAAAAAGAACAATTTTTGGACAATTCTGATAATTCTTGTTTATCTTGGTGGCAAACAGTTTGGAGCCTGATCAGACGCCGGGTTACCCGGCGTCTGATCTGGCTCCAAACTGTTTGCACTGCAAATAATAGTTTTAGCGTAAACGCGTTTATTGGGAAAGAATAACAGATTCTCCACAGTAAATATGCATCACAATTTAATACCTCTCAAAGTTAACACATCGAAGTATGCCTTCATAATTCCGATTGTTTAATATAGGCAAAAAAGTGTGATTGTTTAATGTAGGACAAAAAACAATGTAGAACGCTTCTGAATTAGTTTTCTGCATTTCGTTTAAACAGATAGTTTTAACAAGTGAAGAGTATATACCAATTTTAATGAAAAACAAAAAGCCAATGCAATTGTTAAGAGATGTTTTCTAAATATGAAGGAGCAGACGACAGTTTGAAGCAGACATATAATAGAAGTGGTGTTAAAGTTGTGTAATTTCACGGAGCCGCCTAGGTTCCCCACCTGTCGCCTCAGCTTCGGGTGATTTGTATTGACGTTGTAATTCTACGTCATGTTTCAGACTTCTGTATGAAAACAGTCGTCTGCTGTATGTCATTTTTTCGTGTTTTTAATTTCAAACATTGTCACTACAATTTACGTCTATTTGCAGACGTCTCTAGACAGTTCAACTCTTATGTATCATGATGGTTGAAGACACATTTAACCCTTTACCCCATAGAAGCGACTTTTAGCGTATCTAATTTATTCCTACGCTGAAGAAAATAGTTCCAGTTTATACCCTCATGAACAATTACTATAACAAGTATTTTTATATAGCCTAGCAGATGGTTGTTTAAAGCAGGCTGAAAGTAAAGCAGAATGTGCCTTAAGGCACATTCTGCTTTACTTTCAACCTGCTTTAAGTGATCACCTGTATTTAATGTTATATACGGGTTATTGGGTAAAGGGTTAACACTTTGCTTTAAACATTTAACCCCATCACTGTCACGACGTCATCAATTGTAAAAAAAACAAATGTCGTCTGCTTTTATTTCAAAATTTTAAAATGAGGCATTTTGACTTAACCCTTTACCCAATAACCCGTTTATAACATTAAATACAGGTGATCACTTAAAGCAGGTTGAAAGTAAAGCAGAATGTGCCTTAAGGCACATTCTGCTTAACTTTCAGCCTGCTTGAAACTACCATCTACTAGACTATATAAAAATATTTGTTATGGTAAGTGTTCATGAGGGTATAAACTGGAACTATTTTCTTCAGCGGATGAATAAAATGCATGTGCTAAAAGTCGCTTCTATAAGGGAAAGGGTTAAAATATGGAAATGAGTGTTAAACAGTTATGAGTTGGGATCCTGATCAGAAGTGACGTTTCGCGGTGTCTGGTCAGAATCAAAACTGTTTGCAAATAGCATTTATTTCGCGACTGGCAAAAGAAGGGTTTCATGTTTTGTTCATATACAACGACTGGAAGCAATTGTGTGCCAAATAATTAGCAACAGACAGATCGGGAGTAGACTATATCTTAGTGTCCAATAGATTCGCCTACCATAGAAACCCATTGGTTCCGTTAATTGGGAACATGTAAATGGTACACAATTGAAGAAAAACTCAAAATGTTATTGTTAATATATCTACAATAAAACCTCTCTATTACGGACACTAAAAATAAGACTAATTGTTTGAATAAAATACAATTGACAGCTTAAAGCAAGGTGACAGTAAAACAGAAAGTTCCTCCAGGAGCTTTCTGTTTTACTGTCACCTTGTTTTAAGCAGTCATCTGTTCTTAACGCCTAATAATTAACACAATTTAGTGGTCGTAATAGAGGTTTTACTTTATTTTAACAATATCTATACTGGAAAGTTACAGGCATCGCCTTCTTCAACTGAAATTTCTTATTTAAACATATCTTATTAATGTAAACATGCAATGCATATAAATACATTTCATATACAAAAGGACCAGGTCGAAAGCATAATGCGTATATATATCCGGTTTCTTCAAATGTTATTTGTTTTGCAACTATACTAACCTATATAGTGGAGACGTTTGCAAACAATTTTGATCCATATAAGATATAGGAAGAATCACGGAGATCTAGCTGCAGGGTGTTGCTTTAATACAAAACAAATACTGCTTAAAGTGTTTTCGATATTGATTCTGCTTTGCATATACTTTTTTAAGTATAATATTTTCTTCAATCGCTTACAACTTTAACCGTATTGACTTGTGAAATCGCTGACTCGAAACTGTTGCGTAAACTTTACAACTTTCCTCAAGTGTTCAACTTGCACCTAATATGCTAATAACCTGAGTATGTCACTGATAACAATATAGCTGACGCTTTGAATTTCCATAACACAACCGAATCATTAATTGTATATAGATAGATAGACTTTATTCAGGAAAACAAGGCAATTTTTTGCCCAACATTACCACAGAATAACTTAACATTAACATAACATAAATGTATTGCATATTTTCTACAATGTACAGTAAACCCTCTCTTTTACGACCACTGAAACGAATGCTAACTGATTGTATAAAAGATATGTGACAGCTTAAAGCAAGGTGGCAGTAAAACAGAAAGCTCCTAAAGGAGCTTTCTGTTTACTGTCACTCTGCTTTAAGCAGTAATTTGTCATAAACACTTGATAATTAACACAATTTACTTAGTGGTCGTAATAGAGGGTGGTCGTATGAAACAGGTGGTCGTAACAGAGAGGTTTTACTGTAATCAATAAAAGGAGCAAACTTACTCATTAAAGTCTAACAATATCCTACTACAATGTGGATTTTAACTCCGACCGCTAACAACCTTCTCCAACACTAAAAAGGTCAAATACAACCTTCTCAAATGTAATCTACCCGGTATAAATGATGAATAAAATGTTCAAATCACATGAAGGTGTTAAAGAAAACAATTTCAAGCATTCTCTCATTCACTCTGCCATAATCTTAAGGCAAACACGGTCCCGATCGGCTATAATAAAACCCGGTCTATGTAAACATAGAGCGGAGGTACACTGGTATAAATTCTATCGTCCAAACACGATAAAATGCCAGTGTTTACCCAAACGGAAATCAATACAAGGCAAAGAAGCGAGACGTCTTGATGTAAACAGCTTTCTTATTACCAGAAAGCACCGTACACATGGGGCATTGGGGTTGACGAATGAATACCTATAATTCAACAAGAGTGCACCAGTTAGTCTTTATTGGAAATTGTATAACCTGGGTTCATAATCAGAACCGTTTGGAATGGTTCCGGTTATTTCGGAGTGTAAAAACTAAGAAGTGTCCAAAGAAGTGCGAATGATTCCAAGTTGTTCTTTTTAATTTATTCAGATGGTCTACAAACATTTGAACCTGGAATTGTCCGTTAGAAGTTCCAGATGTCAATTAGTGTAACAGCCATGTAGAGGATGTGTTGCCTTGCTTCAATTCTGTTTTAAGTTGTCATTTAACTGTCATTCCATTAGCGATCATTCGTTTTATTGACCAAAATTGCGAACCTTTACTGAATCTTAATTGCCATTACTTCTAATTGTTTTTAATCCTCTGTAACGTGTAGTGTCACTAATACCCACCAGTAGGACACTAAATATATGTATGCTAAGTAACTAAGATCCACGTGCATCACAACAAACATGTTTAGTCACTAATAGCATGTGTGACAACTAAAAACAAGTATGTTTAGTCACTTATATCCTGTGTGACAACTAAATACAAGTATGTTTAGTCACTAATATCCTGTGTGACAACTAAATACAAGTACAAGTATGTCAGTCACTTATATCCTGTGTGGCAACTAAATACAAGTATGTTTAGTCACTAATATCCTGTGTGACAACTTAATACAAGTATGTCAGTCACTTATATCCTGTGTGACAACTAAATACAAGTATGTTTAGTCACTAATATCCTGTGTGACAACTAAATACATGTATGTTACGTCACTTAGATCCACTTGTAGCACAACGAAACGTGCTTAGTCACTAATAGCCACCTGTTAACATATCATCTCACTAAGATCCACCAATAGGGCAACTAAATGCATGTACTAAGATCCACCTGCAGCGCAACAAAACGTGTAGTTACATGTATTAAGATCATGTGGGACAACTGGGATATAGTCAATACGGTCAACCTATTATATGGGAACTCAAAATGTGTTACGTCATTAAGTGCAACTTGCAGGACAATTGGTAAGACAACTTAACATGTTTCGCCACAAAGCCCAGCACGTACGACAAAAAGAATGTCAGGTCACAAATATTTACCAATATCGACACTACACCAAACCTGTAGGACAACATAATATATGTAATGTTATTTGTATATGTACATTAAGTCACTAGGACAAAGTTTAACCTGTTGAAAAAAATAATATGTTAAGTCACTAAGCTTTTCCAATGTTAAGTCACTAAACCAAATGTCAAGTCATTAAACTTTTCCTATGTTAAGTCACTAAACCAAATGTCAAATCACTAAGCTTTTCCTATGTTCAGTCACTAAACCCAATGTCAAGTCACTAAGCTTTTCCTATATTAAGTCACTAGACCTAATGTCAAATCACTAAACCCAGTGTCAAATCACTAAGCTTTTCCTATGTTCAGTCACTAAACCAAATGTCAAGTCACGGTTTTCCTATGTTAAGTCACTAAACCCAGTGTCAAATCACTAAGCTTTTCCTATGTTCAGTCACTAACCCCAATGTCAAGTCACGGTTTTCCTATGTTAAGTCACTAAACCCAATGTCAAATCACTAAGCTTTTCCTATGTTCAGTCACTAAACCCAATGTCAAATCACTAAGCTATTCCTATGTTCAGTTACTAACCCCAGTGTCAATTCACTAAGCTTTTCCTATGTTAAGTCACTTAACCCAATGTCAAGTCACGGTTTTCCTATGTTAAGTCACTAAACCCAATGTCAAATAAGTTGAAATAACTAAGCTTTTCCTATGTTGAGTCACTAAACCCAATGTCAAATCACGCTTTCCCTATGTTCAGTCACTAAACCCCATGTCAAATTACGCTTTTCCTATGTTCAGTCACTAAACCCCATGTCAAATCACGCTTTTCCTATGTTCAGTCACTAAACCCAATGTCAAATCACTGAGCTTTTCCTATGTTTAGTCACTAAACCCAATGTCAAATCATTTAGCTTTTTCAATGTTAAGTTCCTAAACCCAATGTCAAATTACGCCTTTCCTTTTCCTATGTCCAGTCACTAAACCCAATGTCAAGTCACTAAGAGTTACATATGAATGTCAAGTCACTAAAGTGGACCTATGTTGTGTCATTTAATCCACTGTCAAGTAACTAATATTTACCTATTTTAAGAATTCCATGTCAAGTCACTAAGATCAACCTGTAGGGCAACTAAGATCCACCTGTAGGACAACTAAATATGTCAAGTCACTAATATCTACAACTGTTTGAGCTGGGTCACATGACCACCGATAAATATCGATTTCCTCGTAGCTACTTTACCCTCTGCAAGTTGTAGCCTTATCACTAAAATCAAGTCTACCGGTTACAAATTGAACATAACATCACAAAGCCGAACACCTGAGATGTCGAATACAATGGCCCCCGAACTGATCCCACAAACAAAAGGTCTCGAGCGTGCTGGCTCGTCCACCCGATCTCAATGATTTTATTGATACCCTATACCCTTAACAATTTTGTGTGTAGCTACCTACACTTTTTAACTTCGACAAATAAACATCATTACTTCCCTTCTATAAATTGCGAACTCTTATGACGTTGTTTATGCAGTGTTGTTCCGGATCTCCCTGGGCGCAATATTTAGAAGTAAAGAGTATGCAAATATTCGGCAATCTTTTGCTACAATGCCTATATAGTAAAGGACTTGCTTTCTTAATTTTCGTCTTTACTTGTACACCCAGCAAATTTTGCGCTTCAACCGTGAAATCAGGTAAACGGGTTTCATTCAAAACAATCGCGTCTTTATTAAACGACTATTTCACGCATACTGGAATCTTTACAGACACGGCTACTATTTAATGCAGAATGAGAGAAATGCAGAGAGCTCCGCGAGGAGCTTTCTGCATTTCTTTCAATCTGCATTAAATCACAAGTTTTAAAGATTAGAATATCCGTGCATCTTTTAATTGTCAATTAACACTGGCGCTACTGTGTTCAGTTATCTGCGGATGAAAATTGACGGGTAGTGCGATCAACAGCATTGAAACACCGGGAACAATTCACAAGTTGAAATTAGTCACCATATAGCAAACAGATTTATAAATCACTGTATTGAAATTAGGTTACAAAGTCACCGCGTACAGTGGAGAAGTCGTTATTCTTTCCCAACAAACGCGTTTATGCTAAAACTACATTTTCGAAATTGCAAACAGTTTGGAGCCAGATCAGACGCCGGGTGACCCGGCGTCTGATCAGGCTACAAACTGTTTACAACTCAGGATAAAATGAATATTCAAAACGTTGTAATTTTCTATATCTTATTGCAATTGCGTTTGCGTTTCGTTTGCGTTTAAACGGCAAAGAATAATGTCTTCTCCATTTCCATTGTACGTATACAGTACTGAACCTTATTAAATAAAATTGATAATCGCAAGCGAATTGCCATCGAATTGCCATCGAATCGGGTGCTTCAAAAGAAGAATCTTACTCTGGAATATTTGTACGCGATTTTTCCGAAGCGGTTGTGTCAAAAATGGAATCGAAACAGTTAACGAAGGCATATTTGCGAATATTTGTGAGATACACCATTCACGCAAACTTATCCGAGGGTAAAGTTACTATTTTGAATCGCAAGCGAATTGCAAGCGAATTGCAAGCGAATTGCAAGCGAATCGCAAAAATTGTTAATTTAATAAGGTTCAGTACTGTAGGCTACATGGCGTAGAGCGCTCGCCGTGCAATACCTGGTTATACACCGTTATTGACTATACATGACAACAGTCATTTTGATAAAACAAAACTGACAGAGTGCCTGTGATCACAGGAAACTGTGTCTCAGATATATGATGCCAGTAAAACAGATAACGTTACTGTAAATTGATTCAAACTAGCTTCATACTGAAACAAACCGATTGAACCTACGTGGATTGCATACATACATGTACATAATTATGTCGATGATGATAAACACTATTTCTGCTCTGGAAATTATCAAGATAAGTTGGCAACAGTAATTATGAATGAGTCTGATTATAAAAAGAAAACTACTTAAAGCAGGGTAAAAGTAACAAGAGCCCCATGGGGCATATTTCGCTCACCTGAGAAAATAGCTGAAAAAATGGCGATAATAATTTAGGTCCAGGACTGACATAGATATGCAACAGACCAGAACAATTTGAACAAATTATGTAAAGTATATTTAAAAGTGTCACCATACCGAATATACATGCTCTGGCCATATTAGTGTCAGAGAAGAAGATGTTTGAAATTTTCTCTATATAACTCTATGTAAAACTGTGACCCCAGGGGCGGGGCCAATTTTGACCCCAGGTCCATAATTTGAACAAACTTGATAGAGGACCTGTAGGCGATGGTATGTGCCAAATATCTAAGCTCTGGTCCTTGTATTTTCAGAAAAGAAGATTTTTTAAGTTTTCATTGGAAAAAATCTATTTTTAGCTCCTGTGACCTGGTTATGCAACCGACCAGAACCATTGGAACAATTTTGGTATAGGACATCTAGAAGTGTCACCATACCGAATATACAAGCTCTGGCCATATTAGTTTCAGAGAAGAAGACGTTTGAATATTTCACTATATAACTCTATGTAAAACTGTGACCCCCCGGGGCGGGGCCAATTTCGACCCCAGGGGCATAATTTGAACAAACTAGATAGAGGACCTGTAGGCGATGGTACGTGCCAAATATCTAAGCTCTGGCCCTTGTAGTTTCAGACAAGAAGATTTTTTAAGTTTTCAATGAAAAAAAATCTATTTTTAGCTCCTGTGACCTAGTTATGCAACCGACCAGAACCATTTGAACAATTTTCGTATAGGACATCTAGAAGTGTCACCATGCCAAACATCAATGCTCTGGCCACATAAGTTTCAGAGAAGAAGACGTTTGGAAATTTCACTATATAACTCTATGTAAATCTGTGACCCCCGGGGCGGGGCCAATTTTGACCCCAGGGGCATAATTTGAACAAACTTGATAGAGGACATGTAGATGATGCTATGTGCCAAATATGTAAGCTCTGGCCCTTCCAGTTTTTGACAAGAAGATTTTTTAAGATTTCCTTATTTTTTCACTTTGGTTGCCATGGCAACCAGAGTTCTGCATTGTTTTTAATTCTTTGAACAAATTTGAAAGAGCTTGACCCAAGGAACATTTCTGTAAAGTTTGGTTGAATTCTGTCAAGCGGTATAGGAGGAGATGTCATTTGAAGCAATTGTTAACGACGGCGCACATACGCACGACGCACGACGCGCATACGCACGACACACGACGCACGACGGACGCCGGACACAGGGCCATCCCAATAGCTCACCTTGAGCCTTTGGCTCAGGTGAGCTAAAAAAGAAAGCTCCAATGGGATTTTGTGTTTACTATCAGACTTCAGCAAGCTACCAGTTACTAATATCTGGCATTGAAAAAACGAACCCTATTTAACGTCCTTTACAGTTTACTTTATTTTACTTTATTTGTATAGAAATGCATAGGCAATTTTATTTCATTGACTCCTACAGTGGAGAATCTGTTATTCTTTCCCAATAAACGCGTTTACGCTAAAACTATTATTTGCAGTGCAAACAGTTTGGAGCCGGCGTCTGATCAGGCTCCAAACTGTTTGCCACCAAGATAAACAAGAATTATCAGAAGTGTCCAAAAGTTGTTCTTTTCTACGTTTTAGTGTTTTGCGTTTGCGTACGTTTGCGTTTAAACGGGAAAGAATAACAGATTCCCCACTGTAACAGATTGGATGAACAATGCCAGTTTCTAATTATATATAACTAATTATTATCTATTCACTCTTTCATCATCAAATTTATCGTGAGGTTTTTATCCCTTCACAGCCATAGTGTCATCTGCTCCAATATTGTTTTCTGCAATATCGTTTCAAAGTTAGATTTTAGGTAGTGTAACTTACGTAAAGTCAAAACAAGTGGTAAACAGTTGCGTCTGATCAGGATCAAAACTATTCCCAAATGCTCTTTATGACGCCATTGAGAGTGAATGGGTTAAATGGTTGTTTATTCAACATACTGCAAAATTGACAAACAGTGCAGGCCTTGATTGCTTAGTATTACTATAGTGATTAGAGGGTTCAAATGGGAGGATCTAGGTCTACACTGTTTGCATAATGTAAGTATAGAGTTGTGATGTTTGTAAAGGTATACATATACACATGACTAGGTTTAGATGGGTAAATCTTAAATGCTAGGAAATTTGTATCCTCAAAATTTCCAACTGTTGCTAATCCAAGCGAGTATTCGTCTGAAACTACTTTTAGGAAGACGCATAGTTACTCGGCGTCTAATCTAGATAAAAACTGTTTACAATGTACGGTGTTTTTCATGAAGCAAATACATTGGCTTTTATGACTTCATATTCATCCCGAAATTGTATCTACAGTACTTCATGGGGTTAACTGGAACACCACTCTGTACAGTGGGGAATCTGTTATTCGCAAACGTACGCAAACGCAAAGCACTAAAACGTAGAAAAGATCAACTTTTGGACAATTCTGATAATTCTTGTTTATCTTCGTGGCAAACAATTTGGAGCCTGATCAGACGCCGGGTTACCCGGCGTCTGATCTGGCTCCAAACTGTTTGCACTGCAAATAATAGTTTTAGCGTAAACGCGTTTATTGGGAAAGAATAACAGATTCCCCACTGTAAGTATTTCTGTAAAGATTTGTGTACACCTACATCTAATCCAGAACTTAAGTACATGTATTGGAATAATTTCTGTTTTAGAAAACAGATATTTTTGAATTGCTATTTTGGATTTTTGTCAGCAGACGACAGTTTCATCTCTATTGATAACACCACATACACGTGGCCTACACGTGCCCAGCGTGTTGCGCTATGCGGACAAATGGTTGAGAGATAAGAGCATAAAAAGTAAATATATCATTACTGTGAATGGCCAGCGATTAATTGAATTACATGTCAAAATGAGGAATGGTGTATTCATATGTTATCGACTGCAACCGACTGCCATAAATAATATTTAACTCTTCCAGAGAGCTAACGGTTACTGGCATGCAATTGCAAACGGTGTGGATCCAGATCAGACGCCGAGTAACCCGGCGTCTGGTCAGGATACAAATTGTTTGCCAAAGGTGTCTAATTTCGTAGATGAAGGGAATGCAGTTTACATCAGGATTTCACTTGAGAACAATTTTGTAGCAGACAGCATGTCTTGAGCACTCAACTAGTAAATATATACAGTGAAACCCCTCTAAACCGGACATGTGTGGGGACAACAAAAACATCCGGTTTAGAGGGGGTTCCGGTTTAGAGGGGTTTTAACCCATAGCTTGTTTCTAATATGGAAGGTAGCTGACCACTTAAAGCAGGTTGAAAGTAAAGCAGAATGCGCCTTAATGCGCATTCTGCTTTACTTTCAACCTGCTTTAAGCTATCATCTGCTAGAATATAGAAAATATTCCTGATGATATATGTTCATGACTGTATTTTCTTTAATGAAGGAATAAATCAAAGGCGTAAAAATGGGTAGGAAACAGGACCAAAGTTTTTGTCCGGTTTAGAGAGAATTCCGGTATTTAGAGGTTCCGGTTTAGAGGGGTTTTACTGTATACAACGTGGAGACGACGTTACTCTTTCTCGTTTTAAACGGTTATGCCAACGAAACGCAAACGCCAGGGAATAAAATACATGTACAAGTGAAACATCTTTGTGACATTTCTAGAGATTTATTTTACTGAAAGGCAAACATTTGGGAGCCAGATCAGACGCCGGGTTATCTGTTTCAAACTGTTTGCAATAGAAACACACATGTAATAATTTAAGCGTAAACGCGTTTATTGGAACGAATAATATATTCTCCACTATAATTTGAAAGCCTTAAAAAGAAGAATTCGTAAAAGTTTTCTGCTGCAGTCAAACATGTGATCTGCTAACAAACGGTCACACAATCTGTAAAACATGGCTCCAGAAAAGGTGCGTATTTCGAACACTAAAATCTTAATGATTACACCGAACCATTAGAATCGTTTCAGCGCCGGGAACTAGCGAGAGTCGTCATAGCAGACACAGGCGACCAAGATCAACCGTCATTTTTATAATGCCGTTACAAACTAAATGCGACTAGTTTCTAGTTCTACTACACGTATGACACCGAACAGCACACACACTAAAGAACTTATCAGACTCAAGATTTTTAACGTTTATACTACATTTTGTACTAGATTGTACTGGTTTTCGGTCCAAGACAGATAACACTTACTGACCTAGTCTGGTTAACTTACATTTGTTTTAAGCATGAGCAGTTGTAGTTGATATTCCAATACCTGATTTATTAATATTACAAACATAGTTATTAATGTCGAACAACGTAGACCCTGATCAGATGATGTGTTTTATTGTGATGAAGACGTTAATCTTCCCAATAACCGCGCTTATACTAAAGTAATGAGACAAACATGTCTGCCAATCAGATTAATATAAATTTTCAACATTTAATTGCATTGCGATTACGTTTTTTTTCGGTTAACCCTTTACCTGATAGCCTTTATCTAATATTGAAGATAGTTAACTACTTAAAGCAGGTTGGAAGTAAAGCAGAATGCGCCTTAAGGCGCATTCTGCTTTACTTTCAGCCTGCTTTAAGCTATCCAGTGATAGAATATAGAAAATATTCCCTATAATATATATTCATGACTGATTAAATTGGAACTTTTTTCTTCAGCGGAGGAATAAATTAAATACGCTAAAAGTCGCTTCTATGGGGGAAAGGGTTAAACGGTAATAAGGAATAACGTCTTATTCGCTGTATATGATACGCTAAGCTTCAGATTCATGATATGAATGAATTTGATTATATTTCACTACAATAGTTTTCCTAATCAATATTATCTCTATTGAGTAATCTATTTTTAAGGACGAGTGGGAGCCTTTTCGAGCCGTCTGCATTAATTTCGCATTAAGCTTCCTTATTTATAAAATCCAACTATGATACACATTTTGTATGTCGCTAAAGAAAGGGGTAAATAAGTTTGTGCTTTGGCACGTGTACATATGCACATACAATTTTGTTTAATCAATTATGTTTGAAGTAAACGAATAATCAAGAAAGTTAAACCAACTCAAACGTACACGTTCACGACATCTCTTACAGTACAGGTGCGGAGTACATTTGTTTGACATCGACCTATTTCAGGAACGACGAATGATCGCCACGAGACAAAATGTACTCTTCCAATTTCAAACTGATTGACCGCAGCCTAATTACTCAGTGTCTAGTATGAACTCTGTATGGTAGTAAAGTCAAAAAGTGCTTTATGCAATGTCGAAAAATAAATACATGAATATCCAGTGAAAAGTATTCTGACTTTAAAGCAGGATGAAAGTAAACCAGAAAGCTCCCGTAGGAGCTTTCTGTTTTACTTTCCTCTTGCTTTAACCCTTTGAACCCTAGTCCCGCCTATAGGCGTCCTTTTCAAACAGTGTACATGTGAATAGTACACTTGTCCTATGCAAACAGTGAAGACCCAGATCAGAGGGCTCCGAAAGGAGCCCTCTGATCAGGGTCTTCACTGTTTGTCATAATGTCAAATATTGACCAAAACAACCATTAAAAGTCAGAAATAGACTAGACTAAGATGGACACTGGAATTGTCCATTTAAAGTTTCAGGGAGGAAAGAGTTAAGCTGTTACGTCTATAACGCATTGAACGAGCTCCTGTGACTGGTCGTAAAAGCGAGGTGGTCGTTTTAATGAAGTGGTCGAAACAGCGAAGTGGTCGTTTTAATGAAGTGGTCGTAAAAGCGAGGTAGTCGTTATAATGAAGCGGTCGTAAAAGCGAGATAGTCGTTATAATGAAGTGGTCGTAAATGCGAGATAGTCGTATTATGAAGCGGTCGAAAAAGCCAGGTGGTCGTTATAATGAAGCGGTTGAAAAAGCGAGTAGATCGTTAAAATGAAACGGTCGTTATGATGATGATCCACTGTTTACCTACATAACTAGTTGGGATCACATTTGTCTGATTTAGTACTAGGTAATCAGCTATGAATTATTTAGCATATCGTTCTTGAATTAAGTTTCTGTCTGTCTTGGGAATGGACTAGATCCAGACCAGTTCTACGCCGTCGATCCCAAAATGAGATACAAACCGCACCTGATGCTATAGTTCATATGTATCTTAGATGCGATGTAGGGAGTTTGGCCAGGCTGATTGTGTTATAGCAAGAAACTTAAATACCGGTATTTATCTAAACCAAAGCCCATGTCGTTTCGCGCAAGAATTAAAGTACATGTATGTTAACTGTACAGTTGGACCTCTATAATACTACATCTCAATAGAAGACCTGTTTTCGACGTTTAAGATGGAGTGTAGCTTTATAGCGAACTGACAGTAACGCAGACAACTTCTGAATAAGCAATTTCCCGCTTTAAAATTTGTCCTGATTTAAAACAGACACGAGTCTCGTTTTTTTCACGTTGTCGTTATATTGGGGTTTCTCTTACTTCAATAGATCACTCATTAATGAATGCTTCAACTTACTGAATAATTAATATTTAACAAGCCCGTCAATGCACATGACCGTTTTCCATAGCTTTTAAAAGTATGACAAATACCTAAATAATTGCTTCCAAAAAACGTATGATGTGATTTCTCATTAGAATCGTCTCGAAGAGACGATTCTAATGAGCAATCACAACATACGGTTTAGTTGGAGAATTTGAGACAGACAGAGCACCAGATAAGGGTAGTTTTTCAAAAACTAAAAGTTAAAACCTTTATTTCTGAATTAAACCCTATGGTGTCACTACTCATTAGAACCGTCTCTTCGAGACGATTCTAATGAGTAGTAACACCATAGGATTTGGTGCTAAAAATAGTGAGAAAATGTGGGATTTGTTGAAAAAACTACCTCTTATCTGGAGCCCTGTGGAAAGGTTTAATTTATCCCTCTTTTATCTAGGGCCCTGTGTTATGTAAGCTTTTTCGTACCCATTGACAGGAAGATGTATATGCCATTGATTTAGTGAATGAAAACTGTCAGTCAGTCGGCACTGAGAAAAATTTAGAATAGATTTAGAGCAGTCAAACATGTACTTTCAAAAGCCATACACTGAAGAAATATGGAGACCTTACTGCTTTACCCTAATTAGTGCTTTTCGACCATACAAGTAGACATTAGCAAATAGTGTAGACCCTGATGAGACGCCGCATTATGCGGCGTCTCATCCGATTATGTACTGGTTTGTTATTTCACATGAAATTATCTACTGTATGGACAAACAATGCAGTCTTTAGATCGCCATTGAATGTCTGTGATGAAATATTCCATCAAGCACATAGGAAGAGTTCATTGCAATATCTAGTACGAACACTTAATATTTGTTTGGTTTAAACAATATTTTATTCAAATAATGAAATGGATTGGACAACAGGCATTGCCTATGTATGTCCTCTCCAGTGGCACAAGGTAATTACATAACATAACAAAATACATGATTATTAATATTTGTTTCCATTATATACCGTGAGGTCCGACACTGGACAATACATTTACATGATGTAAACTTTGTAAAGCGCAAGATGGTTTGGACAAGAACGACACAAACAAATAAGAAGTACTGAAGTTTTCTGTATTTTACCACAATTGCAGTTTCAGAATTAAAATGAAATACCATAGCTACTTCTAACTGTGTTGTTATCTTATATACAATGGAGAATCTGTTATTCTTTCCCAATAAACGCGTTTACGCTAAAACTATTATTTACAGTGCAAACAGTTTGGAGCCAGATCAGACGCCGGGTAACCCGGCGTCTGATCAGGCTCCAAACTGTTTGCCACCAAGATAAACATAAATTGTCCAAAAGTTGTTCTTTTCTACGTTTTAGCGCTTTGCGTTTGCGTACGTTTGCGTTTAAACGGGAAAGAATAACAGATTCTCCACTGTACCAGTCTATTGTCCAATACTCTGACCAAGAGAACATGTTTGGCGATTTAACATTGTATTTAGTATTCAACATTATATGATAGCAGATACAAATAGGACGACATGGCCGAAACAGTCCCAACCATAGATATCTTAAAATAACCTAGATCGGCCACAGGCCAATCAGCGACGGTCATCGAGAAGCCATCTTGGTTAGTGTATGCTATTCATGTCCCAATGGTCTGGTGCACGTCGTATTGCGGTAGATTTATGACGTTACATGCTGTGCGCAGTAATCCCGTCTACGTTGACGGTGCGTCATTGACTACAGAAGTTGCTAAGAAGCGTTCCATAGTTGCTATGATTAACCGATGATTTTAGTTAGTTAAATAGGAATTACCATCATTTTGTGCTTATTATCGTTTGATTGTCATTTTACGTTGCATATACATGTATATGTTACAAGATGTATGTAGTACGAATTCATTCTTAAATGAAAGTAAATCACATTTTGTCGCCGGAGGGAAAGTGTATGATACACGTACCAAAATGGCGTCTTTCTGACCGTCGACCAATGGGAGCTCAGCGCTAGGTGACCGATCTAGTCTCTTAAGATATCTACGGTCCCAACAGCTTTTTCTTATTGGGGCTTTACTTTCATCATGTGTTTAGAAGCAATCTACATCAACACGAAGGAACTTAGCGCGGCATCATACGTCATTATAAAATATTAATATATTGTTTAAACATATTTCATTTCAATAATGTACATGTATTTTACATACATACAACAAAGTTTAGGATTGCAACGAATGCAAAACATATTATTGTGTTATAAGATTAACAGTGTAGAGCTATGTTGAAGTTCAGTGTTTAGAAACCCGTATGATTTTACACCATTTGTCTATGTCATGTTTAGGAGACACCATAAAATAATAGGTTTAGGAACAACAGAGCACAGTTTATATTTAAACGGCCACCGGTGTAACAATTTTGTTAATTATCATTCGACTAAATAAAAGTGTCCACGGACAATAAGTTCGCCGATCATCTGACCCCGTGGCCCCGCCTTAATAAGAGAGAAGTTACCCAAAACAAGGGCTAGGGAATGTCAGCTATGCGTTCAGACACAGGAATGAACTTTAGCTGAGATAACAAGGGGTCAGATATCCGCTTCTGCGTAAAGCTAATTATAAGTTTAGGGAGCCAGAGTCACCAGGGACGTGTTAACATGCCTAAACAGTACAACCTGGGTTCGATCACCATAAAACAAAACACACACATGAAACATATTTCCGAAAAGTATAAGCTTAAAGCAGAATAGCAGTAATGCAGAAAGCTCCACATGAGCTTTCTGCATTACTTTTGTTCTGCATTAAGCATTGATATGTCTTCAGATTTCGTATCGATCTTTCTCTAAGATGTCGCTAAACACCGGTTTGACTGTATGTAAGTTTTGGGTAATGCTGACTTGGGATGGGGCTTCAGTCGAATTTGTGTTAAACGGCCACTTCAAACATATATGACGATAATTATGTTACAGCTAAGAGCACGACATAGGAAGATTACAGAAAGTTGTCCTACATGAATCAGTGGCATACATAATTTTTTAAGCGACGTATACTTCTTGAACTAATTATTGCCGCATAACAAAAGTTTTAACTGTATTTTGACTTTACATGTATAGTGCACACAACCGTGACCCATAAATTTGTTCCATCTGCAGGTTCTGCACTGCACTTAGAACGAACCTGGTGGTTTGGTGTCTTGCAATGTTTGGCGGACACCAGACCGCAGATACCACGGGTACAGATACATAACATGAAACAGGCAACCTGTGTAGCAATAAAACACACCACGGAGAAGCCAAGATAATGAAGTACCATCTGCAGGATAATTCCCCCTCCCAACGCCCAAAACGGCAAATCTAGCTTCATTGTAAATAACTCCCTTTTTCTCGTATTTACATAGACATTAGTCCTCAAAGGTGCGCTGCTCTTATTATTTCTTGTTCACTCTTTCAACAGTGTTGAATTGTGGGTTATTAGGTTTCATTGTGAATCTTTTTAGTTACCTAACCAGTTTACTTGGAATTCCTTGTGGAGTAAACCAAATCATGAACCAGTCCATTTTGGGATTCTGGATAGTTTAATAAATACTGGTCTAAATTAGCAAACAGTGTAGACCCTGATCAGAGGGCTTATATAGGAGCCCTCTGATCAGGGTCTACACTGTTTGTACATGTATTGAGTATAGTTTAAATAGGTCCATGGTGTTGAAAGAGTTAAAGCGCCAAATGGATATTTTCCTACATATGGACAGGTGGCTCGATGAAAAATAACTTCGTGTATATAATTGTTTTTACATTCAGCCTTTTTAACCCTTTACCTCATAGCCTGTTTCTAGTTTTGAAGACAGGTGACCACTTAAAGCAGGTTGAAAGTAAAGCAGAATGTGCCTTAAGGCACATTCTGCTTTACTTTCAGCCTGCTTTAAGCTAAAATCTGCTAGGCTATATATAATATTTGTAATGGTAATTGTTCATGAGGGTATAAAATGGAACTATTTTCTTCAGCGGATGAATAAATTTAATGCGCTAAAAGTCGCTTCTATGGGGGAAAGGGTTAAGTCACCACCTTGCATTATACTGAAAATAAAGCTTTTCAAAATTGTTTAAATAATTCCTGGTGAGCTTTGTACAAAATTCCCTTCTTTAGAATCGTCTAAAAGCGGATGTTTTCTACGCTATTCATTACAGTAAAACTATCCCCTGTAATTTTACTCTCTAATTTAGCATCTTGTACACTCCGATTGTACTGAACTACTAGTATTGTTCAATAGAACCTTTATTGGCATTCTTGAACACATTGAACCCTAGCGACGAGTATTCTCGTCATGAACAAATCATATACCTATCCAGAGTACACTTGTCCTATGCAAACAGTGTAGACCCTGATCAGAGGGCTCTGATCAGGGTCTACACTGTTTGTCATTTTATAAAATATTGTGAAAAACACCATTCTTATTTTTTAAAACAATGGCCAAAACTTAATTGTAAACTGGAATTGTTAATTTAAGCTTTCAGGGGTGAATGAGTTAAAACAGACTGTTGTTTAGTGCAGGAAAAAGATACACCAAACAGCTCCTAAATAAGCTCATTTGAAAGCTTTCTAATTTATTTTCAACCTATATTAATCACCCACCTGTCTTTAGAGACACTCATGATACTAGAAGTAGTGGTGGTTTTATAAAAGATTTGTCGACACTTGTAATTTCATCATGGACTGAACACCCGAGCCTGTTAGACTAATACGAGGTAGTGTGTTTGTTTGTTTGTATGCCCTGATAGAAAATCAATAAGGAACTGAAAGCCCTCTTTGTATTCTGATGTTAACCTGTTTGCTCAAAGAAACTGTAATTTAATAGTACCCCTTAAAGTTATACTGATCGCACAATGATTACTATAAAATACAGGTGATAGCTTAAAGCAGGATAAATTAAAACAGAAAGTGCCCATTTCTGAATAAGTATAATATAAGCAGGAGGTTACTCAATATATAGGGAAAACTACAACAGAAAGCTCCAAAAGGAGCCTTCTGCTTACTTTAACTTTCATCTTATTTTGAGCCGGCTGTAAAATAAACCATTATAGTTTATAAAGAGCTTTGTTAGTTTAAATAATGTACGTAAATAAAGCGGAAAGCTGATGTACGAGCTGTCTGCTTTACAAACAGTTTTACATACATGTACTATTTCCATTGCAAACAGTTTGGAGGCAGATCAGACGCCGGGTAACCCGGCGTCTGATCAAGCTCCAAACTGTTTGCCTCTCAAATTAAAATAAATTGCAAGAAATCACATGAAGTTCTCATTTTCTACATTTACGTGCATTGCGGTTGCGTTTTGTTTTGCGTTTAAACGGGAAAGAATAACGTCTTCTCCACTGTACTACAACCTGCACAATTATATTCATCTTGTTTGGGACAGGTACCTACCTATTACACCGAAAAAAGATCATACTTTGAAGTGGTCTAATTTCGTAATATAGTACATGTACGTTTGAAGCATTTGGAATTGACTCACAAGCGCCAAACGGGTCTATTGATATTGAGTACTGACTCATGCTGATCGTAAAAGCATGTTTTAAATTAAAATATTACACGGTTACGGTGGTAGATATTTTATGTGCAACTACTTCAAACAAACATATTAAAACTAGTCCCTTTTTCTGCAAAAACGCAAAGCGACTTCACATAAGTTTCTCATCACAGTAATTTGTAAAGCTTGCGTTATAATTATGTGGCAATACATTGAAGAAGCATGAATAATTATATATTTACAACTACACACCACTCATGACTTAAACAGATCAATAATGAGTCTGTAATATTGTTTAATCTCTTTAAGAAACCCAATGGCTTGTTTGAAAGTTTCGAAGACAGGCGTTCGCTTAAAGCAGGATTAAAGAAAAGCAGAATGCGCCTTTCAGAATGCGCCTTAAGGCGCATTCTGCCTTACTTTGAAACTGCTTTAGGCTTCCATCTGCCAGGATGTAGCTTTTCTAATGGAAAATGATACGTGTTCATGACTGTATAAATCGGAATTATTTTCTTCAGTGGATGAATAAACTGAATGTGCTAAAAAGGTATGTTCATGAGGGGAAAGGGTTAAAAGCAAACCCGTGTGAAAAGTCAAAATTAGACTATTTTTATATTATGAAAACTGGAATAGTCCATTTTGAATCCGGGAATCAATGAGCTAATGTCTGTATGAATTGGAGTCAGTGATATTGTATTACCTGTATCATAACCAATTTGTGCAGTAATGCTTGTTCAATATGCTTGTCGGAGAATTGAACATGGATAATAGAGGCTTTATATGGGCAATACCCAAATGTTTCATACAGATGAAAATCACACTAATTTTCATAACACACCTGACAGATTCTACTGTCACGCCACTGATGGCAAACGAAATCCACATGTCTCTACAAACAACGTATGCATGGTAGCTTTGTTTAAATACAAAACAGTAAACTCTCTCTATTAACACGTGTTAATTATTATATACTTACAACAGGTGACTGTTTAAAGCAAAGTGACAGTAATCAGAAAGCTCCTTTAGGAGCTTTCTGTTTTACTGTAACATTGAGTAGTCTTTAAGCTGTCACCTACCTTTTAAACAACAACTAGTATTCGGTCCTTTTGTAGCTTTCTGTTTTACTGTTATATTGCTTTTAACCCTTAGCCTGTTTCTAGTTTTGAAGACATGTGACCACTTAAAGCAGGTTGAAAGTAAAGCAGAATGTGCCTGAAGGCACATTCTGCTTTACTTTCAGCCTGCTTTAAGCTATCATCTGCTAGGATTTAGACATTTTTTCTTATGGTTCATTTTCAAGACTATAAATTGGAACTATTTTCTTCAGTGGAGGAATAAATCAAATATGCTAAAAGGCGCTTCTATGAGGGAAAGGGTTAAGCTGTCACCTGTCTTTTATACAATCAATTAACTTCTGTTTTCGTGGTCGTAAAAGAGGAGTTATTATATACAATCCCAGTCATAAGCGAAACAAACATTAAGCATAATTATTTATCAGGGCTCCAGATAAGGGGAGTATTTCAAAAACCAATACCTTTATTTCTGTATTAAACCCTATGGTGTCACTACTCATTAGAACCGTCTCTTCGAGACGATTCTAATGAGTAGTAACACCATAGGATTTGGTACAAAAATGAGTTAGAAAATGTTGGATTTGTTCAGTTTACTCCCTCTTATCTGGAGCCCTGTATTTATACCTATTCAACCCAAGCGACTCGTCATTTACAAAAAGTGTACCTGTAAGGATAGCACTTGTCCTACGCAAACAGTGTAGACTCTGATCAGAGAGTTCCTGAAGGAGCCCTCTGATCAGGGTCTACACTGTTTGTCATTTTGATATATATATTGTTAAAATCGACCCTAAATAGTCAAAAATGGACTAGACTTATTTTGAAATTGGAATTGCCTATTAAAAGTTTCAGGGGTGAATGAGTTAAAAGACATGCACCAGCTTAATACAGGACACGTGTAATGCAAAATTCTCTTTCAGGAGTTATCTGCATTACTTGTGTCCATTTTTAAGCAGCTAAAGAATTCATTTCTTGCTAGTATGTCTTACTAGCATGTTGTCTAGTAAAAGCCGTATATACAATACATATACAATGAATGCTTAATAGTTTTATCTACATCGTATATCCACCCATAATTTAGCGATACAGGGAAAGTATTTCTTTCTAAACAGGCCAGGAACGTTTCTATAATTGTCGACATGGTAAATTTTCTCTCAGTAAACTGGCATAATTATTACGTAAACATTTCATGTATGAATTCATAACTTCTATATTATGTAATCATTTCATGTTTGAATTCATAAAATATACCATTTAAAACCCCAATAAAAAGCGGTAATCATAGAGAAAACTCAGTAGCTACAGTGGAGAATCTGTTATTCTTTCCCGTTTAAACGCAAACGTACGCAAACGCAAAGCACTAAAACGTAGAAAAGAACAACTTTTGGACAATTCTGATAATCCTTGTTTATCTTGGTGGCAAACAGTATGGAGCCTGATCAGACGCCGGGTTACCCGGCGTCTGATCTGGCTCCAAACTGTTTGCACTGCAAATAATAGTTTTAGCGTAAACGGGTTTATAGGGAAAGAATAACAGATTCTCCACTGTAACATCAGCTCGATCTTACATACAGGGATTGAGCAGTTAAATCAGTTTAGAATTTACAAATACAATGTACATATACTTAATAAGACTGAATGCAGTCAGAAGTACGAATAATCTAAACCGGTCAAAACGATGGAAAACGACCCTATACTCGTCGGCGTCTACACTAACTGATTAAAGTAAATGTTCAGTTCTTTCCTATTCATATTTTCCAAACGAACGGCAACCATTCTGAATTACCTGAACAATTCAACTGGCATGACTGAATATAAGGAAACTATTTCTATTACTACGATCATTATGATCTCACCAAACCGTAAGCTTTGACTACTCATTAGAATCGTCTCGAAAAGACGATTCTTATGAGTAGTCACCGCAACGGTTTCGATGGAGAGAAAAAGGTAAATACTTGAAGTTCACTTCCTCCTATCTCAAAGTCTGGACTGGTAAAACATTTAAACCGTTCCACTTTCAGCGCTGTCTTGAAAAATGCGAGAGGGGTTTGTCTGTCAGCCTCCAAGCAATAGATTTTCGTCGACTCCTGCCTTGTTATAAGAAAATGGCTTCTCAATACATACGCCAATCTATAGAGACAGACCAATCACTTACTATAAGCGGAAAATGTCAGTCATTTTGCCGTTACCAGGCAGAAAAAAAGTTTCGGAAATCTATATGTATACATGAATTTATGGGGAAATTCCGGCGTACGTAGACGGTAAATAGTAAAGATAGATAGGCAAGCACCGCCTATTAGAACAACAATAGGTTCTAAGAAAAAAGGTCCTTCGTCGATCCCCTACCGAGTGATACACTGTAATGACAATGACACTATGCATAGACGTCATTTAGATAAAACCACACACAACGACTTCCGTCCTGTGTGGCATGCACCCCATAGTGTATAGTCGCGAAAACAATGATACTTATAACTTAAGCCATTACCCCATAGCCTGCCTTGAAGCATTGCAGATATGTTATCACTTAAAGCAGGTTGAAAGTAAAGCAGAATGTGCCTGATTTAGCTACCATCTACTAGGATTTAGACAATATTCTTAACTGAACTATTTTCTTCAGCGGTGGAATAAATTAAACACGCTAAAAGGCACTTCTATGAGAAACAGGGTTAAAACGGAACTATCAATGCAATGTAGGAAAATGTTGAAAACGATTTTAAATGATAACAGAATGTCAAAAAGTTCAAAGTTACTTGGAATATGGTCTGGTTCGAAACTGTTTGAAATGGACGTCGGCATGTGGTGTACTAAACACTTGGTTTGAAAGAATAACACTTTATCCAAAGGACAACGTACAAATTATTTTAACTATTTCCATGCTAGCGGCGGATACATGTACAGTGGAGAATCTGTTATTCTTTCCCTATAAACGCGTTTACGCTAAAACTATTATTTGCAGTGCAAACAGTTTGGAGCCAGATCAGACGCCGGGTAACCCGGCGTCTGATCAGGCTCCATACTGTTTGCCACGAAGATAAACAAGGATTATCAGAATTGTCCAAAAGTTGTTCTTTTCTACGTTTTAGTGCTTTGCGTTTGCGTACGTTTGCGTTTAAACGGGAAAGAATAACAGATTCTCCACTGTACCACAGTGTAACCTTTGCAAACAATTTGGATCCTGATGAGACGTCGCGTAACGCGACGTCTCATCAGGATGCAAATAGTTTGACACTCTGACTGTGTTTTGAAAAGAAACTTTGAAAATTATACTTTTAAAACAGTTGCAGACAACACATTTTGCAGACGAAAAAAAATACCCAGCATGCAAAGAGTTCACCATCGATTGTTGTTGATCTTTTATCAGAGTGTTGCTTTATGCAATAATGACTACATGTATTTACTTGTATTGGATGAATAGTACATGCAGTATACATGTATATGCTTTTGTGATTGATGCACGAATCGACGGAGGTACCATAAACATGATAAACGTAACGCTTCGCAATCTGGGATGATGTACTGCAGTGCAGTAAGCTCGTATAGGAGCTTCGTGTGATAGTTTGTGCTGCATTTTGAAGCTACCGTAGTACATGTATATACATGTACGAACATCGGTATATGGTCCTACCTTGTATGATCAATTTAATACAAGATTGACTGTGCATTGGTATTGGATTAACAAAACTGTTTTATTGAAACATTGGGTGGAACCTGTGGTGCTGGATCCACCTATCTACACTTACACCAACGACTTTATACGAGTGTATTGCTTCAAAAAAAAAATCTTCGATCAATGTATTTATAATTTTATATCGATGCGAGGACACAATGTGTTTTCCTATCTAGTTGGTACCATTGATTCAGCCATAGTTTATATGACATTTGTGTGTACTATTATGTTATTATTAAGCATTGACGAAATACTGTACAGTGGAGAATCTGTTATTCTTTCCCTATAAACGCGTTTACGCTAAAACTATTATTTGCAGTGCAAACAGTTTGGAGCCAGATCAGACGCCGGGTAACCCGGCGTCTGATCAGGCTCCATACTGTTTGCCACCAAGATAAACAAGGATTATCAGAATTGTCCAAAAGTTGTTCTTTTCTACGTTTTAGTGCTTTGCGTTTGCGTACGTTTGCGTTTAAACGGGAAAGAATAACAGATTCTCCACTGTATGTATCAGTCAAATTAAAATATGTTCTTGACTGTTCTGTTATTCCTGAGTGAACGTACATGTGATCACCCAAGAATGCCAAGATCAATAGTCGCCTTTGTGCTCAGTAACTAATAGGCCGCTCTTTAACTCATTCGCCCCTGAAACTTTTAATGGACAATTTCAATTTCAAAATGAGTCTAGTCCAATTTTAATATTAAGGTTTGATTTTACCAATATATTTCGAAATGACAAACAGTGTAGCCTCTGATCAGAGAGATCCGTAAATAGTCATCTGATCAGAGTCTACACTGTTTGCATGGGACAAGTGAAATTTTCACAGGTATACAGTTGTAAATGACGAGTATACTCGTCGCTAGGGTTGAATATGTTAAAGAGGAATTGTGACCTCTAACGATGCGTGACAGATGAATGCATTACAAAAGTAAACCTCTATTCTAGCAGTGAACCTCTATACTAGCGGCGAACCTCTAAACTAAATGTAGTAGTGAACCTCTAAACCGGTAATGAACCTCTCTAACACAGACCATGATCATTGCTGTCTCTATTGTCAGCCAAGGAAAAGACTCTTTGCTTCCTCCAATATTCATTTTCATCGATGCAATAAAATTTCCCTCACAACTTGATGCCCGTTAGACTACCGTAGAGTCGTCTGCTTCCATTAATATCGTCTGCTGAATCAAATACAAACTTTTCCAAATTTTCAATTACTTATGTACACATAACGTGTAAAGAATTCAATCATTTTAATTAAGTGTTCAGTCGGCGTGCGATTCGTTGTTTTCTAATCTGCATCCAAACTGTTTGCCTACTAAAGTGCCCGCAAAACCTTCAGAAGTCGTCTGCATAAATGATATGCAGATGATATTGAACACGAGCCACAATAAATCACATGATATGCCATTACCCCCTTACCATGCAATATTTAATATCGTCTGCTTCAAAAGGGTCGTGTGCAAAATGTATTCAAAACTAATTGTTCAAGTCTTTTTAACAAAAGAATTGTTGATACGGGTGTCAACCAGTTTGGATCCAGATCAGACGCCGCGTAAACGCGGCGTCTGATCAGGATCCAAACTGTTTGTAAATGTGAGTCAAATCTCGCATAGCGCGAGAAGGGATCAATGAGATGATGCGGCCGCATGATGATCGGCGCTGATGCATTTCAATAATTAGTTCACTCTGGTTCGTCAGGATGCTTAGAGCGGGACTGCACAAATAAACGTGTTAGGACTCGAAATCAAATAGCATGTTTTAGACTTAAATTCAGAGCATCTTGTGCCCGAACGTTGCATATTACTCCGACGGTGAATCCTTCTGCTATTACTGACGCATTTTAAAACCTAGTAGACCTAGATCAGACAGCTGAAAAAGGCAAGAACCTGTCTGATCAGTATCTACACTGTTTTCTAATGGAATGTGCCTGACATAATTATCATATGACCTTTTCCTGAGGAGATTGTTTTGTTGTATTACGTTGTCAGTGTTATTACGTTGTCAGTGTAACAGTTTAGAGTTTCATAGTGTGCATTGATTTATCAAGTTTTATCTTCTAAACTCAATGTCGGGATTAATCATTTGCATCGTTCCCTTAAGACGAGTCTAATGAGAAGTCAAAACACGCAGTTTGGTGGAGACATGATCCCATCTACATTTTTGTATTTGAAATATTTCTTTCTATGGTCGCATTGTCCCTGATACGTGTATAACATATTTACTGACTGAAACATATACATGTATCCTCGTTACAAGCACAAGGAAAGGGTCGAAGAAAATACTAAAGCTTTGGCAAAGTTGTATCCTAACCAACAAGAGCTGTGGAAGAACAATATAGCTAGACTATTGCATAGTCGTCTCAACAAGCGGCAGTGTCAACGTCGACGTCGGGTGAATACATATTCCTATATAAGTGCAAAATTTCTTCCAATAATAACCGCATGGATTATGTATCACATGAAGCATTATTTTAGGAAAATGCACCCAATGCTGAATACAAATATACCACGCAGTCCCACTGATCAAGAGATTTAACCCTTTGAACCCTAGTCCCGCATATTGGCGTCCTTTGCAAACAGTGTACATGTGAATAGTACACTTATCCTATGCAAAAAGTAAAGACCCAGATTTAGAGACCTCCTAGGAGCCCTCTGATCAGGGTCTTCACTGTTTGTCATAATGCCAAACATTGATAAAAACAACCCTTAAAACTCAGACATAGACTAGATTTAAATGGAAACTTGAATTGTCCATTTAAAGTTTCAGGGAGGAAAGAGTTAAATGACCAATGTCTGTTTCTTGTTTCGTTTTTCTAATTATGAGGGTTTCTGTGTTTCTTTGATTTACGACCTGACATTTAAACAGACCAAAATAATTTAATAAAAATATTCAAATACTGAAGAACGCCTACTGCTCTGTTATTTTTAAACGTGGACAGTGAAACAGCAATTCCACGCGTGGGAATTATATACATTGTAACTAAATTATGCCAGTGTGCACAAACCTGAAATAAGAAAACAATGTAGACACAGATAAAACGGAGTGAAATCGTCTGAACTTACTTTTAATGTTTGTCTATAATTGCGGTCTGGTCAGAATAATTCAGTGCATAGTGTTAATCAAGCTGATGTAGATTTGTGGAATAATTAAACATCATCATGAAACTCCAATACGATTGCACTAAGCAATATAAATTTAAGCAAGTATAATTAAAAAATTAATTATGTACCATTACACTGAGCGTTTCTTATCCAAACACTTGGTTTCTATAAGATGCGATTCCCATTGTCTTATAATTTCTCAAACTAAGACGTTAATAAAAAATAAATATATCTAGGTCTAATTTCCTCGGTGTATCTGAAAGGTTTGCAACTATATTCAAAGTTAAATGAAATGCATTAGCCTTCATCAAACTGAGCGCAACTTGGCTAATATTTGCAAACTGTTAAAACAGTTAAGGCCCAGATCAGGCGCCGCGTTACGCGGCGCCTGATCTCGACCTTAACTGTTTACCTCTCTGATCTCACCCAAACTCACTTTCAAATTTCTTCAGTAAAAAACAGATAAAACTATTTTTACTTTTTCACAGGCCATATATTTGCAGCTTGATAAGGGCAAGTGCTGTCCTTTTGTTGTCATTATTACATGCACTAACACTTGCACAGTGCATACAGTGCCTAATCGTAGCAAATGACACCAGGTAGTATCAGGCGTATTTTTAGCGCGTACAGAAAATATAATTACATAAAATGTATTTTCGATTTGCATGTCACGATGTGATATGCTTGTTCAATTGGTCTATTAAATATTTCATAAGATGCATTGGTAGGACTGGTGTTACAGTTTCGTGCAGGATAACGGTAATACAGACAACGCAGCTGTTGGACAACAAGATTGCTAAAGTTGCAGTATTCGAAAAATACACACGAGTCCCTAAAGCCAGTCGGTCCGAGACAGAGTCCCCAGGGCTCCAGATAAGAGCGGGTAAAACTGTACAAATCCAACATTTTCACACTCATTTTAACACCAAATGATATGGTGTTATTACTTATTAGAATTGCCCTTTCGAGACGAGTCTAATGAGTAGTGACAGCATAGGGTTTAAAGCAGAAATAAAGATTTAAGTTTTTAAAATATTCCCCTTATCTGGAGCCCTGATTGCCCTTTACTTCTTGCTTTATAATTTTCGATTAATAAGTTTATAGTCTTACATTCTTTAATGAACATATTAAAGATGTACAGTTCATTTTAAGCGAGATTTTGATCTTTGAAGACAAATGACTGTCCAGTGCAGGATAAAAATGCAACAAGCTGCCTGGTATTAGTTAAGCAACAACCTCGACTAAAGACTATACATGTGCAAGTGATATATTAATAAGTGACTACTTAAAGCAAGACTGTCTGTGTTTAGCTATTTTACTGTCATTAATACCAAATCATTGAAAAATAAACGATTGTATAGTACCTCGAGGAGATCGAGGAGATCGGTAATATAAAAGGGACCAATTGCATTGCATCTCGTGTGATGTTCCACACTGATGATAATTTCCGGAAAATTATGCCAGCGAATAAAATTTAATTTTTATTATTCAAATCATCTGGTTTGCTGCTATGTTATTTACTTAACAAACAGTTCAACCAACTTATTCACCTCTGAAACAACAAATGGACAATTCCAGTTCCCAATTAAGTCTTTAAGTCTAGTCCATTTAGTGCATATCCTTCTCAGAAAGCTACTTGAGAAACATTCTGATGTCGGTCTACAGTTTACATAGGACAAGTGTACTATTCACAGGTAAAGTGTTTGTAAATGACGCATGTACGTGTGTGTCACTTAGGGTAATGAGTTAATATTTATTCAAAATGCATTCTACTGTGTAATTGATGAGGCTTTGAAGCAATTGAATGAAAGCAGATCCGATTCAAATAGCGTGTGTAAAACGTGTTTTCTGATCAGTTGTTAATTATATTGTTGTTAACTATTTTAGCAGAGTTACAGTAGTTTTCCTCAGCAAGCAGGGAAGAATCTGATTTCTGCTAAAACCGCACATTTCCGATACATCTTATCGGCTCATTTCAGTATTAGCCAATAGGGTCGGAGTGTTTGAATTTTAAAATCATTTTCCTAAACAGAAGAACACCTGTGCTAATGTTACGTTTTACGGTATTATGAACGTTCGATGAGTAAACGCCATGTGACATAACATATCCAACCCATAACTCCATATGCATGCCCTTTTAACCTTAAATTTATTTCATATTGAAAATAAAGCAGAACGCGCATTGAAGCGCAATCTGCTTTACTTTCAATCAGCTTTAAGCGGTCACCTATCATCAAAACTAGAAACAAGCTTTGGTGTAATGGGTTCAATCACTACTATTTTACTGTATTTATAATAAAGTTTAAACTGATTATGCCGTCTACTGATTTTTAAATGAAAAACAGCTACTGTTTCCGAAATTTAAATTTCTTTACTTCTATATTTTAAAGGATACCTTATTATTGCATCGAGCCTATGTTGTGGTTTATCTAGCAATACTGGCCCTCTCAGTACAAGTGATCAGTGCAACAGGTCGCCACATATCATAAACCATCACTTTTAAAATGATCAACGATCCTCACAAAGTAGCTGTCAAGATTCTCCCCTGTTCTCCTTACAAGAGACAGTCTGGTGATTTACAATAGCCCTGAAGCTTCAAGCCTTGTCCATCGTGTTTGCCAGTGACCACTTGTGAGTGACCAGGCGGGAGAGAGTGGACACGACAGGGTACATGACGAATGGACATCGTGGTCAGCCACTGTTAACCTTTAATTTAATCTTACACACCTCGCACTGTGCACATGGTGAATATAAGATTTATGTCACGATTAATAATAACAGACCATATATAATACAGACTATCCATGTCCGAATTTCAAGACAAAATACAGTAAATCTCCTTAATACGAACACTAAGTTGAATTATTTGGTGTTTAAGGCCAAAAGTGAGGTTTAATGTTTGTGCTTTTATTATTTAAACGTTTAGACCATAGGTACTAGTTTTAAGCATATAGTTCTTTCCTCCACTGAAGATAATATTCCAATTTATAATTATATAGTCAATTAGTCATGAAATTCATAATATATATCATAAGAAATAATTTCTATATCCTACCAGATGGTAACTTTAAGTACGCTGAAAGTAAGACAGAGGTAGGAACAGGCTTTGGACTGTGGGTTAAGCTAAAAGTGTATATACAATATAATTATATAATGTAGTGTGCTTATTGAGTGTATGACTGTATGTTATATTTATGGCCACAACACATAAATAATATCTAGTCAGTGATACTTTTATTCGTGCTACTTTTAACATGATAACATAATTTATTTTACAGGTTGCTACTTAGTTAAATGTATTGTTAAGAAATAAGTGTTTTAGTCGGTAAATAGCTTCAAGCTAATGTTATAAAATGTTTTGTTAAACCGACGTAAACACCCCGACTATAAATAAATTGTCTTGTATTACAACGTCAACTGTCTCTTCTATTTAATTGTCAAACTAATGATTGTGTTTTAGATATATACAAAATAAAGGATAATAGGCTTGAGTTAAGCGAGTTACTCCATAAATACGCCTTTTTACGTCGTTAATTTATTCTTACACTGAAGAAAATAGTTATACTTTATAGTCATAAATGTGTATCATTAGAAATATTTTCTATATCCTAGCAGATGTTAGCTGAAAGCAGGCTGAAAGTAAGTAAAGCAGAATGCGCCTTAATGTGCATTATGCTTTACTTCCAACCTGCTTTAAATGGTCACCTGTCTTCAAAACTAGAAACAGGCTATGGGGTAACGGGTTAAGCCTTGTATCTTGTACATATCGTAAATACAATCAATTAGTTTGACAATTGAATAGAATATTCCATGACCAATGAATTATAATGTCCAACATTGAACAAGGTAAAATCTCTTTAGCAAATTATAATTGTTTTTACAATACATACAAAATGACAAACAGCGCATACTTTACTCTGTCTCTACACTGTTTGCACAGGGCAAATGTCCTCTTCATGGGTACACTATAAAATACGTTTAAATAATGTATGCGTCACCTATGGTTATTGGGTTAAGGCACGTAGCAGATTAAAACAGAATGCTCCCACTCAGCCTCCTTTAGCTTATGACAACAGGTCTGCTTTTTTCTTAGTGGTTATAATGACAGTATCTACTGATTTGTTTACTACAGGGGTTAAAGTGATTATTTTCCAACAATTTGATAGCAACTAACAATTTGATAGCAACTTTGTTAAACATTTAAAGTAATTCTTCGCAATTTTTCAAGTTTCTTCGTCAAATTTACACATAAATGTCCTTGATTTATGTTTTAACATACATACACACACCAAGCGCTCACATTTGGCCACGGCCAGATGTATGAAACAATGAATTAATTAACAATAATTAAGAAAATTAACGTCAACATAATAGTTCATGCTTCAGTCTCCTAATTGGTACAGAAGATTAATTTCCATGTCGCTTGGCTTTGACGGTCGGCTGAAAACTGCTTATAAACATCAAACCCCTTCTCTATTTTACCTCGACTGCACTGGCTTATTTTGAGGCAAGTCAGGTCCAGATCAGACGCATAGAAACTCGGTGTTTGATCAGGGCCTCAATTCTTCGACACTCGTATCGATGTTTCATCAGTCAAATTGTCCTATACAGTGAAATGATGAAATCCCTCTAAACCGGACATGTGTGGGGACATAAAAATGTTCGGTTTAAAGGGGTTTCCGGTTTAGAGGGGTTTTAACTTGTTTCTAGTATGGAAGATAGCTGACCACTTAGAGATTGAAAGTAAAGCAGAATGCGCCTTATGGCGCATTCTGCTTTACTTTTAACCTGCTTTAAGATATCATCTGCTGGAATGTACAAATTATTTTCTTCAGTGTAAGAAAAACCAAAGGCGTAATAAGGCGTGTTGATGGTGTAATGGGTAAAAATAAAAAAGGATTTGAAACGTGACCAAAGCTTTTGTCCGGTTTAGAGAGGATTCCGGTATTTAGAGGTTCCGGTTTAGAGGGGTTTCACTGTATATTCTATAGCTTTCAAAAATAAAACAGGCAGGACTTTTTAGCAGGAGATTCTTTGTTAGTGAAGGGGTTAATAATGTGATAAACGGGGGCTATATGGATGTACAGTGGAGAATCTATTATTCTTTCCCGTTTAAACGCAAACGCAAATCACACTAAAACGTAGAAAAGAACAACTTTTGGACAATTCTGATAATTCTTGTTTATCTTGGTGGCAAACAGTTTGGAGCCTGATCAGACGCCGGGTTACCCGGCGTCTGATCTGGCTCCAAACTGTTTGCACTGCAAATAATAGTTTTAGCGTAAACGCGTTTATTGGGAAAGAATAACAGATTCTCCACTGTAACAGACATTGTTTTACAGTAATGTAGTATATGAGCAAATTATCAGCATCATTACCTGAATACAATACAATAAACAGTGGAAAAAACCTTCTTCTAATAAGAGAAGATCGCTTACACCATTGAGTCCTAGCGACGAGTATGTTCGTCCTTTACAAACAATGTACCTGTGAAAACTACACTTGCCCCATGCAAACAATGTAGTCGTAAACCCTGGTCTGAATCTGATAAAGGTCTGCACTGTTTGCCATTTTTCAATAAAATTGTAAAACAAAAACCACCAACACTAAATAGTCAAAATGGACTAGACTTAATTGGAAACTGGAATTGTCAATTTGAAGATTAGTTTAACACAAAACGGAGTATGTGGAAGCATTTTTGTGGTCAAACAGGAGAAGGTGGGTCATCCTTAACAAATTAAAGATAACCGCATTCAGTCTGATTCTAAAGCTGATACGAATCAATTTGTTTCTACATCATCTCATGTGGAACATTATTTACAATATCCTCCAGATAAAATTCGATTGCTATCGAATTCGAAAATCACCACGTGCGTTGTCAAGGCGATGCATATGGGCGTGCACTGGTTAATCAGTGTCAAAACCTTTAAACTTGACCAGTTTGCCTATGGTATGTTTCAGTAAGTTTTAGAAAACTTGTATCTGTTTTTATCCTGAATAGATTCCATGTCAAGGGATGTACAATTAATATATATTGTAGTTCATGCATGGCCAACTGGCAATACAGGAGTAGTCGATAGTTCAAAAGATTTGTGTTTGTAACAAGCAATAAATTCGGTTTGTCAAAGGTTTAATAGCCATAGGATATCAAGATTGCAGCCCCGACTTTAGGAATAACTTTGCAGTGTACAGGGTGATGGAGTCAAACTAGTGATAAGCGACCTTTCTTTAAGGAAGCATAATATACAACATCAAAGTCAGGTGATTGATAAATGCAGGATAGAAATAATACAGAAAGGGACTTTCTGTATTATTTTTATCCTGAATAAATTTAGCAAGCACCTGTTTAAGAGACTAATTGTCTATGGGCCTTGTATTGAATAGTCGCTTCATACAGGGTTGGCTGTATATTATGAAGGCGGGTAACTTGAGAATGGGCTAGCGTGGAAAAGAGGATACAGTAAAACCTCTCTATTACAACCACTTACTTATTTAAATTATTAGGTGTTCAGGGCTCCAGATAAGAGGTAGTTATTTCAACAAATCCAACATTTTCTCACTCATTTCAGCACCAAATCCTATGGTGTTACTACTCATTAGAATCGTCTTGAAGAGACGATTCTAATGAGTAGTGACACCATAGGGTTTTATTCAGAAATAAAGATTTTAAGTTTTGAAAAACTACACTTATCTGTTGCTCTGGGTGTTTATGACAGGTGACTGCTTAAAGCAAAGTTAAACAGAAAGCTCCTGAAGTAGATTTCTGTTTTACTGTCATATTGCTTTAAGCTGTCACCTGTCTTTTAAACAATCAATTGGTATGCTTTAGTGGTCGGAATTGAGAGAGTTTATATTTTATTGAACTGAACTGAAATAGATCAACTGCATCTCTTGAACGAGTATTCAGCAGGGCTGGACAAATATTTTTCAGGGAAACTTGCCCAGGGCAAGCTGCTCAAAATTTTGGACTTGCCCCATATTATCATCGCGGAATATTGGTCACCGTTGGGGGCAAGGGTGCTGATTATTGCTGTGTTTGATTGTTAACCAAGTGCAACTAGACAATAGGTTGGTTTATTTACAATTTTTTCCAAGAATTTGAGCTTGCCCAGATCAGAAAATCAACCTTGCCCAGGGCAAGTTGCTGTCTGAATTAGACTTGCCCGAACAGAATTTGAGCTTGCCCATGGGACGGGCTAGTGGATTTGTCCAGCCCTGATTCAGTAAGGCATTATTGGTTATTTTAAGACAAGACTGAGGTGATTGCTTACTGCAGAATAAACATTATACAGAGACTGAGGTTGGCGGCAAAAAGTCCACATGTGTACAGTTAGATAATATGGAGCTATTCTTTGATCTGGCCATATTCCTCCCAAGAATGTTCTGCTACGTGCATACATGTACTACCACTTATAAAACACTGGTCATCATCATGACCGTCTTATTTCAGTAATGGACAGTTGGTCGTGTTAATGCTAACAAGGATGTATAAAGACACCAGATTAAACTAGCAGGATTGCCACAAAACGTGAACACATGTTGATTTAAAGGTGAAATCGATAACGTTCTGCCTACAAAAAAAATCTTTATCTAAACATTTTAGAAAACAGGTCAGAACTGATAAGGTATCAATTGTTACCTGGTTTCCCGCTCTTATATAGGAGACATGTACATTGTATGTGTTAGCATTAGTTAACCTGGTATATGCGGGAAACCAGAATATGTATTATTATGTTCTAACCCTTTTACGCCTTCGATTTATTCCTCCTCTGAAGAAAACTGTTCCATCTTATACAGTCATGATTATGTTTCCAAATTATACAGTCATGATTATGTATCCTAAGAGATTTCTGTACCCTAGCAGAGTGTAGCTTAAAGCAGGCTGAAAGTAAAGCAGAATGTGCCTTAATGCACATTCTGCTCAACCTTCAACCTGCTCTAAGTGGTCATCCATCTTTAAAACTAGAAATGTACTATGGGGTAATGGGTTAAACACAGTGTCGAGCCTGATTTTCAAATTTCACTTGTGGTTTTTCTTTTCAAAAGTGGATAAGCCCATACAATCTTGTTTTAATTTGAAATTAAATTGATGCCGATTTTGCTAATCTTGGTAAATCAAAAGGTTTATTCTGCAAGCGTAAATAAAACAAACGGTTTATTATGCAAGCTCCTTCCGTTTGCAAGAAAATGTCGTAGTGTCTGTTCTTGATAACAGAGAAATCACCGAATATTAGATATGTTCTCCTGTCAGGCTCCGCTAAACGTTATGTTGCAGTTACTCATTAGAATCGTCTCAAGGAGGTGACTAATGAGTAGTCACAACCCAGGGTTTGGTGAAAACTAAGAATACTAGAGATGTAGTATTGGAAAAACTCTAATGGGCTAGAGTGATCAAGGATCGGATCGAGAGTATTTAAATAATTTGCATAGTTCCAGCTAAGGGGAAGTAATCTGAAGAAAAAATCAAACATTTTCAAACCCATACTGCACCAAATGATATGGTGTTACTACTCATAAGAATCGTTTCTTCGATACTATTCCAACGAGTTGAACACCATTGGGTTTAATTCAGAAATATATTTTTTTATTTTTTGAAATACTCCCCTTATCTGGATCTCTGGCTTTGAATTTGTTTCTTGAAATGTTGTTATCACTGTAATTTCATTAGGCAAGTGCGTGCACGAAAACATCATTGCAGCATTTCAACTCTAGAGAGAGTGAAGATGTCCAATTAGTTCTAACCTGTTTGCAAAATTGGACGCAGATATGCGAGATGGTCCTCCACACTGGAATGACTAGCAATTAAATTAACCATTCTCTCCTGCAACTGGTTAATTAACAGTGTAGACCCAGAACAGACAGTTCCTGAAGGAGCTGTCTTATCCGAGTCTATACTGTTTACTGAATGGTCAATAAAAGCTATCTGCACTCTTTTGTTGGGGAAAAGTGAAGGTTACCAAAAGTGAAAAAGTGTCCTGAAAAATATTTGTTCAGATGTCGTAGCTAATTAAGCCATAGCCTATTTCTAGCTTTGAAGACAAGTGACCACTAAAACGGTTGAACTTTCAGTTTGCTTTAAGCTAGAATCTGGTTAGGTAGGATATAGAATATAGTTCTTAATGATGCATATTCAATCATGATTATAAACTGAAAGTTGCCAGGAACTATTTTCTTCAATTGAGGAATAAGTTGAAGTCGTGAAATGTGTATTGCGGGATAATGGTTTAACACACGCTGAAACTAAATGCAGAAAGAGAAAGCGAGCGAGAGCCGAGTAATGCAAACAGCTCCCTAAAAGAGGCAAATTCTTAATCTGTAAAAGATTCTGTAAGAAGTCTGCAGCTGTGTATTTAGATCATCTTCATCCATACTTCTTCGTTGAATTTCTGTGAACAATAGTTTGACTATAATTACTAATATGCAAGTTGCAACATACATATAGTCACCGAAGTCCTTCTTTTACGGCCACCCAAATTAAGACAAGTTGACATGCAAAGTTGTTGCATGTCTTTGCACATTTGATTTTCTGCGAGTCATTATCTCTTATGATGAAAATAAAAGGCTTAGACTGTCACTGACACTCATGCATGATCTTTCTGCTTTACATTTTATTTAATAGTAAGCAGTTACCTGCTTTAAGCTTCTACATGCTTAGGGTTCCATAAATTTGTGACAACTATTGCAAACAGTTTAGATCCAGATGAAACGCATAGTTAGTAGTAGCTCGACGTCTCACCTGGATCTACAGTGTCTGACATTCTGATTATTTTGTTGTTTTTTCCTGAAAGAAAATGCCTTTTAATCATCTTTGATTATTGTAACAGACGACAAAGTTTGCAGACGAAACGTGTGACAGTGCAGTCGGCTAACTCTTTTCCCTATAGAAGCGCCTTTTATCGCATTTTATTTTTTCATCCACTGAAGAAATTAGTTCCCATTTTTTACAGTCATGAAATTGAACCATTAGATATATTTTCTAAATCGTTACATATGATAGCTTAAAGCAGGATAAAAGTAAAGCAGAATGCGCCTTAAGGGCTAAGGCACATTCTGCTTTACTTTCAACCTGCTTAAAGTGATCAAATATCTTCAAAACCAGAAACAAGCTATAGGGTAAAGGGTTAAACACCATATCAAGCATTCTTTATTGAGTTGTCGTATTCAAATTCTAAAAGATTTTATATTGTTTCAAGTTGTTTGAGTGGTTTTCATTTAATTTATATACGGGTTATAGTTATACCTGATAATTGCTCCAACTTCTTCGCTTGAAAATCCGCAAATATGAAGAATTCACAAAATCTTATCAAATCACAGTTTTATTTTAAAGTTTTGCACTTCAAAGCGTCTAATGTGCTTTATTTAAATGTGTTTATTGCAAATGCATATTATGTGCTGTTAAATTGTTCTTTCTTAAGTAATCCCCATGACTCAATCAACACCTTATTGTAACTAGTGCAGTTAGCAGCTTCTTCACATGCTTGTCTAATCTCCAGTTAATGCACTCAATAAAGAAGTAATTTAAATTCTTGAATATCTCCTAATTGGCAAAGCTACTTCAGACAGATAATCCAGCAGAAATGTAACTAGGAACACAGTGCAATTTTCATTGCATCTTCTACATTTTAAAAGTCAGCTCCTGCAACGTTGCGTTAATCACTTTACTTGTAATCACTTTAATTACCAATTAGTGCTAATCACTTGCTAGTGTAATGCAAGCGCTATAGAGCGCACAATCTCAACTTCTATTAGCACTTAACAAAATTTTCTCTGCTGGCACGGATCAAGTTAAATTTAGTTACACACCGCTGACAATTACTGAAACACAGCGTAAGATACCTCATCTCTGATTGGTCAGTTTCGCTGATCGGACGGTCCCACTACACAGCGTAGGACGGGAGACGGTTAGCATCCGGTGTTTACACAATGTCAAATTTTGTACACACTGTATTGTTAAAAGAAAATATCAAAAACTTACCGTTACGTTCTGGTTGCGGAGATCTGGGTGGCTAGAGTCTGATTTCGACTTCTTTGATGTTTTCTTCGCCTTACTTTCCAGCCATTTTTGTTTGAGAGACAAGGCATGCTGTCTCTCAGCCTCGTATGTTGCTTTTTGTCCGAATTCATAGCGCTGTTGTACACAGTTCTGTCTCCGCCTGTAAAACTCAATACGCCTTCTCAACCTATCCACAACATCTCGCTTTTTGGGGGTCAATATATCCCCCATATTATCCTGTATGGCGATAATTTTGGCCGTTTAAACGTATAACCCAATGCACAAATCCGAGTATGTTTACATATCCGAACTGGGACACAGCGAATTTACAGTAAACAAAGCAAATTATGTCTCCGTCTAGCTCATCATAGCAGACGAAACACGACGCTCTTTGTTAAACCTCCAACTCACACGATCGCTTTTAATAAACACATAAGTCAGTTATTCCCAGCAAACTTTAATGACAATGGACTACAAATGTCAAACAGCCAGTCCGAATTGTTCATTACACAAACGGCGTACCGGAAGAGATCTTAAATGTAGTACTGAACGCTTACAGTTCTGGCTCAGTCCACTGCACCGGTGTGGGTTGAGCGCGTTGCGTGGGAAGTTATGTCGATGAACTAACCGTGGAGCTATCTGGGTCAGTGGTATCACGTATCCACATCGAAACACGGCGATTAGATGTGACTAATTTATTAATTTCGCATATCTAACTCCATTTTGTTTCTTTACTCCAGGTAATGGCGCCTTGAGCTAATACACGTACAATGGCAGACTGAATGTACATGTCCGTCTTTTAACAGTTTGGCTTAGTTTGAGCGCGTCAAAGAGGAACGAACTTCACACGTAGTTACATGTGCGTAATATTGATAATGCCCCGATTTGCATAAAAGATGCGAAACAGAGGTGCACTCTTTCACTCCTTGTAAAAAACTCAGAGATTTCGTTCGTCAGGTGTGTCGTCTGCTTAGAAAATCTGCTTTGTCTACAGAGTAACATGTTCACTGCCAGAATATCGTCTGCTTAAAGATTGTCGTCTGCCATAATTTCTCAACTTTAGATTTTATGCATTTTCTGAACAGATACATCGATATGAGTGACACACAGTCTGGATCCAGATCAGACGCCGAGTTACTCGGCGTCTGATCTGGATCCAGCCTGTTTGCAAATACACTTGAGGGTCTCATGGAAGATTGATCTTTATCAAATGAGCTCTCTCGTTAAATAAAGTCTTTATTATTATTATTATTACCATAATTATTATTATTATACACTAGTGCAAACGGGGTAAGGTAGTGTGCGATTATATCATATACCCGCTATTTTATTCTTCCTATGCATTATACATGTATAAGCAATGTAAAAGAATAATGCAGCATCTGCATTAACATTGTTGTCTGTTTTTATTAAATCAAATATAGAATTAAGGCATCGATTTAAGTTACAGTTTGGTTCCTGATCAGATTTGAGTAACTCTACTTCTGATCTTGATCCAAATTAGTGCAAATGCAACTCGCGGATTGCAGTAAAGCAGCTATGATAAAATCACGAAGTACTTACACTTGTGTAGTAACTTCGTGACTAAATGTTAAAATACAAGCTACATGTATACTATTTTCAGTTATATGTTTTGTACTTGTGTTTATGTAAATGTCATGGTCATATTTCACGTAAATGAATATATTGTACATGGCCAATGACACTTATATGTTGCCGATTGCCAATAAAATTGAGTTGAGTTGAGTTTTGTTAAAACGGTAGGACCTCGATAACAGAATCTTACTTTAGTCGAACTTACCCGTATTTCAATGTTATAACGTGACTCAGCCATATTTTAACCCATTACCCCATAAATACGCCTTTTTACGCCTTTAATTTATTCCTCCACTGAAGAAAATTAGTTACAATTTATACATTCAATGATATATATTACACACAAAAAATTCTATATTGTAGCTGATTGTAGCTCTAAGCAGGCTGAAAGTAAAGCAGGATGCGCCTTAAGGCGCATTCTGCTTTACTTTCAACCTGCTTTAAGCTGTCCCCTATCTTCAATACTAGAAGAAGGCTATGGGGTATTGGGTTAACTTTGAAATACGACGTACGGGTATGTTCAATAAAAGTTCGCCCTTTTTATCGAATATCAAATGAAAAAAGGCGGGTAAGTTTCGACTAAAACGAGTTCGAGTAACCGGGGTTGGGATGCTCAGTAGAACCCCTCTATTACAAACACACCATTGTGATAATTATTAGGAATTTAAGACAATTTACTGCTTAAAGCAATGATGACAGTAAACTCATAGAGGAACTTTCTGTTTTACTGTCACCTTGCTTTAAGCTGTCACCAGTCCTTTATACAACCAATCAGCCTTTGTTTTATTTGTCGTAATAGTGAGGTTTTACTGTATTCTACACTATGTAATGAAAAGTGGTGTAGGTAGGAAAACAATTCTAGATACAGGGCTGCCATTTCTCCGGATATTTCCTAAATCTTCGGATTTTTTCCAGTTAATAGTCTGCTTTAAGTAGTCACGTGTCAACAAAATTAGAAACAGGCGTTTTTGTAAAGCTACGATTTGTAAAATTGCACTTGAAAAATGCAAATTAGGAAATCTTAGGATTTTTCATGTCAACTTATGGCAGCCCTGTAGATCTAAATGAAAACAATCAAAGTATTCACTGAACCATATTTCAAAGGTAAGTCGTGTTTTAACTTTGAAATATGGATATGTCGACTTGCTCGATCTGGGGTTGTCGAACTTCAATTGAAGGAATACGGGAAATTTCAACATTAGAAGTATTCGAAGTATCCATGTTACATGTAGACTTATAAAGTTAACCTGCACTTTTCAGCTGCACGATACGCCGCGTGCATCACATCTCAGAAGTAAAGTTATTATCATTGTCATTTATGATGTATTTTAAGTTTTAAATGTAAATGAGTTGAATACGAAATATACGAATACAGCAAGTGACATTTACAGAGTGTAACGTCATAGATCATTGCTTCATCCGAACTAGAATCGATGGTCCACAAATCGTTAGAGGGTTTGTAAAGCAAAGACATATTTATATTCAGTCAAACAAGTGTACGAATTAATTAAGCTTCCATTCAATAATATCCCATAATCATGTATTTTGTTAATGCTGTCCACGGTAGTGGACCTTACACTTATGATCAATAAAGTTTCAAAGCAATCTTTATATAGGTGGTGGCTAAATGCTTAATAAAGATAAAAAGAAAGCGCCTGGCGGAACTTTCTGCATTGTTTGTATCCTGAAGTTGGCAGCCACACGTCTTCGATAAATCGACGTCGTGACGATACCTTAACCCATTACCCCATAGCCTGTTTCTAGTTTTGAAGACACATGGCCACTTTAAGAAGGTTGAAAGTAAAGCAGAATGCGCCTTAACCATTTGAACCCTAGTCACGCATATAGGCGTCCTTTTCAAACAATATGCATGTGAAAAGTGCACTTGTCTTCTGCAAACAGTGAATACCCAGATCAGAGGGCTCCTTGCGGAGCCCTCTGATCTGGGTCTTCACTGTTTCTCATAATGCAAAACATTGACAAAAACAACCCTTAAAAGTCAGAAATGGACTAGACTAAAATGAAAACTGGGATTGTCCATTTGAAGTTTTAGAGAGGTGAGAGTTAAGGCGCATTCTGCTTTCCTTTCAGCCTGCTTCAAGCTACCATCAGCTATGATACATGAACGTTTTCTTATGGTACATGTTCTTGAAGGTATAAATTGAAACTATTTCCTTCAGTGGAGGTATACATAAATGCGCTAAAAGGCGCTTCTATGGGGGGAAAATGTCAATGAAATGCTGCTAAATACTCACTTGACTGTGCTCGTTGAATAAAAACGTATTCCACCCTTTACACATACATACTTAACTTAAACCCCCTCCCCTGAAACTTTCATTGGACAGTTCCAATGTGCTAATAAGTTTAGCCCATGATGACTATTTAGGAGTGTTTTCTGCAATATCTTACAGAATGGCAAACAGTGCAAACCCTGATCAGAGGGCTCATACATTTGATCTGGGGTTACACTGTTTGCATAGGACACATGCACTCTGTCCAAGTACTCCGTTTGTACATGTAGAGTAAACATGTCCCTAGAGCCCATTGAGTAAAAATGAAAGGTTGCTAAGTACACGTTTGACTTTTTTCATTGAAACAAAAAACTAGTCCACCTCTTCACACATACATACTTAAAGTCCACTTATGCTTATACATGTACTAAAAAGGGGGTTGATACATACAGATTGTATGAGTAGGGGTAAACATGAATGCAAACATTTCAATGACATCCAAAGAATTGAACTTCTAAACGAAGTACGCCATCGTTATCCGGTTTCCTTCAAGGTGATCCACAACTAAGTTATGATTTAAATGATAAATTGTCTAAGCAGTTCATCGGTATATTCATTGAAGCACAAAACGTTTTTAAAGAAAATTGATGACATTGCTATATACAGACCATAACCAAGTTTCAATTTCTGCCTATTTTTCGGAACCTTTCCTACCCTTTTCCCCGTGTGCCAATCCTCATCAAAACAACTTTATACTATTAATTGTTTGTATCTAAATTCCGTTTATATATTTTTTTGGGTCTAACTCTTTAAACATTTACTATTTCTTTATCATCATATTTATGGTTATTCGATACATTACGTTTAGTTGGTGCTGCCTCTCTTGATCGACGAGTGTAGTATATATGTGAGTGTTTGGACATGTAGTGACTTAATGTGGTGTATAATTAATGCGATGATCAAGTAATATCCCTTCTGCATTACTTTTGCACTACTTTGGGCAACAACATGTACCTAGGTGTTCCATAAAAATCGTGTTTCCTGAGTGTCTTTGAAGAGAGATAGCGCCAAATTATGAAATATATTACAATATATTTATACCACATTTTGCTGTGACATAAGATTTTATACGATATATTATAGTTATAGAAAGAGCATGTGTACACATAACGGTGCAAGGAGTGAAACACAATAAGCTGTTTTGCTTTCGTTTCAATCCTTAACTTTGTTGTATGTTTGTAAAATACATGTAAGTTATTGCTATTAATATACAAGGTGTCTAAATAAACGTATTTGTTTCCCGGCCGGGCATCAGGATTGACGTCTGGTTTGGTTCCAAACCTAATTTCGTACTTTTCTTTGCAATTACGATTTTGTTCACTAGAAATTCATGTCATAAACAGAATAAATCATATGTAATCGCATTTAATCGGTGATCTTAACGTCATCTGATCAAGTTCCGGTATAAATGCATCTCAAAACTAATGAGATATACTGACATATTATTATAAATAAACTAATGTCTTTAAAATATCACGAAATAACAATATGTATATTTACTACGTTTACCACTCTGCTGGTTCTAGATTTAAGGTTGGATGCTTAAGTTGTAACGTACAGTGATATTTTCATCATATTTCTTTTCAATTTTGAGTGTGTCAATCGGTTTGAATCCTGATAAGACGTCACAGTTGTTTTCGTCTTATCAGAATCCAAGCCAATAGAATTTGACATTGTTCTGCATTTTCATAATGAAAACTGACAATTCTATATTTATGGTTGAAAATAACAACACGAAGAGAATGATGAATGTTTTAATTGGGCTCTTGGACTGCTTTATACGCTAAAGGACAATGCATTTTTGCTGTGTTGTTTTGGTCGATGAGGTGGTTTGGAGATGTTTTTGGTCATTTGGCCTTCTCAAGTCATATACATGTATACAGCGTTTCCTTTTGTTGGAATAAGTTAGATACACAGTTTGCTTTAACAAATTAAGTTTTATTTATAAAGCGTTTTGGTGCTTGTCAGATATTACAACAAACTTTGTTTCATACCAATAGTGCTGAGTAAGATCAGTATACATGTAACTGACCTGGGGCCCGTTTCATAAAACTTCGTACGACCAAAACGGTCACACATCTGGTTTTAAGAAAATAACTTCTACCGAACACATCAAAGACTAGAACCAGTACTTATCATTTCTCACATCAAGAAGACATTTAAATCAAAATTTAGAATATAAAGGAAAAAGAAACATATGTGGGGCAGTGATGGCTATGGATACTCATCTCTCAAACTTATGTATATGTTTGTTTCTGTTTGTGTCATATATGTTGCATGTGAAATACTTTATATAAAATTGTACAAGATAAAACACACACCAAAGCTGTACGGTGTGTTGAGGATGGCGTTTCCCCGACCTCGACACACCTATTACGGGGATAATAAAGTATTTAAAAAAAAAAAAAAAAAAAAAAAAAAACGGTCGTAAGTCAAAACTTTAAAAACTTTAAATTTCTGGTTTCTCTATCTAATCCTGTCTTGTGGCATGTCTTTTGAATCGTCTTTTCAAGACGATTCCAAAGAGATGTCACAATACAGGATTAGATGGAGAAATAAATAATAATTGAGACTTTTATAATCTGACTCACGACAACATTTGTTGTGTGAAGTTTAATGAAACGGGCCCCAGAACTTGCACTTCTTGATGATATAAAAGTAAAACTATCTCAAACCAATAACAAGTTCTAATGTATGGCAATGAACCTTCTACGCAGCATGATTTTGTTGCTTTTGTTTTTGTTGAATTGTTATTAATTTTGGCGCATACTGTCAGTCATGTTTAAATACATATGTTCTGCACTCATGGGTTTAAAGTTTAAACGCTAAATGGAATAATTCGAATAAAACTTCCATATGTTTGAGTAAAGTGAATTAAGATAGAGAGCATCCCCATCTCCTACATATAAATCAGACATACATTTGTACGTGTACATGTCTTTACTTTTCTATATTCTCTCTCTTTCTCTCTGTGTCTGTCTGTCTGTCTGTCTGTCTCTATCTCTCTTCTTCTTTCTTTCTTTTTTTCCCTTCCTCCTTTTCTCTCTCTCACTCATTCCCTCTTTCTCTCGTATTCTGCCCCCTCCTCCTCAAGGCATTTCCGTGACATAACAGGAAATTTGGACGGACATGACCGAATTGTTACGAATGATTCATCTTCGCAGTTGTAAGATTTAAATCTTTATTGTCATGAGTGTGTCATGTGACTTATTTAAAGAGAAACTAGTTGATCATTCAGTTGAAAAAAAACACAACAACAAATCTGAGACACAGTTAAACAAAATACACGTGGCAATACTATATTGCTTACAGCGCTGTTGACCTACTCTATATCAATTGAAGATAAGATCTGAATCCAATCATTGCACCTGTCTACATAGTAGTATAGTTGGTATGCAACTAGTGCATGTTACAGTCAATCTTGTATGTACCATTTCCCCTATAGAAGCGCTTTTTAACGCATGTAATTTGTTCATGCACTGTAGAAAATAATTCCAATTTTTACAGTCATGAAAATGAATTATAAGAAATATTTTTCTAAATACTAGCAGATGATAACTTAAAGCAGGCTGAAAGTAAAGCAGAATGCGCTTTACTTTCAACCTGCTTTAAGATATCACATTTCTTCAAAACTAAAAACAGGCTATGGGAAAATGGGTTAAACATTAACTCAACCGTAGACACAATGGAAAGTCTTTATTTATTCATATAATAGACTTGTTTATACATATGGTTGCTGCATGCTGGATAAACATTATGCAGAAAGCAGTTTTTACTTTCTTCATTATTAGTATCCTTCATTAAGCAACCACCTGCCATAAGAGAATGCCATTAACAACAATGAGTGGCCGTTTAGCACAAAACAGACTATATACATGCCGCCGATAAGGAGAACAAAGAAATCCAGTTCAAAATGGTTTGGCCCAACTTGGTATTAAATGTAAAACGACAATCTTATTTATGAACTAGGATATCGAATGTTTAGCAATGTAAGCACATTTTCGTCTGCAAAACTTAATTTCGTCTGCAACAATTCTAAAAATAGACATCTCTGCCAATATTTTCAAAATACATCACCAGATTATCAAACTATTTACCGGGGTTACCCGGCGTCTCATCTGGATCCAAACTGTTTGCGAAGGTTATAATGGTTTCACAAGTAGATCGTTAAAGGTTATTGTCGCGAGTGCTAAATATAGATTGTCTTGCAACACTGATTATAAGCTTACTGTTTGACATACATGTATATAACTTTGGTCCTATGAGAAAAGTGTAACTTGATCACAAACTCATCCGGTTTTATCCTTTCTTTGTATAGCTTTATGAAGAACAAGTAACTCTTGATCTAAAATTCCAACACCACCCTGTTAATGATGCAGAGCACAACATTATTTGCTTATTTGCAACGGATGTCGCTTTTAAGCCTTATTCGGCTTAACGCTATTTTCATTGGTTTAAACAGTTGGGATTCAGATGTGACGTAGCTCAGCGTCTGATCAGGATCTAAAAACGATTTACATTAACATGTAGGTTTCTTCATCTATAAATAAATTATACAGCTAAATATAGAAATGTACAGACGACAATTTTAAAGCAGACGATAACATAACAGGATCTGGTTGTTAAGTAACACGCGACAGTTGACTATTATGTGTGTATAACAGTCCAACCCCTCTTGAACAACTATCAGCCCAGGAACTTAATTTGAACCTTTGACGGCAGCTAGCTGAATATTTGCTAAATGCAGGACATAAGTACTACAAAAAGCTCCGATTGGAGCTTTTTGCATTACTTTCGTCCAACATTAAACTTTCAAATATCCTAAAGCCCCCCGGACAATGAGATGTTTATGAGTGCCGCTTAAGAGAGAGTTTGACTGTAAATCCGTACAAAGCTAGTGTTTGAGTGGGCGATATATACTAACATATTGGTGACTTAGTACGAGTCATGAGTAACTGTGGAAGTAGGGAGAGGCGAGGAGAGTCAAGTGGGGACTATACTGGGCAGCGCCCACTACTGATCCGCAGGGGTGATTCTTCTTAAACTATTTAATCCATTACCCCATAGCCTTTTAACTAGTTTTGAAAATTGGTTATTGCTTAAAGCAGATTGAAAGTAAAGCAGAATGCGCATGAAGGCGCATTCTGCTTTACTTTCAGCCTGCTTTAAGCTACTGGTAGGTTGTAGAAAAAATATTTATTTTGAGACATATTCATGACTGTTTAATTTGGAACTGTTTCCTACAGTGGATGAATAATTTAAGGCATAAAATGCGTATTTATGGGGTAATGGGTTAAGCCTGGTCTACAGTGTCTGTAACACCTTTGAATGGTGTTTTTATCACGATTTCTGAAAACAATGAACAATATGAAAAGGATGTAATACAATTGAACATCTCGTACGCGACATATTAACTCTTTCCTCCCTGAAACTTCAAATGGACAATCCCAGTTTCCATTTAAGTATAGTCCATTTCTGACTTTTAAGGGTTGTTTTTGCCAATGTTTTGCATAATGACAAACAGTGAAGACCCAGATCAGAGGGCTCCGTAAGGAGCCCTCTGATCTGGGTATTCACTGTTTGCATAGGACAAGTGCACTTTTCACATGTATACTGTTTGAAAAAGACGCCTATATGCGGCACTAGGGTGCAAAGGGTTAATAAGAAACGAAATAGGAATAATTTAAGGCAAATAGCTGCTTAATGCACGAGAAAAGTAATACAGAAAGCTCCTAATCCTTCATTGCTTTTATCCTGCATACAGTTGCTATCTGTCTTATCATACAATGTATTATACTGTTTATTTGGAGAGTTGTCGGAGTTAGGTTTCACTGCATTTAAACATTCCCTATTGTTCATTGTTATCAAATATTGACATAACTGTTTATTTTTGTAAGAAGACCTGTTCTTCCTTTAACACTGTAGACCCAGATGAAGGGTCGTTTGTTAAACAATTTATGCAACTTGAACTTTACGAAGATGTAAAGATAAGTCACGTGCGAAAGAAGGTAAACTATTGGGACTTTAACGCATGTAAAAACAAAAAATGTAAATTTTGAGCTTATTTTCGTTACTTCTGTCTTGCATTAAGCAGTCACATGTCGTTTGGAAATTAAACGCTTCTTCAATGCATTTCGGCTAAACACATTTGACTATGATCTCACAACTGATAAGCCTGTTGTCCAATCCATTTCATTATATGAATAAAATATTGTTTAAACCAAACTGATAAGCCCTTAGACCAGTTGTAGGCTATATGCGTCAAGTCGAGTATGGAACAACTTTTGGACAGTGAAAGCATAGCATAACATACACATATCATATATACATGTAGTATAAATGTATAGCGTACATGTAACATAGCACAGCATAACATAACATGGTATAGCATAACATTGAATTGAATTGAATTGAATCAAATTGAAATGCATAGCATGGCATAGGATACAATTAAATAGCATACCATACCATAACATAACACAACACAAATCAACACATGCATAACATATTTGAAACATATCATATTATTATACTGCAAAGTAAATTCCTTACTTTTCATTGGTCACCGAGCCCTAGACATAATCCCATGTACCCTGTGAGCTGACAGGGTACATGGATATGCAGCTGTTTTCATTGGCTGACAGGTCCCTGAGTCTTGCTTTGCAGAAAATAAGATGGCCGATTGCTCGACAGGATTGAGTGCATTCAATCGTGCATTCAATCGTGCATCCTCCGTTTTAAGTCCATTTCGGCTAAGAACCAATCGGTGTTTGAATCTTTCAACAGTCGAAGTCTACGAGTATGCGCATTTTTCTTATGAATCCATGTCAACGTCAGAAACATGACGTCATTACGCTTAACGTTATCTGCTTTGGCGCGATTTTTTTATAGTTTATAATGAGCGCTGTACACGACACATTCCGAAATATTTCGTTTGAACAGTGAAACTTTGCAGTATAATAAATTCGTTATAGGCTCGGGCAACATGATTTACCTCAGCCGGGAAGAAATCCACATGTACACTGTGAAGAAACTGTATAACTAATAGTATAACATAACAACATTGCAAGAAAACAAAACAACACGAAACCTTTATTTGACATTTAAAGACACACTGTTATGGTTATAGTCAGTACACAATGTTATACATGTCCATGCAAACATTATAGGCCAATATCAGTATCTGTCTTGAACTCGTTCCATGACAAGTTTTATCGTTTGCTTTATAAGCCTCTTACCGCCCAAAATATCGTCTGTTTAGAAAGTGTCGTCTGCAACATTTTAAAAGTCAGCTTTAGGGCTGTTTTGACTGAAAAAATGTCGATACGAATGTCAAACTGTTTGCAAAGTCGCATTTTGGGGCCGTTGGCAGTGAAATAGTTAAACTGGGTTTACATTGGTCCGAGAGCATATTTTATTCTCCCAAACGAAGCAGTTCATAAGACACAAGAGTCTAAGTCTTTAAAATAAATATCTCAAATTTGTGATTCCAATCGGATACTGGCAGTTTAGCCATTAAACTGGTATCAGAGCCGATGACTTTTAGTTAACTTCTTATTTATACAATCTTGTCCTTTCATAGCCAGATAAATTGGTCCTGGAGCCTGTGGCAATGGTAAAATATTCTAAACAGACTCCTGTAAACCCATCTAATACGACCACTAAATTGTGCTAATTATTTGGTGTTTATGACAGGTGACTGCTTAAAGCAAGATGAAAATCAAACAAAAAGCTCCTAAAGGAGCTTTCTGTTTTACTTTCACCTTGCTTTAAGCTGCCACCTTTCTTTCATTCAATAATTTCAGGCTTAATTTTAGTGGTCATTATACAGGGGTTTTACTATACGTAACAAAAATGAGTTTTATCAGGCTAGTAGCTCTGCTACTAAATCACAAGGATTGAAACATATATTGAGTCAAACTTTTCAATAAAAAAAACCCAGACAGTGTCAACGTACGGCAATTTCGTGACGGTATGACGTTTCTATATTACCATTGACCATGCATTACGTTTTCATGACAATTGATTACAAGTTTTACTGTAAATGATCAGACAATTTAACGTCAATGTGTAGGTTGTTAAAGCTTGCTTTGAACATTAAATCTTCTGCATGCTAAGGGTGACTTTGTGATAACTATTGCAAAATAGTTTGTGTCCAGATGAAACTCCGAGTAACTGATTCCAACTGTTTGTCACTCTGATATTTCAATCTAAAATATTCTGCAGACGATTAAACTCTGTGATGGTTTGCTGACGACGGTTTGTGCATATGTCGCGAACATTTCTTGCTAAATCACCTTTGACGCACACCGGCTGTACGTACTTTAATTCTAAAATAGGCATACTGCTTACTACATGTACATGTACATTGATCGAAATGTGGTTTCAAACCAAGGGACACAACTCTTACAAGACGTGAAACGTTTAAGATAATTTCTAAACTTCCCAGGTGCGTACAGTTATATTTTAACCCCTTAACCCTTTGAACCCTAGTCCCGCATATAGGCGTGCTTTTCAAACAGTGTACATGTGAATAGTATACATGTCCTATGCAAACAGTGAAGACCCAGATCAGAGGGCTCCGAAAGGAGCCCTCTGATCAGGGTCTTCACTGTTTGTCATGATTCCCAAAAATGACAAAAACAACCCTTAAAAGTCAGAAATGGACTAGACTAAAATTGAAACTGGATTTGTCCATTTAAAGTTTCAGGGAGGAAAGAGTTAACTGCCTTACACCGAGTACAAACGTTATTTGAAAATAGTTTAGATCCTGGTCAGACGCCGCTTATCAAGATTCAGACCCTTTGACATTCATTTCAATACTTCTGAAGTCAAAGTACATGTCATTTAAATTTGAGAAATAAAAGCAGACGGCAATTGTTTAAAATTGATGACGTCATGGCATTGAAGAGGTAACCGCGTTTAGAAGGATAACTGTTGAGAATTACAGTGGAGAATCTGTTATTCTTTCCCAATAAACGCGTTTACGCTAAAACTATTATTTGCAGCGCAAACAGTTTGGAGCCAGATCAGACGCCGGGTAACCCGGCGTCTGATCATGCTCCAAACTGTTTGCCACCAAGATAAACAAGAATTATCAGAATTGTCCAAAAGTTGTTCTTTTCTACGTTTTAGTGCTTTGCGTTTGCGTACGTTTGCGTTTAAACGGGAAAGAATAACAGATTCTCCACTGTAATTGTTTTCGAATATTCTTACCAAATAATTTCCTATAAACACAAATGAACTGATATCACCAGATTAACTTGTTTACCTAGTTTGTGGTTAATAACGTAATACAGCTTTCTAGAGAACATAGTTATTTTACAGTACTATCTCTCTGAAACAGCATTCAGAATATGAGACCGTCCAATTTTATGTCTTCAAAATAGACTACAGCCTAATACAGGTAAAAGTAATGCAAAAAAGTAAAGTCATTTTTTTGCATTACCTTTTTCCTGCAGTAAGCACCCATCTCCATTTTAAGACGCCCATTCGTCCTGAGTGACTGTCACCCAGGAGAAGTATAACTGAGGTTACAGTGGAGAATCTGTTATTCTTTCCCAATAAACGCGTTTACGCTAAAACTATTATTTGCAGTGCAAACAGTTTGGAGCCAGATCAGACGCCGGGTAACCCGGCGTCTGATCAGGCTTCAAACTGTTTGCCACCAAGATAAACATGAAATATCAGAATTGTCCAAAAGTTGTTCTTTTCTACGTTTTAGCGCTTTGCGTTTGCGTACGTTTGCGTTTAAACGGGAAAGAATAACAGATTCTCCACTGTATAACTGTGATTACATGCAGAACTATATTGCCAACTCTGGCATCCTTACAATTAACCTACTACCTTAACCCCTTCACTGCCTTACCCAAAGTACAATGGTTTATTTGCAAACAGTTGGATCCTGATCAGACGCCACGTAACGCGGATCCATACTGTTTGAACTCAGTTTTATATTTCTTAAGTCAAAATACCTAAAATTTAAATTTGATAAATAAAAGCAGACGACAATTGTTTAAAGCTGATGACATCATGACAGTGATAGAGGGGTTAATCCTAGTACCATGATTATAGCAGAAGCTCTAGCACATTCACCTCTATCATATTGTCTGTCGCTTGCAGATATTTATTCTTCTTTTCAGTGGTTTTTTTCACCACTTTGGGAATGATCTGGTATCCATTCATAGTGGGAACATAGGACTAAAACGTTGTAAAATACTTGATTTTGGGAAAACATAGAGTCGTAAAATGCTAATTTTGGGGGAAAATGCCACCGTAAAATGCTCATTTTGGGAAAAAACCCTTGTTTTCAATACCCCCCCCCCCCCCCCCCCCCCCCCCTCAAAAAAGAAAAATCTAAGAAACGCTGATTTGGGGTAGTTTGAAAAATTGGTAAAATTGTCAAACAGTTGTATTAATTTTTCCTCCAGATATACAACCAAAGTGACAAACAGTTTGGATCCTGATCAAACACAACATGGACCTGATTATAAACATTTTGCAACTTCACTATAAATACGCTTAACCAAGTTCAGATTAAAACTCAGATGCAAAAATCGTTCCATCAAATGTTATACATGTAATTGTCACACAGTAGACAGACGTATATATGAATTAAAATGAACTGGAATGTCCAACCCTTTCATTGCCTTGGCAACAGTGTACCGGCAATAGCAAACAGTTTGGACCCAGACCAGACACTGTCTGACTCGCAAGGATCCTAAGTGTTCGACACTAAAATGCATGATTCTTTGGTCAACATTTATTAAATCTACATTCTAGAAACAAAGTAAAAACAAATGTTTTAAGTAGAAGATTGTATTGGAGTAAAAGGTTTTTATGGTTAAATTTGCACAAATAATTAAACCTTTCATGTTCAACGACGCTTAAAAGCGCCTTTGCAAACAGTTTGGATCCTGATCAGACGCCGCGTAACGCGGCGTCTGATCAGGATCCAAACTGTGCGACACTCGTTTCGATATGTTGTAAGTCATACTACATTGAATCTTACTTTGAATCGATCTTGCAAACAACAAAATTGAAGCAGACTACAATGAAACGGTGAAGGGGTAAAAAACTCGCGGAAAATTTGCACCAATCATTAACATCATAAAGGTAGGCAGGTTACAGGTACAGCGTGAACTATGCCTTCCCGATGCGCACGTGCATGCAGTCAGGTGAGTATAGTACATGAGGATTACTTCAAACCCTTTACTGCCATGGCGTCATCAGCTTTAAACAATTGTCGTTTGCTTTTATTTTTTCTCAAATTTAATATGTTTTAAGGTATTTTTAGTTAATAAATATAAAATTGAATGTCAAACAGTTTAGATCCTGATCAGACGCCGCGTTACGCGGCGTCTGACCAGGATTAAAAGTTTTGTAAATAACCATTAAACTCGGGGTAAGGCAGAGAAGGGGTTAAGCACGTGCTGTAATTGACGTCTGTAAAAGTGGGCGTCTTCAACAATTCTCAGAGTAGATTTATCTGCATATTTTCTGTAAAAGAATACAAGTTGGAGCCAGACGAGACCCCGATGCTCTACTGTATTTCTTTTAGAGCAAAGTCTGTGTTCTGTCTAGACAGGTGTCTACTCGGACTTGTATGCTAACTTATCAAACCGTCATATCGTTGTTAGTGATTCTTTCCCGTTTAACCCTTTCACTGCCAATTTTTCCGTGAGTTTTTACCCCTTCACCGTTTCGTTGGCGTCTGTTTCAATTGTGTTGTTTGAAAGATCGTTTCAAAGTAAGATTCAATATGGTATGACTTAAAACATATCGATACGAGTGTCAAACAGTTTGGATCATGATTAGACGCCGCGTTACGCGGCGTCTGATCAGGATTCAAACTGTTTGCAAATGTGCTTTCAGGTGTCATTGAGAATAAAATGGTTAAAGCACGGAATTTTTCACACATGTGTTCCGTGTTTAAACGAAAAAGGGTAAACGAAAGGCAATATCATCTAGAAAATAACAAGTTCATAAAATTATTGAAAGTTCATTAAAACACGTGGGGCAAAGGGTTTGGAACATGATCAGATACCGGTTTACCCGACGTCATCTGGTTCCAAACTGTTTTCAATGGATATACTTGATTAACACCTTCATTACCTTACCCCGAGTACACTAGTAATTTGAAAACAGTTTGGATCCTGATCAGATGAAGGGGTTAAGCACAAACATGTGGAAAGAATGGTGTCTTCCCGGCCACTGCCACATAAGCAAATCTGTTCATATCAGTCAAACAATGCTAGAAGTAGTAGAACAGGTGGCTGCTTAAGTCTAATAGTACAAGCGCTAGCAATAATTTTACTGGAATTTGCAAACAGTTGGATCCTGATCAGACGCCGAGTTCTTTGGCGTCTGATCAGGATCCAATCTCTTCGAACTTGGACAAAGAAACGACTAAGAAGCTGACTACATTCTTAATTCTAAAATCAAATAAGCTGATCTTGTTTAAAACGTCTACATGTATACTTAGAAGAAGACACATGGATCATCTTAAGTTCAGCTTGTTGCCAAATGCCGAATAATGAACCCAGACAGCTCCTGCAGAAGCTTTCTGTATTTTTTCTGTATTTAGCATTTTTCTATCTTTCAATATTTTCAAGCTCTTGTTAGTGTTATATTCAAATATACACAATGACCGAATAGATTGGAAGACGATAAAATATGATTTTTCCCCAATAAATGCGTTTATTATAAAAACCCTTATGTCAATTGCAAACAGTTTGGAGCCAGATCAGACTCCTAACTGTTTGCCACTCAGATGAAAATGGATCTCTATTACCACCACGAAATTGTTTTATTAACGATTGTTCGAAAGACAGGTGACAGCTTAAAGCAAAGTGAAAGTATAACAGAAACTAACTTTCTCCTTTACTTTCACCTCATTTTGAACAGTTAGCTTAAATAATTAACATATTTAGTGGTCGTAATGGAGAGGTTTTACTGTAATATCTTCTCCACTGTAATACAGAAAAAAAGAGTGGAGATACAGTGGAGAATCTGTTATTCTTTCCCGTTTAAACGCAAACGTACGCAAACGCAAAACACTAAAACGTAGAAAAGTACAACTTTTAGTTAATTTTGATATTTCATGTTTATCTTGGTGGCAAACAGTTTGGAGCCTGATCAGACGCCGGGTTACCCGGCGTCTGATCTGGCTCCAAACTGTTTGCACTGCAAATAATAGTTTTAGCGTAAACGCGTTTATTGGGAAAGAATAACAGATTCTCCACTGTATTATGTAGCATAACGATTTTCTCCACTGTATCAATTATATTACGATACCACCTGTCTTAAAGGAGTATATGTACTCATGCATCTTCTATGGAATGATCGCTGAACACGTGGTTTCGACTACTTGCAAGACTGTCAAAATCCGCCTGAAGGCACCATGCGTCATAAAATATAATAATATTAGCTGAATCATTTGCTTTGATGTCCTCGTAATAATTAAACAGGTGTAATGAACCAGTCGACATGTTGAGGTTTATAATTATGTATATTGCATATCTTAACTTACTGCACGCGACCGGGCGATATATATGTGATTACTTTTGCAAACAGTTTGGATCCAGATGAGACGCCGAGTAACTCGGCGTCTCATCTGGACCCAATCTGTTTGACACACTGAGGATATTTTCCCACAGGGAAAACACTGATATGTAAACTGTGACAATTGATAAATTAAAGGACCAGTTTTGCAGACAACAATTATATGGCGTTTTAAAGGTTAATAATGTTTAATTCCTCTTCCTTGTATGGTTTTTCCGTAGTTTCATTTATTGAATCCCGTGTACGACGAACTCCTATAGAAGTTTTTTGCTTTTACATGCAGCGTGTCTAGTTTAACCCTATCATGGTCAAAAATTATCGTGAGAGTTTTACCCCATTCACCGACATCTTGTCGTCTGATTCAATATTGTTGTCAACAATATAGTTTCAAAGTTAGATGTCAGACAGAATAGAAACCCTAACCCTAACCCTAAGTGCTAGAATGACAGAAGAAATTTCGAAACGAGTGTCAAACAGCTTGAAATCTGATCAGGCGCCGCGTCACGCGGCGTCTGATCAGGATCCAAACAGTTTGCAAACGCGCTTTTGGGCGTCATTGAGAATGAAAGGGTTAATGCAGCATGACTGACCAATTTTCGAAACGAGTAACTTACAGTTTGGATCCTGATCAGACGCTGCGTTACGCGGCGTCTGATCAGGATCCAAAATGTTTGCAAAATTAATACGCCTATTGCAATTTTTTCGTCTGTAAAAAATGTCGTCTGCAACTGTTCTAAAATTAGATTTTTCAAATTTTATTTTCCAAACGGGGTCAGCGGGTCAAACAGTTTGGATCCTGATGAGACGCTGCGTTACGCGGCGTCTCATCTGGATCCAAGCTGTTTGCAAACTGTTTGTAAAAGTAATAATTGTGAGGTATATCCGCCGCTAGCATGCAAAGAGTTAACGACTGAAATTAACGTACACTCAACGGAGGACGAATCTATGAATTCTTAAAAACATTGCGGCAGCTTAAAGCAGTTCATAAGTTATGCAGTCAGCTTCTATAGATTTTACTGGCATTTATAAGTTTGCATAAACAGCCACGCCTGTGTCAAGCGACCGATCATTAACGTAGGTCGGGTGTCTTATAAGACCGGTGGTTGATTAATGCAGGATAAAAAATAATGCAGAAGATTCATAAAAGAGTTTTCTACCTTATTTATGCCGAACTAATCAGCCACTTGTTTCATATAAACGTCATGAATTTTCTGTTGAAAGATCGATTCTAAAATTCAAAATTGACTGCATATACTATATATACATGTATAATAATAATATTAACCATAGCACATAGACATCAAAAGCCGACCTGGTAGAAACCAAGCGTCTGGCTAAGGTTTACTCTGTTTTTAGCAGTGGACCCTGGCAGAGTGACAAATAATGTAGACCCTGAATACATGTCGCATGTCAGTGAGTGATTTGGATGTAGACAGTTTACAATCTCCGACTGTGATTTCCCCAATGGCGTTGCTTGTATAAGTATCGTTTGAATAATTATATACATATCAAATTACCACACAACTGTCTCGCGGTTGTCAAAGTTACGGTTTTCAATCGATGTAACTGGGTAACTATGTTATGTAAAGTGTTTATGGGTGTTTTATGGTAATAAAGGGATCTATATTCGAGAAAAAAGTTTACGTTTAATTTTCTTACATATAATGGTAACTAACTCTGTTCTAAACCATGTTAAACCCATTACTCCACAAACACGCCCTTTTACGCCTCTGAATTATTCATCATCTGAAGAAAAATGGACCTTTTTTATACAGTATTGAATGTGCATCATAAGAAATAGTTTCCCGTATCCTAGCAGATGGTAGTTTTAAGCAGGTCGAAAGTAAAGCAGAATGTGCCTTGGCACATTCTGCTTTACTTTCAACCTGTTTTAAGTGGCCATGTACCTGTTTTATAAATGGAGTAAAGGGTTAAAACTATGGAGTAAAGGGTTAAACTGTAAAGATATAAATGTATACCTATAGGTATGTTTCATGTAACCTATCGAGATGATACACCGGTGGCATGTACATGCACATGTAACATAGAATATTATAATAATTATGCTGACAGCCTTGGTGACAATATAAAGGGATTCATTGAAATTCTGTTATAGACCGCTCAAATAATGTCCGTTTCTGCGCTGCTGCACGAACCATGAAAGTATACTAAAAGGTTCCTGCAGGTTTCTGGTTTATTTCTATTACATGTATGACTTTAAACACCCACCAGAAGTCAACAAAATAATAAAGTGACTACATACAGAACGTCTCTGTCTGTCTGACTTTCCGCCCGTCCGTGTGAGCGTGCACCAGTCCGTCCGACCATCCGACGTTCATCCATCTATATGTCTGACATTTCTTCTCTCTCTTCTCTCTCTCCTTCTATCTCTCTATCTCTTTCGCTTTTTTGCTCTCTATCTCTCTCTCTCTCTCTCTATCTATCTATCTCTCTCTCTCTCTCTCTCTTTCTCTCTCTCTCTTTTATACATCCCCTTTGTTTAATATAACAGCTGCTGTAACTCGGTGTCTTCTTTTCCTGCATCCTACAACCACCTGCCTGAAAGACAGAAACAATGTATAGGAAATAGAGTTAAAACTGTTTGGCACGCTTATATAATATATTTGTCAACAAACGACAGACAATTTCACTTTGAGAATTGCTGCAAAAGTTGCCATCCATCTAAAGAATGCCACGTCGATATTCGTTTGAATGTACGCTTATCACAATGTGCATATACTTGCGACGAAGTTATAGAAAACTCTTTAGGCAAAATAATGAAACTAACCCATGTTAATCCTTATCCTGCTGAAATACCGTCTGCTTCGAAATTGTCGCATGCACAATTTGTTAAATTTAGACATGTATACATTTTTAAAGTGAAGAAATCGAAAGTTGAGTGTCAAACAGTTTGGATCTAGATCAGACGCCGCGCAACGCGGCGTCTGATCTGAATTCGCAATCAACAGACAAAGGATTCAAACAATAAGCATAATTTATGCCGCCGGGCGTATCTCTTTGTAAATCTTTATTGGAGCAATCAAACAGGTTGCAATTAGCTAAAGATATAATAACGATTGATATTTATATTGTTTCTGAAGCAAACACTTTTTGTAACTATTCGACATATGAATTCAGTAGGGAAGACGTTATTATTTCCAGTTTAATTGCAAACGAAACACTAGCGCAATCCATTGAAATGTAGACACTAACATTTTTTGGAATTTTCTGTTTTATTTAATCTGATTTGCAAACCGTCGTTTGTAGCCTGGCGATCGGACCCCACACTGCTTGTAACTGAAATTATATGTTTAGCGTAAACTCGTTCATTGGGAAAGAATAACATCTTATAGACTGGAAAGTATTGTTGAAAATGATATAAAATGTGTGGTAATTAATATAATATATTTCAACTGTAAGTGTTCAGTTTTCTTTACAAAGCATAGTACATGTATTGGCAGTACGTTAATGAACAGATCAGACCAGTTTTGTTCTGTTACAGTTATTTCTACCACAGTCTTACCTTAGTATAACCTCAGTTCACTTAACCCTTTCTTCACCAAATTTATCGTGAGGATGTTTTCTATTCCACCGCCTTATTGTCATCTTCTACAATAATGCTGTCCACAATATTGTTTCAAATTTAAATTCAGGGCAGTATGACAAACGAATTTCCGAATCCATTGTCAAACAGTTTGGATCTTGGTCAGACGCCGCGAAACGCGGCGTCTGATCAGGATCAAAACTGTTTGTAAGTGCGACTTTTAGCGCCATTGACAGTGAAAGTGTAGCAAAACTATGTCATACATAACTCTAAAATTCGGATATGTTCCACTAAACGGTGTTGGAACTATTTGTTTAATCATTTACCTATAATCTGGTTCAAGTTTTGAAGACAAATAACATTTAAAGCAGGTTGAAAGGAAAGCACAATGCATCATACAATAAAATAGTTAGACATACAGGACATGAACCGAGTATTGAGTAAAATAAAAGACAAACACTGAAACAGAATATAGCCCGATCGTTGGCATCATTTGAAAAACACGTGTGTTGGCAAATGAATACCATATTCTGTATACTGTATGATACTGTTATAAGATGACTGTGAAAGACCTTTGAAAGTAGATCTATACATTTTTCTATTAATGTTGATGTTTTCCGTTGCACATGGCATTACACGTGCCGATAGACCGTAAAACACCGTTTATTCTTTTTTGTTTAAACACAAAAGAAACGCAAACGCAATGCCATAAACTGTAGAAAACGACATTTTTAAAAACAATTCCTTACTACATTGTGTGTATTTCAATATGAGTGTCAAACAGTTTGGAGCATGATCAGACGCCGGGTTACCCGGCGTCTGATCAGGCTTCAAACTATTTCCAATGGAAATACCGGTAATAGTTTCATCGTATACGCGTTTATTGGGAAATAATAATATCTCTACTGTATAAGCACACGGGTTTGTACAAGGTGAATCAATAACGAGCTTGAAATGACAGCACATTTTTCATATGTCTGAACTTTACATTGTAAAATGGCATTGAATCGCTATAAACGAATTTTACACAACTCCCTCGTCGACTCAGGTCAAAAGACATGATTTGTTTCTTTTTAGTTGTCTCAAGGGTCCTCAGAGTTTACTGGCTCGGTTTAAAATGAACAAAACCAGAAAACTTATTACATTTTCCTAGGAAAGTCTCGACGGGCCTTTGTCAGTAATCTATACAATGAAACCCAAGATGATCCGTCAATCAAAGGATGATGAATTTCCAGTCTCTAATATCGGAAACATAACATATATCTGCTAAATGAAGGATAAAAGCAATGCAGAAAGCCCCTGTAAGGAGCTTTCTGCATAACTTTTATCCTTCATTGAGCAGCATTGTGTTTTAAAGATTTCCAAGAAGCTTCAATTTAGGGTCGTATATATACGGGACTGTGGTAGATCTAATATTGTTTGTGAAATTGTGACCTCGTCGTTTGTTCAACTATTTATATATTCGTTTGAAATGCAAAGCCAGTTCTAAATAACTTTCTTTGTAGAATATATGGTTGCGTGATAATTACAAAACGTCATTTCACATAGACGATGCTGCTGCTGCTACAACTTCTGCTGATAATAATGATGATGTTAAACATGAAGAATATGATGATAAGGATGACAACAACGACGACGCAGATGACGATGATGATTATGTTGATGATGTTAGTGCTGTTCATTTGAATTCATTAGTACATGCCAGCCGAGTATTATTTGAAACATAATGCCTTTTGCTAAAGGGCAGAATGCACGTAAAATAGAATTTTTATTAACGTAACCTGGCTGGTCTTTGCACAGCTTAGGTCCTGATCATATCTGTTCGGCACTCGTAATAAAGATTTGACGCAAATGATGAATTATGACAGTATAAGCGACAAAAGTGTAAATTATGCAATGAAACAATGTGTTATAGTTACTGTGTATATAGGAACTAAAATTATCTTGTAGTACATCCACGGCACTTTATCAAGACATAGTTACCACATAGGTAATTGTCTTTATGAATCCTTGATTGCATACAAGTAAATGCATGAACTCCTGTTGAACAATTTCTCTTAAAATCCCAATATAAAATTAAGCTGCATGGTAATTGGCTAGTATATTAACCTTTATCAGCCAAAAGCGAATTGACTGACTTTTCTAAGGCGCTTAGGATCGCAAGATCTTACTGTTAATATTGTTACTTCTCCAACAAACGCATTCAAACTAAATGATGAGAATATATTTAACAAGCAGTCTCTTTTACGGTGGAGAAGACGTTATTCTTGCCCACTAATCGCGTTTGTTCGAAAAACAACTCTGGTCATTGCAGACAGTTTGGTGCCAGATCAGGGACCCGTTTCATAAAACTTCGTACGACAAATATTGTCGTAAGTTAGATTATATAAGTCTTAATTATTATTTATTTCTCCATCTAAACCTGTCTCGTGACATCTCTTTGGAATCGTCTTGAAAAGACGATATTCCAAAGAGATGTAACAAGACAGGATTAGATAGAGATATCAGAAATTAAATGTATTTGAACGTTTTGACTTACGATCGTTTTTGTCGTACGAAATTTTATGAAACGGGCCCCTTATACCAATAGTCGGATGTTTTGAAAAGTTGTAATCTGTTGGCATTTATAACAAGGCGTTTGCGTTTAGTTTCGTTTAAACGGGAAAGAATAACGCTTTCCGCACTGTACACCGTGACCAAGGTAAAACTTTCGAGAAGTTCATCCACCAAGTTTCGAACGGTTTGGACCTTGCCTCACTATACGTATGATCTGGGTCCATGTTGTTTGCAACACCAGCCAGCCTTTGATCAACCCCTCAAACAGTTAACCCTTTCATCACTATAGGCGACTTAAATCTACATGGTACGCGGCATCTGGTAGGATTCAAACTGTTTGACACTCGTATTAATATTAATTTTCTTCGGCCAATCAGCTATATATATTAAGTTATTAACCCATTTGTGTTTAGCGTCCTATAAAAGGGCCATAGGCAAACAGTGTAGACTCTGATCAGACGCCGCATAATGCGGCGTCTGATCAGAGTCTACACTGTTTGGCAAAAGGAATTTCAATATAAAACAGAAATAAAATCAAAATTTAGACCAGGCACCTCTTATATAAAAAACATGGACTAATCCAATATGTCAGGATGGAATAATTCACTTGGCATAAGTGGGTTAATAGTTGCGGCAACATTTTTAAAGCAGGCGATATAGAGGCGGGGAATGGGTAAAAGCAAACAACATATTTGGTAATGAATGGGTTCACAACAGACATGGAACGTGCAATTAGTTAATGAACAGAACAGAACAGAACAGAACAGAATTTTATTTCACATAAACTTTACAGTTTCTAGTGATTACAAATCTCTCTATATAACTATAACACTTTTGACAAGAAATCCTAGTGGTAGGTTTGTGTCCGATGGATGGACTTATCAAGCTAAAATAAGCTAAACCGCTATCGTATGAAACAGTCATACATGTAAGTAGCGATGTGTTGCCCATAATGTGAGTCGTCTCACTCGAGCTAAATGTTGACTCATTATATTAGAGCTAAACCATATATTAGTAATCAGTCTAGTATTAACCCAATAACCCAAAATAACAGTTTTATGAACAGTTCCTATTTCTAATTGAGCTTGATTTAGTAAGACTACTTTTGGTTATTTTTACAATTCATTTCAAAAGATCAAATCGTTAATATGTCGTAGTCATCTAATCTAGGTCTAGTTGCATATGTCAGGTGTTCTGTTCACAGGAGCGCTGTAGAAAAGGACGCGTACACGCTTCAATAGTGTTTAATGAGTCAAGAGATTATGCTCTAATACATGTAAAGTGTCATTATTACAGTCAGCGATCTATACTATATGTCAATGATCTCTGAAGATGTTGCAGTGAATAATTTTATTGACCAGATATCATCGGTTCAAAATGATATCTGCTGTAACTCAAAGCCCACTGACCTAGTTTTATGAACCCGTCTTATATAAACATGCTTACCTTTTTTAGCGTATTTGTCTGCAAATTTTGCCAACTAAAGTTTAGGCATTCTAACAGTGATCTAAGTCATGTCAAATAGATACACGTAGAGCATACGCATAATTACTTGTCGACTGATCTGGATGTACAACTATTTTCAAATGCATTTATCGGCTAAGCCTCGAGCAATAGGATATTATTTAACCCACTACATCGTAACTGCGCCTTCTTCATGTTTAATGTATCACATCACTTAATAAAACACTTCCAACTTATACAGTTACGAATATAATTATGCACCGTAGGGAACTATTTTGCATATCCTATCGGATGATAGCTTAATGCAGGCTGGAATTAAAACAGATTGCGTCTAAAGGCACATTCCTCTTTATTGTCAACCTGTTTTGAGTGATCCCGCGTCTTCAAAACCAGAAATGCATGGGTTTATTAACATTAAACTGAAGGTTATCAGATTAAGTTCTGAACATTTCTGCAATCAATAATTTCCCTAGAAGTGTAACTTTATAATATTTATGAAATATTTCGCCGCTTGAATAAGCATCTTCTGCAAAACATTCACATTCGTCTTTTACGAATACGTACCTTTATCACAAAACGCTTTGAGTTACACTGTTAACTTCCAATATATCAAACTGAATCATTGTGCATGCCTTTTACATCTATCCAAAACGTTCTGTCACTATATGATATTCTTTTCAATATGTGAATGTCGTAGAAGATATACATAAGGGCAGGTAACTCATTATCAGCTTTTAGCATTTTCTGTACGAGTTGCTTCCCTTTGTCCACTCATTTCAAAAGTTTAAGCGTCTAGACAACTTGATCATGTTTTACTGTCATCAGACGACACCAAACATGGCATCCTAACAGTTTGCCACAATTTCGGAGAAGGATATTTGCCAACTAGACAATTAAAAAAACGTTGTGTCTTCAATCTATTTGTCTTAACGTTCTTCTTTCTTATTTGTTATGATATAAACAGTGTGACATCGAAGACGTCAACGTATTTTCCCGCGTTACGTGCACGGCAGCGCTTAATTGGTATTCACAACATTTTAAAAAAAATACGAACGAGACGATTCCACAATTGGTTGATAAGCTCGGTGTAATAAAATAAATATTAGATGGCAATATGCGTGACATTCAAAATGTCAACCCTCGAAAACAAGAATGTCACATTCGGCTTCGCTTCGGGTGACATTCTGTTTCTGGGATTGACAAAATATAAATATTAGATGGCAGTTTGCGTGACATTCAAATTGTCAACCGGAGAAACAGAATGTCACCCGACGCGTAGCCGAGGGTGACATTCTTGTTTTCGATGGTTGACAATTTGAATGTCACGCAAACTGACATCTAATATTTATTTTATTACATCGAGCTTATCAACCCTGGCTTTGGAATCGTTTTATTCGTATTTTATAAAATGTTTTGTGAATACCAATTTAGCGCGGACATGTACGTAACGCGGGAAATGATGTCGCCGTCTTACGACGTCACATTGTTTATAATTATATTACAAGAAAAAAAGAAGAACGTTATGATAAGTAAATTGAAGAAACAGCGTCTTTACATTGTCTAGGTGGCAAATATCCTCTTCCGAAATGGTGGCAAATCGTTAAGGAATGGACAAAAGGCAGTAAATTGTACAGAAAATGCCAAAAGTTGATTAGAAGTTACCACATTTTTAAAACGTTCTATTATCGCCCATAGCGAAATTCATGTCAATGCTGAAAGTTTTTTTAGGACGGAGAAAAAAAGTAATGTCCCTTAGAGTGACGTCACAAAAAGAATATCATAAAGAGTGACAGTATATTTTGGATAGATGTAAAAGACATGCAATATGTTAATTGTAGGTCTATGGGAAATTTACATTGTAACTCAAAGCGAGGTGTAATACGCCTCGGGTGACATTCTGTTTCTCGGGTTGACAATTTGAATGTCACGCAAACTGCCATCTAATATTTATATAATGTCACGCAAACTGCCATCTAATATTTATATTTTGTCATCAAATGATCCATGCAATTGTCAAACAGTTAATATCTTAATCAAAACCCCTTTTACATAGGGTTTGAATAGTATCAAAACTGTGTGCAAATGGAAGTCAAGTTACCGTACTCTTAGCAGATCGGTTTCAGGCTTCGATTATGCCTGCAATATTCGTCTTAAAAAACACGGGTAATCAGTGAGGACTATTTCTAGACTCACTTACTTGTTCGTATCGTCATAATTGGATCGAAAATTGTTCATCAAATCCTAGACCTTAAGCTGGCTATCGGCGAATGTCTTAAAACTCTTACAATAGGTGTACCTCTAAATGGGGCGCCGAGTTACTCTGGGCCTCATCTGGATCCAAACTGTTTGAAATATTCATGTTATCTCCGGAACAAAATTGCAGATAGTCGTCTCTAAGAAGTGCACCATACGACATATTTCGCAGGCGATAATTGCATCTCGTGCTAACGATCAAAATGGCGTCCGTTTCCAGGCTAGCTTTACAAACACTCCCCCGCAGTTTCTATTTCTGGTTGGCGTCTATGCAAATCAACTCTTGCAGCTTTTAAACCTTATTCTGTCGCACTATCGTCTGCATTGAAATTATCGTCAGCAAAAAACATGCAATTAAGGTTTATATAGTTTTAATTAAATAAACTTAAAGACGAGTGCCAAATAGTTTGGATTCAAACATGACGCCAAACTATTTGCAAATACAGTTAAATCGCAATTGACAGGAAAATGGTTAAGCAAGTTCTTCGTGACATTCTCCGACATGAAACAGTAATCATTTAATCTCCCAGGGTTCCGTATTAAAACGTTTAACTACTTCGCAGCCAATGACGACATTTTTTTTTATATTTGCAATCAGTTTAGATCCAAATCAGACGCCAAATAACTTGGTGTCTGATCAGGATAAAAACTGTTTGACACTTGTTCTGATATTTTCAGTCAAATTTTCCAAAACGTCTACATTTGCAAAATGATGTAGACGATACTTTTAAACCCTTAGACCGTGCTCAGCACGACCTGGCAAGATTATGCAAACAGTTAAGATCCAGATTAGACGCCGTGTAACGCGGCGTCTAATATGGATCCAAACTGTTTGACACTCATAGTCAATGTTGTTGTAGTTTAATTTTGATTTTGAGTTTTTTCGCGGACTATGTCTTTTGAAGCAGACGACAATTCAGCACGACAAGTGTCAAGCAGCCGATGCTATTACAGGGAATATGTCAGAGGACATCTATAAATATCGGGATAGCAGAAACATGACAAGTGCAATTAAGAGCGTTATTGACTTGGAATTCGAACTTCTAATTCATTAATGAAGGCTTGTCTGGGCTAGCTTCTGAGAGAAACAAAACCATCGTCGATTTTATTTCAATAGTTTATATTCTTTGGCAAAGGCGCCTGACGTAAAGGAGAAAATATATATCGGGTAAACAGTCAATACAGACTATTACGACCACTACCATGCATGTATATGATATATGTGATCCTGCATGCATAAACAGCCATGTTATTTCATATTCATAGGCATTCACGTCTACTGTCTTCACCAGTTTGCCCTTGCACACCAGACTTATTGGACACAACTTTTTATTACTCCCATTTTACCCATAGCCATTTAATTTCGTTATTAAATTATCAGTGCCTCTTCTGGTTTCTATGAGCAGAATGTGTCGAAATGTAGATAGATTTACTAACGTTGCCCTATTACTTGCTTAATAACTTATGTCATATATCTGTCATTAAGTCTTAAATTTGTCTAATCTGTATTTTTTACCAGTTCAGTTCAGTTTACAGTTCACATTTATTGGCAAATCGGCAAATTATCCCTTTGGCCATTTACAAAGATACATGGGTATGGCTTAGGCAAAACAATACAATTCAATACAATCAAATAATTCAACACATTCTCTACATATCAAATAAGTGTTAGTAGACTATACATATACAGTGGAGAATCTGTTATTCTTTCCCGTTTATGCTTACGCATGCGGAAACGAAACGCAAACGAAACGCAAACGAAACGATAAACGATAAACGCGTTTTGCGTTTATAAGTGAGTTTTGCGTTTATAAACGCGTTTATAAGCGGATTTTTGCGTTTCATTCGGCATACCTTTGTTTTTATCGAGATCGATCAATTATACGAATTAAAATAAATCCGAAAGGTATTTAAATAATTATACTAGGTTTATAGTACCCTTCTTATGCCTACATGTACATGTATGCCTAGATAAAACTGTGAGTGTATACAGTATGACAGGGTGTATAGATTGCCAGAGGCCTTGGGCGGACAATGCCTGCTGTGTACACGTCCGGCTTTACTATCTCCCATATATGGTCATGCTGATGCAGTCACCAATAATTGACATTTTAGTCATGCTTAGTAACTCGGCGTCTGAACTGGGTGGAATCATTTATGTAGACCAGGACCTGAGTAACTCGGCGTACTGATCCAAGCATTGGTTCATATCAAATGATTAGTAACTCGGCGTCTGATCTGGCTCCAATCAATGATACTGTTTGAAAATCTTCCCGTCTGAAAATTGTGTCACGTATGCAGTTTGTCAAGATCAAATAAATACTGTTATTCATCTACGCAAACGCATTTTCTCAATATCGCTCAATTTTTATGTGACCTTTGAAAACATTTTTCTATGTACATGTAGATGAGACGCCGATAAGTTCGCCATCTAATCACGGAGCAGTCTGTGATTTCTCCATGATCTAATCAAGATCTAAACTGATGTACGTTATAGAACGAATTAATATTTTGATTAAAAAACCAGACAGTTTTGTTCTCCATCATAATGCTGAGTGACTCGGGGTTCCAACGAGATCTTAACTGTTAAATTTTATTAGATTAATTAAAATCATATTGATTTCTATTCAAACGGTTTGAATCTATTTCAATTACTTTGGGGGAGTTAGGGGTAAAATTAGTAAAATGTTAAATCGGCAATACATCAGGATCCAAACTGACAGCTTTGATAAAGTCAAATTAGATCTACTTTATATGATAGATTTACACTAGTGTGGCCATTTCTTGTGAAAGTAACCTGACCATAAAAATGACAATTTTGGTGGCGGACTATAAATTGTAAAATTGCCCCCAACAGACTCGCACCCCTAATTAGGATTATGTTTACTTTGATAAGCCGAAGTTTTATTACCCCATATCCGGTTGATGACGCAACGAGATGTCGGGTAGTTACACCACAGAATTATATTAAACAAGAATTCCGTGGTTACACGATGGGCAATTATTATATTGCTGTTTTTGACCATGTACAGTAACGAGTTATACTTTACAGATAGATAAAATCCTTCATATTTACAGCTCATCTAAATGTTATGTGACTTAATGATTCTTTTGAATATGTTGACTCGACACTGGAATAACGTCTGAACTTATCAGGTATGCGTTTAGATGATTTTATGATAATTTTAGATTAGTTTTGTTATAACCTATCATTATATGAACTCCAAAAAGAATGGACCTAACAGGGTCTACACTGTTTCAATTCCATGTATAGAATTTAGTACAAATGTGTGAGTGTAACAACATATTTGTAAAAAATCAGAATGTGCAAAATTTGATCATAGTAACTCGGCATCTGATCTGGATCCAAACATTGATGCGAATCAGATGCCCAGTAATTTAACAACTGATCTGAATCCAAGCAATTAACAAATATTTCGGTTGGAACAAAAAGCACCACCATATTTTTAAACGAAACACAGATCGTCTAATTTAACGATCGAATGAGATAAAACTCTTTAAAAAACACAATTCGCACAACTTGTGTATATATAAAGCACTTTTAAAGTGCAAAAATGAGAAAATATCTTTCTTAACGTTGTTTAAACACCAAAAATGCAATGTAAAACCATATTATGACTATTAACTTATAAGTGCGTTTAAACGCACTTACAAACGCGTTTGTAAGTTAATAGATAAAACGCGTTTCAAACGCCTTTCAAACGCGTTTAAAACGCATTAAGTGGGAAAGAATAACAGTTTCTCCACTGTAAGTGAGTAGACACAATTTACAATTCTATGGTATTTTGTCTAATGTTAAAGGCACTTTTAATAAAATGTCCTAAATTATGTAACGTTCTTTTGTTTGTAGAACTCATTAAAGAAATGTATTTATTAACAGCAGGCCATGGAATATTTCCTAAATAATTTAATATGACATCTTTGTGTTTCAGACAACACATGGAAAAAATTATACTCCGATTCAACTACATTTAGATTACATAGTTTGCATATTCGTTGACTTCTCATGATCTATACCAGTAGATCGCCAAGCTTCAATTTCAAAATTATGAGAACAAAGACGAATTCTCTTTAAAGCTTTTCTCAAAGAACTGTAATGTATTTTATCCAAATTCTGTTAATATCGAAAATATTTTTTGAATTGTTTATAATAATAAAGTTTATTGGTGTTACACGCATTTATGTTTTCAGTCCATTCCTGCAGATATTGACCCCGTTGTCTTCTAAGAGTTACACATGTACTTCGGTCAGGGTTAAAATTGTTTTTAGTATTTGTAAAACCTAGATGATTTATAGGTGAATTCATTCGTTTTGACCAACAGGATCCATTTATACTATTAAGTTGATATATATACATGTGACAAAGGTTTGACTCTTGGTTACTCATGATTCTAGTCCAGAACTTCAAAGAACGTTCCTTACAGATGTGAGACAATGGAAATCGATCTATTTCGCCAAATACTGCCATATTCGGTGTCTGCCTTTTAACACCGAGGATATATTTACAAAACTTAACATAATTACAATGTATCAACTTCTTTAAAATTATATACATCCCAAACCTCCGACCCATACGTTAAAATATGTACAACCATAGTTTCAAATAGTTAAAGTTTTGTGCTGAAATCAAAATTGACTTTGTCAAAGAGATTTGATTAGATATGACATGCCTTATGGGTTTGCTCAGATAAAGCCTTTACTGTGGTAGATAAGTTTCCAGTATGTGTAACTTTAATACCAAGATTAAAAAAGTCATCAACCATTTCAATTTTTCATCTCCGATCTTAAATTCTTCTAAATATACTTGTTTCCGTTTTTCGAAAGAACACATTTTGGTTTTACTAACATTTATTTCGACCCCCATTTCAAAGAATGTCTATAAGTTTTGTCAATTTGCACTTGTTGATTGTTTCTTTAAAAGCAATTGTTTGATTTATTTACTTGATAGACTACAGGTATTTATGTCGGACAATAGCTTTGTGGTAGTATAATAGAAATAACATTGAATTGAATTGTATAAAGTATGTTGATATCAACCAGACATGGGGTCAATTACTTAGCAAAGTAATTAATTAAATTACCAATTAGTTGGATAAAATGCAATTAAATTACCAATTAAATTACTCTGTATTTCCAAAAGTAATGATTAAATTAAATTACTTTACCCCTCAATTAAATTAAATTAACAATTATTTTTCACCGTTACACTACATGATACAAGTTTATTAGTTCTTTGCAAACAATATAGACCCAGATCGGAGGATTTTGAAGGTGCCCTCTGATAAGAGTCTGCTCTATGTACTATTTAGCACAATCCTATGCATTGGATAATGTCACTGCCAATCACAACTATGTAGAATTATTAAACCAGTGTGGAAACAGATCAGACTTATTTTGAAGCTGATCAGCATCGAAGCTGTTTATGCCGGTGTCGGGCTAAGGTTTGTTATGAAATTGTCAAAATTTAAGCGTTTAGTTTTCAAAGCAGATGACACATCATGACAGGGCCACACACAAGGGGGTAATAATAAAATAAATATTTCCAACATTTTCCATTTATGTTTAAACCAAACCCAATGGTGAGACTATGCATTAGAATCATCTGAATGAAACAATTCCAATGCAAATTCCTATGCACCATAGGGTTTTGAACAGGCATAAAGATTTTAGTCTTCAAAATATTCCCCTAATCTGGATCCCTGACACTATCAGCAGATGGCAACATTAACACTTAATGAATCACTTGGATTGCCCAGTGCCCAATGTGTGAAAAATAGCTTTGTGTATTATAAGAACGCTAATGTCACCTTTCTTAAACAGGCATGAATGACCTTTAACCCAATGCACCTTAAGTGAATGTTGACAGCATAGTTGTTGTCTTTGTCTTAAGAAAACACTTGTAGTTCTGTCTAATACTTTCTCAAATATATAAAATGAAGTTTAAACTGTTGGGATCTTTGTGTGACTTGATCTGTATTCAAACTAACTTTTCAAGTGAAATGAATTTCATAGTATATTTCCAAAGTCTATTTGGTCAATGAGCAACTCCAGTAAGGGTTAAGCAATTCGATTTTGCAAATTGAGAATTGAGAATAATTAAGAGCTAGCTAAACATATTGGGTATTGCCTCATGGTGCATGTATTGTTGCAGCTAATAAGGATTTATGTACATCCATGATGAAGCTACATTATCAACATACATGTATTTTAACACCTTTTTAACAATCATGTTTTATTGACCTGAGAATTAAAACTATTTAAGCATAACCACATTTGTATCATTTATACTTGTAGGTTATTTACAAAATAGAGAGGATCCAAATAAGCTTTTAATCTAACCCTTTTCATTATTATATGTGTTTCAATCATGTCAGTTTGTAAATATTATGGAATTAAATGTTTTAACTAAGATGAGGTCAATCTTAAAAACTAACATGAACATGCTTAGAAAATGTATAAAAAGGCTTATCTTGTTTTCAATATGAGTTCAGAATGTTATTGTTCCAAATCATGTACATATTGTGCAGGGTTAATTGAAAAGTAATTGAAATTCAATTAACAATTACCCACTTTTTTCAAAAGTAATGATTAAATTACAATTAAAGTACATGTAATTGAAATATTGCTCAATTAACAATTATCTCCAATTACTTCACTTTTGTTAATTAATTATTAATTAATTAAATTATCAATTTCAATTACCCCATGTCTGATATCAACCTACTTTGAATAAAGTTTACGTATCTTATATTATAACTACCGTCGTAGGCTCTAATGGGTAACTTTTCAAACAGTTTAGATCCCGATCAGACACTGCGTCACGTGGCGTCTGATCAGGATTCAAACTGATTGATACTCATAGCGATATGCCTCCAGTCAATGTGCCTTAAATCTTATTTTGGAAAACTTGTAACTGACGACATTATCAATGCAGGGCAAAAGGGTTAAATCAGAAGATAAAAAACAACATTGAAGATGAAAAAGTTAAATACAGGTGACCACTTAACCCTTTCCCCAATAGAAACGACTTTTAGCGCATTTAATATATTCCTACGCTGAAGAAAATAGTTCCAATTTTATCAGTTATGAATATCTATTATAGGGAATATGTATATTTTAGCACATGATAACTTAAAGCAGGTTGAAAGTAAAGCAGAATGCGCGTTACTTTCAACCTGCTTTAAGGATTCACCTAGTTGTGTTGATTGCAAAAGAAATTAAAGTATGAAACATAAATTTGTTGTTAAAAAACACACCAATGTACGTTGCAGTTTTAAAACAAACTGAAAACAATGTAAATCTCTTAGCAAACTATGTGCCCTTATGCGAAAGCATATTATCTGGTTTCTCATCTGGGCATTCACTGTTTGTTTTAATCCATTTTAACATACTCGCATTATAGTTTAATTTTCATAAAACTTACACCAGTACAGACAGTGCAGACTTTCCTTAAAGGAGCCCTTCGATCAGAGTATTCACTGTTTGTATAAGACAAAGGTATTCTTCACTGGTACACTGCTTGTGAATTAAGTGTATACTTGTCGCTATGGTTGCATCTGCTTTAAAACAGACTGTCAAAGATGTTCGTTCTCGATGGTATACGCATTGCAAATCCAGTTAATACAATGCAAACACAATTGCGAAATCGTTTGGATAACTAAACGAGCCACGCAGCCAACGAGCTTGTCAACACATGAATTGCACTACATAAAAATGCTATTAAGATGTAGAAAAATTAATAAACGCATGTCAGTTTTTAACCTGTGAAATGTGCTATCAGTTGAATCATCGCGTATTATAGGTTTCCATTACATGTCAGTACATGTAACCTGATCGTTCAATTCATGGACCACCGATATTGCTTAATCTTCTTCAAGCTACGGACGTAGTTTGTGATAACGATTACAAACAGTATGGATCCAGATGAGACGCCGAGTTACTCGGCGTCTCATCTTGATCCAAACTGTTTGACACGCTGATGATATTTTCTGAAAGAAAATACATGTACATAAATTCTTAGAATTACTGCAGACGACAGTTTTTGCAGACGACAAATACACCGCGTGCTTATGGTTAACCGGAACTAAATCGATGGCTTGGTATTGACTCCTGGTGGGGATACTTGGGAAATATCAATGAACTCTGGCGGCAGTCGTTCTAATTGTTGATGTTGTTGATGTTGTTTATTATTATTGTTGTCACTCCCCGTTGTTCAATATTTAGTTTTGATGTTGTTGTTCGGTTGTTATCGATGTAGTTATTGTTGTTATTGTTATTGCTGGTACTTTTTAAATACTGTAGTGTTGGCTTTTGTTGTTGATCATTGTTGGTGTCTTAATACTGTGGCTTTAGTTTTTATTGTTGTTGTCATGGTTTTAGTGATGGAACTGATTATTGTTTTCATTGTTGTTACTGCTTTCGAGTCTGTTTCTTATATTTCTTGCTTGAGTCACTTTTGTTTTGCAGCATTGGTCAATAACTTAATACATGTACATGTACTGTCGTAACATAAATATCAGTATTTTAGGAAATTGTTATCACCGTTATTTCTATTTTATTGCAGTTTGATTTGTTTTTCGGTTTCATGTAAATACCGTTTCGACATTGTATATACATGTATATACATTTGCTGTTTTTTTGTTGTTTGTCATATGTAGTTAATAGTGTCGCGCTTGGGTCCAATATTATAATTGAGTCTTAGGTCGTTCTCAAGTATTTGATTGGTCAGATATGAGCAAAAACTTAAATCTGACGAAACAAATGCTTGAGAAGGATATCAGACTCACCTTAATCGCTTTATAACATAGGACACTGTATGGGTTTGTTGTAATTAAAAAACTACGCTATATGATAGTCAAAACGATTGGCTCGTCAACAAATGTATTTCACTATACCAAACTGCACTAAATCTGAATAACAACTAAATCGGAATAAAGACATGTTAGATTTTTAACTTGTGCCCTGATTTGAAGCATCATGATTTATGCTCAATCTTTAATTTTAACTATTTCACTGATCAGTGTCTACGCTGTTTGTCATTTTGTATATATATATATTGTTAAAATCAACCATATATAGTTAAAAGGGGACTAAATCTAATCTGAAATTAGATTTTTCTATAAAAAGTTTTATGAATAAATGAGTTAAATAAGACTTTAGTGTTGATGTTTTCTGTCTTTTCAGGACTACAGTGTTCCCTCCCTACAACGGCCCTCCCAACAACGACCCTCTCCTTACAACGACCTTTGTTGCAGTTCCCGAAATACCGTATATGACAATTATGTCCAACCTTTTCGCGGCTGCATTGTCGTCTGCTTAAATTTGTCGTCTGCTGTTTTTCTCAAAGTTACATATTGGACATTTTTACAGAAAATACTTATTGACGAGTGACAAACAGCTTGAATCCAGATCAGACGCCGCGTCACGCGGCGTCTGATCTGGATTCAAGCTGTTTGCAAATGTAAGCCAATTTTCCTACCTATATCGACTCCCTCCGAACAACGCACACAATCTGTGTCTCCCATTGCGTGTCGTTGTAGAGAATAAGCGCTGTATATGTTGTACAGTAGACAAGACATACTTATTTCCAGTATGAACGAAGCTAAAAGTAGTGCAATGCAATTAACCTTTTCACTACCAAGACGTCATCAATTTCAAATAATTGTCGTCTGCTTTTATTTCTCTAATTAAAATTGAGGTATATTGATTTAAGAAATAATGAGTGTCAAACAGTTTGAACCTTGATTCAGGATTCAACCCGTTTGCAAATAACCATTGTACTAGTGATAAGGTAGTGAATGAGTTATATGTATCTTTGAAAATAATAACGAATTTTTAAATCTAAGAGGCAAATAGTTTGGAACCTGATGAGACGCATATGATAGTACTATCATTGAATTGTCGCTTACTGTTACGTTGACTTAATATGATAATATTGTCGTCGCCTCAACGTTGTTGATATTGCTATTGGTATACTAGTACATGAATGTACTGTTTGTAGTGCAATTAATGGAAGACATTTCGGAAACAATTTAGCCAGCCGTTTATAAGACAATCATTCTATGTAGTCTATTAGCACCAGGTACCCAAACCAGGTGCACGATTTAAACCCAGGGTTATAAAGCAGTTGAGTTGTGTCTGAGATCGTTCTCAAGCACTTGAATGGTCAAATTCGAGCATAAACTTAAACCGCCCGATCAAATACTTGAGAAGGGTCTCCGACACAATTAAAAACTCGTTCTCAAGCATTTGATTGGTCAGATTTGAACACAGGCATTTGATCTGCACTGTTTGCTAAAATGGTGTCCAGCTTATTTAGGGCAACAATGGCAATGTCCATCCAGGCACCAGACCAATGTCATGCTGATTCGGCGTTTTGTCCACAACAACGATATTTGCGTTCTTACTTGGACCAAAACAACATCAAAACTATCGGAGATATTTCAAATTATATCGTTCAAAAGATATCAATAAATTGCATCTGTGCAAAACACAGTATACATTACATGTAGTTGTTTAAACGCAATGCGTATAACTATAATTGCGATATAATGTGGCTAGTTAAATAACCTTTCTAAAGCTTGGTAAAAGGGACATTATAGCAAATTTAAATAACGTATTGAAATGGTCAACATAATGTAGATTGTCGAATCCAAAATAGAGATGTTGAATCTATATGATTTACATACAATATGGCATAATTTTGGTGATTATTAAATCAATTAACACATATCGACATCACAAAAACATTTGACCTTTCGACAAAAGTATCAAACTATCGACACATCAGAAATTCGAATAACGAATTCTATATGTCGACAGCAAACCATATGTTGTGATCATTTATTCGAATAATTCAGAGACAATTCTAATGAGTGGTCACATCATAGGTTGTTAAAGACATAAAGGAGAACATGCTGGAAACGTTCCATTTAGATATACAGCGTTCCCTCCCTACAACTACCCTCCCAACAACCACTACCTCCTTACAACGACCATTGCCGCAATTCCCTAAACGGGCCAATTATGTCTAATGCTTTTACTGCTGTAACATCGTCTGCTTAAAATTATCGTCTGCTGTTTTTCCTCAAAACGACGTATAAGCGGAAATTTTGATAGACTAAATATAATGACGAGTGACAAACAGCTTGAATCCAGATCAGACGCCGCGTGACGCGGCGTCTGATCTTGATTCAAGCTGTTTGCAAATGTACGCCAAGTCTTATATTTCCCTCACTGTAACGACTCTCTCCGAACAACACACACAATCTGTGTCTCCAAATGGGTGTCGTTGTAGAGAGGGAGCACTGTACTTGCTCTTTTCTGGAGTCCCTGAAATATCTATTTATTCTTCTGGGTTATTAAGTGCTACAGTGGAGAAAACGTTATTCTTTCCCAGTAAACGCATTTACGCTAAACTATTATTTCCAATGCAAACAGTTTGGAGCCAGATCAGACGCCGGATAACCCGGCGTCTGATCAGGCTCCAAACTGTTTGCAACTCAGATTAAAATGAATAGTTAGAATGACCAAAATGTTGTCATTTTCTCCATTTTAGTGCGTTTCGTTTGCGTTTAAACGGGAAAGAATAACGTTTTCTCCACTGTACATGGTAATCTTCTCTGGCTCAAACTTGATGACTAAGAACAAACATGATGATACATGGCTTTTGCAAACAATTTTGATATACATCATACTAACTTTGCAAACAGTTTCGATCCTAGTCAGACGTATTTACGCGGGTTCTAATCAAGAACAAACTGTTTGACACTCGTATAAATATTTCATGAATTGAACAATACCATACTTAATCTAACCACATTGCAGACGACAATTTTTCAGCAGACGTTTTTTTGGCAGTGAAACAGTTATCCCAGTAGTAGTAGTAGTAGTAGTTATATTTCGACTCTGTGATGGCTTTAATTTTAGACAGTTTGGGTCCGGAAGCTCGGGATCTCATCAAGATATACAGTTTAAAACTCGCCGCTCTTTCTTATCTAAAATTATTGAGATATTAAACTTAATTGAAAAATCCTCATAATTATTATTTCAGCCAGAAATAAACGCTGAGTTGTCGATATATTTTCTTCTTAACTATTTCTTCTCCAGTTCCGAGACATACAGCTCATCATATAGACCGTAGCTGTCTCTCTGAATTTCAAACAGAAGCATTTTATGTTTCCAGCGTTTATTTCCTGGAATTAACACACAAAATCGACCCCTGAGATTGGAAGACAACATTCTCGTCTTAGATCGCATCAATCCCATAATGAAATCAAGCCGGACCTAATCCCAGGGTAGTTTCTCGCGCCCTTGTGGTGACATTCTCTTTCGGTGGAGGTAAAATTAGATAGCCATCGCAACAGAGTCGCAGAAAGGCTTGTACATTGCTCCACAACGAATCGATAGAGTAATTGCAATCGTCTAATAGACATCGCTAAACGCACTCCATTGGATATGATCAGATCGTCGGGGAGAGAAAATTAGAAAATTAATCAAGGATTTGGCAAAATATTGACATCTTGTTTCTTGTTGTTGCTGCGAAACCTCTGCAAGTATCAGAGAAGAGAGAGAAAATATTCCGTTATTTATTGGCACTAGGATGTCAATGTTGTGTTATGCGACCACTCTTTTAAAAGTACGGAGGTCTTTAAAGACAGAGGACCGCTTATTGCAAACTGAATTAAAGCACGAGCCCCTAAATGATTTTTGTGTTGTCCCTTTGTCCTATATACCTTAGGCTATTGTCTGTTTTAACCCTTTCCCACATAGACATGCCTTTTAGCATACATGCATTTAGTTGATTCCTCCACTGAAAAACATAATTCCAATTGATACAGTTATGAACATGTTCTATAAGAAACATTTCTATATCCTAGCAGATGGTAGCTTAAAGCAGGCTGAAAGTAAAGCATCCTGCTTTAAGTGGTCACTGGTCTTCAAAACTAGAATTATGCTATGTATCAAAAGGTTAAGCTATATGTAATTGGTCGTTCTGAGTGGTAGCTCAACATAAGTGTGACTGTACGAGGTAGGGTGTTACAAATTATTCTTTGCTGGTGAGTTTTAAAGATAGCGCGTTAAAACTTTACATAAACCCTATGTTTATATATACTGACGACCGTTTGTCTCTGCTGTTTTAACGAACAATTTTATAAGGAAAGTCTACGATGTTTTGGGACAGCCCTCGTATATTGAGTATCGTCAACTATGACTAATATAGAGGAGCATGGCATTGAAAGCAAACACACTTTAGGCAAGTCCCACAATAAAGTCCCACATAAATGACGATGTGTTGAAAACAGATGACTTTTAAAAGTGATGGGAATGTTATACTGAAGGTATAGCTTCTTGTAGAAGACGCACATTCTTTAGGAATGTACCAGGACGTTAAAATTAATATAGACCATCGAACATTGGAAACAATGTAGGCGTAAAAGTGAGACATCTGCATATACTCTACACTTGGATCACCCTATGGCAACATATTGGAGAAGAATTAACATAAGTTTTCAGTAACTTGTTTTCTAATCCATGTTTGAATATTTTGGCATTATGTTCTGTAATATTTATTACTTATTTAATTATGACAAAAGGCTTGTAATATTTTGAAATAAATAATACAGTTTACACCAACATATTGTCAATTACATTCACCAGTAAAACAATAACCACCCAAATAAGACTTCTCGATCAAAACGATTGTATTCTTTTCTGCAATGCCTAAATTTCCTTTTCCCGCAATATGCGTCCAAAACAAACCCAGTGTGTAAACGCCACGTTTTGCAGTTCCACTATTTCCTAATCATTTTCATGCTGAATCAGAGCTCAATTTCCCTAATAAAAGTTGACTACACAGCAACCTTGAAGACAACTGTCTCCTGATATTCATGATGCTCCGTTTCTTTAACCCTTTCCCTGCCAAGGGTTTTATCGTCTGCTTTAACAATATCACCCTCTAAATATCGTCTGCATTCATTGTGTCGTCTGCAATATTTTGTCAAGTCAGATTTAGAGCATTTTTGATTGAAGAAATATCGATACGAGTGTCAAACAGTTTGGATCCTGATCAAACGCCGCGTTATGCGGCGTCTGATCAGGATCCAAACTGTTTGCAAAGTCGCCTATTTGGCGCCGTTGGCAGTGAAAGAGTTAACCCCTTCGCTTTCTGAATATCACTTGCTTAACATTTCACCGCTACATTTGACTTTCAAATAAATATCTAGTAATTTGTGCTTAAGTAAAATATTCGATGCGATTGTCGAACGGTTTGGATGCTGTTCAGACACCGAGTTACTCGGCGTCTGGTTAGGATCCAAACTGTTGCAGATGTTAAAATTGCTTCTGGTTGTGAAGGGGTTAATAAAGTCAAGTAACTATCTGTGTAACTCAGATGTCAGCAATTCAGTGACATTCCGCTATTATGAGAACAGAATATCTAAGTCAGGTTACATGTTAACCCTTTCACTCTTAATGACGTCATAAAGCGCATTTGCAAACAGTTTTGATCCTGACCAGACGCCGCGTTACGCGGCGTCTGATCAGGATCAAAACTGTTTGCCACTTGTTTTGAAGTCACGTCAGTTATACTGCCTTAATCTAACTATGAAACGATAATGCAGACAACAATATTGAAGCAGACGACAATATGGCGGTGAAGGGGTAAACATCTCATGATAAATTTGATCACAAAAGGGTTAAAGCAAGATTAAAGTACAGCAAAAATATCCTTTACTCATTGAGCCCTAGTGACGCATTTATGCGTCCTCTACCAAAAGTGTACCAGTGAAGAGTACACTTGTCTAATGCAAACAGTGAAGTACCTGATTAGAGGGCTCATGCAGGATTCCTCTAATCAGGGACTTCACTGTTTGTTATTTTGTAATATAATATAAAAAAAAACCTAAATAGTCTAAGGAGAGAGTCTTTGTTGTGAGGACCGTTGTATGGAGGGAGCACTGTATTGGGGATACACGAGATTTCGTCAACATTATTCAGTGTGAGGTTCGCTATTACAGAGTACAGTGGAGAATGTGTTATTCTTTCCCAATAAACGCGTTTACGCTAAAACTATTATTTGCAGTGCAAACAATTTGGAGCCAGATCAGACGCCGGGTAACCCGGCGTCTGATCAGGCTCCAAACTGTTTGCCACCAAGATAAACATGAATTATCAGAATTGTCCAAAACGTTGTTCTTTTCTACGTTTTAGCGCTGTGCGTTTGCGTACGTTTGCGTTTAAACGGGAAAGAATAACAGATTCTCCACTGTACGTTATCTTGTCAATGATTCACGTTAATTCCCGAGAGGAATTAGAAACACAATTGCTATAAAGCAACACGCTGCACAACCTTCATCTTCAATATTTATGAATGTTTTATTGTCATTGACACAGAGTGTGGAGAGCGCGTGGCTATCAACATTGTCGGTCGACCTAATCTCATTTACAGCAGCCCTGAAAACACAGAACGTACACCAAGCACTTTTAGAATTATACGAGTATAATATGAATTGCAATGAAACATGTCTACTTTTCAAAGTACTTTAACAAGCGGAGTTGTGTCAAAGGCGAAAATGGTTTGCAAGGCCAAAACTGTTCAAACTATTAACAAATGGTATGGCATGGTAGATAGTGCTAAATTGCAAGTCTGCGGTATTAGTTTTTAACTCTAGAATAGTTATTACAGGGATCACTGCAATAGCTCAAAAGAGCTGTTCTGTTGAAACACGTTGCAAACAATGGATTGCAATACAGTACTCCCTCTCTACAACGGCCCTCCGAACAACGGTTCCCTCCTTACAATGACCATTGCCGCTGTTCCCAAACCAATATAATTATGTCAACATTTTCACGGCTGCAATATAGTCTACTTAAAATTGTCGTCTGCTGGTTTTCTCAAATTTACATATTAGACCTTTTGCACAGACAAAAACATAATGACGAGTGGCAAACAGCTTGAATCCAGATCAGACGCCGCGTTACGCGGCGTCTGATCTGGATTCAAGCTGTTTGCAAATGAAAACCAATTTCCCTCCCTATAACGACTCCCTCCGAACAACGCACACAATTTGTGTCTCCCATTGGGTGTCGTTGTAGAGAGGGAGCGCTGTACTTGCAACTATGCAATACATGTAATATACATTTATTACGTACATCGTTTTAACTATTTAACCGTGATACACTTTAACCAATTCACTACCAATGGCGCCAAAGTCGACTTTGCAAACAGTTTGGGTCTTGATCAGACGCCGCGTCACGCGGCGTCTGATCAGGACCCAAACTGTTTGACAGACGTATGAATATTTCTTACGGCAAAAAAGCCCTAAATCTGACTTGATAAATATTGCAGACGACATTACAAATGCAGACAATCTTTTGGCGGTGAAAGGGTTAAAGCAGACGATAAACCTTGGAAGTAAAAGAGGTAATAAACCTGATGTTCATGACTATCAAACTCTCCCATTTTCTTTCCCGAAAAGGCATACACATACATGTATATGTAGTTCTACTTTTATACTTGTTCTACATTGCAAGTCCGTTGACAGCATGGTTTTCCACACAAATGATATTTGTAGACATTATGGTATATTGCAACTATTTTAGCCATGATTTTGAAACTTTGAACAAGAACAACATTTTCGAGTTTACAACACTATATGACATCAGGTCCAACGCTCATAAAGCGTTTGAGTTGAGTCTGAGTGCATTCTCAAGCATTTGACTTATCAGATTTGAGCCTAGGCTAAATTCCGACCAACCAAATGCTTGAGAATGTTTTCGGACTCGACTCAAACGCTTTATAAGCATGGAGCCTGATCTAGTATCTTCATCTTTATGAGGTCCGAAATTTGAACCAGAGCAACAGTTTCGAGTTTCGTGCAACATCAAATAACAATTTATACGTAGATCTAACGTTCACGTCTGTTACAATTCCAAATTCCCAGTACATTGTACATGATGTGAATGACGGAGCGAAAACGACAGAAAGGACTTCATACCACAAATACGAGACTATCTTACGATGCACATACTATTTAACCCATTACCCCCATAGCATGTTTCTAGTATTGAATATAGGTGACCGTTCAAAGCAGGTTTAAAGTAATGCAGATTGCGCCTTAAAGCATATTCTGCTTTACTTTCAAACTGATTTAAGCTACCTTCTTCTAGATAAAAATTTCATATGGAACATATAAATAATATTATTCTTGACTATATAAAGTGGAACTTTTTTCTTCAGTGAAGAAATAAATTAAATTCGTAAACTGGAGTATTTGAGGGGAGGGTTACATAGTACGAATCACTTCCAATAGACGTAATGATAATTTTCAATAATGGTTTGTTGCTGTAAACTGCTTTGTTGTTTGAGTATACGGCAGTGTCTAGACAGCGTTTCTATATCAACCAACACGTATATATGTGTACGTATATCAAAGACTGGTGTTTTCTTTCACTCTGTGGCCCTTCTCCTGTAAACAGCGACTTGACTTATATTTGTATATACATGTATATATGTTATCTAGATTTGACGCAGAGTAATTCGGCGTCTGATCAGAATCCAAACTATTTGAAATTCATATTTATCATTATTTGAAATAAAATAAATGTAGACAATGTTTAAACACGTCTGAAGGAAGAATCTTAAAGCAGACGATATTACGCAAGAAAACTGGTTGCGCAACTTGTGACGATAGTTCATGTTACGTCTTTCAAATAGGCTGGTTCTTGCAATATGCCTTAAAATGTATGTGTAGGATGACATCATTAAGTTATGGTTGTTTTTGAAATCTCAGGGGATAGTTTTGCAACCTTACTATTATATACTCAGCAAATGTAGAAACGTCCAACGTTTTGAACGGACATATCTCACATCCAGTGAATGTACGTGTGGGACACCGTGTAATTGTAATGGAATTACACGTGTGTAATGTATGTCAACAATCAATAATTTGGTGCGATTTCGAGTCACTCGTAATCTCATCTAAATCCAAAATCGCTCTGTTAGTAGGTAAAGGGTTTAGGCGAATTCTTTAAATGGTAAATCTAATTTTGTTATTTACAATAACCATTGTCTAACCATTGCTAAACTTTTTGGAGTTCATTTGTTGACATTTTCTATTAGAATTTTACATTTGAGTGTCAAAGCTTTTATTCTTTTATTTGTATAACTTGCATAGTCTACATTGAACACACAACAAAGCAACCTTCTTAGATTATAGTAAACTGAAATACAGCATAGTCATCGATATTACTTTTCAAACAATTTTTATTCTCTGTACGTTTCACCCATTCACTGCCACGTCTTCATCAATTTTAAACAATAATTGTCGTTTGATTTTATTTCTCAAATTTAAATTCATGTATATTGGCTTCAGAAATATTGAAATGAATGTCAAACAGTTTGGATTCTGATCAGTCGCCGCGTTAAGCGGCGTATGATCAGGGCCCAATATGTTTGCAAATAATCATTGAACTCGAGATAAGCAGTGAAATGGTTTTATTATGCTAGCAACATTGCCATTGTTTTCACATTGAGCTATAATACAAGTTTCCGTCTAACCTTCGATGCTGTAGTTTGACTTATGGTCCGTCAAGCACTTTCCCCTTATCATGCCAAGCGCGACTTGCTTAACATTTGCAAACAGTTTGCATCCAGATCAGACGCCGCGAAATGCGGCGTCTGACCTGGATCCAAGCTGTTTGTCACTCGTATTCAACTTAACATCTGTTTCGGAAGCATGAAAACCAATATTTATATTTTAGCAGAGGATTTGTTTGAAGCAGACGACAATGAGGTTTAGGAGACAAGCCATTCTGCTCATGCTCACAGTAAACAGAAGACTCTGATCAATAGTAGTGTGTCATGTTGCCATTTCTGGTGAAAGGTTACTGTAGTACAATTCCAATATTACAACCAGTGTAGACCTAGATCAATGGGCTTCTATAGGAGTCCTCTGATATTACGACCAGTGTAAACCTAGACCAATGGACTTCTATAGGAGTCCTAGATCAATGGGCTTCTATAAGAGTCTTCTGATCAGGGTCTGCACTGCTTGTCAATTTGTAATATAACTTTAAAATAAAAACCTACATACTATAGGAGCCCTCTGATCAGGTTCTGTACTGCTTGTCAAATTTGGAACATATGCAATTGCATGTGAAGTCATGATTACCGGCAAGAGTTAAACCGTCATTTTTGTGCTATATACAGTTGCATAGCAATAAGTTCGTACCGTGATGTTGAGTTTCGACGACACTTTTGAAGCAGATGACATTTATTCGCCGAGTTGATTAGCGATACAAGCGCCTCATTGCGTGCAGGATAGTTTTTCAATATTTCTTGGCTGATACTGGATTTTCTTTTGCATGCAATTCAGTCATACGAATACAGCAGAATTCTCCGCGATCACTGGAATAATTGGAAACCTTTTACAAGGATAATTCAAATATCATTATACATCTCGACTAAATTGAAGTATTTAACCAGTTACGATTGCACCCTAGATACGCGAATACTTGCATATTGATAAACTCTTCCACTGCTCTTATATTGCCTGCTGTACATGAAATGCTGTATTGAAAAGTAACCCATTTTGTACCAAGCACATTCTTCCATGCTTATATATATTGGGTTAAGCCATTTTTTAACAATTTAGTTTAAACATATTTTATTGCCATATATTTGCACAACCATATAGCACAAGTTCATACTCAAATTTACAAAATACATGAGAGCAAAAGGTTGGGCCACAAGTTCTACCAACATTAGTTACGGCCCTCCCCTTTTGTGGTTGGTGAGTTGCCCATTTTACGAATAAGTATTAATAATGGTTAGTTGATTGTGCATACATACAGTGGATAATCTGTTATTCTTTCCCGTTTAAACGCAAACGTACGCAAACGCAAAGCACTAAAACGTAGAAAAGTACAACTTTTGGACAATTCTGATAATTCATGTTTATCTTGGTGGCAAACAGTTTGGAGCCTGATCAGACGCCGGGTTACCCGGCGTCTGATCTGGCTCCAAACTGTTTGCACTGCAAATAATAGTTTTAGCGTAAACGCGTTTATTGGGAAAGAATAACAGATTCTCCACTGTATACAGTCCATCTGGTATTAATCGACAACTATAAAGAGCTAAACATTTCTTAACCAAAGGTTGCCTGGTCTCAATTTTTTAATCGTTTTGTTTGATATTGAAATTCCTATTAGCAAACAGCGTTGACGGCGTCTGATCAGAGTCGACACTGTTTGCCTATGTCCCTTTTATATGACGATAAGCACAAATGTGTTAAGACTGTTGGCATTTGGTCTGAAGAAACATCTGTAAGAGTGTCAAACAGGCTGGATCTTGGTCAGACGCCGAACTACCCGACGTCTACTCTGGTTAAAAAATGTTTGCAAATGTAATTAAGTTTGCATTTCACAGGATAGGACAGTTAAAATGAGTATTCAGTAAAATGAGTGAGTTCTCTTAACTTTAACACGTGATGATTTCAAGTCAAGCTTGTTATATAGTCAAATCAACTACGAAGTGTGTATATTTTTTAAGACAGGTGAACGCTTAATGCAGGCTAGACATGATGTAGATGCTCATTAAGTAGTTGTCTGCATTTTATCCTGTATTAAGCCTCTTCGTGTGTCAGAGGCTGTCAATAGGTAATCTATTTGACCCCTTCACTGTCATGACGTCATCAATTTTAAACAAGTGTCTTCTGCTTCTCAAATTTAAATTCTATGTTTTTGACTGACCACCATCTTATTGTAAAAATACACTCTGTCCTGAAAATAGTTTCCGATTGACCCCTTCGCTGTTATGACGTCATCAACTTTGAACAATAATTATCGTCTGCTTTCATTTATCAAATTTGAATTATAGGCATTTTTATGTAAGATATATTGGCATGAGTGTCAAACAGTTTAATACACGGTTATGCATGTTTAGTTGTCAATAGAGCAATAGAAATATATCTACTAATTTTGTTTCAAGTTATATCATGAATAATGCTGAATAATTCGTTAAATCGAGAGTCGGTATAATAAAGAGACCTAGCTATCTGACCAGAACTTGTTTTCTGTATGAAGCATTTAACCCCTATGCCCGAAAATACAAACTAAGGTAGGTTTCTATAAAAGTCTGCATTGTACATAGATAGCTGACAATAGGCCCTTCTAACCAAGTTATAACCAGGTTTCTATATAAAAAATGTATTATACAAAGATTGACGACAATACTCCTATCTGACTTAATATTATAAGCTAAATTATGTTTTCAAAATGTATCAGTATTTAATCCAGCTCCCAAACCCAACATATCACATTTCACTTTGAAACCAAACTATTTGTGACAATGTTATATACTACCATTAACCCAAACCTCTGCCTATGACCTTGACACTGGAGCTTGTTATCTAGATAATTATACATCAATATTAGTGTTTGGGGATACTATATCTACTTTAACCCTTTCCCTTATATAAGCGACTTTTAGCACATGCATTTTATTCATCCGCTGAAGAAAATAGTTCCAAATTATACCGTAATGAATATGTGTCATATTTAATACTTTCCTTATTCTAGCAGGTAATAGCTTAAAGCAGGCTGAAAGTAAAGCAGAATGCGCCATATGGCGCATTCTGCTTTACTTTCAACCTGCTTTAAGTAGTCACCTATTTTCAAAACTAGAAACAGGCTATCTGGTAATGGGTTAACCTCTTTCACTACCTAACCCTAAGTACAATGGTTATTTGCAAACGTAAAGCGGCGTCTGATCAGGATTCAAACTGTTTGACACTCATTTCAATATTTCTTACATAAAAATATCTAAAATTTAAAATCGAGAAATAAAAGCAAGAGACGAATTCTCAAAGTTGATGACGTCATGGCAGTAAAGGTGTCAACTACTATTTCAATCGGAAACATTTTCGAGGACAAAGTTCATTTTACAGTTAGATGGTGATACGATAAAGCAAACAGCGGGTGTCCAAATGCATTCTAACAGATATTTACTTGCTTTTTGTTTTAAAAAATACAATAAATCCCCAATGCTAGGGCAAACTCACTAGTTTATGGTGATAAAGTAGAATGGCTATTTTCAGGGACTTTCTGCTACTTTACTTTCAAATTGTTGCAACCTCGCACTCTGTTGGCCATAGTTTATCGCCAAATACGAATTTAGTACCAACCTTAAATCTAGATTTCAGCAGTAAATAGCGTCTAGTTATTTCGAGCTATTCTTAAGACCTTAGTCTATATATTTAAATATAATGTTAGTATTTGATTTATATTTTGCTGTATACTACGGAATGCTAAAACACTGCCATCTCACATGTTTCATACTTTTTTTTCCTGCAAATGGAATTGTATTTCCTGCTCTTGATACTGTAAGTATTTTATTTATTGTTAGTCTATGTCTATGTGGCTATGACCATGGTGCATGTTTAATAATGCCAATTAAAGTTAAATTAAATTGAATTGATAATGTTTCCAAACATTCTGGGACATCGTGAGACACCGAATAACTCGGAGTCATGTCCTGGATCCATGGTTATAAAGCTTTTGAGTTGAGTCTGAAGGAATTCTCAAGCTTTTGATTGGTCAGATTTGAGCCTAGCTCAAATCTGACCAATCAAATGCTTGAGAATAAACACAGGCTCAACCCTGGAGCCAGGTTCAAAATCTTTGACGTTCTGATAATAGTTAGCACAGTTATACCATTATATTGCAAATTTGCAATGCACTTTCCCTATTGGCTTGCTGGAAGATTTCATTACAGATATACCAGGGTGATCTAAAGTCGAAACTGTGATTGTCCATCCCGCAGATCATTTCATATAACATAGCAAACAGTGGAAACCATGACGAGACGTTGCGTAACGCGGTGTCTCATCAGGGTCTACACTGTTTGTTTATGTATACTTTAGTAGACACTAGGCTTAAATGGGTGAAGGGAAATGACTAAATTATAGACGGTTCTTCCAATATTCGTATTGGTTGATATAAACAAAACTAACTAGGAAGTCGGCAGTGTTATTCGAGGATAAATGTAAGATGCACAAGCTCTTAGATTCTTATAATTAATTCAAATGGAAGTTATCTAAGTCGTTTTGCGAAAAGGTCATTGGGCTTTTAACAAGCAACCGCATGTATATGCACGTAATTTAAACTAAATAACCAGTCTTATTTCGGGAAGCTGTATTGCCTGGTCGTTTTTCTACAGCCAATCAGCTATGATGATCGTGTTTTACATTGTTTGCACGGAACGTAGCCAATCAATGACGCTCGTATTTTAAATTGTTTACATGGTACGTAGCCAATCAGCTAAGAAGCTCGTGTTTTACATGGTTTGCAGGGAACTTAGCCAATCAGCGATGGAGCTCGTGTTTTACATTGTTTGCATAGAACGTAGCAATCAGCTATAAAGCTCAGTTTTACATTGTTTGCATGGAACATAGTCCATCAGCTATGACGCTCGTGTTTTACATTGTTTGTATGGAACGTTGCAAATCACATATGACGCTCGTGTTTTACAATGTTTGCATAAGCTATGCCGCTCGTGTTTTACACTGTTTGCATGGAAAGTTGCAAATCAACTATGACGCTCGTGTTTTACATTGTTTGCACGGAGCGTTGCCGATTTACAAACGCAGTGTCACTAATAATGAAGCTTTCATTAATATTGACGGTGGCGAATGCCCCAGACTATTGCTTCATAGCTTCTCTGTTCTCATTTCCTCTGGGGAATCATGGTGAATCATTGACGAGGTAATGTGTATGGCAATAATGGCTATCCACTCTCTCCATAACACAGTGGAAGCAAATGGTCTTCATAAACTCTCCGTCTAAACGAGGTAATTTGAAACCGTTCTTAATAAGTTTCTGTAGCATGAAAAACAACCTTAGCCCATTTACAACTGGTTATTTTCAACGGACCCGTTTATTTGCTTATTGGTATGTTAATCCATTACCACATAAGCACGCCCTTTTACACATTTAATTTATTCCTGAAAATAATGAAGAAAATAGTTCCTCTTTATACTGTCATGAAAATGTACTATATTGAATATTTTCGATATCCTAGCAGGCGATAGCATAAAGGAAGCTGAAAATAAAGCAGAATATACTTTAATCATCAAAATGCTTTACTTTTAACCTGCTTTAAGTGATCACCTGTCTTCAAAACTAGAAACAGGCTAGGGTTGGCTAGGGTTAAGCGAACCCTTTAAGTAATTTGAACATAAAGTATGTACGCCTTTAATTTATTCCTGAAATGAGGAAAAAGTTCCTCTTTAGACTGTCATTAAACTGTACTATATTGAATATTTTCGATATCCTAGCAGGCGATAGCGTAAAGCAAGCTGAATGTAAAGCAGAGTGCGCCTTAATGCGCAATTTACTTTACTTTCAACCTGCTTTAAGTGATCGCCTGTCTTCAAAAATAGGGTTAGGGTTAACCGAACCCTTAACCCTTTACCTGTCAGCCTATTTATAGTTTTGAAGATAGGTGACTACTTAAAGCAGGTTGAAAGTAAAGCAGAATGCGCCTAAGGGCGCATTCTGCTTTACTTTCAGCCTGCTTTAAACCAGCATGTTTCTATAATATAGAAAATATTCCCTATAATACATATTCATTACTGATTAAATTGGAACTATTTTCTTCAGCGGATGAATAAATCATATCCGTTAAAAGGCGCTTCTATTTGGGAAAGGGTTAAGTAATTTGAACTGAAAAACAGTCCTTATGACAATTAAGTTCCAGAACCGCAACAAGGTAGGAAGGTCTCTTAGGTGGCATGTTCAATGAAAGTTTCTAGTCTGCCCATTTAACCCTTTCAACCCTACAGCCCTCTGTAGTGATTACTTATAATATATGCAAACAGTGTAGACCCTGGTCAGAGGGCTCCTATCGGAGCCCTCTGATCAGGACCTGCACTGTTTGATAGTATGTTCATTGCTTGTTGTTGACATATCAAAAATGCAACAGAAGACTGGTTCAAAATGCCTGAATTAGAAGAGGCCAAAAGGATAATAACACGTGTACTTACAAGAGATATTAAGGGTTGAAAGGGTTAACGTGCATATTGCCCAGTTTATCATACATACGCAAGAGAATAAACGTCAATATTTCCAAACTAACGGGTTTACCCTTCAAGAACCCATGTCCCAATTGCAAACAGTTGGGAGCCAAATCAGACACCGTGTATCTGTTCATCTGACCAGACAACAGTACTATTGCCATTCATTTTCTAAATAGACAGACGTTTTAAACCAAGCCACAATTTGCAATTTATACAGTGCTCCCTCCCAACAACGATTGCCTCCTTATAACAATCGACAATGTTTGCTGCTGTTCTACAAACAATGCAATTGTTAAGCCTATCAGTATACTGCAATATCGTCTGCTTAAAATTGTCGTCTGCTGCTTTTCTCAAAGTTACATTTTTTCATTTTGACAGAAAAAAACATAATTGCGAGTGACAAACAGCTTGACTTCAGATCAGACAAAAGTTTGCGCGGCGTCTGATCTGTATTCAAGCTGTTTGTAAATGTTAACCAATATCTCTATATACCGGTATATAACACCCATCCACCCCGAACACAACACACATCTTTGCCTCCCATTCGGTGTTGTTGTATATAGAATGGGCGCACTATAGTTTCGTTTAAAAAGGAAATAAACTACCCCTACCCTACCACTGTCAGCAATCCATATTCAAAGGTGCAATCTGGTAAGCTATCACGCCATCCCCAGCTAATGACGTCACAGTTCCTGCAGCTACAGGAATAATAGGAAAACCTCGACGGCCTTTCATGGTATATAACTAGATAACAAAGGTTATGTAAAGTACGTCTTTCAAATAAAGGCTAATTAATAGAAAATATTTTCTAAATCTCCCCTACCACACATGATTTGAATAGTAATTTTCAAACAATTTGAATCCAGATCAGACTATGGGAGGCACCGCGATCTGGATTCAAGCTGTTTGACACAGATCTTTCCAAATCTGGAACACTACAGTTTTGGCGTATCTTACAGACGACAATTTCAAAGCAGATTATATTTTTTATTGCAGAAGAAAAATTAATCAATATGTTGATTGCTAAGAAATGAACAATATTTTATCACTGGCATGACATACTTGTTATTGTACTAGTCCACAGTTATCATAATTATACCAACGTCACACCGGAATGGCGTCCTTACAACGACCATACTCGTAAAAGTAATTATAGTGCCCCTCCCCATAACGACTCTCTTTAAATACGATTCCCTCCTTACAACAACTCTAGCCGCTGTTACCCAAACAAGGCAATTATGTCCAATCTTTTCAAGGCTGCATATCGTCTGCTTACAATTGTCGTCTGCGTCTTGTTGACGTTCCCCTACCAATACAATTATGTCAAATCTTTTCAAGGCTGCAATGTCATCTGCTTGCAATTGTCGTCTGCTGTTTTTCTCAAAGTCACATATCGGACACTTTGACACAAAAATAACATAATGACGAGTCACAAACAGCTTAAATCCAGATCAGACGCCGCGTGACGCGACGTCTGAACTGGATTGAAGCTTTTGCAAATGTAAATAAAAGTCGTGCTAAGCACCTATAAGGTATTATTTTCCCTCCCTTTGACGACTAACACATACAAACTTTTTATCTCATTATTTTCTTGTTGTTGAAGAGAGGGACCGCTGTAATTTCATTTAAAAGGGAAACAAATACCCCCCTTCCTTATGTAAGCAATCCCTACTGAAAGTGCACGTATTCAAAAATGCCACCTGGTGAGCTATTTACGTCATCCCCAGCTAATGCGTCACAGTTGTAGCAGCTACTGTATGGAATAATAGAACAATCACGATGGGTTTCATGGTATATAACCAGATAATATTATAACAAAGGAAATGTTAAGTACGTCATTCAAAATAAGGTCTAATTAATAGTATATTCTTACTTTCCCGTATCACACCTGATTTGAATAATATTTGCAAACAATTTGACGATACGCGTAAACTAGATACCATCAGAAGTGCGTGGATTCTAAAACAGCATTAATTATGTTCAATGAAAGGTTCTAGCCTGCCTATTTAAAGTTTATATTGTCGAGTTTATCATACATACGCATATGATTAAACGTTAATATTTCCAAACTAACGGGTTAACACTTCAAGAACCCATGTTCCCAATACAAACAGTTTGTAGTCAATTCAGGCACCGTGTAATTGCGCGTCTACTACGATTCCTCCTTTCCAAAAGGCTTGTCGCTGTTCCCCCAACAATACAGTTATGTACATGTATAACGCTTCAACTGCTACAATATTGTGGACTTAAAATGGTCACCTGCTGTTTCTTCTTAAAGTTACATATTGGATATTTTGACAAATAAATCCTAATCCAGATATGACGCCGCGTACGCGACGTCTGCTCTGGATTCAAGCTGTTTGTAAATGAAAGCTCATTTCCCTGTCTATAACAACTCCCTCCGAACAACACACACACACAAATCTTTGCCTCCAATTTGGTGGTGTTGTATATAGAGACGGAGCACTGTAGTTTCGTTTAAAAGGGAAACAAATACCCCTTTCCTACCACTGTCAGCAACCCATATTCAAAGGTGCCATCTTGTAAGCTATTTACGCCATCCCCAGCTAATGACGTCACAGTTGCTGCAGTTACAGTGGAGAATCTGTTATTCTTTCCCAATAAACGCGTTTACGATAAAACTATTATTTACAGTGCAAACAGTTTGGAGCCAGATCAGACGCCGGGTAACCCGGCGTCTGATCAGGCTCCAAACTGTTTGCCACCAAGATAAACATGAAATATCAGAATTGTCCAAAAGTTGTTCTTTTCTACGTTTTAGTGCTTTGCGTTTGCGTACGTTTGCGTTTAAACGGGAAAGAATAACAGATTCTCCACTGTATAGGAATAATAGGAAAATCTCGACGTCCTTTCATTGTATATAACTAGATAACAAAGGTTATGTAAAGTACGTCTTTCAAATAAAGGCTAATTAATAGTATATTTTTCTAACTCTCTCCTTCTACACATGATTTGAATAAACATTTGCAAACAATTTAAATCTTGATCAGACGATGTGAAACCCCTCGATCTGTAGCCAAGCTGTTTGACAAACCTCTTAAAAATCCAGAACACTTAAATACTGGCATTTGCCGTATTTTACAGACGACAATTTCAAAGCAGATCATATCATTGCAGAAGAAAAAATAAATCAATATGTGCTGTTGCTAAGAAATGAACATTATTTTACCACTGACATATCATACTTGTAATTGTACTGCTCCACAGGTATCATATACCAAAGTCACACCGGAATGGCCTCCTTACAGTGACCACACTCGTAATAGCAATTACAGTGTCCCTCCCCACAACGACCCTCTGAACAGCTAGGCTACAACACGATCCCCTCCTTACAATTACATTATGCGACGTCTGATAAGACTCTATATTGTTTGCCAACGTCCCATTTATGGGATCATTGGCACACATGGGTAAACAAAACAAGAAAGCTTAGTGCGTTTCTTTTGTAGTGTATAAAGCTGGCTCATATCTCGTTCAAAAATATGTTATGAATTCTTTCCAGTGTTTTATGAAATGCCTGTAGGATAGACTGTCTCTTGTCATACCCATTACTTTTCTGTTACTCCACACACAACCTGTCCTGTTAACTGACAGCTGTAATTACATTTTACTCCTAACAGCATTAGTACTAGCTATTATTGTCACATGTAATAATTGTTATCCTAAATACCTAGAAGTTAATGAGCAGATTTTTTGTCTCTCTCTGCATCGTCACTAAGCTTTGCATTAAACTTTAGATAAACATTGGAAGACGCTTTTCTTCCCTGTTTAACCCTATACTTTAAACCTGTTTCTACTTTTTCAGACAAGTGATCCCTTAAAGCAGGTTGAAAGTAAAGCAGAATGCTTTACTTTCAGTCTGCTTTAAGCTACAATCTACTAGAATATAGACATATTTCTTAATATACAGATGCTTTACGGTATAAGATGGAGCTGTTTTCCTCAGTGGAGGAATGAGCAAAATGCGTAAAGGGGTATTTATGGAGTAATGGGTTAAAGAAATATTAAGCGAACGTAATGCAATTAAATTGAAAGTGACAGATCTTAAAACATATTGAAGATTCTTTCAAATCGAAGTGACTAATAGTCTGGAGCCTTATTAGACGTTTAGTTAATATCAACCGCTTTTATTCGGAAAATATAACTTCTCCTCACATTCATAGTCATCGATAAATGATTAATACCCTGTTATGGTCAACGATAGACAAATCCATACAAGAATATATCGTATTTATTGTCAACGATAGACAAATACCAACAAGAGTTTGTCATATATATAGTCAATTATAGGCAAGTAGTTATATCGTATCATCAATATAACCAACAACGGACAAATAACTGCAAGGGAAGGACTTGATGGGCAGCTCTGGAGAAAACAATACTGTTTTTGTGATCCTTGGGAGATCATCAATACATTCCACAATAAGAGAGCAAAATGTGGATATGTATATAATAGATATTATATGTTTAGGGTAAATGTATGTAACATATTATTGATGCATTACTTCATGAGAAGAAATATTTACTGTGAAACCCCCTCTAAACCGGAGATGTGTGAGGAAAACATAAATTCCCAATTTAGAGGGGTTGCCAGTCCAGGGGGGTTTAACCCATTACCCCATAGCTGGTTTCTAGTATGGAAGATAGCTCACCACTTAAAGCAGGTAAAAAAGGTGTACATGTATTTATTGGTACATTCGAACTTCGATATCTCGAACTCGATTAAATCGAACTATCCGATATGTCGACACATGAACTTCATTATTTCATGGTCGGTTATTTCGAACATACCCGTATTTCAAAGTTAAAACGTGGCTAAGCCACGTTTTAGCTTTGAAATACGATTATGTTCGACTGAACCGAGTCGCTACAACAACACCCAGTGGGAGACACACAAAGATAGTTTTGTTGTTCGGAGGAAGTTGTTGTAGGAAGGAATTTGGCGTTACGCGGCTGAAATATCGCCGGCTTAGAATTGTCGTCTGCTTTTTTTTCTCAGTCATAAATATTGAACATTTTGACAGAAAAAATAAGATAATGACGAGTGAAAAACGGATGGCAAAGGACACACGTTCTTCTTTCACACTTACAGTCATTGTAAAGGTTATATGGGCCATCAGCTGATAAAAGGACCTGCGAAAATACTTTTTTTTTGCAAAAAAATAATTTTTTGCTAATTTGAAACCGTATAAGGATACAAACTGTTTGCAAAGTCAACTTTAGGCGACTAAGGTGATGAAAGGTTTGAAATATACAATACAGTTTTCTCTTAGTTGAATGTCTCAACTGAGAGTTTGGTATTATTGGAATCTTTTCACTGCCTTCCCCGCCAAAGTGCTCTGGCATTTGTTATCAGGTAGGAAGCCCAGCGTCTGAAAACTATCAAAACTGTGTTGACACGCTTTGATATTTCTTGAGTCAAAGTCCATCAATTTGAATTATAGAAAGAAAACCAGTTTGATCATTATCAAAACAGTTTTGGCAGACACTGATGTGTTGTCAGTCAAAATCCTAAACTAAAGTATAGTAATAAAATCAGCCATTTTTAAATAGATTACAATAGCAGGCAAGACGTTACATGCCACACTTGTCTGTCGAATTTTTGTGTGCGTATGAACGTCTAGTATTTGCCAATATAAAACCACTCTATCCCAAATCGCAGACTTTCATTTACTGTATAAACAATGACTAAGGCAGCTATCAAACCAAGAAGGTGGCACGCGTACCTGTTCTATTTTAATGTTTCAATTAAGACTCCGCAATATCAACAAACTAATTGTAGTTTTTAAAAGTAGCTATATAACACGGCGTTGGTTGATTAATTACCCATCGCCCGTGGAAGTCCTCCCGATGTTATTATAAAGACATTTCTTATAATTAATCGTCAACATTGAAGCAACAGAGCACAAAACCAGTAGCCCGAGGCCTTCCGTCTGACGTCTCAAACCCTTCAATGCCACAATATCGTCTGCTTAAAAATGTCGTCTGCATTTTTTTTTCAAATTCAGATTTTATGCAATTTTGACTGGCGGCAAATATCAATACGGGTGTCAAACAGTTTGGATCCTGATCAGACGCCGATATACTCGATGTCTGATCAGGATCCAAACTGTTTGAAAATTCAAGTTCAAGCAGGGTAACGCATAGAAGGGTTTAATCGTGTAACCGAGAAAACAATATTATTTGCTCCAACACCATTGGTATCTTTTCGCACCGGACACGTGATTACAGCTCATCAACCATAATGTCAACCCTCAGGCTCTCACACTTTCGTAAATCACGTGACCAATTGTCAGTTCATGCCTTTATGATATTTTGAAGGTGCTGTCCACTTGAAACTTGCTGAATTTCTTTGAATCAACTTTAATGATTATGGTAATTTAAACACAGTTTATTTCAATATACATGTATAATTATTTATTATAGTGAAATGAGGTTGGGCCACAAGTTATCACATTAGTTTCGGAACTTTCCCCTGGTACGTTAACATTCAGTATAGTTTTGCAATGGCTTTGTTTATGAATATAATCCACTTTAATTTTATTACAAACGAGCATTAACTTCCGAGCTGCAAGCAAATTTGATATTGTCAACGTTTTAAAATGATTGAAAAAGTCATAGAAAGTGTAGCTATACATGTAACGGGGTAATTGTTTTAACATAAACGCGGTCATTAGATGTCGTCAGAGAGCTACGCGCGTCTTCTCAGCGCCATATGACCATTTCATGTGTCGCGGTGCCGTAAAACCCAACTCAATCAATACATGTGTTTTAACCCTTTCCCCAATACTAGCGACGTTTAGCGCATTTTGTTTATTCCTCCGCTGAAGAAAATAGTCCCAATTTGTACAGTCATGAACATGTACGATAAAAAATATTTTATAATTCCTAGCAGAGGGTAGCTTAAAGCAGGCGGAAAGTAAAGCAGAATGCGCCTTAAGGCGCATTCTGCTTTACTCTCAACCTGTTTTAATTGGTTACATGTCTTCAAAACAAGAAACAGGCTATTGGGTAAAGGGTTAAAGAGTGCATGACTGATTAATCTTATATAAGCATTTCTGCATTACGTTAGCTGCTCTCTTCATATATTACTTTGGCCGTAACGACGACTTTGTTAAACAATTAAATTGTTTTAGTAAATACGCTTCTAATCTTGGTCCTAACTTCTTTTATTATATGCCTTTGTATGATATCGAGCGTTTCCGCGTGTATTTGCACAGTAAAATACAAGAGTCTGTATCAGCCACCTTGTATCAGCCACTTTGTAGTTTACTCTGACCTCGCTTTCGATTTAACGTGACGTCATTTACGTACGTGTACAAGTGCCGCGTTATTCATTGTGGCAAACAAAAAATCTTGTTCTGCTTGAAATAACTAATAAATTTTGGCTATAAAATGATTTAAACAACTATATAATTGTTTCTGGTGTGTATTCAAGGCATATAATAAACACATCACCAGTTGGCAGTGTGCTACAGAGTGTTGCATTTAGCTCTCGACGTTTTTGGCGGAAACAACCGATCAGACTCGCGCCAAGGCGCTCGTCAGATCGGCTATTTCCGCCAAAAACGTCTCGAGCTAAATACATCACTCTGTATCGCACTGTCAACTGGTAATGTGTATTTATTATATGCCTTTGCATGATATCGAGCGTTTCCGCATGTATTTGCACAGTAAAATACAAGAGTCTGTATCAGCCACCTTGTATCGGCCACTTTGTATTTTACTCTGACCTCGCTTTCGATTTAACGTGACGTCATTTAAATTGATTTAGTAAATACGCTTCTAATCTTGGTCCTAACTGTTTGTATTGTTGTAGTTTCAGTTCCGTATTGCACACAGTGCTTTTTCCCATTTTCATGTCGACCATACTTATTATACCATTGGACCAAAGGCAGGGCTGCCATTTCTCCGGATATTTCCTAAATCTTCAAGGTTTTTTCTAGAACATGGTAGCTTAAAGTAGGCTGAAAGTAAAGCAGAATACGCCATAAGGCGCATTCTGCTTTACTTCCAGTCTGCTTTAAGTAGCCACGTGTCAATAAAACTAGAAACAGACTATGGGGTAAAGGTACGATTCGTAAATTCGAATTTGAAAAATGCAAATTTGGAAATCTTAGGACTTTTCATGTCAACTTATGGCAGCCCTGCAGGGGACGAGTATGTTCGTCATTTAAAATTACGTGCAGAATACAATTTTCATTCTATTCAAAATGTATTGACTCATATCAGAGGGGTCCTACACGATCCGTCCGATCAGGGTCTGCACTATTTGTCGTTATGTGATATATCGTAAAAACAATATAAAGTAAAAATAAAAACACACGATATAATTGGAAACTGAAACAGTCTATCACATAGCGTTTAAAGGTAACTAGGATGCGTCAGTTTCAGTTTCATTGTCGATCAGCATACGTCGATGGCATGCGCCTATCCGAGATCGGACCCTACGTCACACAAAAATCCTAAAAAGGGGAAAGAAGACAAGAAGGAAACACTGCTTTGATTTTCAATATGAGTGCCAAATAGGTGGGAGTCGGACTGGTTTAAATATCCGGCGTCAGATCTGATTCCAAACTGTTTACAGTTAAAGTAAAGCTTTCAGTATACAGTTAAACCCCTCCAAACAGGAAATGTGTGGGAACAACATAAATGTCCGGTTTAGAAAGGGTTCCGGTTTACAGGGGTTTAACCCATATCTTGTTAGTAGTGAGGAAGATAGCTGACCACTTAAAGCAGTTTGAAAGTAAAGCAGAATACGCCTTTAGGCACATTCTGCTTTACCTTCAACCTGCTTTAAGCTATCATCTGCTTTAAACTATCATCAGCTAGGATGACGAAAATATTTCTGATGATACATTATTCATGAATGTATTTTCTGTAGTGTAGGAATAAATCAAATGCGTAAAAAGACATATTTATGGTGTAATGGGTTAAACGAAAGAATGGTTGGAAACGGGGCCAACTTTTTGGCAGTTTTAGAGAGAATTCCGGAATTTGGAGGTTCCGGTTAGTTTAAACATATATTATTTTCCTAATTTACATTTTCACTATACACATGTCTGTTGAAAGGAATAATGTCGTTTCAGCAATATGTTACATCTTCTCGATTGGGCCTCTCTGTGATTCATCGCTGGATGTACAGTGGAGAATCTGTTATTCTTTCCCGTTTAAACGCAAACGTACGCAAACGCAAAGCACTAAAACGTAGAAAAGAACAACTTTTGGAAAATTCTGATAATTCTTGCTTATCTTGGTGGCAAACAGTTTGGAGCCTGATCAGACGCCGGGTTACCCGGCGTCTGATCTGGCTCCAAACTGTTTGCAGTGCAAATAATAGTTTTAGCGTAAACGCGTTTATTGGGAAAGAATAACAGATTCTCCACTGTAAGCATTGGTGATTTTAGTAATTTGCAAATGAGATTTACTTAATATAACCAAGTTAGCCTCATCAAGTACCATCTTATCATAAATGAATAGAACATAAACAATATTCATTTTAGAATATTTGTATATACACAATAAACATTTACCAAACAAATAACATTCTTTTATCCTATTTAGCAGTTAATGCATTGAGAACATCAGCCGGGACGGTATATTAAATTTTGTCTAACACTTAGCTATATCAATATCGATCCTTCAAAATAATTTCTACAGTGGCTAAAAAACTTTCTTATCTAGATTACACGAAACATAAAACAGGTGCAAAATAACAGAAAAAAGTATGAGTGTCAATTCGCAGGCTGCCCAGACGCTGCGATTCTCGGTGTTCGATTGGTCTTCAAACTGGTAACTTGTGTATAAACCATTTTGTTTGGAAATACTAAAGTATTGACCCCTGTCTTTCTCCAGTTTAATCCAGTTCCATATTTCATTCCTTGGAGGACTCTTGTCTCGCTGTATAATTGTTACTCTGAGTACGTAATGTCTTTTCAGAGACAAACGCGATAAATCACGGTATAATGCGAGACTTTGACCAAACTTGAACGTTCTAGAAACCGTTCAATATGTATTAACTCTTTCAAAACCATGGAACTTTTAAAATATACATATTGCATTTGAAAACAGTGTACACTAAGATCAGAGGGCTCATAATGGAATTTTAATATAGAATAAAATGAAAATGTAGACCAGGCACCCCTTAGATAACACGATGGACTAATCCAATATATATAAGCATTAAAGAATGCACTAGGTGCAAAAGGGTTACATCAATATTACTCATCGTGACAGTCGAACCTCGAAACTCAAGCTCGATTAATCCTTTACCTTATAGAAGCGCCTTTTATCGGATATGATTTATTCCTCCGCTGAAGAAAATAGTTCCAATTTAATCAGTAATGAATATGTATTATGGGGAATATTTCTAGATTATAGCACATGATAGCTTAAAGCAGGCTGAAAGTAAAGCAGAATGCGCCCTAAGGCGCATTCTGCTTTACTTTCAACCTGCTTTAAGAAGTCACCTATCTTAAGTACTAGAAATAGGCTATCAGGTAAAGGGTTAAGTCGTATTTCAATATAAAAAAAAGGCTGGATCACGTTTAAACTTTGAAATACCGATGTGTTGTGTTAGGAACTTCAACCGAAGCGACTTCAAGATATCGAAATGTATCTTAAACAAACATACTGCCATGATTTAAGACAGTTCGGGTTATTGAAAAACAAATGCGTTCGCGACGTTGGTTTTGAATTTTATAGTACTGTCACCTTATTTTAGCCGACCACACGTCGTTTAGACACCAACGAACTTTATTAAGGTGGTTGTTTAGAGGACCAGTGGCCCGTCTTACGAAACGTCGTACTACAAATACAGTCGTAAGTCAAAACTTTACACCACATCTAATTTCTGATTTCTACATCTAATCCCGTCTTGTGACATCTCTTTGGAATTGTCTTTTCAGGACGATTCCAAAGAGTTGTCACAAGACAGGATTAGATGGAGAAATAAATAATTACTGAGAATTTTAGAATCTGACTTACGACAGTATTTGTAGTATAACGTTTCGTAAGACGAGCCACTGGTCCTCTAAACAACCACCTAAATAAAGGGTTGGTGTCTCAAAGACGTGCGACAGGCTAAAATAGGATGGAAGTAACGGCATACTTCATACAGATGTCTAATTTGTTTACTACAGTCAAACTTCGATATCTCAAACTCGCTAAAGTCGAACTTTCGTGTAGTTCTAATAGTAGTTTTCCATTATTTTGAAATAGCTTTAATAGAAGGTATCCGTATTTCAAAGTTAAAACGTGGCTAGCCACGTTTTAATTTTGGAAGTCGGATATCTTCTACTTAACCCTTTACCTGATAGCCTATTTCTAGTATTGAATATAGGTGACCACTTAAAGCAGGTTGAAAGTAAAGCAGAATGCGCCATAAGGCGCATTCTGCTTTACTTTCAGCCTGCTTTAAGCTTCCATGTGCTAGTATATAGAAAATATTCCCTATACTATATATTCATGACGGATTAAATTGGAACTATTTTCTTGAGCGGAGGAATAAACTGAATACGCTAAAAGGCGTTTCTATTGGGGAAAGGGTTAAATGTTTTCGAGATAACGAAGATCGACTGCAGGTCTACTTTACTTTCCCCGACTGACAAGTTCTTTAACCTGTTCATTCTCAATGACGCCATAAAGCGCGTTTGCAAACAGTTTGGTTCCTTGCGGCGTCTGATCAGGATCCAAACTGGTTGACACTCCTTTCGGAATTTGGTCAGTAATACTGCCTTAAATCTAACTTTGAAACGATATTGCAGGCAACAATATTGATGGAAGCACTCGGCACTGTGGCGGTGAAGGAGTAAAAAAACTCTCAACAAATTTGATTATGAAAGGTCTAAGTTATTGAACGTTTATTGTTATTAATTACTAGTATGTGGTGAGTTAAATGGTACCATTTATAGAACATTATCGGTCGTTCGGTGTTTCTATCTTGGCCAACTACAATCATTGAACCAACCTTTTTGCACCGGTGTCCAAATACTTCGGATTGTTAGGAGGTGAGAACATGACTGATTGATTTGTCCTTGTAACTGATTAATATTCCGGAGATATTCATGAGGCATCCACTATCAAACCTGTGTCAATGAAGCCTAGTTTGGACAATACAGTGTTCCCTCCCTACAACGAACCTCTGAACACCGATCCCTCTCCTTACAACAACGACTGAGGCTGTTCCCCAAACAAGACAATTATGACCAACCTTTTCACGGCTACAATATATCTGCTTTAAATTGTCGTCTGCTGTTTTTCTCAAAGTGACATATTGGACGTTTTGAAAAAAAATAACATAATGACGAGTGACAAACAGCTTGAATCCAGATCAGACGCCGCGTGACGCGGCGTCTGATCTGGAGTCAAGCTGTTTGCCAATATAAGCCAATTTCCCGCCCTATAACAACTCCCCCGAACAACACGCACTCTATTTGTCTCCTGTTTTTTGTTGTTGTAGAGAGGGAACAATAAAATTTGTACGTGTACAATGCAATCTTAAAACCGATTTCTGCCAGACCTAGCAAACTATCCGATGTACAAACGTTTCCGGATAAAGGAGATTTAGAAGACATTCAAATGAAATTAAGTTTGCAGCTGTATAAGATCGGTGGCAAGAGACAACTTGATGCACTAAGAGCAATATTTATGCAGAAATTTATGTTTTAATGTTATCCTACATTACACGCCAATATGTCCTATAAACTCTGCATACTTCTTCTTTGAGGAAATGGTAAATACGCAGAATAAATGTTTAGGATGAATATATTTGTCCGGGTTTTCAGACACTCAAGGTTTAAAGGAGTTTAATTTTGGAGAGTTCACCGTACACGTTTGTTGTAATTCATAAAATACCCAAATCAGTATTTTGCATATCTTTCGTGCAACACCAACAGCTACCATTTTAATAATGTCGCTGAAAGAACATGGTTTTACCTCTAACGCGTACTAGAACGAACTTGTTTTAATTGTCGATATAAAACAAAACTTAATGATTAATAGTTTCTTATATATGCTTTGCTTTAACCGTGTATGCCATATTTATTATATAAAAATCTATGATTTATAGAGATTTCTCAGTTAGATCAATTTCATATAGTCACTGTTGATATCATCACTACATGTAGTGACGGTATCACTTTTTATAACGTCACGTCATAATTAGTTTTGTGACGTAAATAGTCCATTTTTGTGGGTTTTTTTCTGTAAAAAAGTCATTAAAGTATATAAAATAAATAGAATAAAATTCCTTTGAATAGATATGAAAAATATATCACGAGAATGGGTTTGTTATCTGGTTAAAAAACTCGTTTTTTAACCAGATAACAACCCATTCTCGTGATATAGTTTTCATATCAATCCAAAGAAATTGATTATCCTCTATATATTATCATCATCATACATGCATGTATATCTTCTTCTTCACTATTGATATAATACAGTCATAGAAAAGGTTACCCGCGAGGGTGTAAACCAGTACTAGTATATCGAGATAGATTACACTCATAAAAGAAAGTTAGCTGTCAAACATCATTGCTCTTTGCCAAGGTATTGCCGATTTCGTAATGATTGATCAATACTCTATAGGTTTTTCATAAACATGGCAGACAGGAATATAATGAGACTTGTTGCAAACGAAATATTTTGCATACATCAGCCAAGTATTTTAACCCCTTCACTGCCTTGCCCCGATTACAACAGTTGTTTGCAAAACTGTTGGGATCCTGATCAGACGCCGCGTTACGCGGCGTCTGATCAGTATCCAAACTGTTTCACACTCATTTCAATACTTCTTCAGTCAAAATAGCAAAAATTAAAATTTAAGAAATAAAAGCAGGCGACAATTGTTTAAAATTGATGACGTCACGGCAGTGAATGGGTTAAAGGCACTCTATTACGACTACTAAATGAGAGAGAGAGAGAGAGAGAGAGAGAGAGAGAGAGAGAGGGGGGGGGGGGTGATGCCGGCGAAAGTGTATGAGAGAGAAAGAGAGAGAGAGTGAGAGAGATAGAAAGAGAGTGGTGGGTTAGTTTGTTCCGTGTTTTCTATTTCATTCATTGCTAAATTTACAACTTGTTCACATCAAACAGTTTTATACCAAATGTGGAACAGCGGGGTCAACTCGCTTCAAACATGATGCATTTAATAGACTAGTTAACCCTATTACCATGTCTTAATTTGTGTGTTAATTTTTTCATTTCACTCTTTCACCTTTTCTCACAAGTGATAAATAATTCCACCTCTATCAAAACGAGCAATATACCGGTAACAGTAATATAATAGGTATTATAACCTCTAACTCCATGTATTTACCTCTTAACCCTTTACCCAATAACCTGTTTCTATTTCTGAAGACAAGTGATCGCTTAAAGCAGGTTGAAAGTAAAGCAGAATGCGCCTAAAGGCGCATTCTGCTTTACTTTCAGCCTGCTTTAAACTACCATCTGCTATAATACAGAAAAATAAGTAGATAGTAAATGTTCATGATGGTATAAATTGGAACTATTTTCTTAAGCGGAGGAATAAATAAAATACGCTAAAAGTTGCTTCTATGGGGGAAAGGGTCTAGTGACGTGCTTTCGCGTCCTCTACAAACAGTGTACCTGTGAAGAATACCCATGTCATATGTTAATTATGTAGACCCGGATTAAAGGGATCTCTGATCGAGGTCTGTACTCTTTGCCGTTTTAAAATACATTCGTAAATTATAAAACAGCTCTTAATAATTGAAAATGTACTATACTAAATTGACAACTGAAACCGGCCAAGCAATCTGAATGATATCCTATGAGGGACATTGGTTTACATGGAATAATGTAAATCAAAACATATTTTATTGCTACATGGGAATTTATTCAAAATGGCACACAATAAAAACAAACCAATTGATATTTAAAACACAACAGGATACACATGTTCTGTTAAACTAATGTTCCATATCAATTAAAATACCCTAATCATATGTATGTTATTTAACAGAAAAAAGGCCTGATGTATTGACGAATTCTGCTGTTCCTTTATACCATCCTTGTATATTATGAAAACTTCCAGCAAAAACGTAGGACAAGGGTATTGCAATAGCCATAAATGAGTTAAATCGATATCAAAAGTCGATCGAATGCTCTGAAGTCATTGCAAGAATGAGAAGCTTTCACATGATTCGATAAAGAGTCGCCACTACGATACATTTGTAAATGGGTTGCTTTATTCTGATGCTGTCGTTTTCATTTTAATCACTGCACCATCACAAAGTACGACTCTTGTATAAACCTTTTACCGCCATAATCACTATGTACTTTACAAATAGAACAGTAGCCTGTATGTTTGTTTGAGAGCTAGACTTAAGGCAAAATGGAAGAAGAAATGTCGAAAAGATTTGTCAAATACTGTTGTTCCTGATTGTGTTCCAAATCCAAACTGTTTGCAAAATGGACTGTAGTTGCCTACGGATGCGATAGGGTAAATCCCTAAATTATATAAATATAGACTGCTTAAAACTACCATCTGCTTTGATTTCTAAACTTAGTATATTCTGAAGTTTGAGTCAAACAGTTTGGACCCTGGCTCCAAGGTTATAATTGTTTTAAATTGAGTCTTAGATCGTTCTCAAGCATTCGATTGGTCAGATTTAAGCCTATGCTCAAATCTGACCAATCAAATATTTGAGAACGATCTCAGACTCAACTCCAACGCTTTAATACCTTGGACTTTGGTCAGACGCCGAGATGTTCTCGAGCTAAGAAAGTGTGTTTGACGTGGTTATAGCGTAAGAATACATGATATGATATGCTTCATTTTACATGCACAGATAAAGAACACGTCTTATATTAAACAGCGAAAGTTGCTCGGAACAATCCGGCAATTTCCGCATAGGAGCTGACAAAAGTTTATTCAGTGCCTTAACTTTGGCGCTTTATAACAACAATTGAATGTGAACTCATGTTTATAAATTCGATTGAAGTTCTCTGGGTTTACTAGTGTGTTTGTCGGGTTAATCAATCGGAAATGACAGATTAGCGACTGTCAACTGCCTAATTAGAAGCCGCTCGGCACTTTGTTCTCGTCGGAAACGGTGTTAGAGAAGAGGCACAATCAGTTAGAATCTCGATCGTTTTCTGGCACGCCGTCTCATCTGTCTTTCCTTTCAGATGTTTGATAACCGTGGCGTCCTTGTCAAAACATAACGACGATATCAGAATCCAGAGTCATTTCTGAATATAAAACAAACATGGCTTCTTTGCAGTGTTGACCCATTACATTTAACCATAGGCATTCGGCCCGTAGGCTATGACACTACCCCCAGCTGCTACCCACCTCCACCACCACCAAACGTAGATACAATACCCTAATATCTATCCATACATTCAATAATCATCATAAAAGAACATTTCCTGAAGTTTCATGAAATTTAAAAAAAAAATTATTTTTGCTAATTTATAAGTAAAATAGTAAAAGCGCCTTGCAGAAGCAACCCTCAAGTTCCCAACCCTGTCATTTTGTCAAATCTTGGACGATCTGGACAAATGATGGCTCACTGTTTACAGCAAACAGTTTTCTTTGACGATAATTGGTAAAAAAAATCAAAGCAATCGGCGAACACGCGCATGGGGACTCGAAAAGTAGGGAGACCCCTTATACGGAATCATTCGTCCACGCGAAATTTTCCCAAACAAACGACTGGTTGCTCAGTCAAACTATTATCATTCTAGCGAAACCGAGAACCAGCTTCAAAGCAGGAAATGACGCAAAAGTCAAGCGCCTCAATTGGTCGTATTCGAATCAGGACAACTATCGAGTTAGTTGGAATAGTTGTCAACAAGTTCTATTCGAATCACCACTTGATGTTTTCCGTTGACAAAATGTTGTCAAACCCTCAAATCGTTGACCACAATTTCTATTCGAGTCGGATCAAAATCGTTGTCACCAGTAAATCTTCGCGCATTTGCTCCGCCCAGTTTTCGTTGACAACAAACTCGATGATTCGAATACGACCAATGATCATATCCGTTTGTCAACCGAAACTTGAAAACGAAAGTTATCTAGAAATTTATTTCGTAACAGAAATGCTCATTTACCGGTAATTCAAAAGGTATTTATTATATATTTCATTTTCTATTAATTACCCGTACCATGGTGTAATGCATGGTCGCAAATGCACTTGTTAATCGCTGAATGACGAACAAGTCCAAAAATTAAGGTGGACGAATGATTCCGTATAAGGTGCCTATCGAACTTTTTTATTTCTTCACTTGTGCTCGTGTCTAGCTTAGGCTGTGAGCTAATTTTCTTTGAACAGAACTGTTAAATGTAAATAACAAGCCATCATTTGTCAAAATCGGCCCAAAAATGACAAAATGACAAGGTTGGGAAGTTGATGGCTCTGAATTCACATCCACCTTTTCGTTGTATACATGATACGAAAAAAAACCTTTTTTAAAACTTCTTGAAACATTTGTTAAGGATGTTTGTTGAACATATGGATGTATTTTGACTCATTTTGGAAGATTTATGGGGGTAGAAGCTTGGGGGGGGGGGGGGGGGGTCATAGCTTACGCGCCGAAAACCTGTGCATTGAACCACTAACACCATAAATATATCTTTTTACGCCTTTAATTTATTATTTCACTGAGGAAAATATAGAGTCATGGATATGTAGCATAAGAAATATGTTCTGTATTGTAACAGAAAATAGCTTAAAGCAGGCTGAAAGTAAATCAGAATGGCACATTCTGCTTGACTTTCAACTTGCTTTAAGAGGTCACCTATTTTCAAAACTAGAACCAGGCTATGGGGTAATGGGTTAAGCCGTTATTCATTCCCAATAAACGTGCTGTACTAAACCAATTATCGTAATCCGTCGTCTACCCAGACTCACTGAGTGTGTTGACTCCGTGTGAGATTGCATTGTTTGTTCACCACTCAGATTAGCAAAATCTTAAATATTCTTAAAAATATATCTGCCAAAATTTTAATGCATTTGGGTTTGCGTTTCATTTCGGCTAACGGAAAAGAAAAACGTCTTGTCCTCTGAACATTTCCATATTTCGAAGTAGAACTTGTCTGGGATGTTGTATAAGCTTACCGATATTTCGTTTGAATAGCTTCTTGTGAAAGTGTAAACCTTGTAAGATACCAGGGCTCCAGATAAGAGGTAGTTATTTCAACAAATCCAACATTTTCTCACTCTTTTTAGCACCAAATCCTATGGTGTTACTACTTATTAGAATCGTCTCGAAGAGACGATTCTAATGAGTAGTGACACCATAGGGTTTAATTCAGAAATAAAGATTTTAGTTTTGAAAAACTACCCTTATCTGGTGCTCTGAGATACGTATACGAGGTAACGGGAACAGTAACACAATATGTAAATCAATACGGACCCTTACCAGATGGTTCCTATAGTATCTTATGATTAGGAGCTACACTGTTCATTGATGTTCCATTGATGGTGGACATGTGTTTGTCGACGAATCGAATTAAACTCGTACTAATTAAACTCAGAAATGTGTTTTTTTCTTATCTTGCGATGCAAGTGTCTCCTCCACAGTGTCGTACACTGACCAAGATGTGAGTTTGAGTAGTTACATTAATGATTCAGATTACTTTTAAAACCAACTGTCGCAAATAGTATTTGACTAGTTGAATTCTAGTTCACAAAGACAACAATAAAGTGGCCCCTCTGACTGCAGACCACAGCGAAAACCGCACATATAGAATTGATATGATGGAAAAGTTCACCTACTGAATTTCGGCTTCGACTTGTACAGAAAATGAATTACTAAATCAGAATGTGGCTCTAACATTTCAGCATAAGAATTTAAGGTAAAGTTTAAGAACATCGTTTTATGCCCCCGGATCGATAGATGCAGGACTTAAGACAACATAAAATTTTGTCGTACGAAGTTTTATGAAACCTAGTTCTTTGGTGTGCATGAATTTGGTCGTCGTACGTGCTTATCATTATTCATATAATGTCATCTCATTTTGAGCTTTAAGTTCTTACTAAATATGTATTTTATCTAGAGTTTGTTGATAACTCTTCGTTTAATATTTCAAATCATTGTTGGAACTGTTCAATCGTCTGTTTTCTTTGTGTCATATTGTAATGATATAATTTTTTTATTATGTGTGTATTACGGCCTGGTATGCAATGCAATTTAATGACTTTATTCCATCTCCTATAATTCCTTTAAGAAATGGCGTTGCGTATTGTAAAGCCATTATTGTATATTGAATGTATATTGGATGTGCAATGATGAGATGTAAAATTAATAAAGATTATAGAAATATCTGCTAACGTATGGTTTGTGCTCAAAATTTCGTAAGAAGAACGTGCGGTATCCGTGAGTTGATTGGAATATGTTGTTTTATCATTGATTGTCCACACAGCGGTCGTATATGATATGTTGTGACCGAGCCTTAAAGATTTCTGTGTTGTGAACAAATACGTCAACGTCTTTAGGTCACTGGTATTTTTTTAACCCGGCAAAATAGTTCTCAAACTTCACTCTCTCTCTGTAACAGAACAAAGAAGGAATCTGCTCCCGTTTAATCCTTATCCTTCCGATCACGAGATGACTTGTTTTTGCAAACAATTTGGATCCAGATCAGACGCCGCGTGACGCGGCGTCTGATCTGGATTCAAATTGTTTGACACTCGTTTTTAAGATTCTGTAATTAAAAACTGTATAGATATTGACTGAATATTTTTTGCAGACGACAATTTCAAAGCAGTCGATATTTCGACAGGTTAAGGGTGAAGCAATTGACTACTGCTGACATGTCATTTCCATTTGATTAATTCTCTCCCTGAAATTGGAAACTTTATCCGAATTTGCAAACAGTTAAGATTCAGATCTGACGCCGAGTTACGCGGCGTCTGACCATGACCCGAATGCTTGCAGATCATAATTATCCAGTTTTTGTCAGTCCAAAATTCTTATAAACTTAATTTGAACTAAAATATTGGGACGTCAGTTTTTAAGCCGACTGTAATTTGACATTTAAACAGTTAAGCAGGGCAACAAATTATAATGCCCAGGAAATTTAATCGGAATCATGAGTGTTTTCAGCATTCCATTAGAGTTATTTTGTGGCATCATTGATTAACATTTCGCCTGCTATTTGAAATTTTACTAGAATATGCAAAACGTTTGGTTCCAGATCAGACGCCCACACATGCGGCGTCTGACCCGGATTCAAACTGTTTCATGCTCGTGGTCAAGTTTTGTATGATAAACTGGATTTAGAGTTTAAATCTAAAAAACAACAATTGCGGACGATACTTGTAAAGCAGATGGTATTGTAGCAACTGAATGGTTAAAAAAATTGATCAGTGGCTAAGGAAAAGAGAACCCTTTGACATAGCATATTAAGTTGATCCATTGTATCGGATTTAACCTATTTATGCCGAGTGGATTATTCCATGCTTATATATTGGATTAGTCCATTTTTATCAATGGGATGCCTGTTCTACATTTTTTACTTTCGCTTTGTTTTTATATTGAAATTCCTATAAGCAAACAGTGTATACTCAGAGTCTACACTGTTTGCCTATGTCCCTTTTATAGGACGCTATAGGCACAAATGGATTAAGTATTATATCAGACTATGTCCTGTCTCGTTTGAAGAGACAGTAACCGAAACGTGCTTGACTTTGACAAATAACAATGTAGACCCTGATTAACATACTCTTTTTTGACCTAGGGGTTGATCTTTGTCAATTCTTTGTATTGGTCGATTGACCGATTTATCTTGGCCGAAATACCAATTTATCTTGGCAGCTTGACCGGTTTAACTTTGTATCATACAATGGTTTGTTTGTCAAATAATATTTTTGACATTTTCTATCAATGTGACATCCATACGAAATATTGACCCACTCCATACAGATTAATTTGATTTTTACACAAAGCAATATTTTAACCCAATGAACCCTAACGACGCATATACTCGTCATTTACAAGCAAAGTTACTGTGAAGGGTGTACTTGTCAAAAACAAATAGTGTAGATTGGCCAGAGGGTATGTACACTCAGTACAAAAAGAAACGCACATTGTGCTCAGGCGCAGATTAAGAGACTTTTTTAAGATACTAAGACCATATCTCAAGATCAATTTAATTCTGCAACAAGTTTAGAAAAACATATACTTAAAATTACTGTGCTGTATTTTAACCCTTTCACTCTTAATGACGTCAAAAGGCGCGTTTTCAAACAGTTTGGATCCTGATCAGACGCCGCGTAACGCGGCGTCTGATCAGGATCCAAACTGTTTGACACTCGTATAGATATACTTTAAGTCATACTACTTTGAATCTTACTTTGAACCGATCTTGCAAACAACAAAATTGAAGCACGGTGGTGGAATAAAAATCTCACGATTAATTTGGCAGCGAAAGAGTTAACTAGTGCCTGTTGAAAACACTGCACCGATTTGTACAGGTTGTGATGATACCAATTCAATGATAAACCTCCCATTTTCAACATTGATAGCCCAAGACGGAACTACTGACTGTAATGAAAAGATTATTTCACAAATACGTTCCTTCTACATACAGATAATATTGCAATAAAAGTGTGCGTTTCTTTTTGTACCGAGTGTATATCTGTACTGGTTGTCATTTTGCAATACACTGTAAAACACTTCTAAATGGTCAAAAAAGACTGAATGGTTTTACTTGGAAACTGAATGTGCTCACCTTAAGTTTTATGAGTCAATGATATAAGAGAACTTAATTGTAAATTAAAGACGGGTTGCACCATAACCTTTCCACTCATAGAAACGCCTTTAAGTGCATTTAATTTATTCCTGCACTGAAAAAATAGTTCCAATTTATACAGTCCTGAATATGAATACGAAATATTTTCTATTCTCTAGCAGATGGTAGCTTAAAACAGGTTCAAAGTAAAGCAGAATGCTCCTTAAGTATTATCATGATCTTCATTCCATATAGAGTAAAATATACAATATAAATGAGTTTTGTGTAAATTAATTTACAAGACAATTAAAACTTTGTTCCAACCAAGAAACAGTACAATATGTTTCAATAATTTATTATTGAATGATTCAGTTGTCCAGCTAAACTGTAAAGTGATCATGTATTTGTGGTTATCGATTAAAACACCGTTTATCAGAACCGTTTTGAGCATTTAAGCATATAACGTTGTTTAGCAAGTGACATGTATTTTGCACAGTAAACCCTATTTATTACGATCACTACATGTAATGCGTGTTTATTATTAGGAATTTACGACAGGTGAATGCTTAAACAAAGTGGTAGTAAAACAGAAAGCTCCTCTAGGATCTTTCTGTTATACTATCACCTTGCTTTTAGCTGTCACCTATATTTACAGTGGAGAAAACGTTATTCTTTCCCAATAAACGCGTTTACGCTAAAACTATTTTTTTCCGTTACAAACAGTTTGGAGCCAGATCAGACGCCGAGTAACCCGGCGTCTGATCAGGCTCCAAACTGTTTGCCACCAATATAAACATGAATTATCAGAATTGTCCAAAAGTTGTATTTTTCTACGTTTTAGTGATTTGCGTTTGCGTACGTTTGCGTTTAAACGGGAAAGAATAACGTTTTCTCCACTGTAATACAATCAATTCGCCTTCGCTTTAGTGGTCGTAACAGAAAAGGTTTTACTGTACTTAAATGATTCAAATTCACATTACTTTCATCCTGTCGTTATATCGTCTGCTTTGAAATCCCAACTGTTTGTAAATGCTAGTTAGTCAAATCTCCATCGATAGGATAAGGGTTAAGAACTAAAGACACCCAGCGCTAACATTATATATCGCCGCTTTATTTATAGATATTAAATCACGTCTATAGATACGATAAATCGATTTCATAACAAAATAAACGTATTTCATTTTTGTCAGATTAGACAAAAATACACAAGCAGCTGTGATGGCCGAGTGGTTAAGGCGTTGGACTTGAAATCCAATGGGAATTTCCCGCGCAGGTTCGAACCCTGCTCGCAGCGAATATATTTTTAGTACACTACACGTAGTTATTGTATCAGTTGAAACAGTATTATTGTATCAGTTGAAACAGTAGCCAGTTTTACAGATACATGTACCAGCTTGATACTCAACAGCTGTGATGGCCGAGTGGTTAAGGCGTTGGACTTGAAATCCAATGGGAATTTCCCGCGCAGGTTCGAACCCTGCTCGCAGCGAATATATTTTTAGTACACTACACGTAGTTATTGTATCAGTTGAAACAGTATTATTGTATCAGTTGAAACAGTAGTCAGTTTTACAGATACATGTACCAGCTTGATACTCAACAGCTGTGATGGCCGAGTGGTTAAGGCGTTGGACTTGAAATCCAATGGGAATTTCCCGCGCATGTTCGAACCCTGCTCGCAGCGAATATATTTTTAGTACACTACACGTAGTTATTGTATCAGTTGAAACAGTAGTCAGTTTTACAGATACATGTACCAGCTTGATACTCAACAGCTGTGATGGCCGAGTGGTTAAGGCGTTGGACTTGAAATCCAATGGGAATTTCCCGCGCAGGTTCGAACCCTGCTCGCAGCGAATATATTTTTAGTACACTACACGTAGTTATTGTATCAGTTGAAACAGTATTATTGTATCAGTTGAAACAGTAGTCAGTTTTACAGATACATGTACCAGCTTGATACTCAACAGCTGTGATGGCCGAGTGGTTAAGGCGTTGGACTTGAAATCCAATGGGAATTTCCCGCGCAGGTTCGAACCCTGCTCGCAGCGAATATATTTTTAGTACACTACACGTAGTTATTGTATCAGTTGAAACAGTATTATTGTATCAGTTGAAACAGTAGTCAGTTTTACAGATACATGTACCAGCTTGATACTCAACAGCTGTGATGGCCGAGTGGTTAAGGCGTTGGACTTGAAATCCAATGGGAATTTCCCGCGCAGGTTCGAACCCTGCTCGCAGCGTATATTTTAAAACAGTTAATTGTTTTTCCTAGTTGATGAAATCTACGTCAACAGATACCTGCTGCGTATATAAGCAGCTGTGATGTCCGAGTGGTTAAGGCGTTGGACTTGAAATCCAATGGGAATTTCCCGCGCAGGTTCGAACCCTGTTCGCAGCGTTAACATTTTTAAGGTTTCTACAGACTTTGAGGTTTTAACGTTCTTCCGTATCAATTGATAGGAAACCGTTCAGACACATACTAATGTACATATTGTTATTCAAATATGTGTTTTGATATCTCGAGTTTTAACACATACATGTACCTGCATGTATTTGGCTTATAAATGCGAGTACAATCTTACTTGGTACGATTACTATGAATTGAAACACTATTGATCATAAAAAGAAGCTTGCAGAAACATAATACCTACTTCCAATAACGAGTTCTCATGTAGGCAAATCAGTCCAGGTCCAGCGCATATAAAGCGTTTGAGTTGAGTCTTAGTGCGTTCTCAAGCATTTTATATTGGTCAGATTTGAGCCTAGGCTCAAATCTGACCAATCAAATGCTTGAGAACGTTCTTAGACTCAACTCAAAAGCTTTATAACCTTGGACCCTGAACCAAGTGTTAGAAAACGAGTGTCTCTATGCCAATGTCACGGATTGGCAAATATATGCTCAATTATAACTGTCTACGCAGTCAACAAGCGTTTGGCATAATTATCATAATTTTAATCACAATTCCTAAATTTAATATATAATATTTGTGTATTAATAAGATCTGTTAAAATATAATTTTCAATCTGTGACTTCTTATAACATTACATAGATCTCTATACATGTCGTACATGTACTACAGCAATACTAACATACCACGTGTGTTTTCTACATCACGTTTACGAGTTCAAAAAAGTAGTATCATTTATATTGGACGGTCATGTACTTATTAAGAAAACCCAACAACCCATATAGATACTACAGTCAGTCCATGTTATATGACCATTCAAACGAACACGAAATACTTATGTTAACCCTTTGCATAATGATTGCGATTTCACCGGGGGTTTTCGCAAACAGATTGGATCCAGATCAAACCCCGCGTAACGCGAAGCTTGATTCTGAGTTGTTTTAAACAGTTGTTTTTTACTGTATCATTCATATAACATTAACATTACTTGTTACGCAATCCGATTGATTTTAAACAGTTGAACTTCTATAACCAAGCTACCTTTAACTCTTTCCTCCCTGAAACTTTAAATGGACAATTCCAGTTTCCATTTTAGTCTAGTCCATTTCTGACTTTTAAGGGTTGTTTTTGTCAATAATTGGCATTGTGACAAACAATGAAGACCCTGATCAGAGGGCTACTTTCGGAGCCCTCTGATCTGGGTCTTCACTGTTTGCATATGACATGTGTACTATTCACACATACACTGTTTGAAAAGGACGCCTATATGCGGGACTAGGGTTCAAAGAGTTAATCGAACATACTGACTACTAATAGATCTACATGTAATGCAAAGTTAAAACACAGCATATAGATACGTTTGAACTTTGTAAAACGGGTATGACTAAAGCGAGTGCAAATTATCGAAATTTCGTGTATCAATACGGTAAGTTCGACTAAAGCGAACTTGAGTTATCGCGGTTGCACTATATATTAAAACCTCTCTTTTACGACTACTGTGCTTAACCCTTTCCCCCATAGAAGCGACTTTTAGCGTATTTAATTTATTCCTCCGCTGAAGAAAATAGTCCAAATTTATACCCTCATGAACAATTACCATAACAAATATTTTATATAGCCTAACAGATGGTAGTTTAAAGCAGGCTGAAAGTAAAGCAGAATGTGCCTTAAGGCACATTCTGCTTTACTTTCAACCTGTTTTAAGTGATCACCTGTCTTTAATATTATAAATAGGTCATTGGGTAAAGTGTTAAGGAAGGTGCATCCTTTACCCTTTTATGTTCAAATTATTCGGGAGATGTTTACACCTTCACCGCTTTATTGTCGTCTGCTTCAGTATTGTTGTCTGCAAAACACCTTTCACCGTTAGATTTAAGGTTGTATTACTTAATAAATATCGATAAGAGTGTCAAACAGTTTGGGTTCTGATCAGACGCCGCGTAACGCGGCGTCTAATCAGGATCCAAACTATTTTCAAACTCGCTTTTAAGTGTCATTGAGAGCGAAAAGGTGAAAGCAAGTTGACAATAAAACAAAAAGCTCCTTATGGAGCTTTCTGTTTTACTTTCATATTGTTTTACTAATTGATTGTATAAAAGTCGGGTAACGGCTTAAAGCAAGGTGAACGTAAAACAGAAACTCCTAGAGGAACTTTCTGTTTAACTCTAACCTTGCTTTAAGCAGTCACCTGTGTTAAACACCTAATAATTCACACACTTTAGTGGTCGTAATAGCGTTATAGAGAGGTTTTACTGTACGATTCATTAGCCTTCGTTTTAGTGGTCGTCAAAGAGAGGTTTTACTGTATACATGTACAAGAAAGTAATTGAGACTGAAAGTTCACCCACCACAACTAGGTGCACTATGCGTGAGAAGTATGCCAACATTGCACAACATATGTCACACATAACATACTTTAAACCCTTCACTGCCGTGACGTCACCAGTTTTAAACAATTGTCGTCTGCTTTTATATTTTAAAATTCAGATTTCAAGCAGTTTGACTGCATAAACATCCGAACGATTGACAAACAGTACTGGCGTGTTTGTGGTGAAGATGACTTAGATCTATATTTGAAAACGAAATTTGTAGTCAATCATATTCAAGCAGATGATAATTTACAGTGGAGAATCTGTTATTCTTTCCCAATAAACGCGTTTACGCTAAAACTATTATTTGCAGTGCAAACAGTTTGGAGCCAGATCAGACGCCGGGTAACCCGGCGCCTGATAAGGCTCCAAACTGTTTGCCACCAAGATAAACAAGAATTATCAGAATTGTCCAAAAGTTGTTCTTTTCTACGTTTTAGTGCTTTGCGTTTGCGTACGTTTGCGTTTAAACGGGAAAGAATAACAGATTCTCCACTGTAGTATAGAGATACGGTAACTGAATAAAAATATATGTGTAGTGACAAATGCTGTCTGCTTCAATGTTACCGTCTGATTTAGAAAAAATGTATGTAAGTTTACCCTTTCCTCACCATAGGCAACTTAATATACTCGTTTCAATATCTCTTTAGTCAAAAGTAAAATTGGCATAAAATGTCAAGATGTACTATTGTTATATACAGTAAAAACTCTCTATAACGACCACTAAATTGTATTAATTATTTTGCGTTGAATTGTGGCTGCTTAAAGCAAGGTAAAATTAAAACAGAAAGCTCCTTCACCTTGCTTTAAGCTGTCACCTGTCTTTCATACAATCAATTAGCCTTGTATTTAGTGTTCGTAATAGATAAGTTTTACTATACATGTATATACACTTAATTTTAATTTCCCCTCAATGTTGACATTTACAGACTTACCTCGATAATGTTCACCTTATTCAAACTAACACTTATTTTTGTAAGTGTTGTTTTCGGTTTAACCCTTTACCCCATAGCCTGTTTATAGTTTTGAAGACAGGTGATCACTTAAAGCAGGTTGAAAGTAAAGCAGAATGTGCCTTAAGGCACATTCTGCTTTACTTTCAGCCTGCTGTGAGCTTAAATCTGCTAGGCTATGTAAAAATTTTGTAATGGTAATTGTTCATGAGGGTATAAACTGGAACTATTTTCTTCAGCGGAGGAATAAATTAAACACGCTAAAAAGCGTCTAATGGGGAAAGGGTTATTGGGTGGCATACAGCGAAACAAAACAACAACGACTGAAAAACTAAAAAAAATAAATATATCATTTCAGTATTGACTGTCAATTAATAAAAGACAAGCGACATTTGTTTAACCCATTACCCAATAAATACGCAGTTTTGTGCCTTTGGTTTATTCCTCCATTTAAAATAAAAGTTCCAATTTGCACCACAAGAATTAGTTCCTAAATATATTAGCAAACCATAGCTTAAAGCAGACTTGAAGTAAGGTAGAATTCTGGTTTATGAGTACTCTGCTTTACTTTCATCTTGCTGTAAGTACTAACTAATTTTCAAAACTTGTTCTAAACAAGATATTGGGCAACGGGATACTATATATACAGTAAAACCTCGCTATTACGACCACTATAACAAAGGATAATTGATTGTATAAAAGGCAGGTGACAGCTTAAAGCAAGGTGACAGTGAAACAGAAAGCTCCTACAGGAGCTTTCTGTTTTACTGTCACCTTGCTTTAAGCGATCACCTATCGTAAACACCTTTATTATTAACAAAATGTAGTGGTCGTAATAGAGAGGTTTCACTGTACTAGTTTGTGTATGTATATATAATTATGTTTAAACTAATCAGTTCAACAAAGATCGATATGTTCCTCGTTGTTGCTGTTTTTTTCTTCATTGTCTTGTTCAATCTTCGTCTTGAACTGCAGATCATTAAAATTATACAGGTACTCCCTCCCTACAACGGCCCTCCCAATAACGATTCCCTCCTTACAATGACGTTTGCCGCAGTTCCCTTAACAGGACAATTATGTCTGACGCTTTTACTGCTGCAATATCGTCTGCTTGAAATTGTCGTCTGCTGTTTTATCTAAAGTTACATAATGGACATTTTAACAGAAAGAAAACTTAATGACGAGCGACAAACAGCTTGAATCCAGATCAGACGCCATGTTACGCGGCGTCTGATCTTGATGCAATCTGTTTGCAAATGTAGCCAATTTCTTTCCATATAACGACTCCCTCCGAACAACGCACACACTATTTGTATCCCATGAGTGTCGTTGTAGAGAGGGAGCACTATGCATTATTTTTAACAACTGTCACCTCCTTTATTCTACAGGTCAGTCGGATATATTCTGAGCGGTGTTTGAGACATTGCATCTTGTGTTAAAGACAGGCGAAAAGTCATACGCGTGTAAAAATGTCCCTTGCATTTGCATATTATCACGATCTTCATTTTTTATCACGTTAAATCGGCAATCAGTTGAATTTTATGATGATTAATCGACGAGAAGAAAGCTTCTAACTTGAGTCCAATCACGTAACGATAGAACAGGTTTCAATAATTTATTATATTGCATCCCTTTCATCATCGAATTTTACAGTTTATAAGAGGGGTCTTGCATAAGATGTCTGATCTGGATCTACACTGCTTGCACAATTATGACAAGTGTACTACTCACAGGTACACAGCGTGTTAAGGGCGCATAAAAGTCACATGGGTTCAAGGACCCACTCTTCTCATGACTGGTATTTTACAGTTTTGATTAAGATCAGAATACGGCATCTAATCAGGATCCACGTTCTTAGAAACTCTTTAGCTTTCTTCGATTTCAAAATGCATAAAACTATTTTTGGAAAATATCTAAATGCAGACGATATAGGGAACTATTTGAGAGTATGTGGTGCGCTGTACAACTGTGAATACTTAGTGCATGGTATTTGCATTGTAAATTTCTGCATTGCACTACATTGCTATAAACCGTTTGCCTGCTGGTCGAAATTTTACTAGAATTTGCAAACAGTTTGACCCTAATGTTTAGGTTTTTTTTTTGCTTAACCCTTTAATGCCAAGTGGATTATTCCATGCCTAAATATTGGATGAACTAATTTTTAATTTAAGGGATGTATTGTCTAATTTTTCATATTCATATTATTTCTCAATGTAATTCTTGTTAGCAAACAGTGCAGCCTCAGATCAGATGCCACATTATGCGGTGTCTGACCTGGGTCAGCACTGTTTGCAAATTTCTCAATTCATGGGGTGCTAGGCACAAAATTAACTCATTCACTGCCACAATTTCCGTGATATTTTTACCCCTTCACCGTTTCATTGTCGTCTGCTTCAATTTTGTTGTCTGCAATGAAGTTACAACATAAGGCAGTGTGACTGACGAAATTTCAAAATGAGTGTCAAACAGTTTGGATCCTGATCAGGCGCTGCGTTACGCGGCGTCTGATCAGGATCCAAACTGTTTGCAAACGTGTTTTAAGCGTCATTGAGAGTGAAAGGGTTAATGGGTTAGATAAAACAACATTAAGATGAAATTATAAAAGCTATTGCAGAGAATGACTGTGAAGCAGACGATATTGTATAGCAGGCGAATTGTTATAACTACAATTTATCCCCTGTAGTATTTGTTTATTGTTTCACACTGAGAGTACATGCGACAGTTATCTCTCTTTGATTATGTAACTTATCTATACAGTGTTCCCTCCCTACAACGGCCCTCTCAGCAACGACTCCCTCCTTACAACGACCATTGCCACAGTTCTCTAAACAGAACAGTTATGTCCAACCTTTCCTCAGATGTAATAATCTGTCGTCTGCTTAAAATTGTCGTCTGCAGCGTTTTCTCAAAGTTACATATAAGCGGACATTTTGATAGAATAAATATAAAGACGGGTGACAAACAACTTGAATCCAGATAAGACGCCGCGTTACGCGGCGTCTAAACTCGGCGTCTGATCAGGATCAAAACTGTTTGCAACTTGTTTTGAAATAATATCAGTTATACTGCCTTAAATCTAACTTTGAAACGATATTGCAGACAACAATTTTGAAGAAAAATTGAAATAATAAATACAGGTAAGTTCGATTTCGGCGTATTCGAGATGAGATATCGATGTTCGACTGTATACAGACTTACCATGAACAAAACAAATCTTAACCTTAGAAAATTAGTTTTCCTCAAAAGTTTAATAAGTTATTGGTAACATAAAACTAACATTAGCATATTTCCAAATGCGGGTCTCATGGAATCAGCGGTACGATACAGTATTGATGTATTAGATGTAAGATACTGGACGAAGTCTCGCATTATACCGTGATTTATCGCGTTTGTCCCTGAAAAGACATTACGTACTCAGAGTAACAATTATACAGCGAGACAAGAGTCCTCCAAGGAATGAAATATGGAACTGGATTAAACTGGAGAAGTAGAAAACATAGCTAGGGAAAGTAAGGTCGATACTTATAGGGTAAAGCCGCCCCAGTCTGTGTTTCCTATAAACAGGGACCCGTTTCTTAAATGATCGTACGAAAATATTGTCATAAGATATGGTGACATGCTTCTACAGCCACATCGATTATTAACTCTTTCACTGCCAAATTTTATCGTCTGCTTTAACCCTCTTACCGCCAAAATATCGTCTGCATTGATAGGGTCGTCTGCAACTTTTTGTCAAGTGAGATTTACGGTATTTGTGACTAAAGAAATATTGATACGAGTGTCAAACAGTATGGATCCTGATCAGACGCTGCGTTACGCGGCGTCTGATCAGGAGCCTAACTGTTTGCAAAGTCGCCTTTTGGCGCCATTGACAGTTAAACAGTTAGACGCAACACGAAATCAATGATAAAGAATACAGTGATGAGTTCAGTAAAGAAATCGATGGCCGTCGATGGCCATCGATTGCGAGTTGGCTACCAGTCTGAAATACAGTGGAGAAAACGTAATTCTTTCGATCAAACGCAAAAGCATTGCAATGAAATATAGAAAATGACAACCTTTTGACAATTTCGACTACCAGTTTTAATTTGAGTGGCAAACAGTTTGGAGTCTGATCAGACGCCAGGTTACCCGGCGTCTGATCTGGCTCCAAACTGTTTGCAATGAAAATAATAGTTTAAGCGTAACCGGGGTAATTTGGAAAGAAACTGGTTTATCTACTGTACTTTGCACGCTGCACACGGGGCACAAACTGCTAACCTAAACACCAATCAGTGGTAATTGAACACGCTACCGGTATCTATGATATACATGTACATAAAATAATAAATTATATGATAAAATCAAAGGTACTAAATGATAAATGAACTGTAAATACTGACAAAAAAATATTTGGCAATATCGATATAATATTTTGGCTAGTAATGAACAAGTTTAACATGTCAATAGAAGAACTTGTAAGTGCATAACAGAAATGTAAACCAAATAATTATAATCTGATATAGTGTTTCTATTACGATCGCAACAATTAACATATAGCAAGGTAACAGTAAAATAGAAAGCTCTTAACCCTTTACCCAATAAACCGTATATAACATTAAATACAGTGAACACTTAAAGCAGGTTGAAAGTAAAGCAGAATGTGCCTTAAGGCACATTCTGCTTTACTTTCAGCCTGCTTTAAACAACCACCTGCTAGGCTACATAAAATATTCGTTATGGTAATTGCTAATGAGGGTATAAACTGGAACTATTTCCTTAGCAGATGAATAAATTAGATGCGCTAAAAGTCGCTTCTATGGGGGAAAGGGTTAGGAGGTTTCTGTTTTACTGTCACCCTGCTTTAAGCAGTCATCTGTATTTAGTGGTCGTAATAGAGATACTTTACTGTATTTTAAAAAAGGATGACAGATGACAGAACAATAGTGAATACAATTAAATATATAAATTCGGGTATCTTTAGTACTTTATTAAGCAGCTAGTCGTCTTTAATTTGTGTTGTATGCATGTATATGAGGATACGTGTATGTAAAGCGTCTAAATGTGTCCTTATAGGAAGGGAAGTCCTTATAGGGAGGGAAGATGAATACACTCAGAGTTCATTTACAAACAGTTTGAACCAATATCAGACATCGCGTAACGCGGCGTCTGATCTTGCTTCAAACTGTTTGTCACTCGTCTTAATGTATCATCTGTCAATATGTCGAATATGTAATTTTCAGAGAACAAACAGCAGACGACGGATTTAAAGCAGGCGATATAACAAAAATGAAAGCATTAGACAGAATGAACTTGTTTTGGGGAACAGCAGCAAACATTTTTGTAAGGAGGGCATCGTTGTTCAGAGGGCCATTGTTGAGAGTGAGCACTGTACCAAACACCACTGTAGTCAACCAGGTTGAAGTACACGGTAAAATAGTATGGGTATAGCCAACGGCTGTCGTAATCATTACCTACATAATATACCTACATATAACAGATTTAGGCAAACATTTCTAGATCCTGACTGCATAAGTAAACTACAGTTTCGATTTATGACAATACAAAAGAAACGAAACAGCATAGGTATAAAACACATGCCAGTAAAACAGAAACTATTTGTTTACTAACAGACTGCTTAAATTCCAGTAGTCATCATGCTAACAAACCGAAAACAAAATTATTTGCTCTTAGCGGATCGTAGTATCGGGTTAGTACTTGTTATGCAATAATTGGGTTTCAAATTTTAAAGTCATTTGGCGGTTAATGGCGGGAAATGTTTCTGCCTTAAGGCTGGGGATGATTGCCGTCGCGCAGTAATCTAGAGTACCAGCGCGGATATATACAAATTGTACGAGAGTAATGCTATTGCTTTTCTCAGTTACACGATTACGACGTCAGTCGGAGTGCCCGGGGCTACTTTAACAGGCGATATTGCTACGGCGTTGACGTTTAATTATTACCAATGTCTTTATAATAACAACGTGAAGACTTCCACGGGCGATGAGGTATTAATCACTATTCTACGTACGACCAAATACTTGTTCAGATTTTACTGAGCCTCTGCAGGCCAATGTACATGTGTATGTCTCCAATATGATTGTTGGAATGCATCACTATCAATATATAGGTGTGTTCTTTAGACACGATAATAACAAACCCTCATATATATGTCTGCTTTATTTATGTCCTTTTACCCTCTTCCCCCATAGAAGCACCTTTTAGCACATTCAGTTTACTCCTCCGCTGATGAATATATATCATAAGGAATGTTTTTTTATTCGAACAGGTGGTAGCTTAAAGCAGGCTAAAAGTAAAGCAGAATGCGCCTTATGCTGTAAGTAGCCACCTATTTTCAAAACTAGAAACAGGCTATGGGGTAAAGGGTTAACAAAAATCCTTAAAAACGATTACCTATGAATAGTACAGTAGTAGTAATAATAGACTGCATCCGTAGGAAGACAATACTATATGAATGTATATAAAATATTGCTTTTACGAAATTTGAAGGCTGCAATATTATGCCAATTTTATTTTTAGACGTTTTGATCACAAATGAAAAACAGTTTGGATTCTGATAAGACGCCGTTGATCAGGATCCAAACTGATTGTTTGTGAACGGCGACATTATTCGCCTGTGTAGCGATGTAAGGATTGAAACCAATTTTGCAATCAGACTTATTTTAAGATATCTGAAAAATCTCCAAAGTTAAAATCATTGGTCAAACATCATCATGGGTCATGCCGATCATTGAAATGTTGAAATCAGACATACGTGTATATCTCTAAAACGGGTGTTTCACCTTTTCATGATCAAATTATAAGGGAGATGTTTACCCCTTCACCGCTTTATTGTCGTCTGCTTCATTATTGTTGTCTGCAAGGCACGTTTCAAAGTTAGTTTTAAGGTCGTATGACTGAATTAATATCGGTAAAAATGTCAAAGAGTTTGGGTCCTGATCAGACGCCGCGTTACGCGACGTCTGATTAGGAAACAAACTGTTTGCAAACGCACTTTAAAGCGTCATTGAGAGTGAAACGGTTAAACCGTAAAACACCGAAAGTAAAGATACCGATATAAATAGTATGAACTTATTCGTTCCAAGAGGTGTAGTTCAAATGGAACCAACAACCGCCGTTTTATGCAGGTTTCCCATTGCAAAATTGGCGTATGTAAGGAAATTGGAAACTGGAATTGTCCATTGAGTTAGTCGGTCGTAATAGCAATATTTGATATATTCATTTCGTCTTTTCTTCCTACGTGTGTATTTTGAGTACAACACCTCCTACACACATTTTAAATGTAGATCAATACGATTAGAATTACACACAGTAAACAAACATTAGTTGAATATAATAAACAAGTGGTCGTTAAAGATGGGTGTTGAGTGGTGACCTGGGGCCCGTTTTATGAAACAGCGTACGCCAAATATTGTCGTAAGTCAGATTCTAAAATTCTCAATTATTGTTTTTTTTCTCCATCTAATCCTGTCTTGTAACATCTCTTTGGAAGCGTCTTGAACAGTCAGTTCCAAAGGGGTGTCACGAGACAGGATTAGATTGAGAAATCAGAAATTAGATGTATTTAAAAGTTTTGACTTATGACGGTTTTTGTCGTACGACGTTTCGTAAAACGGGCCCCTGAAGGAGATGAAAATAAATATAAAAGCTTTCTTTCGACTTGCGTTAGATATTTACATTCATTTGACATCGACAAGTTTTCTAGTTAGAAACCGCAGATACGTTATACCACTGTCTCACGCTGTTAGTCAACGCATTTGCGCCCAATGGATACGTCCATGCTGATATATATAGGATATTAAATGAGTGTTCATAATTTATTGGATTTATTAAACGAGTCTTTTTTTAAAACGATAAAACGAGGCTTTGCCGAGTTTTTATCGTTTTCTAAAACGACAAGTTTGATAAATCCAATAAATTATTAACACGAATCATATTATTTTTATAACCTAACCTAGAAAAGTTATTTATCGCAGCCTTTGGGGTCAAGTGAATGCAAAGCGCGGTTTAAGTAGATCTATACAGGAAAAAGGTTATTCCAAATTAACCCCGTTCATTAGCATAATGTTTATGTTATAATATGTACTAATAAACACTTTCATGTAGCTCTAATATTGATCAATTACACCAAATCTATCAATTGAATCTACATGATGGAAGGAAGACGTTGGAAATTGAACGCATAGAACGCATTTTAATGACTTCACAAGTAAACGACGTCGTGGCGTACCTCATTTGCATAGTTATGAACAGAACAGAACAGATGTTTTATTTGACTTAAGCATACAAGCTCATCATCATAACATATATACAGAATAACATAAAACTGATGGTACTACAATTATGAGATACAAGGCATGTTTAACAGAAATATCAACATGGACCATGTATCCCTGCAACTAGTTATATATGACATTTAAACAACGGGTGCAATTCAACGCTCAGTATCAATAGTCCATTTTTTGTTAAAGTGGTGTCTGGTCTAAATGTCCATATTCGTTTAGTTTAATATTGAAATGCCTATCAGCAACCAGTGTAGACTCTGATCAGACGCCGCATTATGCGGCGTTTGATCAGATTCTACACTGTTTGCCTTTATCCCATAATGGGATCGTGAGCACAAACGGGTTGTATCTCTGAAATTGTTGACCAAATATTGGTTTGATTAAGTACACCGGGCCAGCTCTCTTGGAGAGACGGAGAGCTAGTCAGTGAAATGCTGGTAATTAAATAGACTATAATCAATGCCTATATTGGATTGGAATACTGACCGTAATGAAGTAAGTAACAGCGACATAGTCCATCGGCAGAATCGATGGTATGTTTCCTTGTAGCCTTCAGGTCACGTGTATGACACTGCCATGTAAACCACTCTAGTGTAAAAGAGGTGTGTCTTACAATGATACTGAGTCTAGTGACCATTCTAGCTTGTTCCTAGTATTTTAGACAGGCGGTTCCTGAACTCAGTACCATATAGCTTCGCGTTTTCCGCTTTATTCTATTCCTTTAAAGAAGAAAATCACAATTACAATTGGCCCGCTACGAAAATGTCATTTTTATGGTCAGGTTAATGCGACAAGAAATTGCCAGATTAATGTCACAATAGTTGGCCAGTATAATGTCACAAGGGATGGCCAGTTAATTTTTACGAAAATACCAAAAAGACATGCGGACAGATTAACCCCAGCTTTTGGTTGCGCACCAATTGTAATCCCTAGCCCTATTGGAAAATAGTTCCACTTTATACAGTCAGAAATATGTACCAATAAATAATATAGATATCCTAGCAGATAGTATCTTCAAGTCGTTATGCTGAAAGTAAAGCAGAATGCGCCTTTCAACCAGCTTTAAGGGGTCCCCTGTTTGAAAACTAGAAACAGGCTATGTGATAATGGGTTAAATAGACTGAGGGTAAATCAGAAAGCTCCGACAGGGACTCTCTGCTTCACGTTCAGCCTGCTTAATTTAAGCAGTTACTTGTGAGAAATAAGCATTATATTTCGCATGACCGTTTTACATTTTATATCCAGAATCATTTAATATAATTATCTGAAGCAGAACTTGTGGCAAGAGTTCTTTTATGCCACAAAGAATTATGCTGATCTTGTAAATGTATGTGGATTCTATATATGAAGCCACGCCTTTTAAATCGAAAACGAGGTCGGAGTAAAATACAAACAGTAAAATACAAGGTAGATAGATTCTTGTATCTAACTGAAGAGATACATGTACACACGGAAAGTATGGAATGCCGGTCACGACATGCCAATTGCTAAATGCTAATTGCTGCTTTGCCAGTTGCTAAATGCCAATTCATCCCAAATAGCTTACTTTGATGAAATTGTCAGATCAAACTACAGCACCAGGCTTCACTCGATGATGTCCTTAGACAGTGTCGTGGAGGTAAAGCATGTTTTCCCTTACAATAGATGCAGACTTTATTCTAATACATGTATAAAATTATTAAGTAACTGGCAAGTGGCATGTTGGCAATTGGCAAACTAGCATTATAGAACTAGCAAGTGACATACATGTATTATCATTTAGCAAATGGCAATTTAGCAATTGGCAAACAAGCATTTAGCATTTAGCAATTGACATAATTGGTCAAAACAGCAAACAAAGTATTGTGGGTTTATTGTTACACTCATGAACACCATCTTGTCGATTAGACGGTGATACAGTACAAATTTGACCCCCGAAACAACACTCTTCACTTGAAAGAAATTAGATTAATGCAAAATGGCAATTAGCATTAGGCAACTGGCAAGTGGCATATTGGCAAGCATTTAGCAAATTGCAAATTAGCAATTGACATACAAGCATTTAGCAATTAGCAATTGGCATGTCGCGACCGGCATTCCATACGGAAAGGCTTGATAATAAAATGATGTATAATGGATTTTGTGCGCTGAACTGTGACTGAGCGTTTCTATTTATAGAATTGCAACCATTCCATGTTATAGGTAAGTAATGCCTCGCTCACATTTGCTGCGGCTGCCGTACGGCGGCTGCACGGTTTGTTATTTCTACGGCGAGTAGCAATTCCCCAGCCGCCGCAGAATTCCTACGAACGCCGTGTGTTGCGCTCATATTTGCTGCGGCTGCCGCACGGCGAGTTTTTATTTTTTGGGGTTAAAAACCTGCGGCCACCGTACGGCCGCCGTGCTATCGCCGAGCGGTCGCCGTACGGTCACTGTACGGCAGTCGTGGAAGCAACATCAGATGCTATGCAACCTTCGTTTTGCTACATGTTCACACAACTCATATCAGTCCAACTACACCATGAACTCAAAGGACACATCTGGACAGCATTTAAGAACATCTAAATCCATTTTAGCTAATAAACATGTTTTACAAATATGAACAAAAGTACAAATGCACATAGGAAAAGTGACCATTGAGTTCCGGCGGCCGCACGGTGGCCGCAAGGCGACCGTACGACAGCCGTACGTCAACCGCAGAACCACTCTGCGGCGTGTGTTGTCTACGGCCGCCGTAGAAATGAAAAAATGTTATAACTCCGTGTTATATTTCTACGGCGAGCTCTACGGCCTGCTAAGGTTTGAGATAGGCCTCGCGGCCGCCGCACGGTCGCCGTAGAATCTCTACGGCCGCCGCAAGATTCTCCCGACTTCACGATTCTGCGGTCGCCGTACGGCCGCCGTAGAGCAAATGTGAACGCACTTTTAGGGTTCAAACCTTAACTTGATATTTAAAATAAGATTTTGAAACCTTTAAGTCATCGTGGTCGAGATATTAGAGTAGTGTTTAACTGAATAAAGTCATGAGTTCGATACCCAGTGGATGCTTTATTTATTTATCTTTTTGCTTGGGAAAGTATGTTTATACTTCACATGACGATAACCACAAGGAACCTAAAGAAATTATTGTTCAGTATGTAAATAATTTATATTATTCTATTTCTTATTAGGAGCTTGTAGAAAACAACTTTCAATAGTTCACGAAGTTTAACGTTTAGGTTGTCCATGACACATTTTGTATATATGTTAAACAATTAAAATAGGTAATTGTTTGAAAACTAATGCAATAAAACATAAAACTAATTCTAGTTTTAAAAGAAATAAATCCTATTGGGAATCGAACCCACAGCCCTTTACCCTACTGCAAGTACCCTAACACGCCACCTATTACTCTTACTCGAGTATTGATTTAATTTCAATACAAAAGGCACAATATCCTTAGTAGGTAACTCATTAACGAATTCATGGCTTGTGACGCGTTTTACCTCTACGGGTGGACTCGTCCTAAAGGTCACTATATTCACGGGTCAAAATCCGACTATACGTGTATGTGACCGACAACAATGCGCCTTACGAGAAAACTCGTGAGAAAATAAATATACATTGTTATATATTTATAGCAATTTATCGTGGACGAGATTTACATATATTACATATAATATATTGATCCTTATCCTATCGTATTATCGTCTGCTTTGAAAGTGTCGTCTGCAGATTTATGCACTTTTGAAATAACAGAAATCGAAATATGAATCTCGAACAGCTTGGATACCGATCAGACGCCGCGTTTAGCGGCGTCTGATCTGGATTCAAACGGTTTGTAAATACATGTACATGTCAAGTCGACAGACAAAGGGTTGCGGACAATGAACCTAGGTGTGCAATATGAGCCCAGGGCCTGAAAGAGAAATAAATGGTGTTTGGTGATGATGTTTAACTCTTAAAATGACATTGGCGCCAAAAGGCGAAGGTGCAAACAGTTTAGATCCTGATCAGACGCCGCGTGACGCGGCGTCTGATCAGGATCCAAACTGTTTGACACTCGTATCGACAATTCTTCAGTCAAAAGACCCCTAACTCTGACTTGAAAAATAATGCAGATGACACTCAAGGTGCAGACGACATTTTGGCGGTAAGAGGGTTAAAGCAGACGATAAAACTTGGCTATGAAAGAGTTAAATCTCTTACTGACTTTGACTACACCCCTGTCATTTACAGACAAGTTAGTTCCTGATCAGATGAGTAGAAATTCGGGATCTGACCTGGATCCAAACTGATTGAATCTAGTCGCAGTGTTTCTTCAGTCAACATGCCAAACAGTTTAAAATTTGAAAAGAAACAGCAGACGAACACTTGTAGATTCGAACAGATGACAATAGTAAGGTCGCGTTTTGCACGTACCTGTTAATGAAACATTAACGACTTACAAAATGGTAACACAACATGTATGGGGGTTGGTATCCTGCTCTAGATTGTCCAAAATATTATAGATAAATCAATCGACTCAGAGCATATTTTGGAAATACAGTCTTCCTTCCCTACAACGGCCTCCTAACAACGACCCTCCTTACAACAACCCTAACCGCAATTCCCCAAACAAGACAATTATGTCCCACCTTTTCACGGCTATAATATCGTCTTCTTAAAGTTGTTGTCTGCTGTTTTTCTCAAATATACATATTGAACAGTTTGACAAAAAAAAGTTAATGATGATTGGAAAACAGCTTGAATCCATATCAGACGCGGCGTCTGGTCTGGATTCAAGCTGTTTTCAAATTTTAACCAATATTCCTCCCTATAACGACTTCCTCCGAACAACGCATACATTTTTGGTCTCCCATTGGGTGTCGTTGTAGAGAGGGAGCACTGTATCAAAGTGAAATCAATTGACTATGTGCATGTATCAATTGATTTAACCCTTTCACCGCCAAATTATTTTTGAGATTTTTACCCCTACACCGTTATTGTGTCGTCTGCTTCAATGTTATTGTCTGCAATATCATTTCAAAGTTAGAATTAACAGAGTATGACATAAGAGATATCGAAACGGGTGTCAAACAGTTTTGATCCTGATCAGACGCCGCGTAACGCGGCGTCTGATCAGGCTCAAAACTGTTTGCAAATTCGACTTTAGGCGATTCTGGCGGTGAAAGGGTTAACCATTTCATGGTCCTATGTTACGTGAGGTTTTTACCCCTTCACCGCAATGTTGTCGTCTGCTTCAATATTGTTCTCTGCAATTTCATTTCAGAAAATGTTTCTCAATGGTACTTAGAAAAATGTGATAATCTATTTTAACACTTTAACCATTTCGATGTTTACGAATAAGAGTATGTTTAGATCATAAAACATTGTCACAGATTATTCATAATCTAATAAAATATTCGCTGCGAGCAGGGTTCGAACCTGCGCGGGAAATTCCCATTGGATTTCAAGTCCAACGCCTTAACCACTCGGCCATCACAGCTGTTGTACATGTTTGAAGTATCTGTTTAACTAATTATTATTACAAAAATACAGTAGCTACTTGCAATGTAATAAAAGTATTCGCTGCGAGCAGGGTTCGAACCTGGACTTAAAAGAGGGACTTAATCAGATCCTGACCCGATGTGTTGGTATTTTTGACAGTTTATACTTTACAAGTTTATATATAGCCGGGTATCTGTCTGCTGGGCTCTGTAGTGTTCTGCTGAACTCGGAAATATAGCTACCATGTTCTTGGGACAGTTTGAGGGCGGGGGGTCTGTTGTTTTTGTAGATATGGTGATCCCAGCATCAATACGGGACACTTAGGGTGTTCCAAGTTGAAGAATTGGAGACGTATCGGCCCAGGGTGGACACATATAAGACACGATTTTTCGTGTCGTGCAGTAATGGAACGGTGCCTGGGAATAGCCAACTTCCGATTGGAAACCCGAGAGCCTGCATGCCTGCCTGTCTGTCTGTCTGTCTGTCTACTGTCAGACTGTCTGTCTGTCTCGATTCATCACCATTGTGACTACCATCTTTACACAAACCTTAAACCGTTTTAAGCATCATGAAGCGTTATTAGGATTGCGCACAACAGAAAATCATCTAAAGATGGAAATATTCCCAATACAAATGTACTACAAGATATGTATATTTAATGGAAATCGTGACGCGGTGTCTGACCACGATCCAAACTGTTTGACACTCATTACACTATGACGTTAGTAAATTTACTTCAAAATTGAATTTGAGATATGAAAGCACGCGACAATTGTTTTAGAAGGTGACGTCATATCAGTGAATGGGATAATGGTCACAGGGCAACATTTCTTTTCTTCTAGTCCCCGTTACCTAAACTCCAGCCACTATATACCTTCAATAAACTACATTAGTCGAAACTCGATACTTCGAAATCGCGTTAGTTGGAACATACCCATATTTCAAAGTTAAAACGTGGCTTATATATAATTAGCCACGTTTTTACTTTAAAATACGGGTATGTTCGACTTAAAGCCAGTATGTAGCTGTCAAGTAGCCAAAATCGCGCATTTCTTAAACCTGAACATTCAGGCACATACGTAATCTAAACATATAAAAAGAAGCAATCCGCTATGTATATGGAGGCAACATTGCTTACAAACCCATGAATTTGGTGGAAAGAAGTCGATTTTTAAATTGGTTTGTTGACATCCGATCAACGGCGGAGATTTTCCGAGTTAGTTCGGCTTGCGCTCGGTATTGATGTTTTCCTAGTGTTTCCTTCTGGCTTAGCAGGGTTATTTTTAGATTGGAACATTCTAAAACTTTAAAAGGGATGAGTATTCCCTACATTCAGCAAGAGACATTGGTGGTATTCGAATCATCAAGTGTGTGGTCAACGAAAAGTGGGCGGAGCAAACGCGCGAAGATTTACTGATGTCAACGATTTTGGCCCGACTCGAATAGAAATTGTAGTCAACGAAAACTTTGTACTTCCGGGCGAATGGAAATGAATCAAACACCCGTTAAAACAGTGGTAATGCTCCCAATTTTTATATACGCACATAAGGCCATGTGATCTGGATCCAATCGATTAATTGAGAGGGTCTTTATGTTTGTTTTATCTAGAGACACTAATCACGTGGTATAAACGTGGGCACGTGACTAAATCAACGCTCGATTTTAGGGTTTGACAAAATTTTGTCAACGGAAAACATCAAGTCGTGTTTGAATAGAACTTGTTGACAAATATTCAAACTAACGCGATAGTTGCCCTGATTCGAATACGACCATTGATAGTTGTATTTATTGTGCGCAATATACAGTAGAGAATACATTTTTCTTTCCGGTTTAAACGCAAACGCAATTCACTAAACTGTGGAAATTTACTTTTAGAAATTTTAACTATTTTTTTAATCTGAGTAGCAAACAGGTTGGAGCCTGATCAGACGCCGGGTTACGCGGTGTCTGATCTGGCTCCAACCTGTTTGCAATGGTAATAATAGTTTCGTTTATAAATGCGTTTAATTTGAAAGAATAAAATATCAGTAAAGTTAGCGCAGCGTTCTCGTGCTGCACGATGATCATACTTATCTCAAGTAGGAATGTGTACGACTATGTATTCGATGTTACCTTTCTTACAGTGGAGAAAATGTTATTCTTTCCCAATAAACGCGCTTACGCTAAAACCATGATTTCAATTGCAAACAGGTTGGAGCAGATCAGACGCCGGGTAACCCGGCGTCTGATCAGGCACCAAACTGTTTGCAACTCAGACTAACATGAATGGTCATAATTGTCTAAAGGTTGTCTTTTTATGCATTTTATTGTTATGCGTTTGCGTTTCGTTTGCGTTAAAACGGGAAAGAAGAACGTTTTCTCCACCTATTTACCATTATTAACTATTCTGTTCTAAAGTAACACGACAAGTCAGAAAAATCGGATCGATCACGTGACTCTTATTCGACCATGCGGAAATTCTCGGAAGCCGACACGAAGATTTGTTATGTAAAAAAAGAGCTTATTTTTCCAACCATCTCGATAAGAAATCGGCACATTTATGTTTGATTCTTAAAGAAAGGGTGGCATATGTCAGGCATCTGACAAACGTTTTCGCTTAGTTTTAATACATAGAAAATGTACATATATACATATATGAACATATATTGCGCGTTTTAAACATCCATTTGAGCGACATTCTGCCTTTAAGCGAGGTTGAGTGATCGAAAATCAACATGCGCAATACTGGTTATTTCGAATTAAGCGAGTTCGAAGTATGGAGTTTTGACTGGTAGTTCTCCTTTAGAAATGTGTCTATAGGGAAATATATTATACATCTTTTTCTCTAGCCTATGTTTTAATACAACGCGTACTTAATTGTTAAGGGTTTTTAATTGGGTGTATTTTAAGTAAAATGCTACATATAACTCTGTGGTATACATTGTTAGGTAGGAATAGCATACAGTCCTCCTTTCCTGTTGACCATAATTGTCACCGTGGTTGTGAAATGAATATACTGTGGCATACTGGAGAAAAAATTTGACACGTTACTTTTATTTGTAACTGGGTAATAACATTAATATCCCCAAATAAGGGTCGGACGGAAGCAATGGTGTGATACAGTATTGATGTATTAGATATACGATGTTGGCCCAAGTCTCGCATTATACCGTGATTTATCGCGTTAGTCTCTGAAAAGACATTACGTACTCAGAGTAACAATTATACAGCGAGACAAGAGTTCTCCAAGGAATGAAATATGGAACTGGATTAAACTGGAGAAATAGAATACATAGCTAGGAAAGATAAAGGTCGATAACGGATAACCTTAGCAATGTTTAAAGAAACAGGCAAATGTTTACAAATAATGTTGGCCAAAGCCGGTGAATCGTTTGTAAGCCCTGCATGCAGGGCTGCCATAATTTGACACGAAAAATCATAAGATTTCCAAATTTGCGTTTTTCAAGTTTGATTTTACGAATCGTACCTTTACCCCATCGTATGTTTCTAGTTTTGTTGACACGTGACTACTTAAAGCAAGCTGGAAGTAAAGCAGAACGCGCCTTAAGGCGCATTCTGCTTTACTTTCAGTCTGCTTTAAGCTTCCATATACTAGGAAAAACAATCCGAAGATTTAGGAAAAATCCGGAGAAATGGCAGCCCTGCGCATGTGTTTGATTGACAGATCAGTCTCAGTTTAATACAATATTTATTACCACGGCATTGATTCCATGTAGGTGTTGCTAGGGCTTTTCCGTTTAATCGCAATGCAATATACTCAACTATAAAAAAATCGTAATGTTTAATTTTTTATTTTTAAATCGCAAACAGTTTTGAGTCTGATCAGACGCCGGGTAACCCGACGCTGATCAGGTTCAAAACTGTTTGCAAATGAAACCAATAGATTTTAGCCAAACGCGTTATTGGGAAAGGACAACGTATTCTCCACTGTATTTGTAATGGAAACACGGCCTTGGATAACAACAAAACATATAAAGAATAACGTTTAATACAGTCCATATCATCTAAAGAAACATGCTATAGAAAAAATAGAGCAAAATACTGTTTCACTTTCTGTTTAATTAGCAATACGTCTCTAATAGGCTGTCCAGGGCTATAGTTGGTATACAAACTGTTAGCAGTTTAGTTAACTAACAAGTGTACACTAATAATTGGGTTTCAAATTTTAAAGTCATTTGGCGGTTAATGGCGGGAAATGTTTCTGCCTCAAGGCTGGGGATGATTGCCGTCGCGCAGTAATCTAGAGTACCAGCGCGGATATATACAAATTGTACCAGAGTAATGATATTGCTTTTCTCAGTTACACGATTACGACGTCAGTCGGAGTGCCCGGGGCTACTTTAACAGGCGATATTGCTACGGCGTTGACGTTTAATTATTACCAATGTCTTTATAATAACAACGTGAAGACTTCCACGGGCGATGAGGTATTAATCACTACACTCTATTGTAAGGCCTTCAGATGCTACCTGACGGCGGGTGTCATAGAATATTGCATAACTATACACACAATATTATCGCCTTTTAATGCATTTAATATATTCCTCCACTAACGAAAATAGTTATTAAGTCATAAACATGAACTATACGAAATATTTGTTATATCCTAGCAGATGATGTTTTAGCAGACTGAAAGTAAAGCAGAAAGCGCCTTAATGCGCATTTGCATACTTTAAACTTGCTTTAAGAGTTCACCTGTTTTCAATACTAGTAGAAACAGGCTATGGTGTAAAGGGCTATACTGTATAGACTACACTGTGGTATGTGACCAAATAATAAAGAAGTATTAATGATTATATGACATGCTGTTTGTGGTAGTGCAAAATCACTCTGATCTAAATCTGATATATTGCTCCACGTTACGCTTCCACATATGTATGTTTTAACACATTCACTGCCATGACGTACGAAAGCCGATTAGTGTCACATAAAAAAATACATGCATAATTATCTCGTATTTCGAGATAACTATCTCGTTATAACGAGATATTTTCTCGTAATTACGAGATAATTATCTCGTTATAACGAGGTATTTTCTCGTTATAACGAGATCAGCCCTATCAGTATATTCCTTCACAAATCATTTAATAAACGTGAACATCACGACGATGGTCTGTTCCGTTAAGATTCTCTAGGAGCTAGAGCATTAATGCAGTGAAGCGAAAACATTCATTAAAGTTTGTGTAAACGTTATATTCATGTAGTGTGCACTTCAACATTTTGAGCCCTAAACACATGTATTTAAAGATTTGTAATAAAACTTCTCTTTTACAATCACCAAAACGAAGAATATTACGACCACCAAAACGAAAGCATCGGTTATATAAAAGACTCTTTTCAGCTTAAAGCAAGGTAAAAGGAAACTAGAAAGGTCCTAATAGGCTTTCTTGTTTCCTTTCACTTTGCTTTAAACATCCACTTTTCTTAAGCACTTAATAATTAATACAATTTAGTGGTCGTACTAAAGAGGTTCTACTGTATGTTCAAATCGTTCTGAAATTTGGTATTGATATACAATGGCGAAATATAAAATAGAAACGTATTATAGATTATCGCAAAGTCTATGTGGGTATATCTCCCAATTTTAGCTATGCTTTACCTCCAGCGTAGTCGTTGTTGTCGGGGTCGTCGTGAACGGCGTAAACAATTTTAAGAAAATAACTTTCATATCCCTTTGGGTATTCCTTTCATATTTCGCATGTGTGTGTATGTGGAAAAGACCTTTCCATGAACACAAAACAATGACCCCTGATACATTGCCCTTGAACTTAGGGCCCGCATGATCATCGTAAAACGGAATATTAAATATAAATACGTTGTGACATTTTCGTACTCAAGTTTTAATTCCCCGCTTATAAGACAGATGGCACCATAATTGTATAATAGTTTGACAATATATAGCTTTTGTAATGACATGATGAATTCCAAACTTGAGGTGGCAGGTTTGTGCATATTATATGAGTAAAACAACCTTAATATTCTGCGAGTAAACATCAACATTTTAATACTTTCATTGGCGGAATGGAGATATATTCATAACAAAACTTTGACCAATGGTTTGACCAAAGGTAATGGATATACATACAGGTTGACAATCTGACACACAGACGGACGCACGTATAGACACAGTGAGACAAAACCAACGGCCTCTCATGGTTTCACCGGAAGTATACAAATAACCATTATCATGGAGACCTATTTATTAGAAATCTTTGACCAATAGTGTGACAAAAGGTAACGACCGGTCGAACAGACAGATTGACAAACTGACAAACAGACGGACAGACTCAAACCAACGGCCCTTATGGTTTCACCGGAAGTTTACTTATAACCATAATATTCGTCAAAACAACTTAAAAAAGATCTCGTAATAACGAGATAATTATCTCGTAATAACGAGAAAAGATCTCGTAATAACGAGTTAATTATCTCGTAATAACGAGATAATTATCTCGTTATAACGAGAAAAGATCTCGTTATAGCGAGAAAAGATCTCGTAATAACGAGTTAATTATCTTGTTATAACGAGAAAAGATCTCGTAATAACGAGAAAAGATCTCGTAATTACGAGAAAATATCTCGTAATAACGAGATAATTAAGTATGCAATTTCTATTTTTATGTGACACTAATCGGCTTTCGTAATGACGTCATCTGTGATAAAAATTGATTGTCGTCTACTTGAATTATTCGAATTATTATTTTGAGTAAATTGATTGAAGTAAGTTTCTTTAAAAAAGTCGAACACTTTGGGTTCTGTTTAGATGTCTCCCTGTTTGCCTCCTCTTAAGATATTGAACTGAATTGAATCTATAGAAACCATGCGGAAATGTTCGCTATAGTAATGAGTCATTCGTAGAAAAATGACTCAATTAAACTTACGCATGCTATATAATTGTGATGTGCAACATTTGTCGTCTGCGAAAATTTGCAAAATTCATTTAGATCTATATGATTTTTTTTTACAGAAAATCATTTCATAGGCATAACCCTTTACTCCATATATACGCATTTTATCACATTTAATTAATTCATCCGTTGAGGAAAGTAGTTCCCCTGTATACAGTTATGACTATATATATCATAATAACTATTTTCTATATTCTAGCAAATGGTAGCTTAAAGAAGGCTGAAAGTGAAGCGGAATGCGCCATAAGGCGCATTCTGCTTTACTTTCAACCTGTTTTAAGTTGTCAACCGTCTGTTATATTAGAAGCAGAGAATTGGGATATGGGTTAAACACATTTTGATCTGGCTGAGACGCCGAGGTCGAGTTACTCGACGTCTTATCGAGACCAACACTGTTTGCAACAAATTTTCAAAAACAAAACACACCCAGCGTGCTGAATGTTGAAATGCCAATATTATACTTTAATCCATAATTCTTATCGAAGATCTTCGGCTCAATAATTGGCACCTCGAACAATGGACATCCACACGATCCAGCGTCTAGCAGTTTTGCCAACTGTCCGAGATCCAATCTCAGATAAACAAAATAAATGAAGTCTCACCAAACGACAATTTCCCCACCAAATGACGGAATTGGTCGAATTAAATATAATGACAGCTTTAGTCAGTGGATTAACTCATTGAGCCCTAGCGACAAGTGCACTCATCTTTTACAAACAGTGTACCGCCAACGGGTACATTTGTCCTTTTCAAATAATGTAGACCTAAGTCAAAGGGGTCCTTAAGGAGCCATCTGCTTTTGATCCACACTGTTTGTAATTTTACAATATACTGTTTGAAACATCCATAGATAGTCAAAAATGGACAATACTTTATTGGAAATTGAACATTTCTTTTTGAAGTTTTATGACTGAATGAGTAAAGTCTCTTATCAATTCTATAATTAATTTGAGAATGTTTCATGTTTAGAGTACTAATAATGATTGTCCCACTTACACCTTCGCTGCCGTGAAGTCATCTGAATTAAACAATTGTCGTCTGTTTAAATTTCTTTAAATCAAACTTTCGAGTATTTTGAATGAAAAGAAATATGAAAGTTTGGATCCTGATCAGACGCCGCGTTACGCGGCGTCTGATCAGGATCTAAACTGTTTGCAAAGCCCAATTGTACTCGGGATAAGGCAGGGAAGTGGTAAACAACAATGTTTGGATTCAGACCATACGCCGTGTAACATGATGCAAACTGTTTGTATTTTGGCGTGTGTTTCTGAAAATGGTTATTTGTCATTTTTTGATATAATTTAAGCAGATGGCAACTTTGGCACAGCGGACAATTCTTTAAAACTCAAAGAGTTAATTTCTGGGCAATCTAGTTCGCGAAGTGCAAGGGAATTTGGACATTATCAGATAAAAGAGAAAATTAAGAATGAAGTCGCGAAAATATGAGTGTAGCCCCTTCACTATCAAGCTCGACTACATTAATATTTAAAAACACAGTCAACCCTGTATTAAGCCACCGCTAAAATATTAATGAGCCGTGTCATGACAAAACCTACCTTATTGCATAGCAAACAGTGTAGATCAAGGCTAGCCACCGCGTCATTGACGCGGCGGTTGGCCTTGATCTACTCTGTTTGACACCCCAATAATCTAAAGCATTGCATTTAGCAGTATTTTCTATGGTATTTGGCATTGTAGACCACACTCAGATACAGAGCGTTGGATGACAACGGTGTTTGGTCTTTACAATGTTGCAATGTAATAAGGCAGGTTTTGTCATGGTACGGTTCTTATATAGTATTCAAGACATGCGGTAGCTTAATGCTTAATGCAGGACAAAAGTAATGCAGAATGCTTCTTTAGGGCCCATATGCATGTAGAGGTCACGTCTCTTTAAGACAGGGTTTAAATCGATGTCGTATATAATAGGATGGAATCTATTTGTCACTGGTAAATATGTACCATCAATATTGCATTTTTTAATTATTGAAACAATGCCATTTGATGTTTTTAATCATTCCAAAACATAATCTAAAACTGGAAAACAAATGTAATTGAACTTTTAAAAGCTAAAGATATTATAGTGGTACGAAATAATTGAAAGTCATTTCTTGCTCAAGTAATACGTTTTGTAATAGGAAATAGTGTTGAAAGGTGCATTTCTGCCTGATATATGTTGTTAACTCATTTTTATATACATGGCCAGGTATTGCAATATACTTTCCCTATGCGCTTGTAGCACGATTTCAGTATCAACAGAACATTACAGATATACAGTGCTCCCTCCCTACAACGCCCCCCCCCCCCCCCCCCCAACAACGACAACGATTCCGCTTGTCGTTGTTCCCGAAACAAACAAATAGTGTCTTACCTTTTAACGGCTGCAATGACGTCTGCTTAAAAGTGTCATCTCCTTTTTTTCTCAGTCACATAATGGACGTTTCGACAGAAGAAACATAAGGACGAGTGGTAAAAAACTTGATCTGAATTAAATCTGTTTAATTTCCCTTCCCACCGAACAACGCACACAATCTTTGTCTCCAGTTAGGTGTTGGTGTAGAGAGGGGGCACTGTACAAGGGCGATCGATAGACACTGCGGAGTTTGTCAATACATAATATAATGTCAAATGAAATATCACTCAGTGTAGACCTTGATGAGACGTTACGAATTTCGACGTCTCATCAGGATCTACGCTGTCGTTAATGTTTATTTGGTATGAACACTGTATGGATTCATGAGGAAACATGATAGAGTAGAGTTAATTACAGTATATCGTATAAGGTAGACTTTTATCTATGTTTGTGCTGTATCATGTCATGGTTTTAATTTCTATGTAAAACTTGAATAAATCTAGGGAGGAATTCCGTCTAAGGGAGACAACTGATATTGAGAAACTTCCCCCGTATGTGATATCGAGGTCGATAATCATTCGTCTGCAACTTTTTCAAGCTATGTCTATTTGCACAGTTTGGATACAGAAAATATGCCAAGTAACTCGACGTCTGATCCGGATTCAAACTGTTTGACAATGGCCAAAAGCTTCCAACAATTTAAATGAAGAAATATGTGACAAATTTTGCCGCCGACAATTTAAAAGCCGACGATATACCAACAGATGAAATATTAAAACTCCATGATCATTTTAGCCGACGGCTAACCATGTTTAGACGAACATGTACTAACTTTAACCCTTTACCTGATAGCATTGTTTCTAGTATTGAAGATATGTGACTTCTTAAAGCAGGTTGAAAGTAAAGCAGAATGCGCCCTAAGGCGCATTCTGCTTTACTTTCAGCCTACTTTAAGTTACCATCTGCTAGTATATAGAAAATATTTCTTATAGTACATATTCATGACAGTATAAAATGGAACTATTTTCTTTGGCGGATGAATAAAATGAATACGCTAAAAGTCGCTTCTATAAGGGAAAGGGTTAAACTAAAATATTACTCTTTCACCGCTGTGGCGTTATCTGCTAGTTACAATCGCGACTGTGGTCATGTCTCAAATTCAGATGTCAGTAATAACAAGTTTAAGAAACATTAATGCCCCCAGTCAGCAGCATGTTCGGTAATGTTATGCTTTTTGCAAAAGTAGGCCAAAGGTCAAGGTGTAGGTCACATATTAAAACTATTGGTATGTTTGGACAGTTTTTAACCCAAGAACGATACATACCAAGTATGGAAACCCTAGGCATATTGGTTCTAATGTTATAGACATTTAAATATTTTTTCAAAAGAAGGTCAAGATCAATGTCACAAGAGCAAACAGTTTGGCATGGTCGGAAAGATTTCGACAAAGGGAAAGCATCGGTCAAGAATAAAAGACCAAGGTGTAAAGGTGCAAAACTTACAGTCGAGGTTAATGACTTTGGTTAAAATTTGAAATAGGTCAAAGGTCAAGGTCACATGATAAAACAATTGATATGGTAGGAAAGGTCTTAACACAGGAAAGATACATGCCAAGAATGGAATACCTAGGCATATTGACTTAAATGTTATATGCATTAAGATATTTTTCAAAAGTAGTTCAAAAGTCAAGGTCACATGGCAAAATGTTGGTATTGTTTGAACGGTATCGACAAAAGGAAGGCAATTGCCAAGTATAAAAGGCACATGCAATAGTTAAAAGTTATAACCAAGGTTTAAGGGTTTGTTAAAGTTTGATTAAATAGGGTAAAGGTCAAGCTCAATTTCACATTGTAAACAAAATTGGAATGGTTGGAAAGGTATTGACACGAGCAATATGTATTAAATATTGGTTAAAATGTTATAGACATATAAATAGTTTTACAAAAGTAAGTCAAAAGCCATGGTCAAGGTAAGAAGCTTAAAATGTTGGCATAGTTGGAAAGGTTTTGACAAAAAAAAAGACACAAGTCAAAAATATTCGCTGCGAGCAGGGTTCGAACCTGCGCGGGAAATTCCCATTGGATTTCAAGTCCAACGCCTTAACTACTCGGCCATCACAGCTGCTTACCTTAGTTTGAAGAATCTGTTCAACTGAATAATATTACAATTGAAAGAATAACTACTTGAAATGTAATAAAAATGTACGCTGCGAGCAGAGTTCGAACCTGCGCGGGAAATTCCTATTGGAATTCAAGTCCAACGCCTTAACCACTCGGCCATCACAGGTGTTACATTTATCGTACTTAAACGATTAACATATATAATATTATGTATTAGATTGAGACATGTTTAGGTAGGAACTAAGTTACAGTCTTTGGTTATTGAAAGCCTAAATATATTGTTTGAAAGAAGAATGCAGACAACATTTTAAAGCAGACATTATTATCTCAATCAATCCTGAAACTTTTAACAGACAATTAATCTAGTTCTTTTTTACTACATTTGGGATAGGTTTTATTACACATTGCAAAATGACAAACAACGTAGACCCTGGCCAGAGGGTTTTCACTGTTTGTATAGGACAAGTATACGCTTCAAATGTACACTATTTGTTAATGCCGAAAATGCGTGTCGCTAGGATTCAATGTGTTAAATCTCAGGATATAAACACAATGTTAAATTATTAGATGTAGTCCTATATTACAGTATATTTTCATGAATCCAGTGGACTTAAGAACATGCAGCGTTACATATATGCTTTGGTCGTTCTCAATGGTCACTCCTTTGTGCGCCTTGAGGCGAGCGGGTCGTGGCGAGAGGTACTGTAGAGTTCACATACGTACATACAAAATATATTATAAGCAAAGTGGCCTCGTCGCCATTGCGATTGCAATGTTTATGCTAGTAATTTCATTTGTGAACATAAAGCAAAGATTGCCTTCTGTTACTTTTAGCAAGAATATGTTGATATACTGTAAATACCCAAAATATATTACATTTCACTCAAACTCTGTCAACTCAAACACATGGAATCATATTGACGAATATACGCATCCCTTAAAAACAGTTTACCTGAACAGAGTACACTTATCCTATGCAAACAGGGTTGACCAAGATCAGCCCTGCGTTCATTACCGCAAACCCAACAGAACCTCTCGCCACGGTCAGCTCGCCTCAGTGCACCCACAGGTACATGTGCCTTCAACATTGTATGCTTTTGTCGTTCTCCATGGTCACACCTTTGTGTGCCTTGAGGCGAGCGGGCCGTGGCGAAAGGTTCTGTAGAGTTCACGGTAATGAACGCAGGGCATATGTCTTCTAAAGGAGTCCTCTGATAAAGGTATATTTGCAATATATCCCAGATAACAATAAAAAATAGTCATAAATGGACAAGACTTAATTGAAAACTGGAATTTTACATTACAGATATCCGAGATGGGTTATACCGTGTGACAACAGCTGTGATGGCCGAGTGGTTAAGGCGTTGGACTTGAAATCCAATGGGGATTTCCCGCGCAGGTTCGTACCCTGCTCGCAGCGAATACTTTTACACGATTCGGGTGCAAACAAATATCTATGAACTATTTTCAAACGATTGTGATATTGGATATATCTAATAGTATTTATTTATAAACAGCGTCATAACTTTAAAATGTGTGTAATATAATAATAAATTATAACACATGAAGAAAGAAGGTGTTTACGCTGGAAGTGCAAACGTTTCCATTCACACAGCTGTAGAATCTCACTGACCCAAACATATGCATATTGTCTCCCGTACGGTCCGAACAGATCCTGATATTCGTACATTTTCGACAATAAAGATAAGAATTATTTTGTAAATCAAGTAGATGTAACAATCTGCAACAAGGTGTTAAGAGATATAGTATGATAGATCACATACTCTAGCTTATATTTATCAATATTTATCCACTTGCGTGCGCCAGAAAAAATAATAAGTTCTGTTTTCTTTTAGAATGTTTACATAGCGCATGAGATGTTGTTAAAAAGACGGTGACGAGTGATAATCATGTAGACCCTGGTCCAATCTTCATTTCTTTCAATACCACTGCTAATTATTGACCTTTTAACTTCTGTCAGGCGCAATATTTAATACTCATAGTTTGAAACAGAATGGGTCCGAATAATATGTAGTTCGAAGTTCAAACTGTTAGGCATGTGAATCGACGGGTTTTATGGTGATGTGATTTACAGACTTCGTAAGATTCTTGGACATATGCATTTGCAAAACCTATTTGTGAAACGTATTAGATTTTTCCTCAAAAAAGATTATGATCCAACTATATTGCTGCGCACTTCACGTTTGGTTATCGATCAATCTACAATTGATAACTATGCTTTCCTCTTTGGTTGTGCGACGACAGACAGGGCTTAGCACTACATGATGATGTATCTCTAAAGCCGTCTTTAACCGGGAGAGTTATGTCGGATTTTCATGCTTTGGTTTTTCTCTCCCTCTCTGTCGTACCCTAAACCCTCCCATGTCTTACAGTTACTCGTGACTACAGACTATTCGCTTGAGTACAATTTGACCGTTGCCATAGTGGGTTATTTTTAACACGGGCTTGAATGTTTAATTCTTTCCCGTGTTACTAATAATCCTGTCAGAGAATTTTGTTAGATGTTTTACATGTATTTACTTACTGTGCTGGCGGTCTTTTTGATTGTAAGGTTGTGGAACAGGGTTTATATTTTATGTACACTGTTCGTCTTTATAGGTGAATATAGGAGATAAGTGTGAGGTTGGGCGCCCCTAAACCCAGGTTTAACCCCCAGTGGTTGTTAATGGTTAATTTATAATTAATTATTGATTGCTGCTGACCGTACCAAGGCGGGCTCCTATGTTCACTTTGCTTTATGTTTGTCTTGCGTATTTTCTGTTTGGTGTGTGGGATTGCGTGTGTGTGTGTGTGTGTGTGTGTATGTGTGTGTGTGTGTGTGTTTGTTATGGTATGGCTGTGTGTGTGTTCTGCTTTAGAGATGGGTGTATTGTTTGTGTTGCGTTGCGTTTCCTGCTTGAGTCTTCTTTCGTATTTATTTTTCTGTTTCAATTCCCAAATTGCCAAAATTCGAATTCTGAAAATAAATGAAGGCGATTTTTTTTCTGAGCAGGCCATAATAAGGCTAGGTGGGTTGAAGAAGTCACTGAATGAGATGAACCTGGACGAGATCTAGATAATGAGACCTTTTCCACACAGTTATATACAGTGCTCCCTTTTCACTGCTGCAGTAAATTCTACTTAAAATTGTCGTCTGCTTTTTTTCTCAAAGTTGCGTACTAGTGGACATTTTTCCAAAATGAATATAACGACGAGTGACAAATAGATTGAATCCAGATCAGACGCACGCGGCGTCTGATATGGATTCAAACGTTTTGCAAATGTAAGTCAAATAAGTCTGAAGTTTCCCTCCCCGTAACAACTCCCTCCAAATAACGTAAACAATATTTATCTCCCACAAGGTGTTGTTGTAGAGAGGGAGCACTGTACCGATTGTAACGATTGGAGAAAAAAGATGTGTCCGGTGCATTACATAATTATAGAGTAAAAATAAAAATAAAAAATTCGCTGCGAGCAGGGTTCGAACCTGCGCGGGAAATTCCCATTGGATTTCAAGTCCAACGCCTTAACCACTCGGCCATCACAGCTGCTTGCGTACCTTTAATTGTATATTGTTATAATTGATACAATAGCTACTTGCAATGTAATAAACAATATTCACTCCGAGCAAGGTTCCAACATGCCTTAACCAATCGGCCGTCACAGCTGTTAATTTTATTGTATTAAAACGATTGGCAAAGAAGCTGAACATGGTCGCTGTGATTATATCCGGCAAAGTCTCCATAGTCGTGTAGTTTCAGTAGGAGCTTCAGAGGTCATTCTTTCTTCATGGAAACAGGAAACAAGAAAGCAATACAGTCTGGCATGGAGGAAGTGGTGTTTTTGGTGCGGTAGGAAACAAATTAATCCAATTCAACCAACTCAATGTATAGTGATTTCTTATCTGCATTGGTTACATAGTGACAGAAAATCTTATTCAGTTTTGAATACACACACATCAATTTTACTTCAAACATTACCTTTCTTTGAGAATTTGAGGTGTTCGGACCCCTTTTTGAATTGTAAGTTTATGAAAGGTGTTTTAATCTAAAAAAAAAAAAAAAACAGTACTAAAACCCCTAAGTACTGATTTACCTGGGACGTCTCAGTGGTGCTTAAATACTAAAAGACTTTGTTTCCACTGAAGAAGTTGACTCTGAAGATGCTTACATTCAAAACAATGGAGCTGGTAGCTTTGGCTTGTGCTCCAAGAGCACAGTCTTTAGTGTATCAGAATGTAGATTATATGAACGTTAGAAAGAATGATATAACGTGTTGGTTTCCTTACCTTTTGAAGATATCTAAGGTCGGGCAAAACTGTCAATTATGTTTGGAACATGTACCAGAGGAGAAGCTCTGTGTTATGCATACTGTATTATTTTATATGAAAGTAACAGATCAAGTAAAGTATGGTTATAACATAAATTCCCATATCTTATAACATAGAGACGACGTTCAACCACTTATTCCGTCTCACTAGACATAACTGGCATTAACAAACAGCTTGGATCAAGATCAGACACCAATATTGATACAGGTATCAATGTCTCTTCCGTTAACAATTTCACTACCAAGTTTTATCGCCTGTTTTTACAATATTACCGCAAAAATATCGTTTACATCGGAGGTGTCGTCTGCAATGTTTTTTTAAAGTCAGCTTAAGGGCTGGTTGTACTGAAGAAATGTCGATATACGAATGTCAAACAGTTTGGATCCTGCGTAACGCGGCGTCTGATCAGGATCCACATTTATTGCAAGGTCACCTTTTGGTGCCGTTAGCAGTGAAAGAGTTAATATGATATTGAGTTTACATCTTTACAGACTAGAATTGTTAAACATACAGTGGAGAATACGTTATTCTTTCCCGTTTAAACGCAATCGAAACGCAAACGCATTGCAATAAAATTAAGAAAATAACAACTTTTTGCTGATTTCAACCTGGACGGCAAACAGTTTGGAGCCTGATCAGACGCCGGGTTACCCCAAACTGCATTTGAAATAATAGGTTGCGCGAAAACGCGTTTATTGAGAAAATATGACGTTTTCTCCGCTGTATATCGTCTATAGCCGTCTGAAACATTGTACCGGTTGCACAAAGAAAATTAGATTAAAACTAAGAACTTCCAGAGTTTCCAATCTGCCTAGCAGTCATTTAAACACTAAACAAATATATTCTACCGAAAAAGTCGTTTTCTTTTATCCTTAAGTTGACCATTTTCTTATATTATAGAAGATGATGTATGATAAGATTGGCAAACAGTACCGCGTAACGTGCGACGTCTAGTAGGGGTCTGACCTGTATTGCAAAAGTCTAGAAAACTAGTTTCCCGCAACCAAAGGATTAAGCTATTTGGGAAATTGGGCTATTAATAATATGACGGTCTTGTAGTCCTAAGGGTAATTTGTAAATCTTTTGGCGCGAGCTGTAGAGACTCGTTGGCGAATTAATACCGGGGCCTGATTAACTCCGTTTGTTTCGAAGACATGTTTTCCATTTAAATAGCATCACTGATTATCAAAGCAGCGCTATTAAAGCCAAATACTCACAGTTTAAACCCTTTTCATTCAATAAAATGTTTCCTATTCAATATACACGAGAACTAAAGGTTTATTATCAGTACTGTCAACTCTTACCATGCTAGCGGAATATATATCATACAGTGATTACCTTTGCAAACAGTAACGCGGCGTCTCATCAGAATCCAAACTGTTTGACACTCTGGCCAGGCTGTTTTGAAAAGAAATTTTGAGGTTTCTATTTTTAGAACAATAGCAGACGACAACTGTTGCAGACGAAAACATTACCAAGCATGCAAAGAGTTAAGAAAGCATTGTTCATTTTTTGTAGTAAGAATTTATGTTTCCTGCCGTCTATTATGATAAAATTTGTTTTTAATTTGGCTAAGCTATGGTTAAGCTAAACTTCAATATTTGCAAATAATAATAACCATGTCACAATTGGACAAACGTTGAACGGACATCCGAGTAACAGCATCCACATACAGGAGCTACTATTCCTTATCCTGCTGTAATATCGTCTGCTTTAAAATTGTCCTCTACAAAATTTGTTAAATTCAGATTAATGCCTTTTAGTATAGACTCTACACATGCCCTGTCACAGTATGGATCCAGATCAGACGCCGCGTTAGGCTGTATCAGATCAGGATCCAAATTGGTTTTTCCCACAAAAACCAACAACAAGAACTGTCACTGTAAGATGACAATGCCCCCGAACTGATGCTTTGATCTATTATTTTATATATTATAATATCATTTGTAGGAAGTTATGAGCAATGTTAAAGTTTTCCGTCAAATTTGTTTCTAAAGGTCAATGTTATTGAGGGGTCGAGGTCAAATAAGTATGTGTCAGCTAAAAAGTCTTGTCACAAGGGGGTTGTGTCCAAGTATGAAGTAATTCCATTGACTAATAAGAAAGTTAAAGTTTTTGAAAAAATCAGATCCTCAAAGTCAAGGTTATTGAGGAGGCAAGGCCAAACAAGTACATGTCAACTGAAAGGTTTTGGCACAAGGGATGTTGTGTCTAAGTATGAAGTAAATCCATTCACTAATAAGGAAATTATAGCCAATGATAAACTTTTTGGAAAAAAAGATCCTCAAGGTCAATGTCATTGAGAGGTCAAGATCAGAAAAGGTTTAGGTCAGCTGAAAGGTGTTGTCCTAAGAGGTGTTTTATCCAAGCATTAAACAATTTAGTTCAGTAATAAGGAAGTTATGAGCAATGTTAAAGTTTTCGGGCGGACTGACAGACGGACGGACAGTTTAAAAACTATATGCCTCCCTTCGGAGGCATACTAACAAAAACAAGAGGACCAGAATGGCCCTTGATCGCTCACCTGACTATGATGACACTAAGCTGGGTCAAGTGATTTCAGAAAAGAGGGTTTATCGCTAAAAGCGAAACTGTTATCAATGTATCGTATATATGTACATACATTTATTATATACCTATCTACAAAACAGGCAAATACAAGCCCCACAACCTTTTTCCGTATCAGATGGTCCGTATCAGATGGCATATATGGTACACGGTATTGCCGGGACTACTTTTATGCTACACAAATTATACACAATCTATGTATATAAAGACTATGTGCGCGTGACGTTTCGGAATTCCCGATTTTTATGCTATTTTTAATAACAAGACCTTGAACTTGCTTACGTTTTTTCCGTCTGCTGTCAAACAAAAGAGAAAATGGAAGGAATGAAAAGTAATTACGGGAACTTCCAAATAGAATTAAGCTTAAAACAGTTCAAGTCATACTCTAATACGCTTAAATGAAGGTTATTTGAGAAAAGAACACTGCTCAATCGAGCCGATAAAAAAATGGCGGACTTCTAGCGGTTTAACATATGCATATGGTTATTCGGTTGAATATATAGCGTTTCGCAGATATAGTCCCGATTTTAAGCTACTTTAAATGAAATTTTATAGAAAATAAATAAATTGAAATAAGGTATATAATAAAAGGAACATCACCACAGTGTGTGATCCGGGCTCTTGTATCAGTTCGAGTTGGCTGTGTATTCCAGATCACACGAGAGGCGAGCCCGGATCACACACTATGGCGATATTCCGTTTGTATCATAAAAGTGGTAATATATCAAGGGAATACTAAATTATTCTGTCAAATACGTTTTTTTTAAATGAATTATTCACGAGAGGATCATATATGCGTCGCAAATTAGAAGCCTGATGGCTGATAGTCGATGTGCCAATTTAAGCTTTTTATCTCAGAAATATAATGTTATAAGTGATTTAAGTATGTTAACATGTAAATACATGTAGTTATATTGCTATTGAAATGCATCAAAAGGCAATATATGTTTAGCGTTTCTTAAAAGTAAAGTTAAGAAACTACTTTATATAACGTGGATGTAGTCCTTTAAAGTTTATTATGCTCTTATCGATACATGTAGCTTTACACATTAGGAGCGAAGCGATAATACGCAGTGCACGAGTAGCCCGTGCACGAATTATGACAAAGCGTGTTATTGGAAAACAATCGTTAGGAGCATATATGTATATAGGGGATTAGTTTACACATATAACTCACGCTCTTGTGTTTTATCGGTTTGAATGATATGTTCCTAACTCATATGTTTATTGAGAGCTGACAAGAAAAGGCCTTACAATTTTAACATCCAAGGTGGTTATGTTTGCCATACTTGTGGAAAGATATATTCAATGAAACAATTTAAAACGACACATATCAGAATCACATGAAGTTGTTATATTTTGGAACTGTTCCGAAACAAAATGTAAAAGTGCATTTGTGCGTAGAAGTTATTTCGTCAGTCACTTAGAGAAATGCCACAACATATCAAGGATTGAAGCCAGAGTTATGGCAGTAAGATCAACACAACACTGCCAATCTAAAGACACTAAAGTTGGGGAAAAGACTTAGTTTGAGAACATAAGTGATGAAGACAGCATTCTAGACATGATTGCGAAAATAGACACCTTGGAAGATGAACCCTTGAAAGAAACATCCGAATTTGTTGATCAAGTACTGGGCGATCTAGGTGAAAACAACAACAACACACGTGATACTTACTGTCCGGAAACAGAGTCCATAAGTGATATTAGCAGCGAGTTAGAGGTCGCCGGGGAAGTAAGATAGGATACAAGTGTTGTTTGTGGGGAATGTGAAAGTGTTTTTGTCGGAAATAGTGAAAATAAAGTTACAGGAGATAATGTTTGTAGCGAAGGCGAAAAAAGTGAAAGTGAAAGTCAATGTGGAAATACAGATAAAATTGTAAGTGAAAAGAGTGAAAGTGAAATGCATTGTGGAAATACAGATAAAATTGAAAGTTGAAGAAGGTGAAGTGGAAGTAGCTCGGACAAAGTGAACGACACAGCTAGTGAAAACAGTACAAGTTCAACACAACAAGTTCCAGAGGATAATGACAGTGACGTCATTATCATAAGTGACACCGATAGAATTGTCACTTGTAGAACTGTAACAGGATTTTTTGAGAATACATTGATTAAAACAACTGCATGCCGGGACAATGAAAAGGTCATGGTTACCCATAGATGTACAAGATAAAGCACCACAATGTCGACATTGACCCAGGCCGGCGACCCACGTACCAGAGGGCCGTTTCATAAAATTTCGTACGACAAAAACGATCGTAAGTCAGATTTTAAAGTCTCAAAAGATATTTATTTCTCTATCTAATCCTGTCTTGTCACATCTTTTTGGAATCGTATTGAAAAGACGATTCCAAAAAGATGTTACAAGACAGGATTAGATAGAGAAATCAGATATTATATGTATTTTAAAGTTTTGACTTACGATCGTTTTTGTCTTACGAAGTTTTATGAAACGGGCCCCAGAGGAAGAGGAAGAATTCGACAACAAGGTGCTAAATCTACAGTGTACCACCAGTCATTCTACCCAAGAACAATCAGAGAGTGGAATCAACTTCCTACACTCATCACAGACACTAATGCCAGCGAGGACTTCGTAGCCGCCTTAGACAGTTTCGTCAGGGGTGGCTCAATCGTCTTCGTAGCGTTATAACAACAGGGTGCTGTATATAGTTTTAAATTGTAAAAATAGATAGTTTATCTCTGGAAGATGGTGGCTGTCCATCACTCAACGCAGGTCAACCTTACAGTCTGAAGAAGACTCATGACCTAATACTAGAAGACGAAGACATGAACAATGTCACTACAAGATCGTTAAAAATGATGACTAGATTTATATTACGTGGTGCATTTCCCTCATACCTTAGATGGAATTCATTTTTGTAATGTTCATTTTCATATACTTTGAAATATAATATGTGTGTTCTTGTTCTTTGGTCTGTGGGGAATGTCGCGATTATCGCGATTCAAAAGAATAACTGTTGAAATTAGTTGCAGATTAGAAAAATCTCATGTTTATTCTTTGCATTGCTCCTAATTGGTTGGTATGGTTGGCCCAGGTGCAAAAATGCAAAAGTTATAGTTCTTGGTTAAAGTTTAATTAAAAATATCAAAGGTTGAGGTCAAGGTCACATGGTCAAATAAATTTGTATGGCTGGAAAGGTCTCGACACAAGAAATATACATATACAAGATAAAAGACATGGACCTACTGGTATAAATAATATAGCTATTTAAAGATTTTTTCAAAAAGTAGGTCAAATGTCAAGGTCAAATTCATAAGGTCAAAAAAGGTTTGTATAGTTGGAAAGGTCTTGCTACAGGGAAGACACATGTCAAGTATAAAAGACCCATGTGCATAAATGCAAGAGTTATAGCCAAGGTTAAGGTTTTTGGCAGAGTAAGGCGGACAAACAGACAAACAAACAAACAGACAGACAGGACAAAAACTATACGCCCCCGAATCGTAGATTCTGGGACGCCTAAAAAGGGATTATATACATATTATGTCTGGTGTAAAAAGTATCACTACAGTTTATCATAAAAGGAATTAAATATGTAAAGGTGAAAACAAACTGGAATTCTTCTATCCTTTCAATGTTGTAAAAAAGCTCGCTACATTGAAACTGATCAAAGCAAAGCAAGGAATAAACATGGAACAGTAATGCCTTTGAATTGCGTATTCTTTATACGAGTTGTAAATTTTACTGATGTTATAAGGAAAATACGCCTCGTCTTACTGGCTGCCATGTTTCTTTTAGCTAAATCATTTATATTAAGAAATCTGGTAGAGATTTTTTTTTAAGATCTGGTAACCTAGATATGCTATGAACCAGCACAATTTCAACAAAATTAGTAAAAGACCTTTGGAAGTTATACCATATCAAATCTCAAAGCTCCGACTATATTAGTTTCATAAAAGAAATTGTTTGAAGATTTTACTATATAATTCTATGTAAAACGTAGACCCCCAGGGCGGGGTAATTTTTTACCCAAAGGTCATAATATGAATATTCTTGATAGAGGATCAGTAGATGATGCTATGTGCCAAACACCTAAGCTTAGTCCCTTGTGATTTTAGATAAGAAAACGTTTTGAGAGTTCACTATATAAACCTATGTAAAAATGTGACCCCCCTGGGTCGGGTTCATTTACGACACCCAGGGGAAAATCTTGAACAAACTTGATATAGTTCCTACAGATGATACTATATGCCAAAAATCTAAGCTCTGTCCCTTTTGTCTTTTGAGAACGAGATGTTTGAAGATTTTCCCCAGAGACCTTCCTACTTTGCCGTAGTTCTGGGGCTTAATTGTCAAAGGGAATTGTTTCTGTTTATTAGACCGAGATTGTTCCCTCTGCCAAGAACTAAAAGGAAGGCAGGTCGGTGGTTTTGATCCCATACGCTGCTGGTCAACGAATGGGATTAACCGAAACCATCTTCCTGAAATCATCATCATTTCATTTCATCACCCCTCATCAATCATCGGCGCTATATGACCTATTTTGTGTCGCAGTGCCGTAAAACCCAACTCATCGTTTGAAGATTTCACTATATAACTCTATGTAAAACTGTGACATCCGGAGCGGGGTCATTCTTTACCCCAGGGATATAACTTGAACATTTAAAGAGGACCTGTAGACGATGCTTTGTGCGAAACATCTAAGCTCAGTGTACTATGGTTCCAGACAAGAAGAGTTTTTCAAATTCTCATTAAAAAAAACATTTTTGCTCCGGTGACCCAGCTATGCAACAGATATGTCAAATACCTCTAGAAGTTACATCATGCTAAATAACAAAGCTCTGACAGTATTGGTTTCAGAGAAAAAGACACTTCACTATATAACTCTAAATAAAACGGTGACCCCTAGGGCGGAGTCAATATCGACTCCGGGTTAAAATTTGAACAATCTCCTCATGTTTTCATGAACTGAGAGTAATAAAAGAAATTCGATTTGAATTTGATAGAAGACTAAGCTCTAAGCTCTGTGGTTTTGACAAGAAGATTTCTTAAGGTTTTTTGTCACTTTGGCTGCCATTGAAACCAGAGTTCTGCATTGTTTCAAATTCTATGAACAGCTTTGAAAGAGCTTGACCCAAGGAACATTCATGTGAATTTTGGCTGCAATCAGGCAAGTGGTTTTGAAGAAGAAGATGTTTGAAGAAATTGTTGACACACAACGCACGACACACGACGACGGACGCCGGACAAAGACCGACCACAAGCGCTCACATTGAGCACTTTTTGCTCATACATGTATTAGCTGAAAACAAACAGTGAAGTCGCAATTATCATGCAAAGGGTAAATAAAGTCATAAATGTCCAATGTCTTACACGTCCTCGTTGGAAAAAAATATGCTCATGAAAAGCATTTTTAGTTTGTGAATTAAGATATTGGTTAATACAAATTCTGTAGGTTGTACAACATTCTCTATTCTGCCATTGACGTTTTTGGCTGCTTCGATATTGACGTCTATATTTGTTTTCCAAAACACCCAATGGGGAAACAAATTGTGTGCGTTTTTCGGAGTTGTTATTGGACGGGAAATTGACTAACATTTTCAAACAATTCTAAGCATACGATATTGCAGCCGTTGTAAGGTTGTTTTGTTTGGGGAACAGCAACATGCGTGTTGTAAGAAGTGAATTGTTGTGGGGAGTGAGCACTGTATTTATATTTGGATTCAACCACAACTTAAAATGTGTGTTTTGTAATAACATGTAAACCTTTGCAAAATGTAATCAGCTGGACGATGTCGCAATACAGCCTTATTTGTAAACATTATAAATCCACAATCATAAAAAAATATGTAGTATTTTGTTTAACAAAAATTAAATTTTACATCTCAGTGTCAAGCAATAATTGTGGCACAGGGACAAAACATCCAGTAACTTAGCGTCTGAAATAAACGCATTTCACCATAACTGCAACACACGTATTACAAAAATGTTTAGTGCTGCTTTCACAATGGCACTAGGAATGTGTTGAAACAAGCTTCTTGCTTCTCAATTAAAAATGCAAAACACAAACGATGCTTTATTTATCACTTCTGCGATTGGAGAGCGTCGCGCGTGAAGGAGATGCAATTATCTCTCCCCGAGAATTCCCCACTGCCACAAGGGGTGTTTGGAAATCCGTTATATCAAAAGCCAGGCTCTTGCAATTTAGATGCTTGTTTTTGCATGATTATGTTTCTGTGTGCTACTTGAGCATTGAAAAATACTGGGCTCCCTCTCTATAACGACACCCAATGGGAGACAAAACGTTTTGCTTTGTTCGGAGAGAATCGTTATAAGGAGGGAATTGGCTTATATTTGCAAACAGTTTGAATCCAGATCAGACGCCGCGTAAACGCGGCGTCTGATCTGGATTCAAGCTGTTTGTCACTCGTAATTTGGTATTTTTCTGTCAAAATGTCTATTATGTAACTTTGAGAAAACAGACAATTTTTAGCAGACAATAATATAGCAGACGTGAACAATTATGAAACGGCAAGTGTTGTTGTAAGAAGGGACTCGTTGTTGGGAGGGTCGTTGTAGGGAGGGAGCACTGTAGCATAAAAAACTTATAGTCATGGCCTGGACTGCTCCCCGGATTACTAAACATTTCAGTGCAATTCTTATATCATTTTGAAATCTCGTTTGATACATACTCTCATGATGGAAGTCAACCAGAATATTCAGAACCAGTAAAACCTCCCTATAACGACCCATAATGTGTGTTAATGATCTGTTATTAAAGGCAGGTTAGTGCATAAAGCAAGTTGAAAGTAAAACAGAAAGCTCCTTAAATTTTTATTACCGGTATCTATTTCAGAAGCTTTTGAGTTACCGTCAAATAATATTTGGTCCAAATTTATGTTAAGAAATACATGGATACTCTTCACTATATTCTGGTTGCTTTACATTTGTTAGTGTCGATAATTTTTTAACTGGCACTCATCACTTTCCGTCATCTTTCGTCGATGAAGTCTGGATTTTCCGCTGAATATTTTGATACAAGTCAATAAGTACTTAGCAACATATACTACACACCAGGGGTCCGTTTCATAAAACATCTTACGACAAAAACGATCGTAAGTCTAATCTTAAAAATACATTTAATTTCCGATTTCTCTATCAAATCCTGTCTTGTGACACCTTTTTGGAATCGTCTTTTCAAGACGATTCCAAAAAGATGTCACAAGACAGGATTAGATAGAGAAATAAATAATAATTTAGACTTTTATAATCTGACTTACGACAACATTTGTCGTAAGAAGTTTTATGAAACGGGCCCCTGTAATACGGGCAAAATAGCTCAGTGGCATGTGTCGCCGACTCGAAGGACAGAGGTCGTGGGTTCAAAGCTAGGTAAAATCTAATGTAAATTCGCCATTAAGTTGTTTTCTTTCTTTCATTTCGAAACCCTATATTTTTCATTTTGACTTTATTCTCTCTTTATATCAGAATCTACGTAAAATCTACTTTATAGCGAAATGAAAAGTAGCACAGTGCGCTTCTAAAGAGCGTTTTATGTAACGCGTACAGTAGAGTGCTTTCAGCAGTAATGTTGGATTTCATTACTTGTACGTCTTTATTTTTTGTGGAAGACAAGTCTAACTGTACAATATCCACATAAGTATGCGTCTACACGACAAAACTATTCAAAGAAAATATATATCGAAAAAGTCTAATGTATATAAAACTACCATGACGGGGTCGAACTCACGACCCTGATATTGGTAGTACGGTGATTAAACCACTGAGCTACTATCGACTGTGTAACATATTATGATGTACAGTCATTATTCAGCGACTAAATCTCCAATTGTTTTCCGGAAGATAAAAATAACTTACGGAAAAAGACGAAATATGCAAAGAGTGCCAATTCAAACATCATCGACAATACCTTTTAAGTTTAATTAATAAAAGCAATTACATGTATACCGAGAAACGAAATCGGCCCCGTACGTTGCTTGTCATTATAGACGTTTATTCACAAACTAACTGCATGCTTTGCATGAGTTGTTTATACACGTGTCAATTAGTGGTATATAGGTAAAATATGAAATAGATTTAATTTCAAAAGGTGCGAGGATTTTATGTGTCAGCCAGGTCATTTATGTTTATGCTTGCCACAACTGACCTTTTGTCGTCATCAGTTCATTTACATATCCATCCACCCATAAATAACAACAAACGTTCATCCTTTCCATTGGTTTTGTAAGAGTCGTAAAACCAATTCTGTATGAGTGAAAGCACCTGGTTTGAATGTGTTCCTTAATGCAGATTCAAATGTACATTGGTTTCAGATAATAGGGGAATTTTGTCGCAAATTTTAAATCGATAGCGTTGTCGATGAATATAAATATGCGCCTAAGTTGCTTAAAGAAACCTTACCCTAAAAAAGCTGTCGTTTGGGTGGTTCGAAGTATCCATGCGCATTGTAAATGTATATGACGATTATATCACTGTAATTATATATTACATTGTGCTGATTTATATGTTCCGCAGAACAATGTGTTTGTGTGAACGAATATGAGTGTATATTCTATGTGTATGTATATGTGCAAACATATGCATATATAATAGGCATATGTTTGGACGTGAATGTGTCCGTGTATGTGTATGTGTATACCTATAATTTTATGTATACCTTTTAATATGTGCCTTAACGTTATCGCGCGTCTATGTGTGTATTAATGCGAGGCACCAGTCTAACTGGAATTCTGGGTAGTCTGAATTAGAAGGCAGTGCAGATCCTGATCAGAGGGCTCTATAGGAGTCCTCCGATCTGGGTCTATACTGTTTTCAAATATAATGAGTATTGTTAAAATAGGTCAACAGTTTTGAAAGAGTTATCTGCTCTATTTCTTTTCTTTCTTTCTTTTCGTTTGCTGTCAATGTTTGTCACTTTATATGTACATGTATTTTTACGTCTGTACTGTTTGTATACTGTTACAATGTAATTGTATGCTCTCCTTATCTGGAGGTAATAAAGAATACTATTATTCTTCTTATTATTACTATAATACCCCTGTCCCGCACGGCTTTAAATTCTTCACCTTCACCATCACTCGTGCACTAGACGTCGACCGACTATAAGTTATCTTACTTTGTAGAATACTTATTTGTACAAAAATTTGGAGAACTGTTACACCATTGCCTGGTAAACTTTATATTTAGAAATTTAATGTTTTACAAACTGTATAAGAATTAATGCTTACGGAAACTTGTCTTTGTACGCTTTACATTTCCACTTAATTGAAACAAATTTATTTGTTTATCAAGACTTGGTTTTAACCCGTTTCAGGCTGTCTTCTTTATACATGTGTACAACTACAAATAAATTAATGATATACAGTGGATTATAAACGGGACTATTTCAGAAACAGTCGGTAAGTCACTCTATATACACATTACCAGTTGACAGTGCGATACAGAGTGATGTATTTAGCTCGAGACGTTTTTGGCGGAAATAGCCGATCTGACGAGCGCCTTGGCGCGAGTCTGATCGGTTGTTTCCGCCAAAAACGTCGAGAGCTAAATGCAACACTCTGTTGCGCACTGCCAACTGGTGATGTGTTTATTATATGCATTGAATACAACTAAATAGTCGTTTAAATCATTTTATATCCAAAATTTATTAGTTATTTGAAGCAGAACAAGACTTTTTGTATGTCACAAAGAATAACGCGGAACTCGTACATGTACGTAAATGACGTCACGTCAAATCGAAAGCGACGTCAGAGTAAAATACAAAGTGGCTGATACAGACTCTTGTATTTTACTCTGCAAATACACGCGGAAACGCTCGATATCACTCGAAGGCATATAATAAATTTATTTATTTGCCGGAGTTGTTTTGCTTTTATAAGATGTGTCTGTCATTTTTCTCATGTCACTTCCGTTAGTCGTCTTGTTTCATTGTTGTGTGAAATTAATCGTATAGAATCCTTGCCCGAAATATTATTTGTTTTCGTTGTTGGCAAGTCTATTATGTTGGTTTGTCTGCTTGCTTTTTGTTGTGAAAGTAGGTCATGATAGTATCATGTGACATTCCCATGTAGCCATAATGTCATAGGTTCCACGAGATCCTGGGGAATATCGCGAGAATGTTAGTGCACACCTATCTACTCTCACTTTGTTACATGACAATGAACCAGACAGACGTCTTAAAAGAGCCCATGCTCCGAGGTTATAAAGCGTTATAGTTGAGTCTGAGTGTGTTCCCAAGCATTTGATTGATTTGACAAATCAAATGATTGGGAACGAGTTTACACTCAAGTCAAAAACTTTATAACCTCGGGGCCAGTAGTTGGTGCAGCTCAGATACCGGGAAACCGAAGACTTAACGGCAGGCGATACCAGAGGGAGACCACTGGCCCTGATACTGTAAGGTAACCATTTGAGGACATTTACTTTACTGAGACTGTATGAGAATATAACGGCAACCGTCAGGAAAACCAAGACTCTAGCCAAATCAGCACAGTTCAAGGTAAGTAAAATGAAGGACGACATTATTCAACTAGAAAGGGAGAACCCTGAACTAATTAGACAAGTACAAAACCGAGATCAACAGTTAGCAGCCTATGACAAAGAAGTGAACAATCTCATGATATGTCTGGATGCAAGTAAATAAGAACTTAATGTCATAAAAGACCAAATAGAGGACTCGCAATTGTGCCTAGCCTCTCGGGCAGAAACTGTTTCAACGTCATCAGAAGTGGCTGACACTACTACCAAAAATTAAAGCAGGATGATAAAATATAAATATGTGTCATGTTTAGTTACTATTAAAATATACTATTAAGTATCTTGTTACTTTGTTACTTCTGTAGGTCAAGATTTTAGCCCATAATGGTAAGCTATGAGTGCGTTAAAATTGGAAAAGTACTTACAGAAACCTTTTGAGTTGCAGTCTTTGACTTATAAGCCTATTCTTATTGGAGATAGTAAAGTTTGTTATTTGTCTAGGCAGTTCGCACGTGACAAATACGACTTTCACTTTAAATTTCTCTGTAAAGGTGGAGCTACTTTCCGTCAACAATATTATTTTGTTGAACGGCAGATTCGCTTTTAAGCAAAGGAAAAGGCAGTGTTTTTTATTTTTCTAGGTACTCGTGACCTTACGGTAAAGAGCGGTCGTTTTATCCAACTTAGATCAATAAACTTTTCAGTGCTTATGGAAGTAGGATTGTATTTTTAGAAGTGCCCCTTATTCGATCGTCAGGTGGAATACCTGTAAATGTCACAGGCCAACATCAGACTTCGTTGAGCAGGACAAACTGTTACAATCCAAGATTGCCCTGGTCAACGAGTATATCAGAGACACAAACGCTTCAAATTTGGTTGCATCTCCACTTTTTAGGAGACCAATTTTAAGGTGTCACAAAGGCGTTTGGAGGTACACCACTATTTTCAGTTTGTGCGCTGATGGCGTACATCCTTCTCCATTTTGGTTGAGGAGTTAACTTACACCTGTTAAGAGGTATTGTCAGAATTGCAGGTGTTTGCCGTTGGTTGTGGATCTTTGATGGTAGAGGCACGACTCTTATCTCTTTTGAAGCCAATTGGTGATGCGACTCCGTTATTCCAGTTTCCAACTCTACCGATACCTCAAGGTAATGTTATCTCTCCAATACCATTGATTTGTTAAATCCACCTGTGTAAATTTCATTTGTTTTCATTTCATTGTATATATTTTGGGCGATTATTTTGCAGAAGAAGATTAGCTGCCTGGATATGGGATACTTCCCACAAAGAAAAGCCCCCATCAGCTTTATTCTGTCTTAGAGAACATACAGGCCCTGGAGCTGGGATATCGCCATAATGAGACAGCAGATTTTCAGAAGATGAGCTTCCTCGATATGGGATACTCCACACAAAGCCCCATCGTCTGATTCATTCTGGCTTAGAGGACACACAGGCCCTGGAGCTGGGATATCGCCATTATAAGACGGCAGATTTCCAGAAGATGAGCTTCCTTGATATGGGATACTCCCCACAAAGCCCCCATCGTCAGCTTCATTCTGGCTTCGAGGACACACAGGCCCTGGAGCTGGGATATCGCCAGTATAAGACGGCATATTTCCAGAAAAAGATGAGCTTCCTTGAAAGGGGATACTCCCCACAAAGCCCCATCGTCAGCTTCATTCTGGCTTAGAGGACACACAGGCCCTGGAGCTGGGATATCGCCATTATAAGACGGCAGATTTCCAGCAAAAGATGAGCTTCCTAGATATGGGATACTGTCCACAAAGTCCCATCGTCAGGCTACTCTGGCTTAGAGGACACACAGGTCCTGGAGCTTGGATACCGCCATAATGAGACGGCAGATTTTTAGAAGAAGATGAGCTTCCTAGATATGGGATACTGCCCACAAAGCCCCATCGTCAGGCTACTCTGGCTTAGAGGACACACGGGTCCTGGAGCTTGGATATCGCCATAATGAGACGGCAGATTTCCAGAAGAAGATGAGCTTCCTAGATATGGGATACTGCCCACAAAGCCCCATCGTCAGCTTTATTCTGTCTTAGGGGACACACAGTCCTAGAGCTGGGATATCGCCATAATGAGACGGAATGTTCCTCACTCTCTGTGTCAGAATGATATAAAGAGAGGAACATTCCTCTATTAGACTAGTGGTCAATTGTATGAGGAGAGGAATGTTCCTGTCTCTGTGTTAGAATGTTATAGGCAAATTCCTTTATTTGACTAGGGGTCAATGTTCCAATTACACCAGCATAGATCACTCTGTACATGTGAGCCCAACTGCACACTCTTATCTAAGACGCCCTCTATAAACGCGGCACGTCTTATGGGTCCTTGCATCGTACAGACCTAATTAATTAATGTAATGCTCTACTGTTCTTACCTAGTGTTACAGTCTAATAGACTGAGTATGTGAGCCCAACTGCACACTGCAATCTAAGACGCCCTCTATTACCGTACGCGGCACGTCTTATGGGTACTCGCGTACCAAAGCGGGCTCCTATGTTCACTTTGCGTTATGTTTGTCTCGTGTGTTGTTTTCTATTTAGTGTGTAGATGAAGGAATGGTATTGCGCGCGCGCGCGTGTGTGTGTGTGTATGTGTTTGTTATGGTATGACTGTGTGTGTGTTTTGCTTGAGAGGTGGGTGTATTGTTTGTGTTGCGTTTCCTGCTTGAGTCTTTTGTATTTATTATTTACTTGTATCTACTGTTATTACCTAGTGCTACAGTTTAACAGACTGTGTATGTGAGCCCAACTGCACACTGTAATCTAAGACACCCTCTATATACGGGCACGTCTTAGGGGTACTTGCATACTACAGACACAATCCTAGCTATATTATTTTTCTCTCTCAAAACTTAGCAGACTGTATGTTCGACCCTAATTGCACACATTAAACTAAGACGCCCTCTTTAACACGCGGCACGTCTGAGGAGTATTCAAATATACAGACTGAAATATGCCGCTTCAACGGTACAAACTATTGTATTATATATCTATAGAAGGAAAAACGATCTAAACCAATTAGCTTTTCAAATCGTGTGACATATTATATCATTGTTCTTATGATTAGCAGTTGTATGATTTTTGCATGAACTAAAAAGAGAAAACTGATTTATGTTTCACTTGCTCGAAACAAGTAAATAATTATTTACAAACGATGCTTATCCAGATCTGAGGGCTTTCCAATAAGCCACCTGCTCTTGATTTCAACGGTTTACAATATACTTTGCAAAAACTAGGGTTAAACCCTCAGCATTCGAAGTGAACTGGTTATTTATCAGTAAAAGGATGAATGCGTCCGTACTATTGTCACTATTAGGGATAGTGTATTATTTATTTGTTTGTGGTTGATTAGATCCTGTCAATATAGATAGATATGTACATATTATTCATGTTTTTTGTTTTCAAACATAAATATAGTTACCTGAACAGTTATTCCAATATGAAAGGGAAATTGTTTTAACACGCGTTCATCTTGAGACAGGTGAGTGTTTTTGGACTACCGAAGTAACGGTGCACGCTTTTTCTGTGGCCGGTCAATGAACTTTAATCGGAAGAAATCGCAGTCCAATGAGACAAGCACCTGTCATAGTTTACCGTAACGTGATGTAATAAGTTAATACGGACTGGTAATCCATTTATTAAATTGTCACACACACATACATAAATTATAAACATGTAAATATATATATATCAAATTTGCAATGAGGTTCTAAACAGTACCTTCAAGCCAAGTCCTATTTCGTTTCGATGAGTGGCTGTCTGGGTATGAAGTTGTAACTATATTTTTGCCTCATTATACTGTTCTAATCATTTCTCTGCCAGGCTATCTCACGTGTACTCGGTTTGGTTGTGATCAGAAGTCAACAACGCAGCTGTGTCGGCTGCTCCGAAACCGAAATGAGTAACACGCATATTGATATAAGTTAAAAGTACATGTATCTACGTTTTAAAGAAAAGATGATAGTTAGACAGAGAGGTGGTTTTCACTTATACTTACAATTGTAAAACGTTTATACCTCTTGTACTTGTAGGTCAAATAAATTCGAAAGACTCCTAGTTCGTTCTCTTTTGAAGGAGTGACCGACTGGGTACAAAATGTTTAAGTTCTTTTGTTCAATTATCATTATTTATTATGAAACGGCAAAGCAATGTTTTAACTCCAATAAGTTTGGATCCCGATAAGACGGAAACAATTGTGTCGTCTTCTCGGGATCCAAACCGATTAACACACTCATATAATATATGTATACAATTTAATACCATCCTTAAATCTAAACTATGCAGAGGGTAAATATAGTAAATATTCTTCTTGTTATTCTGTGATATTTTAAAGACCTTAGTTTATTTATAAATAATGTCAGTTTATAATATATATTCTACTATATATACTAATGAATGCTAAATGACACATATTTAATATTTTCTCCTGCTAATTGTTTTTTTCCTGATATTGTACAATATATTTATTTATTGCTAGTCATGTACACAATACTATGTTATATGGCTATGAGCATTGTATATTGTGTTTAATGCCAATAAATTTTTTAACTGAATTGAATTTGAATTGGTGCGATGGGGGATTGTCCTCCCTATCCCTCTGTCACTTTGTTAGAATGTTACAGACAGAGGAACATTCCTCTGTTAGACAAGTGGTCATTGGTCTGGAGGAATGTTCCTATTTCACTGTGTTAGAATGTTACAGACATCGGAATAATCCTTTATAAGACTAGTGGCAACTGGTGCGATGGGGGAATGTTCCTCCCTCTCTGTACCAGAATATTACAGAGGAACATTCCTTTATTAGACCAGTGGTCACTGGTCCATATGTATTATTATAATGTTCTGATAACACAACTAGAAATGTTTTACATACTTTGGAGTTTCGGGGAATACTGTCACCTTTTCTCAAGAAATCAAACTGTCAAGTATGTACAATTCTAGTAGTGTATAAGAACATTATATATATATACTATTAGCAACGTTATAAAGAAAGTCAATGTTGGAAAGAGAGTCGATCGCAAGCTATGGCAAACAGCACATTGGTGATGATGTTTATGAGTTGGATTTTACGGCACAACGACACAAAATAGGTCATATAGAGCCGATGAGTAATGAGGGATAATGAGATGAGATGATGATGATTTCAGGAAGATGATTTTGGGTGATATCCTTCGTTGCGAAGCAGCTCACGGGATCAAAGCACCAATCTGCCTTCCTTTAGTACTTGGCAGAGGGGATAATCTCTGTCAAATTAACAGAAACCTCCCATATAGCAGCAGCAGCACATCGAAATTGCAGGTTTCTCAAGACTATAACAAACAAGAGCCGCATGCGGCCCTAAATCGCTCACCTGAGGAACTATTGTGTTATACTCGATGCATAATGAAGTTTGTCATTGCATGTATGTGCACTGTTGCATGAAACTAAAACAACTCGGAATTAGGTTTTCCTGTAGAAGTCTATGTAAAACTGATAAGCCCCGGGGCGGGTCCATTTTTGACCCTGGGTTCATGATTTGAACAATCTTGGTAGAGGACCGTAAGACAAAGCTAGTCTTTGTAAAACTTATAAGCCCCGGGGCAGGGCCATTTTTGATCCGGGGGTCATGATTTGAAAAATCTTGGTAGAGGACATTAAGGCAAAGCTAGGTGCCAAATATAAAAGGTCTGGGTCTTAGGGTTTTAGAGAAGAAGAGTTTTAAAGGTTTATTCCTATATAAGTCTATGTAAAGCTGATAAGCCCCAGGGCGGGGCCATTTTTTACCCTGGGTCATGATTTGAACAATCTTGGTAGAGGACCATAAGGCAAAGCTAGATGCCAAATATAAAAGGTCTGGGTCTTAGGGTTTCAGAGAAGACGAGTTTTAAAGGTTTATTCCTATATAAGTCTATGTAAAACTGATAAGCCCCGGGGCGGGGCCATTTTTGACCATGGGGTCATGATTTGAAAAATCTTGGTAGAGGACCATAAGGCAAAGCTAGATGCCAAATATAAAATGTCTGGGCCCTACGGTTTCAGAGAAGAAGATTTTTAAAGGTTTTCCTATACAAGTCTGTAAAACTGATAAGCCCCGGGGCGGGCCATTTTTGACCCTGGGATCATGATTTGAACACTCTTAGTAGAGGTCTAAAAGGCACAGCTACATGCCAAATATAAAAGGTCTAGACCATACAGTTTTAGAGAAGAAGAGTTTTTAAAGGTTTTCCTATGAAAAACTGATAAGCCCCGGGCGGGGCCATTTTTGACCCGAGGGTCATTATTTGAACAATCTTGCTAAAGGTTCACAACATGATGCTTCTTGTGAAATTTGGTTGTCCTAGAACTTATACAACTAAATAGGTTGTTTCCAAGCTCAGGATTTGACATATTGATGAGTTTTTCATGACTCTGAGCAAAATTACAGGTAAAAACAAACTTTGCTCAGAGTCATGAAAAACTCATCAATAGAACTTATAGTTATTGACAAGAAGATGTTTCAAGTTTTGACTTTAGTTGTCAATATTACGTAAATACGGAAAATGACCACGTCCTCTGGCGGCCATGTTTTTTGACGGATCAAAATTCTTTGAACAATTTTGCAAGTATAATAATTGAGAAACATTTTGGTGAAAACCAAATTAAAATCGGACCAGCAGTTGTTGAGAAGAAGATTTTTTTAGATATCGTGCATGGTTGCCATGGCATGATGGCAACAAGACCGATTGCCCCACCCACTTTTTTTGAACAATTTTTTAAGCTCACAACTACAGTGTGTATCTGACCAAGTTAGAAGTAAGAAGTTATTTGAAACAAATTGTGAACAGACGACACGGACACCGACGTACGACAGACGGCAACCGATCACAATAGCTCACCTTGAGCACTTTGTGCTCAGGTGAGCTAAAAAGGCAAATATTATAAAGGGTGACTATATGTCATCTCATAATGAATTGATTTCAACACTTAAGGTACACAGCGGAAGAGTGACGAATCGTTATTAGTTCCACACCTGATAATACACAAGTTGTCATCGATTGTGACTATCCCGCCATTCCACTGTATGCATGGCGTTCCCCAAAGGAATAGTACCTGTGCCCACCTTATTTCTTATATTTATAACTCACATTGCTTCAAACATATACGCAACTGTCCGTCTATTTGGTGAGGACTTGAGTCATCTACATGATCTACGCCTAGCTACGTGGAGCAACAGCTGGCAAATAGAAATCAATGTTGACAAGTATGCCATTATGAACTTGACAAAGAAACGGAACGAGAATAGTCGCCTAGGAGCTAATTAATACCCCCACCATGACTATGCCATACATGTACATAATGCACGAAACCATTATCTCCCCGTGGAATCATTTCGGCTTGTAAATGGAAACGAATCTCCTCATGGACATGATCAGTCAACCTTTGTAGTTTTGCCAAAAACTCATGAATGGTGTAGAAGTTGCGCTAATGAACTTAGTTACTTTAATGTATGAAATATAAAATCTAAGTTCTCTCCCCTTGCAAATGACGAAATATAGAATTATTGCTTTAAGCGTATCTGTAGATGGTACTCTATGAACATGTGAAGTTTCGTTAAAATGCAATGAATGGTGTAGGAGGAGTTGCGCTTACGAACGCTTTCGACCTACCTATAATTTATGGACCATTAAAGCTCTGCTATCCCTCCTTGGTAATGGCGGAAAAGAAAACTAATTTTTCATGCATATCTGTAGATGGTACTCTATCAACCTGTGAAGTTTTTTTAAAATCAGATGAACGGTGAGGAGGCAACTACAAGCCCCTTAATGTTGACATAGCACTATAATTCATGAAACGGTAAAGTTCAATTATCTCCCCTTTAAAATATATTCCCTTTGAAAAGGCGAAATGTAAAACTATTTCTTCGTGCAAATCTGTAGACTATACTCTATGAAGTTTTGTTGAAATCCTATGAACGGTGTAAGAGGAGTTGCGCTTATAACCTATAATGCATTAAACATTTAAAGATAAATTATCTCCCATTAGAATTAACTCCCCTTAGAAATGGTGGAATGGAAATATTTTGTTTCATACATCATTTTATGGTGCTTTATCAGACTGTGATGTTAATATTTACATCCGATTAACGGTGTATGAGGAGTTGCGCTTACAAAAATGTATTTACGTTGGGCCGGGCAGACAGACGGACAGAGTGATTCCAGTATATACCCCCTTTAAACTCGCTGGGGGTAATAAATCATTTTATTACACCTCGCTTTGAGTTACAATGTTAAATTCCCATAGACCTACAGTTAACATTTTGCATGTCTTTTACATCTATTCAAAATATACTGTCACTCTTTATGATATTATTGTTGTTACGTCACTCTAAAGGACATTACTCAATCCTGCCGAGCAATCGGCCATCTTTTATTCTGCAAAGCAAGCCTCAGGGACCTGTCAGCCAATGAAAACAGCTGCATTTCCAAGTACCCTGTCAGCTCACAGGGTACATGGGATTATGTCTACGGCTCGTTGACCAATGAAAAGTAAGGAATTTACTTTGCAGTATAATAATACTTTTTTACTCCGTCCGAAAACGTACTGTCAGCATTGACATGACGTTCGCTATTGGATACATTGGAATGTTATACAGAGTGGTAACATAATTATAAACAATGTGACGTCGTAGACGGCGACGTCGTTTCCCGCGTTACGTACATGTCCGCGCTAAATTGGTATTCACAACACATTTTATAAAATACAAATGAGACGATTCTAAAGTTAGGGTTGATAAGCTCGGTGTAATAAAATAAATATTAGATGTCAGTTTGCGTGACATTCAAATTGTCAACCCTCGAAAACAAGAATGTCACCCTCGGCTACGCCTCGGGGTGACATGCTGTTTCTCGGGTTGACAATTTGAATGTCACGCAAACTGCCATCAAATATTTATATAATAACTACTCCATGAAGGGTCAAAATATTGCAGTAGTGAAACATAACCCATACCATTGTGGTGAACAATATGAAATACAATGTCCACAACGGAAACATAACCTCTAAATTATCCAAAGTCCTGGGTTTTCATAAAACGGAATTTAAGACATTGTCCAAAAGCTGTGAAAGAACGCGCATATTAGTCATTTGTTATGCCTAACTCGAGTAAATCTCGCCCATATGGAAATCCACATCAAAAGACACAATTTGTCACAAATCAAACAGACTGAACAAGTGCAAAGCAACGCTTTAAATATTAAACCCTTCGATCGCAAACATCTAGCAACCGTAACATCTATGCTTCATCAACTAGATTGGTACACGCTGGAAAAACGGATATTATATAAATATTAGATGGCAGTTTGCGTGACATTCAAATTGTCAACCCGAGAAACAGCATGTCACCCCGAGGCGTAGCCGAGGGTGACATTCTTGTTTTCGAGGGTTGACAATTTGAATGTCACGCAAACTGACATCTAATATTTATTTTATTACACCGAGCTTATCAACCCTGGCTTTGGAATCGTTTTATTCGTCTTTTATAAAATGTGTTGTGAACACCAATTTAGCGCGGACATGTACATAACGCGGGAAATGACGTCGCCGTCTTACGACGTCACATTGTTTATAATTATATTACAAGTAAACAAAGAAGAACGTTATGATAAGTAAATTGAAGAAACATCGTCTTTACATTGTCTAGGTGGCAAATATCCTCTTCCGAAATTATGGCAAATCGTTAAGGAATGGACAAAAGGAAGCAACTTGTACAGAAAATGCCAAAAGTTGATTATAAGTTACCACTCTTTAAAACGTTCCAATGTATCCAATAGCGATTGGCATGTCAAGGCTGACAGTACGTTTTCGGACGTAGTAAAAAAGTAATGTCCTTTAGAATGACGTCACAAAAAGAATATCATAAAGAGTGACAGTATAGATGTAAAAGACATGCAAAATGTTAACTGTAGGTCAATGGCAATTTAACATTGTAACTCAAAGCGAGGTGTAATAACATCATTTGACCAATCTTTCATGTATAAAATTGTTTACCATTTGGTTGTGTTCCATCCTGCTACCCGTCGTTACAATAAATCAGGCACATCATGGACGACACAGTGTACACAACTAATCTATATGCCGGAAGTACATGAATAGACATAACAATTTCAAATGGTGGTAATTTTTATATATTGCCATATGCAGTCTGGAGTAGGATAGTTTCGGACACCTTAAAGACATTACCCACGTCCATTCCACGACCCCTAACATAAGACGCTTCAGTGGTGTTCTTGCCTAGACATTTATTTAGATAGAGGCATGTTTCATGCTCTAATGCCTGACCAATCACAAGCTTGAGAACAGACTCAACTCAAACGCATTATAACCTTGGACCAGTCGTTAGCTTAAAATGGATAGTGGAAAATATGTTTGAAGCAATGTCATTTATAAATATAAAAAATATCATCGGCCTAATTACTATTGCTTTAGGAACACTGGGCATAACAGTGGAAACGCGGGATGTTCGACATCAATGACAACTTGTGTATTCTCAGGCTAAAGCAAACAAATTGTCATTCTTTGGCTGTGTAAAGTGTGTATCATGGAGTGTATATGTATAACTTGTCCAAGAAATCGATTCATCATCAGATGACTCTGTACTCTTTGTCCTTTAAAAATCATCTGGAGAAACCTGTCATTTCAATGTGCTGCTGAAATTGGAGAGGTTTACTGTTAACTAGACAGATAGTATCTCCTCTTCCAAGAACTAAAAGGAAGGCAGGTCGGTTTTTTATCCCATGCGCTCGTTTGCAACGACTAAGATTATCCGAAATCATCTTCCTGAAATCATCATCATATCATCCCTCGTCATTCATTGGCGCCATATGACATAGTTTGTGTCATAGTGCCGTAAAACCCAACTCATCCATCCATTCAATGTGCTGTTTGCCTTTGCCCGCGACTCTCTTTCCAGCATTGACTTTCTTAATTGTGTTGCTAACAGATTGTTACACTTGAAACGTCCATAATTTCATTTCGTACAGTTTACAATATGTTTTTGTACATATATAACTATGCATGCATATATAATTTTATATAACTTTACACAACAGGTAAGGTATATTAGCTCCCTCCTTTGTCTTTTTCATGTTGTTAAACAGCTCAAAGCTATGATTTGGGTGGTGTTTCATTAAATATTTGGGTAGCCATCCATGGAGTAGTTAAATAAGGATATGTTCGTTTATTTGTCAAGTTCATGATGACACACTTGCCAGCCGTTGCTCCACGAATCAAATTTGTAAAGATCTCGCTGTCAGCTTGATGTAGATCCTAAAGATGACTCCAGGGTCCAATGTTATAAAGCGTTTAAGTGGAGTGTAAAATCGTTCTGAAGCATTTGATTAGTCAGATTCAAGCCTAGGCCAAAATCTGATTAATCAAATGTTTGAGAACAAACTCGGACTCAATTCAAACGTTTTGTAATCTTTGAGCAAGTCGTCAGCAAATAGACGTATAGTGGAGAATATGTTTTAATGTCTTTTATAAATTTAAGAAATAAGGCCGGCCCAAGTATTTTCCTTGGGGAGCACCGGGCATAATGTTCAGTAGAAAGGCAGAATGTGCACCAGCAATGACACCTTGTGTATTCTCATGTGTAGAAGTAATAGCTACAGCAAATGATTTGTCACTCTTTGGCTGTTTAGCTTGTGATGTATAAAAATAAATTCACCATCAGATGACATATCATCACCCTTTATACTCATTGACCTTTTCTAATCATCTGGAGAAACCTGCCATTTCGATGTGATGCTGTCATAGAGGAGGTTTTCTGTTGCTTCACCAGAGACTATTCCCTCTGCCAAGAAATAAAAAAGAGACAGGTCGGTGGTATGATCCAATGTGCTGCTTCGCAACGAATGAGATTAGCCAAAAGCATCTTCCTGAAGTCATCTTTATCTCATTTCACTATCCCTCATCATTCATCGGTGCTATATCCATTTTGTGTCGCTGTGCCGCAAAACCTAACTCATTATCATCATCATTAATGTGCTGTTTACTTTCTCTTGCTTCTCTGTTGCCGCAGTTTTATTGCTTAAAATATTTAGGCATTTAAATATATGAAATATGTGGGTAAATGAGTGGGTATTTCAGAGCTCCAGATAAGGGGGGTATTTCAAAACTTAAAATCTGTATTTCTGCTTTAAACCCTATGGTGTCACTACTCATTAGAATCGTCTCAAAGAGACTATTCTAATGAGTAGTAACACCATAGGATTTGATGCTAAATAAGTGAGAAAATGTTGGATTAGTGCAGTTTACTCCCTCTTATCTGGAGCCCTGGTATTTTGGCATTGGTGGCGATCGTTTGTATACATGTTTAATTATTGAACATACCCTTAGTAGTCAATAGAGGGAACATTTATAACAATGAATGATTAAGTTCCTACTCCATAGGTGATACTCATGGCACCTTTGATTTATTTCTCCACCGTGAAAATTGAGTCCATTCCTTACAGGCGCAAATATGCATTGTAAGAAATAGTTACTAAATCCTATTACATGTCATCTTAAAGCAGCGTCAGCATTAAACAGTCCTACAAATGTAACAAGACACTAAACAGTATACTCTTATAGTAACTAAACTATGGTAAATATATATATTTTATCATCCTGCTTTCTTTTTTTAGGAGTTTGAGCCAATTCTGCTGACGTTGAAACAGTTTCTGCCCGAGAGGCTAGGCACAATTGCGAGTCCTCTAATTGGTATTTTATGACATTAAGTTCTTATTTATTGGCATCCAGACATAACTTGAGATTAGTTACTTTTTGTCCGAGACTGCTAACTGTTGGTGTTGGTTTTGCAATTGTTTTTGTAGTTCACGGTTTCCCTTTCTAGCTTAATCATACCGTCCTTCATTTTTCTTGCCTTGAATTGCGTTGATTTGGCTAAGGTCTTTGTATTCCTGGCCGTTGCCTCTAGATCTCTTATGGCCTCAGATTTTGAATTAGATGACAGTTTATTTATTATGCCAATTTATCGCTATTCCACCTGTTCCAAGTTTTTGAGTGTGGTTTTAATAGTATCCATACTTGTAGTTTAATCTGAAAATGCATAGAAAAACTGCTTTGTCAAAATCGAAAACTAAAATCTGAATGAAGCTAATCTAATATAATCTAATAATCTAATGCAGCGAAACATTTCCTTCATTCAATAAACAGGAGTATCTGAATGTTATCGTCGTTTCTTAGACGATATATAGAAGTATTGGTCACAGAGTGAGGTACTTAGGAGGAGAGGTACGAATGGGTTGAATTGTTTTCATTTTATGGAACATGATAAGTTTGTTTTTTTCTCTTCTCGCTGTCACGATTTCCCATCCGATTTCACCATCGAGTTCGTCTTTTTCTTCACTCTTGAAGCTATCCCAAACAACATCAGCATATTCTAGAATCGGCCTGATAAAACTTCCGTAGATAGTCTCTAAAGATTTTCTATCAAGTACAAGCTTTAACTTAAGCAATGTGTTTAACCTGTTCAAAGCTTTATTCGTTATGTTTGCTTTATGTAAGTACCATTTACCATCGTTTGAAAAGTGAACGCTTAAGTGCGTATGGGAATGGACTTCAGACATTTCTTCATTAAACATTGATACAGTGGGATGAATAGGTTATTTATTTTCCAAGAGATTATCAGATATTCTGTTTTAGAAGGATTAAAAGAAACCAGCCATCGTTTAGCCCGTTCTTAAATTACGGTGATGTCAGAGCAGCAGCCATATTTGCATGCTCATTATAACGTATAGGCTAGTAGCAAACAAGTTAATATTAGAAGAATGTCTGGTACGATAAATAAGAAATAAAAGAGGTACAAGGATTGAGCCCTGTGGTATATCCGCATTAATAGTTTAATTACCAGTTTGATGCGGTAATGGAAGGATAATCACTGTTTTCGAATCCTGCCATTAATCTGTTAACTACAGTAAAACCTCGCTATTACGACCACTAAAATAATCACTGTTTTCGAATCTTGCCATTAACTCTTTGAACCCTAGTCCCGCATATAGGCGTGCTTTTCAAACAGTGTACATGTGAATAGTACACATGTCCTATGCAAACAGTGAAGACCCAGATCAGAGCCCTCTGATCAGGGTATTCACTGTTTGTCGCAATGTCAAACATTGACTAAAACAACCCTTTAAAGTCAGAAATGGACTAGACTAAGATGGAAACTGGAATTGTCCATTTAAAGTTTCAGGGAGGAAAGAGTTAATCTGTTAAATAGTTGACTCATTTTAAAATTGATTTTATGATCCAATGATAACAGTTTTTATGATCATCCAGAATTTATTTCAATTTAAATCCTTGTAAATGTAGTCATATGTGTCCAGTCTTGCAGTTCCGAGATAGTCAGCACTGCGACTGCCACTGTAATATTGGTGTAGGGTCAAACGTTCAGCCATGTCATTGTAGTTTTCTAGCCCTCCCTAGTTCTCAACTATAACTTGCAAAGTTGCCTTGTGTTTACGAGTAGTATCGGCCATTTTGGAAAAACGGTATTACAGTACATCGGGCGAGCGCCACCTGTTGTTGCAAGTTGAAGCTTTCTGTTTTACTGACACTTTGCTTTAAAGCAGTCGCCTGGCTGAAACATTTAATAAGTAACACAATTTAGTGGTCCTTTTCGGGAGGTGTTACTGTATTTCAAAGTATGGATGAGTTTGGGTATATGACACTGCGACACAAAATGGGTCATATAGCGCTATGATTGATGAGGGGTGAGATGAAGATGATTTCGGCTAATACCATTCGTTGACCAGCAGCGCATGGGATCGAAACCACCGACCTGCCTTCCTTTTAGTTCTTGGCAGAGGGGATAATCTCGGTCTAATAAACAGAAAAGATTCCCTATGACAATTAAACCCTGGAACTGCGGCAAAGTAGTGAGGTCTCTGGGGAAGTATGAAAGTACCTCCTCTTACTCCAAACGGATATCCTCTTATGTGTGTCTGCCTATCAATATCTTGCAACAGATCATTACAGACTTTAGAGTCCCGGGCCCGTGTCAAAACTTTAAAATACCTCTAATTTCTTTTCAAGACGATTCCAAAGAGATGTCACAGGACAGGATTAGACGGAGAAATAAATAATGATTGAGCATTTTATAATCTGACTTACGACCGATTTGTCGTACGAAGTTTTATGAAACGAGCCCCTGACCAGAAGATAGTGTCCTGTAACACGACATGCTTTTCTGCAAAGAACTAAAATTGTTGATCCCATACGATGCTAGCAACAAATGAGATCCCTCATCATTCATTGCCGCTATATGACATTTTTTGTGTCGCGTTGCCGTAAAACCCAACTCATTCATCCATCCATCCAATGTATACTCGCATGTCTCTGCTTGACCACAAGTCAATGGTCAGTCACACACTGTCGGCTCTCTTCAGCTGATGTTTCAAAGCTGTTCTGATTTCTGTAACCTTTTCATGTTGAAGTTTATAAGATAAGTGTTTTCAGCTTGGAATGTGGTATTTGGAGGCTATTTTATAATCACTTTCAACTACAGACAATAGGTATAAGTTCCCCCGGAATTAACAGTTATCCGTTTCTGTATCGGATCTCTACTGCTGTATTTCGTTTCTGTTTTAACATACGCTGTTAATACCTGTTGTTCATTTTCTGGCTGCTCCTTTTTCTCCTTCTCTATTATGTACAGCTCGTGGTGCTTTTTCTATAATTAATGTGAAATATTAGTTAGAAGGAAACCTAAAGCTTATTAAGTTCTTCTCCTTGACAAAATAAAGTTACATTGAAGATGTAGTTTGAAATGGTCTGTACTTTACGCTAACTGAAGCAAACGGTGTGGATCTACATAAGGGGTCGAACAACTCGGCGTCTCATATAGACCCAATCCATCTGGTTCTCTGATAATATTTACAACAAATTCTAACACACCTCACACACGCCCTAATATAAACAAAGAAGGGACGTATCTGTGTTTAAATTCTCAATAAAAACACACGTGCTGCAACGTCCAAACGTGACGCATATGGCTTCAAAAATGCGTACGCCAAGAAATGTAGCGCCGTTGTGTTGGTGCAAATTGTGGTTGAATTGAAGAGTGTTAGAATCTAAATAATAAATTCACACCAGTGTTTTATCGTGAAATAAAACACGGGTAGGAGTTGAGATGCGTAGTAATTAAATCATGAAGCCGAATATGCAGGTTAATCACATCTTAGAATTAATGCAGACGGTACATTTTACAAATTAGTAGCATGAAAAAGAATTAACATAAGTGAATAGGAAAATTGGGCATGGTATAACAATAGATATCTTAACTAAATAAGAGACTAGATCGGCCACCTAGCGCTGAGCTCTCATTGGTCGACGGTCAGAGAGACACCATCTTGATACGTGTATCATACACTTTCCCTCCGGAAACAAAATATGATTTACTTTTATATAAGAATGAATTCCTACTACATACATCTTGTAACATAAATATGCACCGTAAAACGACAATCAAACGGTAATAAGCACAAAATGATGGTAATTCTTATTTAACTGAATTAAAGCATCGGTTAAGCATAGCAACTATGGAACGGTTCTTAGCAACTTCTGTAGTCAATGACGCACCGTCAACGTAGACGGGATTACTGCGCACAGCATGTAACGTCATTAATCTACCGCAATACGACGTGCACCAGACTATTGGAATATGAATTGCATACATGCATCAAGATGGCTTCTCGATGACCGTTGCTGATTGGCCTATAGCCGATCTAGGTTATTTTAAGATATCTATGGGTGTAACATAAATCTGAATAAGGGGAGATCCTTTGAAAGCACAGAAAACAAAGCAAATACTGAAAATTGCAGACTCGGTTTAATTGAGTCTGTTCATGAGCAATACTGAAATATGCAACAGTGCTCACGCCCCCTAAAGCGGAATTCAACTGCGCTGAAATCAATGATTCCAAAGGACCAGAAATTATAACAACACTGAGAATGAAGTACGGGGCGACTTTTTACAGCCGCCACACAAGCACTTAACATCTGCTGTTGTGAATTATATAAATCTGAATAAGGGGAGATCCTTTGAAAGCACAGAAAACAAAGCAAATACTGAAAATGCCTGTTTTACGCCAGGTTCTTCTTCTTTCAAAAGGCAACATGTTCGAAAGAGAATAAACGTATATTTCAGTTTTCAGCTTTTAATTTAGATTAATTTATGATAAGCAAGAGTTTGTACATTAAGAATAGAAAGAGGGAGAAATGGCTTGCAGCTGACAATTAGGTAAAAACTACCTTTGGCTGTTCTTAGCAAATGCACAATCTGATGGCTTCAAAACATCCCCATGGTCATCACTTGAAAGGTCGCCTACGTGAGATGTGAACCCAAAATAGGAGTTTGGAAGAGACTCCAACCACCGGTTCATCATCCACAACGTACCAGTAAAGCAATGACAATGAATCCGTCTAGACGTACCCACCTTAGATGACAAGATATGCAATAGAGTGAGTCAAACCTCGTCCTGTGGTAGAAGTTATCCCCCCCCCCCCCCCAGCACTGCGGCAGTGCAGTACCAGAACATGACGATCTTCCAAGAGTGTCAGGACTCTTTCCAAACGACATATTTGTTCTGTCCACATGAACGATGACACGGTCCTGTCCAATCCCACTTCATCCAGGGCTACCACCTCTTGTTGTTTGAGAAACATTTCCAGCGTTGACTCTGTTACATTAACTGTTTTTGTATGAGGTCCAACTGCTGGAAAAACGTGCTGGCTCACTAGATTCCTAAGTTCCTGTACCTTTGGGTAGGTATTTTGGTCACGGAATACACCTACCATTCCAACAATGTCGACAGCTTTGTCCATCGGCAATGGCAGACATGCAATGACAGAGTGGCATTCCTTCTCACATTTCAGCTTGTAGGATGATCTTTCTATATGGCAATGACTGTCAAACCCCATTGGTAAGTTTATGCAGCCTCTCCCTTTCCTCTGGCGAAGGTTTGAACAGTTTACGGAATGAGGTATGTTTGTCGGCGGATAAGATGGAGACTATGATGAGTAATCTTCTCCAATGGAGCAAGGTTTCTTCTCCTCTGTAGTTGGATACATCCGGAAACTCTTCGGCGTTGGGGCATTGAGAGCGATGAGGAATTCCTTCATGCCCCTCACAAGATTAGGTTCAGGGTCCTTGAATCTAGTTTCCGCATCAGTCGATGCTGCCATGTCTGCCAGATCTTTTAGAGAATTGTGGGTCCCTATGACCATCCTCTGAAGGTGTGTTAACGCTATCCTCCGCCGATTTGCCACTCCAATGCCATGTAGAGTGGGGAAAATAGCAACGGGAGGTGAACACTAAAATAGTGCTCACTGGATAATTCTGCATCACAACCCTGTACCGGACAAATCGGTGTACCAGTATGCTGTTTTTACGCAGCGGACTGGGACCTCTACTGCCAGATACAGAACGTGGGCGTCTGTTACCCCTTTCATAATACCGGTCCCGACTGTATTTGTACCTATTATTTCCGCGTTCTAGTCGAACAGTCCTCTCTCTCAGATCTGAAGAGTTCTCTTTTGACTCCCGAGTAGAAGACCCACCTGTGATCCTCCGCCCAGGCCCCACCTCCTGCTATTGCTCCTCCCTCACTTGACTAACCGGAGCAGCAACCACAGCAGGTGAAGGAACCGTTGGCCTTGATATCAACACATCACTATAAGATTTCCGCATAGGCTTCACGGGACTAACAGGCTTCGTCGGCATATGACTTGGATTTGGAGAAGACAACAACAACAATCGTTCCTCCTCGGTATACTTAAATATAGTTACGCAAATGTTTGTTTTAATAGAAAATTACCCAATTAAGTACAGTTACAAAAGAAAGAAACTGAGAGACAGATACATAGGAAACATGTGCAATTCTTAATGTACAAATTCTATGTGACTGTTTTATTTGGAATACAAAGAAGACATAAGCATATCACTCACTTCAATATAAACAAACATTTGTATATTCTTATAAATTATAATTTAACAAATAATATTATCTCACTTGAAACAAATTTGATCATAATATTATGTTCCTAATGCAATGTACATGTATAACACATGTATCAAAGCTTACAAGTTTATAAATTCCAACTTTCCTTAGCAAAACTTAAGACAAAGCTTTATATGTTTGTAAATTTAAACTTTCTTGAGCAATACTTAAGACAAAACATTTACAAGCTTGTAACCTCACAAGATACAATACACAAAATAAATTGACAATTGTATTGCAAACAACTTTGCAAGCAATACAAATACTTAGTTTAGGATCAACGCGTATGATCCTTTAGACTAGACAAATGGTCAGGAAATGTTTCAATTTAACTAAATATTTACATCAACATTTAGAGTTACAATATTAAGACTAAAATTAGGACTCAAGTTAAGGAACCTTTACATTAGTCAAGATACAAAGAAGAAAAACCTTTTCTCTTAAGAAGTTTGTAAAGAAACTGACTATATAATTATATACACTGTGTTTATATTCAAACTTTAAACTTGAATTTGAAACCATACATCTGTACAGCTTAACTAGGTGAAGATATTATCTTGGGTTTCACCCGTCGCCCCACCCTTGTGTGGTTAGGAGTAGTTTTTCCTTCGGAATAGTTTTGATTTGAGGAAGCTAACACTGTTTCCTCACTTTGAACTGAGTCGTGAGACACAGTTGGCAAGTTATTGTTCACTATCACTTGGAAGTTCAGGATTTCCAAGATAAGCTTTCAGGTGATCAACATGAACTGTAAGAGTTTTAAGTGACTTGAGATGTTGGATCGTATATGTTACTCTAGGATTCTCAGAAACGACTTTATTTGGACCTATCCAGCCTAGCCCAAATTTTGCGTTTGCTGTAGGCGGATACCAGCGCCACACTAAATCACCCTCTGCAAATCTTCTTGGTTTTAAGCCTTTATAATAGGCTTTCTTTTGCCTAGAAGCTGCTACCTTTAGACTCTAAGAAGCAATATTAAAGGACTGGGAAATTGATTTTTTTAGTCATTCAACGTATTCAGACGGACACACTGTATCGCGTACACCAGGTGCATCATCAAACATGACATCCACAGGAAAACTGTACATATTTTAAGTTTCCTTACACTGGCAAGAGGTAAGTCAACAATACCCTTTTGAAAATAAGTGTTAAATTTAACGAGCTGCAGTGTGTTATCAGCCCTGTTTGTGAAAATGTGGGCTAACCTGTCTCCAGTGTAATAAGATGCTGTGGTGGTTGTGGATTATAGAGTTGAGACACTGTGTTTGTCGGATAGTTATGATTGAGATGCACATGTGCTAAGTGGTAGCTTGTTCCAGAAGAGTATAGTTGACTTAAGAAAAAAAATCAGAGTTGTGTATGACAGAATGGCATTTATATGTTACCAGCTTTCATAAGCTGTATGATGAATGGGTGGAAGAGTAAGGTTTTACAGCACTGCGAATCAAGAAAGGTCATGAAACGCCGATGAGGGATGATTGCTTTCAGGAAGATGATTTTGGCTAATCTCAGTCGTTGAAAGGCAGCGCATGCAATCAAAACCACATACCTGCATCCATTTTAGTTCTTGGCAGATGGGATAATCTCAGTCCAATAAACAGAAACTATTCCTGATGACAATTAATCCCCAGAACCAATGTCTCTGCAGTAAGCTATATGAACATTTATTGGAGACCGAAGGTTGTTCTAAAGATGAAAGGTACGTTGGAGTAAGATTATGAAGAATGTTATAAAAAAGAATAAATGTATGCTTTTCTCTTCTAAAATCCAGTCACCCATCTAGTTTCTTTGGAAAAGTTGACTAAGGAAACAAGTTTTGTTGCCCCGGTGACAATTCTTGTACAGTTTTGGAATTTGCCCAGCTCATATTGGGAGCATTTCCCCAAACGACGTCGGCATATTCTAAAATTGGGCGAATAACACCAATATAATTATATAATAAGAGATTTTCGGTCCAGTTTCACCCCTTTTCCAACTTATGCCTTTCAACCTACGCATCTTTTCCAAGTCTAAGATTTTGCATATTTGACGTATTGTTGTATCAACCATCATTTGAGAATAAATCCTCCTACATGTTTATGAAATTAAACTTCTAGAATACGTTCTTGTATCCTTTACCGAAAAGGGTGGTGGTGTTTGTTACGTTTTCGTGACATTAACAGAGATAAAATTGTCGTAGGATAGAAAGAAACTAACCAGGATGTAAATAGCCCATAAAGTAATTTTATAAATGTCGGAGATTTCGGCTGTAGCAGCATTTTTTGGATTTTCTACTATAATATTAAGGCTTGTGTCATCGGCGAAAAGTCGAATATTGGGATCCGAATATATGTGACTATATCGTGTATGTAGATTAAAAAATTAAAGAGGGCCAAAAATATAATCATGTGATACCTGGAATAATAATAACACATTGTTTCCATTTGTCAAATATTAAGAGAACAAGATTAGCAGATGTCCTGTTGTTCAAGCCGTTTTTAGTTTCACTAGAAGTCCTTTATGCCAAACATGATAAAAGGCTTTGTTAATATCGAAAACACTGCTCTTATTTCTTTGCCGTCATCTAATGCTGTACACATGTATTATATAATAAAGGCATCTGGTTTACACATGAATCACTCGGGATAAAGCCTGACTGCGGAGAAGAGAAATATTTTGTCAAGAAGAAAGTCATATACGCGTATGAATACTAGCCGTTCAAACACTTTATCTAAATTACTTATTAAGGAAATGGGTCGGTAGTTGGTGAATAGAGAAGGGTCATTTTTTTTAAACAACACAAACGTTTGCATCCTTCCAAGTTGAAGGCAACTTTGCTTCGGCTAATGACTAATAAAACACATCGCATAGTGGACTACTTATTTGATTCAAAATTTCCCGAAGAATCCGTTTTTTATTAGGTGAGGTCCACATCATTTGCCTACCTGTAAATTGTCAAGGACCTACCAGGAGTAAATGGAAGGTCAGACAACAAATGAAATTTTACAGGGAGATTTTGGACAGGTACATTTCGCCTCATCTATAGCAGTTTGACCTGCAGAGTAATTATTTACAAGATTTGCTTTTTCTTTGTCATCCGATAAGTGCAATGTCGGTATTGATGGCCTGTCGTTTGGCGGGATAAACGCTTTTAAGCAGTCCACCAAGTACGAGAATATAGTCAATTCACATTATGAGAACATAGGTTTATGAACATAGGTGCATATAGGAGATAAGTGTGAGGTTGGGCGCCCCTAAACCCAGGTTTAACCCCCCAGTGGTTGTTAATAATTAATTAATTTATAGTTAATTATTGATTGCTACTGACCATACCAAGGCGGGCTCCTATATTCACTTTGCTTTATGTTTGTCTTGCGTGTTGTTTTCTATTTAGTGTGTAGATGTAGGAATTGTATTGTGTGTGTGTGTTTGTTGTGGTATGACTGTGTGTGTGTGTTCTGCTTGAGATGTGGGTGTATTGTTTGTGTTACGTTTCCTGCTTGAGTCTTTCGTATTTATTTGGTGTAGTTTTGTTATACTTCACGTATAAGAGTAACGAGTTCGTTTCGTAGTTTTCTTACAATTCCACTGCCAATTCAAACAGGGTCATTGATTCAAACATTTTCTTCACATTATTTCCCATTCCAGCTGTTCGTGCACCCAAGAATAACATTCTGTTAACATCAAACAAACGAGAGGTTTCGGACTGTACTTCGAAATATCTCGTTCGCTCCGAAAGGTAATCATCGAGCAGTGCACATATAAATGTGGGACAATTCACTGGCGCAAATGTCGGTTTCCCCTGATTTCTAATACACCAACTTTGCACACACAGTCTGGTTGTTCAACGTCTCCTGAAGCTGTGTCGAAATAATTAAACAATTGTCGTACAAAATGTCTTCATTTGTGTATTCATTGGCGGGGCCCTGATGATTGGTTTTAATTTAGGAAATGACGCGGAATGTTCAGTGCAGTTTACGGTATTAGTGCAGTTTTCATTGCTTTGTCCTTGTTCTCCTTATTATACCAGCTTCCGTTTCCTAACACTTTCAACCTTTTCTTTTCGTTTTCATCCAAATACCTATTTTCATCTTGTCTCTTATTCCGTTTATTCCCCATGATTAGTTAGTTAGTTTACACATATTCTCACGATAATCTGATTATCACATATTTCCATTTCAAAATCTTTCCGTTCTTCACAGATTATAAAAGCGTTATATTCCCCACGATAATCACGTAATATCCTTCGTTTTTCACAAATAAAAGATAAATATCTAAAATATGTATTTATTCCTCATGTGTATCACGATAATCACGTAATATGAATTCACATTAAGAAATAATTCCGTTTTTTAAAGATTATCACAAAAAATGTTAAGATATATAGTTTTGTCAATTATCCAATTATAGCACTAATTAACCACTATATTGTTATGTGATTTAACGTTATAATAATTAAGCTTATCATTGTCTATGTTTATATATACAGCGATCCGCTTTTTATTGATTTCCCCTAAGGCGTCCCAAAAAGTTTCTTTTCAAAATGGCGGCTTCCCGACTGGAGCACACAGGGATTCTGACGATAAAGAGTTTGTTTTTGGCAAGAGAGATTTTGTTAAGTTGTAGAAAAGACATTTGTAAAAATAAAAAAAAATGACAAATTTTCCAATCCTTTCGTAAACAGACACCTTAAGTCAGTTTCAAGCAGTTTTGTAAAATGTTTAATAACACATAAACCCTTCCTAAGTGGCGCACCACGTGACGCAGATTTTAGAAGCATGGACTCAGTCGTACCAATGTTTAGCTTCAAAATTTGACTATGGATTCGACCGGTACAGTTTCTTGAAAAGGTGGTATGTTTAGGATTGGTAAGATCTATTTCAGCCTCGCACCTCTTAGTAGAACTTGGTCCTTTTATGAGTGGCAAATTTAAAGTGCCAAGAAGTATATCCATGGATTTTAAAAGTAACTGCTCGTCAGACTGAGTCATTCGTAATTTGATGTTTGGTGGTAAATAATATTTTCCCTTCGGAAATTTCCATTACATACCAAACTGTGTTTAGAACATGATCGGCCACAGTATCCATTGAAACAAAGTATGATTGTGATTTTATATAAGCCTTTCTTTTGGAAATTCTTTCCAAATCTCCGTTTTACACACTGTAGGCTTTCTTTAGTTCTGCTTTACATCTAGCCTTCACAGATGTTCTTCAGATTAGCTCGTTTTGCCCCGCAAAACATATTTGGACTGAATTTCGCTCTGTTTATCTCTCTTTTTAAAACAAAATGCTCAAATACCTTAAAACTATTTATTAGCCAACTTGACCTACAACTTTAACTACACATTTGTGTCCCTTTGAATCTCCATCACCAGTAAATGAGCCAATTTTAATGTCTGTGCCTAAACTAGCGCAAACTGCACCCTTACATTTCTCTTCCTTTCTAATTGCCTCTGACGTTCGCACATTGCAGTGCTTTACCCTTGTGATTTTGACATTTAATTTTTATGCCAGGTGGCTGTCTTATGCAGGTACCACCAGAAACCACAAATCATTACATGCAAATAAATACGAAAGAAGACTCAAGCAGGAAACGCAACACAAACAATACACCCATCTCTAAAGCAGAACACACACACAGCCATACCATAACAAACAAATATACACACACACACACACCACACACACACACACACACACACACACACACAATCACACACACCAAACAGAAAACAATACGCAAGACAAACATAAAGCAAAGTGAACATAGGAGCCCGCAAGTCTGGTCTGTGTAATAAGAGATAGTTACATGTACATTGTACAAATAAATTGTATTAAACTTTACATATTATATTAAAACTTTAACCCTTTTTAATAAATTACTTAAATATATAATTTTATTATTGTGTTTGGTGGTAAAATCCTCTTAAGTGTCTGTTTTGGTGTGATGGGGCATTATCCAGAAAAGGTAAGACATTTATTCCCTGTCGTGTCAAAAGACTTTAACCATTGTTCAAATAGCACAGATGTCATCCAGGCTTTCTTATTAGAAAAAATACTGCACAGGCAAAGATTTATTGGGAGTGTTTTAAGTACCTTGGCTTATTTGACTTCCAAATCACAAGGGGAGTAATCTTCTCATCTGTCATTGACGCACACAGCGGATTAGTCAGCCTGTCCTTAGACCTCTTACTACCAAAACAGTATTTCCCCTTTACCTGGAATGTATTAGATGACGTTTGACGGAAGAAGAGACCCGTCTCATCCATGTTACCCTAGTCCCGCATATAGGCGTGCTTTTCAAACAGTGTACATGTGAAACTTACCCACGTCCTATGCAAACAATGAAGACCCAGATCAGAGGGCTCCGAAAGGAGCCCTCTGATCAGGGTCTTCACTGTTTGTCACAATGCCAAACATTGAGAAAAACAACCCTTTAAAGTCAGAAATGGACTAGACTAAGATGGAAATTGGAATTGTCCATTTAAAGTTTCAGGGAGGAATGAGTTAAATGTTTCTGACGGTGAATAGCAGTTTTTTAAGCCACTCTTCCACTACGTTATTGTCTACATCTCCACTTGCACCATCCATCGTGCTAAAAACTACACTGAAAAACACTTTTAACGCAACTCAGACAGGCCCTTAAATCAGTCACAAAAGTTTGCGTTATTTCTTAATAAGATGTTACTATTACAATGTACTGTTGATACTGCTAAATGTAAGATTTACGTAGTAATCATTCTAGTCATTTCAACATGTGACACTTATTTGTTTCATTTTAAATAACGAAAAATAATATCAGCTTTGTCTGTTTATTTTCATGTGACTCGAGTCTTTGACGGGTCTTTGTCCGTCATAGGTTTTTGTGTGGAAGTACAAACGAGTTCAACGCGGACCGCAGCAGTATCGTAAAAGTGTCACAACTTCGGTATATGATTAGACAGAGGTGTTTGAAGACCATTCGTATCCAGGGAGAACATATTGGATATTAACTGTCTCATTTTAAACTTTTTCTGTGATAAGTGCTGTGAATAGAATTATCCTTTCATCTCCTTATTATTTTGTGACGATTTCGTGACTTTTAATTTTGGAGTCGTGTTTCATTTCTGTTAGATTTTGTGCTTTTACCCGGTATATCAATTGATTACAATGAAATTTACAGGAATCATGTACAAGGTGTTGGTTTATCTATATTGTCAATTTCCAAGATAACGATTATATAATAAGCCGAACGCATCAAAATGTCTAGGTGTTGCGTTAGAAGTGTCTTTCAGTGTATGTTGTGTCTTTTCAAAAACGATTCCAACCTTCCGTTTGATGATGTGAAAGTGCTAATACCAAGATCTTTAGCAAACTATAAGGCCTGTGTTTTAATGAGTAGTCCATTCACATTTATCTTTCTAGAAGAGACATCTTTAAACCAGTCCCATGTTAAGTCATTTATATCTATATTACCTATATTTCTTCTTTTCCGTCCACATGCCACATTGTGTTCAAAATCATTGAGAACTGCTTCCTTCCTTTTCACGAGGCGTCGAATCTGGTCTTTGCCAACCCCAAACTCACCAGCTACACGTCGAGAGCTCAAAAGTTTTCGTAAGGAGATTTTCCCACTCCTTTTTGTCTCATGCATTATAACTGTCTATATGTATCTTTGTCGTTCTAGTAGTTGATATATTACCACTCGTTATACACATTTAAAATCACCTGAGGACAACATTAAAATTTTAAGAAGTCAGAAGATTAGATTTCCTGACACGAAACACCGTTGAATACCGAGTGATTTCGTTGCCATTTTACGCCGATGTTTTCAATGTAATCGGCAGTTTTCTGCAAGTCTGTCAAAAGAATTATATCTGACGCTTCTAACCCTGTTACAAAATCGATCAATCAACAACTTACGTTTATACACCAGGAAACTCGGGTTGTTATTGACAGCTTTTCGACTCAAGTCAACGGTAATTCATGTGAATTTCTCCAAGGTTTTGTCAGATTCGCGGCTGGAAAATGAGAAAAAATGTGAGCTTGGTGTCGAGCTAAGCGGACGTGTCGTTGAGAGCTCTCAGAATAGACTACACATGTGCAGTGTTAACAATTTTAACTCTTAGTGCAAAAATTCCTGCACAGACTCTTTACTTGTGTGAAGCTATTTCTGGTGAAAGAAGCAACGGTTTGTGAGTGTGTAACCTGTAACAAACCGGCAAACTGCAGACTTTTACATGTGAATTCTTCCATTCTTGCCGCCATTACACGGGGCCGCAAGGCTTTACGATTTGTGCCTGAAACTTTGTGGTTTCATTTCACTCAAGGCTAAGCGCATCCAGATAGACTTACTAGTCTCCATGATTCTTACATATTTATTCCTTTATTTCAATTTTTAAATAGTCTTTAGAAGTTAAGTTAGACTTCTACTGAGTTCCAAGTGCTTTCACCTTATTCCGGCTGAACGGATGTGTTTTCTGTGAGTTCTGAGAACTAGACAATAACAGCTATAATTCGTAGTGCAATATTTTTCTGCACAGACTTGTACGTGTGTGAAGCTGACATTTACATGTGATTTCTGGCCGCCACTACACAGACCTGCTTGTCTTGGCGCATGCCTTTTTGAACTAATTCCTTTTTTTCTTAAATGTAATAGTCTTAGATCCACTAAGTTCCAGGTGTTTTCGCGCCATTTCTGCTGAACGGACGTGTATTTTTAGCCCTAAGAATAGACTATACATGTGCATACAATGTTAGTTTACAGCTATAAATCGTAGTGCTGTAGTTTTCTGCACAGACGTATGTCAAACTAACATTAACATGTGATTTCTGGCCGCAATTACACGGACCCGTAAGCCTTGGCACAAGGCTCTTTGAACTTATTCGTTTCATTTCTGAACTTTATAAGTCTTAGACTTTCACGAGAACGCCGTATTCACCAGGACTTCTCAAGTCCTGGTTGCTCCGACAAATCAACGGAGAAATCTACAAACACAACAACAACAACAATGGCACTCTTACGCGGGTAGACTGAGAAATCGGGACCTAAAACAAGCGGCCGTTGGCCGCGAATAGTAGGTGGCCGTCTTATACAGGGGATTTATATATAGTGATAATGCTTGGGACTGTTTGAATATGGCACTCTTATACATGTTGTCGTTAGACCAGGTTTGACAGTACATGTATTTATAAAGATATCAGGGTGAATATCTTCAACTGCCTTGTCAAGGTACGGATCTAAGAGCTTTAACCTACTCTTTAATATCCGCAGAGGCCTTACCGCAGTATCCTGTAACTTCCTTTTGATTTTGAATAATTGTAACGATTGGCAACAATTAATCAGAATCTGTTGTGGCCTCCTCGTCTACGGATCAACGCGAGTATTCTCGACCGCATGTATCTGACGTAACGTCTATTGACGACGTCAGGAATGGCGTTCCATGCATGCACTAAGGCTGCAGATAAGTCATTAATATTGTTGATGACATAATTTTTCCTTGCCTTCCGACCAAGATATATCCCATATATGTTCTATGGGATTCATGTCTGGAGACCAAGCCGGCCAATGTAAGACGTTAACGTTGTTTGCAGCCATGTTGTTCATGGTCAGTCTACCAGTATGTGGCCTTGCTTTGTCAAGCAGTAAACAACCAGAATTCTGGTTTAGGAAAGGAACGACTTGTCGTAAAACCTGGTCAACATAATTTTGGGCACCTAAATTACCATTGACAACAACAAGGTTTGTTCTCCTTCCTCCAATTATACCTCCCTATACCATTATACTACCCCCTCCAAAGCGATCTCACTCCAGTAAACAGTTCTGTGCAAAACGTTCACCTTTACGTCTGAATCACGGACTCTATTGTCAGCAGTGCTTAGGTTGAATTTTGACCGATCGCTAAAGAGCACCCTGGATCACATTGCACGGTTCCAACGGAGATGACGACGGGCCAAGACCAGTCTAAGAGCACGATGTATGTTATTTAGTATCTGGCCAACATAAGGTCTCCTAGCCCTCAATGGGTTGGCATTGGCCCGCAATCGGTTTAAAACCGTATCCCTATTGTTTCTTCAATTTGACAAGGGCTCCACCATACAAATATCGTTATACAGTGGAGAATCTGTTATTCTTTCCCGTTTAAACGCAAACGTACGCAAACGCATTGATTTAAAACACAGAAAAGGACAATTTATCGACAATTTTGACTATTCATGTTGATCTGAGTGGCAAACAATTTGGTGCCTGATCAGACGCCGGGTTACCCGGCGTCTGATCTGGCTCCAAACTATTTGCAATGGAAGTAATAAATTTAGAGTAAACGCGTTTATTGGGAAAGAATAACGTTTCCTCCACTGTATGAAGTGTTCCCTTCCACAATGACCACTGACCTAGGCTGAAGAGCAATGTGTTCAGTGACATAGACTTCCCCTATAGTGCCTGATTCCAAATTGAACAATTGCACTATCCCTGCTTTCGTTTTCCAAGCTAGATTTGACAATTTTAAAGATCTTACTTTGGATAAAATGAAATCTTCAATCCCAAACATAAACTGTTAATGTTATTACTCAAGTCAACGCAATTTTATTGGCAATTGGCAATAACATGTACCGTCAACGATAAGTAAGAGAAATGTCATAATTTCTTATATATTCTACGTCATTGGAACTACTACTACATCATGTTAATATTTGTTAATAATATGGCATTCATGTTTGACTGCCTAAAAGACTTAAATCTGCTGATATAACATTGAAAAATGCAGAAAGCTCATTCAGACGGATCTTGTTAAATTTCATTTTCGTATATTTTGTTAGTATCTCTAAACAGATGAAAATGTTTTGTTGTTTGGGAATTTTATGATAAAAACATACATTTCTTGTTCAACTGTAAATGCACTCTTTGTAGAATTTAAGTATCAACAGAGCTCTCGATAAGGGAAGTATTTCAAATCTGCATCTCATCTGCATTAAACCCTTAACCCTTTACCTGATAGCATTGTTTCTAGTATTGAAGATATGTGACTATTTCAAGCAGGTTGAAAGTAAAGCAGAATGCGCCCTAAGGCGCATTCTGCTTTACTTTCAGCCTGCTTTAAGCTATTAACTGTTAGAATAATGAAAGTATTGAATATGAGACATATTCATTACGGTATAATTTGGAACTATTTTCTTCAGCGGATGAATAAAATGAATGTGCTGAAAGTCGCTTCTATAAGGGAAAGGGTTAAGTGTTACTACTCATTAGAATCAGTTATACCATGGGATGTGAGGCTGAAATAAGTGGGACAATGTTGATTGTGTTCAGTTTACCCCTCTTATTTTGAGCCCTGTGTCAAATGCTTTAACCCTTTACCTGATAGCCTATTTCTAGTACTTAAGATAGGTGACTACTTAAAGCAGGTTGAAAGTAAAGCAGAATGCGCCCTAAGGCGCATTCTGCTTTACTTTCAGCCTGCTTTAAGCTATCATGTGCTATAATCTAGAAAATATTCCCCATAATACATATTCATTACTGATTAAATTGGAACTATTTTCTTCAGCGGATGAATAAATCATATCGGCTAAAAGGCGCTTCTATAAGGTAAAGGGTTAAACAGACTTCGTGTACATGATGGAAATGTTTCCGTGTAAAACAAGACTAAATGCAAATGCAATACAGTGAAATGCTAAAAATGACGAGTTTGAAGAAAAACAGTTTACGTTTAAAACATTCATGTTTCTCGGTGAATCTTTCGGAATTATATAGAAACTTGTGGATTTAGAAAGTATTGCAACATGCGCAATTCATATTTAACCATTTGATCATTGAGCTCTAATTGCAGTAGTACTTTGAATGTGTTGAAACAGTTTCACGCTTCTAAATTAAAAAATGCAAAACACAAACGATGCTTTATTTATCACTTCTGCGATTGGAGAGCGTCGCGCGTGAAAGAGATGCAATTATCTCTCCCGGAGAATTCCCCATCGCCACAAGGGGTGTTTGGAAATCCGTTATGACAAAAGCCAGGCTCTTGCAATTTAGATGCTCGTTTTTGCATGATTGTCTTTCTCCGTGCTACTTGAGCATGGAAAAATACCATAAAAAACATGATGCTGAACTGGATAGCTCTACGGAATTCACGAACATTTCAATGTAACTTGAATATCACTTGGATTTCTCATTGAACAATGAATATACAATGAATTCCAACCATTACGACCACTTAAATATGATGTCGGTGCGTCATCCTGCAAACTGCTTAACTCTTTCCTCCCTGAAACTTTAAATGGACAATTCCAGTTTCGATTTTTGTCTAGTCCATTTCTGGCTTTTAAGAGTTGTTTTTGTCAATTTTGGCATTACTGACAAACAGTGGAGACCCTGATCAGAGGGCTCCTTTCGGAGCCCTCTGATCTGGGCCTTCACTGTTTGCACAGGACAAGTGTACTATTCACATGTACACTGTTTGAAAAGACGCCTATATGCGTGACTAGGATTCAAAGGGTTAAGCCATTACTGCACAGATGTGCAGTTTTACGCATTTAATTAATTGGATGAGTCCATTTTTATATAAGGCGTGTCTGATCTAAATGTTCATTTTCGTTTTGTTTTATATTGAAATTTCTAGCAGCAAACAGTGTAGACACTGATCCGATGCCGCATCATGCGTAGTCTAAACAGAGTCTACACTGTTTGCCTATGTCCCTCTTATGGGGTGGTAGGCACAAATGGGTTAAACCTACGTTGGCTGAACAAATTGCATTTAAAGATGATTTATTGGTACTTAAAGCTAAAACCTTCCAGTTGGTACATTTATGTCAATGTTTTTTGTACTGAATTAAGAATGAAGCACCATATTAAGACATTAATTGCATAAAATAGTATTTATACGCAATGTTTTCTATCGTGAAATTAATAGCCTATTTCTTTTGAAAATTTCCCAACAACCACCAGTACAAATAAACTAACCAGGAGCCCGTCTTACGAAAAATCGTTCGACAAAAAACGGTCGTAAATTAAAAACTTTAAATAAAACTTATTTCTGATTTCTCCATTTAATTCTGCCTTGTGACATCTCCTTAGAATAGTATTTTAAAGACGATTCCAAGGAGATGTCACAAGACAGGATAAGATGGAGAAATAAATAATAATTAAGTTTTTTAGAATCTGACTTACGACACATTTGTCGTAAGACCTTTCGTAAAACGGGACCCAGATGCTCACCTAAAGAAGAATTAACCCTTAGCCTGTCACTCACGACTATAGCTCCATATGCAAACAGCTTGGATCCGGATGAGACGCCGAGTAACTCGGCGTCTCATCCAGATCCAAGCGGTTTGACACTCGGACAACATTTTCAGCAATTTTGAGCAATTTTGAAGCACTTTGAAACTTGAAGCAGACGAGAAATATAGCAGCCGACAATTTATTTGGCGGGCTAAGGGTTAAATTTCTGAGAAGTACGGTCTCAATAACCGGAAATTAATCTTTTTTGGTATAGAAGTGTGGCAAGTACATAAGCATACATCATCTCGAATACATGCAAGATTTGAGTAATAAAACTACAGTGTTCCCTCTTCTCAACGACACCCAATGGGAGACACAGAGTGTGTGTGTTGATCGGAGGGAGTCGTTACAGGGAGGGAAAATTAAGACTTGGCTTACATTTGCAAACAGTTTGAATCTAGATCAGACGCCGCGTAACGCGTCGTCTGATCTAAATCCAAGCTGTTTGTCACTCGTCATTTTATTTTATCGAAATGTCTATTCAGTTTTAATTTGGAGAAAAAACAGCAGACGACAATATTAGGCAGACGATATTGCAGCAATGATAGCGTTATACATAACTTTCCTGTTTAGGGAACTGGGACAAAGATCGTTGTAAGGAAGGAGTTGTTGTTGGGAGGGCTGTTGTAGGGAGGGAACACTGTACTGCAAACCCACGACTGGTCTGTGTGGAACAAGACCTCCAGAATTGCAATAATTACATTGACTGGTTGGCACGTGCTGGTGGATAAATATTGATAAATATACAGCACCGCGTGAGCTCCATCATACTAAATCTCGCAACACCACAGTGCAACGTTTACATTCAACGACATGATTCTTATCTAAATTATCAAAGTGTATGAAATATCGGGGGTATGTCATACCGACCTGAAGAATGTTTTCCCCGAGTCTCGCTATAAGAAAATGTAAAAACTGTACTGACAGACCACAGCTGTAGTCAGGAACACAGCGTGCATTATTGGCCAACAAACCACAGCTGTAGTCAGGAACACAGCGTGCATTATTAGCCAACAAACCACAGCTGTAGTCAGGAACACATCGTGCATCATTGGCCATTGTGGTAAGAAATAATCGTCATTTCGTTATGTATTTGAAGTGAAATAAGTTCAGAAATATATATGTAGTACTATGCCAGATATATAAGAAGGCGAATCTTACTGAGGAGAGAGCCCTTCAAGTCTTAACCAGTTTATATACATGTACATACAATGCATTAAGTTGTGGCTTTGCTCTGTGCCGCGCAAAAATGCTATACTCTGAGAATGAACCTAATCGAACAGCAGCCCCTAGTTTAACAATTGCTTAGTTTTGAAACAGCCGGGCTTTCTAGTTTGTATTCCCCTGACCTGATTCTGCACCAGCAATTGTGGAATATTAAGATAACATAAGCTGACATTGTGTCTAAGACACATCGCAATAAACCATTCATTACTCGAAATTTATTAAATATCTATCGCTTATTTATAGAGATTTCTAAGTTAATGAATTTCATATGCGTCACAGTTGATATCATCACTAGTGATGATATCATTTTGTGACGTCATGTCACACTATCTTTTGTGACGTCGCGCGTAAATATAATTAAGTTTGTGTTTTCTCTGTAAAAACGTCATTAAAATGTATTATCCAAAGGAATTGATTATTCTATTCATTATATACAGTATATACATGTAGTGAAAAGAATAATCAATTCCTTTGGAGATATATGAAAAATATATCACTCGAATTGGTTGTTATTTGGTTTTTAAAAATCGTCTTGCGGACTCGTTTTTTAACCAGACAACAACCCATTCTCGTGATATATTTTTCATATTAGTCGAAAGGAATTGATTATCCTCTAGGTATAATCTCTCAGTACAGAAAAGTCATTATAGTGTGGCCATTTAAAATGTAGGCTTGTAGTTTGTTAACCCACTTCTATATTAAAACACCAGTCCTGTTCGAGCATTTAGTCTATTACCCATAATATTACAATAAAAGTGACTCCTTAAGCAGCTTTTTGTTTGACTTTCATTCGGTTGCTAACCCTTTCGCTCTCAATGACGCTTAAAAGCGCGTTTGCAAATAGTTTGGATCCTGATAAGCCCGTGTGAAATTTCTTCAGCCATACTGCCTTATTTTTTAACTTTGAAACGACATTGCAGACAACAAAATTGAAGCAGACGACAATGAAACGGTGAAGGGGTAAACATCTCACGAAACATTTGGCAGTGCCAAAGGGTTATGTAGCAGTTTGTTGTAAATTCTGTCAATCATACTGTTTAGAGTGCTCGTTATAACATGCCCTTTCTGTACTCAATTATTGTACCAAATATTCAGTCAGCAGACCCTATGCTGGAACCGTCCGCCTGTCGTAAAGTATGTTGAACTTGGTTTTGGAACAGCCGTTAATTCTAAAGTCACATCTCCCTGACAAGATCCTGCATCAGCTGATGTCGTGGAAGATAACGATAACGTTATTTGACACATGTCGGTGACACTGCGCCATCCTTGGTATGTTTACCCTTCCCGTAGTGAAAGCTTGTCTGTTTATATACAACAAACAATGTTGACCCTGATCAGATGGTTTATTAATAAGCCCTCTGGCCAGGACAGGTACTGTTTATTTAACTTTTATTTCTCTGAAATATTTACGAAATCAGCCTTAAAAAATCAATATTTACAAGTCATTTGTTTCAGATACCATATAGTCCACTTGAAAAATCAAACATGAAAAGGCTTGAGCAAATATTTCAGACAAATAAATGGCGAGAGAGCAATGGGTTGCGTTATCTACATGCACGTGACACATCCATAATCAAGAATATATAACCGGTTAATCTGCTGCACTATATATAATATAACTGTCGTCTGTATAATTTGTAGTCTGCCATAATTCTCATAAGTGATTTATCTTTCATAAAATGGGATTAGCCCATCCACTGCCTTACCCCACAGGTACTTGACACATAGATTCTATTTTAAAAAAAAATGTTTTTACTCTATCGAAGATATAGAGAGTCTCTATATGTATACGGTAGTAGAGGTCTAGTAAAATATATATATATATATATCTTTCTTTTTAATATGTGTCAAGAACGGGTAAGATGATTAAGATTATTTGCGTATCGCGGCGTCTGATCAGGATCCTAACTGTTTGACACTCATTCTAATATTTCTTAAGTCAAAATATCTCAAAATTTCAATTTGAGAACTAAAAGCAGACGAAAATTGTTAAAAGTTTATGATGTCATGACAGTAAAAGGGTAATATTGTTTAATGGTTGTGATTCAGATGAATCTTGAAGACTGAATTATTACAGAACAAAAGTAAAAGTAATCGCTGCGAGCAGGGTTCGAACCTGCGCGGGCATTGCCCATTGGATTTCAAGTCCAACGCCTTAACCACTCGGCCATCACAGCTGCTTACCTACATTTGAAGTATCTCTTCAACTGATTATTATTACAATAGATACTAATCATACTATAGCTACATACAGTGTTATAAAAAATATTCGCTGCGAGCAGGGTTCGAACCTGCGCGGGAAATTCCCATTGGATTTCAAGTCCAACGCCTTAACCACTCGGCCATCACAGCTGCTTATAAATTTAACAACAAGTATCTGTAACACTATTTATATTTATAGAAAACAAATGTTCTCTGTGATCAGGGTTCGAACTTGTGCGAGCAATGCCTATTTGATGTATTGCTAATGGTCATGTTTATTGTCCTGTAACAAAATATACGCAATATCATAAGTATTATTATTTTTATGTTGTAAAGCTATTAGAAGGGGATGGTTGTTATGTACCTACCCTAAACCGTAGCGGAAATAATCGATATCAAACGAAGCTATATGTGGCGTGTTCAGCCAGTGTATATTTTTTACAAATTTTGACAGGTTAAAATTGACAGGTTAATATTGGAAGAACGTGTGGTGTAGCCCGACCCTTTGTACATTTATTTTTATGTTTGATACTACCCTTTGATCATTTGAACTGTTATATAAACTTTTGTACAAATATTTGTCAATAAAATATGTTAAAGCGACTCGCAACCAGATGGTGTACTTGCAAAAATAAATGAAAATACTCAAATAAAACCAAATGTGTAGCATTATCGTGCATCTGGCATTAGAAAAATATGATCGGTCTAAAACACCCTCAAGAAAAGACTTCAAATTTTAAGTTTTTAGATATTTTCCATCGCTTTATCATATAATTATTCTATAGCATCGAAAGACGCAACAGAAATTGATCACGGGCTCGGACATAAACCCAGGCCGAATTATGTACTCCCCATCGCTACACAGTAACGTACGCTAAATCTATCCCAGATATATAAATAGTCCGGCTGGTCGAGTGGGTAAGTGGTTGTCTTATTTTGCTTTTTGCCCCCGCATGCCGGGTCTCGGGTTCGAATCCCACCAGAGCTCAATAAATATTTTTTATTGAAATGCATTTTTTAAACAGAATTTCTTATCCTAAACTATAATTCTTACCCGTTTATATAAGAGTTTGACATATATTTACAAATTACTATTTTTAATGCTAAATCTGGTTGCGAGCCTCTTTAAATAGGCTCGCAACCGGATTTAGCATTAAATTTTAAAATAGTAATTTGTAAATATATGTCAAATGCTTATATAAATGGGTAAGATTTAGTTTTGGATAATAAATTCTGTTAAAAAATGCATTTCAAAACAAAAAAGGAAGAAGCTCTGGTGGGATTCGAACCCGTGACCCTCCATGCGGAGACAAACATGAAAAACCTTAACCACGCGGCTACTGGGGCTCTCTATCTATATGGTAGCGAATTAACGTACTTCACTGGTAGCGATTGATTTATACATATTCTGCTCGGGTTTATGTCTGAGCCCGTGTAGAGAAGCAACAACAACAACTATACCGTCAGCTGACGCTATAGAAAAACGATGGAAAATATCTAAAAAAAAACTAAGATTCGGTGACGATTCTTGAGACTTTTTTTTGGACTGATCATATTTTTTTAATGTCAGAAGCCAAATAATGCCACAAATTTGCTTTTATTTGAGTATTTTATTTTATTTTGACAAGTACACCATCCGGTTGCGAGTCCCTTTAAAACTAGTAAAAACAGAATGTGATTTCAAGTCCCAAGCCTTAACCATTCTTCATCGCAGTACGTACGAATTATATGTGTAGTACAGGAAAACTGATTTCACTTAACTCTTTCACTCTCAATGATGCCTTATTTAAAGCGCGTTTACAAACAGTTTGGGTCCTGGTCTGACGACGCGTTACAGAACCCAAACTGTTTTGACACTCTTATCGATATTTATTAAGTCATACAACCTTAAACTTAACTTTGAAACGTGTATTGCATACAACAATACTGAAGCGGGCGACAATGAAACGGGGAATGGGGTAACATCTGAATTTAAGGATGAAAGGGTTAAGCGAGAAATTGTATCGAGCTTGTACTTACACTCAGTGCAATTTTCATTTCAATATTTGTATGTAGAAGGAACGTATTTGTGACTTAATTTTTTCATTAAAGTCAGTAGTTCTGTCTGGGGGTATCAATTTTGAAAAACACAACCTGCACAAATCGGTGCAATGTTTAAAACAGGCTGTAGTTCTCTTTCGCTGCCAAAATAATCGTGAGATTTTTACCCCTTCACCGTTTCATTGTCGTCTGCTTCAAATGTGTTGTTTGTAAGATCGTTTCAAAGTAAGATCCAATGTAGTACAATTAAAACATATCGATACGAGTGTAAACAGTTTGGATCCTGGTCAGACGCCGCGTTATGCGACGTCTGATCAGGATTCAAACTGTTTGCAAATGCGCTTTTTGGCGTCATTAAGAGTGAAAGGGTTAAAAGCAGCACACTGGTTTTGAGTGTTTTGTTTCTGGACTTGTTACAGAATTAAATCAATCTTGAGATATGGTATTAGTATTCTAATTTTCTTCAAGAAAAGATTCTTAATCTGCGCATGAGCACAGTGTGCGTTTCTTTTTGCACTGAGTGTACTTTTTCATCATACAGTAAAACGACGACACTTCACGAAAAATGTACGATTTCAGATGTCCGTGCCGTGCAAATAACGTATATTTAGATGGAAGAGCAGTGTCGCCTCTAGAAACAGAACACATTCTCCTATAAGCCCACTAACTATACCCAAACGCATATATGGTGCTAAATAGAGACAGCTGAAAATGAAATGCAGATCTTAGTAATGTAGAAAGCTCCCACCTAAAATGTCTTGCATTAAAATTTAATTATTATACTTATTTTTATTATCATCATCATCATTTACTAGTATTATTATTATTATTATTATTATTATTTCTACTACTGTTATTGTTGTTTTTGTTGTTGTAGTTATTGTTTCTACTATTCTTGTTGTTATACAGTAAAACCTCTCTATTACGATCACTTAAACGAAGCCTAATTGATTTATAAAAGACAGGTGACAGCTTAAAGCGACTCGCAACCAGATGATGCATTAAAAATAGTAATTTGTAAATATGTGTCAAACGCTTATATAAATGGTAAAGAATTAGTTTAGGATAAGAAATTCTGTTTAAAAAAATGTATTTCAATAAAAAAAAATATTGGTCTCTGGTGAGATTCGAACCCGGGGCCCGGCATTGGCGGACAGAAGGCAAAATAGGGGAAACCGCTTAGACCAATGGACCACGGAACTATCCGCTTATCTCGGATCGATTTAACGTATTTCAATGTGTAGCGATCGAAAGTGCATACAACTGCGTAATTCGGCTCGTGTTTATTTCTGAGCCCGTGTAGAGAAGCAACAACAACAACTATACCGTTAGCTAACGCTATAGAAAAACGATGGAAAATATCTAAAAATCTAAGATTCGGTGACGATTCTTGAGACTTTTTTTGGACTGATCATATTTGTTTAATGTCAGAAGCCAAATAATGCCACAAATTTGCTTTTATTTGAGTATTTTATTTTATTTTGACAAGTACACCATCCGGTTGCAAGTCCCTTTAAAGCAAGGTGACCTGCCTTAAACACCGAATTTTAGTCAACACAACTTTGTGGTCGCAATGGAAGAATTTTGCTGTTATAATAATAATAATAATAATAATAATATTACGGTTATTCTTACATTTTTATTATTATTATGGTTATTCTTACAGTGGAGAATCTGTTATTCTTTCCCAATAAACGCGTTTACGCTAAAACTATTATTTGCAGTGCAAACAGTTTGGAGCCAGGTCAGACGCTGGGTAACCCGGCGTCTGATCAGGCTCCAAACTGTTTGCCACCAAGATATACATGAATTATCAGAATTGTCCAAAAGTTGTACTTTTCTACGTTTTAGTGTTTTGCGTTTGCGTTTAAACGGGAAAGAATAACAGATTCTCCACTGTACATGGGGAATAGGCGTTGTTATTTTTCTAATAATCGCGTTTGTGCTTAATCAATGATGTCATTTGCAAACCCGGCATCGGATGAGGCTCCAAACTGTTTGCAAATCAGATTAAAACACAGAAATTCCAAAAAAAGGTAATTTTCTACACTTTATGGTATTGCGTTTCGTATGTGTTTAAACGGGAAAGAAAAACGTATTGTCTGTATCATCGTCATAATAATGAAAATAATAATAATAATAATGATTGATGCCGTCAGCATCAGCATCACCACCTCCACCGTCACCACCACCATCATCACCATCATCTCTGTTATGGATTCGAGTAGTGTACTGTATACAGTGCATGTGTTACACAGGGCTCCAGATAAGAGGGAGTAAACTTAACAAATTCAACATTTTCTCACTTATTTCAGCACCGAATCCTTTGGTGTGAATACTCATTAGAATCGTCTCTTCATAGGGTATAATGCAGAAATAAAAATTTCAGTTTTTGAAATACTCCCCTTATCTGGAGCCCTGTGTGTAGTAGACAACATAAGTATATGCTATAGACACTTGGACACACTGTGTTTTCGATCATACAGGGTCTTTCGTCAGTGTATAGCAATGTTTATCTATCCTCTGTCTACAAAAATATTATCTTCTCAAACTATCAGTCTTTAATGAAAATCAAAATTGCAAAGGGGTCCCGTGGTACAGTTTTTCTCTGACAATGACGGGTGCAATCTGTTGGGAAGAGTGGAGAAATACCAGATGTTTATACAGTAACGCAAAACGTCCCTAATGAGATCGGGCTCCAATGGTTTAGTAGAGTCTGATATCGTTCTCAAGCATTTTCAAGCAAACACTCAAATCTGACCAATCAAATGCTTGAGAACGATCTCAGACTCAACTAAAGAGCTTTATAACCTTGGAAACTGGCCAGGCGCCTATGCAATCGGATATGCAAGCATGCAGTGGACGGACCAGAACAGAACAGAACAAAACTTTATTTCATCTCAGGCATGGTTACATGCAGCATGAGGTAAAGCATATAAACAAGATGAATATAAACAATGGTACCTAGCATGGCTTATTCAGAGTCTGAGTATTTCAGTATTTGGTGACGAACAATGTAGAACCAGATGAAGACCCGGATCAGTGTGTTCACAATTGAACTCGCTGGTCAAGGTCTAAACCGTCTGTCATTTTGCAATTCATCGACCAGGAGTAATCCAAGATAGTGAAATAACAACATATAATAAAAAGAATTATGAAGATTTAAACTGTCCATATGCTGGATATTCAGATAGGAAAAAGTGAATGTTATGGTTATCAGATTATTAATATTATGATACATAAAACATAATTTTAAGTGTCGAAAAGTAGATCTACTCGTGCAAATAGTTTGGATTCAGACAAAGCTCCACATTGGCTTATCTACGATCCAGACTATTTGCGTGTCAGGTACAGTTTAATACTAACTTTTATATATAACCTTGCGTTAACCCATTCCACAATAACCACTACCTTGACACCATTCTACGAAGTCCCAGGGACCCGTTTTATAAAACTTCTTACGAAAAAAACGGTCGTAAGTCAAAACTTTAAAATACATTTAATTTCTGATTTCTCTATCTAATCCTGTTTTTTGACATCTCTTTGGAATCGTCTTTTCAAGACGATTCCAAAGAGATGTCACAAAACAGGTTTAGATGGAGAAATAAATAATAATTGAGACTCTTGTAATCTGACTTATGACAACATTTGTCGTACTTAGTTTTATGAAAAGGGCCCCAGATTCCCAATTGCTAGATAGCGGTATAAAATCTTGAATTTCAGTGCAGACAGTGTTTTATGTCATTATTCTTTTAACCTGGTCGAGATTTATATCAAATACAAAATTTAACCTGCCTGACTTTGGCAACGCGCAATATATAGCATGTCAACGCGAAATGTATAGAATGCAACGAAAGTATTGCGGTTGTCATCGCGACGGTGCCAAGTGGTAATTCCAAAACTCTTTATTATTCTGTTGATAAGCGCGCGTGGCTTGTTTATTGTATGTACACGACCTACCATTATATTAGTGTTTTTTCTTTCACCACAACATGTTACTTTGCGAACAGTTTGGATGCTGATCAGTCGTCGAGCAACACACTGTCTGATCAGGAGACTCTTAAATATAAGGCCTATATAGTTTATCATCAGGCGCCTAAGATCTATCTTTGTGCAATGTATTGCAGACAACAGTATCAATACAGGCGGCAAATGGCGGAAAAGGGTTATGCTGTGGCTGTGAAATACTAATAGTGCAGTCATATTTAAGTGTCACTGTGCATTGCAGAAAGTCTCAAAACCCAATGCTGGGACAGTCTGTCTTTCATTAAAAAGCTCATTAACCCTTTGCACCCTAATCCCGCATATTGACGTCCTTTGTAAAAAATGTACATGTGAATAGTACACTTGTCCTATGCAAACAGTGAAGACCCAGATCAGAGGGCTCCTAGGAGCCCTCTGATCAGGGTCTTCACTGTTTGTCATAATGCCAAACATTGATAAAAATAACCCTTAAAAGTCAGAAATGGACTAGACTTAAATGGAAACTGGAATTATCCATTTAAAGTTTAGGGAGGAAAGGGTTAAGAAGAAGCAGACATGCGGAAGGTCGGTGTTTCTACCCAGTTGTCGACGCGTGTCTGAAACAGTGCATAAAATGGCTTCTGGGGTCTTCCTCCATCTGTAATAAGCTGGGTGTCGCCATATAACTGAAATACTGTTGAAAGCGACGAAAATCTTTTTTAAAAAATCAACCAAACTGTTTAGGATTCATAATCTAAGATTTACCAATGTGCGACCTATTGGGTTCTCCGATGCTTGTAAATCGGATTGGTCCATTTTATCTAAGGTGTGCCTACTCTAAATTTTCATTTTGGTTTTTGTTTTATAAGGTAATTACTATCAGCCATTACTACAATTTTTCATGTCTTTGGTTTGACCCGGCCGGGGATTGAACGCGCAATCTCCCGCACTGCAAGCGGACGCTCTACCACTGAGATATACAGGCGGTTTTATGTGACTGTTACTGGGAGCGTCTGTATAGAAACATTGACAGGAGCGTCAAACAGTTTGGATCCTGATCAGACGCCGCGTTACGCGTCGTCTGATCTGGATCCAAACTGTTTGAAAAGACGACTATGTAATTATAATCGTCTATGGCGGTGATTGTTAATAAAAAATTGACTGTATTTTTTGTTGCTACAAACAAGTGGATAAATATTGATAAATATAAGACAACGTGTGTGCTTTATCATACTAAATCCGTCAACACATCACTGCACTGTTTATTACATCTACTCGATCTACACATCTCAATCTTATCTTAATTATGGAAATTGTATGAAAAGTCAGGATTGTGCCGAGCCGTGAGGTACAGACTCTTATGACAGTTACCATATGCACGGACCTAAGAGAAACCACAGCTGTTTATCCCCGAGTTCGTTGACCGTACGCTTTCCCTGTTACTGGGTGCTGTTCCCCTCCAAATACAGTAACTCGTACGGAAATTGTTTTTAAAAAAATGAACTTTTAAAGACATTTCCTCAGTCCTTTGATGGACCCCCATTGTTCTTGATAGGCGTGAAAGTAAATGTACAGCAGTAGTAAAGTGTGCAAAGCCAATGTCACTAATCTCAAGTTGTCTAGAGATGTCCTCACATACTCACACTCAAGGGTTTTTTCAATGGGTTTTACGAACCAAACTAACAAATTTAAGGTACGTGCCTCACATGAAATACTTAGATGAGTATATCCCTAGACAAGATAGCAGTAAAGGCACAACTCACACATGGCTGAATGATTTTATACTTGGTTTGTTGTTATACCACCGAAAGTAGGTCAGAAAATGTCTTTAATCTTAAAATGGTTCGAAGTTTCACTATCAGTGTTTTTGCATTTCAGGGTACATGTAAATGCTTTCAGTACTAGGTCATAACAGATTTCAGCAGGGTTCCCGTCTCCCAGATCCCGCCAGTCTCCATGTCGAAACTCGATACTTCGAACTCGCTTAAATCGAATATTCCAGTTGTTTATACGTTAAATTTCGATAGGTATATAAAGTCCATCTCATTTAAGTCGAACATACCCGTATTTTAAAGTGAAAACGTGGCTAAGCCACGTTTTTACTTTGAAATACGGATATGTTCGAACTAACGCGTATTCGAAGTATCTAGTTTCGACTGTATTCGGATTACAGGAGCATGCCGCATTGCAGTAGTGGAGAATACCTTAAATCATTCTTTCCCATTTAAACTTTTGAAGTTCTCAGTGAAGAAATATTGATACGAGTGCATTACAGTTTTAGGGGTCTGATGAGGCTTCGCGTAACGTGGCGTCTGATCTGGTTACAAACTGTTTAAAAAGTCGACTTAAGATGCCTAATGAGATGAAAATATTAAGTACAGTGGGTATCTATTTCATAAAGGAATATCAGTGCTGTCTAGACAAATGCAAATGTATATCAGAAGTAAAATTTAATGAAATAAAGAAAACTCGCTGCGAGCAGGGTTCGAGCCTGCGCAAGCAATGTCCTTTGGATTTCAAGTCCAACGCTTAAAGACATTAAGCCAGTCCTTTCATCGATTCCCCCCTCATTGTTCTCACTTGGTGTGAAAATACAGGTAGATCACGATAAAATTGCTCAGGTAACGGCTCGGCCATATGAAGCTTTGAATAGAGGCCCTTACATAATAGATCTCAATAGGTTTTTCAATGGGTTTTACTAACCAAGCTATCAAATATTAGGTGCGGGCCTCACATGAGACGCCTGAATGATTATTTGCCTAGAGGCTAGCCGAGTAAGTGCATGGGCTCCATGCTTTGACTCAAACTTTCTAGGTGCTAAGTGTTACCACCCAAGCTTGGTCATGTAATGTCTTTAACCACTCGGTCATCACAGTTCCATATAGATATGTAGGAGTTTTATCCATAAAACTCTTATACATATACAGTAAAAATCTCCCTATTATGACCACTGAAAAGTAAGCTAATTGACTGCATAAAAGATAGCTGACAGCTTAAAGCAAGGTGAACGTAAACCAAAAAATCTCCTAAAAAGAGCTTTTTCTGTTTTATGTTCGACTTGCTTTAAGCAGTCAGCTTACTAAAGATACTAGTAAAGTACCAAAACATTTCGCTGCGAGCAGGGTTCAAACCTGCGCGGGAAATTCCCATTGGATTTCAAGTCCAACGCCTTAACCACTCGGCCATCACAGCTGTTATGTATCTAGAGCGATTACTGTAGTGACAAATATACTTGCAATGTGCTATCAATAACACTGTTCATTGGCAATGTACTTGAATGTCATATATATTTCTATTGATTAATACGCCATTGTTCACATACTGACACACCTGGCATAATCATTTTACCTTTACAGTCAATCTTGTATTAAGCAATCTCTCTACGAAGTGACGTACTGATTTATAAGACTTAACCCTTTACCTGATAGCCTTTTTCTAGTATTGAATATAGGTGACGCCTTAAGGCGCATTCTGCTTTACTTTCAGCCTGCTTTAAGCTTTTATCTTCAAGGAAACTAAAGATAATTCTTATGAAATATATTCATGACTGTATAAATTGGAACTATTTTCTTCAGCGGAGGAATAAATTAAATGCGCTAAAAGTCGCTTCTATGGGGGGAAAGGGTTAAGACAATGGAAGTAACTGCTTAACACATGAAAGAAATAACACAAAAAGCTCATATAAGGAGCTTTATGCATTATTTTTGTTCTGCTTTAAGCAACCACGTGTATTAAACACTGCGCATGGGTCTTATATTCAAGTGGTCGCTTAATACCACATTGACATAATATAGGTCTATAAATACTATCACCAGTAGTAAAATAATCTTAAACCTCCTGTTGCTGAATATGCTCACACAATACTCTGTCTTCATGCAGAGATAATCAAAATAAAGCGTGTTTTCAGTCTTGAAAACTGAATTATTGTGGAACAAAAGTAAAAGTAAATCGCTGCGAGCAGGGTTCGAACCTGCGCGGGAAATTCCCATTGGATTTCAAGTCCAACGCCTTAACCACTCGGCCATCACAGCTGTTGTACAAACTTGATATTAATGGTAATCTCTGAGTTGTATAATTTTATACAGTGGAGAAGACGTTATTTTTTTCCCGCAATAAACGCGTTTACACTAAAACTGTTATGTCCAAACTGTTGCATATACTCAAGGCGGCAAAACAAACATATTTTTATACAACAAGAAATAACGTCTTCTCCGCTGTACCTAAAATAACCGTGGAAGAATTCTCGTGTTAAATAATAGATTATCAAAATGTTTCATATTTAACCTTTCACAATGATAGGCAGTTTTCGTTTGACGAAAATAGCCAACTGCAATAATTCTCAGAGCTTCCTGTCCAACTTCAATTACACATACCGTGTTAGAAATATTCGCACATGTTTCTGTTTCAAATCCATCCTTTAATAAATAGTATCCACAAAAGTATACATTAGCATAATTGTAGTACATCAGGGTTTGGAATGTTTTGCTATATTACATATGAAAATGGTCTACTCTATGGCTAGAGCCCCAGTTATTCACGTTCAGTCGAACTTCGATATCTCGAAGTCGGCTTTGTCGAAACTATCCGTATTTTAAAGTTAAAACGTGGCTATAAGCCACGTTTTAACTTTGAAATATTGGTATGTTCGACTTAACCTGGCATGAAATAATGCAGTTCATATGTCAAACTATCGGATAGTTCGAGTTAAACGAGTACGAGATATCTACAAGTATAATGAATTATTCCATTATGCACATAGGGAGAGTTCATAACAAGATACATGCACAAACGGGTTAATTGAGACGCTTACTCCTACTGCAGCCTCTGTCTATTTCGTAACCTTAAAACGTTTGTTTCTTATTAGGAACCATTTCGTCCCATAAACTACGATGTAGAGCATGGCTATAGCAGATCGATAAGGGCTTTATTTGCTTTGTCCATTTGCCTGATTGCTTGAACCGAAATCTGGACAGTGTGGTCATTACGGGCCCTTCTCCTATCACCATCTTTTGATTAACAGCTATTGAATTACCAATGAACTCCCTCGTGTAATTACATTTGCTAAAGTAGGTTCCTGGTAAACAAAGCGCAAGATATGGTTACAAATATACATGTGGAAACTTGAAAAGCGCTGACCGGTCTCTCTCGCGAGTCTGGACGGTGTACATGTCTTGGTCAGAGCAGTATCCAAACTATAACACACGCAGGGAATATAATGCGTATAAAATTCTATTGCCGACCACAAATATGAAGTGTTTGGTCTTTCAAAGGATATAGGGTGTAGGGCGGTTCGGTACTGTCTTGTCTTTTATTGCCCTATAAATCTGGTAGTATCAGCAGCAGTATTATCAACTACAGTGAAACCCTTCATTGCCATGACCTCTTCAAGTTGAAACAATTGTCGTCTGCTTTTATTTCTCATATTGAATATTTAGTTATTTTTACATAAGAAATATTGAAATGAGTGTCAAACAAGTTTGGATCCTGATATATATATATCAGGATCCAAACTTGTTTGACACTCATTTCAATACTTCCTAGGTCAAAATACCTAAATATTCAATATGAGAAATAAAAGCAGACGACAATTATATATATAATCAGCAGCGTATTATAAGTGTATTAGTTAAACATAAAACTAGTAAGGCCTTCCGATCAGATTCAAAACTGTTTTAACTAGCATTTAATTCGATTTTATTATAATTAACAATGGCTTCGAATTTACGTGTAAATAACTGAACATTCATCTATAAAAATATATTCGCTGCGAGCAGGGTTCGAACCTGCGCGGGAAATTCCCATTGGATTTCAAGTCCAACGCCTTAACCACTCGGCCATCACAGCTGCTGATATACCTAGCTGATATCTGTAAAACTGTTTACTGTAGCGATAACAACACTTGCAATGTACACATATACAATAAAACCTCTTTATTACAACCACTGAAACGCAGGCTAATTGAGTGTATAAAAGACAGGTGACAGCTTAAAGCAAGGTTACAGTAAAACAGAAAGCTCTTAAAACAGCTTAAAACAATGTGACAGTTAAAACAGAAAGCTCCTTTAGGAGCTTTCTGTTTTACTGTCACATTGTCTTAAGCAATCACCTGTCGTAAATGCATAATAATTAACACAATTAAGTGGTCGTAATAGAGAGGTTTTACTGTGTGTCATATGTTTCTATCGATTTAAACGCTGTACATATAGATCTAGTAAACTTACATACCTGGGCATAAATACATTGTACATATAGTGTTTTATCTTTACAGTCGTTTATCGTGTTATCTGTACAGTGGAGAATCTGTTATTCTTTCCCGTTTAAACGCAAACGTACGCAAACGCAAATCACTAAAACGTAGAAAAGTACAACTTTTGGACTTTTGATAATTCTTGTTTATCAAGGTGGCAAACAGTTTGGAGCCTGATCAGACGCCGGGTTACCCGGCGTCTGATCTGGCTCCAAACTGTCTGCACTGCAAATAATAGTTTTAGCGTAAACGAGTTTATTGGGAAAGAATAACAGATTCTCCACTGTATTATAAGTAACTTGGACACATCTTAGGTGCTTTCTGCATTATTTTTGTCCTACGTTAAACTGCTGCGTCTGGTTAACAGTGCCAAAATATTGCATGGTCTATAAAATTTAATACGATTAACGGTAAAATCTAACTTACTACATTTGTAGTAAGCGTTAAACTTAACATAAACCTCCTGTTGAGCTATTAATAATCTATTGTACATAAAACAATACACCGGGATCCTCTAAACAATACAATTCCCCGGGTTTCCCTGAATTTTTGCAAATTTTTAAAATTTCTTGTAGTTTATTAATAAAATGTGGAAAAAATCATTGTCTGCCAAAAATTATACGCTGCGAGCAGGGTTCGAACCTGCGCGGGAAATTCCCATTGGATTTCAAGTCCAACGCCTTAACCACTCGGCCATCACAGCTATATAAATATACACTTACATCGGTTAGACTAAAATTATATACATTATTTTAGTGGTAATTGCACAAGATAAACATTTTCCTGTCGTTCTTTACTGTCTTATGCAAACATTAGGTTCCAAATCACACTCCGCGTTTCGCGGCTGATCTGAATCAAAAATGTTTGACTAGATCTACTCGTCTTTAGGTTTCATGTAGATCTATTCAAAATTGTACAAATCTGTCTTTAACCAATTTTGCCGACGACAATTTAAAGTAGACGATATTACGGCGGGATAAGGGTTTATATATAACTGAATTGCGCAACCTATCCCATCACATTATCACATTTATAAATACAGTGCTCCCTCTCTACAACGTCACCAAATGGGAGACAACGAATGTGTGTGTTGTTGGAGGGGGGGGGGGGGGGGTATATGAAGGGAAATTGGCTTGTATTTGCAAATTGGCTTGTATTTGCAAACAGCAAATAACAGCAATAACAGTATTCTGTCAATACATGTATTTTTTATGTCACTTTGAGAAAATCAGCAGACGAAAAAGTTAAGCAGACGATATCTCAACAGTAAATGCGTTGGACATAGTTGTTCTGTTTAGGGAATTGTGGCAAGGGTCGTTGTAAAGAGGGAGTCGTTGTAGGGAGGGAGCACTGTACGAACATGCCTATATTATATAGATCTACAGTGCTGATTGCAACTACATTACATAACAGTTTGTATTCTCATCAGGCGTCATGTACACACAAATTCTGACCAGAATCCAAATTGCTTGTCACTTTGGTCTATCTTATGAAAATATAATTCTAGATCTACGTATGCATGAGTTAGTTTCATAATTATTTAAGGTAGTAGGCCACTAGTATAGAACGACATTTGACAAGAATTTCGTCGGTCAAAAAATCGACATTTAATTATTGAAAGTACATGTAGATATAGTTTTGCTTGCGACCAGTTTTGGCGGCAATGACGTGATTTAACAGATTAACAGTACAATAAACCTCTCTATTATACGAACATTAAAAAGAAGGCTAGTTGACTGTATGACAGACAGGTGACAGCTTATATCAAGGTGCAAGTTAAACAGAAAGCTCCTAAAGGAACTTTCTGTTTTACGTCCCCCTTGCTTTAAGCAGCAATTAGCATATTCTGGTAATAATTCATATATCTTAATGAAGTGCTAGTAAGAGAGACATGGTCGTAATATAGAGGTTTTACTGTACATAGCATTGATCTGGTGACTTGAGTGAATGTTGCTGAATGTGAGTCATACTCATGTGCTACAGTGGAGAAGACGTTATTCTTTCCCTTGTAAACGCAAACGAAACGCAAACGCAGCGCAATAAAATGTAGAAAATGGCAACTTTTTGTCAGTTCTGAACGCTCAATTTTAATCTGAATGGCAAACAGTTTGGAGCCTGATCAGACGCCGGGTTGCCCGGCGTCTGATCTGGCTTCAAACTGTTTGCAATTGAAATCATCGTTTTAATATTTAACATGAACGCGTTTATTGGGAAAGAGTTACGTTTTCTTCACTGTATTGTCGATGGGTATTTTAGACGTGTCTGGCATCGATTGTTTGGCAGTAATTAATATAGATCGTTTAAAGTTCGGTTACGTCTCAGAGACAAATGTCTAGAGTCAACTATTCTATATATTTTCAGTTCAAGCAGACAACTGGCCATAGTATACAAAACAAGGAATGTGCCACAGTAAAAGACAGAATTCCAATAGACATTAACAATCAAATCAAAATGTAGTTTTATCATTAAAGGGAAATAAATCTTGCAAGAGTATCTAATGAAGTGTTCAGTTGCTCCCCTTAAAACGTCTTTAACAACATCAACGAATAGAAGTTTATATGCATGTAGCTTATAACATTCATTTGTGTGTATACTATTTGTCTTTACCTTTTAACAGAGACTCATATTAGTATTTATAACACCTCGCTTTGAGTTACAAGTTAATATTTTTTGAGTTACAATGTTAATTTAAAAAATGTAACATTTTGCATATTATTTACATCGATCCAAAAAACTTCACTGTCACTCTATGACATTGCTATCTGAGCTATGCGGCATTCTTTTGCTAGAAGACATTCTTTGGAATGTCACATAGGGGAAAGTAACTCTAATGTATCTTGATCTCTGTCATTATATGAAATTCTTTTGCTATGTGACATTCTTTTGAATGTCACATAGGGGCAAATAACTCTTGTTTCTTGACTTTCGTTCTGTATTATTAATTAATAGCACTTTGCTTCTTATTATTTTATATTAAATATTTCTATATCACGGCACCAATATCGAAATGGTCGGAAGAGAAATAAGTAATGCGTTGTGTCTTCAATCTACTTTGTCATAACCACATGTGCTTGTATTGTATGTATGTAACCTCTGTGTATCTGTATCGTTTATTTTTAATTTTTTTAATTATTTTAATTATTTTTTAGGTAGACTAGCTATTGCACCTCTGTTGTTGTATATATATTTTTTAATCATCTACATACACAGAGGTAACATACATACAATACAGGCACCTGTAGTAATATGTTTTTCTGCTTTCTTTCTTGTAATGATCAGGAACGTATAAACGTTGACCACCTAAAGTGGTTTGCCACCAATAGAGGGCAAGATGACAGACACGTGATAACGTGAAGACAGAGATCACGCGAGATTTCGTTTTGTTTCGAGTCCCTCTAATGTACGTTCCTGTAATGATATATAAACAATGTGACGTCGTTTCCCGCGTTACGTGCACAGCGGCGCTTAATTGTTATTCGCAACATATTTTATAAAATACGAATGAAACGATTCCAAAGCCTCGATTGATAAACTCGGTCAATGATTTATCATTATTTATGGTATCCATGGTCGCTGGCTCGGTGTAATAAAATAAATATTAGATGACAGTTTGCGTTACTTCAAATTGTCAACCCTCGAAAACAAGAAAGTCACCCTCGGCTTCGCCTCGGGTGACATTCTGTTTCGCGGGTTGACAATTTGAATGTCATACAAACTGCCTCCTGATATTTATATAAAATGTCTCTGTTAGAACCACAGGGCTACCATAATTTGCTTATAAAAATCCTAAGATTTCCAAATTTTCAATCGCGATTTTAGGAAACGTACCTTTAACCACGGAATTATACAAGATATAATTATGTGCTTTAACCCTTTAGCTGCCATTTTCTATGACACTAACATAATTATGCAAACTAATAAATGCGTTTACGCTAAAACTATTATTTCCAGTGCAAACAGTTTGGAGGCTCCAAACTGCTTGCCACTCAGATAAAAATGAAAAAGTCAGAATTATAAGAAGTCGCCCCTGTCCTCTGTTCTATATTCCAAATGTCACTAGAAACTGGAATAGTCCCCGACGACTGGAAACACGCTATTATAGCTCCAATTTTCAAGAAAGGCCAAAAGTCAAAACCAAGTAATTACCGGCCGATCTCACTAACCTGTATCGCCTCCAAATTAATGGAACACATTATTGTCTCTAACATCATGGAATATTTTGACGCTCACAACATACTCAGTCCACAACAGCATAGTTTCAGATCCGGACATAGCTGTGAGACTCAACTCATTGGTTTCATCCAAGAACTTGCTGACAATTTAGATCAAGGCAAACAAACAGATGTAATCATAATGGATTTTAGTCAAGCTTTCGATAAGGTTGACCACCACAAACTTACTCACAAACTCAAAGGTCTAGGTATAAACAAAAATGTCTTTCCTAAGAAATAGATCTCAGCAAGTCCTTGTAGAGGGTGAAATCTCTGAGTCGCTCCCTGTCATGTCCGGAGTTCCCAAAGGTTTAGTACTAGGTCCATCTTTATTTCTAGCCTATATCAATGATCTGCCAAGTTCAATTAAAAGTAGAGCACGTCTGTTCGCTGATGACACCATAGTCTACTTAACCATCAACTCGCATTCACAAGCAGAAACACTACAGCAAGATCTACACAGTCTAGAGGCCTGGGAAAAAGATTGGGTAATGGAGTTTAATCCCGACAAATGCGAGGTACTTAGGATTCACCGCAAAAGAAGCCAACTCATATACCCCTATAAACTGCATGGAACAGAACTAAAATCTACAGAAAATGCTAAGTATTTAGGAATAAACTTTAACAAATCTTTGACATGGGCAAATCACATTAACAATGTAACATCTAAGGCTAATAACACTCTTCGATTTATAAAAAGAAATGTAAAAACTGAAAATAAACAAATGAAAGAAGCAGCCTACAAAACATATGTCCGTCCCCATGTTGAATATTGCTCTACAATCTGGCATCCTTGGCAGCAGTATCTAACACATAGGATAGAAAAGGTTCAAAGATCGGCAGCTCGTTATGTCTTTAATAATAACTAATATACAAGTAGCGTCACAGAAATGTTAAATGCACTGAATTGGAGAACACTTGAGCAAAGAAGAAATCACTCTTCTTTGGTCATATTTTTCAAAATCAGATACAACTTAGTAGCTGTTGACCATAACCATCTCACTCAGACAATTTCAATTTGAAACCTCAACTACCTGATCCCTTTTTCCACGGAGAAATTTCTCCATGCTTTTTCCAAAACTCAAAGCCACCTTACATCTTTCTTCCCAAGAACAATCAGGCGTTGGAAGTTGGAACGGTCTACCAGAACATGTGCAGTCTAGTCCAGACTTAGAGTCGTTTATTCTTTGTCTGACTGCACAATGTCATTAATAAATGACATCTATTGTTTTTAACTGGCTTTGGGTCCTTTTATCTTTTAACTTGCACATCTTAACCATTTCTTTAAACCTTGCACACTGTTTCCTAACAGCACCTGTCAATAATAATCGGTGATCGATTGTCGACAGTACAAAGTAGAAGTATATAAAAAAAACAAGTTGTCCTTTTCTACACTTTAAATAGTGTTTTGCGTTTCGTTTGCGTTTAAACGGGAAAGAATAACGTGTTCTCCACTGTATATAATTCAATTTTCTATTTTGTAGTGATATTAATCTTTATTGTATGTAGATCGAGGTTTATACTGTACTCTCTGGTAAAACAAGATACACACCTTTTTCGGTGATACTCATTCCGCTCAATAAACCCCTTTCCGATAGTATTCATATATCCAATTACTGATCCGTCTCGCCAAACGCTCAAATAGCTGAAAGCGTGCACTCGTGCTGAACAAAGATTAGAGTCGTCTCGATGATTTTAAGAAATTAAGTACAGAAAACAAAGCACACCATGCAGATGAAGTCCCAAGGAAGGTACCAAGTGTTTTCGATCTTCAAAATTGTTGGATCATAGGTAGTAAAAGGCATTGTTTGCTCGATAATTGCTCATACTATTTTAATTGGTAAATCCTTTCGCGGGAAATATACTTCGGCCCGCATGCTGATCGTACTCGCCCAAGTCTGTAAACAGAATATAGATAATATTGAACTCAGTTTATCTTTTAAGTCACTAGGTGTTTCCATTGAAGTTAAATTCTTAATATTCACATTGAAACGTTCGCCCTGTATCGCCTATAAGCTATATGGAACCTAAGGTTATTCAAAGGGTTTATTCGTGGTCTTTAAACCTGTAGCCGGGTTTAGTATATGATTTAATTTATGTAAGCGGCCCGGTGGTTCAGTCAGTAGAACACTTGCCCTGTAAGCAAGGGGTCCCGGGTTCGAACCCCGGTCTGGCTGCATATTTTTCACACCATGTTACATTTGGCGCCCAACGTAAATAACCCGTAGGATAATATGTAACTCGTAGAGTGTACAGAAATAATAATAAGAAACTCGTGGAGTGTTCTTTAGTAAGACTTTGGGACAAATTCTTGTGTAGAGGGGGTGTGTGTAGCCGGGTTTAGTATATTATTTAAATGGTGAGAGATTTATGTAAGCGGCCCGGTGGTTCAGTCGGTAGAACACTTGCCCTGTAAGCAAGGGGTCCATGGTTCGAACCCCGGTCTGGCTGCATATTTTTTATTTTTCTCACCATATACTGTTTTTAACAGATATACATGTGCATGAAGGACTGAAGTTTACAGTTAAAAAATATAACTGAACTTCAGGCTTTTATGCACATAACATTTTTAGCGAACTTTTTCCTCACAGCGCCTGCCAGCTATAATCGTGATTGATTGTTCGGCAGAAACAAGTTGAAGTGAAGGTTTACTGAACAACTTAAGAGTACTCACCGACTGCTTGCCAGGACTTGCTAATATAAACCCCCAAAGATCACATCCAGGGCAGCTACTCTCACCCTAATCTGCTTTCCACCCTTGTCTGAATGATCATCTAAGTGTTTCCCCTTGGACGTTGGATGGTTATTAACCCATTAACCCATAGCCTGCTTCTAGTTTTGAAGACAGATGACCACTTTAAGCAGGTTGAAAGTAAAGCAGAATGCGCCTTAGTGCGCATTCTGCTTTACTTTCAGCCTGCCTTAAGCTGCGACCTACTAGAATATAGAAAATATTATGATACAAATTTATGACTGTATAAATCAGAACTATTTTCTTCAGTGGAATGAATAAAAGGTGTCAAAAGTCGTATTTGTGGGGTAATGGGTCAACCCAGTAACACCCCCCCCCCCCCCCCCCTCCAAATCTCCTGGTCTGGATCCACAATGAGAGCATAGTTATCTAATGCTTTGCTTTTCCCCTGAAACCCCAACACAGGACGTCAAGCTTCTCTTCGTCCGTCAACGACAACGCCCTTGACATACCGCCTAAATTGTGCAGACTAAAGTCAGCTCCCATTTTTAGCTCACCTGAGCCAAAGGCTCAGGATGAGCTATTGTGACTGCTCTTCATCCGTCTGCCGTCGTCCGTCCACATTTTCAAACATCTCCTCAGAAACCACTGACCCGATTTCAACCAAACTTTGCCAGAAGCATCAGTGACATGGCGGAACGCAATGTTGTTCAAAGTTTTTGGCTAGAGTTATTCCCCTTGCTTTTGGACCAGTTTTTCTAACATGACCGTATAGACAACATGGTCCTCTACCAAGATTGTTCAAATTATGACCCCGGGTCAAAAATGGCCCCGACCCGGGGCTTATCAGTTTTACATAGACTTATATAGGAAAACCTTTAAAAATCTTCTTCTCTGAAACTGTAAGGCAAAGATCTTTAATATTTGACATATAGCTTTGCCTTGTGGTCCTCTACCAAGATTGTTCAAGTTATGACCCCCGGGCCAAAAAAGGCCCAACCCTCGGGCTTATCAGTTTTTCATAGGAAAACCTTTAAAAATCTTCTTCTCTGAAACCGTAAGGCCCAGATCATTTATATTTGACAGTTAGCTTTGCCTTATAGTCCTCTACCAAGATTGTTCAAATTATGACCCCCGGGTCAAAATTGGCCCCGCCCCGGGGCTTATCAGTTTTACATAGACTTATATAGGAAAACCTTTAAAAATCTTCTTCTGAAACTGTAAGGCCCAGATCTTTAATATTGGACATATAGCTTTGCCTTGTGGTCCTCTACCAAGATTGTTCAAATTATGACCCCCAGGCCAAAAATGGCCCCGCCCTCAGGCTTATTAGTTTTTCATAGGAAAACCTTTAAAAATCTTAATCTCTGAAACCGTAAGGCCCAGATCATTTATATTTGACATGTAGCTTTGCCTATGGTCCTCTACAGTACTGAACCTTATTATATTAAATTGATAATCGCAAGCCAATTGCCATCGAATCGGGCGCTTCAAAAAACAAATCCTACGTTTAAATACTTTAACGTGAATTTTCAGAAGCGGTTGTGACAAAAATGGAATCGAAAAAATTAACGAAGGCATATTTGCGAACATTTGTGAGATACACCACTCAAGAAAACTTATCCGAGGGTAGATTAGTATTTTGAAATCGCCATCGAATTGCAAGCGAATCGCAAAAATTGTTAATTTAATAAGATTCAGTACTGTACCAAGATTGTTCAAATTATGACCCCCGGATCAAATTTGGCCCCGCCCCGGGGCTTATCAGTTATATCAGCTATATCAAAATGTTGTCTTGTCCAGTCAGCTTCTATGGTACAATGTCTCAGGTGAGCGAAATGTGGCCCTCTGGGCCTCTTGTTTTCCATCAAAGTATAGATATTTTGGAAGGGAAACGAGGCACTTCTTCAGCCTCATCTCTTTGGCCGGCCCCCACTGGTTCAGGTGGCACGTCACGCTTGAGATATTCTTTCTAGATCGCTGTCTCCTTTGCCGGTATCATAGACATTCATACTCTTGGACTCTGGTACCCTCTTCAGATCCTCGACCGTAACACTGGGCATGACCAAGGTCGGGTCTTCCCCCTTAAGGCACATTCTGCTTTACTTTCAACCTGCTTTAAGTACTCACCTGTCTTCAGAACTAGAAACGGGGTGGGGTTAATGGTTTACTTATTTTGAATTTTGTCTCTTTCAGGTAAAAGACTGGTGCTGCTACTTAGAGAAAGCCCATTTATAAAGTGGCAGGAAAGATGGAAGCTTGTGGCTCAACAGAATGTGATGAGGATAACTTGAACACTGAGGCTAATTCTCCTAGTAGTCATCAAACTGATGTGGCGGAGTCTTTGTCTGAAAACTTCAACAGTAGCAATCCTTCAAATGTAGACACAGTTACAAGACCTGCACTGACAAGCTGTAATCACGAAGTCAAGACTGAAATAAACAATGATTTTGAAAATTCTGTAGGTACAGTTCAATGTAATGAACCAATGGAAAATGATCCAAATCTGAACAGTAGCAATCCTTCAAATGAAGATGCAGTTATTAGACCACTGACAAGCTGTAATGAAGAAACCAGGACTGACATGCACAATGATTCTGAAAAATCGAATTCTGTAGGTATGATTCAATGTATTGAACCAATGGAAAACGATCCAAATCTGAAAGATTTTAATAGTTTGATAATTACAGAATTTGAAGAATTTAGTGATAGAATACAAAGTTGTGTTGAACAGTTTGATAAAATGCATGATCAGCGTATAGAAGAAGTGGGGGAGTTTGAGAGATTAAGTATAAATGAAGAAGGAGATGTTTCCGATATTAGCTTTAATCCAGATGAGGCGCCACGGACGGTGCTGACGTGTAGTAGTACGGGAAATACTTGTGATAATCCAATGCATTACAGTGGGTGCGAAATGTGGCGGAGTATCAATGGTAGAACTTATGAGAGAGTATGGGTACAGCCAAAATGTATGCAAATCAGCTCGCATGAAAGACTTCACAGTAATGTGAACTACTTTGAGTTTCTTCCAGTAGAGCTAATAGTTAATATCTTCTCATACCTGTCCACCCAGGAGCTATGTCGTCATGTCAGCACTGTTTGTCGAAAATGGAGACAGATCTCACTAGACCAGAGCTTGTGGAAACACATCGATTTCAGCTCAAGTCCAGATATCTCGTCTTTGAATCTTTTATGGATAGTTCGAAGAACTCCTTTGTTACAGAGACTGAATCTGAGGGGCCGGTCATTGATCAAGCGTGCTGAAGTCGCCATCTTTACAGAGTGTTGTCCAGGTCTTCAGGAAATTGACTTCGGCTTCTGTGATGGTCTTACAAGTGATATGATTAAAATGGTCTCGGAGAATTGCAAAGGTGTGAGAAAGTTGAATGTAGAAAAGTGTGAAAAACTGGATTATAGAGCTATTAGGTACATCTCAAGATGTAAGAAGCTGACACATCTGAACTTCTCACATTGTAGACTTCAAGACTCGTCAGTTAAATATATGGCCAACCATCTGAACAATATCACTAGCATCAATCTAGATGGCATAGCTTACCTAACAGACAGGTACAAGGTCGAGGGCTATAAAGCTTTTCAGTTGAGTCTGAGATCATTCTCAAGCATTTGGTTGGTCAGATTTTAGCTTTTGCTCAGCAAAAGCTAAAATCTGACCAAACAAATGCTTGACAACGATTTCAGACTTGACTCAATTTTTTTATCTATCTCGTATTTAGAATCAAAAGTATGAAATGAAAAGTCAATTTAAATCAAAATGAAACATTAATTTTGCTAAAATGTAGATGTAAACTTGATAGACTTCTTATTCTTCTTAACAAATCCCATTTGTGATTACATGAAAGGAATTTTCCTTGAAGTGGTTGTTTCTGATGAGTTTTCACAATATGAGATAAAAAAAAGATTTAGTTTCAAGAGAAAGTTGAGACTGTTTTCTTATATTTCTGGAGTTCTGATTATAATTTAAAAATATTACTGGTCAGAGCACCAGATAAGGGTAGTTTTTCAAAAACTAAAATCTTTATTTCTGAATAAAACCCTATGGTGTCACTACTCATTAGAATCGTCTCGAAGAGACGATTCTAATGAGTAGTAACACCATAGGATTTGGTGCTGAAATGAGTGAGAAAATGTTTGATTTGTTGAAATAACTACCTCTTATCTGGAGCCCTGAATATTACATAAACTCTTTGCAAGCTGGGTAATTCTTTCGGTTTGCAACAATTGTCTTCTGCTATTGAACATTCTAAAAATACAAAACGTAGAATTTTATTTTTCAAACCAGGATCAGAGTGTCAAACAGTATGGATCCTGATGAGACGCCTCGTTACGCAAAGGTAATCACTGTGGGATATATACGCCGCTAAAATGCAAATAGTTACCATATGTGTTGCATTATACAATTTAAAATCATGGAAGCATCAGGCATACTTATATTTTGTATTGAATAATCAATTGTAATTAGGGGCCTCCGTGGCCTAGTGGTATAGTCACTGTGACTTACATCACTAAGCTCTTCACCGCTGTGAGTTCGAATCCCAGTACGGTCGTTCGGATTTTTCATGTGGGGAAGCCTTCCAGCTGGCTTGCAGAAGGGCGGTGGTTCTACCCAGTTGCCGATTTGTGCCTGAAACAGTGCATAAAGGGCTTCTGGGGTCTTCCTCCACCTGTAATTAGCTGGACGTCGCGATATGGCTGAAATACTGTTAAAAGCGACGTAAAATCATAACAAATATCAAATCAATTATAACTTAATATATTTTCAGTGCTGTGGAGGCTCTGGTCAATAAACATGCTGATCACTTGTTAGAACTGGAGCTAGATGGGGAGGAGATCTCTGATATTTCTATGGAGCAAATTGCCAAGTGTAGAAACCTCAGACTACTGGGCCTTTCATTCTGTGAGTGTCTCACCGACCAAGCCCTCATATTCTTGAAGGTGGGTAATTTGCAGTCGGGGGCCTTTTTACTAAAAATTGGGAAGGGGCCGTAGCCTTTCCAGTTGGGAAATTCAAGCGTAATTTTTGACCAAATTGGGAAAAGTAGACTGACTTCCAAAATACATAAAAACTGAATGGAAGTCTACTTACTTACAGGAAATAGAAAGTTTCATTAATTTAAAACCAGAAAATAAAACTATTTAACACTAAAGAGGGACTGGTAATTGAATAGAACAAAATTTTTAAAAAAATTATTTCTTTTTTTATCTTTTTTGGGAAATTCTCCACCAAAATTGGGAAAAAAGAGGCTTTCTGCAATTGGGAAGTCACCGAAAGTCGGCCTCTATTATAGAAGGTAAAAAAGCCCTGGCAGTGTAATTTTATGACTGGTCTTTGTGCAGCATAATGCTGCATTGTAAATTGTGAAAAACACATTGCTTCTTTGTAGTGTGCCTGTACAAAGTACAAGAGGAACTTATGCCCCAGGGCTCCATATAAGGGGAGTATTTCAAAAACTAAAATCTTTATTTCTGCATTAAACCGTATGGTGTTTCTACTCATTAGAATCGTCTCGAAGAGACGATTCTAATGAGTAGTAACACCATACGATTTGGTGCTGAAATGAGTGAGAAAATGCTGGATTTGTTCAGTAAACTCCCCCTTATCTAGAGCCCTGTATGCTATACCCCGGAATAGTCGTTGTTGTAGGTGTTGGTGTGAACGGCAAAAGAACAGTTTTAAGAAAATGCACATAACTTGTATGCCCCATGAGATGTTGCCTTTCTTATGAGCTTTTCTAATTGACTTTCACCTTGCTTTAACCTTTCACCCAACTCCCTATCAATTAGCCTTCTTTTTAGCAGTCGTAATGTAGAGGTTTTACTGCACCTGGAATACTGTGGTGAATCAAATTCTGACACTTACTCAGTTCATATCATGCTGAGTTACCTCCAAGCCACAGTTGCACACACTAATTGACATGATAAAGTATTACAGGCTTGGGTCTGCTGCTGAAGTGTTTAACCCTTTCTCTGTTGACTTTTCACTGGCCTCTTCCACTGTCTTAATAATTGCCAATTTACATTATACACTAGAAAGCTTTGTTTCCCTAAAATATTAATAATTACAATTTATAACATAACAGACGGCGTGAGCGTTGAATAACACCTGTTGTTTAATGTCATATATAACCAGTTAAATAACTATGCAAATGAGGTACGTCACGACGTCGTTTACTTGTGACGTCATTAAAATGCGTTCTATGCGTTCTATTTCCAACATCTTCATTCCATCATGTAGATTCAATTTATAGATTTTTGGTGTAATTAATCAATATTAGATCTACATCAAAGTGTTTATTAATACATATAACAACATAAACATTATGCTAGTGAACGGGCTTCATTTGGAACAACTTTTTTCCTGTATATATCTACTTATATCGCGCTTAGCATTCACTTGACCTCAAAGGCTGCGATAATTAACATTTCTAGGTTATGTTATAAAAAGAATATAACTTACATTTGTGTTGATAATTTATTTGATTTTATCATTTATCAAACTCATCGTTTTAGAAAACGATAAATCCTTTTTATTGTTTTCTAAAAGACTCGTTTAATAAATCCAATAAATTATGAACACTCATGTAATATCCTATAATTATGTATATTGATGACAATCAGTGAAGACCCTAATCAGAGGGCTTCTTTCTTAACTTTGCTATGCTATACTGTTTGCACAATTAATGTTGTATAAAATTTGTAATTGCTTCCTGCACAGTAAGTGTCATTAACCCATTACATTACTCCATAGCCTGTCTCTAATTTTGGAAGACAGGTATCCACTTAAAGCAGGTTGAAAGTAAAGCAGAATGTGCCTTACGGCTCATTCTGCTTTACTTTCAGCCTGCTTTAAGCTTCCATTTGCTAGAATATGGAAAACAAATCTTTTGACAGATATTCATAACTATAAACTTGGAACTATTTTCTACATTTATGGAATAAGTTAAATGTGTAATTATGGGGGAATGGGTTATGGATGTTTTGTACTATGCAGAACTATTCTTGTTGCAGCGTTTAACAAACTTGGAGACTCTGAGACTGCGGAAGGGTGCAGACTTCTCAGCTGAAGGCCTAGCTGCATTTTTCAAAGATGTCCATTTCGGGAAACTGCTGTCCTTGAACCTGACCGAGTGCTCCAACATTCTAGATGATACAGTATTGAATATTGTGAAATGGTGAGTGATTTCTTGTAGAAAGGCATGCCCTATTCAGTGATTGAAATAGATTCAGAGCTTCAGATAATGGGAGTATTTCAAAAACTAAAATCTGTATTTCTGCATTAAACCTTATGGTGTCACTATTAATTAGATTCGTCTCTTTGATCCATAGGAATTGGTGCTGAAACAAGCAAGAAAATGCTGGATTAATCATTTGTTCTGTTTACTCCCTCTCATCTGGAGCCCCTATTGATGAAAAATGTTTGATTACATCACTCAGAAAAAGGAGCTTCCTGAGGACTGTACTCTCATCTTTATTTACACTACCAGCAATGAGGGCTTGGTGCAAAACTATTGTAACTCCCTCACAATTGTGAGCGAGTTACAATAGTTTTGCACCAAGCCCTCAAGCTGTATTTAACCCATTACTCAATAGTGTATTTCTAGTATTGAATATAGGTGACTACTTATAACAGGTTATAAGTAAAGTAGAATTTGCCTTAACCCATTACCCCATAGCTTATTTTTACTATGGAAGATAGGTGACTACTTAAAGCAGGTTGAAAGTAAAGCAGAATACGCCATTAGGTGCATTCTGCTTTACTTTCAACCTGCTTTAAGCTATCATCTACTAGAATAGAATATAGACAAAAATCTGATGATACATATTCATGAATGCATAATGTGGAACTGTTTTTTCTTCAGTGTAGGAATAAATCAAAGGCGTAAAAAGGGGTATTTATGGTGTAATGGGTTAAAGCTCATTTGGCTTTAGTTTCAGCCTGCTTGAAGCCACCATCTTCTAGGATATAGAAAATATTTCTCGTGATAAACATTCATGATTGTATAAATCTAAACTATAAATTTTTCTTCAATTGAGGAATAAATTAAATGCCTAAAATGTGTATTTGTGGAGTAATGGATGACTATGATATTACTATAGAAGATTTGCTAAAATGACAGACATTTTTTGTTCATTTAAAACTTTTCCAGATGTTAAAATTGCTTTTCTTGTGTGTCATATAAAGCCTCAAAATTGTTGTCTGCTAAAACAGTTAAAAGTACAGTAAAACCTCTCTAGTACGAATATACCAAAAAGAAGGCTTATTGATTGAATTTAAGTCAGATGACAGCTTAAAGCAAGGTGAAAGTTAGACAGAAAGCTCCTAAAGGAGCTTTCTGTTTTACTGTCACCGAGCTTTAAGCAGTCACCTGCCCTTTAACACTTAATAATTAACATATTGTAGTGGTGGTTATAGAGAGGTTTTACTGTACATACTTTGCATTTCAAAGTTTTGATACAGATGGAAGTTGAATTGATTGACAGGTGTCGATCTGACCTGTATTCTACTTGAATGGTCTACTGACCTGTACATGAACCAGGGGGCAAATTGCACAAGACACCCTGTGGTTTTATTTCCTTTGTCTAGAAGTCTTAGGACTCTTGCAGTTCCTAGAGTACAGCTGTTTGTTATCAAAAGGATTGTAGTGGCAGATCAGGGCTTCAGATAAGAGGGAGCTAACTGCACAAATCCAACATTTTCTCACCTATTGCAGAACCAAATACAATAGTGTCACTACTCATTAGAATCGTCTCTTTGAGACGATTCTAATGAGTGGTAACACCAAAGGGTTGAATGCAGAAATAAAGATTTTAGTTTTTAAAATACTCCCCCTATCTCGAGCCCTGACAAGACACCCTGTGGTTTTATTTCCTGTCAATAAATTGAATAATCCTAGTCTAGGAAGCTCCTGTTGTGCTTAGACATGTATGGTTTAGCTTTGTCTGTTATCAATAGGAATGTAGGGGCAGATGTGTGTACAGGGCTGACTGAGTAACACAGAGAGTGCATTGCTACATATTCATTAACAGTTGGACAGTGTGATTTGGACTGGTGACTAAAAAAAGGGCTACAAGGAAGGGCGTTCAAAATAGGCTTGACATATATACTGCCTGATTGGGATATATAACAACTTACTGTGGATACGGTAGTTTCTGATTTGTACCAACCTTCACACTCATTTATGTTTATGATGCAGTAAAACCTCTCTATAACAACTACAACAAACGCTAATTAATTTCATAAAAGACATGTGACAGCTTGAAGCAAGGTTACACTTACAGTGAAATAAAAAGCTCTTGCAGGAGCTTTTTGTTTTACTGTGACAGTGCCACCTTGCATTAAGCAGTCACCTGTGGTAAAACAAAAAATGAACACAATTTAGTGGTTGTAATAGAGGGGTTTACCCAGTGTGTTCATTAGTAACCGATTGCCGATGCAAACCATCGGTTGAAATCGCTTCTGCATCGGTTGTTTTTTGTCCAGAGACAAAATTGAAGAATCACAAAAAGTGAAGTTTCACTCAAATATTACCGTTTTCGGCAAGTTAATTGAGTAAAACAAAAGCCTAGACCTCTTGAAACTTTGAAAGACGACGTTAGTTGCTTAAAAATAACCCGTGCCGATTATTGTAATTGTCTGAGTTGTTGCGTATACGTAATGCTCTCGGATCTTATCCTTACGATCTATATAACCTATAAGCTTCCGGTTTAAATATCTGCCTAGAATGTTATTCTGCAGAATAGGAAATGGAAAAAGTTTCTGCGATTTCGGTCGAATGAAGACAAAATAAAGCTGAAATAGTAATGGTTCCTCGTTTATTTGTTATTCCCCGTTGTTACCGTATGAGTGCTTACAAGTTTCGCATGGTGTTTCTAGTTTCTTGTTCAGTTTTCATTTCCGATATTTATGTAGAAAACCTTCGATCGCCGTTACAAAAACAAATCCAACACAATGAGTTGATATCAGAAGAAACATGTGTTCGTCTTTAAACTTCTGAAGATGATTCTCGTTATAGTTTTACTTCGCGTTCGGAATTCGGACCAGTTAGAAAAAGAAAGGAAACAGTTACTGCGACTTCGGCTTTCGGTCGAACCGTTCGGAAGCCCAAATAAAGCTGAAACAGTAGTTATGGTTCCCTTATTTATTTGTTATAACCCGTTGTTACCGTTTGAGTTTTCGCAAGTTTCGCATGATGTTTCTAGCTTCTTCAGGGACGTAGATTAGATATATTTAATATATATCCTTGGTTTCTTGTTCAGTTTTCATTTACGATATTAACGTGAAACGTTCGATCGCCGTCGGTGTCCGTACTCGTGGAAATAGTAAAACTTGAATATATCCTTAATGAAGTATTGTTTCCCCTCGTACTAATTTCGCCAAACATCAAAACGAATCTTCGGCATATTTAAACAACGGAATTATACACGCACGTGTGTATATATGCTTTCATATGCTGCTGAAAGTTTGAACAAGCTGTCGGTAAAACCACGAAGTACTTAGGTCTAAGTACTCCATGGTAAAACGAAGTTAAAATAAAAATATACAAGATAATCACCTTGAATTCCAGCGCATCCGCGTATTTTGAAATAAATACATTAGCGCGCAATCAAACAAGTCGGCGTTAGTTAAAGAATCCATTTTTTTTGTTTATTTCGTAACACACACCACTGCAGGGTTCGACACTAACGGGAGTCGGGAGCCCGAGACTTCTTATTATCGTGTCGGACTCCTTTGATTTGCATGTTGGCAGTCCGACAGACTCCTTAAATCTGGAGAAAAAAACTAGAACAAAAATCATGTTCTGCCGATTTTCTGTAGCACAAATCTACTTATAGAAAAGTTAAAAATCAAACATAAGTCGGCGCTATATGTTTTGTTTATTTCGTAACACACACCAGGGGGTTGATTGACATATTAAGTGTAGTTATATAATGAAAGAAGCGCTAAAAATAGTGTTCACTTGCTTGCTTTATTCGTTTAAATGTCTCACCCGAGTTATCGTTATCTGTTAATGGAACCTCTCATAACATTTTTTCATTGTTCTTTTCTTTTTCAATGCTATTTTTGTTTTCATATTTATTGTCTTTCAACAAAATATATAATGTAAAGCAATTGTAGACACGCACACGTCATAATAATGATGTAAACTTATTAGAAGGGGAGGGCTGTTACTAACGTTGTAAGAACTTGTAGCCCGACCCTTTTGCACATATATTTGTATGTAAGATAACATTATTTGTAAATTTGAATTGTTATATTAACCTTTGTACAAATATTGGGCAATAAAATATGTTTAAACTATCTGTTAAGACTAAACTATTGCGGGGGAGCGAATAAATTAAAGTCTACGGCACCCGGTATTCCCAGGCGGTCACCCATCCAAGTACTAACCGGGCTCGACGTTGCTTAACATCTACATCATACGTTGGTGCAGTCACTAATGACTATTATCCTGTCACGTGCCTGTTTTCCTGACGGATAAAGGGGTGACAGATAAACTTTGCTTTATTATGCTATGTGGTCACATGACCGATGTTATTATGTCAAGTGGTCACATGACCTGTAGCCGGAACTACTTTTTTCACTGAGACGCTTATTTTTCCCGCTGTTAGGAAAGGTATTCTAAAACTCTTTCAACAGAATCCCGACGTGTAACGACGTTTATTCGAACTATTCGATGCAATCAAAGCGTTATAGAGTACGCGCCACCAGTCGCTTGCTGAGATACTTCTATAAGTGTCCACCTTTTATATTTCCTGAGTGAAAAACACTAGATTTTTAAAGGTTCTTTTATTTCTTTTCAACGTAACTAGGATGTGACGTCACTGACGTCATCTATATAATAGCGCGCTTTCCTAGAATAACATAGTTCTTTAGTGAGAATCTTATCTGGACCAAAAATGACTCTAGCTTTAAAAAAAGCATTCTCTATTTATTTTACTATTGTGACAAGGATAAATAGAATATTTGGTTCCTATCTTTGAATGAGAAATGTTATCTGGCTCGGCTTCTGAAAATATCAGGTTCGCCTGCGGCTCACCTGATATATTCATCCGCCTTGCCAGATAACATTTCTCATTCAAAGCTAGTCACCAAATATTCTCTATTTACCCAACGGCTTAACTTCGGTGATCGGACGAGAAACGGTGTTTTCAACGTATTTTCAAACGTGTTCAATTGCTGTTTAAAGATTTTCGGAAATCCGTTCTAAAGATAGCAGGTATTCCCTAAAATGTGTGCGACGGAAAATAATTTATGCATTGAACTAATGCCGCATAGTCATTCGTTACTGTTCGGAACAGCTCGTAAAAGGCGGGAAAATAATTCCTTTGTCTTTGTCTTAGAAATCTTAATTTATCAACCAATGAAACACGGAATTCCGTACACACCCTCACGAGAAGTCACGTGTAATATACGTCACTATTACACGTGATTTGTTATCTTTCTAGGTATAGAGGGATTTCAGGAGGGCTATTTTTAGAACTCTGCATATCATTAACTGACCACTGTAGTGACCGGAGGCAGAATATTCCACTGATAAGCCTACAGTCTGTATACACTCAGTATGTTTAAATATAACGGTGTTTACCTTAACATTAACACGATGACCGAAATTAAATATTTAGAGCTGTTTAAACAAGTAGATTATTTAAGAAAAGAAAAACTAGAAAGAATAAAACTGTCTTCTAATGATTTGACTGTAAATCAACACTATTTGACTGATTTGAAATTGATTTTATAAACTAATAATAACAGTTCTTAATTTATTTCAATGTCAAGCCATAAGATGCTTTTTACTTTAGTGTAAATGTAGATACATTTTTTTCTCACTTTGTAAGTACATTTATATAATTTTATGTGAAGCACTTTTGAACGCGAAACTCCTGTGTGAAGTGAGTGCTATATAAACTCTGGTTTAATAATAATGATAAAGGATAATAATAACAGGGAAATGGAACTTCTCATGCTGTCAAGCACCTTCTGACAAAAAATAGGGATAGATACATAAGGGCGAACTATTTAAAGTTAAAATTAGGAACTTTAGTGCAATATCAGAAACTTTATGACGCAAACTTTAAAGACCAGGAAGAAGAAACACCTTTGTATATTTTATACAAAACATCTTATAAACTGAGTGCTTATAACAGATATTGAGTTAATCCTAAGTAGAAACATTTCCAATTTATATTTAATATTATCTCTACGTAATCATACTGCTTTAACCCATTACTCCATAAAACACCTTATACTGCTTACTATTTTCTTCACCGAGGGAAGAAGTCTACATGTTGCACCTATGAAGTCCTGAACAGGCACAGTCAAAAGACATGTCCAGTATCTTTCTAGCTATCAACTTAAAGCAGGTTATAAGTAAAGCGGAATACTCCTTAACCCATTACCCCATATAGCCTGTTTCTAGATTTGAAGACAGCTAGGTGCCCACTTGAAGCAGGTTGAAAATAAAGCAGAACATGCCGTTAGGCTCATTCTGTTTTACTTTCAGCCTGCTTCAAGCTATCATCTGCAAGGATTTAGAAACTATTTCTCATTATACACTTTCATGACTTTAAATTAAAACTACTTTCTTCAGAGGAGGACTAAATAAAAATGCGTACTTACGGGGTAATGGGTTAAGGTTAGGGAGCATTCTGCTTTATTTTTAATCTACCGTCAAAAGTAGTATTAGCATTTATTTCTAGGCCTTGAAGTTCAAAATCATATAAAAATCATACAAAGTATCTTTGTATATAAACAAACAAACATTGTGCTATCACGTCGCAAATGATCAGAAGTTTAAAAGATTTTTTTGAACTTGTATAAATCTAGCAGCTAGGGAACAACATATTCTTGAAAGCTTTTGCGAAGAATAACAATTACTGTTGTTGTCAAGCATAATCAGCAACTATATGTGTTTATACATTTGTATTCGAAAACTATGTGAAGACAATTGGAGTGAGTAGTGACAATGTTACACTTTCTCAATATGTACATTTTACCGCAATGCGTATTAACACTTAGATATTTCAGATCAACCATTTTTTAAATGTTAATGTTCATTACAATGGCTTTATATAAGAGCCAAAAAATCGGCTTTATTTGAAAACACAGACCAAAACACATTACATGTATCAGAAAATGCATACTAAACTGTTGAATAAGGAAAACAATCCCAACCTAGGAATCTCTGAACATGAATCACAGAAGGAAGTTTCCCGTGCATTTCCAGTGGACTACTTTTAGTAGGTTTAAAGTAAAGCAGAATGCATCCTAAGGCTCTTTTTATTTAATCTGAAAATGTCACTTATTTGATCAATTTTACTTACAGAAAAATAAAAACCGGTGTGTGTATTAACTAATGAGCCAAGTAATATCAATATACTTAACACTTGCAAAAATGTAAACTGCATGCAATTCAGCCAAATGTAGATCTGGTTATATCTCAGATATCTACATTGTATTTATGTATCCCATTGAAGTGGATAATGTTGAAGATATTGTCCAGGAAAGTATATTATTGTAGTAGTAATCTCGTTAACATATAACAGCTTAATTACGCCTTTAATTTACTCAGCCACTATCCACTATCTTCTAGTATTCTTAAAGACTAGACTGAAATTAAGCAGAAGGCTCCTTCAGGACCATTCTGCTTTATTTTCAGCCTGCTTTAAGGAGCCAACTGTCTGCACTACTTAAAGGTCTATGGGGCATAGGATTAATGATCTTTCTGTATATGATACAGCTGGTATTTGTTAACTTTTCATGATACTGGCCCTTATTTCATAACTTCCATTTCAAATAAAATTGAAAGCAATCCACTTTCTCATTGAACACAATACACCACAACAGCTTTGTACCATTTTGCCTTCCTAATACAACACAGACTATACAGCAAATGCAGAAATAACAGCATGTGTAATGAGTTTACTACAGGAGGCTTATCAGCTGCTCTTTATCTTCTGCCTCCGCTAAATAATTTATGGGCTGTGCGGTCAAGCGGTGAGCTTGAGAAATCCCTCTATTCCTCTTTCAAAACAATCATGGCAGTCTACGCTTCATTGAACAGAAAAGCGAGACCATAAAAATAGTAGCTAGAGAAAGCCAAATATAGTCATACGAAGGCACTCCTAATGTGGCAGTTCTCTGACTGTTTAATGCAGTGGGAAACTGAGCGTTGGGTGTGTACAATGTTTCTTAAATATTACGTAATTGCTTATCTCCCGGCACTGGTAAATTGACAATCTTGTTAATAACACACACGGCCGAGCACCTTTTGACGAGCATTTACGGAGGTAAGAGACAGTTGGATCCTGAAAATACGCTGATGATCTCTTACCGGAATAACGTATATATCTATATACGTTCCTGGTTACATGGTGTCCAAAAACATGGAAAATACTTTTGATCTTGGTGTCCGAAATAAGAGGCAAAAAATAATTTATTTTCATGAAAAATTATAGGTTTCCGAACTCTAAGAATGTCCGAACTGTTGGAGTTAATGCGGTACGGTAGGTTGTGAAATTTGGCCAAGGAGAGCTCTTCTTTGGGGGTGTAAAACTGCTTAAAATCGTTTTCAGCCGGGGGGCTTCGCCCCCCTGGCCCCCCTACCAGGGCTTTGCCCTGGACCCACAGGGGGCCTAGGCGGCCCCCTTGACCCCCCGCCGAATCGGTTGATTTCACAAAATTATCCCTTGATACAAATCTTATTGACAACCCTGTTTACCGTATACCAATACACTCTGGATAGTTTGATAATAGTATAAAAATACCATATGTGTAACATGTGCAACAAATCAAACTTTGATTTGTTGCAAATGTTACACATATGGTATATTTATACTATTGACAAATACCATTATACCATTCTTGTCACTCTGAATTTCAATTCAATATTCTTTTATTTCATTGTTATATTTCAACTACAATGATTCAATTGGAGTATTTGTAGTGTCTGTTAGTATACATGTGTTTGTGTTCTCTAGCTGTGGCAAGAGTTTGAGAGAACTGTCCCTTGGCTGGTGCTGGTTTGTAACAGACACAGGGATCATCTCCATTGTGGACCATTGCAGGTTAGTCTATACAGTGGAGAATCTGTTATTCTTTCCCGTTTAAACGCAAACGCAAAGCACTAAAACGTAGAAAAGAACAACGTTTGGACAAATTCTGATAATTCTTGTTTATCTTGGTGGCAAACAGTTTGGAGCCTGATCAGACGCCGGGTTACCCGGCGTCTGATCTGGCTCCAAACTGTTTGCACTGCAAATAATAGTTTTAGCGTAAACGCGTTTATTGGGAAAGAATAACAGATTCTCCACTGTATTCTTGTGTAACCCATTACCCCATAGCGGGTCCGTCGATTCACCCCACAAAACCCAATAGACACCAATAGTAACCAACAGATACCAATAAAACCAAATATGAGTTAAATCTACTACATATAGGCATTTATATCAATTTATAAGTATTATATTATGAGTTTATGGATATATTTAAGTTATATTTATCATTTGGAGTAAAAAAAAATCGACCAAATATACATTACCGATAATACCGATCATAACCATACCGCTCCAAATCGACTATTCACCCAACAAAACTTTTGAGATGTGGTCACGTCGCAAAACGAGTTGAATCTACTACATGTAGGCATTTATATCAATTTATAAGTATTACATTATGAGTTTATGGGTATATTTAAGTTATATTTATCATTTGGAGTAAAAAAAATCGACCAAATATACATTAATACCGATCATAACCATACCGCTCCAAATCGACTATTCACCCAACAAAACTTTTGAGATGTGGTCACGTCGCGAAACGAGTTGAATCTACTACATGTAGGCATTTATATCAATTTATAAGTATTCTATTATGAGTTTATGGATATATTTAAGTTATATTTATCATTTGGAGTAAACAAAATAGACCAAATATACATTAATACCGATCATAACCATACCGCTCCAAATCGACTATTCACCCAACAAAACTTTTGAGAAGTGGCCATGCAAGCAAATCTGGAATTCACCCAACAAAACTTTTGAGATGTGGTTCCGACGCAAAACGAGTTGAATCTACTACATTTAGGCATATGTATATATATTATAATTAGAGTTTGTGGCCATAAGTTTCAAAGTTTATTACTATATTGAAATTTTATGTATCATTTAGCTAAAAATCAATCATTAATTATTCAGTTAAAATCAGCTATAACTATACGCTCCAAATCTGGAATTTTACCCAACAACAGTTGTGCTATGTGGACCTGGACGATGAAAGAGTTGAAGCTACTACATGTAGCCATGTAATTATATTTCATTGTATTGTAATTAAATGTTTAAGTAGTTTGTAAATGCATAAATTAAAAAAAATTGATAATCAGGGTACCTCCTGTTACTTAAAAGTTGATCAAACAGTGTTTCACACTAAATCAATAGCTAACTGCCACAGTTTATCACCTTTAACGAGCTGTGCTTTATTGATAATTGGATTAACAATAACACCACCCGCTGATAGAAGTGTGCCTTTGATGTACCGCCAATATCATGTGTGATCAAGATGCATGCTACAAGCCAAAGTATTGTGGCTATGTAGACATGGCCGTTTTGGTATTTATAAATATGCAGATAGCAATTAGTTTGTTCATTTTGCTCAGTCTAACATCTATATCTCGAACTCGCGTAATTCGAACTACCCGGATTTATCTTAGCCATATGTTCGACCGAACCGAGTTCGAGGTATCGAAGTTTAACTGTACTTAAATGTAATCCTTATTCTAAACAGGGTAGAAAGCAACAAGTTCTTTATGTTTGTTAAAATGCATACATGTAACATATTTAATAAAGCTACAGCAATAGTTATATCGTATATTCAGTCTTCATTTCATATGTCATTCCTTCTTAACTGTATCATATTCAATAAATCTAAAGAAATATAGTTATATAGTATATTTAGTATTCAGTTCATATGTCATCTCTTCTTAAATGTGTCCATGCTAATTCCAGGTTCTTTCTTCATGATCTGTAATTAAAACAGAATATAAATCTTGGGTATATCGACCACTCAATCATAACAGACAAATAATCAATTTCAAAATAAAGGCGCATTTAATATCTGACCTGACAAATTGCTTCCGAATTTTTAAAATGTATATTTCACGCGCATATTTGTTTATGTATTTTCAACATGGGCTTTTAGGCCCAACGGTACTACTGTTAATAAAGTTATAAAACTTATTTCAACTAAATTATAAATATTATTCGTTTTTACATATTAATATAATTATAAGGCATAATGATCTGTATACATACTTTTCACAAATACACCGCATTTGGTGTGAATATGAAAGGGTTATTTGCTGATGTCAATAATCAAATAGGACTACCGTTAATCCCCTATTCACAAGTGGACAGTGTCATGCTGTGAGCGTTAATTGGATATACTCTCGTTTAATAGGTAGCTTAATGACAGAAGTGTGCCGGCAGCCTGTTAAATTGGTTAAATTTGGTCATCACCTGTATTGATGACTAACAAAAAGTTTCAGGATTAGTTTATGTTAATATTTTGTCGTCTGCTTATTTCTAACATTTTAATTTTAAAACATATCGATTTTATTATAATCGAAATACTACGGAGACTATACATTAAAACGTCAATCACAAATCATTGAGTGGCCGCTAAACACAAGATTTAAATATATTCATATGACTTCTTTAGACAATATATATTAATGGTTTTGGCTTATATTTGTTAAATAACTCTTTTTTTAAAAATTCAAAATTATGGGGCTCACGAAGGCAGGGTCCCCGTCCCGAGCCCTGGGAACATCTACTTATACATGAATATGCTATATAAGATGATGTCGCAAATGCCTTCAATTACAGTCATTGTCTTTAAGCGAACTTAAAGCACAGTCAATTAGCGGCACGTGTGCAACATCGTTATGTGATTACAAAAGCTGATAAATGTGGGAATCGTAGTCCGATATATCATGTAAGCGCGCCGCATCGCAACGCATTTATTGGGTGATAATTGGAGCAGTAGATCTATATCGGTTATAAATGAATGTATAGTCGAGTTTTTTTATTTATAAGGTTCCTGATAGTTTAATGTAGTAACTAACTTGGATTCTAATAAATTTATCGATATAATTGCCTATATGTGGTAGCTTCAACTCATTTTGCGACCATGGCCACATCACAAAAGTTTTGTTGGGTGAATTCCAGATTTTGAGCGTTAGGGTTATAACTGCTATAAATGCATAAAATGATCGATTTTTTAAAATTAAATGATACATAAACCTTTAATATGACCATACACCTTGATTATAATACTCATTTATCGATATAAATGCCTACATATAGTAGATTCAACTCGTTTTGCGACGTGACCACATCTCAAAAGTTTTGTTGGGTGAATAGTCGATTTGGAGCGGTATGGTTATGATCGGTATTAATGTATATTTGGTCGATTTTTTTACTCCAAATGATAAATATAACTTAAATATATCCATAAACTCATAATATAATACTTATAAATTGATATAAATGCCTACATGTAGTAGATTCAACTCGTTTTGCGACGTGACCACATCTCAAAAGTTTTGTTGGGTGAATAGTTGATTTGGAGCGGTATGGTTATGATCGGTATTAATGTATATTTGGTCGATTTTTTTTTTACTCCAAATGATAAATATAACTTAAATATACCCATAAACTCATAATAGAATACTTATAAATTGATATAAATGCCTACATGTAGTAGATTCAACTCGTTTTGCGACGTGACCACATCTCAAAAGTTTTGTTGGGTGAATAGTCGATTTGGAGCGGTATGGTTATGATCGGTATTAATGTATATTTGGTCGATTTTTTTTACTCCAAATGATAAATATAACTTAAATATATCCATAAACTCATAATAGAATACTTATAAATTGATATAAATGCCTACATGTAGTAGATTCAACTCGTTTTGCGACGTGACCACATCTCAAAAGTTTTGTTGGGTGAATAGTCGATTTGGAGCGGTATGGTTATGATCGGTATTAATGTATATTTGGTCGATTTTTTTTACTCCAAATGATAAATATAACTTAAATATATCCATAAACTCATAATAGAATACTTATAAATTGATATAAATGCCTATATGTAGTAGATTTAACTCATATTTGGTTTTATTGGTATCTGTTGGTTACTATTGGTGTCTATTGGGTTTTGTGGGGTGAATCGATGGACCGCCCCATAGCCTGTTTATAGTTTTGAAGGCATGTGACCACTTTAAAGCAGGTTGAAAGTAAATGCCTTAACCCTTTGAACCCTAGTCCCGCATATAGGCGTCCTTTTCAAACAGCGTACATGTGGATAGTACACTTGTCCTATGCAAACAGTGAATACCCAGATCAGAGGGCTCCGAAAGGAGCCCTCGGATCAGGGTATTCACTGTTTGTCATGATACCAAACATTGACAAAAACAACCCATAAAAGTCAGAAAGGGAATAGACTAAAATGGAAACTGGAATTGTCCATTTAAAGTTTCAGGGAGGAAAGAGTTAAGGCACATTCTGCTTTACTTTCAACCTGCTTTAAGCTACCATCATCTAGCATTTAGAAAAATATATTATTATGGTTCATGTTCATGACTATAAATACAGTGCTCCAGATAAGGTGCGTACGTGCGTTTTTAAGCATATTTTTTCGAGAGAAAAGCATTTGAAATGACAATCCAGGCGTACAAAAACGCACAAAGAAAATTGCGTACGCATTTCAAATGTTAAGTTGCGAGTTTAATGTCCGGCGAAAAAGACCGTGAACAAGAAAGAAACAAACGGTAGAATGGGCTTCAGTTTGGTGTGTTTGATGGCTTTACTTAGAAAAATAACTTCAAACCAGACCGTATTTTAAGTGAAATGTTTACCCTAATACCGTTCGCTGTTTTAATTACGTTCGCACCGGCAGTGTCTCTCCTCAGTTTCGCTCGAACTTAAAAAGAAGCAACATTGGATCGGCCGGTTTATCTCGATTCCGTAGCCTTTCAGAAAGGATTGTGAATTTAGTGTACTTTAAAACTAAAATACTCGGAGACCCGTATAAACACGCCCACGTAGTCGACCCCCGGCAATGAGGTACGGGTGGAAACATTATGGGACGAAATTGTCATTGCAAGCGTCGGCAGAAAAATACGTTATGATGGCGTCGTCTGGTTTTAGTCGACGTAAAAAGTAACGATAAAACGCCTATACTATTCAATTTGAAAAAAACGTGAGGATGCCGTGAGCGGGTATTCAAATCTATCATTGAGTGTTTATTGATAGCGTCGTTAGCGAGGACAACCCCAGTGTAGAAAAATCCGCAAAAATTATCAAAAGAAAACACAACGGCGCTCAGGTAAATGAAAAAAAAAAGAATCTTGGCATAACCCTGCTTAAATATCAACTATAAAGGGACAAGATCGAGACACAGTATTGAAATGTCCTATATGCATTGAGGGAAAGGTAGACACCTTGTTGGCCATTGAAGGCTCAAAGAATCGTGCAAAGAAATACTGTTGACAGGCATGGGTAATAAAGAGCACAAGCACAAACGAACAGGAATGCACATATGGCCCAATGTCTTGCTCAGATGATGGCATTCACATATTTAGAAGTGTGTACATGCCTACATTGCTCAATTCAGTAAAAGTTAAATTTAGTTAAAGTTTTCCATTGTTTGTATTCTCCGTAGATTTTCAGCATTTGATTTTGATTTTCAGCATTTAAGTGAAAATAGTGTGAGTACGTACTCATTGCATGCAAAAATTATCTGGAGCACTGTAAATAGGAACTATTTTCTTCTGTGTAGGAATAATTTAAATGGTGCTTCTATGGTATTAGATACCAGTGAACATAATTTACCCATAGCCCTAGGTTGGTGTATAGACTAATGCAGAACTGTTTAAGATTGATAGTTTCATTGAGTGATTAGGTTTTATTAGCTGGTCTGTTTCAAAGAAACTACAAGCTATTGTCATCACTCTGTCGTTGTAGTTGGCTTTGTCGTGGTCCAAAATCTTAACATTGGCCATAAATTTAGAACTGCATGTGATACAGACTTTATATTCAGTATGTGTACTCACATAAAACAGATCTTGAGCTCAGTAAAATGTGGGTCATGTCCAATTAAGGTCAATGTCATAAAGAGGTAGAATAGGGTCACCGGTGGGTTTAATATTGGCCATAATTGCAGATGAGGGTTGGCACCTGCATGCAGTGCTCTCATTTTGACACAAAATTCCTTACCCCATATTTCCTTTTCTCCATAGAAATGCCTTTTAAGCTCTTCTCCACAAAGTGATGGGTGCTTATTGAGGCTTGTATTAAACTACTGCTCATCTATAGAATCCCCTATTTCTTACTTCCCTTACAGTCATCTGGAAAGTCTAGATCTTCTAGGTATGGATAAGATCCGAGGTGAAAGTCTTGAAAGAATCCCAGAGGAGATGCCTTACCTGAAACTGCTGGACCTCAAACAATGTAACCAGGTAAGGATGTAGAAAGGACCTATAAGGCACTTACAGTAGTCAACCTGCGTTAGGTGTCCACTGATTGAAGATGAATGGTGATCTTTAACCCATATAGCCTATTTCTAGTCTCGAAGACAGGTGACCACTTAAATAAGGTTGAAAATAAAGCAGAATGCGCCTTAAGGCACATTCTGCTTTATTTTCAGCCTGCTTTAAGTGATCATCTGCAATAGTATAGAAAATATTTCTTCAGGTGCATTTCCATGACTATTAATTTGAACCATTTTCTTCGGAGGGGTTATAAATTAAAGGTGTATTTATGAGGTAATGTGTTAAATACAGATGACCGCTTAATGTAGGGAACGCTCCTATAGGAGTCTTCTGTATTACTGCTTCCCAGCATTAAGCTGTCACCTGTTGTAAATTCTACAGCTGTACCGATTTTTAAACGGTCACTTGATACGAGTTTGACTGTTTGTAAATAAGTATGAAAATAGTTTTAAACAGAATTCAAAGCTCAAGAACTACCAACAACCAAACACTATGATGTTACTACCCAATGTACCCATGATTAGTCTGGACCACTTGCCTGCTTTAACTCTTTCAACACCATGGACCTGTTAAGAATAAACTCATTACATTTGCAAACAGAGTAGACCCAGATCAGAGGGCTCCTATAGGAGCCCTCTGATCTGGGTCTACACTGTTTGCTAATTTAGACCAATATTTGTTCCCATAATTCCAAGCAGACTGGTTCATGATCTTGATAATGAAAAAGATCCACAAGGGAACTTTATAACCCACAAGAGTTCAAAGAGTTATAAAGAGGATCTTTCTGACATAAGTTTGCCCCATTTTCTGAGGAAAGTTACTCATCACAGTAAGGCACTCTAAATGTGTTTGTTTTTATTGTAGATAAACGATTCCCTTATCATGGATGTTGTGCGTAGGAAGCCGGACCTTGAGGTGTACAATTATTACGGGGAGAGGTTTGTCTACCGGTGAAGGCAGTCGACAGCCTGTGGACCTTGAGGTGTACAATTATGATTGGGAGAGGTTTGTCTTCAACAACCTGCCAGTAGATAGATAGTTAGGATTTAAAATAATTACAAATTACACAGAGCTCCAGATAAGGGGAGTGTATCAAAAACTAAAATCTTTATTTCTGCATTAAACCCTATGGTGTCACTACTCATTAGAATCGTCTCTTTGAGACGATTCTAATGAGTAATAACACCATAGGATTTGAGGTTGACGTGAGTGAGAAAATGTTGACTTTATTCAGTATACTTTCTCTTATCTGCAGCTCTGTGATTATAACCCCAGATACAGGGAACATTTCCAATACTGAAGTCATTCTGTTACCACCTAACTCTATGGTGTGACTAATCAGAATTATCTCTTCAAGAAGCTTATGAGCAGTCGCATCATGGGGTTTGATGGAAATATACAGGTGAAAAATATTGGAAATGCTTAGTTGTAAACTCCCTCTTATCTGGTGCCCGGAATTGACAGAATGGGTCTCTCAACAATTAGTTGAACAAAAGTTTTACACCCCTATCATTTGCAGAAAACATTTTGAGGAGACACATTATTAGTCTTTAGTTAGGGCCCCACCGAGAGGTGGGTGCCCTATAGTAATCGCCTTGTCAGTCAGCAGGCCTGTGATTTTTCCGCGGATCCGCGGATTTCCGCGGATTGGATTGCCGCCGAGACCATTTCTGAGATTCGTCCAGATTCGTTGAGAAAATCTGACGACTATAAGGGGGGTGAGGTCTGAAAGTCGGTCGCGTCCGCGGACGTGTTTTAGTCTGACCCGGAAATCGTCGTACATTAACGGTAACGGAAAAGTCCGAGTGTTCCACATCAATTTAACTGGTTACCGCATTAGTGGCTGCGCGTGCACTTACACTATTGAAAACTCGGAAACCAGTCTTCGCGACAACACCGCTTTTCGAGACCAAAATATTTTTCGTGTTTTGATGTTTGAACGATGTTAATAGATTGTCAGTAATATGACAGCTTCCTAAAATAACAAGGTTAGCAAATTTAAAAGGGGTTTGATTATGATATTGATTTTCCCCCCGTTAAGACCAACGGCAAGCGAGTCGAGAATTCGGTACCAGATCGTAACGCCCTCTGGTCAAAACGACCCCGGATCAAAACGGCCCACCTATACTTTTTATACAAATAGACTAATTGAAAGTAAAAATACATGAATGTCTGAAATGTATTCAACATGAATAACCATGGTAGCGGGGAGATCAATCTACATGGTCTAAACAATGGCATGCAAAATTTTGGAGAAGAAGACACCAACCCCCAGGCAAAATAATCAGTCTGTTGATTTTGGCCAGCAATAGGAAGAACTTTTCATGGGTTTCAGAAAAATACATAGATCTAGTTAGAACTAATTTATCCAGAACTCATGTATAATTAATGACACAGACTTGACACAGAGGTGAGTGCTTTATTTAACAAACCTTTTGAGCCGAGAGGGGAGGTATTTTCATTAGGATAAATGAAATACCTATCCCCTCCCCTCTCAAATTTCATGCCATTATTAAGTATCCCAAACTTTAGAATGGCCTGTACACATAATAATAAAGAAATCCTTTTGCATATAGTATATAGGGTAACCCATGTCAACATATTTTGGGAAGAGGGGCAATGGTGTCTGTCACCCTTCCCCTTCACAATAATGCCATAAGGAAGGGGAACTTTGAATTATAATCATAGACCCATGTGTTGAGTAGTGGCTATATCAATGTAACAAACTAGCAATGCATTTGTAATAAAAGAACTATAAATCTAGTTAGAAATCATTTATAGGACATGGACAGGTGAGTGCTTTACTTTATGAGTAAATCTATCGAGCTGAGAGGGGGAGCTATTTTCATTAGGATAAATGAAATGCCTATCCCCACTCTTTCACACTTCATGCCTTAAATTGTCAAATTTTTTGAAAATGGCCTGTTCACATTTGGCAAATGTTATAATTATAATAATTTTAATAATTTTTCTTATATATAGAGTAACCTATGCCAATTTTTTGTTCAGTGGGTTAGAAAAGTTAGGGGATCAGTCCACCTTCCCCTTTACAATATGATATTGTCACAAGGAAGGGAAGCATCGGATTGTATTCATAGACCCACATACTCGTAAAGGTCTATAATAATTTTGAAACAGGTGTCGAAACAGAATTGGACAGAACTGCTTTGGTTGTATTCAGTGAAAATGGCTTTAAGTATCTGTATGATCATAGTAGGCCTATATACTGTCAATACTTTACTATAACCAGGGAACATGTATGTCACATTATCAATACAGTATCCTTGTAAAAGAATAAAACTACTCCTACTCCTAGGTATTAATCTCTATGGTAATGCTTCATTGCAAGTAGAGTATATTATAAACATTTTTTATGAGAAATATTTGTTATAATTTTTAAGTGTCAAATTCAATGATACAAACTCTATCTTATATACATGTATATGGCTTTATGAGACAATAATAATAATAATGATAATAGTAATAATAATAATAATCTTTAAGTGTCAACTTCAATGATACAAACTCGATCTTATATATACAGCTGTATAAGACAATAATAATAATAATCTACATCCCATCCCATATTTTTCACCCTTGGATATAACTCATTAATGGATCTAACAAGAACACACATTTTTGGAGGCCTTGCAGTCTTAATGGTAAAAGCAAAATGCTTTATCTTTTAGTTTGAAAAGAGTTTGCTCAAAGCCTGTTGCATCATCTGTTCAATAACATCAAATTGAAATAATGGCTATGCTGTTTTCTTCAATTATTGGACAACATTGTAACCAAGAAAATGTTGCTTGTCACTTCCAAACAGTTATTCATATGAGCACAGTTTCAGACCTTCAAAATGTGTAGAGTTGTTAAGAGTTGAGACACTTATAATAGTCAGGATGGCCAACAGCTATTGACTTCATGGCATTTACACTAAAAAGATCAGATTGAAATTTAATCATGAAACAGAAAAGAAGATGCATGCCTGTAGTTAGTAATGTGTTACTACAGACATCTTTACTGTTTCATGATTAAAATTTAGTCAGTCATTCCTCACCCTAGTTAAATTATGAAATTGTTCTTATAAAAGTTCTAATTTTGCTTTTTAATCTTCACTTTTGCATCCTTTAGAGCTCTTAAATTAATCACAGGAGAGCCAACAAAATACCTCCAGAAATGCTGAAAATGCCATTTTTTTAAGGGGGCTTTGCCCCCTGTTACCCCCACCAGGGCGTTGCCCTTGGAACCCATTCGGGGCCTTCGCGGCCCCCGAAACCCCCGGCCAAATTATTTTCAGCCCCTCAGCTGTCAGGCTAATCACACCCCTGGTCAGTCAGTCAGTCCGTCAGTCTGTCACACTTTTTCTATGTCCGCTCTTTAATTCGAGTAGTTTTTATCCAATCTTCACCAAACTTTATGAAAATGTAAATTGGTATAAAATCTAGGCCAAGTTTGATAATTACCCAAATCGCATAAGGCATGTTTGAGTTATTGCCCTTGAATTATTAAAAAATGGCTGTTTCAGTCTTGTCCACTCTGTAACTCAAGTAGTTTTTATCCAATCTTCACCCATTTGTATGAAAGTGTGTATTGTTATATAAAATCTAGGCCAAGTTTGATAATTACCCAAATCGCATCAGGCATTTTGGAGTTTTTGCCCTTGAATTATTTAAAAATGGCTGTTTCAGCCTTGTCCGCTCTCTAACACAAACAGTTTGTATCTGTTATTCATCAAACTTACTGAACATGTTTCAGTCATAATTGACACCATTTATAATCACTTAAGCCCAAATAAGGAAGTTTTACCAAATTTGCCTAATATCTCAACTTATAAAAAAACCGGTCAGGGGTTAAAGTTGAGTCACTTATATGCATGTCAAATTGCCAAATATGGTCATAGAACCGTGAGACCTCGATTAATGAGCTCTAATCAGCATAACTAATTAATAATTATCACGATATAATCGAAATCATATTTTTTAAAAAAGTTGGGTTTGAGGTTGCATCAGCACGTGGACCATCATAGGGTTCAATTTAGGTTATCTCTCATGTACTTTTATGGCATATTATTGGCATACATAAAGATATTGACCCCAACTACACACTGAGTGAATTTGATCCTCCTGTGACAAACCTTAATGCCATAATATTAATTCAAAATTTGCCTCAGGGTATTCGAATTTCACGTACAGACACACAGACATTCTAATGCTTTTTATGCAATACCTATCCTTTATCTAAAGGAATATATCGTGTTTTCCTGGCTTGTTCAAGTACTTCTTTCATAATAGAGCTTAGACTCTTATACGAAAAAAAAAGGCCAAAAAACGGGCTTCATTGGGCCATTTCTTCCTTAAATGGTCAATGATTTAAAAAAAAATATTGACATTTATAACTCCGTCTCGTCGAGACGGAACGATTGATACCTCACTTGATACGTATTGAAAATTTAAAAAAAAAAAGTCAACCCTATACCTTACCCATTAAATTTTTAAAATTTAAATTTAAATTATCCTATTTGATGTATTTTGACATGCTGGTTGCAAATCTGAAGTCATATTTGCATTATCATGTATAATAAGAGCGTAACGGCTCTTCAAAATTATATTTTCATTAACACCATAAAGGTTAGCCACTCGTACATACGGACAAAAAGCCGTACACCTATATAAATCGCTCAACTGGTAAAGATTTATTTTATCTTTATAATACAACTTAAATTATTAAAATATCTTATCTTGAAGTCAAGTTATGAGGCGAGAAAGGTCACATCTGAGCCAATTCTTGTCTGTCTGACCTACTCCTTAAGGTTCTCTCGTCTCGTACGTACAGACTGACGGTCATGTGAACCACTCTTTGATATTTATATCATACTGATCCAATAATACGGTACTTAATATATTGGTCTATGTTAAAGAAGTGTTGAGAAATAGGCCGTCGTTGTATTAAAATATGCATAAATAATAATAATAAGGGGTGTATGTGTGTGGCTAAGGGAATTCTGGGTATATCATTTTGATTGACTTTGTTAATTAATAAATTAATTAACAAAGGGGACTGTTAGCCGTCTGACAAGGAGTTTATCCTTGAAATACATTTCCGGTGCCGCCAGAGCCTGTTTACCTTGATCACGATTATCTTAATTTAAATCACTAAAATATGAAAGTAATAATTTGTGATCAAAGCAGCAGACCCATACTAGGAGGCCAGTCCCATAGCACCGTCTGAAAAGATAAAAAAAAGCTTCTCGCCCTTGAGGTCAAAGTATAGTATATTTCTAAATAAAATTTAAAATAAATAAGACAGATTAATTATTCATTAGAACCCCTACAATACTATAACCTAAAAGTAAACAATTTGTTTAAAGAAAACATCTCAACTCAAGAGAAAAGAAAAGCAGAAAATTCAGGGCTTAAAGCAAAATGAAAGTAAAGCAAAAGGTAAAGCAGAAAGCTCTTGAACAAGCCTTCTGTTTTACTTGCATCTTTCCTTAAACAACCATCTGTTTTAAACATTTTAAAGAACTCATTCAACTGCAAGATGAAAGTAAAGCTGTAATCTTAGTCAGAGCTTAAAGCAAAATGAAAGTAAAGCAAAATGTAAGATAGAAAGGTATTGAATGAGCCTTCTGTTTTACTTTTATCTTGCCTTTAAACAATCTTCTGTCTTAAAACGTTTAACGAACTAATTAAACTCCAAGATGAAAGTAAAGCTGAAATATCTGTCAGTGTTGAAAGTAAAGCAAAAGGTAAACCAAACAATAAAGCTACCTAGCTAAAAGAATGTACTGTCATGCCTCAGTCATTGACAGTCTTAATTAAATAAAATTAAAAGAAATGCTGCAAAAGAAAGCTGAAATATCTGTCAGTGTTGAAAGTAAAGGAAAAGTTAAAGCAAATTATAAAAGCTACCTAGCTAAGAGTGTACTGTCATACCTCCAACATTGACAGTGCGATAAGTTTTGGAAAAAAAGCTTTTTTTATCCCTTCAGACCCAGAGTAAACCTAGTCCATACCCTCCTGCGACTTCTTCTCCGCCTTGACCATGTTGTGGACAATATCTCTCAGTTTTTCATTCGATATTCCCGGCCACCTGTCCTCTCTCTCATCTCTAATGTCTTCCATCGGTACTGTCTCAAAGACCGTTGCATAGTGTGCAATGGTCTCTGCGAAGGCATCTCTTATTTCCATCCTGGTGAATCGATCCAGATGATCCCTTGGCTTGTAAATCTTGAATTTCTTCTTTTACTTACCTGTGATTCCGGTACTTGTGCTGGGCTTCTGTTCTTCTATAGAGGATGGCACAGTGTCGCTTGCAATGGAAGATGCAGTCTGGCTTGTCATGGAAGTCTCAGTCTGGCTGACATGACTAATGCTGTCATCCATCTGTGCCTGTTGTTGATCCCGGGTTTGGGCCCCAGTGGACGTCACGGTCTCTGTTGGTGGGAGGTCAATGGTCAGAGCCTCAGAAGAGGTCACGGTGGCTGTCGGAGCGGGCATTGTTCTTGTCTCGAATGCCTGATGGAGGTACCTGGTCGTCTGTAATTTTGGTTCCCGTCGTCGTGAACGGCATAATATTGGTCGGCAGTGCTCTCCCTATGCAACAGCTTCTTGGCAATCTGTCCAGCCATCTTGGGGTTAACTTTCCTCCCTTGAACAGTGATAACTTTCCGGTTTATGGTCAAGTTGAAGTCAACCTCCATGTCTGCCTTCCTCCATGCCTGCTTCATCATCTTATTGATGGCGTTGCTGTTCGTTGCAGTCCTGTCTCGTTTCCTGAACAATGCCGACTTGGGATCTACAAGATTCAAAAGGTCACTTACCGTCTGCCTGTACTTACAAAGTATCAGGTAAAGGTCCTTTTTTATTATGCCCCCGGCATCGACAGATGCGGGAGCATATAGTAATCGTCCTGTCCTTCCGTCCGTCCGTAACCAGGTTAAGTAGATTTTACCGTTTCGTCTAGCATCAACACCGCTTATTCAAATGCTTAGATACTTATACAGTTGTTGTCTTGGACCATTCCCTAGCCACCAATACTACCCAACCTTGATTTTGACCTTGACCTTGACCTAATTTGGACTTAGAATACTTTGAATGGGCTATTTCTTGGTTAACTAGATTTTACCGTTTCGTCTGGCATCAACACCGCTTACTCCAATGCTTGGATACTAATACAGTTGTTGCCTTGGACCATTCCCTATCCACCAATATCACCCAACCTTGACCTTGACCTAATTTGGACTTAGAATATTTTGAATGGGCTTTTTCTTGGTTAACTAGATTTTACCGTTTCGTCTAGCATCAACATTACTTACTACAATGCTTCTATACTTACACAGTTATTGCCTTGGAACATTACCAACCCACCAGTAATACCCAAGCTCAGTTTGACCTTGACCTAATTTGGACTTATTATATTCAGAATATATTGTCAAGGATGCCACCGGGGGCATAAGCGTTTATTGAACGCGCAGTCTTGTTTTAAGGAAGACTGTCTTACCTGTATAGTCCGTCTTGTGTTTGCCGGTTGAGATGGTGTACAGTTCTCCGTCGTCTGTTGTGGCTTTGTCTACGTCAACGAGTCTGAGATGAACCAAAACTGACGCCCTGGGTCCGTTGAAAAAGCTACATAAAGTCGACAAGACACAACCAACCTCATAAAAGCAAGTAATGGGACTTACCGCGAAGTGGTGGAATAGCGTCTGTACATACTCTGACTCCTCGAACATTGCGTAGCATTCCGGGCCTGGCAAGGTTCTGTCCTCCTCTGTCCTCCTGGCAGTGTTGCGTTTTGCGACATCTTTCCTGGTAGACTTCAGACATCCCTGGATGATACGCTTGACCTTCTCGTGCTGTCTAAACGTTAACATCTCGTTGGTCCTCACCCTGTTCAAGAAATCGTCTATGGTATGGAGGATCCGCTTCACAGTCCCCACCTGGTAATTCTCCTGCAGAAGCGCTTCATGGCTCATCACTTTGTCCTCCGACAGGCACACTCAGTTGCTGAGTTGAAAGCCACAGTGGGCCATGAATCTGTTGACATATCCAAGGTCCTCGCGCATTCTGGCTGGGGCCTTACTGCTGCCAGCCTTCTAGAGTCCAAAGTCATGCCACTGACTGACTACGGCGACTGAAAGATAAATACATCTCAAACATGCATATTTTGGAATCTAAGATTATTATTAATTGATTAAAATTTATACTTTTTAATATAAAGCAAAGGTTAACCCATTACCCAAATCGCCTATGGCACATCAGAGTTATTGCCCTTCAATTATTAAAAGATAGCTGTTTAAGCCTTGTTCGCTCCCTTACTCAAACAGTCTCTATCTGATATTCACTAAACTTGCTGAAAATGTTTATTGGTATAAAATCTAAGCCGTGTTTGATAACTAATAAAATCGCATAAGGCAATTCAGAGTTATATAGAAAAATGCAAACGGTCAAAAGGAAAGTAAATTATAAAAAATGACTGTTTCAGCCTTGTCATCTCTCTTAACACAAACATTTTTTATCGGATCTTCACAAAACTTGTTGAAAATGTTTATTAGTATAAAATCTGCAGTTTTTTTCTTGTGCCTTTCTCCTTCCCACTCCTTTTGTGGGGCCCTTTCTTACTGGTCAGTATTCTAGTTGGATATAGCAACAAACTTTTTCAGAAAACGTATGATTTGAATATTTTCATATTTTATAATGCAATATTTTTGTTATGGACTAAGGACAACCAGCTTCATAAAAAGTAGTTGTCTACCGGACATCCAAAATTTAACACTAATTTCACAGAATGATGAAAGTAAATGTTGAAAGACCATTCTGGTCAGTTTGTGTTGATTTCGTTTGTGCCAAAGTTATTTCCTGAAATACTGTGTTATTTATTTTAGCCTTACATTAACTGTGATTATAATATTATTATACACATTGATCATTAACACTTTACTCCATAGATACACATTTTTATGCATTTAATAATTAAATTCCTCCAAGGAAAATTTAGTTCCAATTTATACAGTCATGAATCTTCAATAATTTATCACAAAAAGTATTTTCTATATCCTAGAAGATATCAACTTAAAGTAGGCTGAAAGTTAAGCAGAATGTGCCTCAATGCACATTCTGCTTTACTTTCAAACTGCTTTAAGTGGTCACCTATTTTCAATGCTAGAAACATGCTATGGAGTGAAGGGCCAAGTGATTTTAGATTTAAATTTTTAATGGTCACATGTGTGCAACCATCACATTCTTATACTGAAGTATATAGCATTTCTGTTGTACAGAAATCAAAGGATTAGCGGGGTTCTGATTGGTTTATGTAATCTTGTTTATGTGATATCAATGTAAGTGGCTCTCTCTGTTGTCAACATTTACAGAACTAAAATCTTTATTTCTGAATTAAACCCTATGGTGCACTACTCGTTAGATTTGTCTCTTCGAGACGATTCTAATGAGTAGTCACACTATAGGTTTTGATGTTGAAATAAGTGAGAAAATTTTGGATTTGTTCAATTTACTCCCTCTTATCTGAAGCCTTGCATTTAAACTGAATTTGTTTTGACTGTTTTTAACCGTTCAATCCAGTAACATGTAAACACGTCCTCTTCTTACAATTTACCTTTGAAGAATACACTTGTATTTTGAAAACAGTGTAGACCCAGATCAAAGGGCACCTGTAGACGCCTGCTTTTTAGGGTCTATACTGTTTTTCGTTTCGGAAAATATTGTTAAAAAAAAAACCTGAATAGTAAGAAATGGACTTTCCTATTTAAAAACTTGAATTGTTCACTTGCTTTAAGTGTCAATGGGCTAAGCTAGCTTGTACTAAGTACAAGGGACGCTTATACCTTGTGTCATGGTTGTTCTTGTCATCCTGGCTTACACAATGTTTATCTTTTCATGGCTCCAGATAAGAGGAAGTTAGAATTGTTTCTAAGAGACGATTCTAATGAGTGGTAACAACATAGGGTTTAACCCTTTGAACCCTAGTCCCGCATATAGGCGTCCTTTTCAAACAGTATACATGTGAAAAGTGCACTTGTCCTATGCAAAAAGTGAATGCCCAGATCAGAGGGCTCCTTATGGAGCCCTCTGATCTGGGGCTTCACTGTTTGTCAAAATGCAAAAAATTGACAAAACCAACCCTTAAAAGTCAGAAATGGACTATACTAAAACGGAAACTGGGATTGTCCATTTCAAGTTTTAGGGAGGAAAGAATTAATGCAGAAATAAAGATTTTATATTTTGAATACTCCCTCATAAAATTATGGATTCCTGCCTTTCATTGCAAAATGTATCTGACTTAAATGCACTGTGTGTTCTTCTTGTCTAGATGTTGGTGTTGTATACTCTCAACCTGGAAATACTGTTTTATTTTAAAAGCAATTTTTTGTAAGCTGTGTTTTGGCCAACGTGTCATGAAATTTTGTTGAAAGAGAGAGAGAGAGTGAAACTAAAAAGGAAGAGAGAAAAAGATGAGGCTAAAGGAAAAGGTTTTTTGGGCACATAATTAGACAGCCCATATTTTGTAGGTTCTTAATTCAAATTACAATTTTGTGAATGGAATTGATTCTGAGCTTACATGACTGTATAAATGTAAAGAATTTTCATGAGTGGAGGAATAAATTAAATGCGTTAAAAACTTAAAATGAGTATTTAGGGGGTAAAGGGTTGATAAAGCAAAAGGAAACTACAAACATTTACTGTCAGACCTGTATTTAACTGAACGCTCCTCCAGCTATCTGGTTTAGCAGACCCAGATAAAACTAACTCGTCATTGGCAGAATAACAACTTTACTATCTGCACAATAATTGTGTTCCACTAGAACATTGTTTTTCTTTCGTTTTCGCCGACCGCTTGGCGATCTGGTCTCGATCTCTTGTTTAATCATAGCTCCTCTTTCTTTCAAGCCTCGATGTTACTCGTTGACTTCTATCAGATGTCTGGTTTATCAGACTGAGGATCAGGCGCCCGTTTCATAAAATTTTGTACGACAAATATTGTCGTAAGTCAGATTATAAAAGTCTCAATTATTAATTATTTCTCAATCTAATCCTGTCTTGTTACATCTTTTTGGAATATTTTTGAAAAGACGATTCCAAAGAGATGTCACAAGACAGAATTAGATAGAGAAATCAGAAATTAATTGTATTTTAAAGTTTTGACTTTCGACAACATTTTGTCGTACAAAGTTTTATGAAACGGGCCCCAGACTCTGGCTTTATCTCATCCTTTACAAACAAATAAAAACTTTTCATAGGACTCTAACCCATTATAGTAATGTAAAACTCTATCATACGTCTGTAGTTTTCTACAGACGTAATATGTACAGGGAGGGTCTGTGTCATATTATCTGCAAAGCAGACCTCTGGATTAACATGCTCGGGACCAGACTCTGTCTTTAACTCCTCGTCAACCACCACTTCAGCAATGTCTACCTCTTCTGCCAGACTGGTCTCGAGCTCTTCTTTTACCATAACATCAAAGCTCCTCTTCCTGTTGTTCCTCGATATTACTCTTTGTCTTCTACCAGCATCTGTCTCGAGCTTGACCCAGGCAAAAACTGAAGGGATGGCTGTTGGTTTGAGCCTTCTTAGTGCTGGTGCTCTTCCTGGAAATAAAACACAAAACACTGATATTGCAAAGAAATTGGATAATTCAAAATTTGTTGTGTGTTGTCATAATCAAGGTCTTAAAAAATTAGTTTTCAAAAGAAACACTGACCACCTGGAAGTAGATATACCTGAGACAATATGTTGCTGGCCCAAGTGTTTAAAACAAATAAAAACTTTTCATAGGACTCTTAACCCATTATAGTAATGATTACTGTAATGTAAAACTCTATTATAATGTCTGTAGTTTTCTACAGACGTAATAGGTACAGGGAGGGTCTGTGTCATATTATCTGCAAAGCAGACCTCTGGATTAACATGCTTGGGACCAGACTCTGTCTTTAACTCTTCGTCAACCACCACTTCAGCAATGTCTACCTCTTCTGCCAGACTGGTCTCGAGCTCTTCTTTTACCATAACATCAAAGCTCCTCTTCCTGTTGTTCCTCGATATTACTCTTTGTCTTCTACCAGCATCTGTCTCGAGCTTGACCCAGGCAAAAAACTGAAGGGATGGCTGTTGGTTTGAGCCTTCTTAGTGCTGGTGCTCTTCCTGGAAATAAAACACAAAACACTGATATTGCAAAGAAATTGGATAATTCAAAATTTGTTGAGTGTTGTCATAATCAAGGTCTTAAAAAATTAGTTTTCAAAAGAAACACTGACCACCTGGAAGTAGATATACCTGAGACAATATGTTGCTGGCCCAAGTGTTTAAAACAAATAAAAACTTTTCATAGGACTCTTAACCCATTATAGTAATGATTACTGTAATGTAAAACTCTATTATAATGTCTGTAGTTTTCTACAGACGTAATAGGTACAGGGAGGGTCTGTGTCATATTATCTGCAAAGCAGACCTCTGGATTAACATGCTTGGGACCAGACTCTGTCTTTAACTCCTCGTCAACCACCACTTCAGCAATGTCTACCTCTTCTGCCAGACTGGTCTCGAGCTCTTCTTTTACCATAACATCAAAGCTCCTCTTCCTGTTGTTCCTAGATATTACTCTTTGTCTTCTACCAGCATCTGTCTCGAGCTTGACCCAGGCAAAAACTGAAGGGATGGCTGTTGGTTTGAGCCTTCTTAGTGCTGGTGCTCTTCCTGGAAATAAAACACAAAACACTGATATTGCAAAAAAATTGGATAATTCAAAATTTGTTGTGTGTTGTCATAATCAAGGTCTTAAAAAATTAGTTTTCAAAAGAAACACTGACCACCTGGAAGTAGATATACCTGAGACAATATGTTGCTGGTCCAAGTGTTTAAAACAAATAAAAACTTTTCATAGGACTCAAACCCATTATAGTAATGTAAAACTCTATTATAATGTCTGTAGTTTTCTACAGACGTAATAGGTACAGGGAGGGTCTGTGTCATATTGTCTCCAAAGCAGACCTCTGGATTAACATGCTTGGGACCAGACTCTGTCTTTAACTCCTCGTCAACCACCACTTCAGCAATGTCTACCTCTTCTGCCAGACTGGTCTCGAGCTTTTCTTTTACCATAACATCAAAGCTCCTCTTCCTCTTGTTCCTCGATATTACTCTTTGTCTTCTATCAGCATCTGTCTCGAGCTTGACCCAGGCAAAAAACTGAAGGGATGGCTGTTGGTTTGAGCCTTTTTCAGTGCGGGTGCTTTTCCTGGAAATAGAACACAAGACTAATATGAGTAACAGCCCATAATCGACATGTTTATAACAAATAACAACTCTGATGGCACCAGTTCAGTACATTATCAATACTATATAAATCTTGATCTAACCTCTTCAATAAGGCATGTATATCAACAAAAAAGGTCATGTTTGAGGTGCATTAACACAGAACGCATTCATTTTGTTTTACATATCAAATTTACACACAGAGTCAAGATTAATGTTGATAAAAAAGGAGATATATCTGTTTCAAAACCATCGCACAACGATTGTTAGCTTGTCATGTTACCCCTCCCACGAGTATATAAAAGTCTACTTTCACTTTCACCAATACACATGGATAGGGTGTACATATTTGATACACTTCGGTTACTCACTCTGACAACAACTACAACTAATACATTATATCGATGCTAACGAAAACTAACCGAATTTTGTTTCCTGAACATAATCCTGAGTTGTAAAATGACTTCTGCACAGGACCGAAGATTTCGATGGCGTCCATGGTTTCATAGTCATTTCGTCCAGCCTTCCAATGGCTTTAACCCACTTTTTCCTCTGATCAGGGTCCCTTGGTCAGAATCCTCGTTAGTTGTTGTTGATGTACAAGAAACATCCAGATCATTGCAATTAGCTAACAGCAATAGAGGCCTTAACTAAATTTTGTGTGTTGATATCTGTCAAAGTGTTTCCACTTGCACTGTTGCCCGATTTGAAGAACAATTTAGTACAGCGCTCCCTCTCTACAACGACACCTAATGGGAGACACAGATTGGGTGCGTTGTTCGGAGGGAGTCGTTATAGAGAGGGAAAATTAAGACTTGGCTTACATTTGCAAACAGCTTGAATCCAGATCAGACGCCGCGTAATGCGGCGTCTGATCTGGATTCAAGCTGTTTGTCACTCGTCATTTATGTATTCTATCAAAATCTCCAGTTATATGTAAATTTGAGAGAAAACAGCAGACGACAATTTTAATCAAACGATATTGCAGTAGTAAATTATTGTTTGGTTTAGGGAACTGGGGAAAGGGTCGTTGTTGGGAGGGCCGTTGTAGAGAGGGAACACTGTACATCCATTTGTATTTGTTCTCTTGCCTGATCTAATTCTTCCACATCAAGCTCATATTGGTCTTCTTTGAAAAGAATCAAAATTTTCTGCTGTAAATAATGAGCTTCAAAAGTATTGTGATTACCCAATATATCTGACTGTTCATTTCTCCAAGAGTGGAACAGAAGTCTTTCCCTGTAGTAGTTTTCCTTGTCAGTTTTCTTGTTATATCTGACAGACCGAATTATTTTCTAGAGGACTTATCTTTTGGATATACAATGTCAAGTTCTGATGCATAGTCAGCAAGGCAGTAATGCTCTATACACTTTGGTTGTTTGAGTATCTGTTGACAGATAGAGTATTAGACCTTCTGTCCAACGCAATACTGGCTAATCAGGACACATTCCAGAGACAAAGTGCTCAAGGTGAGCTATTGTGATCGGTCGTCGTACGTCGGTGTCGGTGTCATCCTTTCACAATTTGTTTCAAACAACTTCTTCTCTGAAACCAATGGCCCAATTTTAACCAAACTTGCTCAAATACATACTGTAGTTGTGAGCTTTAAAAATTGTTGCCATGGCAACCATGCACAATATATTAAAAAATCTTCTTCTCAAGAACGACTGGTCCGATTTCAATTTGGTTTTCACCAAAATGTTTCTCAATTAATATACTTTCAAAATTGTTCAAAGAATTTTGATCCGTCAAAAAACATGGCCGCCATGTAATTGCTGACAACACTTTTAAGCAGACTATATTGCAGAAGTAAAAGGATCACTATCAAATTCTGATTCATTTAAAAGAAATGATTATTTCAAGCAGTACACCTAATTATACACAAATGAAATGTGTCCCCTGCTCGACAATTCTTAAAAATCTTAATAGAGGTTATGGCCATGCCCAAAATATATGAAATGTGCAAGATATTTGTACTCACTGTCACTGTGCTGGAATATGTTGTGTTTAGGCTGCTTTCGTTCCTATAATTGTTCACCACCACATCTGAAACATGTATGTGGTTGCCCGTTCTGACTTCAGGGCAGGTGTTCCTCCACAAGGCAACCTTGACTCTTTCCATGGAGGAATCCTGAATGAATATTGTCCTGATCTTTGTTGGGACATCCCGCACCATAACCTCACGTTCTTCTTCATCCTGTACAATGAAATAATTGAGAAATAATGCATAATAGTAACTACAGTAGAAAATGCCAGTGCAAATATGTTGTCTGTCACTCAGTTTGAGAGAGAGAAATTGAACTGATATATAGTTGGAATTAATGTCATATGGCTATGTAGATAAATGTTTAAGGGCAATCATATTTGAATGGAATTGAACCAGAATATAACATTTGTCATTTCAGTGACACGACCGCTTTAAAGGCAATCAAAACCAACAGTAATGGCTAAAAATAAAATGACAAATGAGACCCCTTCCGGGTATGTTTTCATGCGAGTCAGTTACAGTGGGGAATCTGTTATTCTTTCCCAATAAACGCGTTTACGCTAAAACTATAATGTCCATTGCAAACAGTTTGGAGCCAGATCAGACGCCGGGTAACCCGGCGTCTGATCAGGCTCCAAACTGTTTGCCCCCAAGATAAACATGAATTATCAGAATTGTCCAAAAGTTGTACTTTTCTACGTTTTAGTGCTTTGCGTTTGCGTACGTTTGCGTTTAAACGGGAAAGAATAACAGATTCTCCACTGTAGTAGCAAGCCATTACGCTATTTTGCAGTAGATTCTACAGAGCTACCTCCCTACAATGGCCCTCTGAACAACAATTCCCATCTTAACCCTTTCCCCCATAGAAGCGCCTTTTAGCGCATTCAGTTTATTCTTGCCCTGAAGAAAATAGTTCCAATTTATACATTCATGAATATGTATAATACAAAATATTTTCTATATTCTAGCAGATGATAGCTTAAAGCAGGCTGAAAGTAAAGCAGCCTGTTTTAAGTTTCCATCTGTTGGAATAAAAATCCGAATATTTCGGAATAATCCGGAGAAATGGCAACCCTGTGGCACCAGTTCAGTACATTATCAATACTATATAAATCTTGATCTAACCTCTTCAATAAGGCATGTAAATCAACAAAAAAAGTCATGTTTGAGGTACATTAGCACAGAACGCATTCATTTTGTTTTACATATCAAATTTACACACAGAGTCGAGATTAATGTTGATAAAAAAGGAGATATATCTGTTTCAAAAGCATCGCACAACGATTGTTAGCTTGTCATGTTACCCCTCCCAAGAGTATATAAAAGTCTACTTTCACTTTCACAATACACATGGATAGGGTGTACATATTTGATACACTTCGGTTACTCACTCTGACAACAACTACAACTAATACATTATATCAATGCTAACGAAAACTAACCGAATTTTGTTTCCTGTACATAATCCTGAGTTGTAAAATGACTTCTGCACACGACCGACGATTTCGATGGCGTCCATGGTTTCATAGTCGTTTCGTCCAGCCTTCCAATGGCTTTAACCCACTTTTTCCTCTGATCAGGGTCCCTTGGTCAAAAACCTCGTTAGTTGTTGTTGATGTACAAGAAACATCCAGATCATTGCAATTAGCTAACAGCAATAGAGGCCTTAACTAAAGTTTGTGTGCTGATATCTGTCAAAGTGTTTCCACTTGCACTGTTGCCCGATTTGAAGAACAATTCAGTACAGCGCTCCCTCTCTACAACGACACCTAATGGGAGACACAGATTGGGTGCGTTGTTCGGAGGGAGTCGTTATAGAGAGGGAAAATTAAGACTTGGCTTACATTTGCAAACAGCTTGAATCCAGATCAGACGCCGCGTAATGCGGCGTCTGATCTGGATTCAAGCTGTTTGTCACTCGTCATTTATGTATTCTATCAAAATCTCCAGTTATATGTAAATTTGAGAGAAAACAGCAGACGACAATTTTAATCAAACGATATTGCAGTAGTAAATTATTGTTTGGTTTAGGGAACTGGGGAAAGGGTCGTTGTTGGGAGGGCCGTTGTAGAGAGGGAACACTGTACATCCATTTGTATTTGTTCTCTTGCCTGATCTAATTCTTCCACATCAAGCTCATATTGGTCTTCTTTGAAAAGAATCAAAATTTTCTGCTGTAAATAATGAGCTTCAAAAGTATTGTGATTACCCAATATATCTGACTGTTCATTTCTCCAAGAGTGGAACAGAAGTCTTTCCCTGTAGTAGTTTTCCTTGTCAGTTTTCTTGTTATATCTGACAGACCGAATTATTTTCTAGAGGACTTATCTTTTGGATATACAATGTCAAGTTCTGATGCATAGTCAGCAAGGCAGTAATGCTCTATACACTTTGGTTGTTTTGAGTATCTGTTGACAGATAGAGTATTAGACCTTCTGTCCAACGCAATACTCTTCAAAACTCCGTCTTGGTTCCACAATGTTGCTGAATCGATGGACACTCCCATTGGTTGGATTATCATTTATCCAAATGAACAAACTAATTCTGTGTGCCGTTACAAATAGATCTACTTTAACAAACAAAAACACAACGTTTGTACTCGATTCTGGCTAATCAAGACACATTCCAGAGACATTCCACACATGTCTATGCAAACGGACCACTTTGCAACAGAGCTCCAGATAAGGAGAGTATTTCAAAAACTAAAATCTTTATTTCTGCATTAAACCCTATGGTGTTACTACTCATTAGAATCGTCTCAAAGAGACGATTCTAATGAGTTGTTACACCATAGGATTTGGTGCTGAAATAAATAAGAAAATGTTGGATTTGTTCAGTTTACTCCCTCTTTGGAGCCATGTTGCAATCTATTTACAAAGTACATTTAACCAATAACTTAAAGATTTTATTTATCTCCATGCTTATATCACAGAATACTTACTCCCAGCTTAATTCTACTGATAAACAATTTTGAAATGACAAAAGTAATAGATCTTTCAGTAGTGGTGCTCTCTCTTTAAACTGTCAGCACAAATCTTTTCAATGCGGTAACAGCCAGTTGTGGCAAGCCCTTGGTCGTCACTTTGACATTGTGCGCTGACCTGGACCCCTTCCCACTGGTCCTGGCCAGCTGCTGCTTTGAAAACAAAACTTCCAGGAAGCAGTTGTTCCGCTTTCTCTGTCAACTCTTGTTTAAATTGTGCCAGCACAAATCTTTTCAATGCGGTAACAGCCAGTTGTGGCAAGCCCTTGGTCGTCACTTTGGCATTGTGCGCTGACCTGGACCCCTTCGCACTGGTCCTGGCCAGCTGCTGCTTTGAAAACAAAACTTCCAGGAAGCAGTTGACCAGCTTTCTCAGACTCCGTGCTCCTAATGTGTCCTGCATGGGAGAGCTGCCCTTGGGTGACAAAGATGTCCATGTCACCAATTAGCCGTACCTTCTTTCCACCAGGTCAATTTGCTTGATTTTCTCTTAACGTTGTAATTATTGTATAGTCTCACTTTCCTCCCAGTGGTATCGATCTTGATCCACAGTGTCATCTGTCACCTCATCTGTCACAGGCAGACAGAGTGATTCCAGTATACCAACCTCACCATCAACTAATTATAGGTGCATGTATCTTCGTTCAGTTCCGCATTTGCTGTTAATGATTGCATTTAAGTCTTTAATGCACATGTTTGCCTGTTCCTCCGCACAGTTCAGTTTGATATTGTCTGAAATAAAAATGGGATTGCCTTTTGCAGCTACTCATGGCTCATACATAACCTGGTCTTTAACTCTTCACCCCATTGCCTGTTTCTAGTTTTGAAAATAAGTGACCACTTAAAGCAGGTTTGAAAGTAAAGCAGAATGTGCCGGAAGGCACATTCTGCTTTACTTTCAGCCTGCTCTAAGCTATAATCTGCTAGAAAATAGAAAAAATATCTTATTATACTTAATCATGAGTGTATAAATTGAAACTTTTTCTTCAGTGGAGGAATAAATTCAAGATGTAAAAAAGCGTATTTATGGGGTAATGGGTTAAGCTAATTTCAAACAGCAGCAGAAAAGAGAAGTCTTCTGAGGAAACTTGCTGCAATATCTTATGTTGTATGGTATTTATCGCATGATTTGTGAAGACAAATTTAGGCTTTGTGGAAGACTTCTGTATCTACATTCATTCATTCCTTCATAAAAGTAGTGACACTGGTCCTGCACGATAAGCTTACGAAATTAAATATAGAAATAGCAAATATTAACATACAAATAATTTATACTTTACATACTACCGGTATCTTTTCATGCTGTTGTATTTCTTCTGACAATCAGCCCATGTGTACTTGTATTTTGATCCATTCTCTTGCATTTGTCCATGCTTGTTTGTCGGTTGTCGTGTTACTTTCAAACAACGCCTTATGAATGTTGAGCCGCAAGTCAAACATCTTTCTGACAGCAGCCTCGGTCCACTGTACACGACCAATTAAAAAAACAAATACGTACATTAACTATTGGTGTGTATATGAAATTTTAAATTTCAAAGAGTTTCATACATTTTATGACAATTCATTTTTGTATACTTCAACTGTTGTTTTTTTTTATTGCTTGTATTTTGATCAATTCTCTTGCATGGACAGACACCTTTGTCCATACCTGTTTATCTGTAGTGGTATTGCTGTTGAACAATGCACTATGTACGTTGAAGCACAGATCGTACATCATCCGGACAGCAGCGTCCTCCGTTAATCAACAAGGCATCTGACAAAGAGTTGCACATCTCTTGCATGGAGAGAGATACCTTTGTTCATGTCTGTTTGTCTGTAGTGGTATTGCTGTTGAATAAAGCCTTATGTAGGTTTAGACGCAGATCGAACATCATATAGACAGCAGCGTCTTTGGTTGTCTACAAGGTATCTAACAAAGAGATGCACTTCTCTTGCATGGAGAGAGATACCTTTGTCCATGCCTGTTTGTCTGTAGTTGGGACATTTACATACTGCTCTCTTGTAAACTAAACATCAAGTAGAGCAACAACTGTCTTCCTCGGTTAACCTTGTTGTGGGATTATAATTAGGACTTCAAAGCTCTTCGAGCTGTTGCACATTTACTGTTTATAACAGTATTGAAAAGAGCATAACTCAAACATTGTTCTCCACTGTCAGTCTTAAAATGTTTCAAAACAAACATTTTAACAGGGCCCCAGATGAGAGGGAGTAAACTGCACATATCAACATTTTCTCACTTATTTTAAAATCAAATCCTATGAAGTAGTGACACCATAGGGTTTCAAGCAGAAATAATGACTTTAGTTTTTGAAATACCCCCCTTATCTGGAGCCCTGTGTTTATACTTTTTACAGCATTGCTTGGCAATGCCTGATTTGGAAACAGCATTGACAGCTGTCCTTGCTCCTATAGAGCTTGACTGGGACAACTGCTCCCTTGTGAATAGGACATCAAGCAGTGCTGCAACCATCTTCCTTGGTTGGCTCCCAACATGCAGTATATGGGACATCTGCGCTTGCGTTACATAGCACGAGATGTCCCCCACCAGCTGCACTTTCTTCTGTCCAGTACTCCTGTGACAACTGCTCCCTTGTAAAAATAATATCTAGCAGTGCAACAACCATCTTCCTTGGTTGGCTCCCAACATGCAGGATATGTGACATCTGCGCTTGCGTTACATAGCACGAGATGTCCCCCACCAGCTGCACTTTCTTCTGTCCAGTACTCCTGTGACAACTGCTCCCTTGTAAAAATAACATCAAGCAGTGCTACAAACATTTTCCTTGGTTGACTCCCAACATGCAGGATATGTGACATCTGCGCTTGCGTTACATAGCACGAGATGTCCCCCACCAGCTGCACTTTCTTCTGTCCAGTACTCCTGTGACAACTGCTCCCTTGTAAAAATAACATCAAGCAGTGCTACAAACATTTTCCTTGGTTGGCTCCCAACATGCAGGATATGTGACATCTGCGCTTGCGTTACATAGCACGAGATGTCCCCCACCAGCTGCACTTTCTTCTGTCCAGTACTCCTGTGACAACTGCTCCCTTGTAAAAATAACATCAAGCAGTGCTACAAACATTTTCCTTGGTTGGCTCCCAACATGCAGTATATGTGACATCTGCGCTTGCGTTACATAGCACGAGATGTCACCCACCAGCTGCACTTTCTTCTGTCCAGTACTCCTGTGACAACTGCTCCCTTGTAAAAAATAACATCAAGCAGTGCTACAAACATCTTCCTTGGTTGGCTTCCAACATGCAGGATATGTGACATCTGCGCTTGCGTTACATAGCACGAGATGTCCCCCACCAGCTGCACTTTCTTCTGTCCAGTACTCCTGTGACAACTGCTCCCTTGTAAAAAATAACATCAAGCAGTGCTACAAACATCTTCCTTGGTTGGCTTCCAACATGCAGGATATGTGACATCTGCGCTTGCGTTACATAGCACGAGATGTCCCCCACCAGCTGCACTTTCTTCTGTCCAGTACTCCTGTGACAACTGCTCCCTTGTTAAAAATAACATCTAGCAGTGCTACAAACATCTTCCTTGGTTGGCTCCCAACATGCAGGATATGTGACATCTGCGCTTGCGTTACATAGCACGAGATGTCCCCCACCAGCTGCACTTTCTTCTGTCCAGTACTCGTGTGACAACTGCTCCCTTGTAAAAAGCACATCAGAAGTGTGACAACCATCTTCTTGGTTGGCCCCCAACATGCAGGATATGTGACATCTGCGCTTGCATTACAGAGCACGAGATGTCCCCCACCAGCTGCACTTTCTTCTGTCCAGTACTCCTGTGACAACTGCTCCCTTGTAAAAAGCACATCAGAAGTGTGACAACCATCTTCTTGGTTGGCCCCCAACATGCAGGATATGTGACATCTGCGCTTGCATTACATAGCACGAGATGTCCCCCACCAGCTGCACTTTCTTCTGTCCAGTACTCCTGTGACAACTGCTCCCTTGTAAAAATAACATCTAGCAGTGCTACAAACATTTTCCTTGGTTGACTCCCAACATGCAGGATATGTGACATCTGCACTTGCGTTACATAGCACGAGATGTCCCCCATCAGCTGCACTTTCTTCTGTCCAGTACTCGTGTGACAACTGCTCCCTTGTAAAAATAACATCTAGCAGTGTGACAACCATCTTCTTGGTTGGCTCCCAACATGCAGTATATGGGACATCTGCACTTGCGTTACATAGCACGAGATGTCACCCACCAGCTGCACTTTCTTCTGTCCAGTACTCCTGTGACAACTGCTCCCTTGTAAAAATAACATCTAGCAGTGTGACAACCATCTTCCTTGGTTGGCTCCCAACATGCAGTATATGTGACATCTGCGCTTGTGTTACATAGCACGAGATGTCCCCCACCAGCTGCACTTTCTTCTGTCCAGTACTCCTGTGACAACTGCTCCCTTGTAAAAATAACATCTAGCAGTGCTACAAACATCTTCCTTGGTTGGCTCCCAACATGCAGGATATGTGACATCTGCGCTTGCGTTACATAGCACGAGATGTCCCCCACCAGCTGCACTTTCTTCTGTCCAGTACTCCTGTGACAACTGCTCCCTTGTAAAAAGCACATCTAGCAGTGTGACAACCATCTTCCTTGGTTGGCTCCCAACATGCAGGAAATGTGACATCTGCACTTGCGTTACATAGCACGAGATGTCCCCCACCAGCTGCACTTTCTTCTGTCCAGTACTCCTGTGACAACTGCTCCCTTGTAAAAATAACATCTAGCAGTGCTACAAACATTTTCCTTGGTTGACTCCCAACATGCAGGATATGTGACATCTGCACTTGCGTTACATAGCACGAGATGTCCCCCATCAGCTGCACTTTCTTCTGTCCAGTACTCCTGTGACAACTGCTCCCTTGTAAAAAGCACATCTAGCAGTGTGACAACCATCTTCCTTGGTTGGCTCCCAACATGCAGGATATGTGACATCTGCGCTTGCGTTACATAGCACGAGATGTCCCCCACCAGCTGCACTTTCTTCTGTCCAGTACTCCTGTGACAACTGCTCCCTTGTAAAAATAACATCTAGCAGTGCTACAAACATCTTCCTTGGTTGGCTCCCAACATGCAGTATATGTGACATCTGCGCTTGCGTTACATAGCACGAGATGTCCCCCACCAGCTGCACTTTCTTCTGTCCAGTACTCCTGTGACAACTGCTCCCTTGTAAAAAGCACATCTAGCAGTGTGACAACCATCTTCCTTGGTTGGCTCCCAACATGCAGGAAATGTGACATCTGCGCTTGCGTTACATAGCACGAGATGTCCCCCACCAGCTGCACTTTCTTCTGTCCAGTACTCCTGTGACAACTGCTCCCTTGTAAAAATAACATCTAGCAGTGCTACAAACATCTTCCTTGGTTGGCTCCCAACATGCAGTATATGTGACATCTGCGCTTGCGTTACATAGCACGAGATGTCCCCCACCAGCTGCACTTTCTTCTGTCCAGTACTCCTGTGACAACTGCTCCCTTGTAAAAATAACATCTAGCAGTGCTACAAACATTTTCCTTGGTTGACTCCCAACATGCAGTATATGTGACATCTGCGCTTGCGTTACATAGCACGAGATGTCCCCCACCAGCTGCACTTTCTTCTGTCCAGTACTCCTGTGACAACTGCTCCCTTGTAAAAATAACATCTAGCAGTGCTACATACATTTTCCTTGGTTGACTCCCAACATGCAGGATATGTGACATCTGCGCTTGCGTTACATAGCACGAGATGTCCCCCACCAGCTGCACTTTCTTCTGTCCAGTACTCGTGTGACAACTGCTCCCTTGTAAAAATAACATCTAGCAGTGCTACAAACATCTTCCTTGGTTGGCTCCCAACATGCAGTATATGTGACATCTGCGCTTGCGTTACATAGCACGAGATGTCCCCCACCAGCTGCACTTTCTTCTGTCCAGTACTCCTGTGACAACTGCTCCCTTGTAAAAAGCACATCTAGCAGTGCAACAACCATCTTCCTTGGTTTACTCCCAACATGCAGGATATGGGACATCTTCGCTTGTGTTACATAGCACGAGATACCCCCACCAGCTGCACTTTCTTCTGTCCAGTATTCTGAAAAAGAAAGGATACCACAGTTAACTCTAATTTAAGACACCAGGCACAGCAATTGTCTTCTGCTTTGTGTTCTGCAGATTACTTTAATATGTATTGTTTGAAATAGCTTTGACCAAGATCAGACTTTTCCCCCACAGGCAATCTGATCAGGGTCCAAGTTTGCAGTCATAGTAAAATATGTTTGGAAAGTTTGCAATAAGATGCAATAGAAAACAAGTTTGTCATGGGCAGAATCACGATGGCATGACTTTAATGACATAAAACTTCGTACGACAAATGTTGTCGTAAGTCAGATTATAAAAGTCTCAATTATTATTTATTTATCAATCTAATCCTGTCTTGTGACATCTTTTTGGAATCGTCTTGAAAAGACGATTCCAAAGAGATGTCACAAGACAGGATTAGATAGAGAAATCAGAAATTAAATGTAGAGTAAAAGAGGGCATTATCGACAGTCGGTAATTATCGACACTTCTTTGTAAACCAATCTTTTCTTATCTTCTACGATCTTTTATTACGTCGTCGGTGTTTTTTAAAGAAAAGTGACGTAGTTTCAAGTCTAGCTCGCGGGAAAACAAATTCAAATGGCAAGACTGAACCATATATAACGCATATTTACACCACCAACCGTACATTCAGTAAAAAATATCAGTGACTTATATCGATCGATAAGCAGGTGTCACGTGATGACATATTAGTCATCGGTTTAACCTTGGACTATAGCTCATGCTGGATGACTTAATACGACACGTTTATCTCCCTTACCATGTATAATGACCCAAATCGTCAATATTTACAGTAATAAAGAAAAGGACTGGGTGTCGATAAATGCCTCCAGGTTTTGGGTTATGTTGGCTGTTATCGACACTGCTTGTGGATCTATCAATGTAAATCCAGATCAGTCCCGTTTATGTTATCAGTAGATCTAGCTCTGGTTCGTAGTACACTAATTTGGAAATAATACAAAGTCTATTTCACCTATCTTTTAGCGTAACCAATAGGAACACCCTAGAACGACAAATAAACGGGTATAACCGCGAACCTTACAATCAAAATAAACGCAATTAACATATAGATCTAGATCTACATCAAATTTTTTAATTATAGCTACGAATCGATCTATAACAGATCAACAAGCATACTTGGGGGAGAGAGAGACAGAGAGAGAGAAAGAGACGGACAGATATAGACAGAGACAGACAGGCAGACAGACAGGCAGAGAGAGAGAGAGACACAGTGCCAAAAGCCATCTCTGTCTGATTCTCAGGGCACGATGCCATGAAACTTTTAAACGAAAAATATGACCAAAAGCACCACGGGCATTTTCAATGCAACTTTAAACCGTTCACAGCCTAACTACAAATGAAGTGCTCAGCAGAAAAGTTTCGAATAAGACAATTACTATAAATGGGCGTCTGATTCGGATCCAAATTATGTAGTTTAATCGCAATGTACCGGGATCTATTTTAAGGACAACTGATCATGTCACATGACCGAGTGAAAAAAGCTACAGTAGGCTTGGTTTCGCATTAAATTACACATTCCCTCAATCACTTCCTCTGTACTTCAATCTTGTACGATTTATAGAGTTGTCAAGCTCGGCAAATGCTTGAATCTACTGTTATTTGACATATTTAATACAGAGATGCATGGGTGTCGATAATTACCTAGATGTGTCGATAATGGACTACGGTGTTTACGTACAGAAGCTATCATACTGAAACGTTAATTGATAAGCCAGACAAAGGCGATACAGGAGAAAGGAACCAATGAAATTTTCTCTTTCATATAGAGAACGAATAATTTGAGTTGGTAAGACAAAAAGAAGGTTTCTGATTGGTAGGCTTTTAAGGTGTCGATAATACCCTCATTTACTCTATTTAAAGTTTTAACTTACGATCGTTTTTGTCGTACGAATTTTTATGAAACGGGCCCCTGGTTATTGACTCGGTGATGTAATATAAATTATAAATGAGCTGTTTACATAGACAAGGTCCGATTTTTACTTCTGCCTTCCTCTAGCAAACCATATGCAAATCAAGCCCTATGTTCATGAAAAGTAAATAACTTACCGTCACATTTTCTTCACAGTGGAACTGCTTTTCTACAGGCTGGTCAGCAGTAACGGCCAGTCTCTCAAGTACAGGACTCTCAAGTACAGGACTGTTGGTAATAGTGGTCTCACTCTGGGATGGAGAACTGGAGATAGGATGATTCCTTCGTGGAGTGCTGGGGCCCGTTTCATAAAACTTCGTACGAAAAAATCGATCGTAAGTCAAAACTTTAAAATGCATTTAATTTCTTATTTCTCTATTTAATCCGGTCTTGTGACAAATTTTTGGAATCGTCTTTTCAAGACGATTCCAAAAATGTGTCACAAGACAGGATTAGATGGAGAAATAAAAGAAATATTGAGACTTTTATAATCAGACTTACGACAACATTTGTCGTACGAAGTTTTATGAAACGGGCCCCTGATTTCAAAAGTGTCAACCTGTGTGCCTGATTGTTCAAACAACTGTCGACATGACAAACAGGATTTTTTCTGTGACACCTGTTTAATGGAAAATATATATAAAGCCCATTGACATAAATGAGTTCCCACCCTGGTAAAAGAACTGCAACAGAAAACAAGTCGGTAATGGGCAGAATCACTATGTTATAAGCAATTAAAGATTGTCATGACTTGTATGACACAAGGCTATTGACTCGGTGATGTAATCTAAATCATAAATGAGCTGTTTACATAGACAAGGTTTGATTTTTACTTCGGCCTTCCTCCAGCAAATCAAATGCAAATCAAGCCCTACACTCAATAAAAGTAAATAAAGTACTGTCACATTTTCTTCCCAGTGGAACTGCTTTTCTACAGGCTGGTCAGCAGTAACAGCCTGTCTCTCAAGTACAGGACTGCATGGAAGATCAGTGTTGGTAATGGTCTCACCAGGGCTCCAGATAAGAGGTAGTTATTTCAACAAATCCAACATTTTCTCACTCTTTTTAGCACCAAATCCTATGGTGTTACTACTCATTAGAATCGTCTCGAAGAGACGATTCTAATGAGTAGTGACACCAAAGGGTTTAAATCAGAAATAAAGATTTTAGTTTTTGAAAAACTACCCTCATCTGGTGCTCTGTCTCACTCTGGGAAGGAGAACTGGTGATAGAATAATGATTCCTTCGTGGAGTGCTGGTTGTAAAAGAAGTGCAAACCTGTGTGCCAGATTGGTCAACCAACCGTCGACTTGACACAGAGGATTGTTTCTGCTAAATGAGTTGCCAGCCTGGTAAAATGTCTACCGTTTCCCCCTCATTCAAAGTGTTATCTTGAAGCTTCAAACTTTAACCCATTTAGAATAACCATATTAATAAAACAGGATTGAATTGGAAGCAATAAACCTTCACCATTTATGCACTTTTGGCTTTTTGTGCACCCGCTCTTCTATGTTTGTTTACTTCTGTTGTACTTCTTCGGACAATCAGCCCATGTGTAACGGTGTTTATTTCCATTCTCTTCGCCTGTTTGTCTGTAGTTGTGTTACTTTCGAACAATGCCCTATGTATGTTAAGGGCGCGGTCTGTGGTCAACAAGGCATCTAACACAACTAGCTATAGCTAGCTGCTTCAGAATACAATGAAACATACCTGTTTATTGTCTGTCCTGATATTCTTAATTGTATGACTAAAACTAGCAATTTGGAGAAATTGTCCCAAAACTCTGTAAACAGTCTACTATCTGTGTTTGAAGAAATGAATTTGGAGCCAAAACAGTCCAATCAGAGTAAGGTTTACTTCTTCAGTGAGCCAATGAAATGACTTCTATCAAACACTCAGGCATTATATTAAGCTTGCAGAGTCATCTTATAGCGCAAAATTGCACACTTGTTGCAACCATAAACAAAACTTTGAGAGAGTGTAGCAAACGTCCGTATCAGATAAAAGGTGAAACAGTTTATTTAAATTTCAAACTAAAATAATAAACGTAAATATTTCAATCATTTAGCTTAGCAAAACTACTTTATTATCAAACTTTACCAGGAATAATTTAGAAAATACAGAATATTTTGTTTGTATTTCTTTTATTTTATTCTTTTTACATTTTTAAAATGCATTCTAGTTTTTTAGTTCTTCCTCCACTTTCTTTAATTGTTTCTTTGCCTTCTCCTGAAAATATATACACATAAATATTTTTGAGTATATATTCCAGGTTAACCAATAAAAAAAAAACAATTTCATGAAATAATTACATAAGTTGATGTAAATTAACACACATACGTTTATTCGGTAATATATTCGACGATTTTGGCGTATCTCTGGTTTCCCAAGTCGAAGCTAGAGTGTTATCCATGCTGCTGCGCGAGTCGGACTGATACTGAGGCTGTTGGAACGCCTTATTTTATCGCTTACCAATGACGTCACTAGCCAGTCTTCTCATTGGTTAATCCGGGTTGAATGACATCATTAGATGAGTCATCGTATAGGATGGGCGATGACTCACAGGAAAATTCTGATCGAGTTAGTCACTCTTTGCCTGCAGAAACAGCACGTGTTGGTACGGAGCACTCGTTCACCGCATGCGAAACACAGCGTATGTCCACAAGGGTTTAGGCGACGGAAATGTCCCGTTCCACCCAAATGGTACACTTTCCGTGGTCTTCGGTGTGTCCCGCGTGTCCGGTTTCCGTGACTTGAACTCGGGGGACTTCGCTGCTGCGTTTGTATACGGGAGGGCCATTGGACATGAGCGTCGCCGCGAGATGAGCCGGGTCGCACACCATGAGTGATTCCGCGAACGTTTGAATATACATTCCAGTCCTTCCATCGTGCTGTCCACAATATTGGTTGTTTAACAGCATTTACATTCTACTTCAGTAGGCACGTTGATGCAGTTTGCACAGCTGCACCTGAATGAAAAAACATGCATGGGGATACCAAATTGAAAACATTTTGTATGTGTGTGAGGGGTGAGGTTTTAAACTGTGATATATAGCTATCTATTTGTGATACATTTACAATCTCTGGATTTCCAGGTTGAATGAAGCCTCTGTATTCATACTCTTTTTTTTACCTCGATGTAATTGAGGTATGAATTCTATTTTTCATTTGCCATGAAGCCGTGTACGCTTGGTTGTGATATAATACTCATTTTACTTACATGAAGGAAATCTTGAATACCCGGTAATGTGACGACTCCGTAGAAAACTCATTTCAATATGCCATATGTCAGTTATACAAATTTAAATGGTTGCTCTTAATAATGCAGGGTGAAAATAATGTAGAAATCTCCTGTGAGAGCTTTATGCATTATATCTGTAATTTTCACTTGTCTTGCAACTTCACTGAAATAAATTGACTTCAGTAATTTGTGATGATAATTGGAATAATTGTACACTGAAACCTCTCTTTGGCCACTAAATGACGGCTTATTGATTGTATTAAAGACAGCTGACAGCTTAAAGCAAATTAAGTGAATTAATTAAGCTCCTGTGCTTTCACCTTACTTTAACCCTTTAAACCCTAGTCCCGCATATTGGCGTCCTTTGCAAACAGTGTAAATGTGAATAGTACACTTGCCCTATGCAAACAGTGAAGACCCAGATCAGAGGGCTCCTAGGAGCCCTCTGATCAGGGTCTTCACTATTTGTCATTATGCCAAACATTGACAAAAACAACCGTTAAACGTCAGAAATGGACTAGATTTAAATGGAAACTGGCATTTTCCATATAAAGTTTCAGGGAGGAAAGAGTTAAGCAGTCACCTGTCTAAACACAAAACAATAAAAAGTAAATTACTGGTTGTAATAGCTAGCTTTTATTGTATTTCAAATATGATTTCTGTTTCATTGCTTTTAGTGTATTCACTTTGTGATTATTCATGGTAAACTTTCAATCAAACTTGTGTGGAGCAGCCTCTCTCTAAATCAACTGATGGCAGTCTGGTGCATGACTAGGTTTCTGCTTTACCGGTAACTCTTACCATGCTAGCGGTGGATCTATCCTACCCTTTGCAAAGTGTTTGGATCCAGATGAGACGCTGTGTAACACAGTGTCTCATCAGGATCCCAACTGTTTGACACTCTGACAGGGCTCCAGATAAGAGGGAGGAAACTGCACAAATACACCATTTTCTCACTTATTTTAGCATAAAATCCTATGGTGTTACTACTCATTAGAATCGTCTCTTCGAGACGATTCTAATGGGTAGTGACACCATAGGGTTTAAAGCAGAAATAAAGATTTTAATTTTTGAAATACCCTCCTTATCTGGAGCTCTGCTCTGACCAGGCTGTTTTGAAAAGAATTGTTGAAAATTCCATTTTTAGTACAGAAGCAGACGACAATTGTTGCAGACGAAAAAATTACCCAGCATGCAAAGAGTTAAGCCATCACCTGTGTTTGAAAGAATGGTAGCTTGACACAAATATTGACTATGAAATAGAAATGTGGCAATTTTATAAACATAAGCACACATGTGACCAAAACCTTTATTTTATTAGCTCGCCTATTCGGAGAATGGGGGGGCTTATGGAATCACCCCGGCGTCGGCGTCGGTGTCGGCGTCGGCGTCGGCGTCGGCGTTGGTTTTTCATGGTTAAAGTTTTGGGGTAAGTGTTGTTATGCACTAATACATCATGAAATATTTGCATTAGGAAGCTGATATTTGGATTGGAGATGCCCTGTGGGTTGAACATTGATGTTGTGTAGTTAAAATTTAAAAAAAAGTTTAAATTTAGTCAAAATTTCACCTTTTGTGGACTTAGGTTTTTCGGCTGATTTCTCATGGTTAAAGTTTTGGGGTAAGTGTTGTTATGCACTAATACTACATGAAATATTTGTATTAGGAAGCTGATATTTGGAATGGAGGTGCGCTGTGGGTTGAACATTGATGTTGTGTAGTTAAAATTAAAAATAAAGTTTAAATTTAGTCAAAATTTCACCTTTTGTGGACTTAGGTTTTTCGGCTGATTTCTCATGGTTAAAGTTTTGGGGTAAGTGTTGTTATGCACTAATACTACATGAAATATTTGTATTAGGAAGCTGATATTTGGAATGGAGGTGCGCTGTGGGTTGAACATTGATGTTGTGTAGTTAAAATTAAAAGAAAAGTTTAAATTTAGTCAAAATTTTACCTTTTGTGGACTTAGGTTTTTCGGCTGATTTCTCATGGTTTAAGTTTTGGGGTAAGTGTTGTTATGCACTATACTACATGAAATATTTGTATTAGAAAGCTGATATTTGGAATGGAGGTGCCCTGTGGGTTGAACATTGATGTTGCATAGTTTAAATTTAAAAAAAAGTTTAAATTTAGTCAAAATTTCACCTTTTGTGGACTTAGGTTTTTCGGCTGATATCTCATGGTTAAAGTTTTGGGGTAAGTGTTGTGATGCTCTAATACTACTTAAAATAATTGTATTAAGAAGCTGATATTGGGAATCAAGGTGCCCTGTGGGTTGAACATTGATGTTACGTAGTTAAAATTTTAAATTTTTTTAAATTTAGTCAAAATTTCACCTGTTGAGGACTTTGGTTTTTCGGCTGATTTCTCATGGTTAAAGTTTTGGGGTAAGAGTTGTAATGCACTAATACTACATGAAATATTTGTATTAGGAAGCTGATATTTGGAATGGAGGTGCCCTTGGGTTGAACATTGAAGTTGCGTAGTTATTTGTTTTTTTAAAAGTTTAAATTTAGTCAAAATTACACCTTTTGTGGACTTAGAGTTTTGGGACTGAAATTTCAAAGTTAGTTAAGGAGTAAGTGTTGGAATGCACTTATACTACATGACATATTTGCATTAGGAAGTTGATATTTTTAATGGAGGTTCCCTGTGGCTTGAATATCAATGTACTGATACACTTTTCTTTTGATAGTTACCTATTTAAGAAAGGTTTAATTAGGCGAGCTTTGCTGTTCTCCGACAGCTCTTGTTTTTGCTTTGCTGTCAAACTTGTGGTACAAAGTTTGTGTCCAACAAAATTGCCGTTTGTCGTTATATTGAATCTCATAGAAATTCGTTCCCATGGAATTCATGTTGATAAGTGAGAATTCTGTTGTAATGGATGTCAGTGTATCGAGTCCTGACTTTAGTAATTTATAAATGCGTAAGAAAAATACTTTAGTCATTTATAAATGCGTGAGAAAAATATTTTATATATCCTTTCAGGATGATGGTAGCTTAAAGTAAGCTGAAAGTAAAGAAGAATGTGCCTTGAAAGCACATTCTGCTTTACTTTCAACCTGCTTTAAGTGGTCACCTGTCTTCAAAGCTAGAAACAAGATACGAATTAACTCTTTCCTCCCTGAAACCTAAAATTGACAATTCCAGTTTCGATTTTTGTCTAGTTCATTTTTGGCTTTTAAGAGTTGTTTTTGTCAATTTTGGCATTACTGACAAAACAGTGAAGACCCTGATCAGAGGGCTCCTATAGGAGCCCTCTGATCTGGGCCTTCACTGCTTGCACAGGACAAGTGTACTATTCACATGTACACTGTTTGAAAAGACGCCTATATGCGGGACTAGGGTTCAAAGGGTTAAAGGGTTTAAATAGGACAACTCTGAAATCTGATCTCTTTGAGGAAAATATTAAAAAAATAAACAATAAAACTTCTCTTTTACAACCACAATATTGGGTTGATTATGAGGTGTTTGGGAAAGATGACTGCTAAATTGCAAGGTGACAGTAAAACAGAAAGCTCCTGTAGGAGATTTCTGTTTTACCGTCACTTTGCTGTAATCTGTCACCTTTCTTTTATACAGTCAATTGTTTTAGTGGTTGTAATAGAGGGGTTTTTACTGTATATGCAAAGTCAGTACTATGTTGGAAAGAGAAAACACAAGTTTGATATTTTGCCTTGATTCTGTGATATGTACATGTGTTATTATGTGCAATTAAAAAACTGTCAATCTTTAGATAAGTGTAATCTGTTTGGATCCAAATCAGGCACTCTTTGTTGTTAGGTATGACAAGGATTTTTTTCTCTCCATTTGATCAATTCCTCATATTTTAACCCTTTCGCATTCAGGTTCCTATAGGGGAAATACTCCTGTATCTACACATGTATTCACATTAATTTGCAAGAAATGTGTTATAGATAGGTACCATTTGCTTTACTCTGTTATTTTCTCTGTATGTTAGATAGACACTTGATTTTTTTTCCAGCTGGTGTAGGAGTATCTGTACTTTACACAGATATATTTTTTTTTAAATATGGAAAATTTTGACTTTAATTGACAGGTAAAGTTAATCAAGAGGTGTAAAAAGGGGTGATTTCATAAATCATTAATAAAATAACCTTTTTATGTGTTTTACATACTTGGGTTTATAACCATTTCCTAGGTATATTGACCTGTCAATCAAAATCAGCCTTTTCCAAAAAAAAATTCAAGTTATATTAAAATGTTGTCTTGCCCAGTCAACTTAGGTACAAACTACAATGTCCTCAGGTGAGCGAATTTAGGGCCATGGCCCTCTTGTTATATTTTGAGGCAATCCTTTTCTGTTACTCATGATTGTACTGCACGTGTATGTGTTAACGAGGGCCAAATGTTCTGCGAGGACAACGGAAGAGAAAAATCTGTTGTAATAAATGTGTCTTTGCTGATGGTGAAAGGGCTCACTTAGTGACCAGACCACATCATACCCAAGCCCATGATGTCTCTCTCCATTTCTTTTTTTCCCTGTGTACACGTCAAAATTGGCACAGTACCCCGTGTCACTTTCACAAAGCTTTTATACCCCACTTCGGTTTGGCTGGCTGATACTGTCTGAAGTGCACCCTCCCCTTGAACCCTATCATGCCCTCATCAACTGATATGTTTTTCCCTGGGATGTACATTGTCTTGAACTTCTGCTCCAACAAATTAACCCTTTGAACCCTAGTCCCGCCTATAGGCGTCCTTTTCAAACAGTGTACATGTGAATAGTACACTTGTCCTATGCAAACAGTGAAGACCCAGATCAGAGGGCTCCTTTCGGAGCCCCTTTCGGAGCCCTCTGATCAGGGTCTTCACTGTTTGTCATAATGTCAAACATTGACAAAAACAACCCTTAAAAGTCAGAAATAGACTAGACTAAGATGGACACTGGAATTTTCCATTTAAAGTTTCAGGGAGGAAAGAGTTAATCATAGGGCAGACTTTGAATAAGGGATCATAGTCCCTGTCATCCCGGGCGGGAACGTTTGAGGTGTCTCTCAGATGAATGTACTGATTCAGCTTCAAAAATCTTGTCTTTGGCATGATACTAGCAACATATGGTTCACCATACCTTATATCAGGGCTCCAATAGTTCCATAACCTAGGGAGTTTCTTCACACCAAACATAATGTTAATTGTAAAGTAGGCACGAATTTCTGAAGCGTCCGTCGGCCGCCATATTGGATCCGGTCTGCCTTTTTAGCTCACCTGAGCTAGCTCAGGGTGAGCTTTTGCAATCATTGAATGTCCGTCGTCCGTCGTTAGTCGTCAACAATTTTAGTGTTTACACTCTAGAGGCCACAATTTTAATCCAATCTTTCTGTAACTTGCTCAGATTGTATATTATTATAAGAGTTCGGATGAGTTTGATTATGGTTGAAATCGGATCAATAGGTCAGGAGTTATCTACCTTTGAATTGCTGAAAATGCCATATTTAACAGTGTTTACACTCTAGAGGCCACACTTTTTATCCAATCTTTTTCAAACTTGCTCAGATTGTATATTACCATAAGATTTCGGATGAGTTTGATTATGGTTGAAATCAGATCAATAGGTCAGGAGTTATCTACCTTTGAATTGCTGAAAATGCCATATTTAACAGGGTTTACACTCTAGAGGCCACAATTTTTAACCAATCTATTTCAAACTTGCTCAGATTGTATATTACTATAAGAGTTCGGATGAGTTTGATTATGCTAGGTTCACACCAACGGCGCTTTGATGGCGCTTTAAAGCGGCGTGCAAAGCGGCACAAAAGCGTATCAAAGCTTGATTAAAGCGCCAGGGTCGTAATAGATCGTGGGAAAGCTTGGAGTAAAGCGGGACATTCGGCAAGAGCGCCAAACTTTTTTAAACGGTTTAAAAAATTTGGGCGCTCTGTTGCGAATTGATTAAAGCGCCTAGAGCGTATCAAAGCTTAACAAAGCTTAACAAATCTCAGCAAAGCTTGACTCAAAGCGTAGGAAAGCTTAACAGAGCTTGGTTCAAAGCGGGGACCCTAGTCTTCACGGTCTGTCACCACTTGACACGCTTCGTTAAGATGTCTCAAGATTTGTTACGATTTGGCATGAATATCTGATACGAGGTCAGACGCTTTCATCAAGATCTGACACGCTTTGATACGCTTTGTTACGTTTTCATGAAGGACTCTCATGCTTTCTCAAGAATTGAGACGCTTTGATCAAGGGTTGACACGTTTTGTTAGGCTTTGTTACGCTTGGCAATCTTCCTCACGCTCTTTCAGGCTCTCCTACGATACTCACGCTCTATCTCCATCCCTATAAATAGCGCTGCGACTTGAGTACCACTCATTGCATTGTTTCAGATAGATCATGTTCAGGTACATCTGGAACATCTGGATCTTGTTGTTCTGACATCGTGTTCTGGAGTCAAAAAGCAATGATTTTGTGGATCTGCTGCATCTCTTTTTAGGCTGTGGATCAAAAGCGGCATGAAATCGGCGATCTTGACATTTTCCAATGCGTAACAGAGCTGAACAGAGCGTAACAATGCACAACAAAGCTTGAAAATCGTATCAGAGCCTGATTTAAAGCGTCACAATCGCATCAACGCGTAATAAAGCTTATAAAAGCGTGATTTCAAGCGTAGCAAAGCCTGATCAAAGCGGGATCAAAGCGTGAGGAACCGTAACAAGTCGGGAAATAACTCGTCCCAAAGCGGCAACCACTTCGTATCAGAGCTTATCAGCGCGTAAGAGATCGTGATATTTTTGGAAAAGTAAACAAAAATGATGACGCTTTGCTCGCCGATTTAAAGCGCGGTTAGCCGTTGGTGTGAACCTAGCATTATGGATGAAATCGTACCAATAGATCAAGAGTTATCTATCTTTGAATTACTGAAAATGCCATATTTAACAGTGTTTACACTCTAGAGGCCACAATTTTAATCCAATCTTTCTGTAACTTGCTCAGATTGTATATTATTATAAGAGTTCGGATGAGTTTGATTATGGTTGAAATCGGATCAATAGGTCAGGAGTTATCTACCTTTGAATTGCTGAAAATGCCATATTTAACAGTGTTTACACTCTAGAGGCCACACTTTTTATCCAATCTTTTTCAAACTTGCTCAGATTGTATATTACCATAAGATTTCGGATGAGTTTGATTATGGTTGAAATCAGATCAATAGGTCAGGAGTTATCTACCTTTGAATTGCTGAAAATGCCATATTTAACAGGGTTTACACTCTAGAGGCCACAATTTTTAACCAATCTATTTCAAACTTGCTCAGATTGTATATTACTATAAGAGTTCGGATGAGTTTGATTATGCTAGGTTCACACCAACGGCGCTTTGATGGTGCTTTAAAGCGGCGTGCAAAGCGGCACAAAAGCGTATCAAAGCTTGATTAAAGCGTCAGGGTCGTAATAGATCGTGGGAAAGCTTGGAGTAAAGCGGGACATTCGGCAAGAGCGCCAAACTTTTTTAAACGATTTAAAAAATTTGGGCGCTCTGTTGCGAATTGATTAAAGCGCCTAGAGCGTATCAAAGCTTAACAAAGCTTAACAAATCTCAGCAAAGCTTGACTCAAAGCGTAGGAAAGCTTAACAGAGCTTGGTTCAAAGCGGGGACCCTAGTCTTCACGGTCTGTCACCACTTGACACGCTTCGTTAAGATGTCTCAAGATTTGTTACGATTTGGCATGAATATCTGATACGCGGTCAGACGCTTTCATCAAGATCTGACACGCTTTGATACGCTTTGTTACGTTTTCATGAAGGACTCTCACGCTTTCTCAAGAATTGAGACGCTTTGATCAAGGGTTGACACGTTTTGTTAGGCTTTGTTACGCTTGGCAATCTTCCTCACGCTCTTTCAGGCTCTCCTACGATACTCACGCTCTATCTCCATCCCTATAAATAGCGCTGCGACTTGAGTACCACTCATTGCATTGTTTCAGATAGATCATGTTCAGGTACATCTGGAACATCTGGATCTTGTTGTTCTGACATCGTGTTCTGGAGTCAAAAAGCAATGATTTTGTGGATCTGCTGCATCTCTTTTTAGGCTGTGGATCAAAAGCGGCATGAAATCGGCGATCTTGACATTTTCCAATGCGTAACAGAGCTGAACAGAGCGTAACAATGCACAACAAAGCTTGAAAATCGTATCAGAGCCTGATTTAAAGCGTCACAATCGCATCAACGCGTAATAAAGCTTATAAAAGCGTGATTTCAAGCGTAGCAAAGCCTGATCAAAGCGGGATCAAAGCGTGAGGAACCGTAACAAGTCGGGAAATAACTCGTCCCAAAGCGGCAACCACTTCGTATCAGAGCTTATCAGCGCGTAAGAGATCGTGATATTTTTGGAAAAGTAAACAAAAATGATGACGCTTTGCTCGCCGATTTAAAGCGCGGTTAGCCGTTGGTGTGAACCTAGCATTATGGATGAAATCGTACCAATAGATCAAGAGTTATCTATCTTTGAATTACTGAAAATGCCATATTTAACAGTGTTTACACTCTAGAGGCCACAATTTTTAACCAATCTATTTCAAACTTGCTCAGATTATATATTACCATAAGAGTTCGGATGAGTTCGATTATGGTTGAAATCAGACGAATAGATCAAGAGTTCTCTACCTTTGAATTGCTGAAAATGCCATATTTTAGGGAGTTTACACTCTATAGGCAACAATTTTTATCCAATCTATTTCAAACTTGCCCAGATTGTTCATGACTGTAAGAGTTTGGATGAGTTTAATTATGATCGAAATCAGACTAATAGATAGAGAGTTATCTACCTTTGAATTGCTGAAAATGCCTTATTTAAGGGTGTTTACACTCTAGAAGTCATAATTTTTATCCAATCTTTCTCAAACTTGCTCAGATTGTATATGACCATAGGAGATCATATGAGTCAGATTATGGTTGAAATCGAATGAATAGGTCAAGAGTTATCTACCTTTGAATTGCTGAAAATGCCATATTTAACGTTGTTTACACTCTAGCGGCCACAATTTTTATCGAGTCTTTTCCGAACTTGCTCAGATTGTATATTATCATAAGAGTTCGAATAAATGTGATTATGGTTGAGATTGGACCAATAGGTCAAGTGTTATCTGCCCTTGAGTGGCTGAAAATGCAATATCCAACAGCGTTTACACTCGTGCAACTACAGTTTTTAATTGATTTTGATTATACTTGCACACAAATTATATAGCTATAAGTTCTCGAAGGAGTGCAATTGTTGTTGAAATCTAATCATTGTGGCAATAGTTATCTGCCTTTGATATACTTTGAAATGCTTGAAAAGGCTTCATTTCAGTATTGTTTAGGCTCTAGTTATGTGCCCTTGATGTTTATTTTCAGCATTTATCAGGTCTTCGTGCGAGAATCCGTCAAATTCAGTTTCGCTCCCTTCTGACTCCATCGTAGATTCTCGTAAGATCTAAAACCGACTTTATAATCGCTTTTTATCTCAATCTCTGTTGATTTCTAAGTGTTTATAAACAGGAATATTTTCTTTATAAAACAATAAAACTCAATAATTTCTATACATTCGAGTAATCTGTACAGAGACTATAAGAAATTGTGCAAGCAAAAATATTTCATGACATATTTTCTGGAGATATCAATATTTTAAAAAAGTCACTAAATTTCAAATTACAAAATATCTAGCTTTTATTTTAGGCTATTTAGATCTACTTAATTTTACTAGTCAAAAAAATTTAATGAAAATCTACAGTAGACTTTAAATTTTATACATGATGTCCAGAAATTCTGACAAATGTTTAACACAAACCGAGTTACCTCCCTTAAGTTCAACTTTAAAATGCCGTCAGCTCTAAATAACACCACAGGTCAAACCGGTAATAATGGACCATTGAATATGGTAGCCTGTAGATCTTTTAAGACAGGTGAATACTTAATGCATAACAAAAGTAATGCATAAAAGCTCATTTAGGATCTATCTTTTAGCATTTCTTTTGTCATGTTTTGAGCTGCCATCTGTCATATAGGCTACAACGCCTCGCAAAGTTTAGTTGTCACTGACTATAATTGCATCTGATATTATTCATTATTACATTTGTGATTAACATAGCCTGTCCTTTGATTACTGCGTTATGGATTGACTAGTCAATAAAATCGGATAATTTATTTTAAAAAAAAAAGTTTTAAAGCGAGTGAAACTCGAACCTAGAACCTTTGGATTGCTAGTCAATCACTCTACCAACTGCGCTAACAAAGAAGACACTGAAGCTTATCAAACTTTTCTTTATGTAAATTTTCTTCTATAAGCACGTGTCGAAAAGATCATGTGAAAGTCATCAGCATTTCCGGAACTCCAGATGCGGGGCCGCCCGCTGTCAAACCACCTTAAAGCGACGTAAAATCATAAAAAAAAAAAAAATCTTTCAGAAAATCATAATTGAGAAACAGTGTAGATCTAGATAAGGGTATATTGAAGTCTTAACTGGATCCAAACTGTTTGCAACAATTGTTGCATAAATACAACTCATTGTACTGGATGTTCTAAAATATTGTGAATGGCTTTAGTGTGTAAATGACTAAATGTTTGCTTTGAAGATATGCAAATTGTTTTTTCTGTCGTGCATAATGCATTCTTGTTCAAACTGATAATAAAAACAGCTTAAACAAATGAACTGTTGTTTTGACTTACATGCCAATTGTGTTATGTTCCTTCAGGGCTCCAGATAAGAGGGGGTAAATTGAACAAATCCAACATTTTATCACTCATTTTACCACAAAATCCTATAGTGTTACTACTCATTAGAATCGTCTCAAAGAGACGATTCTAATGAGTAGTGACACCATAGGGTTTAATTGAGAAATAAAGATTTTAGTTTTTGAAGTACCCCCCTTATCTAGAGCCCTGTTCCTTCCATTCTGACCTTGAATATAAAAGAAAATACAAAAATATAGAAGAATATAGAAGATCCCGGCTGGATGTTACTTTGGTGTCACATATCATTGACTAGTTTCTTTAAAAGAAATTTTGAAAATGCTAATTTTAGAACAGTAGCAGACGACAAATGTTGCAGACGGAAAAAATTACCCAGCATGCAAAGAGTTAAGGTTTCGAAAACTCCTATTAACTCCTATGTCCCTTGATGTATTGCTTTCTTATTTGGTAAGCATGTGTAAATAGATGAGACATGTTATTGTCCGGAAACCAAAAACATATCATGACCTTTCACCTACAGACCTCAGATGCAACCAAAGCATCCCTTTGTAATACTGTTTTGCATGTTCAATCTTGGGCTCATCTTAAAGATGAGTATATAAACCTGGGACCCATTTCATAAACCTTCGTACGACAAATGTTGTCGTAAGTCAGATTACAAAAGTCTAAATTTTTATTTATTTCTACATCTAATCCTGTTGTGTGACATCTCTTTGGAATCGTCTTGAAAAGACAATTCCTAAGAGATGTCACTAAGACAGGATTAGATAGAGAAACCAGAAATGTATTTTAAAGTTTTGACTAACTATCGTTTTTGTCGTAAGAAGTTTTATGAAACGGGTCCCTGGATCCCATCCTGATATTAGTGTAAAATCCTTAGAGCAGGGTGCGAGTAAAGTAGAAAGCTCCTACAGACACAGATCAGGAGCTATACTGAATGCGGTCTACATCATGGGGTGGAAAAATGTTTCAGCAGAACAGGATTCAAACTTTAACAGGTAAGTGTGCCAACAACTGTAGAGGAAAGGGTCAACTCTTTCAACACCATGGACCTGTTTTAACCCATATCACTATAAATTGGCCTTTTTGCACCTTTAATTTATTCCTCCGCTAAGGAAAATAGTTTTAATTTATACAGTGATAAATATGGTTCATAAGAAATGTTTTCTAGATTCTAGCAAATGGTAGATAAAGCAGGCTGAAAGTAATGCAGAATGTGCCTTGAGGCGCATTCTGCTTTACTGTCAACCTGCTTTCAGTAGTCACTTGTCAAAACTATAAACACAGACTTTAGGGTAATGTGTTAAAATATACTTTTGTCATTTGCAAAAATCTGGGTCGACACTGTTTCCTAATTTAGACAAGTATTTATTAAACTACCCAGAATTCCAAGGAGTCTTGGTAATGAAAGAGATCCACAAGGGAATCTAATAACCCACAATAGTTACTTAGTGTTGAAAGAGTTAAAATGCTCCATGCGCTGATTAGCTGCTGTAAGTGTTGTTTAACAGGGCTGCCATTTCTCCGGATTTTTCCGAATCTTCGGAATTTTATCCTAGCAGTTGGTAGCTTAAAGCAGGCTGAAAGTAAAGCAGAATGCGCCTTCTGGTGCATTCTGCTTCACTTTAAAAACCTGCTTTAAGAAATCGCGCATGAAAAATTGAAAATATGGAAATTTTAGGATTTTTCATGATCAACTTATGGCAGCCCTTGTTTAACCCATTACTTTAGTCACAATCTGCTTTATTTTCAACCTGCTTTAAGTGGTCACCTATCTTCAATATTAGAAACAAGTATTGGTGTAGAGTTTAACCCATTACCCCTTAAAAACGCCTTTTTACACCTCTCATTTATTCCTCCACTGAAGAAAAAAGTTCCAGTTTATACAGCCAAGAATATGTACCAGAAGAAATATTTTCCGTATCCTAGAAGATGGTAGCTTAAAGCAGGCTGAAAGTAAAGCAGAATGTGCCTTAAGGCACATTCTGCTTTACTTTCAACCTGCTTTAAGTGGTCACCTGTTTTTATAGCTAGAAATAGGTTAAGAGGTAATGGGTTAATTATATAGAGGAAAGTTGTAAAGGCATTGATTATAACTATACACCTCAGTTTGAATATAAAGGGAGGCTAATCCATTGCACATATTTGATTGTGCCATCATTCCCTCCCTTGATCTTAAAAAAAAGCAACTGTTTCTTGTAAAAAAAATTGCCTGTATCTAAGTATCTTGGTGCTTATGTGGAGATTGGGGTAAAGGCTTCCTACTTACCATAATCCTAAAAAATGGGCCACCTTTTATACCTGCTGTAATTTATTATCCTTAACCCTTTCCCCCATATAAGCGACTTTTAGCGTGTGTTTAATTTATTCTTCCGCTAAAGAAAATAGCGCCAGTTTATAACCTCATGAACAATTATAATAACAAATATATTGATATAGCCTGGCAGATAGTAGTTTAAAGCAGGCTGAAAGTAAAGCAGAATGTGCCTTAAGGCACATTCTGCTTTACTTTCAACCTGCTTTAAGTGATCATCATTCTGTATTAAATGTTATAAACGGATTATTGGGTAAAGGGTTAAAAATTGAACAAATAACTTTATCACACAGTAATTTGTCTAAAAATTGCAAACTAAATGGCAAACAGTGTACCGGTAGGCCCTCATCAGACTGCTACTGGAAAGGGGTAAAGTGTCCTATAGTGCTTAAGGAAGAAAAAAAGTAAAGGTGTCCTGTTGCACTTCTGTGGAAGAAATGGTGAAGTTTCTTTAGGCATTTAAGTGCAGAGAAAGGTAAATCTTCATCAAATGTGCCCGATATGGTGCTTATGTGAAGGAAGGGGTTAAAGTGTCCTATAGAGCTTATTTGAAGGAAATAGTTAACTCATTACTCCATAAATATGCCTTTTTACGTCTTTATTTTATCCCTCCACTGAAGAAAATAGTTCCAATTTATACAGTTGTGAATATTTAAATGTGGAAGAAGGGTAAAGATGTCCTGTGGGTTTATATGGAAGAAAACGGTAAAGGAATCAAGGAGGGGGTAAATTTCTTGTTACACCAGTGTGGTATGTTACTTATTTGCATAAAGGTTAGAAAATCACAGCATTTCAGAATTGCCATGTACCCTTTTACTTGTAACCCGCAGTTTAGTTTTTCACAATAATACTGGCTTTTTCAGTTTGGGTAAATAAATTTTAAAGAAATGACATTCCTCTTTGCTCTTTAGTTATTTAGCTGAAAACGCAAAAGAGAATGTATTTTTAACTTGAATCTACCACACTCGCAAAAGAAAATACATGTATAGGTGTAGCTTTAAGAATAATTGGCAGCTTAACCCATTACCCCATAGCCTGTTTCTAATCTTGAAGACTCATGGCCACTTAAAGCAGGCTGAAAGTAAAGCAGAATGTGCCATAAGGCACATTATGCTTTACTTTCAGCCTGCTTTAAGGCACTATCTGCTAGAATATAGAAAACATTTCTTACGATACATATTCTTGACTGAATAAATTGGAACTGTTTACTTCAGTGGAGGAATAAATAAAAGGCGTATTTATGGGGTAATGGGTTAATGAAGGGGGGAAATGTGGTGTAGAAAGCTCATGATAGGAGTTCTGTACATTACCTTTGTCTTGCATTTTGTGATCACCTGTCGTTTAAATTCACCAGACATCTTCATTAAGTGGTCGCTTACACAAGTTTTAAAGCTGCATATCATTTCCTGCTGGTGTTGATTCAGTTCAGAATACCAATTGATTGTCAAATTTCATAGTATACATATATCCCAATACCTCATAGCCTGTTTCTAGCTTTGAAGAATGGTGACCACTGAACACAGGTTGAATGTAAAGCAGAATATGCATTTACTCATTACCCCATAAATATGCCTTTTTACGCTTTTATTTTATTCCTCAAGTCAAGAAAATAGTTCCAATTTATACATTTATAATAAAGTATCATAAGAAAACATTTCTGTATTCTAGCACATGATAGCTTAAAGCAGGCTGAAAGCATTCTGCTTTACTTTCAACCTGCTTTAAGTAGTCACCTGTCTTTAAAAACTGGAAACAGACTAGTATGGGGTAATGGGTTAAGGTACATTCTACTTTACTTTCACCTTTAAAGCTTTTACTCCATAGATACACATATTTACGCATTTAATATATTCATACCATGGAAAAAATAGTTCCAATTTGTACATTTATGATTTTATTTCATGAGATAAATTTTCTTTATTCTAGAAGATGATGGCTTAACTCTTTGAACCCTAGTCACGCATATATGCCTCATTTGCAAACAATATACCTGTAAGGAATAAACTTGTCCTATGCGAACAGTGTAGAGCCTGATCAGAGGGCTTCTTAAGGAGCCCTCTGATTAGGCCCTTCACTGTTTGCCATTTTGACATATATTGTACAAATCAATCATAAAAAGTCAAAAATGGACTACATACGTATACTTATAGACTGTATTTAAAACTAAAATTGTCCGGGAGGAAAAGGTTAAAGCAGGCTGAAAGTAAAAGCAGGTTGCGCCTTAAGGCGATTTCTGCTTACTTTCAACCTGCTGAAAGTGATCACCTGTCTTCAAAACTAGAAACAGGCTATATGGGGTAACAGTGGAGGAATAAATTAAGGCGTAAAATGCCTATTTATGGGGGAATGGGATACACTTATAAAACTGAACGCAAGTCAAAACGTTGCGGTCTAGGTATCAAGTAAGGGACATAACTGAGGAAGGCTTAATAGCTGCATGTAAAGGGAAGTAATCGATCATCTTATAAAAACACGTATTAATAAAACAAAACGTAGTGCTAAATTTTATAAAGAACAAAATGCGTGAGTAAGCTTATATAATTGTCTGTAGCTTTAACTAGTGTTAAAAATTATTTTTCCCTTAATACCGAAGTTTTAGGTCCTAATTAAATGGTTGAAACCATTACTGTTGAGACGGTCCCTCTGATTAGGCGGTCTACTTCAATGAATACGATAACCTGTCAATCACAGCGATAAGGCGGTCCTTGTGACGTCACTCTACAAGCTTTTGGCAAACTTCAAACGTGCATGGACCGATTAGTAGTGTACATTGAAACAGTGTATATTTTATTGACAAGTGATTTTAAAAGAAATGGAACAAATATATAGTTGTGAAAACCCAAGCGAATATTTAAACATCGATTTCTAAAACAAGAAGGAATAAGAAGCTGTTATTCAATTGAGTGGAAAAGTGACATTACACAGGTAGTCTGTTGTGTTTATAATTCGTCGACACCTTTCGTTTGATCATTGGATTTGTGTGTTTACGGACATATACAAGGACTGTCGCTACCGTAAATTTGGACAGCGGCATATTCAAAAGGAGTGTGTTTAATGGATGGAATATGAGGGGATTAAAGGAGAACATGTACGGTGTTAATTGTGTATCGCATTGAGTGTTGCTTACAGTACAGGTGTGCTGAGGACACCTGTATAATTGTGTCCGGCAGGAGAGAAAGAGAAACATGGAAAGAACAGAGAAAAGAACAATGTTTGAGGCCAACAGAACGTTTTGTCGTCTTTCAGTATTAATTTTACTACAGTTTTTGTTCAAATTTGCTCAGGGACAGGGGCCTGGGGGTGAATTTCAACATTTCCGCGTTTCTGAAAATAGACCACCTGGAACTGAAGTTGGCCAAATAAGAACACAAAGCTCCCACACCTATACATTCAGCGAGGATTCAAAAGCATCAAATTATTTTGTTTTACATAATACAACCGGCAAAATTACAACCAAAATATCGTTAGATAGGGAAGCTTTGAACTTGCCCGAAGATCAGTTTAATATACTCATTCTAGGAAAAAGCTCTTCTGCAACATATGCTGTTGAAATATCAATTGAAATTTTGGATGAAAATGACAACGATCCAGTATTTCCCAAAGAGTTTGTTACAGTGGAGTTCTCAGAAGCCTTACCAGTCGGCTTCCACACCACCGTTGACTTTGCTACAGATCAAGATAAAGGCGCCAATGCCAAGTTGACTATTGATGACACAGTACCACCACAGTCCCCTTTCAAATTAACCTATGATTTTGATCTGTATGGGAATATTGTAAACATTCAAATTATTAAGGAGCTTGATCGAGAAACCATAAGTCATTATGAGTTCATGATTTATGCAAGAGATGGCGGGACACCTGCGAGATCTAGCAGCTGTATTGTCAGCATTAACGTCACTGATGAGAATGACAACCAACCGGTATTTGAACAAAGTGTATATCAGGCAATAATAAATGAAACTGATCCAACAGGCACTTTAGTGGTACAAGTTGTTGCTTCAGACAAAGACATAGGCAGGAATAAAGAAATCTCCTACTCCATTGTTGACAACACAACTGAAGCCAAACAGTTCAGAATGGGTGAATATAGCGGAGAGATCTTTACTACAACTGAACCTTTGAGCTGCAAGAATGGAAGATGCTTGCTGAATGTAGCTGCTGTTGACCATGGAAAACCTAAGATTACAGGCCGGGCATTTGTTTATGTCAATATAGTAGACACCAACAATCATGATCCCACGATAAGGTTCAAGTATGTTCCTGATGGAAATACAGAATTCTCAAGTGTGAATGAAGATGCCCCAAATGGACAGATAGTAGCAGGTATTTTTACAGCCGATGCAGACAGTGGCGTCTATGGAGAGACAACAGCTAAAATAATAGCAGGCAATGAACTGAAACACTTTAGGTTTGAAACTTTTCCTCAAAAAGGTACTTTCTCAATTCACGTTAATGGTGATGGTGTGCTTGATCGGGAAAGGCAGCATATTTACAACCTTACAATTCAGGCTAAAGACAATGGAAACCCACCTAGAACTTCTACAAAAGCACTGATCATTTACGTAAATGATATCAACGACCATGCCCCTGTGTTTGTCAACAGTAAAGTGAAACTAAGTATTAGTGAAACAACCAAAGTACACAGCTTTATTGCTAGTATGCTGGCCACAGATGGGGATACAGGAAACAATGCGAAACTCACATACAAATTCATCAGTGGGAACCAACCAGAATGGTTCAGTATCAACCGTGATACTGGTCTTGTTACTACCATAGCTAAACTGCATTATAGAGAGAAGAACAATTTCAAATTCAATATATCTGTACATGACGGGGCATTGAAACAACTGTTTGACTACGCTGAACTTGAAATATCAATATGGGACGAAAATGACATGACACCAACCTTTACAAAGACTCAATATGATGCTAGCCTTGAGGAAAACCTACCCAGTGGTGCACCAGTAACGACTGTCCAAGCCATTGACCATGATACAGGTGCAAATGGCACGGTGAAGTATGTGTTCCACCCACATATGGAGGTGTTATATCCACAGACTTTCTACCTGGATTCTGACTCTGGAGCCATCACAACCATTAGAGCTCTGGATAGAGAAGATATTGCCAAGTACACTTTAATTGTCATTGCTAAAGACCAAGGACCCATTCCACTGTCATCAACTGCTACAGTATCTCTCACTGTTACTGATGTGAACGACAATTCACCCGTGTTTTATCCTCGCAAATATTTTGGCAAAGTTCTAGAAGGTCAAGGCAGTATTGTACCAGTAGTCCAAGTTACAGCCAGAGATCCTGATGAAGGAAACAATGGGAAAATTCTCTATGCATTTTCAGGATCAAATTACGGAAAATTCTCAATTGATACCAACACAGGATCAATCCGAACAACTGAGATGCTAAGCAAAGCTGAGAGAGCCAGCTATACTCTGACTGTTGTTGCAAATGACCAACTAGGCCAGAAGTCGGATGAAGCAACTGTAGTGGTTTCAGTAATGTCCCCAACAGATCCTTCACCATATTTTGTCAGTAATTTATACAACTTCAGAACGACAGAAGATCCTGGTAACACTTCACCAATCTACATTGGCAGCACAGTAGGACAGGTGACAGCCAAGCTATCTGGAGCCTCGGTAGATGAATATCTAATAGTTCGTGGTGACAACGATAACAAGTTTACCCTTGATAGTCAGAGTGGGTGGATAAGACGAGCTAAAGCTATAGACAGAGAAGAAAACCCAAAGTTTTCGCTTAAAGTGGTGGCTAGGTTTGGAAACTCCTATGCTGAAACTGATGTGATTATAACAGTAATTGACCAAAATGACAATGCTCCACACTTCACCTTTCCTTTGCTAGAGATTGACCTCGTTGAAAACTGGCCCGTTGGCCACTATATCCAGATAATCTCAGCCACTGATGCTGACCAAATTGGACCCAATTCAAGAATTGTCTACTCATTACAGCGGAATCCAAATAACATGTTTGGGATTGAGTCTGACAGTGGACTGTTATTCTTAAGAAAAGCTGTAAAAGCTCTTGGGGCTAGCAGTGTCTCTCTCACTGTTGTTGCCATGGATTCTGGGACAGTTCCGAACACCGCCACTCAAGAACTAAGGCTAACTGTGAAAGATGTCAACAATCATACACCAAAGTTTGGCAGAACCACTTATGAAATGTCAATTATTGAGTCCCATGCAGTGAACAGCCGTGTCTTTAATGCAGCAGCAGTGGACAATGATCTCGGTAAAAATGGTGAACTTTTCTACAATATAACAAGAGGCAATGAAGACAGAAAGTTTGGGATTTTTCCTGATGGCTTCTTGTTTATTGCCAAGGAGTTGGACAGAGAAACCAAGGATCTATACAAATTGAGTGTCATAGCCACTGATCAAGGGGAACAGCCAAGGAGTTCAGAATGCAACATCACTATACACATAACAGATGACAATGATAACAAGCCCATATTCCTCAATGGTACATACAGCTTTGGTGTCCTGGAGAACAAACCAGTGGGTGCCTCTGTTGGGTTTGTCAAAGCCTCGGATGCTGATATGGGAAGGAATGCGGAAGTATCATACTCTATGGACTCTAAGGGCATGGAAAACTTCAAAATTGACTCTCAGACAGGTGAAATAACAACTTTGAAGATATTTGATCGTGAACCTCTCTCTGCTGAAGATTTTGCTATGACTTTTGATGTTATTGTAAAAGATAATGGTTTGACCAACTTACAGGACATTGCTACAGTGCGTGTGACAATCTTAGATGAGAATGACAATGCCCCTGTATTCAGGAAATCAGTGTACCATCTGTCTGTGTATGAGAACGCTCCACCATTATCAAACATTACAGTGATTAAAGCTTATGATAGTGACTCTGGTATCAACAGCATAGTAACTTACAGGATCACTGATGGAAACCAGGAAGATAACTTTATAATAGGTCAAACAACAGGACAGATTTCAATAAACAAACCACTGGACAGAGAGACCAAAGATCACTATGAACTCACTATAGAAGCAACAGACTCAGGCTTAAAGGTTAGAAACAGTGCAAGAGCTATTGTAAAAATAACAATAGCTGACATCAATGATAACTTCCCGTTATTTGCTCAGTCACAGATGGATATAAGTGTGTCAGAGGACCTTGAACCAGGGTACATGGTCGGCCATTTTCCGGCAACTGATCTTGATCTTGGAGTGAATGGTGAAATCACGTACTCAATGTCAGGACTTGATGATGACAAAACGTTTGACATAGATAAACATACCGGTAACATATATCTTCAGAAACCTCTGGATTATGAAACTAAAATGAATTACCGACTCAATGTAACTGCCACAGATAATGGCATCCCACCACTGCCATATTACATCAGGTTCAGAATTTCAGTAGAGGACGTAAATGACAATGCCCCAGTATTTAGAAATGAACCATACATCTTCCACATAGCTGAACACAGCAGTGGATCAGTATCAGCAGTAAGAGCAGAAGATGCAGACTCCGGTAAAAATGGAGAGGTGCAGTACAGTATAGTATTTCAAGATCCACCAAGTGACTACTTCAAAATTGTCAAAAATACAGGCCAGATTTACATTGACAAGCAAGTTGATAGAGAGGAGATTGATCGTTTTGAGCTGTCAGTTATAGCCACTGATCAAGCTGAGGATATAACAAAGAGATTGTCTACAGAAACTAAAGTGACTATCCACATAGATGACATCAATGACAATGATCCGCTCGTTACATCATTCAACACTATAGCTGTGCCTCATGACACCCCACAAAATGAAATGTTAACAACAATACAAGTCTCCGACAAAGACACTCTCGATAATGGCCGCTATTCATTGTCACTCGTCCAAAATGGAGCTGACCGATTCAGTCTTGATAGCAATACTGGGCGATTCTATCTCAAAACTCAACTACCATCTCAGCCGTTACAGTACGCTCTTACAATAAAAACTAATGATTACGGTATTCCACCTAGAAGATCCAGTGAAATAGGCATCACTGTCATCGTCACCAACAATGCTGATGGTCCGGAATTCCAGAACACACCATACGAGGGACAAGTTAGTGAAACTGATCCTGCTGGAACGCCCATCTTAACTGTGCAAGCTGCTTCTGGAATAAGTTCATCTGTGGAATATTATGTTACAAATGTCACACATAAGCGTTCAGGTGCACAAGTAGGGAGATACTTTGCCGTTGGAAAGTCTTCTGGGATGCTTACTAATTCTGCCATCTTGGACCGTGAAGAAGTAGGGGACGAGTTTGAGGTGGAGATCTATGCCATGGAAGTTGGAGTAACATCACCAAGAACAAGCGTCACAAAGGTAATTTTTATTATAATTTTCCATATACAGTTATATCTGTGTTAACCCAATACCCCATAAATATGCCCTTTTACGCCTCTAATTTATTCCTCCACTTAAGAACAGTTCCAGTTTAAAGTCATTTAAATATGTAACATGAGAAATAATTTCTATATATAAGCAAATTTAGCTTAAAGCAGGTTGAAAGTAAAGCAAAATGCGCCTTAAGACGCATTCTGCTTTACTTTCAACCTGCTTTAAGTGATCACCTGTCTTGAAACCAGAAACTGGCTATGGGGTAATGGGTTAAGTAATTTTGTCCTGCATTACTTTTTTCACCTGTCATAAATTCTAGTTGTGTTTTCTTTTGAATGGTTGCTTGGTACAAGTTTGACTTAAGTATTGAACCCTACCCTATTATCATAAAACCTCTTTTAAAACTTGACTCCATAGATACGGTAACTCATTTACGCATTCATAACCTGAAGAAAATAGTTTCAATTTGTTTATACAGTCATGAATATGTATCATAATAAATATTTTCTAGTTTCTAGCTGATGGTAGCTTAAACAAGGCTGAAAGTAAAGCAGAATGCGCCTTAAGGCGCATTTTGCTCTACTTTCAACCTGCTTCTGTGGTCATATGTGTTCAAAACCAGAAATAGGCTATGGAGTAAAGGATGAAAGCTTTTACAGGTCTGTTCCCCATAGAAACTAAGAAATGCTTTTTCCATGGTGAGCCTTCCCCTGAAAAGAGCTAGAGGAAACACGTAGCTACGGTTGAAAGTAAAGCAAAAGTTTGGAGCCTCCTACTTTACTTTTTTGCCTTATTTAGATCTGCTTTAAGCAACCACATCTTAACCGCCTGTGCAAAAATATCATTGAAAGAAAAGGTTTACATCTATATAGGTGATTGGTTTTACTCATTCATCCCTAAAACTTTAACCCATTACCCCATAGCATGTTTCAAGTATTGAATATAGGTTACCACTTAAAGCAGGTTGAAAGTAAAGCAGAATGTGCCTTAAGGCACATTCTGCTTTACTTTCAGCCTGCTTTAAGCTATCACTAACTAGAATATAGAAAATATTTCTTATTATACATATTCATGTTTGTATAAATTTGAACTATTTTCTTCAGTGGAGGAATAAATGAAAGACGTAAAAAGTCGTATTTATGGGGTAATGGGTTAAAATTGGCAATTTTAATTTCTAATGATTTTTCTAGTCCATTTTAATTTTTAGGTAATTTAGGGTTTATTTAAAAAATATTTTGCAAAACGACAAACAGTGCAGACCTTGGTGAAAGGGCCCCTGCAGGAGCTCTCTGATCAGAGTCTACACTGTTTGCATAGGGCAAGTATACTTTTCACAGGTATGCTGTTTGTGAAAGACAAGTATTCTCATGTCTAGGGTTGAGTGTGTTAAAACGGACTCAACACCTCTGAGGTAATTTTATATAAGCTTTTTGTTATCTATAGAAATATGTACATAATCATGTAGGTAAAAGAAATTAATTCACTCCTATTTTCATTGGCTGTTATTTCGTCTTAGCAACTTTTTATGCTGTAATCTTTTGATGTCGTAAAACCTTTTTATCTAACAGCAAGGGTTATAAAACAGAATTATACATTTTGGGTGTCTTTTATGAATTCGTTCACAACTATGTTCCAAAAAGCTATAAAATTTCGAGATGTGAAGAACACACCTTTGTCATAAAATCATTTTCACACTTTAACCTTTTGAGTGCTAATAAAATGATATCTGCTAAAAAGTTGCATTCTTGGGAAAAACAGTCAACTCTTAAATGACTCTTTTTTCTCTCCACATTTTCAGAATTGTGATATACTATGGAAAATTCGATACGTGCCTGATCTGAATCCAATCTGTTTTTAAAGGACTTAAATACTTTTTTTTCACAATCATGCACTTTAGATAGAGAAAGTAAGGGTTCAACCGTTGTCTTTTTGTTGACAGAAATTTGTCTGTGTCTTCTTTATATCTACAGAAACAGAATTCCAATGACAAACAGTTTGGATCCTGATCCCGTAAGTGGGGCCTGATCAGGATCCAAATTGTTTGCAAAGGTCTTCAATACAAGTTTTTCAGTGCGGAAAGTCTACAGAGCTCCAGATAAGAGGAGTATTTCAAAAATCAAAGTTATTATTTCTGCATTAAACGTTGCGATTCTAATGAGTAGTAACACCATAGGATTTGGTGCTGAAATGAGTTAGTAATGTTGGTTTTGTTCAGTTTACTCCATCTTATTTGGAGCCCTGCTTTGAAGTGAAAGGTTTAAGCCATAGGGAGTATAGTGTCAGTTACTATTTGGTATTGACACAGGTAAAATTCTTTAGTCTTGTAATGTTTTCGCACCTGAAGGTAACTGTAGAAGTACGGCCATTTTTAGCATGTCCATGGCAAATTGACAATAAGTGGATTTTCGCACCAATCACCGATCAATGACAGTTTTTAGCCGACAGCAGCTGGTCATTCCATTCCAATTTGTTGTGTCATTCGAATAATATAAACTGACCATATAGATTTTTACCTGGGGCTATGGATCATTTATTGATAACAGGTTGACATAATTTTTCATATCAGGTCATTTGTTGTTGGTAAAATCTTGCATTTATAGACTACACTGTACAATCTTTATTGAGTGAAAAAGGGTGGCAAATTTCAGGCACATTCTGCTTTAATTTCAACCCGCTTTAACCCATTTCCCCATAAATACACCTTTTTACACCTTTAATTCATTCCTCTATTGAAGAAAATAGTTCCAATTTATACTGTTATAATAATTAAGAGTCATAAGAAATATTTTCTATATTGAACTTGAAGATAATAGCTAAAAACAGGCTGAAAGAAAAGCAGAATGTGCCTTAAGGCACATTCTGCTTTACTTTCAACCTGCTTTAAGTGGACAACTATCTTCAAAACTAGAAACTGGCTATGGGGTAATGGGTTAAGTTGTCGCTAGTTTCTTCAAAACAAGAAACAGTCTTTGGGGTAAAGGTAAGAGACCAATCGTCAATAGACATAGATTCCTCTTCTAGTCTTTTTGGAAAGGTTGCATCTCACCTGAACCTGGTTATGATTATGCATCTGATAAGGATCCCAAATTGTTTAAAGTGGTCAGAACTTCTCGTTTCCCTAATACCTGTTCGCCAGGGTTCAAAGAGTTAATTGGCATTGTTGTTGTTAGCTCAGAGTGTTTGGCAGGTATTGTCTGTATGGATAGAACTAATTATAGACCACTAGAACCAGAGACTGACCTGCTGTTACCAGACTCTCCTGGTCAAACAGCTGTGATGTCATTGTGCTGGTTCTTGGTAACCCTTTTCCTCCATTGCTCTAAACTGAACAACAATTATGTTTAAGCCCCTTGGATCTCAGAATGGCCAAAACTTAAAACAAACCAAAATAAAACACGCTTTTAGCACAATATGGCCAAAATATCATGACACCAATTATTTCCAAAGTATGGTATGAGGCAAAGCAGCATTGTGCAAGGCACTTTAATGTTTATCTAAAGTCCTGTCTGTCTTTATGCTGCAATACTTGTTTATCTAAAGTCCTGTCTGTCTTTAGGCTGCAATGCACCCTTTTTTATGGCCATTTTAATACAGACTCAACTGAAGAAGGAATTTCGATAGACTGAATAACTCTGCATGCTAGGTGCGGATATTATGTGCCACAGGGATTACCTTTGCAAACAGTCTGGAGTGGATCCTGATGAGACACCGCGTAATGCAGCGTCTCATCAGGATCCAAACTGTTTGACACTCTAACTCTGTTTTGAAAAAAGAAATTTTAGAAGTTTCCATTTTTAGAACAGTACTTAACTGTTGCAGAGGACAATTTTGCAGTACCCAGCATGCAAAGTGTTTAAAGGATGAATTTCAATGACCTTAACAGTTGTTGAGGCATACTTCATTGTGGCAATAAAACAAAAACAAGTTTTATATGTTTTCAAAATTGTTTGAAGAGACGCAATTAAGGGTTTTTTGACATTTGTCATGTCCCTATTCTGGATGTTTATGACCACGTACACGAGAGCTTGGCTACTCTGAATCGTAAAAATTATAAAAAAAATCAAGATACCATCAAATTATGTCCGTACTAACCTAACATTCGTATTTATATTACCAGTACTTTATTGTCAATGTAACTTCAAATTCTTTTCACCTGTGATTGATAGTTCAATTTTAATGGAAAAGTAAAACATCCAAATTTCGAAAATAGAGCGCCCAGACTTTTTAACCAATTACCCCATAAATACACCTTTTTACACTTTTAATTTATTCCTCCACTAAAGAAAATAGTTCCACTTTATACAGTCATAAATAAAAATTATGTACACTACTACACAAATATTTTCTATTTATGTAGATGCAGGTAGCTATAAAGCAGGCTGAAAGTATTGGGAAAAGAAGCAGATGAAACAACGTTTGTTCAAGCTGATCAATAAATATGAAATTAGATTTTTTAAAGAATAATAGTTAGAAAATACCCATTTTTGATCATGATAGAAGTTTTTGGAGTGTTCTTCGGTGTTTACATGTGTATCATAATTTTTATTTTCACATGCTATAACAATGTAACTTCCACTAATATTGTACATGTACTTTTATTAGAGGAAGGTACTTAAGTTTTACTGTATTCGGCCCAGTCTGAAAACAGAAATAAAACGATAAATGTGCGATAGAGTGAGCTCTAAACTATCTCATAATGGCATAGACGTTTTACATGTGAAGTGTTGGATGATAAAAGGAGTTTAAGTTGTCTTTGTGTGAAACTGTTGTTGCATATCTTGACATAAAGGAAAACCTAAACAAGTCTTGAATGGGAGCGACAATAAAACCTATTTGAATGTTTATCTCTCTCCTATGATGTCACATTTTAGCTGGTAAAATATAAAGGGTACTTAAAGATAAGTCCTACATACAATATTTCCTTCATGTATTTTTTCAGTGTTTAACCCATTACCCCATAAATACGCCTTTTTTCGTCTTTTATTTATTTCTGCAGTTAGGAAAATAGTTCCAGTTTATACAGTTATGAATATGTATGATAAGAACTATATTCTATTAGATGGTAGCTTAAAGCAGGCTGAAAGTAAAGCAGAATGTGCCTAAAGGCACATTCTGCTTTACTTTCACTCTGCTTTAAGTGGTCACTTCTCTTCAAAACTAGAAACAGGCTATGGGGTAATAGGTTAAGACAGGTGTATCCTTAAAACGGATTGAAAGTAAAGCAGAAAGCTTAAAGCAACCACCTTTCAGGTTGAAGGAGAAGTTTCCAATTGATTATTAAATACAGTCGAACTTCGATATCTCGAACTCGTTTAAATTGAACATACCCGTATTTCAAAGTTAAAACGTGGCTAAGCCACGTTGTAACTTTGAAATATGGGTATGTTCGACATAGCCGAGCATGAAATAATGCAGTACATGTGTTGAAATATCGGATAGTTCAAGTTAAGCAAGTTTGAGATATCGAAGTTCGACTGTATCTGGATATTTTTTTGATGAAGTTTAAACTATTTAATATATAAATGAAAGCATTAATGAAAACATTGTTTACCATGCAAAATAATCCACTATCATTTAAGCCTAAGTTTTAAAGGTCTCGGACAGAAGTGAAAATCCGTTGGGGGTTATGTGATCAATAGTTTTTATCATGTTCAAGCTTTAATCCACCCAATCTCCCTCCATATTTTCTTTTCATCCATGTACACATCTAAACATTTATTCAATAAATGCTATCAATGCAATATCTCTCTCTGTAGTTGATGAAATGTATCAGGCCTGAAAGAACGGGCTTTACCCACATACAAGTTACAAGTGCATTAAACCTTTACAATGCCCAATTTTTCAAATGAACCTTTATAAATGAAAAATGACAAGTTAATTATTTTAAGTCCAGACAGCATTCAAAATGAAAACAAACAGTGCAGACCCTGATCAGAGGGCTCTGTAGGAGCCCTCTTATCAAGGTCTTCACTGTTTGTTGGGGACCAGTACTATAAGTATCATAATTTAAGCAGTATAAGTACTGGGTACTGGTTCCCAACACAATAATGGTTAAGCAGGGACTGATCTGTCTTTTCATTAACCTGTCATTAACCTTTAGAAGTCTTTACATTAGGGTAACATTGTAATGATATTTGCTAACAGCTTGTGGATCAGGGCTCTAGATAAGGCGAGTATTTCAAACACTAAAATCTTTATTTCTGCTTTAAACCCTATGGTGTCACTACTCATTAGAATTGTCTCGAAGAGACGATTCTAATGAGAGTAGTAACACCATAGGATTTGATGCAGCATGAGTGACAAAATGTTTGATTTGTTCAAATTACTCCCCCCCCTGTTGTGGATCCTGAGGAGAGGCTGTAAGTCAGGGTATCACCTCTGGATCCAAACTGTTTGAATGTGCACTATATTTAAAAAAAAAATGCAATGAACTATGTTTTGAGTATCATTGAAGTTGTACAATTTCACAGATCTATGAAAATTGTTGAGAGTGGTAAAGGTTAAAGGTTGAGATTTATCACAGGAGGGATTTAGTGTCAAATTGAAAAGACATTAATTAATATAATGCTGAAGTAGGGTTTTAGCAGATCTCTGATTCAATAGAAGCTTCAGGCAGTAAGGTCTTTATTTATAATAGAACCCAGACCCAGATTTCTGTTGGTTTGTTATTAGGGTGAGTCATGCATGTAGTTGTAATTATGCAGTGCATTTTTTGCCAGACATGCAATTTAGAGCTGTGATTATTTGTACACATTTTATTAAGTCTTTGATGAATGGAGAAATTCTATTTTTGTTGCTTTGAGGCATGATCATAAGTCTAAAGACTTCATTCAAGCTAGGTCTGATAAAAGAGAGAAAGCTTGATATTTTCAGCATTTCATATGTTAATATTATATATTGTTTACAAAATTGTATTTTAATACCATGTTATGACTCTATACATGTAGTTTATAATGCACAATAGGAAAATCTTTTCAAGACAATTCAAATTTAACAGTGAACATGATGTTCAATTTGGCCGAGACATTTATAGGGTCTGTATTTTAGCGTTTGAAATACATGTACATTTACTCCCGTTTTTAGAGCAAGATCTATGGTTTTACTATAACTTGATATTTGATGAAAGTCTTAACCCATTACACCATAGTTACACAGTCATGTTCATGCCTTTAAGTTATATTCCTCCACTGAAGAAAATAGTTCCTCTTTATACTGTATAATTATGATAAGAAATACTTTCTATGAAAGTAAAGCAAAACGCTCCTTAATGCGCATTCTGCTTTACTTTCAACCTGCTTTTAGTGATCACCTGTCTCCAAAAGTAGAAACAGGCTATGGGGTAATGGGTTAATGAAGAACCTCTGGCTGGCCACAGTCTTAACCCTTTACCTTATAGAAGCGCCTTTTAGCGCATTCCTTTTAATCCTCCGCGGAAGAAAATAGTTCCAACCTATAGTCACAAATATGTATTAGAAGAAATATTTTCTTCTAGCAGATGGTAGCTTAAAGCAGGCTGAAAGAAAAGCAGAATGTGCCTTCAGGCACATTCTGCTTTACTTTCAACCTGCTTTAAGTGGTCACCTATTTTCAAAACTATAATCAGGCTATGGGGTAATGGGTTAAGACAAGACAAAAAGTTGAATGAATCTCACAGTATATTTAACGAACTGATAATGAATACAAACAGTTGCTGTCTTGAGTGGTTTCGTCAACAATACAAATGAAACTTAACACTGGACGAGATCGTAAAACTGATGACACTGACAGGTTGGACAAACTGACCGATGGCTAAAAACTGACCGATGGTGGTGGTGGAAAGGTATATAATGCTGGCCATGGTCAATTTAGGACACTGCCCCACAGAAGTCATGTCATTGACATTAGTTTGGTTGTTAATGAGCTGCAAACATTGAAATCTGTGTCACGGAGGCAACACGCAAGAAGATGAATTTACAAGACTTCTGATATAACAGATAGTATCTCAACCCTTGCCTCCTTAAACACGCCTTTTTACGCCTTGAATTTATTACTGTGCTGAAGAAAAAAGTTCCACTTTATAAAGTCATGAATTTGCACCATGAGAGAATTTCCATAATCCTGGTACATGGTAGCTTAAAGCAGGCTGAAAGTAAAACAGAATGTGCCTGAAGGCACATTCTGTTTTACTTTCAACCTGCTTTAAGTGGCCATCATCACAGTCATGCATGTCTTCAAAACTAGAAACAAGCTTAATATAATGCAAGACTTAGAGAAAAGTACTATATAATAATATATAGAGTTCTGTATATATTTCATTGCGCTAAGCTTCTACCCGGTATCTGCATGATGTATTCTCATTCTCAATTATTTACAAAGTCTGTCAAGCCTCAATCAGACTGCACATTTTGCTCTGCTAAAAAGGAAAAGAAAACTAACAAATGATGATTTTTTTTAATGTACCCAGCTGTTTCTGCATGGTTTAAGGTCAAAGATTCAGCTATGTTTGGAGTCTGTTTCCGTGTTGCTTGATGCGCTACCTGATGTACGGGGCTGTAGGTGTAAGATAGGTAGAAACAGTCAGTAATATTAATGGCTGTGTTGTCATACCCTCACACCCGATACACCCTATTTACCGGACCTCATTTACTGATGTTGTCCCATAAGTTCCAGCGGGTATATAAACAAGAGCCGGGGTAATTTAGACACCAAATATCTGGGTTACCAACTATCCGGGCTCAAACCTGACTGAACTTAATCAATAACCAGTCTATTATCAGCACAGGTAAAAGCGGGGCACAGTCTGTAAACACCCAAGGGGATTGATAAAAATTCTTTCCGTCACCTACGTTTTAAGCTTGATACAATCTTAAAGACAGATGATTCAATATCTGTATTGGCACATAATTTTATATGTTAACCCATTATTCCATAGCCTGTTTCTAGTTTTGGAGACAGGTAACCTCTTAAAGCAGGTTGAAAGTAAAGCAGAATGCGCCCATTCTGCTTTACTTTCAGCCTGCTTTAAGCTAAAATCTGCTAGAATATGAAAATTATTTCTTCTGGTACATATTCATTACTGTATTATGCTGAACGGAAGTAATGCAGACAATTAAAACTGATCAGGTTCTATCTTTACTAAATTAACTCATTACTCCTAAATACTCCTGTTTATATCTTTAATCTGCACAGAAGAAAATCTAAGTTCCACTTTATACAGTCATGAATATGCACCATAAGAAATAGTTTCTAACAGATGTTAGCTTAATTGAAGCAGGCTGAAAACCCCCAGAATGCACCTAAAGATGCATTCTGCTTTACTTTCAACCTGCTTTAAGTGGTCACCAGGTTTTCAAAAGTTGAAAACAGAGTATGGGGTAATTATGGTACATGTAATTAAGCAGGGAAATATTCCCGTTTTCAAAAGTCTTGTAATACAAATTGCTGACACTTAAAGGTGATGGGAATATGTGTAATCTTAATCTATATTCATTTATATTTTAGTTGTTTGGAAGTGTTCTGATAATGATATAAGCTTTTAGTCATTTTCTTTATCAGAAACTTGTAAGTGGGGGCTGGTTGAATAATTCTTATATGATTGTGAGTTTTAAAAGCACCATTGTTAGACAGAAATTAGCAATTCATTCATTCAAATGTGGGTTGTCATTTAAAAGACATTTAATAACATGTTGTTCAATTGAGAATCAATTTTTGAAAATTTCAGTTCAATTGAAAACCCACCCAGAAAGTTGGGTGGTTTTGGTATAACAAAGAAATGCAAGCTTAAGAAGGTAGACAGTGTGGCCACTTAAGTTTTATTCTAATTTATCATGTTGCTGTAGATTATTTGTATTGAAAGTTTCCGGTGCTTCACCCTTTATTCCATAGTCTGTTTCTTAGATTTTGAAGACGATTGATCACTTAAATCAGGTTGAAACTAAAGCAGAATGCACCTTAAAGGTGCATTCTGCTTTTCATTCAGCCTGCTTTACATGACCATCTACTAGGATATAGAAAATTTATGTCTCTTGTGATGCATATTCTTGACTGTATAAAGTAGAATTATATTTTCTTAAATGGAGGAATAGATTAAAGGTGTTAAAAGGCATATTTATGGAGTAAACTATATTAAACTGGTTATCTTTAGAACAAATCAGAGTGGAGTATTTAAAAACTTTTAAAGATTCCTGAGGATACCCATTTATCACCCTAACCAGCCCCCTTTTCACGTTTCTCAAATTGTTAAGCCCAGTAGTATGGACACCCCTTTTAAATTCATTATCGTTAAAAACACTACTGAATAAATGATGAAGCATTTCTGTTGAAAGTTGAGCTCGTATTTACCGACAGGGATTGTAATGTTCTTTTCACAAGGGGAGATATCATTGTTTTAAGCCTCTCGCCACAGTCAGACTGATCTGTATCGCAATCGCCTTCTGTTTTAGCGAACCCTTAACACATTCTGTAATCGTTCACTGAAAAACATGTCATCTGCAAAAATTCTCATCATACATTTTAAATGCCATTTCTTTAAGAAAATATTTTCAGAGTGTCAAACAGTTTGAGTCTAGAGAAGACACCGAGTCACTTGGAATCTGATCTAGATCTTATCTGATTGAAAGGGCTGAGCACAGTTTTGTCAGTAGCATATAGAAGTTTGTTCGTGTGAGTGGCAGCCACTAGTGACTCGAGTTTCATTTCTTCCACCCCTATCCTCCTTCCCATCAGAGATGTAATAGTTAAAGGCTTGGTTTCACTCTATGAATACTTAAACACCGAATAACTCAATAGTTAAAAAATTTCTTTAAAATAATGTCTTCTGAAATTGGTTTGGTATTCGTTATAATAACGTACATGATCCAAGTGACAATATTTAAACTGTTAGTTTTGATCCCAATTATGTTTGTATTTTATTTGCATCTGATCTGGATCTGAACTACTGTTTGCGGAGATCTTCAATGCAGGCTTTCAGTGTTGGAAGGGTTCATAAATTTTGTCAAATTTTAAAATTAAAATTTGATATTCTTCAAAATTGTTGTCGGCTGACATTCTTAATTAGAACTCAATTCTTGGTAATGGTTTTACATAAAAAAGTGATGAACAGTTTGAATGCACTAGGTCAATTTCCAAGTTACTTAATTGGCTTCTGATCTGGATTCTGTTTTCAAATTCCAGTAAATTCACCACAAGCACTCAAAGAATTGAAGAGAAGTCATATAATCTTTCTTCAAGCGATATTTTCAAAGATATTTCAGGGAGTTGAGATTGCCATGGTGTATTTTGATAGCTCCCAATTTTTAAGTTATCTTCAAAAACTGAAAAATGAAGGTTTAGCACGACCTCAAGCAAGTCATTAAGTTCTGAATGACAAAGACGATAGTTTTTTACGTGTTATCAGATATTGTCTTTTGTCCACCCCCTTTTCACGTTGGACTGTGTTCCAGTACACTTCATTTTCATATTTTCCCCATTTTTGCTTTAACAAATTAACAAAATAGCTAACGCCACCATACACAGTCTATCCTGTATCAAGCGACCAGTCTAAAAAATAATAATTAGGGACACAGTCTGTAATACAGCTTTAATACCTTAATGCAGAACAAAAGTATTGCAGAAAGCTCCTAAAGGAGCTTTCTGCAATACTTTTGATCTGCATTAAGGTTGGACCTGATTTTAGATCTTGTAGTTTTCTTGTACAATTGAATCGATGTGAATACAGGCTGGACGGTAGTTCTAGTAGCGAAAGATTAACATTTTCTAAATACTCTGCCCAAAGGCTGGGTGCCTCTTCTTACGGCTTTACAAAATAATCCTCTTTGGCCTGCCTAGTGTTGTGAAAAGAATTTTCTAATTAAAACTTGTATTGGTAAATGTAAGATGAGGTTTTATTAGGACTTGAAAGGGCCGTGTTAGGAAATGGGATTTGTTAGTCATTCAGCCCGTGACACCTTATACAATACTGTTTTTTAAGCTTAAGTCTTCCTGGGTTCAAAATGCAGTCATACATGAGAATAATTTTAGCATTATTTAAGTTTTGGGTAGATTTTGCATGGTCTGTCTGTGGTGAATTTTTCATTACATGCAAAATAATGATTCAGTTAAACTTGTTCGACAATCTTTCAAAAGAAGATGCATTAACCAATAACCACACTTGAGTAACACTCATGATCACTGCTTTAATTTTAAATGCTTCAAAGATACTGCAGAAAAAGCTTAGTAACTTTTCACTGAATCTTTCAGCGTTATTACTTTTTTTTTTCATTTATAATTACATAATTTATTGTATCTGAATTTTATACCAGTATTAAGATTGTTTGCAAGAACCCCTCCAAATAAAACAAGAAATATCTTTAAAAAAGATATTCGGCGGAATGGTTGGTGGAATTCATGTTGTTGATGGGTGTGCAAAATTGTACGAAATTGGAGGTTTTCAAAGAATTGTAATATCTTGGATTGAAAAGCAAAAAATACACATTCAACGATATAGCATAACTCTGCCGAAAAAACTATAAATGTACAGAAATGCAAAACATATCCTAGCTACTGGTAGGAGATCCTCAGATTAAATTATATTGTTCTGTATATCAAACTTCATTCATGGGGAGTTTCTTGAAACAAACTATAACTAGATAAACTGTGCAGGCCCATACAGAACAGTCTGCCCTGCTTTACAAGGTCTATAACACCTCACTCTTGTAAATAAATGATGAAACAACACAATTGTGTTTAACTCACTTGAGGCCAACAATTAAAATAAATTGGAAGTAAACCATTATTAAACAAAATACCTAGCTACCACTGTCTATACACATCAGATTCTGCTAGCATATCTTAAAATAGAAGCTCAGTATTACACACTGGCTGTGTCTAATTTTACACTCACATCATTGCATAAACAGCTAGGCTACTGTTTCAGGGCTCCAGATAAGAGGGGAGTAAATTGAACAAATCTAACATTTTCTCACTCATTTCAGCACCAAACCCTATGGTGTTACCACTCATTTTTATCAACTCGAAGAGACAATTCATATGAGTTGGACACCATAGGGTTTAATGCACAAATAAAGTTTTTAAGTTTTGAAATAATTCTCTTATCTGGAGCCCTGGCTACTATCCAATCAGACAATTCAGTTTCAACAGGTGCTCTTAATTCTAAATTTCTGATCAAATATGATTGGTTCAAATGTTTGTTTAAATAGAAATGTGTGACTAAATAGATAACAGACAGCTCCGCCGAAAAAGTTTCAATATTTTGGAAATGGCCAGATAGTGGTATTCTTTTAGAAGCAGGCCATGGTGGAATAAGTTAATTAATGCATGAAAAGGTATAATTATGAAGTAAAGGGATAACCATTGTAATGGTTAAAAAGGGTGGAACATATAAACATGAAGCATGAATGACAAAATGGCTAACATTTAACCATTTACCATGCAATAAATAGGTGATTTCTCATATAAACACACACGTACAGCAGTTATATTGTTCAGGTGCTTAAGCATGAAATGATACGCAGGTAATTTCAGCCTTCGATGATTCATCTTGAAAGAATGGTTTTGTCTTTCAGCTAGAGGGGGACACGGAGTTACATATTGAGACTTTATTGCTCGCCTCGCTGACTTTTAAAAGACAGCGTGGGGGTTGGGGATGTTTAGCTTTGACAAACTTGATCTTTGTTTAAATTGGACGTTTAAATTTGAACTTAATTAGATACAGTAGAAGGAGTTTTGAAGTTTTATGTTTCAAGTCAAGCGTGCAATTGTTCGTTTTTCCTTCATGGGTTTTGGTTTGAGGCCATTGTAACGTAAATAGGGAATGAAAGAAAATATTTTGATTGTTGAAATTGAATCTAGATCTGATTGAAATAATTAATAGAATTGGTTGTGTATTAATTGGGTCATTAATTTACTATTAATATCTTATATCTATATTAGTAATATTTTTGGTATTAATTACATATTGTTGATATATAACTTATTATAAGTTACGGAAGCTTAATACTTAGAGGGAATAAATGAAAACAAATCAAAATTGTTTCCAAACCCTATGTTGTGGGTACTCAGGGCTCCAGATAAGAGGGAGTAAACTGACCAACTCAAACATTTTCTCGCTCATTTTAGTACCAAATCCTATGGTGTTACTTTTAACTCATTAGAATCATCTCTTCGAGACGATTCTAATGAGTAGTGACACCATAGGGTTTAAAGCAGAAATTAAGATTTTAATTTTTGAAATACTCCCCTAATCTGGAGCCCTGGTGGCTACTCATTAGAATTGTCTGAAAGAGAAAATTTCAATGAGTTGTCACAATATGGGGTTTTGTGGATACATAGGAATGTTTACTATATGTCTTACCGTATGTTGAGATATGAAACCACAAATTTGAAAATAAATGAGGCATGAGCTTGAATAATTTAGTGGTTCAAAAGAATGGCATTTTCATTGTGTAATATTCTTAGTTGAAAGAGGTCTCTTTAAACTTTATCATAACTATTTTCTTCCTACTGGAATGGTAATGGAAATTTTGTCTTTTAATACAACTGATTTACTTATAGTTACGTCTTAATTGATTAACCCTTTACCTTATAGAAGCGACTTTTAGCACATGCATTTTATTCATCCGCTGAAGAAAATAGTTCCAATGTATACCGTAATGAATATGTGTCATATTTAAAGCTTTCCTTATTCTAGCAGTAAATAGCATAAAGCAGGCTGAAAGTAAAGCAGAATGCGCCATATGGCGCATTCTGCTTTACTTTCAACCTGCTTTAAGTAGTCCCCTATTTTCAAAACTAGAAACATGATATCCGGTAATGGGTTAAGGGGTAGTATTCTTCATGTCTTTTTATTAAGGGTCTATAAAACTTCTGTGTATAAATTTCCTTTTTTCATTAAATCTATATATGTTCAATCATAGTAACAGAAATCTTTTGATATTAGTCAGCTATAACAGTTTGGATCCTGATCTGACGTACAATTACTCGTCATCTTATCTGTAACCTCGTTTGTTACATTCAACCCTTTACTCCATAGATTGCATTCCGAGTCCACTGAACAAAAAAATCCATTTCATACAGTAATGAATGTGCAACAAAAGAAATGTTATCTATATCCTTTTAGATGGTAACTTAAAGCAGGCTGAAAGTAAAGCAGAATGTGCCTTTACTTTCAACCTGCTTTAAGGGATCACTGTTATAAAGACTATCGATATATCTTGTGTCGCAGTGCCGTAAAACCAAACTCATCTTTCAAAACTAGAAACAGGCTATTGAGAGTAAATATTTGTAATATTGTTTCTTTCATTTAATCTTCCCCTGATTTAGATCTAGACAGTAAATGCTACAATATCTGTGTTACATTTGTTTCCTGGACCATTCAGAGTGTTTAAAGCGTTTGTGACAACACGCAATGTTTGCGTCTAGATCAATTGTATGGTGAAATATTATCTGTGGTTTACCTGGCTGTAATTATAGTGGCACGGGGTTGATTCAGTTACAAATTTATGGACATCGTCTATCAGTCCGGGCCCTATTTTATCAGGTACATAATCATTGCTACAAAAATCATTACATTGCTACACCAGTCACATGTCCATGTCCACATACAGTCACACCAGAGTCGAGTCAGGGCTTCAGATAAGAGGGAGTAAACGGAACAAATCCAATATTTTCTAACTCAATTTAGCACAAAATCCTATGGTGTTACTACATTTGTACTCGTTAGAATCATCTCAAAGAGATGATTCTAATGAGTAGTGACACCATAGGGTTTAATTCAGAAATAGAGATTTTAGATTTTGAATTACTCTTCTTATCTGGAGCTCTGTGGAATGAACAATTATTTTAAGATCAACACATATATATATATATATATATATAGACTTTACAACATGTGAATGCTTAATGAAGGATAAAAGTAATGCAGAAAGCTCCTGAAGGAGCTTTCTGCATTACTTTTGTCCTTCATTAAGCATACTGCCATAAAATTGTGTCCAACCTCTTTCACTGAGTTGTCACGTCAGGATTGGCTGGATTGTAATTATAATTTACTCACCTGTGTTCAGGTGGGCAAATAGCTTTTTCAATGTTATCATTTATCAAGGAGAGACGGTATATGGGAAACGCTATAGCTTTGGGAATTCATTAATGTTACAGTTTTAAATCCAAATTAATTATTTATGTATTGTGCCTTTATTACTATATATACATCTAAAACTCTAAACCTGGATAGAAATTATTTATACGTATCCATGACTGTATAAAGTGGAGGAATGAAACAAAGGCCTGTAAAAGAGTATATTATGGGGTATTTGGTTAAAAGTGATGTTGTTTGTTTTAGATTTAAGCAATTGAAAAGCGAAATTAGAAAATACTCCTTGAATTCAAAAATCAGTATTAATTCATATTCATGCATCCAAAAACTAACTGCACTCTAAAATCAAAGACAGTTAAAGCATGTAAAAATTTGTTCAAAATCAGGATCAAACGGTCCATGTACTCTATGATGATATCCTCAAGTGTTATCAACATTAAGAATATTTTATTTGAATACAAAAATTACTTAAGAGGTGTTATATTTCATACCTTTGACGTTTATAAGGCATGTGCAGCTCGTGAAGTCTTGATTCTGATTTTTACGGCACTTAACGTTGAATGTTTCTGAACAATGGTGGTATTTATTTTGGGACTCGGATTGTCTTTGAGGCTACAATACCAGCGGAGGCAGTGTGTGTTTCATGCCGATTATACAACCGTGTCAATAACTGACGCAATGAAACAATCGGCCCATTGTCCCACATGCTGAAACTGCATTCTGCATAGTGCTTTGAATGTGTGAAACAATTGTACAGTCAAACCTGTATCATAACCCATTATACTATAGCAGGCTGTACTATATAGCCTGTTTCTAGTTTTGAAGACAGTTTAACACTTAAAGCAGGTTGAAAGTAAAGCAGAATGTGCCTTATGGCACATTCTGCTTTACTTTCAGCCTGCTTTAAGCTACTTTTTGTTAGGATATAGAAAATGTTTAAATATTTCTTATGGTGCATATTAATGGCTGTATAGACTGCATGGAACTTAAAGGGTATATATCTATGGAATAATGGGTTAACCCTTTGAACCCTAGTCCCGCATATAGGCGTACTATTCAAACAGTGTACATGTGGATAGTACACTTGTCCTATGCAAACAGTGAAGACCCAGATCAGAGGGCTCCGAAAGGAGCCCTCTGATCAGGGTCTTCACTGTTTGTCATAATGCCAAACAGTGACAAAAACAACCCTTAAAAGTCAGAAATGGACTAGACTAAAATGTAAACTGGAATTGTCCATTTAAAGTTTTAGGGAGGAAAGAGTTAAGCAACTACTGACTATGGTAGCTTGTTGATCTTTTAAAGACAGGGGATTGCTTAACCCTTTCCCCCATAGAAGCGCCTTTTAGCATATTTATTTTATTCTTCCGCTGAATAAAGTAGTTCCAATTTGTACAGTTATGGATATGTTTTATAAGAAATGTTTTCTATATTCAAGCAGATGGTAGCTTAAAGCAGGCTGTAAGTCAAGCAGAATGTGCCCTAAGGCACATTCTGCTTGACTTTCAACCTGCTTTAAGAAGTCACCTATCTTCAATACTAGAAAAAGACTATCAGGTAAAGGGTTAATGCAGAAAGTTTCTATAGATTTCTGCATTACTTTTGTCTTACATTATATAAGCAGTCACCAGTCATTTAAACTGTAAATATGTCAACATTTTAGTAGGCGCTTAATACAGGTTTTACTGTACAGTAAAACCTTTGTACAAAACCCACTTAACTCTTTCCTCCCTAAAACTTCAAATGGACAATCCCTGTTTCCATTTTAGTCTAGTCCATTTCTGACTTTTAAGGGTTGTTTTTGTCAATGTTTTGCATTATGACAAACAGTGAAGACCCAGATCAGAGGGCTCCGTAAGGAGCCGTCTGATCTGGGTATTCACTGTTTGCATAGGACAAGTGTACTTTTCACATGTATACTGTTTGAAAAGGACGCCTATATGCGGGACTAGGGTTCAAAGAGTTAATAAAGGAACATGATGCTCTAAAGACAAATTGCTGCTTAATGCAGGATATCCAGACTGTTTCCAAATGTTAGTAAATTCATAGCTGGCATGTTTTTAGTTACAAAAGACTAACTTAATTCTTTCAAGTCTGCTAATCATAGGGAGAATCACGAAACACTCCAAATGAAGAGGCATCCAATTATGATTATGTCAAAGTTATTGGCAATCTCATTAAAATCTGACAGCGTACGACGAAATGTTTGAAAACTTTTCTTTGAGATGATATTTACATTTACAGGATTACGTCTCTTTTATGTCTGAAGACTTTGCTTGCCAGCTTTCTCTTCTGGCAAAAATAATATCTACTTTAGACCAGAAACATTTTTTAAAAAAGTTTCTTTCATAGCTTCCTGTATTCTGTATTTAAAACAGGTAGCTGTTTAAAGCAGGCTGAAAATAAAGCTTTACTTTCAGTCTGCGTTTAACCCTTTCCCCTGTAGAAGTGCCTTTTAGCACATTTAGTTCCTCCAATGAAGAAAATAATTCCAACTTATACAGTCATGAACATATGTATCATAAGAAAGTTTCTATATCCTAGCAGATGGTAGCTTAAAGAAGGCTGATAGTAAAGCAGAATGCGCTTTAAGACATATTCTGCTTTACTTTCAATCTTAACTTTAAGTGGTCACTTGTCTTCAAAACTGGAAAGAGGCTATCGGGTAAAGGGTTAATTTAAAAGCCACATTCTACATATGGTAGATATTTGCTTCACTTTTGCCCAATAAGTAGCCATGGCACTTGTTAGGAGATAGAAAAGTTTCCCATTTAGTTTCAATTATCAGTATTTCTACAAGGAATAGGTAACGGTGTGAAGCATTGTTTCCATGTGGGAAAGGGTTAACACATTTTAGTCTGTATCTGCCACATTATAGTTCAATGTTGTGAATAAAGAAATGCCGGCTGTTTAGGATTTTTGAAATTACTTTTTTCGTTGTTCGGATGATTGTCATCAAGTGTGACCATGTAATTTCAAAGTATTGATTTTAATAGAAAGTTTGGCGTGTGAGTTTTACAGCTAATTTTTGTTTCATGTACAGACAATAATATATTAGACAACCATTGTAAGGCCAATTATGAATAGAACTATAAGCCAGTGTGTCTCATAGGTTGCAGTTTAATGCTGATCAAAAGTAATGCAGAAAGCTTCTTAACCCTTTGAGCCCTAGTCCCGCATATAGGCGTCCTTTTCAAACAGTGTACATGTGAATAGTACACTTGTCCTGTGCAAACAGTGAAGACCCAGATCAGAGGGCTCCGAAAGGAGCCCTCTGATCAGGGTCTTCACTGTTTGTCATAATGCCAAAAATGGACCAAAACAACCCTTAAAAGCCAGAAATGGACTAGACTTAAATCGAAACTGGAATTTTCCATTTAAAGTTTCAGGGAGGAAAGAGTTAAGAATTTGAAGTTCTTTATTGACTATTTCCTACAATATACTTAGGCAGTAACTTATTTTAAAAAGCTGTGTGCCATCATTAAATGGTTGGTGAACTCGGGATAGACTGTATAATATAAGATTTAATGTAGATATTAATGATAAATAAGCGTGCAGTTAGCGTAGACTTCAATGAACCGACTCAATCAGTGATCTCCATTCAGTGAAATTACAGTAATACAAAGTAAGGACTAAATTTACATCTAATTTTATTTGTGACAGTAAGAATTCTGTTAACCCATTCCCCCATAGCCTGTTTCTAGTTTTAAAGAAAGATGATCACTTAAAGCATGTTGAAAGTAAAGCAGAATGTGCCTTAAGGCACATTCTGCTTTACTTTTAGCCTGCTTAATTGAAGCTATTATCTGCAAGGATATAGAAAATATTTCTTATTATACATATTCATGACTGTATAAAAGGGAAATTCCGAATTATTTTCTTCAGAGGAGGAATATGGGGGAATGGGTTAATAGGCTAATGGTAAAAATGAAGACCTGTGGAACCTTCTGCATTATTTTTATACGGCATTAAACTACCTGTCTGTAGAAATCTCTATTTCTACTTTGATTGGTCTCTTTACAACAGACTATTAAATTCGATCATTATTCTCAAATTAAAAAGTTTTAGTCTCAATCAAAATTCTCATTGGGCCTTATTTAAAAAGTCATTTTTCACATAGATAGCTACAATCGTTGTAAAGCGACATGTGAACAGCGTGGTATTTAATCAATTTATAGCAAACAAATTGGCCCATGTTTATACTGTGAGCAACACACTGTGACAATCAGCCCATACCATCCATTGATTTTAAATATAAACTGTCAAATATAGATCAACAGTTTTCAATTTGGTTCACTGACACTCAACAGTCATATGGTAAACATAATTGAAAGCCAAGTCTAGAAATAGCAATGAATTATTTCATATTTATTTGTTAGTTCTATAAGTCATATACTAGGTCACATTTATGTGTTTACCCTTTTCCTCATATTTCTGCTTAGAGATTTATAGTAATTTACAGGGCTCCAGATAAGGAGAGTATTTCAAAAACTAAAATCTTTATTTCTGCATTAAACCCTATGGTGTCACTACTCATTAGAATCGTCTCTTCGAGACGATTCTAATGAGTTAAGTGACACCATAGGATTTGGTGCTGGCCTGAATGAGAAAAGGTTGGATTTGTTGAGTTTACTCCCTCTTATCTGGGACACTGAAGAGTAAAGCATAAATCTCCCTAATGATGTAGGACATTATTGTTATTAATTATAGAAACATTTTCTATATCTTGACAGATTTGGCCCTGAAAGCAAGTGAAAGTAACATTTAGAGCAGAATTCTTGCTTTGACGTTTCCTGCTTTACTCTCAGTATTTGTTGGCTTGTTCAGCCATCACTTTATATGAAAGGCTGTAATGAAGGAAATGCTCAACAGTATTTACCAGGGAATGGTATATAATAATGATTTAGACACATTTCTCCTCATTTACCCTTTTAAACAACTATTTGTATGCATTAGGCACCATCTGGTAGGAGTTTTTGTAGTTCTGCCAGACTTTCATGTGCCGTCCCATGTGAACTGGTGAGAATTCTTGCCAGAGATCTAACACCCTAAATAAACAGCAATATGGGTGGTCAATTATAGTCCATTCCACATGTTACATTTGTTTCCAAATTACATTTCTTGTCAGAGGTATTAACCAATAGAATTTCCTGTTAGCTACATATATACATAATTATATATTTGCTATTCCCCATTTCCAAATTACTTTTTGTCAGAGGTTACTTGAACATCAGAATCTGATAGTTAATTTATTATGCTGGCTTAATATTGACATATTTGCTCAGAATTGTTGTTATATATCCTTGGGTATTCACTAGCTGCAGATCCAGATCTTTTCCTTACATGTATGCAATGTACATCTACTTGAATATTAACAGTTCTTTCAATTATATATTTCCATATTAAAATAAATTTTTAGAATAATAGCGGACTACAATTGTTGCAGATGAAAAAATAACCAAGCACACAAGTTTCAATTTTAAGAAATGCCTTTTCTTCTGCAACCCTTTTCTGAAATAGAACTGTTTTGTTTTTTTCGTGCACCCTGACAGATGGATGGGTAAAAAAACAAACAAAAATATGGCCTGCAAACAGATTTTGTTTTGTACTTTCAGCCTGCTTTAAGCAACCACAATTTATAAATATAAATATTTATATTCATAAATAAATGAACAAAATACTATGAGGGAACCTGCCTGCATGAGGTTAAGATAAAGGGAGAAAAACAAGTATTGTTGAAATCACAATTTATTTCGCATTTTTCACCCAACTACCACTGGCTCCAATGATATTGATTGAGACTTAATGTTTCATCCAAATTGACTTCATGCCATGTACAGCAATAAGGATAATGATTATATGACTCTTTGGAGAGCATGAGATTCATTGGAATGCTATTTATCATTAAAGCTTCAAAGTATGCAATGAGAATATCAAAAACTATGTACAATCACTATGTCTTAAAGGGCTCCAGATAAGGGGAGTATTTCAAAAAGTAAAATCTTTATTTTTAGATTAAACCCTATGGTGTCACTACTCATTAGAATCGTCTCTTCGAGACGATTCTAATGAGTAGTCACACCATAGGATTTGGTGCTAAAATGAGTGAGAAATTGCTGCATTTGTTCAATTTACTCCCTCTTATCTGGAGCACTCTAGGCCCCCACCTAATCTGATGTTGTGACTATTCATTAGAATTGTCTCTTCGAGACGATTCTAATGAGTAGTCACAACATAGGGTTTGGTGTAGACATTGAGGAGATGGTGAAAACGCCCAGTTCACAGACATAAAAAATTTCAATTGAAATCGTTGCCGTATTGTTTACACAGGAAAATGTTGATGTAGAAGTTGACACTACGCCATCTTGCTCCTATCTTATTTGTGTTCTTTCTTTTTGTTCGGAGTATAGTTTGGGTTGAATGGGTTGGGGATAAAGTTTTGAAATTTAAGAACACACCTTAACAATAGCAGTATTTCTCCATTGTTGTGTAGATGATGACTAGCTCTTCTTACAAACGTTTTGAACCACAAAAGAAAGAGGACAAGAGACATATGTCCCAGCGAGTGGGATCTGAAGGCCCAATTACGGTCTTGTTCGCAGGATTCATGATTTAATTGCGCTCCGGATTTTGCCACAGGCAACTATTTTGCGGAAGAGTGCATTCATTTACAACAATGTATTATCAATTAGGTTTGCCAAATCTTACTGTCAAAGGAAGCAATAGGGAAATTTGTGGCCACTTTACATTTAATTATTGATTATAAAATAGCTGGTTGAAACCAACAGGGCAGTACCCGGTACCAGGCATAAGTATAAGCATTGGTAGACACCTTCCGATGGGGATGGATGGGAAAACTGAATTGAGAATTACTGATACTGAACATAATTGTAACTCCTTTCTCTATAGCTATTTCCAATATTCAGTTTTGCAAGTTACTTCCTAAAGCAAGATGAAAGTAAAGCAGAAAGCTCCTGTGGAGAAGAGAGTAAACCTAAAGCATTGTGTGGCAGATTTTAAGATGAAATTTAGAAACAGTCTACATCCAGATGAAACACTCATCAAGATTTAAACTGTTAAATTAAACACTTTGGTGATATTGTTAAAAATATGTTGAAACTTCTTTCACATCGTAGAATGACTGCAGATCCCAGAAAGGCAGAGTTCAAGCACTGTTCTGATTATTGGCTTGCAGGGGACCAGATAAGAGGGAATATAAACTAAACATTTCACATTTTCTCCTTTATGTCCAGAGCTCCAGATAAGAGGGAGTAATCTGAACAAATCCAATATTTTCTCACCTATACAGCACCAAATCCTATCGTGTTACTACTCATTAGAATCGTCTCGAAGAGACGATGAGTAGTGACACCATAGGGTTTAAAACAGAAATAAAGGTTTTAGTTTTATAAATACTCCCCTTATCTGGAGCCCTGATGTCTTTTATGTCTCTATAACCAAACCCTATTTTGCTACTACTGACATTAGAACTATCTAAAAGAGAAACTTTGGAGACATATGGATTTTAGCATTTTAAATATCGTCTATCAAGAATGGGTTTGTTTTCAAACATTTAGGCATTATAAAAGCTATAGAGATGATAGTAGCAATATGCACATTTGAGCTTGATGGTTTAAAGCTTGAGTTATATATATAGCCCAGAAGGCATTGCTTGGCATTGGAAGATTTCAAGTCATATTTATCTGTCTGTTTGTCTTCATAATCTAGAAGAACATAAACACAAATATTTATTAACCATTGTCTCCATAGCCTGTTTCTGGTATTGAAAATGGGTGACAACTTAAATCAAGTTGAACGTAAAGCAGGATGAATCTCATGAGTAGTAACATGATAGGATTTGCTACTGATATAAGTGAGAAAATGTTTAGTTTATTCCCTCTTATCTGCAGCCCTGTATCTTTGGAGTAAAGAGTTAAAAGCGAAAGTGAAGCCCACGCAAACATTGTCATTTATTGATGAATGTTGAAGGTTATTCCAGGAGACTTGTGTCAAATGAAAAGTTTATGACACTAGCTCGGAAGTGATTTGTCATTCAAAATTTCAATGAGCAGTCAAGTTGTTGGTAAAGACTATTTGCCATGCTTTAGAGAACAGGTTGATATACGTTTATCACATTGAAATAATGAATATTAACCTGTTCATAACTGCTCAAAGTCGACATTATCAAACATGTTGTAAAACTTGAGAAGATGGAGGGTCATATTTTGAGAGTTCTGACAGATTTATCTTGACCCTAGCTATCTCGAGTGCCATAAAATAGTTGAATTTGTATTGTTTTAGCAAGTAAAGTTGGTTAGATTTCATTGTGGACCATGTTAGCCTTCCATACCTGTTGTAATGTAGGAAGATGGTCGGTTTGTTGTTCTGTGTTGTATGGTGGATTCTACTGGTATTGTACTTGTTCTAATTACTGATTTTCTTCATGTGTTCTGTTTATGATTAGTGATTACTAAGGTAACCTTTAGTAATTTATAGGCAAATTTCAGATGCAACTTCCGTTGTCTGTGGCTGTTACATACATTTACCAGTAGTAGACAGGGTCAATTTATCAATGTATTATTCAGAGCACCAGATAAGGGGAGTTTTTCAAAAATTAAAATCTTTATTTCTGAATTATACCCTATGTTGTCACTACTCATTCTAATGAGTAGTAACACCATAGGATTTGGTGCTGAAATGATTGAGAAAGTGTTGGATTTGTTAAATTTACTCCCTCTTATCTGGAGCCCTGCATTTACCAGTAGTAGACAGGGTCAATTTATCAATGTATTATTGTCAGAGTGTCAGACAGTTTAGATCCAGATGAGATGCTTAGTAACTTGCCTTCTCATCAAGATCTTGTTTGCATCTAAGTTATCGCAATTTCCACAAGGATAAGGTATAATACCGTCTGTAATTATCTCATAAAGAAAATCTTAAAATCTATAATAAACTTTCCAGGATGGCCGTGTATAAGATAGACAATGTGGAACAAAAGTAAAGCACTAAGCTCCTGCTGGGACCCCTTCTGCATTACCTAACCCGTTACTCCATAGATATGCCTTTTTATGCATTTAGATAATTCCCCCGCTGAAGAAAATAGTTGTATACAGTAATGAATATGCATCATCAGAAATATTTTCAATATCTAGCAGATGGTAGCTTAAAGCAGGCTGAAAGTAAAGCAGAATGTGCCTTAAGGCACATTCTGCTTTACTTTCAACCTGCTTTAAGTGATCACCTGTCTTTAAAAATAGAATCAGATTATTGGGTAATGGGTTTATGGTCACGAAGAACAGGTGTTACTGTAGATGTCTTAATTATCATGAGAATTTATAATGATACAGGATCTTTGAAGGTATGTTTGGTTGAAAGAGTTACCTTGGAAACAATTAACCGTTAATGATTCGCCCTGGGCGACTTAATTTTGTGGCGCTCTTTAAGTACTAGAATTAGGCAATTACAGTGAAACCTCACTAAAATGACACTCAGGATGAGTCTCAATGTCAGTCTTGAAGATATTAGTGGCAGCTTAATGCAGGATAATAGTAATGCAGAAAGCTCCTTTGGGAGCTTTCTGCATCACTGTCATGCAGCATTAAAGCGCAATTCCAAATCCCAATTAACTCTTTTGATTATTGGTTTAATTGTTGCCTAAGGGAGTTTTTATTGCAAAACTATAATTATTATACCTGTATAAAAATAGCCAAGAAAAGCTTGTAGTCAAGACATACATTGCAGGGTATTGAATAAGAAATTTACATTACCAGAACACTAAAAATATGTCATCTGCCAAAAGCTCATGGTGCACCTCTAATTACAGAATTAGTTTGACTTTTTCAAACAATGTCTTGGCAATGTATGTTTAAAACTGTTGTAACTATGAAATACCCAATAAGCCAGATACTTGTTAAAAAATGTTTTCATTCTTTCTTTGGCAGTGATTAAGTTACGCTCTAGAAGTAGACTGATTTGATATGCATTTTAATTGGTTTCTGTTGTTAAATTGGTTAGATATTTGAGTATTGTGATGTCTGTTTTCTGTACTGTAATTAAACCTTACCATGCATGGACTTTGTATATACATCCTTTGCAAACAGTGTAGACCCAGATCAGAGGGCTCCTGCAGGAGCTCTCTGATCTGGGTCTACACCGTTTTTCATACAGTGAACTGTTTTTTGACAAACTCCTCGAATGGGCAGCATAAGATGGTCATTCATCTAAGAAAACGGATGAGAACCATGGTACATTTGAAAAATTTAGCATTTTAAGGGCGAAACTATTACATGGTATAGTGTAGCTTGCCCCTTGCAATGACGATTAGTTCCCAGGAGGGGTATCAACTCATTGAACTTTGAAGAATGTCAAAATGTCAAACTTATTTCAAAGGTATTCATAGTCAGACAGGTGAGGAGGTTAGGAATTTAATTTGAAGGTTAGTAATCAACCAAGCATCTCAATGACCATGATCAGATCTCAGGGGGCAGAGGCTTGAATAGTTTTACATTGAAACATGCATTTGCGTTATTGCACAAAAATTTACGGAGACCAGTGAAACCCGAACTTGTTCAAAGAATATCCAGCCGTTTTATATTGTAATTTAATTTTCTTTTCTATATAATTTTTAAAATATGTCCAACAGTTTGGATCCAGATCTATGAGATGCTGAGTTAATGGGCATCTTACCTAGATTTAAATTCTTGATGAGAGTCGGCATAATAATTCATTATGTATGCTTTTTGCATGATACAGAAGGGCTCAGATTAGAATATCACTGACTGGCATTTTTACTCTGGAATTTTTGCCGGTCTTGTGGTTTTTCCTGAATTTTGATTTTCCCTATTGAAATGTGAAATGTTGTAATCTTGACTGTTTAACATTTTCTGTCATTTCTATTTGCACACTTTGGTTGAGTTGATTGGGTTTGGCTGGTCTGTTCTAATGTGGCAGATGCAGTTGAAGCTGAACAGTTTAATTAAGGCATTGAGCTTTGAGAGGCATGGACTAATGAAGTAACTACAGTCAAAATGTTGTATAACAATCACTAAAATAATACATGACATTTTTAAAGACTGATTATTGCTTAAAGCAGGAGAAAAGTAATGCAGAAAGCTCCTATAGGAGCTTTCTGCATTACTTTCCTCCTGCTTTAAGCTGCAGTTGTATATATATGACAAGCAATTCATCATCTTTTAAATGGCTGCAATATTTAGGTTTTACTGTATTTTGGTTTGAGTGACATTTTTTCGCAGTAGCTTTAACTTGTTTAAAAAAATTGTTTTAATTTTTAAATTTCCAAAATATTTGCTGTGAAGATTCAATTTTGCAAATTTTAATATTGTAAACACAAATCCTGCATTTTATTTACCTACAGTACAAATTACACTCGGAATAAGGAAGCCAGATAGAAATCAATCGCTTCAAATTCTCATAAATTTCAAGACATGCTATTTTTTTAGCAGCAGGTCGATGATTAAGTACACTGTCATGTGATTTGACTAATCAAAGCAAAACTTCACTGAAATTTGCATGCAATTAGACAAGAGGTGATGATGTTATTCCACTACTATCAATCATTCGGCCTGCCATCGATTGAGCCCCACGTCCAATGTAAACAAGCCCAAGTTCTTTGCCCCTGGTTGGCTGAGCAAGCTTTTCTTAGTGTGAACTTTTTAGAGTGGATTTGTTTTCATTTCATTAAGATCAAATCAAACAAGAGCGGTAGTGATATTGAAAATGGTAAATTTGCTTGGTGTAGTAATTCCCGAAGACTGTAAAGAAATGTCAATAGTCAAATGTGCAACTTTTGGTATGGATTTCAGAAGGTGCCCATTCTGATACAGGCACTATTCTACATAGCTTAAAAAGGTGCTTTACCCATTACCCCATAGCCTATTTTCAAATATGAAAACAAGAGACCACTTAAAGTAGGTTGAAAGTAAAGCAGAATGCGCCTTAAGGCGCAATCTGCTTTACTTTCAACCTGCTTTAAGCTACCATCTGCTAGGATATAGTAAATATTTCTAATCATACTTATTCATGACTGTATAAAGTGGAAATATTTTCTTCAGTGGAGGAATAAATTTTTAATTCACAGTCTCTGGGTTAAAATGGGTTAGTTGACAGTCACTTAGATAGGTAGCAGCTGAAATGCAATACAAAAGTAATGCAGAAAACTCATATAGGGGCTTTCTACATTACTTCTGTTCAGGATTAAAGCAGAGCCACCTCACTGTTTTCCAGAGTTTCATACCCTATTCATTAAATTGTCATCCAGAAAAAGGTTTTCCAACACAAGCAAGTTGTTGAAGAAATGATTCAAGAAATGATTAAAGTCAAATTGTTACTTAAAATAAGTCTTGATTTAGTATAATATTTTCGAATCTTGTTGCAACAGAAAAAATAATTTTGGGTAATTATAATAGTCATCTGCATTTGATTAAAAAAAAAACCAACAACCAGAAAACACCAAAGAAAACCTCCCGAAGTTCTCCCCTTTAAGTTAAGATGCCTTTTTTTGACCTTGTACATTTTCACGGGACTGTGAATACTATTAACGAGCCTTGACAGCGAATAACTCCTACGTTTTACATAAGTAGCCCACCAAGTGAGATATTAATTCAAGATTGGAAGGAAAAGACAGAAAAAAGTGTTAAACTGCCATTCTTTGAAGGTGTCTAGATCTCTTTGAAAACAGGTGAATGCTTAATGTAGAGTAAAAGTGAAGTAGAAAGTGCCTTCAGAAACTTTCTGCTTTACTTTTGTCCTGCATTCCACTGCTACCGGTATTAAAGAATGCTGATTCAAAGTTTGCTCTGAGTGGCTCCCTGCCACAGTATAAACAGATGTGACTGTAATTGAAAGAAAATTGAATGATTTGAGCAAGATATGGTGTATTTGATTCAACTGTGTTTTTGCAGTTGTAAAATTTGAAATAGTTTATTTCTGCATTAAATAAGCTGCAGGGGTTGAATAATTCTATGATGAATTGCCATGTCCCTTGCACATTAGCTATAAATCACATGACAAATTTTGCTCACTAAAATTTCTAGTGTATAACGTTTGTATTGTACAAGAGTGGAAACAAGAATTTTTATTTTCTAAGTATTTTTTTAAGTATTTAAACAGACAAGAAGATGAGTATTTTTAGGAAATTATATTTTTGATTGACATTTTGATTGGGGTTTCACGTTTTATATGCAATTTTCCATATCCAGGGTAAAAGGTTGGCAAGCCACAAAATGCCGGATGCCCCATTGAGCTCTGCTTTGCGATGTGGTATGGGGTGAATTATGAGCCAAATATTAGATGGTTTTTGTGAGATATTTTACCGGCATGAAGAATTAGCTGTACAAATTAATGAAATTTCTAATTATTTGTGGGTTTTTTTCGGAGTAAGAATTTGATATTAACCCTTAGCCTGCCACTCACGACTATAGCTCCATATGCAAACAGCTTGGATCCGGATGAGACGCCGAGTAACTCGGCGTCTCATCCGGATCCAAGCTGTTTGACACTAGGACAACATTTTCAGCAATTTTGAGCAACTTTGAAGCATTTTGAAACTTGAAGCAGACGAGAAATATAGCAGACGACAATTTATTTGGCGGGCTAAGTGTTAATTCTGTTGAAACTGCATTGCACCAGTATAACGGCAAAGGTTGAATGAAATAAATGTTTGTAAAGATTTTGCATCCTGGGTAGTATTTTGTCTGCCCCAAAAGTCATCTGCTATAATATTGTTCTAAAAATAGAATTTTCTAAATTTCTTTTCAAAACTAGGTCAGAGTGACAAACAGTTTGGGTCCTGAGATGAGATGCTGAGTAACTTTGCATTAACCCTTAGCCCGCCAAATAAATTGTCGTCTGCTATATTTCTCGTCTGCTTCAAGTTTCAAAGTGCTTCAAAGTTGCTCAAAATTGCTGAAAATGTTGTCCGAGTGTCAAACAGCTTGGATCCGGATGAGACGCCGAGTTACTCGGCGTCTCATCCGGATCCAAGCTGTTTGCATATGGAGCTATAGTCGTGAGTGGCAGGCTAAGGGTTAACACAGAATCCAAACTGTTTGACATATGACGTTAACTTAGATGACAAAATTACTTAATGAAAGAGTGAACACCAATTTTGGAATGGTTAAACCCGCTCTGCGACTCTGTGAAGAATAAATGTTCCTCAGCTTGGTGATCATCTTCCACAATGATTTAAACATGACGTAATATAAGGCAATTTTATTTATGGAGCTCAATACAGGTTTCCTATGTTGAAAAGGTTAATTAACTCTTTGCATGCTGGGTAATTTTTTCATCTGCAACTATTTTCGTCTGCTACTGTTCTAAAAACAGAATTTTTGAGCATTTCTTATTAAAACGGTCAGAGTGTCAATCAGTTTGGATCCTGATGAGACGCCGCGTAATAACGATTCTGCTGCTAGCCTGATATAAGAGTTAAAGAAGATTGAATTTTTCCTCGTTGTCACATAAGTTGCCAGAACTTTTCTATAATTCAGTATGTATCTCTGAGTTGTTGCCTGAGAGGATGCAGTTCAAAAGAGCAAGCGTCTGGGATGTTCTTGTATAATCAAGTCAGACTGGGTTTAGCCCTTTTCCTTTCTTCATTAGCATTAAACCAGTCTGGATTTTACAGTTTACATCCGGATCAGATGCTGTGTAACTCTCTATCTTATCAAGATCCAAACTGTTTGACGCTCAATTTTTGTGTTTCATAAGTTATAAAGATAACGAAATTAATCTACATTGAAAAAATTGCAGGCGTTAAATTTGAGGCAGACGTACGGTATCATAGCAGGAAAAGATTTAATGGCTTTGTATCTATTGCCCTCTGCTCTCAGTTTATGCACATAGCATGATGAACATGCATGCAATATTCAAACACAATCAGGAGCTTAGGCTTACAGGCTACTTGAAAGAAGATAATTATACGTTATATATAAGCAATCACTATTATTATGTAGGTGGCAGCTTCTAAAGGAATTTAAAATTTAACATGATATTCTAATTGTATTGATTTTGATTATGAAAATCCCCCCCCCCCCCCCCCCCTCCCCATTTCTATTGTATGTGGCATCTCATTGACGTCATGATAAAATTGAAATACTGTTTAAGCAACGTAGAATCATAACAAAACCAAATCTCATCAGGATCCAATCTGTGTTCTATAGTGTTTCATCAAGATCAAATTAATTTTGATAAAACTTTTAGTACAAAGAGATAGTTTTAAGATTGCGCCAAATAATATTGTAAGCGGACAACATTTAATCAGAGTTAAACTCTTTGCATGCTGGGTAATATTTTCGTCTGCAACAATTATTAATTGTTATCTGAAAATAGAATTTTCAAGTTTCTCAGAGTGACAAACAGTTTGGATCCTGATGGGACACAACTTTAAGCAGCGTCTCATCAGGATCCAAACTGTTTGCATAGATAATTACAGTTCCGTTGCAGGTATAGCATATGCTTATAAGAGTTAAAAATTTGAAGAGGGCCGTTGCAAGAATGTCTCGGTCTAGCCCAGGATCTCTGCCTCACCCGCTGGGATTTTCTCACCAGACTTTCTTCATATCTACATCTTAAATCATGGGATTTATGAAATGCTTATAAACAGTGTGTCTTTCCTTGTGAAAGTAATACTTGTACTTACATAACTTGAGATCATCAAATGGCATGGCAGAGGTACAGTTGAACATGTGTAAGATCATTCAATGAAGACTGGTGGACCTGCTTAGATTGCAGCTAAGTGGAGAACAGAGTTAACCCAATATCCCCGGCCCCCATAAGCTTGATTTTCATATTGAAGGCAGAAAAATGCTTAAAATAGAATAACGTTTGCTTGGAAAGTCTTTAATGCAGGACAAAAGTAATGCAGAAAGCTCATCAAAAGCTACGTACATGTCTGATTTAAGTTAGTTCTGCATGCTGTTAATATTACTATGTATCAAGACTGGCTATGAGTTTTCTGTTTAATCAGGACTGGTTTACTCTTTAATTTGACACTTTAAAACAGTATGGTTCATGCAAGTTTACTTCATTTCACAAATTTGCCTATTGTATGCCCATCTGGCACGTGAGAATAAAGTAGCTTAGCCTGTCTTCAATTTTGATACTGTCTGCTTCAAAAATATTGTCTGCATGTTGTATTTAAATGAAAAAAAACTTAGTTTGAGTGTAAAAAAATTGTATCCTGATCAGACATGGAGTTACTCAGTGTCTGATCTGTGTCCAAACTGTTTACGACTAAACTAGTAGTCCCAGAGTCGCGAGTCAAGTGAAGCGTTCAGCAGGACCAGGGTTAATTGAGATTTGGTTTATGTCAATATATGTATTTTCTTTTCATTTCCCTCATGTTGAATGTTGATATATGTTTTTTATTTAACACCTCATCTGAATGAGAAGAAATCAGTTCAATTTTATACCCTATATCCCCCATTCAACTATTGAGAGTATGTAGGTGTTGGTTCAAAAATACAGCCAATCTGGTATTAAGCCACTACGCATAGAAGTTTCATGGTTATTGTTTGATGCAGGTGGTTGCTTAATGCAGGGTATATATATAATGCAGAAAGCTCCTAAAGGAGCTTTCTGCATTATTTATATCCTGCATTAAGCAAGCACCTGTCTTAAGAGATCTCAAGGCTTTATGCTCAATGGGTGATGGCTTAACACAAGACTGATTGTAAACGTCTTTCATTTGACAATTAAGAAAAAGTGGGATTTAGGTTTAAGCAATTAATGCAACGCTTTTACTACTGTTTTCTTTTGAGCAATTTGAATTTGAAAGGAAAAAAAAAAGATGAATAATAACCATAATTTCTGTTGATGAAGAGATAAAAAACATCGTTTTTGAAAATGTTAAAGTATTAATGCAAAAACAAACCTGTAACACTTTTGTACATTATATAAATTGGTTTGAAATATCATGGAGACTAAATAGTAAATATTTGTATATTTTACACATATTTTGACAACTTGGTCCAGTTTTAGTTTCTTAAATTGTGCCAAACAGTAGCTGTTCAACAAATAATTGTTTTCTTTTGGTTTTGGAAAAATAGTTAAGTTATTGCCCTGGAGCTATCATATTATACAGCATCATTGTCAAGGCATGGGATATTGAGTCATGTTATATATATACCAGTACACTGGGTAATAAATAACTACCCAATTTATTTGATATAAAGTTTTAAATTACCAATGATAGTTCAGTAAAACTTCAGTGAATGTATCATTCAAACAAAAAACATGGATATTGTTAAAGAAATGATATGGCTTAATGCAGCTCCATTATGCAGGACAATAGTAATGCTGAAAGCTCCTTCATTAAGCAGTCACAATGTATTGCTTATATATAATTTTGATGGTTATTTAAAACACAAGAGTGACTGTATTTGTTTTTGAAAACAAATCTTTAACTTGTCAATCATGTCCATACCTTTAAAATGACAATTTTGATATTAGATGTTGCATTTATTCAAACTTTTAAATGTTTTTTAAGCAGCAAGCATGTTTCCAGGATAAGCATCTTAGGCACTTTTACTTGGTTCTAATTATTTCAGGCTAAACTATTTGGATGGGCAACAATAAAATCTAATTCTACCAGCAATTGCAAGGGTAAATGCCGCACCAAAATATGAGACGTTTGATTCAATATCTAGATAGCGTGATTGTCGTTAAAGATGTACCCGATACAATTTAACCATGAAAGATTGGTAAAACCGCAATGGGACATCTACCTCAGTTGGTCAAGAACTTTTATTATTTTGAACTCATTTTATCGCATGTTTACAGCGTTTAATTCTTGTCAGTTAGAATGCTATAAGACACTTAGTGCATCTATTATTTATGGGTTTTAAACTGAAATATGTAAATTTCCAACATAAAATTTTGTAGAATTGACCATGACTGCTAATACATGAAACATTTTAATCTGTACGTACTACAATCATGTACTCTGTTTTTGATCAACTTTAAGATGCAGTCATTTGACCCTTTCTTATTATAATTTGTTAGTGTTTGAGACAGATTGATACTTAAAGCAGGATGGAAGTAAAGCAGAAAGCTCCTTTTGGAGCTTTTTGCTTTACTTCCCGTACGAAAATATTAAGCGGAATACGCCTGGAACTTAGACGGAATACGCCCGGAAAATGGCAAAATATCAGATTTTCCTGCTATCATAAGGCGGACATGGAATTTCTTGAAAATACGCCTAAGGAATTTGAATTTTCGTCTTAATCTTAGCAGGAAACGATAACATATTAGACGGAAAATGTTACCCAGATTTTTTTCCGTGTAGGTAAGGCGGAAAAAAGAACTTTACTTTAAATGTTAGCAGGAAAAAATGTCTTTGAAAATTTCTGGAGATTTTCCTAGACGGAATTTCAACTTAGCCTCTTGTACTAGACGGACTTTTTATCTTTGATAATTTTGTTAGGAGGAATTTCAGCCTGGTCCCACAATTCAGCTCATCTGCTCTTGTTTTAGTCCAAGCCCTTTTTGAAAACTACAACAACAACAAAATGGCCGAACTAGCAACACATTTGAAACATCTGAAAGTAAAAGGTTTAAACCATGGTAAGTTTTCATTGTTTGATTATTATGGTGGTTGGAAAATGTTTGAGAAGTGTTTTTCTTGCTATTGTGCAAACATTAAATGATATAGTTATGTGTTTTTATTTTAATTAAAGAATTCAGTAATTTTCCTTTGTCTGGCACAATGTCTGTCATAATTGGTAAATTTTAAGATTATTCACTTTTAACTCAACATGTTTAGGAAACAACCTTTTAACCTTTCAGATACCAGCAACCACCAAGAGATACTGGAAATTGCATAATGACTGAGAGAGTTGTCGGGCCAAACATGTAATGGTAAGTTTATTTGTTCATTAATGGAGAGTAAACACATGGCCTAGATCAGAAGATCTAAATTCTAATTATACATGCAACAAGCAATTACATTTGCTACATTTGTATTTATTAGAGCAAACTTCTGATAGTTTTAAGTAATGTACATCAGAAGTTTGCTCTAATCAGGGTCTACACTGTTTGCATAGGACAAGTGTTATCCTCACTGGTTCACTCAGATTTTAAATGATGAGTATACTCATCACTAGGGTTGAATATGTTAAAAATATTCCTCAATGAAGAAAATAGCTCCGATTTATACAGCCATGAATATAAACAATAAGAAACATATTTTCAATATTCTAACAGAATTTGTTAGCTTAAAGCAAGCTGGCAGTAAAGCAAAATGTGGCTTAAGGTGCATTCTGCTCTACTTTCAAGCAGCTTTAAGTGGCCAACTGTCTTCAAATCTAGAAACATGCTACAGGGTAATGGATTAAGCCTTTAAGGCACACTCTGCTTTACTTTCAAAAAGTGGAAAGTAAAGCATGAGGATGCAACTTTATAGCAAATATCAAATGTGTAAAAACGCCTTTTTACACCTTAACCTTTGCCCCAAATAGCCTGTTTTTAGTTTTGAAGACAGCCTAAGGTGACCATGCACTTAAAACAGGTTGAAAGTAAAGCAAAATGTGCCTTAAGGAACATTCTGCTTTACTTCCAGCCTGCTTTAAGCTACCATTTGCTAGCATATAGAAAATATTTCTTATGGTACAGTTTCATGACTGTATAAATTGGAACTATTTTATTCAGGGTAAGAATAAATTTGATGCACTAGAAGGCACTTCTATGGGGGAAAGGGCTAATCCATTCCCCATAAAACACCTTTTTACGCATTTAATTAGAGCCTCCAATGGATAAAATAGTTCTAATTTATACAGTTATGAATATGTATCATAAGCAGATGACAGCTTAAAGCAGGCTGAAAGTAAAGCAGAATGTGCCTTAAGGCCAATTCTGCTTTACTTTCAATTGGCTTTAAGTGGTCACTTATCTTCCAATCTAGAAACAGGGTTACATATATATATATAATGGGGTTATTAATTAAATATATTCCTCCAATGTCATTATGAAGGAAATAGTTCCAATTTATACAGCCATGAATATATATCATAAGAAATATTTTCTATATTCTAACAGATGGTAAGTTAAAGCAGGCTGAAAGTAAAGCAGAATGAACCTTAAGGCTTAATGCACATTCTGCTTTACTTTCAACCTGCTTTAAGTTGGTACCTGTCTTCAGAACTAGAAAAAGGCTATTGGGTAATGGGTTAACATTGCAAGATGTCTTATCTACACACACTTATTTTGCAGGCACATGATGATTTGGACATGGCTAGGGAGATGCTGAAACCATCATGAACAAGTCAACAGCTCCATGGGTTTGGTGCCAGCAGCCTCACTATGTGTTTACGTTCTCAAAAGACAGTTACCCTAAAATTCTTGTCAAAATTTTATGGATGGTGATACTTGAAATTCAGCCAATGAAAGGATTGAACTGATTAAGCTTATTGGACATTACACCCTCACCTTATAAAAAATTATCATAACTTGCAAATTCATTTCAAAGTCAGATTTCAGGAATTCTGACCAAATACATATTGCTACTAGTGCCAAGCAGTTTGGATCCTGATCAGACACCACAATTACGGATCCAAACTGTTTGCAAAGTCGACTTTATCAGGGCTACAGATATTAGAGAGTAAACTGAACAAATCCAACATTTTCTCAATAGCATTGTCTGGAAGAGACGATTCTAACGAGAAGTAGCACCGTAGGGTTTAATGCAGAAACAAACATTATAGTTTTTGAAATACTCTCCTTATCTGGAACTCTGTTTATTTGATAATGGTAGGGAAAGTGTTAATTCCAAAAATGTCGACAAAATTTCATAATTATAGGAAGGTCAAGTTTGAACTTTAGATGATTTCAATTTATTCAGTTGTATTATGACATCATGTTTAAGATTGATTGAACTTGTTTCAAATAAATTAGAACAAGTAAGTACAGAGTGATGTTATTCTTAATTTTAAAGGTAATTTTTTCCCAACCTGGCTGCATGGTCTAATTGGAAAGTATACCATAGTATGATAGTAAACTGGAACATTTACACATGGTCACTCAGTTCATGTATATGAGAAGAGTGTCTAATACTGCTGCAAATGACCACTTTTGTCTATAAAAACAAATTATGCAAATTGTCACAAATTTTTCATACAATTAACTTGATTCCTTAAATGGATACTATAGTAGTAGTAGTACAGATATTTTTGTACATTAGGTGCATTTTTTCTTAGGCGGAAAATTTTCCTGTTATTTAGCAGGTTTCCGCTTTGCTAGGCAGGAAATTTGTACATTAGATGGATTTTCTAAGGCGGAAAATTTTCCTGTTATTTACCAGGATTCCGCTTTACTAGGTGGAAAGAATTTGCATATTTCGAGCCTTATTCTCCCTAAGAGCTCTAAGGCGGGATTTTTTCCGTGAATATTAGGCGGACTTTTTTCCATGTAAGCTTAGTGGGATTTTTTAGGAGGAAAATTGGGTGGTTTTTTGTTTTCCTGCTAGTTACCAGGATTCCGCCTTGCTAGGCGGAAAAAAATTGCATATTTCGAGCCCTATTCTCCCTAAGAGCTCTAAGGCGGAATATTTTCCGTGAATATTAGGCGGATTTTTCTCCATATATGCTTAGTGGGATTTTTTTAGGCGGAAAATTATGTGGACAATTTTCCTGCTAGATACCAGGATTCCGCCTTACTAGGTGGAAAAAATTTGCATATTTCGAGCCCTATTCTCCCTAAGAGCTGTTCTTTCTCTATTGCAAGTCTTAGACGGAAAACGCTTAAGATTCCGGGCGTATTCCTGCTAAGTTCCAGGCGTACTTTTTCGTACAGGTTTCATCATGATTTAAGCAGCAATGTATTAACAAGAAGTAAGAACATATTCCTATGGCTCAGTTATCAGGACAAAGGTAGAAGCATGCAAAAGAAATGTTTCTTAGTGAAATGTGACAATGTAAGTTAAAATTTAGGAACTAGAAATGACAAAATGAATGTTGTGGTTATTTGTGCAATCTAAGTGCATGGGAAATATTTATCTATTGATAATTTCTTTAGATAATCATAGTTAATGCTAGGAAAGACCTTGACAATATTGAATCTGTATGGTTTATGAAACTGATATTAAATTTTTAATGAGTTTCAAACTTTGGCCAACTATGCTCTACACCATAACAATTATCATAGATTTACTACAAACAGGTTAGATTAAAACCAGTGGCTGGGTTAACTTGGTATCCGTCAATAATTCTAACTTTGTTGCCTTAGTTCTCCATTCTGGTATTTTGAGAAGAGAGATTCATTTTCATAATTCTGACACATTTTTGCACAAACAAGAACAATTAATCAGGAGGCCAGATGCATAAACTTGGTTTTTCTCCAGCTAAGGTGAAACGGTACTGACAGAAAACATAAATAATCTGCTGAATTACTATTGTTGAACAAAAATAAATCAATGTTAGTTGAATTTGATATGTCAAATTTACTTAGGTCAAACTTAAATATACTTCTACAGTCCTAATTTTGCTTATTAAAGTCTTGATATTGCATAATGTCAACTGATCCAATATTTCAAAGTTATAGCAAAATTAGCTGAACTATTCATTTTTGATTTTGAATAAAGGTTTATAATTTTAAGGCTATTCTCATTAATTAAGTTTGCGTCCTGATCAGATATAAAGTTACCCCATGACTGGTCTGGTTTCAAACTATTTGCAATGCCACTGTTATATCCATTTCTTATGATGAGAAGCATAAACCTGATTGGTTGATTTAGGCATAAGATAATTTGCTATTATCATGTGATTTGGGCCATTATCTTATGAAAGGTACTATATATCTTTCCTGCATCACCTGAATATAAGCCATTAGTTCTGTCCTGGATGAATGTTGTCATAGCAATGGATAATAGTTTAATGGATATTGGCCATAGAGCTTGTCACATGAGATAAAGTTATGGCCATTGTTTATATCGGACCAAATGATCAACGGTGGATAACAACCATTTCAACACATTAGTAAAAAAAAGTCATATTGTACAGTACAGGCTGCCTCGATTGACCAATTAGCATAGAATAACGATCCATGACATGTGGTTGCTTAATACAGAACAAAAGTAATGCAGAAAGCAGCTTTCTGCATTACTTTTGTTCTGTATTAAGCAGGGAAATAGCTTGTTTAAATAATATGAATATATTTTCATATTTCATGGGGATATATAAACCCATGTTTGACTGTAACTATAAAGTTGATGTTGTTTGATTGGTCAATGATCATTCATGGGTTTGTGATAGCTTTTCTGACAAGCTGCCTATATAGTTTGTAATCCATCATTCACATGTCACGTCCATTTCTGTACTGTGTACTGTCCAGTACTAAAATGGCCATTGACATAGGGTAGGGGTCAGTTGGTCGACCCCTCCACTCTTCTATGTAGACCTTGATTAAAAGGTGTGCACACTTTCTTTGATTTGATGGGCTGATCACCCGGAGCCAGTCTCAGATTTCAATTAACCCTTAGCCTGCCACGCACAACTATAGCTCCATATGCAAACAGCTTGGATCCGGATGAGACGCCGAGTAACTCGGCGTCTCATCCGGATCCAAGCTGTTTGACACTCGGACAACATTTTCAGCAATTTTGAGCAACTTTGAAGCACTTTGAAACTTGAAGCAGACGAGAAATATAGCAGACGACAATTTATTTGGCGGGCTAAGGGTTAACCTTTTTCCGGGTGGTTTGCAATGTTGCCTGGTATATGATTATAAACAGTTTGGATCTTGATCAGAGGCTTAGTAACTCATTGTATGTTCAGGATTCAATCTGTTTGACATTCATTTGCAGGTTTCTTTTAGCTAAAACATATATAACATTAAAATGTTTTTTAAGAAAATGATAATAGCAAAAGATAATAATTATATGGCAGGCGTAAGGTTTAACCTGTAGAATGGAAAATCCTATTCTTTGGTGTCCCACTGCATGCACCTTCCCCAATAATTACCCTTTAACCTGCTGGATAACTCCAATATAACATTTTCAATGAAATTATGATGTTGCAAGAAAATCTTACAGATAATTAATCAATTCATAATTGTTATATAGCTTAATCTTATTTTAAAGTTGTTGTCAAGTACCTGTTGTCAGATCCGGATCCAAACTTGTTGATTGTGTGTTTAATGTTAATTGGCTGTCAGCTGATGTAAGGTGAAAAAGGGTTCTGTCATTGATTTGGGCTCTGTGGTTTGAATGATTTGTCATTGGAGATTTTAATTGTGTATGAAGAGACCCCTGATGAATCTTGATCGATTCACTGGACTGAATTAAATTGCTATAAAAATCATCTGACCCATTCAAATTGGCTATTGTGCATGCAGGGTCGGCAGGTACCCTCACCTTTCCTGCCCTCTGATTGGCTGGTTTGAATATCTGCACACCTTGTTAACTTTATTTAGAGCTCTTGTTTGAATGGATTTGTATTCGTTAACTCTTTGAATGCTAAATATTATTGTCTGGCAGCCTGTCCTATACAACAAGTGCTACTGTTCTAAAATCAGAATTTTCTAAAAATATTCATTTCATTTTAAACACACAGCCAGGGTCTGAAGCTGACTGGATCCTGAAAAGAGGCCAAGTTACTCGGCATCTCATCAAGAACCAAACTGCACAGATTTTTCCATTTGCATACAAAGGGTTAAGAAAATGTTCAGTTCAATTTGACAGTCAGCAAAGATCTTCACGAGTGTCAATATGAGTCTCTTTACATGTATTAAAAAAATGTTTTTTACTAAAAATGAATAAACATGTCACCAAGCTTTTCATAGTTTTTCAAATATTCCATACCAATTTTCATTATGTTTGATTTCGGGTGGATTTGATAAGTAAACTAAGTGGTAGGTATTTTGATCCACGCTGATCCTGTCCGATAGTGAGACAGCTAATTGATTTTCCATTGTGCACAGATCAGCAAAGAAATTTGTTTATTTCAAAGAAAGAGATGAGTTCAAAATTCAATTATGTATCCGGCATTGTGTGTAATTGGTCTCAAAGTACTTACTGACCAGACCAATTTCACCATCAAACCTCTCTCAAGGGTCTCTCCAACTAAGTCCCATATTGTCAGTATTTAAGATAGGTTGCAACTTAATGTAGGGCAACAGTAATGCAGAAAGCTCCTTTAGGAGCTTTCTACATTACTCTTGTCCTACATTAAGCAAACACCTGCTTTTAAAAAGTCCTCATTCATCGTTCTTTAAATTACTGGTTGGTCTGTCAAGAGAATTCATGGCACATAATCAATTACAATGTTTTGTACTTAAATTTTGTATTACATAATGAAAAGTGTTATCAACTTTCAAATTTGTCAGAAAATTATGGCATTGATATAATGTTTTTGAGAAGTTTTTATTAGAAAATCTTGATAATGACAATGCCCTGATGAGATTGTCTCAGTCAAAGTCTTGTGTAGTTTAGATCATGCTGATTTGAGATTTCACAATTTTGATGACAGTTCAGTTTTAACAAGAAATTCCTAACCTGACGTGTCTGTCTCTTTATAAGAGACAACAAGATAATAATTTTGTTAACCCTTACTATGCAAATATTTTTAATTGAATTTTTAATATTATAAAAAATGACAACTTCTTTGTTGATTTCTGAGGGAGCTGCATGCACAAATAGTATTTATAAGTATGGCAAACAATGCAGACCCAGATCAAAGGGCTCCTAAATGAGCCATCTGATCTGGGTCTACACTGTTTGCAAAGTATGTACATATACTTTGTTCTGATGTTGAAAAGTTTAATAGACCTGTCAATTCTTTACTTAACCCTCATTAAGGTGAACTTTTATTCAAACAAATTCTTGCTATAATTAAATTCAATTCACATTATGATCTTGACAGAGTTAAACAATTATTTTGTCAAGGAATTTAATATCTGAATCAGCCATAAACACATTGTTAAAGGATCTAGATCCAAACTTTTAGCACCATGTGGATTGAGCTTCGGTTAGGGGACTTGCATTAAGTTTATGATGAATAGTTGACTGTATGACCCACGTGATGAATTATGCATTAGATTTTATGTGACAGTTTTGGCTATTGTAATATAACATAATATTACTGATTACTTTATTGCTATACAATGGCTGTAAAATGCTTCAGTGCAGAATAAGGACAAGCCATGTATTTATTGTCTTCTTGTCAGTCGATTTGACTACATAATTATGCTTTGAAAATTTGGACGGTTTAACCCATTACCCCATAGCCTGTTTCCAGTTTTTGAGACAGGTGACCTCTTAAAGCAGTTTGAAAGTAAAGCAGAATGTGCCTTAAGAGCCTGTTCCAGTTTTTGAGACAAATAACCACTTAAAGCAGTTTGAAAGTAAAGCAAAATGTGCCTTAAGGCACATTCTGCTTTACTTTCAGCCTGCTTTAAGCTACCATTTGCTATGATATTAGAATATGTATGTTCATGACTTATAAAATAGGAACTAAATTTTATTCCGTGGATGAATAATTTAAAAGGATATAATATATTAATGCATAATTACGGTGTAATTGGTTAAAGCATTTCATCTTTCTTAATAATCATTGCTCTGCAGATAAAATAACTATCTCAAATATTAAATTTCTTGAGGCAATATAAAATCCCATGTTATTACTTACCTAAGAATCGTCTCTTCGAGGCCATTCTAATGAGTGGCCACAACATAGGGTTTTGTTAAAACACAATGGGAAAGTCATGAAGATCTTCAAATTTACAGACAACCTTAGATCCCTGACAATAGTTAAGATATCATGCGGCTTTGAAAACTCGACACTTTGGTGAATAACTTAGGAAAATGCTATAAACAATTTTAAGAATTAATTATAATGTTTAGTAGTCTTTTATAAGGCATACCAACTTTAAACGTGGAAGTGATTTAGACCCCAGTAGGTGTTGAAAGCCAAAGTTTAAGCCAGTGCATATGTTAATTTGTATGTTCCTTGTTATAACCGTGTTTGTCCATGCAAGAGAGCTTCTTTGTAGTGGAATATCAGATTTCAATGTAAAAAATGGTATTACAGACTTTGTTCATGTTTTAGCCACGTTAAGTTTTATAATGTGTAATATTAAACTGATGAACACGTGTTTCTCCCCCAGTGTGTGCTACTCGGGTCCTTGGTCTGACCAGGCCGTGCGCGGAAAGTTTGGTGACAAATGTTTTGTGTCAAACCTCTTACTGCACTGGCACGGAAAGTGCAAGCGTTACACCATGTATGACATATTGTCAGGTTGTCGGTAGCAGTTTATTCACACAAGTCTTACCATCCTGGCCTGTCAATGTATGTAACTAGAGTATGACCTGTCTATAGTTATATTGTCAGAGTGTCAAACAGTTTGGATCCTGATGAGATGCCGCATTATGCAGCGTCTCGTCTGGATCCAAACTATTTGCAAAGGTAATCACTGTAGGATATATCCGCCACTAGCATGCACAGAGTTAAGGCACATTCTGCTTTACTTTCAACCTTCTTTAAGTGGTCACCTGTCTTTTAAAACTAGAAACATGCAGCAGCAGGTTATGGGGTTATGGGTTAATGTTGAACCAAAGAAATGCAGAAAACTGCATTTTACTTTCAGCCAGTAATTAGCTGCTAATTTCATACTGCATTTCATCTGCTTAATAACACTCAAAATAAGCCTATACACAGAGTATACAGTCATGTTGTCTAAACAAATCAGAAAAGTTTCAAAGAAATTCAAGATTGATGAGATAAAAGTTTAGTTGGATGGCTTGCTATCATTCTTCTGGCGTCACGATTCAGAATAAATCTCTAAATTAACTTAATGTTATACTTTGCTAGCCATTTAGAGCAGATTCAACTATCATAATTATGCATGTATCTGATTTTAAGGGTTTTCAGGAAGATATTTTGTTTACAAAAGAAGACGGAACTTCTTATCTGGCCTGCTTTAGTAGAAGCTGAAATGCATATTACTCTTGAGTAATGGTTATGTGTCAGCATTTTTTTGTTAGGTTTGTTGAAAAGAATGAGCTTATAGGTTTACTGTTTAGTCGGCTACTGCATTAAATTGTCTTGCAGGGGCTGACACAGTTTCAGACAAAGGGTTTATATGCTCATGCATGAAGATTAAGAAAGGAAAGGTAGACAGATTCTTATCAGTCAAAACACAAAATACGGGTGACTTGCTCAATGCATAGTGAGCTTATTAAATTTAGAGCAAAGATAGATTAGTATGTCCATTCAAATACAGTATTTCTGCATTACATTTCTCCTGCATTAAGCAGTACCTAATTAACTTTTCTTTCACAATAACTGTCATGCTGATCTTTATTGAATGGTTGCTGAACACTTAGGTCTTACTGTATGCCAGTTGTCCACCCCCTTAGTTCAATGATCCTTCCATTCATAAGTTAGGGGTTATGTTTGCTCCTGACGATCATATGGTGCACAGACGCTTATTGTGTAGAGTATACAAGAATTACAGAAAAAGCAAACAAGCTTCCACAATACACGGAATGATTTTCTATTTAAAGGAGGACTATGCACACAGTCCCCGAAATTCTTCACTGAATACTGTAACAGAGCCTGTGGTAATTTGAGGAGCGGAATAAGTAAACACCGTTTTGTCCGATTTCTTTTCACAAATTTGTGGGAATTGGTACTTTTTAAGAAGTAGGGTTAAATCAAGCTGGACGCCTTTGACACAAGCGTTGAGGGCTTATGTTTGCTTTCTTATGCCAACATACCCGTTTTTTTCACTCGATTTGAAATCTTTTATTCAAGAACACTGAGGTATATGGCGATCCCCGTGTTTTGAGAGGATTACAAAGTATTAAGGGGATAATGAGAATAGTCTACAGACAGTAAAACCTCCCTTAAGTGACTGAACGATAAGGAATAATGTTCCTATAAAGGCAGATGGTTGCTTAATTCAGGATAAAAGTAATGCAGAAAGCTCCTGTAGGAGCTTTCTGCATTAATTTTGTCCTGCATTAAGCAACCACGTAGCTGTCTTAATGCCAGACAGTGAGTAATATTTGCAGCTGTTGAAAAGAGGTTAAAATTGTTTATAGATCCTTTAAAATATTAAAGACATATTTTGGATATTTAGGGTCCTGGCCCCTTGCAGATTGTATGATGCAAGTCCCATAATTATTATAACTGTATAGAAATATAGTTTGGATTTTCACTCTGTGTTGATCCTGATCATAGTATAACTAGGTTGCTCTAGACATAATTTAGATAAGAATTGTGAAATACATTGTAATCAATAATCTTAAGGATCAGGTGAAATTAAGGGATATACCGGTAGTGAAAGTGACAAAGGAAAACGAGAAAGTGTTAAAGATATATCCGTCCATGCTGAAAATTTTAACATGTATGGTATTAATTTTCTCGTATGTCATAGATTATGAAATCTAAAGCCGTGATCAACCTTCAAAAGCAGCCAAAAAGGTCAATGTAAGGCGTGAAAAATCATGATAAGAATTGGCTTTCAATGAAACGTTTTTCATGATATAGAGAGAATAGATATATCTATTTTTGTCACTTGATAATCATTCAATAGTAGTTAGATTTGTGTTTTTACTTTACCTTTTTGAAATGACATCATTATTTCTAGGCAGAAAGCAGGTAGTTGCAGGATAAAAGTAATCAAAGGAGCTTTCTGCATTCAGTAACTTTTGTCCAGCATTTGAAACTGCATTTGAAACTTTTAAATAGCCTCATGCCATTGTCATGTTATTGTGGTTTAAATGCAACATTTATTGCCAAGTTTTTATTGTTCCCCCCATGTTTTAACCCTTTCTGTAAACCACTGGAAATCAGCTAGTATAATCATGTATATTACTGGTATGCAAACAGTGTAGCTAGACCCTGATCAGTGTCGGCATTGTTTGTATAAGCAACCACCTGCCTTAAACATCTGATAATTAGAACAATTTAGTGGTCGCAATAGAGAGGCTTTACTGTAAAGTGCAAACAAAACTTGCAGGAAAAAGAAGAGGGGTTAAGGAACTTGCAAGAAGGCTTGAAACACCACAATCAATTGTCTTTAGTGTCTGGTCGAAGTATAATCAGTTAGGCAATGACATAAAAAACTGGGATTTGATGTTTCACAGACACATACTCTCTCACCATAAATTTGGGAATTCTACTAATCTGTACAACATCAGACAAGATAAAGTAGCATTTTACCGATGCAGCAGAGCCGCTTTTACCCTGTGGGGGTAATGACTAATGTACTTAATTGGCAATAGAATACAAGACTGAAAAGAGAAAGATACAATATTGTTCTTCAGATTCAATTGGTGACATTGCGGTGCAGACAAATTGCAGAACTCCAAATTAGATTACTAAAATTTTATACTCTTTCTTATAATCTCGACCAAACTATATGTTGTGACTACTCATTAGAATTGTCTCTTCGAGACGATTCTAATGAGAAGTCACAACATATGGTTTAATAAAGAAATAAGTATTTTACTATTTTACATACTCCCAGATTATTTGGAGTTAACCCCATAGCATGTTTCTGGTTTTTAAAACAGGTGAATACTTAAAGCAGGTTGAAAGTAAAGCAGAATGCGCCTTATGGCGCATTCTGCTTTACTTTCAGCCTGCTTTAAGCTACCATTTTCTAGAATATATAAATAAGTTCTAATGAAATATACTCATAACTGAATAAATTGGAACTACATGTATTTTCTTGAGTGGAGGAATAAATTACAGGCGTAAAAAGGGGTATTTATGGGGTAATGCGTTAAAACATACAATATTATTCAGTTGAAGTAGAAGTATTGTGATGCAGCTGTGTAGAGAAAAAAGATGCAGACATGTAGAACGTTTTCTCCCAAACTACTTATCATCATTGTTGTTTTATTATCGGGCTAAATGCACTGTCAATTTTGGTTGTGGCATTATGTTCAAAGATCTGCTATCTCACCTCCTTGTAAATCATGAATGAAGCGCCCATGAATAATTTATTCCTGTTAAATAGATCTTCTTTTGATTCTATCTCGTATTGGCCGCCCAATTACCTGATTGATTTTATAGGCCTCAGAATACTGCCTGTATAATATATACACAGTTATAAAAAAACAATTCAATCCACTCATTAGAACTTTTTATTATAAAACCAGTCTCGGGCAATGGTTTAGTCCATGACATTTAAATTACTTGAAGCAATTAATTTGTCTTGAGCAGTGAAATTTATATTGCCAAAGTATATAGCGGTGATCTGATAATGTACAGTACAACCTCTCTATTGGAACCACTAAAAAGATTAGCTAATTGATTATATAAAAGACAGGTGACAGCTTAAAGCATGGTAACAGTAAAACAGAAAGCTCCTAAAGGAGCTTTCTGTTTTACTGTCACCTTGCTTTAATTAAGCAGTCACCTGTCATAATTGCTTAATTAACACAATCTTGTGGTTGTTAAAGAGAGGTTTTACTGTAGTATGATTTACTGTAGGTAGGTAAATGTATCAAACACTAGTTATCACTGGCAGTCTATAGGTAATCTAACAAACTAAATACTTCAGCAGGTATATATCATCCAGCCTGTAATTTACGGGGGTTGATTTAAGGTTGGATTTTTACAAAACATAAACCTTTGAATATCTCGAATGCTCATTCAGCCATCTTCATGTTTAAGCGGTCACCTTTCAGGCTTTAAGGAAAGTTTCATATACATGTAGCTGTTTTTCTTGGACAGAGTTAACTATGATGAATGTTTTAAGACACAAAACAATTGTTTGTTGAGGGAGGATTTAATAAGCAATAGTTCAGCAATGCAGACCCAGAATAGACACTGCAGATGCTGCACATTGTATGAGTCTTCACTGTTTGCTGAAATGATAATGATAAGATATTTAGCTGTATAAATTTCCCCTGAAATCAATAGTGAACCATACCAATTCTATAAGCATGATGGAAGCAATTATTGAAAACTTTCCAGTGTTAAATGGCTTGAGCATGGAAAAAGTATGCTAATGCGATGGATGATAGATAGTTACATGGGTAGACTATGGCATACAGGTGATAAACCCATCTGCTGTATTGATCAAATATTATTTCTTAAATCAATGATTCATTACAATGCTTAGAATGGTGGTAATTAAATAAGTACTTTGCATTCCTAACCCCTAGCATGCTTAATTGGCTAATAAAAATGTTGTTTCCAAAATCTTTTATATAAATCAAATTTATTCAGTTCTATATTATTTTAATTGAAAAAATATCAATTTGAGTGTCAAACAGTTTGGATCCTGATCAGACGCCGAGTTACTCGGTGTCTAATCTGGATCCAAACTGTTTGCAAATATGAGAGAATTATTGATAGCATAACGAGGGTTGAGATCTGAATAGAGAGACAATGAGAGATAGTCATTTTGGGAGATGTCTGGTTGCCATGGTTTATTCATATTAACTAATAAACAAGTAAATTGGTCACATTGGCAGAAGTTTCCAAGTGAAAGCACTTGGCAAATTAATGAAGGAGCTTGTCTGTAAGTGGTCAAATCAATCAACAGAACAGCTGTAAGAGCCTGCCTTAAGAGGTGACCTGTGTATACAATGAATGATCCCGTTGTACTCAATGTTGGAAGGGTTCATTGCCATTCATATGGATGTTATTCATTATAAGTTTTGAAGGCAATTCTATTATTGGTACATGTATACAGTTCATAACTTCATATAAATGCAAAGTATTGAAAAATGATATTGTTATGACTTAATTACAAAGATGGCATATATGTTTGATATTTAAGGAAAGTTTTTGCTTAAAGCAAGGAGCTTTCTGCTTTACCTTTATCCTGATTTAAGCTCTCACCAGAATCTAACAACTATATATTAGTGGAATATCAATGATATTTTTTTTCATTAGTCATCAGATAGCAGGCTTCGTTTTACTGTTCCATTCCAAATAATTAATGGTGCAATCTTTTGACCAATAAGGTCCTGTGGGTTCTATGGTGTCTCGCCCAGGTCTTCACTGATTGCCCATGCCCCTTTTATAAGAAGACACTTGGCATAAATGATTGAATTATTATGGTTTGCTTGAGGATTCACTTTTCAATGATCAAATTTAGATGAAGATTGCTTTTGAATCGCAGATGCTTGCTGCATTAGCTCTAATATGTTGATTCAATTACCGCAACTGAACTTTGTAAAGCAACCACCCAAAATATGACAACGTTTGTAGTCTTTAGGACATCAATGACTGCTTATTGCAGGACAAAGGTAATGCAGAAAGCTCCTAACAGGAGCTTTCTGCATTACTTTTGTCCTGCAATAAGTTAACTTGTCTTTAAAGATCACCATGTTTCCTTATTCAATGGTTGCCTTATACAGGTTTGACAGTATGTTGATGGAATTACTGCAAATGAACATCCCTGAGAGCTGAAGTTGCAGGCATTTTAGTGGCACCAGAATGAACTCAGCCATGTCTAATATAGAAACTTTCAGTTACCTTCTCAACCTGCAATCTGTTGGTGACATTAAAATTAATTTAAAGTGAAAGAACATTGATTTTAAAGAAGTGTCAAACAGTTTGAATCCTGATCTGCCAGACACAGAAACTGTGTGGATTCAGATTTAACCATGAGTGACTCTGTGACAGAGTCACTCATGGTTAAATCTGAATCAACAATGTTTTGCAAATGTCAGTCAAGATTAAAATAACTTGGCAGGATAAGGGTTAAGCATTGGAATTTGATTGAGATGCAACGACTGATTTCATATAAAGTTTAATGCACATAACAATAATCCCTTATAGCAGTAAGCCCCTGTTTTACAATACCCTCTGGGGTTGAGCACATGCCCGGGTGTTGTGGGGTCACTCGTCTATCAGCGGGGCTATGTAATCACGGGTGTTTGCCAATTTATTTAATGGAGGAAATCATATTAATAACACTGTTGATGCTGAGATTGATTAGATGATATCAAATGGGCCATTGTCAAAGGCCAGCGAGCCAAAAAGGCAATCAGGCTTAGCTTTTCCCTTTGTACAGTCTATGTTGTGTTAAGCAACTATACTGGTTTAAACTGTACGGTGATCTTTCACAAAGGATATACGGCTTAATGCAGGATAAAAGTAATGCAGAAAGCTCCTACAGGAGCTTTCTGCATTACTTTTGTCCTGCATTAAGATGCAACATGTATAATATTATCCAGCTTATATTATATTCTTTATCCACTTTATAAAAGATTGATTGACTGTATAATTGAAGTTACACAGTGATCATACAAATCAAACTCTTAAGTACCCTCAGTCAGATATGTGTTTCAGTGAATTCAATGAATAAGCAGGGCTCCCATGAGATTACATGGAGTAAACCGAACAAATGCAACATTTTCTCACTTTTTAGCACCAAATCCTATGGTGTGACTACTCATTAGAATCGTCTCTTCGAGACGATTCAAATGAGTAGTGACACCATAGGGTTTAATGCAGAAATAAAAAAAAAGTTTTTTGAAGTACTCGATCCCCTTATCTGGAATCCTGAATAAGCTTATAGGTCTCTCTCTGAAAGGCAGATGGCCACTTTAATACTAGCAAAAAAGTAATGCATGCAGCAATCTCATTTTATTGCATTAAGCTGATGTCATTTATAGACTAAATAATTCACCTAATTTTGAATACAGTCACGGTTGCTTAACATTGGTTTGGCTGCAGATTATTACATAAATTACCAAGCAATTCAGACTCTAGAAAGCTTAATGTCATCATACAGTATATGCCTGTATACTGTAATACTGTTTTGTACATGGATATAATTATGATCTATAATGGAAAAAACAGTGTTGGTTAATTTGATACTGATAACAATTTCAGCCATCCATAGGAACTTAGGGTGTCAATTCCTATCTATATGATTGTGCCAGATCAAGTAGATACCAGAAAATAGAAGTCATAAATACCAAGATAGGACAGTAGAATTCATTTGATGTATAAGTTTGTTTTGCAAACATTACTATCAAGCCGTATATAATGTGTATTTATCAACTTGGTATATCACTTCAGTGGGCTGACTGAAGGAACTCGTTACACAAATTGAGATAGTCAATAGGAAATCATTGAAAGCAAACATGACTGATTTCAATTCATCTACCTCAATCATGGCAGATAAGAGGGGGTAACCAGAACAAATCCAACATTTTGTCACTTATTTCAGCACCAAATCCTATGGTGTTACTACTCATTAGAATCGTCTCTCCGAGACGATTCTAATGAGTAGTGACACCATAGGGTTTAATGCAGAACTAAAGATTTTAGTTTTTGAAATACAGTACTCCCCTTATTTGGAGCGCTGTCATTTGTCTCCTAGATTGGAAACTTTTTAGTTTGTTGACTAACGTGGATCCTGAGATAAGAGCAGTATGTTAGATAATAGAATCACCATACCTTGTTGTGACCACTCATTAGAACCATGTGTTTGAGACAATTCCAATGAGCAGTCACAATAGAAAAAAATATTGAAGCATTTGAAGAACATGACATTGTACTCTCCTAATATGAATCTTCATATAAACCAAAGCTGTAAATCAAGAGGTGTGGCATCAGATCTGGATCCATACTGCATTAAATCCCTGTAAACTGTGTTCCCCTTTGGGCTGATATGGCATACAGGCAAAATCTGTCCCAATATTGTCTTGAATTTGCTTGTGTGGTCAAGCTTGGGCTCTTTCCGCTTCCCTTGTGAAACCAATTTTTGTCCTCGTATTTAATTAAGGATGCATAGGAAATAGGATTACTTAGGTTGATGAGGTTTTGTAGCTTCAGTTGTCACAGGTCCCTTGTCTAACATACCCAGCGGACACAACCAATAACATTAATTAATGAACTTAACAAATCTGCTATATACTGTCTACTAGGAAATGTTAGTTACTTCAGTCAAACCCTTGTAAAGCCAGAGCTCCAGAAAAGGAGCGGGATATTTCAAAAACTAAAATCTTTATTTCTGCATTACACCCTATGGTGTTACTACTCATTAGAATCGTCTCGAAGAGACGATTCTAATGAGTAGTAACACCATAGGATTTGGTGCTGAAATGAGTGAGATGATATTGTATTTGTTCAGATTACTGCTAATTCTTTACCTGGAGCCTTGGACTAAAGCACTAATAAGCTTGCAGATTCTGAAGATAGTTGAATGCTTATATAGTGCAGGTCAAACGTAATGCAGAAAGCTCCTTCTGAAGCTTTCAGCATTACAGTTGTCCTTCATTAAGCAGCCATATCTTGACCCTATGGTGTCATCTTCTTTAGTTCGACCATTTGAGACAGGTTTGATAGTATATATATACAATGGTATAAAATGGAATTTACTACTATTTCTGTGACATGATCCTATTTGACATATACACTGTTTGACAACATCTAGTATAGGGGAACTAAGGCAGAATCACAAAACCTCTTGTTTATATGGATGATATACAAAGTTTCAGACATGTTTCAAATATACCATTATTTATAAACAAATTCCATTGTTTGGCAGGCCCTGTGTTTGAGGTATATTTTGATCAAGCAAAGCAAGGATTGTAGTAACTGTAAACAATGTAAAAGATTGTTTGAATTAAATGTTCTCTCTGCCAAAGTTGTTGCATTGGAAAGAATTGATATTTCGTCTAAGAATACTGCACAAAAACAGTTCTCTTGTTGTCAATATTTCCCAGATATTGGACCTTAAGTAACAGTGTTACTGACTTGTGCACACTCAATATTATGGACAATAGCAAGGGTTTTTGAGTTTTATATAGCACAAATAACAGATCATCCAAAAGGCCCTTCTTTCCAGTCCTTATATAAGCTAAAGTTGAAACAGCAATTTGCTGTTTCAACTTTAGCTATTACGTATATTACTGAAGCTGCAATACAAGTTGTAATATTGACAGATCAGTCACATAATGACATTGACCAAACAAGCAGACTAAGCTGTATGAGCAGTATGAGTGGTGTTCTGACATGGTTTAGTGCTGTTCTGACATTGGTTCGTGCTGTTTGGTGGGGGAAGCTCTCTACAGACTGACAGTTGCAGGAAGATGCTAATGTTGCCTGACCGGGGAAGCTGCGGTGATTTACAGCCAATTTGAGTTCTGATTGCCCTGGCTTTGCTCCACAATGTTCACTGATTTCATTAGCAGATAGACCCGTGTTTCAGTGGTCATGCATACATTCCCAATGACAGTCCGAGCTGATGGCCATGTGGGTTTTTTCGCTGATGGATTGAGTCCGGTTCATTTTGTTTCCACAGTGTGTGTGCATTGATATGGAATAATGGTTATGTGACCCTTGGCTCGGGCCACTTAATCTTGGTAGCTGCGATTGATCTGATTTAATCCTTTGACCAAAGGGGTGGAAATATGCCAGCTTGAAAATATAGTGTACATGTTTGAAAAAAAAAAGATTTATACCATTTTGGATAGAATTATTGGTCACTGTTATAACAATTGTATAGTAAATTTATTCATCCAAACATTCTTGGGAAAGATCCTCAGCTATTGATTAGCCCATTACCCCATATTAAATTCACCTTTTTACGTCTTTAATTTATCCCTTCACTGTAGAAAATAGTTCCAATTTATACAGTTATGAATATTATGATAAAAAATACTTGCTATATACAAATGTACCAGCAGATGGAAGCTTTAAGGCGCATTCTGCTTTACTTTCAACCTGATTTAAGTAGTCACCTATTTTCAAAATGAGAAACAGGCTATGGGGTAATGGGATAGATTAGAAATTAATTAAGGTTTATGAATTATGTCTAAGTTGCAAGATGAGGGAATAAAGAAATTCAAACATTATGCTGAGGTCGAGCAACACCATGGAGTCCTGATGGCTACTTAATATTGACATCTTTGAATGGTTTAGTTTTGCATAATCTAGGAAATATGCAACATTGAGGTAATTGGTTGCAATTATCAATTGATTTTCTCCGGTAATATATGGCAACAAGTGGATAAATTGTGCTTAGAAGTATTTAGCTGCTCCTACAGTTAATAGATCCATATATCCCTAGAAACATGTGTGTTTGCATCAAACTGATGGTCGTCTTTGCAACAGCATTCAATCCTTCCTTTATTGAGGTACCATTCATTGTAGAACAAATGGGCAGTCTTTTAAACAGATGGCATCTAAAAATAGAACAAAAGTACCTGTAATACAGAAAGCTCCATTTGAAGCTTTCTGCATTACTTTTGTCCTGCATTAAATATCCTGCAGTTACTGTCTTGAGATGTTTAAGTATTCTCCAATTTGAATTGGAACATGTACTGTTGTGTACCAAAAAATTGTATTCATATAATTATACAATTCCAATTCTATCAGGATTTTCACTCTTTGCTATTTTCATGATGAAGTTTGATGGAAATCAATAACTCTGTATACATGTGCTAGTTAAAGATTAGAACTTAAGCTGATGAATAGAGAATGTTGGGAAGTATTGCTGCAATTCTGAGTCTTTTCCTCATCCAATTAGAAGTCCATTTACTTGTCACTTGTGAGAGAAACAGGTCGGCCTTTTAGTTCCTCGGAGAATGCCAACTTGCACTTGCTGTTAATCAATTATTAGTGGTGAGAGGTCACAGTAAAACATATATTAAACAACCCTTCAAAAAGTAGCATAAAACTCTTTAAGACATGTTGCAGCTTAATGCAGAACATAAGTAATGCAGAAAGCTCCCAAAGGGAGCTTTCTGCATTACTTTCGTCCTGCATTAAGAATGTTTGTCAGTAATTATATATTCGATATTTTCGTAGAGTACTCGGTGAACTCTGGCTTGATTGTTACGAGGGCTGTCGTACAGGTGTTCACAGAGCCTGCGATCAATAGAGTGCCACCTATATACACTGTTTTTATTCATAGAAAAGCTCTCCTCTAGTCAACAGCTGGTTTCGTACAAACATTGGAGGTGTTGGACTAGTAGTAGTAATACACTAGCATATATCACAATAGCTTAGGCGCAGATGGTAAGCTCTGACGCCATGAAAAACCTTACATGACCTTTAGCCTAGTTTTCAACAATGAATGCATGTGCAGGTAATCTGTATGAAATAATCCTGATGACCCGATCAATGACCTGTTAATGCCTAGATGGCGCCACCGAAGTTCATTGGCAAACATTTAAGACTAAGATGAGGTGCTGCAAACATGACGTCTTGTCAGAGTCTGCATGGTTTGTTGTAATTTCAGTGGTTTAGAATGATAAGGCATTTTTGATATAGAGGCTTTTATATTTCCTGCCGACTCAGGTTTGGCTTATTTGTAATGAAGCGCAGAAATTCTGAACCATTATTTTACTTTCTTTAAGCTTAAAGAATTGTTTATTTCAAAGTAATAGAACCTAAGTCAATCCAGTGATTTATCCTTGTGAATAATCACGGAGAGAGTTTAGCTTGACAGCAAACTCTATATAGTATCTCCCTATTATTGACAATCAAAATAATGTACATTGCAAGCATCCATAAAATTATCAAGCCAATAGTCTGAATAGATGGAGGACAAATTTATGTTCTGGCAGCATAATGCTCTATAAAGGTTGAGAACCCCTAATGAGATCGGACCAAAATCGGTTCTCTACGTACAGCGATTGGCCATTCTCATCAAATGCCGACCTGTTCCGAACCATGCTTGAGCATAGTTCGGAACAGGCTGGCAGTTGACAAGAATGCTGAGCGCTCCTCAAAGAATTGCAATATTGACAGACATTGGCCCGATCTCATTAGGAGTCCTCACCCTTAATTTCTCTTCATAGAAAAAGAGATGATTGTAATGAGTAGTCACATCATTGGGTTTGGTGGAGACATAAGGATTTTAGTGAAAACACTCCCTGTATTTGAAGCCCTGTTATGTTGAAAGCTTTCTTTTAATTTGTGTTATTCGTGCTACTTAAAACTTCAGTGGCAGAAACGTTTGACTTGAGGCAGGCGCGGTATTAGTGCCATCCAGTCCAATAATCTCAGGAACGAGTCTGTTACAATCATGCTCCGAGAGAAAATTTCAAGTGTTTTCAAGTATGCAATTGAATCATCATTTCTCAAAATGCCATAACTGAATTCTTTTTGAAGATTAAACTGTCAAAAAGGGCCGCTTTATGAGCGTTAGGGATGAAATTTATGCAAGAATACGGTGCTTCCGAAAGCAGTAGTTTCTGCATCAAACTGATATCAATCAAACGTTGCATTATTAGAAGACTAAATAGCAAAGACCTCCAGCCTCGTACCCCGGGCCTTGTCAGGCAAGCCAGCTAAAGATTTATGTACATGCAGGCTGAAGTTTTAGAGGCGTTTTCAGTTAAAACATTTTCTGTTTTAATAGAAGCTGGTTCCAATTTTTAAGAGTGAACATTTATAGATGGATGGACAGTCCACAAGATGGGTTGTTGTTAAATGCAGGACAAAATACTGAAGAAATCAGGCTGTTGCCTAATGCAAGACAGATGTAATACAGAAAGCTCCCTTTGGGAGCTTTCTGTATTACTTTTGTCTTGCATTAGGCAGCCACTGGTAATTTTAGAGCTTGATTTAATATATTTTTTATTGAATATTGATTCTATACAAGCTGTTTTGTTGTGAGGTTCTCAGTTTGAAAGATGTTGTTGTCTTATCAGTTACTCATAAGTAATGCCCTTACATTCTCATTTGATCATTCCATTCAATGTTTGCAAGAATTCAGTATCTACCAATTAGAGCTTATATATATGATCTATTTGTCTAATAGCGATTTATTACATAATTATAGCAATGGTAACTGATATTGTGGCATCTCATCTGGGTCTGTCTTGACTGTCAATGTCAATTTCTGGTGAAGCAAACTTTTAAAGCTTAGGCATTCCTGGATTAGGGACCATAAATCTCTGACCATGTCAAACGCATGCGGTGTCGATGTTAAGCTGATCATTTTCTTCATGTCAGCTCAAATCCTTAAGGATTAGGCAAGAAACCAGAGTTTCAATTTAAAGAGAATACCAGTAGGATTGTTAAGAAGATGACAAACCTTCATAATTAGTCCGAGGGTATTTTTTAACCACTATTGTATTGGCTGTCTCCTTCTGTCTTCTTGTAACCATAATATTCCCAATGAAACCGTAACAGTATTGTATCTCTTAAATGATTCCTAAAATAGTATTCATTATCACTGCTTTTGAGACAGGTGGAAGATTTTTAATGCAGGACAAAAGTAATGCAAAAGCTCCCTGAAAGGGAGCTTTTGCATTACTTTCGTCCTGCATTAAACAATCACCTGCCTTTTATAAAGTTCAAAATTGTCATTAATTGTGGGTCTCTGAATAGAGGTTGCTCTGTCTTCACTATTCCCAAGGAAACTATTGAATGAAGCTGACATTGTCAGACACAGTTTTGTCAGCGTTCAGTAATTTGTCACCATGGACAAGACAAGGTGTTGGGTTTCGCTGTATGTGCATTTAGTATGCATGACGGGGCCTGTCCTATTGTTTTCCGTGGGGACACTTGCACTAGCCCACTCCAGATGGTACTCATTATAGAGACAAGTGCTTCTCATTTAAAACTGACCACCCTTACCACATTGTCTTAACCCTTTCTAGGATGGGAACCAGTAGTTTTGTAATATTTGCAAACAGTGTAGACCATAATCAGAGCCTCTGATTAGGGTCTTCACTGTTTGTAACACTATTAAATAATATGCAATCTAACCACTTGAGATTCAAAGTGAACAGGACATTAATAAATTACAATTGAGCATTGTAAGGGATAGACAAGTGGTTGGCCTGGGCAACTTGAAGAGCTTTAAATTTTACATAACAGACTATGCAATATGTAACTCTTTTAAATGTCTTACATGCAAGGAATTTTGTTTTGAGCAGCAAGCAGTGTACACCCTGATTAGGAACAACATAGAATTCTATAAGTTCATAACATTTGGTACATACTGTTTGCATGTGGTTTAAGTCTAAATCCATCATTTGTATGGTAAGGGCAGATGGTTAGAATCATTATGAGAACTGATGGAATATGATTAGTTTGGGTCTCTATGGTGAAATTATGAATTTTGTCCAAATCTTCTTTCACACAAGCAGTTTAGATGGATTTGTATGATATTGGGGAAAGGCATGTTTCCATGAAACAAAGTTATAATTGATTGTGGTCATTCATCTCATCACGGGAAAGGAGGATTAAGTATGCAATTAGTATGCTCGTCTTTAATTATGACAATTTCTGAATAATTATGGAACACATGGGCAAGCACAGTAAAGCTCCAATATTATGAATGACCAATTATTGAAGACTCATTAACGGAGTTTAAGACATGTTTTTGCTTAAAACAAGATGACAGTAAATCAGAAAGCTCCCAAAGGAGCTTTCTGCTTTACTGTCATCTTGTTTTAAGCAGGCAGCTGCTTGAAAGGCCAAAATCAAGTGGTTATAGTATTGGGACTATAATACTATACTAGCTAATATTTTCCGGATCAGAAGGAGCATCAAAATAATACCAGCATAACAGAACGGAAGATACAATCTAGAAAAATTATGAAAGTGATCAGTTCAGACAAATCAATGAAGTTTTTTTTCCGATAAACAGAGACATAAAATTAAATGTCTTTGATTTAGTCATGGTTGGTTTTGCAGAGCCAAATTTTATGATATCAAATTGTTTGAATACAACATGAAAAACTTTAAAGGCTGTCATATTGTCAGATGACAATGTTGTGGAGGGGGAGATATATAGTTTATGGATTTTGTATCGAACATGCCCACATTAATGTTAAACCCTTTGATAGATAGATTAACTGGCTCTTTGCAAAATGAGAACTACTTTTGTCATCAGTTTATTCTACATACTCTGTATTTGCAGATATATATAATTTTATAACTGAGTGACTAACAGTTTGAATCCTCATCAGATGGATATACATGTAGTGGGTGCGTCTCCTGTTACTGTTTGGCATGTTTGCAAAGGTTTATTTCACTTTCGAAATGGTTAAAGGGGATAGTATATCATTTGCATACTGTCAAATTCATATGTTAGATAAATATACAATCAGATGTTGAGATCTCTGAAGAAATATGTGGCTTTTATTATGAAAAACACAGTGTAATGCAGAAAGCTCCTTTAGGAACTGGTAACATGTACTAAAGTATTGTGTTCTGCAATTTGTTACCATCTGTCTTACTGCTATTCCATATTTTGATTGGTTGCCTGACTCGAGTTTGACTGTATCCCACTTTCTGCCTTACCTGGTGGCAAAATACATCTGAAAAAGATGAGGTAATTAGCAGTGGCTCAGTCCATCTGGTGGCTCAGGTTTTATTGTCTTTCAAGGGGAGATAATTGTGTTTTTATTGTGATTTAATTGGTATGTCAGCATCTGTCATTATTTGGCTCAAACAAGTTGCTGACAGCCCTAGCTAGCTGTATAGTAGTTTGAATGACTTTCTTCAATACCCCTTTTCAAATTTTGCATTTTTTGATATCCAGAATAGTTATTACTATTAGGATCACACGAACAAAGACTTTTAACCCATTACCCCATAGTCTATTTCCAGTATTGAAGATAGGTGTCCACTAAAGCAGGTTGAAAGTAAAGCAGAATGCGCCTCTAAAGGCGCATTCTGCTTTACTTTCAGCCTGCTTTAAGCTACCATCTGCTAGAATATAGAAAATATTTTCTATGGGTCATACTCATAACAGTGTAAATTGGAACTATTTTCTTCAGTGGAAGAACAAATTAGAGGCGTAAAAAGGCGTATTTATGGTGGAATGGGTTAAAAAGGTGGTAAAGACAGGAAGAAGTTTCAATCAAGATGAAATTAAGCAGAAAGATCTTGAATCTTTCTGCTTTACCTTTACATTGCTTTAAGGAGCAACCTGCCTTAAACATCAAATACAAGTCATTTTTGAGTGGTGTATTCTTAAAGAGTTTGTAACTTCAAGGAGGGTCCCTATGTGTTAGGTATACTGTTAGGCGGTCGATTCTGATTTCGTTGATCATATTAATTGATTTCTTTGTGGTACTAATATCCTATTGATAAGGTTAAGTACACGATTTTTTTTCAAAAGGTGGCGTGGGAGGCTATATTTAGATTTTATATTTATTGATTTGAAACGAATTTGATTCAAAATGAAGACTTTGTTATAGACCGGTGACCTGAATATTCTGTGCAAAATAACCTACAATGGATTGTATTAATTGTTAACTTTAATGGTGCAGCAAATACAGGGCTCCAGATAAGAAGGATATTTCCAAACAAGTACAACATTTTCTCGCCCATTTCAGCACCAAATCCTATGGTGTTACTACTCATTAGAATCGTCTCAAAGAGACGATTCTAATGATTAGTGACACCATAGCGTTTAATGCAGAAATAAAGATTTCAGTTTTTGAAAAACCACACTTATTTGGAGCCCTGAAATAAGTATATTTGTCATTTGCAAACTGTATATACCCAGATCAGAGGGCTCCTGTTTGCTATAATTTAAAAAAAAATTTGGACAAAATTCTCAATAGTCAATATAAACTGGTCATTATTTAAGAAAATGGGAGAGTCCATTTTGAAGGTCATTATAGAGTAACGGTTAAATTTTGGGCTGCTGTAAGGTCGCATGTCCTGACGCAATGGTGCGGTAATGGTTGAATAGAAAATGGGTCTCTCATAGAAAGTGTGTTTTGAAAAGAAAATAAAAGAGAGAAAACAGATTTAATTTGATAAATGGAATAAACCGAACAAAACTGCAAATATCCTCTGCAAATGACAGCATAAATAATATAACTGATGTACATTTTATTTGAAGATAGTTTAGTTTGACAGATAGAGTAAGATCCTAAACACATAAGGGGTCTGTTTCATAAAACTTTGTACGACAAATGTTGTCATAAGTCAGATTATAAAAGTCTCAATACTTATTTGTCGTTTTTTTGTCGTACAGAGTTTTATGAAACAGGCCCCTGGTTCATTTGAATGGAATATTGCCATGGGCAACAAGATTGTTTTCAGATCAGAAGCTAATTATCATGGAATCTATTCAGTATTTTGACTATAAATCAATGTTTAATAGTCTCTGACTAACTTATGTGTAAATATCACTAACATAGAGCTGGACAAACAATGTAGATCTAGATCAGATAAGACAAAATAAACTCAACTTACCATCAGGGCCTGCATTGTTTATTATGAATTATTGTTTAATTAGGTGTTAAAGATCCATTCAAAACAAAATCCTTGAGAACAACACGGCCTAATGCAGGAAGTTGGTAAAACAGAAAGCTCCTATAATTACCAATGTTCTGCAATAAGCAGTCACCTGATTTCAGAGATGCTCTATGTTTCCTTATTGAATGCCATGGCCTTAGATCATTATCACAAGTTTTATAGGACTATAAAACTTTTTAGCACAATTGACTCACACACTTAGAATATCCTGGCATACATAGATTAAATGCATATATAGATGTGTATAGTTAGTTCTAATTTTGTTGTTTTAACTAGAATTGGCAAAAGTCATGTTTCTTAAACATACTTCTTTGTGTAATTTCAGGCTACAGTCAGACTACAAGACATCAATGACACACCTCCAAGATTCTCCAAGAATTTCTACGAAGTAAGCGTTGATGAGGATGTAAGGGCGGACTTTGTGATCACCAGGGTGATCGTGTACGATGACGACAGTCTTGGAGGTCTCCAGCTGAACCTAAATGTTGGCAGTGACGTCAAACTGAAAATTAACCAAGATGGTGAGTACTCTAAGCAGTTAAATTAACTTTAAAATTTAAACCTTTAAAAAATTACCCCATAAATACATCTTTTAACGCCTTTAAAATTTTCCTTCTTTGAAGAAAATACATGCAGTTCCATGTGATACCGTCATAAGAAATATTTGCCATATATCCTAACAGATTTTAGCTTAAAGAAGGCTGCAAGTAAAGCAGAATGTGCCTTGAGGCACATTTTGCTTTACTTTCAACCTGCTTTAAGTGGTCACTTGTATTCAAAACTGAAACAGACTATGGGGTAACAGGTCAACGATTATTATCATTTGCAAACAGATTAGTATAGATGCACATATACCTTCAGAAACAGTCCGATCTGAATTTTGTTTACCTCTCCTCTATCTGTATACATGTATAGTAGAATTTAATTAAGTCTAGTCAATGTTTAGAGGTTTTCACCATGTATTACCAAAATTACAAACAGTGCAGACCCTGATCAGAAGGTTTCTAAAGGAACCCTCTGATATGGGTCTGCACATTTTGCATAGGGCAGTGTACTCTACATGGATGCATTGTTTGTAAATGAAGACGACACTCATCATTAAGGTTCAATTGGTTATGTAAACATTTCATTGCTCTAGGAACCATTGTGTCTACTGGTCCACTGGATCGTGAGACGGTTTCCCAGTACAATCTACGAGTCACGGCTACAGATGGCATACAGTCCTCACAGTGCCTCGTTCGAATCAACCTTCTCGACAAGAATGACAATGCACCTCATTTCACTCAGTCCTTCTACTCCTTTGATGTGGATGAGGACACCTTGATAGGGACTACTGTGGGGAGTGTTCGCGCACATGACCCTGATGAGGGCCTTAATGGAAGTGTACAATACTCTCTTCAGTCGGCATGGGCTAAGAGCACATTTGAGCTGGACCCTATCAAAGGCACTTTTAGACTTGGCAGCGTGCTGGACTTTGAAGAGGTAAAATTATGCCCATGATTAACTGTCAAAACACAAAAAGAAGCCATTTTAACCCATTTCCCCATAAATACGCCTTTTTACACCTTTAAATTATTCCTCCACTCAATTCTACATCATATTACATGTATAATCAAAATATCTCATTACAAATATTGTCTTTTTCCTAGTAGATTGTAGCTTAAAGTAAAGCAGAATGCGCCTTAAGGCACATTCTGCTTTACTTTCAACCTGCTTTAAGTATAATCATCTGTCGTCAAAACTAGAAATAGGCCATGGGGTAATGGGTTAAAGATGATGCATGGCTGCTATTAACCATTCTCCTGCTATAAGCATATAATGACACTTTTTGAAAACAGTGTAGACCCAGATCAGACAGCTCCTGAAGGAGCTGTCTGATCTGGGTCTGCACTGTTTTCTTATAGGACCCATATGACATGAGCCTGCACGCTTTCCTAAGGAAATTTCCTTAATTTATCAGCCAATGTAACAGCTCAGATGACTGATTTTCATAGTGGGCGGAGTTAAATATATATGAATATTCAGTGAGAAAAGGGGTTGAAACAGATGGCAGCTGATCACAGGATACAGATAACTCTCATTTATGGACTGTGCAGGTTGTATTTCAAGACGTGTATTCAAAATAGTTCCTTGTCCTCGGCCAAAACTACTGAATTTAGGTAAAAAGCAAACATAAATTACAGTTGAACTTGTTTCTTTTGTCACCCAAAATAAGAAAGGCATTCTCTGAAATATATAATTTATATAGAAGCTTAATGCAGAATAAAAGTTATGCAGAAAGGTCTTATACAGGAGCTGTCTCTGTAACTTTGTCCTACAATAAGATGTGTTAAGAAATCATTCCTTTCTTCATGAAACAGTTGCTCAACATACGATGACAGTACTTTACAGTCATATTCACTACAAAAATCATCCCACCCTGTCTCGCTATTCAGACAACAATTTGACGTTATTATTTTCCAATCAATACTACATGTTTTACTGGTTTTTATGTGACATTTAGTTTCGTTTGAGATCTACATTTGAGATAAAACTTTCCAACTGTGACTTGCAAACTAGTTTGTCTCTACAACAAAACATATTTCGGGATCTTCCCCCCACAACCATCTTATCTGATCACATGATCATGTTTGAAAAGACCGAGCAAACACTTTTGTAATTGTTCACCAGCCTAAATGCATCGAAAGCTTGTTTGAAAATTGTAAATATAAATGAAATTTACCTGAACACTTCAGTCAGGGCTCCAGATAAAAGGGGTGTAAACTGAACAAATCCAGCATTTTCTCTCTCATTTTAGCACCAAATTCTATGGAGATCTATGGTATCATCAGATCCAAACTGTTTGCCACTCATCTTAAGGTGTATTCAAATTAGAAATACATAAAAACTAAATTGTAAAACAATTTCAAAGCAGTTTAATTTACGACAAGGGAATGGTTAAAACCCTAACCCCTCGTTTGTGAAATGGAAACTCTAATTTTCTTTGTAGGAGCTATCAATTAAGAGTTATCAGGTTTTGCGGGTGGTTGAATTTTATGTACAAAAACTCCATAATGATCAAAGAAAATGCTTTTTCATCTTTATGCACATTTGATCTGTTTTCTCTTTTCATAACCACATGTAAGTAAATAAGGCAGCCGCATACTTGATGACGATTTGAATGTCATCAAGGGTGATTGCTCGCTGGATCTTTTGTCAACACTTAACTCTTTGAACCCTAGTCCCGCATATAGGCGTGCTTTTCAAACAGTGTACATGTGAATAGTACACTTGTCCTATGCAAACAGTGAAGACCCTGATCAGAGGGCTCCGAAAGGAGCCCTCTGATCAGGTTCTTCACTGTTTGTCACAATGCCAAACATTGACAAAAACAACCCTTAAAAGTCAGAAATGGACTAGACTAAAATGGAAACTGGAATTTTCCATTTAAAGTTTCAGGGAGGAAAGAGTTAACCTGTCGTAATAGTGTCTAGAAATACCTTAAATTTTGTTTTCATGCAGTTCTTTTATCGAAGAAACATGCATTAAAGAGTCAAACAGTGAGTTCTGATTATGTGCCGCATCAATCAGGATTAGCACAGTTACTGTGTTTGTCAATTAGTATGAAAATGTAATTTAATCAAGCCTATCAACTGGCTTTTTAAATTGACAATTGGAAGTTTTGTGAAAAGGATCTGCATCTACACTGGTTACCAACTGTTTTGTTGGACAATTATGACTTAAATAAAGCTGTCTAAAGTTGCTGCTATATTGTTACAAAAAAACCTACCTTCTACTAAATATTCATATATTAAACTCCACCCATTTTGAACAAATTTCATCTAAACTATGACATTAGCTAATAAAATAAGGATTTTTTCTGCTCTAAAGAGAGCAGACTCATGCCAGACTTATCCTCACAAAAAACGTGCAGACCATTCCGGGGCTCGCTGATCTGGGTCTACACTGTTTTCAAAAAGCATTAATATACACTAATATCAGGAGATTAGTGTTAAATTAACCCATTACCCCGTAGCCCGTTTCTAGTATTGAATATAGGTGACCACTTAAAGCAGGTTGAAAGTAAAGCAGAATGTGCCTTAAGGCACATTCTGCTTTACTTTCAGCCTGCTTTAAGCTACCATCTGCTAGAATACAAAAATTATTTCATATGGTACATGTCTATGACAGTATAAATTGTAACTATTTTCTTCAGAGGAGGAATAACTTAAAGGCGTAAAAAGGCGTATTTATGGGGTAATGGGTTAAGAGTTAACTGTATTTGTACTTTGAAATCAGTACATACCAATTAGGACATATGCAAGAGGTCTTGATTCGGTATTTTTTTCCAGTTTTTATTTCGGTCAGCATTTTAATGATCAACGTCATTGAGTGACGTGTTTAGAGTTTGTAGTATACTTCAGATGAACTGTTTATTAAAAACCTCTTTCTAAAGATTAAACTTTGTCTGAAAATGTGCTGTTTCACTCTGGTATTCTTGTTAAAATGTGAACTTCTACTTGTCACAAAGTCCAGGTTTCTGTCACTGTCATTTTGCCCCCTGTCTAGCCACAATTTTTGCATGTTATAGTCAAATACAACCTATATAAATTGGCATTTCATTGAGGAAGTGAGAAGGTAATAAAAGTGAGGTGGCTGCTAAATGCAGGTTAAAAACAATGCAGAAAGCTCCTGCAGGAGCTTTCTGCATTGTTTTATCCTGCATTTAGCAACACTTGTATAAAAGAGACTGCTTATGGGCATTGTATTGAATGGATGCTTCAATACAGGTTTTACTGTATTGTTGTAGATTCTGCTGACTAATTGCCAATTACAGTCATTAGAAATACCTGTTACATGATTGGAAGTGCACTTGTCACAAGATTTTCAAATAATGATGTAGTCAAATCATTATCATGATCATGACGAATGTATTTTGTGTTAACTAACACCTTTAAATAGAACTCTAGATTAATATGAAGAGATGAAATGATGACCTTTTTTTTAAAAAAAAAAAAAAATAGAATTATATTTCTGCTAATTCAGTGTTCTTAATTTGGGCCCTGAACAATACTTAAGTGATGGGTAAAATTTAAAATCGAATTGTCATGATGACTAATTGATTTCACAATGTTTTGCAATGCATGGCCATTCACTTGATTAGGAATTAATTCTTAACCAGTATTCTGCTATCATAATGTGTGCTTTACAGTGATGTTGTGGTCTGCAAAAAATGATAAATTCCATGTAATATATGTTGAGAAAAATATGCAGCCAAACCGAGACTTGAACCCAGGATCCCTCGCTACCCGTTATCTCCCACCATTTAAACATACACTCACTCCGGCTACATCTATTTAACTTATGAACCAAATATATCAGCTAGTTTTTATCCATGCATGGTTTTATCCATCCTCTGAAGTTAGAAATCTAAAACTTAAGTACCCCCTACATGACATTGGATTTGTATCAAAATATTTGGAAAGTCAAAGTTTGCAAAAATCAAATCACTCAAAACTTGAAAATCCTGACTCACATTTATTTTTGAATGGGTGTTCATTCAAACACATTGTGTTGGGATGGTCCTGAGTCGCAGACAATGAAAACTATAGAAATTGGTGTAACAGTTAGGACTTAAGTCATTTCTAATCAGTGTAAATATTTTGACTAGTGGCAGTATGTGAAGTGGTTATATTTGGAATTGGCCATGTAAACCTATACAAGCTTCTGTAAACAGGGTAGAAATCCGTAGAATTAATATTTACATGAGTAGTAACAGGGGCCAGAGTGGAAACATAACTACAATCAAACCTTGAACTAGCTTAACCCATATACCCTGTTAGCCTGTTTCTAGAAGGGTGACTACTTAAAGCAGGTTGACAGTAAAGCAGAATGTGCATTAAGGCACATTCTGCTTTACTTTCAGCTTGCTTTAAGCTACTATCATTTTGCTGTATCATCTGGTATAGAAAAGATTTCTTATTGTAGTTAATAATAATTCATGACTGTATAAAGTGGAACTATTTCTATTGTGTAGAGAAATAGATAAAGGTGTAAAAAGGTGTATTGTTCATGGGGTAATGGGTTAAGTGGAACTTATCTATATTTCTACAGTTGAATTTTGATAACTCATACTAACTGAAATAAGTTGAACTTACTTGTATTTTAAAGTTATAAAGTAGCTGTGCCATATTTTAACTTTGATTATACGGGAAAGTTCAATTGATGCCAGTTCAAGTTATCAAAATTCAACGATATAAAGGTTGAAATTCTTTGAATAATTTAACCTTATAGTAATTCCCCTATAGCTTGCTTTCAGTATTAAAACAGGTGGCTGCTTAACTCTTTCCTCCCTGAAACTTTAAATGGACAATTCCAGTTTCCATTTAAGTCTAGTCCATTTCTGACTTTTGGGGGTTGTTTTTGTCAATGTTTGGCATTATGACAAACAGTGAAGACCTGATCAGAGGGCTCTTTGGAGCCCTCTGATCTGGGTCTTCACTGTTTGCATAGGACAAGTGTACTATTCACATGTACACTGTTTGCAAATGATGCCAATATGCGGGACTAGGGTTCAAAGGGTTAAAGCACTCTGAATATAAGCAGAGATCTCCTTGTAAAGGAGATTTCTGCTTAAAGTCAGATTGTTGGGAAAGTTTCCCATTGCTCTTTATCAAACAGTGTTAAGCAAGGCAGAAAGCTCCTAAAGGAGATCTGTTTGCATTAGCACTACATTAATCATTCAGGACTTCAGAGAAGACCTAGCTAATGTTTCCTGCATTAACCAAGCAATCTACAGTCTTTAAAGAGCCATAAAATTATCTTTCTTAATTTATTTATTGCTTAACACAATTTTGACAGCTTTCAAATATAGATTTCAATTTCTGTTTACATTTTTGTTAGGCAGGTTACAAAAGCTGTTGTCAAAATTCTTCGTAACTTATAATTCCCAATGCATGTGACACTATTCAATATTAAAATTCATGTATGCACCACTTGTGTATCAAGTTGACACCTAAGTTTTGCATACAATATTGGTGATACATGTTTGGGCTGTCAAGTTTTGTCAAAGGAAATAGTTGCAGGACCCAGGGTACAGATAAAGAAATGGGGCCAAGGTTTATCTGTGTGCTGAGATGTATTGATCTGATTGTGAGATTTGACAAGTAAAACTCCTGTAATGTATTGGCCTGATTAGCAAGCATTACCATATAGGCTAATTGATCCTATGTATACAGTTAAATGTATTCAGCAACCAATCCATCTATGAAGGAATAGAAGGATTTCAATAAAGTCAATAATCTAAAAGTTTTGGGATCTTTAAAGACCGTTGGTTGCTTTATGCAGGACATACTGGTATTGCAGAAATCTCCTCAAGTGCTTTCTGCAATACCTTTAATTTGTCTTAATCCTGCATGAATTTGTAACATTTCTTCAAGACTGCATAATATGTACTTCTTAATTTTCACAATTTTATTGACATAGATCTACATGTAAAAAAAATACACGGTTTAGAAAGACATCATACAGAAAGACAAAATGAATACGTTTATTTTGATAAACAATTTATATCATTAATTTCAGTTACACCAATTTCTTATTTTCAGAAAAACAGAAGAACAATTAAATGAAAATAATAAGTAATTATAAAATCACCATTTAACAAGAATTTGGCAACATTTCAATGGGATTGCTTTACCAAGATCCTGATTTGACATCATGCAATAAAAACCACAACCCTGTGTAATAAAATTCAGTATTGCATTCTGAAGAAGAGAATAGCCTTAATTAAGCAACTACAATGCAAACTTTGGGCAGCTTGACAGACACCTTCAGGGCAAGGGTTGCAGGGAATTGACAAACACTTTGTATCCAATTCTGTGCATTCTGCTTTCGGGTTTTGACCTTGAATAAATGAGTTTACCAACTCTGTAAAATTGTGTAAGAATATTTGGGATTATTATGATCAATCTGTGTCACAGAATGAAGAGTAATTACGGAGTGACAGCAATACGCTAACTAATCAATCATGCTACTTGAGTAATTATACAAATATCCAATGGTTTAATTAGCGTGAATGTTTGTCAGTATACATTAGCAGTTTTTACTTTATGAGGGTTGAGTATTTACAACATATGAAAACAGTGTAGACCCAGATCAGAGGGCTCTTAAAGGAGCCCTCTGATCAGGGTCTGCACGGTTTGTAATGGTTTTAAATATTGTTTAGACATGTTCCTAAAGAGACAATGTAAATTAATTACATTTTAAAAAATCTGGTAGAGTCCATTTTAAAATTTAAAGTTTTAAGGGTTAGAGTACAGATAAATGTGTGTTCTGCAAGCTTTCAAAAGACAAGGTATTACATGTCTTAAAATAAAAGTGCAAAAGATGTTGCTTAATAAACTACTAAAAGTTTACAAGAAAAGGTCCCCTGAAGATTTACATTTGTCATGCATTAAGCAACCAAAATTTAATTAATATTCTTAGCCATTAACCAGATGAGGTTCTTCTGTCAAAACTTAATTGGTACTCAGTAAAGGTTCACCTGTTTCTTATTGTCCCCAAACTATTCTGTGTAGTTTTTTCTTCACAGTCACAAACCATAATTGGGGGAAAGGTGAAATGTTAATGAGTTAATGTTTTTAAGTGATCTATATGTTTAGTGAACGTTTGTTTTTGCCGACTATTTATGAATGGTAATTGCTTGTGAAAATAGTTCTGAAAATGGCCAATTTGTACTGGTGACGTAGACAATTGACAAAAATAGTGGGCCTTTGTCACCTACATCACGATCGGTGCATAACTTCATAATTGCCTCGTTACATTATATATTGCCTGCACAGAATATAAACACAAGTCCTATTGGTACTGGTAAACTTGTCATTGTGCAGATAGATTGACCTTGAAAACAATTGACTGCTAAACATTGTAATTACTAAGACTATATCTATACTACCAAACCTTTCAGAAAGGAAACAGTATGATGTTTAACTCTTTGAACCCTAGTCCCGCATATAGGCATGCTTTTCAAACAGTGTACATGTGAATAGTACACTTGTCCTATGCAAACAGTGAAGACCCTGATCAGAGGGCTCCGAAAGGAGCCCTCTGATCAGGGTCTTCACTGTTTGTCACAATGCCAAACATTCACAAAAACAACCCTTATAAGTCAGAAATGGACTAGACTAAAATGGAAACTGGAATTGTCCATTTAAAGTTTCAGGGAGGAAAGAGTTACAGACAGGTTGCTGTACTAACCCTTTCATTAATATGTTGTTTTAGTTCTGAAGACAAGTTGTTGCTGAAAGCAGACTGAAAATGAAATGTATTTCTGTCTTCCATATTTCATTAAAGTATAATCCTAACATATAGCTAAATGTTGAAGATACAATATGTTTTACATATTTTTATTGTCAAATAATTTCAAAAGCTTGTCACCTCTGTTGATGGGCTCTATAACAATATTCATTCAATTAAGTTTCATAAATTGAAAATACTTCAAAGCTGACAAAACAATTGAAGACTACTTTGTATAAATGATGCATTTAGTCTTTGTCAAAACAAACCTTGGTTTTACTGTCTTCCTTGATCACTGTGATTGAGACCAACACAAGTGTGCCTCATGTAGGGCAATGTTCCCCTGTTGTGGTTAAAATGTCATCCATCTCTTACAGGCTAGTTGCATTGCCAATTAGTTTAGATCAGTGAAGCAGAAACTTTCCGACACAGTTCTACTTCATTGTGCATGTGTGTTTGTCAAAATGATTTCAAGTCAATTTTGCTCCTGAACAATGGCCTGAAACAAAGCGAGACTTGTATGGTAAATCAATGAAAGTCTCTCAGAGAACCTATCAAGTTTAGTAGCTATACAGTCAATCATGTAATAAGCAATCACTGTTTCAAGCAGTTATGTTTATCTTCAAAGACAAGTGACTGCTTTTGGCGGGACATAAGAACTAATAATACTTGTGATCTTAAGGATTGATGACTACTTGATGCAGGACAAAATAAATTGTATACTTTATCATCTAATGGACAAATAATTGTTTAACGCATTATAAAAGTAATGCAGAAAGCTTCTATAGGAGCTTTCTGCATTACTTTTATAATGCATTAAGCTATCTCCAGTCCTAATTCATAATTCCATAATTTCATTTTAAGCCAGCAGTATCTTGACATCTTTATTTAGAGTTTGAAGTAGTTCAGTTAATATTTTGTAAAATGTTTCATTTCTTGTGTTAATATTTTCAGTATTATTGTTACTTTTAGAACCAGCTGTACACGCTGTCTGTTCAGGCGACAGACAAGGGAGACCCAGCCCAATCCAGTACTGTGATTGTATACTTCAATGTCAAGGACACCAATGACAATGCTCCACTCTTTGAGCATGGCATCTATGACCGAGCCATAAAGGAGAATGTTGCAGAGGGAACCAGTGTGATACAGGTGCTTGCTACAGATGTTGACTCAGGTAAGGAAACCAGGCATTTAGTATTTACAATACATCCATGGGAAAATCACATAGACATTGACTTAATGCCAGTGCAAAGAGATTATGTAACTACAATGTATCCAATCAAACTTCCTTTGAGAAACCATGCAAATGATACTTAGGAAGATTTTAAGCTGCCATCTATATGCATTACAAAAGTAAAGCAGAAAGCTCCCAAAGGAGCTTTCTGTTTTACTGTTGTTATACAATAAGCATCCACATAATGACCACATTTAAAAAAAAATTATCATACTTTATTTTATGCTTCTGAACAAACAAGGAAAATATTTGACAGATGCAAACACATAAATATATTGCTGAAATTGACACAAATGTGCTTGAAGTTGCATGCTTTCTATTTTTGTAACAGACTTGCCCCACACCATACTTAATCCTTTTGAAATATAACTCTACACAAAATATAACAGATATTGAAGCAAATATGTGAGACAAAACTTAAATGATATGCATGGCAGTATTGCATTTTGCACTACCCTGTAATTTTCTTACCATAATACCAGATTTTACAGGGTGATGCACATATTACCTTTTGTTTACATGTAGTCACCATGGGCAACATAATGCTCTGGTAGCTGAATACAGTTTTATGAGGTACAGGCAAACCTGTGTTAAGCAAGAAGAAAGGATATCACTCAAGACAGGTTGCAGTTTAATGCAGGACAAAGGTAAAGCAAAAAGCTCCTGTAGGAGCTTTCTGCTTTACCTTTGTCCTGCATTAAGCAGCTACCTGTATAAACAATGCTAATACAGTAATCATGTAAATTTGAATGGTTGTTAAATACAGGTTTGTTGTTAAAATGGATATAAAATCCAGTAAGTGGCTGGTTCCATATTGTTAATGAAGGTACAGCACAAGGCCAGGCCACGTGACTTCACCCGGTATATCAACCATCACTTCCTGTTTAGTCTAATGGTCGTACTGAAGACTCTGTGGCCTATTGACTGGTAGTCTTAATTAGTTCCTCTATACTGTCAGATCTCCTGGCCGCATTTTATATTGCTACTGACAGCTTCTGGACGATAGGGACTTCTCCCATGATTTTACCCGTCCTCGGAGGATAGAAATTTGTTTTCTGATTATCTTGTAATAAAGTGTTATTGTAAGGGACCCGTTTGATGTGAAACCGGTCTTAATCCTGTCTTTGACCGTTTGTTATTTAATTTAGCATTGAAGAGGCTGTTATCTACCTCATGTGCTTGTCTTTTACCACGTGTGACTGGAATTAATAAAAGCAATAAAAGGATGATAATTAATGATAGAAGATCTTCATTGCATATTTATTGGGTTAGTTGGACTGGTGTAGCCAGGGGCCTCTTTCGGTAGCACATGGTCTGCATTTACAATGTTCATTTTCATTTCATGATTGGTGAAGTCACTTCTCATATACTGTAAACTACGTTGGAACACGTGGTCACATATCTTTAAAACTAGAAATAGGTTATGGACTAAAGGGTAAAGGCAGATGACAGCTTAATTATATAGCAGGATTAAAGTAAATCAGAATGCTCTTATATTATTGTAGTTTTTATGTATAATGGTAAAATAAAAAGCTTACATGGCAACATCTTGAAACATTGCAATGTTGTTTTTATGCTTTTTGGATGAATTCTAGAAGGGATGGGTGTAACATATGGGAGTTAAAAGTGTTGCTCAGGCTTTTGACATGTGGACTGATAATAATATGTAGATGTTAACTCTTTCCTCCCTGAAACTTTAAATGGACAATTCCAGTTTCCATTTTAGTCTAGTCCATTTCTGACTTTTAAGGGTTGTTTTTGTCAATGTTTGGCATTGTGACAAACAGTGAAGACCCTGATCAGAGGGCTCCTAGGAGCCCTCTGATCTGGGTCTTCACTGTTTGCATAGGACATGTGTACTATTCACATGCACATTGTTTGAAAAAGGTTCAAAGGGTTTTAATGCCAGTGTTTCTGTAAATGGGCTGTTAAGATTATATACAGATATAATAGCTTTAATGATCAACAGTCACATATAAATGATCTCTACAATATGAGCTTATTACAACATGACCTCAATGGTTTGCCTGAATATTGATGACAATTTGAATATTGCTAGTTGAATATTGCAGTTTCTCATCTAGGTCTACACTGTTTGCCATAGTCCTTTAATCTCTCTCTACAAAAAGGTAAATAAACAATAATAGACTATAAGGCAGTTGAATGCTTATAAAGCAAAAAGAAAGGAAAACAGAAAGCTTCTGATTTTCTCTCATCATGTTTTATGTACCACAATCATGTATTCAGCGCCATCAATACATATTCATTATGTGGAGGAGTAGGTAGATGCCTCATAGGGACATTATAAGGCTCTTCTTTGAAAGGCTTTAAAGATACACGGTCCTAATCCTGGTTAAAGGAAAATGAAACTACCAACAAACACTGCTTTATAGTTTGAGTAGCCTTCATGCAAAGGAATGAATAGAGACACCAAGGTGCCAGTTAATTTCAGCTCAATTTTGTTGAGGTTTAATATTGTTTTCTAGTATCCCTTGAGTATCAATGTTAACAGTGAATAATATATGACTGCTACACTCACAGACATACATATATCATTAGTCAGGATTGTGTTAACCCTTTACTCCATACCCTGTTTCTTGGTTTGGGGATATAGTGACTACTAAAAGCAGGTTGAAAGTAAAGCAGAATGCGTCTAATGGCACATTTTGCTTTACTTTCAACCTGCTTTAAGCTACCATCTGCTACTGCTAGAATATAGAAAATATTGCATAATATTATGATACATATTCATGACTGCATATTTTCTTCAGTGGAGGAATACATTATTAAGGTGTAAAAATGCATATCTATGGAGTAATGGGTTAATCAGCAACATTAAAGACAATTAATCAGCAATTTTTAATACATGTTTCAGTTTCATGCAAGACAGAAGTAAAGCAGAAAGCTCTTTAGGAGATGGTAGATTAATATAGAATAATTATATCACAGAAAGCTGTCAAAATCTTAGCACAGATAATGTCATGTGCTCGAGCACTCTTGTTATAGTAATGAGATGCTTGGCATAATTTGGTGAAACGATATTAATATATCTTGCATTATTTCCTATGAAAAGATTTTATCAAATTAAGTAGAAATCTGACAAAGTTATGCATCACAAATTAAAGCTACCTTATACTTCATCATTGCTGATAGGACAGAAGAAACACAATATATACACATAGAATTATATACAGGCACTCAATTATTTATCAGCCGTTGGGGCTTTGTGCCCAGTACAAAGCCCGCCTCGGGCTACAGAATATCGTACTACTCAGTGTATGCAACTAGATGCTTATATCACTAAACTAGGTAGTTAGCCCAGTAATTTATAAAACTGACAGTTATGGGTGGTTGGTTTGCTCGTGAAGCCTTTCTTCCTGGGCTCATGATAAAAGGGAATAAAGTTTTCAAAATTTTCTCCTGTATGTCTCGACAAAATCTTACCAAGGATCCAGATAAGGGGAGTATTTCAAAAACTAAAATCTTTATTTCTGCATTAAACCCTATGGTGTCACTACTCATTAGAAGGTGCAGTATGATTGAGAAAATGTTGATTTGTTCAGTTTACTCCCCCTTTTGCTGGAACCCACCCTATGTTGTCCCTACTCATTAGAATTGTCTCTTTGAAATGATTCTAATGAATAGTAACAAAATAGATATTTGGTTGAAGAAAAAAAAAAAAGTTCTCGAAAACAACTTCCATTATTTTGAGCTATGGATATCAATAAAGTTTTGTGTATATTGGGCGTGACTGTTGGTGTCAGTAAGGTTTTGGTTCTGTCTCGATGTTTTTGACATTTATGAACTCTTTCCCTGGTGAATCATTGTCTGCTTAATACCAGGTCTCACAAAACATGGAACCTGATCTTAGACCCTAACAGTTTGACATTCACATTCTCCTACTGTAATATTTATGTAAAATGGTTTTCAAAATCTGTATAGGTGACATTAAGTGCATAATATTCAAGTAGGCAATACCTAAGTACACTCAAACCTCTGGTGTACAATTAACCTTTCCATGTAAAGCAGGATATATCTCTAAAGACAGAGGAAGCTGTCTAATACAGGATGAAAGCAATGCAGAAAGCTCCCTTTGGGAGCTTTCTGCATTGCTTTTGTCCTGTATTATGCAACCACTTGTCTTTAAGGTGGATCATGCATCATCTTATGGATTGTTTCTTCACACTGGTCTGACTGTTTTCGAGATGCAAAAGAAGGATTAACTAGGGGATGAAATGAGCTTCAGTAGAATTGCAGGGTATCTTATGCTGTTTGATTGTGTGAATTTTCATTCATCCACAGAGATTTGAATAGATTTATACTTAACACCCGTTATCATTGAAAACATTGATGATAGGGTGTGAGAAAACAAAAATTGCATCTCCTGAGTAGGTTCCCGGCTTCCTGTGTTGGGTTTTAAATGGTTTGTGCAGGCATGCCAGAAACCAGCCGGGTTCAGTAAAAACTTATCGGAAGTGTCTTAGATCGTTCACTGTGACTGATAAAATGCTGATAAGCCAACCTAGTCTGTGCATTACAGCTCTCAAGGGCTCCATTGGCAGTTTGTATTCTGGGACTCACAGTGAGTTCATTCATATTTAACCTATACCCCATAAATACACCGTTTTAAGCCTTTAATTTATTCCCCTACTGAAGAAAACAGTTCCAATTTATACTGTCACAAATAAAAATCATAAGAAATATTTTCTATATTCTAGCAGATAATAGCTTAAAGCTGGTTGAAAGTAATGCAGTATGCGCCTGAAGGCACATTCATCTTTACTTTCAAACTGCTTTAAGTGAACACATATCTTCTAAACTAGAAAACAGGCTTTGGGGTAATGGGTTATACTGTGGAAACTTCAGTTAGCAACCATTCAGATATAGGTGTTGAATTGACATGTTGCACATAAGTGGTTGCCAAATGCAGAAGAAATGCTATTAACCCATTACCCCATAGTCTGTTTCTAGTTTTGAAGACAGGTGACCACTTAAAGCAGGTTTAAAGTAAAGCAGAATGTGCCTTTACTTTACTTTCAGCCTGCTTTAAGCTAGCTACTATCTGCAAAGATATAGAATGTATTTCTTTTGGTGCATATTCAAAACTGTACAAATTTATTCTGTTGTTTGTTCTGCATTAACTCTTTCCTCCCTGAAACTATAAATGGACAATCTCAGTTTCCATATAAGTCTAGTCCATTTCTGGTTTTTAAGGATTGTTTTTGTCAATGTTTTGCATTATGACAAACAGTGAAACCCAGATCAGAGGGCTCCGTAAGGAGCCCTCTGATCTGGGTATTCACTGTTTGCATAGGACAAGTGCACTTTTCACATGTATACTTTTGAAAACAATGCCTATATGCGGGACTAGGGTTCAAAGGGTTAATTCCTAACCTGATTAAAAGAGAGAGATGCATTCTTCGAATAGCCGTTGGGCTTTAGTTTGATTGTGTATTCTCCACAGTGTTTCATATTTCAAACTGGAGAGCAATACATTCTATATTTTCTGATGAGAGTAATAAATCACCATACAGGCAACAAGGATACAAAATGTATTGCTTTTACTGGGCCAAGTCTATAATACAAGGAGCACAAAGACACATCCTATGCATCAGAATCTCATCTCTCCGTAATCAGACCTCCCTATAAGGGAAGTAATGAAAATCCTGAAACCCAATTTTCTTTACCAAACTCTATGTTGTACCAGGTCCTACTCATTAGAATTGTCTCTTTGAGATGGTTCTAATGAGTATAGTCACAATATAGGATTTAGTATATAAATAAAGGAATATTTTAGTTTACTGGAGTTCCCTTTTATTTCTAGCTCTGTATACAGTCATGCTAAATATTCTTTTATGTATTGCCTCATATTATGTACTGCAGGGCTGTAACAGATAAGAGTAAATTGAACAAATCCAACAGTTTCTCACTCATTTCATCACCAAATCCTATGGTGTTACTACTCATTAGAAATGCAGAAATAAAGATTTTATTTTTTTGATACTCCCCTTATCTGGAGGAAGTCATAAAAATAATTTGTACAGAAATATCTGCTACTAACCATGCAGACCATGCTCAAAATTAGCCCTTTGATATAGAGTGTGTGGCATGGTGGTTTTGTCTAGGTTTTGTGGTTTTATGGCAGGAATGAAATCAGCCGTAGTGGTTTTGATGATGGCTATAATTGCTGGGTTCAGATGGGTCTGGTATCCTATTTCACTGGTAGACAAGCAGAGCTCCAGATAAGGAGAATATTTCAAAAACTAAAACCTTTATTTCGGCATTAAACCCTATGGTGTAACTACTCATTAGAATCGTCTCGAAGAGACGATTCTAATGAGTAGTAACACCATAGGATTTGGTACTGGAATAAGTGAAAAAATGTTGGATTTGTTCAATTTACTCCTGGTTATCTGGAGCTCTGGACAGAGGGAAACTGATCCAGTCGGCAATATAACCATGTTGAAGAGATGTAAAACAAGCAGAGCAGAGATGGTTAAAGAGGAAATTGGAAATTGTACCAGCACGGTGGATATGGGCTGGTGTTTTTAGTGGGTTCCTTTATGTCTTTTTGAGTATCTCTAAATGAACAGGGAGGGCCTCTGACTTTTCATTGAATGTTCTATATATCACATACATGCCATTCTAGATTTTTATGTTGGGCATGGCAGATAGGATAAAGTGGAACTTGTATTAATCTGATATTCATTTCAAGATAAATAGATAGGCTTTTAAGAAAATTGATAGCTTAATGCAGGATATAAGTAATGCAGAAAGCTCCTAAAGGAGCTTTCTGCATTACTTTTATTCTTCATTAAGCACATCTGTCTTTAATGATCTATATGCTGCTCCAATTAATGGCTAAATAGAAGTTTGTCTGTAAATCTATAAATGGGTTAAGTATAGGATCATAGGGAGGGGGTGGGGGGATGAAAGTCAGGCAGTACATGTTTAAAACCTGCTTCAAATTAATTTCCACAGTAGTGGGTAGTGTTTTAAGGGTCACTTGTATCACAATTTGATACATTTGATGAACAGATATACCTCAGATGATATTTGAAGTTGGCATGAAATAGGAATATTAAAGCCTGTGCTATTCATACTTGAATTTCATCATTTGTGAAGGTCTATTGTTGAAGTTGCTTTTCTTTGGGGTTACTTGGCTCCCATTGTAATTTAAGCTTTGGTATTTCTAGCGCTGTTCTTTGAGATGTTTAACCAATTTTTCAAGCATCCAATTCAGCAGTGCAGGGATAGGTGTTAACTAATAAGTATACTAAAATCTTGAAATTAGTATGGAGTATCTTGGAAGGCAGTTGGATGCTTAATGCAGGATAAAAGTAATGCATTATAAAGGCGGTAAATGAGCTTTCTGCATTACTTTAATCCTGCATTAACCCATTACCCTATAAATACGCCTTTTTAACGCCTTTTACTCTTTCTTCCATTTGAAGAAAATAGTTCCTTTTTTACAGTCATGAATAATTACCATAAGAAATATTTTTATATCCTATCAGATAGTAGCTTAAAGCAGGCTGAAAGTAAAGCAGAATGCTCCTTAGGCACATTCTGCTTTACTTTCAACCTGCTTTAAATAGTCACTATTTTCAATACTAGAAACAGGCTATGGGGTAATGGGTTACGATTGCACCTGCCTTTGACAATACAGCTTATATCAACGATCACACATGTTTGACTCTTGGTTCCCAGTTGGTGCTGAGGTGATATGATATTTGGCAGGGGTATAATCATTCCACAATAATTGTCATTTTGGTTACACCATAAAGAAAACATTTCTATGCAATATTCCCCCACATAAAAATGTTCGGCATCACTGGCGCTGACATTTCTCATATGATGAATGTTTTTGCTGCAAGAGCGGCTAATATTTAATTCCTGCGCAGTGAGAGACGTTTCCCCTGTCTGCTAATAATTCCACCATCTGTCTTTATGTGTAATGAATAGATGCTGCTGCAATAATCTGCCCTTCTTTCTAAGTTGGCTCTGCCTTGTATATACAGTTGAACTTCGATATCTCGAACTCGTTTAGGTCGAACATACCCGTATTTCAAAGTTTAACTTTGAAATACGGGTATGTCTGACTTAACGAGCATGAAATAACGCAGTTCATGTGTCGACAAATCGAACAGTTCAAATTAAGCGAGTTCTAGATACCAAAGTTTGACTGTAACTGGATCAGTTCATTCTGTATTGTGTGATATTAAATGTTTAACAAACAGTCAGATATGATTAAAGAGGGCTTCAGCATTGGTCTACACTGTTTATAAATCATTGTACAATTGGAACCAATAGTCAAAAGGGTTACATAATTGTCATGGATGAACTGGTATGCTGCAGAATGAAGAGGCAAGCGGGAGATTCGGTAATGTTACAAAAACTTGTTTCAGGAGAGTGGGATTTTTGCAGAGTTTTGGAGTGCAAGGCTTCACATCTGGCACCAGTTAGGTCGTCTCTTTGCTCGTTTCAAATCATCAACACATAGTGACAGTAAATGTTATGTCTTGTGTTTGTAGGTCATTCTGTAAAATTAGGAACTTGTCTTGTACCATTGTTCTTGTTTAACTACAGTCAATTTTGTATTAAACAGACATTACTAAAGATGATGTGCTTAAAATAAAACTTGTTTCACCTGAACCCATTACCCAATAAATACGCCTTTTCACACCTTTAATTTATTCCGCTACTGAAGAAATTTTACTGTTACAAATAAGATTCATAAGAAATATTTTCTATATTCTAGTAGATATATAATAGTTTTAAGTAGGCTGAAAGTAAAGCAGAATGTGCCTTAAGGCACATTCTGCTTTACTTTCAACCTGCTTTAAGTGCATGGTCACCTGTCTTCAAATTTAGAAACAGGCTAAGGGGTAATGGGTTAGTTTAGGACTAACATAATGCAGACAGCTCCTTCAGAAGCTTTGCATATTACAATAATCCTGCATTAAGAAGTATGTCTTTAGGTAGGTCTACATGGTTCTGATATTAATACTGTAGCCTTTGAGCATATATAACTTTGACATTATTTAGTAAACCCTTGAAATTTTTACTTTGCAAGACGTATTGCCAGTCCTTATGTTGTACTAATATATTAAGTAACAGAAAATATTCCTTGATATGATTAAGTAACCTTTAAAGTAAGTTGCAACAGTTCCTAACACTCTTACTAAATGCTGATTTTTAACAAGATTTCGGTATAAATAGAGAAAACCCAAAATGTTGAAATCTCTATCCTTGTCAGCTGTAAGATTGAGTCATGATGTTTAAAAGTTCTAGGTCGACATGTTCTCCTTTCCCCGTTAATTGAAGTTACAAACAAGATGTTTAATTTATGGATTGCAATATGCCAAAGGTTACAGCAGGAATGCTTCATGTCATTTCTCAGAAACAGATGTTCTATGCTTGTCATATACATGTTTCATTTACAGTCAAACGTGTATACAACAACCTTTAAAAAGAAGATATAATGTATATATAAACAGGTGATAACTTAACTCTTATCCTGCGGTGATGTCGTCTGCTTCGAAACTGTCATCTGCTAAGTTTGTTAAATTTAGACTTATACATTTTTTAAGTAAAGAAACCTAAAGAAGAGTGTCAAACAGTTTGCAAACATCAATAAAGTCGCGACCAGCAGGCAAAGGGTTAATGCAAGATGAAAGTAATGCAAAAAGCTCCTGCATTAAGATTTACTTTACTTCCTCAATCATTAGTAAAAAATGCTTAACACAAGATTAGGTTAACTGTTTATGATGATAATGCTGGCAAGTTTTCATCAACCTTCAACATTTTAATCTCTTGAGGAAACGGATACACAACTGGGTTCTGTGTTCGAGGATTATACTCAGTAAAGTCAAATGGAAATCTCTTAATCCATGTAGCTCTTCCCATGATGAATCTCTCTGTTTAGAAAAAATATAGTTTAATTTTAACAAGTTGTCATTGTGATATAAATATGATATATTCTTTCCAAATTTCTGTTTATATACAATCTTGAGTTTCAAACAGCTGGAGTTCAAAAGAGATGCAGTGTTGCTCGGCATCAGGGTTGCGGCATTGGAGTAATCTGGATCCCGGCTTTTTGCCAAAATCATCAATATAACGAGTACAAGAATAGTTAAAACATATAACCACTTAATGCAGGACATAAATAATGATCTGCATAATATCCATTCAATGCTTTTTAATTGGCCATTTAACATATGGCTGAGAATTCCCCAGAAACAGGTTCAATTGAATTAAGATGTTTTTTACAGGAACATTTGCCCTGCATATTGCAGTGTTCTCTTGTGAGCTCTTGGTTAATTGTGAATGAGTGCTTTTACTATATTGACCTTTTGAGTCATCGGTTGAAATAAAAATTATCATTACAGTCGACCTTGTTTTATATAACAATTTATTAAAGAAGAATGGAGGTCTTGAAAGAATGTGCTCTAGTCTAATGCAGGACAAAAGAAATGCAGAAAGCTCCTATAGGAGCTTTCTGTATTACTTTTGTCCAGCATTAAGCTACAACCTATCTTGCAATGTGAATCTGCTTTAAAAATTTCTTTTAATACAGGCTCGGCTATAATTTATTATCAATTGTGATCCTGGGGGTTATTTTGGTATTTATTCATGTAGAGAGCCATATGTTTTCAAAAAAGCGATGCTCTCGGGGTAAAGGCAAATGGATTAGGTTGTTGATTTCTTTGATGGCGCAATAATGTTATCAATTCTCCGAGCATATGGACGTGTTTTCACTGTTGAATTCTTTCTAAAATTGCTGCAATAGAATCACAATTTGATGCATCTGTTTTTGTTTTAAATGATAATGTGGATTCGCTGGTGTATTTCAGTGTAGAAAATGCAGACCTCTAAAATTCTGAAATAATTTTTTTGATGTATAAAATGTTTAATGGAAATAGTTCAAACTGTTTGAAATAAAGTTCAACATTAATATAGAGTTTAGTCTTTATAGAAAGTATGTGAATTTATTCTAAATTATACTTCATATGCTAAGGGATAAAACATCATTAAAATGTAAGTTTTGATTTTAAACGCTCTTGTACAGTCAAAACTTACATTTTGAGACCATTTAAATGAAACTTGTTAGACAGTCTTTAAGAAAGATTATAGCTGAATGCAGGAAAGAAGTAATGCAGAAAGCTTTCTGCATTATTTCTATCCTGCATTAAGCTGCAATCTGTATTGAGATTTCTTTAATGCTTAGCACAAGTTTGAATGTACTAGGGTATACTAATCTTGGAGAAAATTCCTCCCAACCCCCTCTACAATAACAGCAATTGAAAACAGATGAAGGTACTTGAGTTTCAGGTGTGGAAATTTTAATTGATAGGTAAATGCAACTTGGGTAATGTGAATCACATAGGTGTAGGCTTGCCGTCCTTCTAGCCTGGGGGCTGTGAAACGAAGATGAATGACTGGCTGCATACACAAAATCTCCTTAACCCTTTTCCTCTCTGAAACCTCATATGGACAATTCTAGTTGTCCATTTAGTCTAGTCCATTTTTGACATTTTATGGTTGATTTTCACAATATATGTCAAAATGACAAACGTGTAGACCCTGATCAGAGGGCTCCTAAGGAGCCCTCTGATCAGGGTCTACACTGTTTGCATAGGACAAGTGTATTACTCACATGTACACTGTTTACAAATGACGCATATATGCGTGACTAGGGTTCAAAGAGTTAAGCCCTTAATCTTGAATATTGTGACTATACTATAGTAATCTAGAAAGACTGGTTGACAGTTTTGATCCCGATCTTTGCTTGGATAGTGTCATTAAGTATCATTCAACTGATTTGTTTTAAACGTTTTATACAGGTTTTGAAGTAAGAATTATTCAGTTATGTGCTGCTGTTGGTTTTATAATCGGCAGCCAAGACGCCTGAGCAGGAGTTGTAAGAACAAAGACCAGGTTAGCGACAGAGACAAATTTCATCAGTAATTTGTCATGGGGGAGGAATTTAAATGTCAACACTTTGAAACTGTTGATTGCTTTAAATTTATGTTGTTTGCAGTCAGCTCGGTGAATTTAATGTCAAATATTTTTTGCAGGCATAATTATCTTATTCTGACACATACCTTTTCCAAATCATTTATGGCAGAAAGAAAACACTGTTTGATAAATTTGAAGTCCCACCATGCTAGCTTTAACCATCTCTTCAAAGAAGGCTTGTTATCTGCATTTAAGACCGACTGGTTGCTACTTAATGCAGGATGAAAGTAAAGCAGAAAGCTCCTACAGGAGCTTTCTGCTTTACTTCCATCCTACTTTAAGCTTTTCCACCTTCACACCATCAGTGAGTCTTCGCTATAATGGCTTGTAATAGCACGCCTTTACAAATAGTGATGTGACAGTAATTTAAGTAATGTGCAGTAAATAGTGCAATTGTTCTTAAAAAGTGCAGCGCTTTCTTGGCATGTTGTTGATTTACCGTGATAGTCTGGTCACAGTCCGGTAGGGAGTCTTATTTATCACATTCTTGAAAGAGCATTTCGCTGACTGTGAAAATGACATGTCTGTTCATGTGATGTAACTAGAACGATGATTTACAGTTTATGCTTGTATAATATTTTCTGTAATTATGTTCAGTTTTTAACCATATTGATATACCTCGTTTCAACCAATCATTGGTCTTTTCCAAGAATTTCTGTAAATGAATTTAAGGGAATCAAAATCTGTTTGGACTTATTTGTAACTTTCATTTATGTTAAAAGATTAATTAATGTTATAAAACAGTAACAGAAAGCAAGTTTTGGGTACAACTATCAATGAGTTAACCCATTTCCCCATAGTTTGTTAAGTATTGAAGATTGGTGATCACTAATTCCTAAAGCAAGTTGAAAGTAAAGCCTTATGGTGCATTCTGCTTTACTTTCCGTCCACTTTAACCCTTTGAACCCTAGTCCCGCTTATAGGCGTCCTTTTCAAACAGTGTACATGTGAATAGTACACTTGTCATGTGCAAACAGTGAAGACCCAGATCAGAGGGCTCCGAAAGGAGCCCTCTGATCAGGGTCTTCGCTGTTTGTCATAATGCCAAACATTGACAAAAACAACCCTTAAAAGTTAGAAATGGACTAGACTAACATGGAAACTGGAATTGTCCATTTGAAGTTTCAGGGAGGAAAGAGTTAAGCTACCATATCTGCTAGGATATTGAAACAATATGTTATGGTGCATGAATAATTATTGCAACTGTACTAATAGGAACTATTTTCTTTGGTGAAAGAATAAATTAAAGGCGTGTTTATGGGGAAATATGGTAACCAATCCATAATGGATAAGAATAGAAAAACATTAAATTTGACTTTGCTTTTTGACTAAATATTGTAGCTAAACACTTGGACATTAGCAATAACTTAAACACATACGGAAGTGTATGAAAACCTAGTGGCAGATATCTAGCATACCAGAGGTGTGATAAATTGTTACCTTCCGTATAAATATAACATCATTGATTTTTCCCATATATTTCTTCTATGACATATAACTAGCTACTGACTGGGGTTTATATTTATTTTGTAATTTATTTAACATGGCGTGACATTTACAGTAAACAGTTTGATGGCTATCTGACACTTTTCTCCGATGGGAAATAAAAAACATTCTGCAGAACGCATTTTTTGTTTACACCCTTCCTGTAGCTGAAGGGTGCAACCAGGGCTCAAGATAAGGGGAGTATTTCAAAAACTAAATCTTTATTTTTGCTTTAAACCCTGTGGTGTCACTACTCATTAGAATCGTCTCGAAGAGACGATTCTAATGAGTAGTAACACCATAGAATTTGGTGTTGAAATAAGTGAGAAAATGTTGGATTTGTGCAGTTAACTCTTATCTTGAGTCCTGGTACAACTATTTTTAAAACTTTCCTTCATTATATAAAGTAACGCATTTTCACAACTTTTAAAACTCAGTACTTCTAATAGCAATTAATGCTCGTTCATGCTTTAACTCTTTCCTGATAGATATGAATACTTTCCATATTATCTGACTTAGCTTCAATTAAAGCTTGCTGAAAATAAAGCAGAAAGCTCTTACTGCACTGAAATAAGCTATGAAGTTAACCCTTAGACCGCCAAATAAATTGTCGTCTGCTATATTTCTCGTCTGCTTCAAGTTTCAAAGTGCTTCAAAGTTGCTCAAAATTGCTGAAAATGTTGTCCGAGTGTCAAACAGCTTGGATCCGGATGAGACGCCGAGTTACTCGGCGTCTCATCTGGATCCAAGCTGTTTGCATATGGAGCTATAGTCGTGAGTGGCAGGCTAAGGGTTAAGGGTTAAAAGTTGTTTAAAAATCTTTGATGATTCCTGTATCAAGACACAGCTTCATTCACCAGTGATAGTTAGAGTGAGTTACATCTGATCCAATGTTAGATGTTTGAACTGAGTCCAAACTGTTAGTGAATGCCAATCATGTTGCCATTTAGCTCTATGATTGTTAACGTTTTTGTTATGTTAAGGAAATGTTTTGAATCTCCTGCTGTGAAAACCATGGAGCTCAGTGTTTTTGTCTTTGCTATCTTTCCAACACAGCTTGATAACCTGAGTAAACTAAAGTTTTGCCAACATTATTCTCCTTTGTTTCTCCGCCAGGCCCTATGTTGTGCCTACCTAATAGAATAGTCTGATAAGACAATTATTATGAACAGTCACAACATAATTATGATTTGAATAAAAACAACAACAAAAAACATAACACATATCTATGGTAATTAAGTCACAAAATAGGTCTTTGAGTAAGTCAGAATTCAAGAATTTCACATTAGGTAGAGGGGTCATATGGCATAATTTTGTTTTGAAGAAGGGACAAACTTAGCCATATATGGTGCATAGGTGGAGGAAAGGGTTAAATGTTCCAAAAGGGAAGCAATCAAGGTTTGCACTGGTTAAACGTCAGAGTGCTTGTTTCTGGTGATGTTTCTCATGACTGTAAGTATAATTTTTTATCAGACTTGACTTTAAGATTTGTTAACATTGCTTATAAACATGGAAATCTTTCTGGTACTGTTATGTAGAAAGTGGAGCAATTTGCCGTGAAATTAGCGGGTGGTGTGGGGAAAAAGTAAGCAAGCACTAGTAAAACACATATGGCTGAGATCTGCTAGTGTTAGGCTAGTTATTACTGAACAGTCAAGCCTTCATCAAAACCTTTTCATAATTCCTCCACAAACATGCTTTAGGATCACTTTGCTAACTGATGGCATTTTTAGAAATCTCGATGCTTCCTTACTGATGGCAAAGTAGTCACAGGGACCCGGCACGATTGATTTTTGAGAGAAAAAAATTGTCCGAAAGTATATATAGAGACAAGGGGTATAACTGATAGTCAGTATATTCACACTCTATCTCGACAAAACCTGGCATAACACTTATAATAATTGATGAAACGACACCCTTTTTGCATTTCTGTCTAGCTAATATTATATTCTTCCATAAAAACATAACCTAAAACCAACTGTAAGCATGTACTTTCAACAGTAACTACGTCTACTGACTGAAGTCACCGTTTTTCGGAAAACGGGACAGGTGTTCGTTCACAGCCAACACAGCATTGACCACTATTGTACGCTTGTTTAGGCTTTAATATCGAGCATTACAGTCTTACAGTTCCATGGATGTACGTTTTTGACACCGATCAAAGCTGTTTTATTTTCAAATCATTGCCGTATCAACAACAAAGTCACATGTTCACATCACAGAGACCCGACACGATTAATTTTTGAGAAATAAAATTGTCAGAAGCTTTATATAGAGTCTCTGTAATACTTTCTGACAATTTTTTCTCTCAAAAATCAATCCTGTCGGGTCCCTGTGGTCCAAAACGTGTATCTATGGAACTATATGACTGTCATGCTCGATATTACCGTCTAAACAAGCGTTAAGTAGTGGTCAATGCTGTGTCGGCTGTGAACGAACACCTGTCCCGTTTTGCAAAAATCGGTGATTTCAGTGACTAGACGCTGTTACTGTTGGAAGTGCCTGCTTACAGTTGATTTTAGGTTATGTTTTTATAAAAGGGTATTATAAAAGCTAGACAGAATTGCAAAAAGTGTGTCGTTTCATCAATTATTATAAGTGTTATGCCCGGTTTTGTCGAGATAAGGTGAGAAAATACTGACTATCAGTTGTACCCCTTGTCTCTATATATACTTTCTAACAATTTTTTTCTCTCAAAAAATCAATCGGGTCGGGTCCCTGTGAAAGTAGTCAGGTGAAAGCTTGTAGCAGAGTGAGAGTAAAGCAGAAAGCTCATATAGGAGTTATTTGGCATTTGATCAAGATCCAGATTGTTTGTCACTAGAATTGGTTATCTGCAAAATATAGAGAAGAAATAGCCATCAAAATTAAAGCACAATGCAGTTTTAACTGATGATGTTTATAATAAAATACTCAGCACTTAAACGGTTAAGCTCCTGCAGTGCCAGAAACAATTGAATGATTGAAAAAAAAATTGGGGAACCAATAGAAATAGTTTAAAAAGAATTAGTTTAAAAAAGATTAAGTATTTGAAGGTGGGGTACTTAAAGTAGTCAGTGTGAACTAAGGTCATACAGGGCATAGAATGTAAATCTCTTATCTAATTTGAAATAATGTTTTGTTAATTAAAAAAACTCTCCAAACATCTACAGTCAAAACTAATATATTAAGGGATCACAGAAAAGAAGTTATATATATTAATGTAGGTCTTCAGAAGAGGTATCAGCTCAATGCAGAGCAGTTAAATAAGGCAGAGAGCTCTGCATTTACATTACCCTGCAACAAGCAATCAGTAGAGGAATTAATCAAAGGCGTATTTATGGGGTAATGAGTTACCTGTCTATAAATGATTCACATGCTTCTTCATTCAGTGGTGACCGGTGACAAGAGTTTGACTGTAGTAAAAATGATAGGTTGCGTATACAGCAGCAGGGACATATGTACTTCGTGTTTACAAAAAAAACACCCCAAAACATTTACATCTGCTTGGAGTGCAAACTGCTCCATCTTCACCTGAGACTAATCCTTTATGTACAGCGAAAAAGTATATATATCATTTGCAAACAGTGTAGACCCAGATCAGAAGGCTCCTTCAGGAGCCCTCTGATCTGGGTCTTCACTGTTTGCCATAATTTTAAATAGTTTAGATCAATATAAACTGATCATTTATCAGAAAATGGACGAGTCCATTTGAAAATTCAACAAATGTAAGGGTTAACACTAGGCTTTGAAGTAAAGCCTTTTCCATGCCTTTATATTCATTTATGCTTTATCCCAGTACGAATTGAAAACATTCTGACAAGTTGCTTAAAGCAGGCTGACAAGAAAAGCAGAACTATATATATATCCATAAGGTGGTTCTGCTTTACAGTAAATCAGTCTGATTTAAATAATAATAATAAAAAAAAACCACTGAAAATATCTATGAAGAAAAGGGTTCATTGCGACACACAGTTACTAGCTGTCCAGATTGTTAATTTAATATTTTTTAACCCATTTCGTAACTTGAATTTTGGAATATATTTAATAGATCTAGATCAGATGCTAAAGTGATTTGAAAAATTATTGCAGTGGCTTTTCAAGCAGGCATCAGTTTAGAAGGGATGTTTGATAAGAACTTGAGATGTTAAAAACAATAACTGTGAACCCACACAACTCACTGCCAACAAGTTGTCAATTTGTAATGCAAATTTCATGTTCCCACCACATTCCGCCAGTATATATTTACTGCTATAGATTTTTCATTGGAAAAATTCGTTTTATTGCTGGTGAAAAACAGCGGAGGTTAACAAGAGCTCTCTGTATCATAATCCATCATCAGCTAACAGGAAACGTGTAACAAATTAACAGTGAAAACAAAAAATATAGCTTACATGACCCTAGCTGTATGCTTTTTACGATGGTATACTTTTTAATTTTAATGAATCGCTCTTTATAAACTTGTAGTTGTTATAAAAAATGATAACTTTTCAATTTCTGTGTTAGCTAGCTAGACAGGTCATTTATTGATGAAGAACAGTGTTATTGAAATATATGTGACGGCTTAACTCTTTCCTCCCTAAAACTTTAAATGGACAATACCAGTTTCCATTTTAGTGTAGTCCATTTCTGACTTTTAAGGGTTGTTTTTGTCAATGTTTGGCATTATGACAAACAGTGAAGACCCTGATCAGAGGGCTCCTTTCGGAGCCCTCTGATCTGGGTCTTCACTGTTTGCACAGGACAAGTGTACTATTCACATGTACACTGTTTGAAAATGACTCCTTTATGCGGGACTAGGGTTCAAAGGATTAATGCAAAACAAAAATAAACCAGAATTTTAGATTGATCAGGAGCTTTCTATATCACTTTTGTCCTATAATGTTCTATACAAAAAGTGTGTATCAGTTCTCTTTTGAGAGGCAAAATAACACAAATTTACAATACAATAGATTTGTTTTATTATAGCAAAAGATTTTGAAGGGCTGCATGCATGTTAATGAAATGCATGTACATTGTAAACAAAAGCATGAATTTCCAGCGGATCATTTAGAGAATTGATATTTTTTGCAAATTAAATGCCTGCTTAATATATAGTTGTCTTAAAACTTATAAAGTTTTTACATAATTATTTACTTGTAGCAAGATGGTAAATCATTACAAACCTATTGCTTTTCCAGCTTAACCATATTATGATCTCTTTATTTGCTTTGAGTTTCTAAAAATGTGACTTTTGATGCTGGCATTCAGTTACAAAGTCACAGGTGTTATTGCAGTCAGAATTGTCTTGTTTAGTGTTAATAAAAATCTCTAGAGCAATAACTGTAACTGGATGATGTCTTGTCTGTACTGAAAACATGGCCATTCAAATGTTTCAAGAAGTATATTTTGCCAAGAAGATGGATTGAGACATCACAAAATCACCGTTTCTTGTAACAGGTGAGGAACAAGCAAATTTTGTTTTTGCCCAAGCTGAAGAAAGAAAATTTGCATGGCTGACATTTATCCAGTTTTAATTAAACAAGATGTTTACCTGGGCTAAGGAGCTAAGCCTTTAACATGCTGAGAAAACTTTACTACAGTAAAACCTTTCTATTACGACCACTTAGTTATTTTGTGATTTTTGTGATTAAGGCACTGGTGGCGGCTTAAAACAAGGTGAAAGTAAAAACAGAAAGCTCCTCAGGAGCTTTCTGTTTTGCTTTCACCTTGCTTTAAGCTGCCAGCTGTTTTTCAAACTATGAAATAGCATTATTTTAGTGGTCATAATAAAGAAGTTTCACTGTATAAAATAAATTTAAAGATTCATGATTTATTTATTAATTAATTTAAAACAGTGTAATGAAACACTCTTAATGTATGGATGAGAATCATTAAAAGGTTTAACCTTGCTCCATACTTTCTGATGGCATACTCTAGCTGCACTATATTTGATCAGTTTCTATATTATTTCACAACTTTGATATCATGATAAAGGATACACGTTTGCATGCTCCTCTCATCGCTGGCATATTTCAGGTAGCTGATTAGAAATTAATTTGTCGGATTTGACATTGACAAATTATATGGGCTATTCAATGCAGACACAGGGTGACAGATGGCTTAAGATATCGGCCTTGTACGACATGATGCCCCGGTTAGAAGGAATTTGTCTCTCATGATCGCTTTAGATGCCATAGGCGGGTTGGTCAGCAAAGACGCATGTTCCGGTTGCAGTATCCGAGGCTACTAATTAATTATAGTCAAATTTGTATTTAAATGATCACCTCAAATGAAGGTGATTTTAACCCATTACCCCGTAGCTTATTATTTCTTGTTTTGAAGACATATGACAACCCGGTACTTAAAGCAGGTTGAAAGTAAAGCAGAATGTGCCGTAAGGCACATTCTGCTTTACTTTCAGCCTGCTTTAAGCTACCATCTCTTAGGATAAAGATTTTTTTTTTCTTATGGCACATATTGTTAACTCAGTATAACATTGAACTATGCTCTTCAGTAGATGAATACATTAAAGGCGTAAAAAGGCATATTTATGGGGTAATGGGTTAAGCCGTCTTCAATGCATACGATGTGGCAGTTTGAAATTATCGGTAAGAGAAAAAATGTTCAGTAAAGTAACAATAAAAATACCGAAAAGATATTTAAAATACATATAGCAGTCCTGCATTCAACACTCACGATCTCAACAGTCTATACATGTTTGTGAAGTATCATATTTTCCATATAATTTGTGGACTTATTACTCATCTTAACCCTATGACAAAATTTCAACTTTGAAAATAGCAACCTGTTAAACCATTCCCCGATAGAAACTACTTTTTCCATTCCCTTACTTATTTCTCATAAAAAAATACATTTTCATATTCTACAAACTTTTACAATCATGAATGTCGCAATAAAGCGTCAGTTAGTAAACTTTTAATAAATCTGGACAATTGCTGCTTTAAGAAACCACATATATATCTTCACCACCTAAAAAAGCCATGATTGAAAGCTAAAAAATCTATGACATAGAAATGAACATAAACTTCGATAAAAAGCAATCTGTTTAATTTCACAAATGGAGAAATAATATTCATGTGATTTATGGTTTTGAATATGAATGGAGTGTTATGTCAGAGGGTGATTACACTGATGCATTTCAAATTTTATGATTAAGATTTTTGGCAGTTTCAAATTTAGTTACCTGATATGAAAACGAGATATAAATTTGTGGCAGACTGAATAAAACTTAGTGATACATTTAGATTTGACCTTCCTCGGTACAATTAGGTTAGTTTTACATTAAGAAAGGAAAGTCTGATTCAAATACACAGAAAATGAAAGGAATTGAAGTTTGGAACTCTAAGCAGAATATTTCATGTAATTTGGTAAATGATCGGAACAATATTCTTTTAAACAAAGTCTACTTTTATCCTTTAACAAACTTGTAAGCTGATAATATATATGGTTGGTATTAAGAACTGTGTATTCAAAGACAACATCTCTAAATTAATTTAAAGATAATTAAGAATTTTAGCAACAATTTTTGTTGACAATTTGAACTACATGGCAGAAGCAATGTGTGTTTGAGAGAGCAGCCATTAAAAGAAAACTTAAACCCTCTTCCCCATATAGCTGTACCATCTGTTAGACTATAGAAAATATTTCAAATGATACAGATTCATGAGTGTATAAATTTCTATTTTCTTTAGTGGACAAACAATTTAAAGGCATAAAAATGTGCATCATTGAAGTACTGGGTTAACCCATTACTTACATAGCCTGTTTCTTGCTTTGAAGAGAAGTGATCTGACTTAAAGCAGGTTGGAAGTAAAGCAGAGTGTGCCTTAAGGCACATTCTGCTTTACTTTCAGCCTGCTTTGAGGTGTCATCTGCTAGAATATAGAAAATGTTTCTTATAGTGTACGTATGTTCATGACTGTATATAAAGTAGTAGTATTTTCTTTGATGGAGGAATGAATTAAAGGTGTAAAAATGCATATTTATGGGGTAATGGGTTAAGCATACTCCATGTTTCCATTGAATGAAAATTCAGATTTGACAGTACATGTATAGTCTAATTTTTCAGTGACTTGTAGGGAATTGTTGATGGGAATTATTTCTGTCAGCTGTGACTTATGGTTTAATATTACCCCAGCAGTAGGTAGATATACATTGATAATCATGTTGGTTTGGCAGTGTACTGTTTCTTTGTTGCTCATCTGGATTAGCAATTACGGCAGAGATAACAAACTTCCATCTCCATGATAACCCTTATAGTGCCGTACAAGCAGAGACCCAGCATCAGCAACAGCCTGGATCCAGACACTGACTCTCTGCTATTTTTAGGTTGGAATGGTTCCCTGTAAATCTGTACTTAATTAAAACATACACTTTTGTAGATTGATTGGGGGCTAAATACTGAAGATTACAATATATAATTATATAAGCAGGGGGAATTGTTTTAACCTATACATGCTAGAAAACATACATGCATCATTTGCAAACATTGTAGAACCAGAGCGGAGGAGCCTCTGATCAGGGTCTGCAGTGTTTGCCTTAGTTTTAGATATTTCTTTTGGCAATTAAACTGGCCTTATGCAAGGGTAAATGTTTGATCATTATTTAGAAAATGGAAATTGATTTGGAAAATTGGCAGTTTAAGGATTAAAGAAAACACTTAGTTTGCCGTTTTCTTACAGTGCTTCCCACTGGTCAAAGAATGAATAAAATCATCATTCCGGCTGGCAAATAATGCAAACCCAGTGATCAGATGCTATTTTCTGTGACCATGGATCTTTATCTGAACTGTTTGCATTAGTCATTTGGTGTCCAGCCATCAGGCAGGAATTATGATGAGGAAATGAGAGCCTACACCAGAGGCCTGTAAATATGCAGTATTATGATAGGAACCTGCAAACATACTGGCAATACATTGGCTCAGTAACTTATCCATGTACTACCATAATAACTTTTGATATAAAGCAGCTTACTGCATAAAAAAGTAATGCAGAAAGGACCTGAAAAAGAGCTTGATCTTTAACCTAATTTTTCAGCAGACAACATTTTTAGTAGACAACAGTTTAGAAAGATTTTCTTACAGATTTTGTCTTGACTGGCATTTGCAAACAGTTTGGATCCAGATTAAACGCCACATTACAAAGCGTCTGATCTGGATCCAAACAATTGTCTTTTGGTTTCTTCAATTTAAAAATGCATAAATCTCGATTTTGCAAACTATGCAGATAACAATTTCAATACCAATAATATCATAGTAGGATAAAGGTTAATGGTAGCTGCATGAGCATGCAGGAGCTTGGCTCCTGGAGTAAATGGGTGGTGGGGGTTATTTGTTGTAAGTAAACTGGCATTATTACATGGGAAAACAATGGCAGTTATGTAGGAGAGCCACAGAACTGTGATTCCAGCACTAATAAAGATTGACAACACTAGCCGGGAATTATTCATAACATAGCACCAATACTATCACTTATTTTCCCTTTGTTACACTGCCTTAACTCTTTGCATGCTGGGTAATTTTTTTCATCTGCAACAATTTTGTCTTCTGCTACTGCCCTAAAAATGTTTTTTTTTAAATTTCTTTTCAATAGTCAAACAGTTTGGATCCTGATGAGACGCCACATTATGCCGCGTCTCATCAGGATCCAAACTGTTTGCAAAGATCTTCATGGTTCCAACCCTAGCATGCTAAGAAATAAGCTATGGGATGTTTAGCCTGGGCCTTCACTGACAAAGTATGTTTACACTGGCATTTGCAAACGATTGCATGGATCCAGATCAGATGCAAGTAAGTTGTGTCTGATCTGGATCCAAGCTGTCTGACATTTGCATTTAACTATTTTTTTTCTATCATGATATTATGCTGAATATCAGTTCTGAAAATGAGTAAAAATATAGAGAAGATGTTTAATGGCAGTGAAAGAAATCAGTTATAACCTTTTGAACTTCAGATAAATGTTCTCTGGAAAGAGTTTTAGTCTGTTAAAGTTATAATTAAAAAGTAAAAATTTGTTAAAGCAGTTAAAAAACTCTTAATGCATGTAGATCTATTATATATTACATCATTGCAGAGAGGGTATAAGACATTTTTTAATTCCATATTCTTTAGAGGATGTTACATTTTAATGAGTTATATCAGTGAACATTAGCATTACATGAATTAATTCTTAATGATGTCTTAGTGGCATTTTGAATGAGACAAGTGTTTGTTAATGATTATGGAGACCAGTAAACTATGCTTGATGCCGTAAAATCTACGAAATAAAACCATCACAGTCTAACCTGTATACTTAAGCAGCAATTAAAAATTTTAACTTATTTATGATTTCAGATAGTGGTAGCTTAATACAGGACAAAAGTAATGCAGAAAGCTCCTGCTTTCTGCATTACTTTTGTCCTGTATTAAGCAGCTGCCTGTCTGTAGAGATCTTAATATATACTTAAGTTTCAATGGCGGCTGAAAACGTTGAGTTTTGCTGTATATCTTTTTCGGCATTTCCTCTTGTAATGATTCCAATAAAAAGACCCCTTGTCAGTCATGTAGAACGCTTTACGATTTCCATTGAATATAAATTGACACAATCTACTAATTATCGGGATATTTCAGTGAAACAACGGCTGTCAGTCTTTCCCTTAGACAACTGTAATAGAAAATCTACCGGAAGTATTGAAGAAAATTTAATGCTTAATGCAGAACAAAAATAATGCAGAAAGCTCCTATAGGAGCTTTCTGCATTATTTTTGTTCTGCATTAAGCAGTTGCTGGTCTTAAAAGATTATAACAGTACCTTATAGTTAAGTGTTGATTAATTTACGATTGACTGTATTTCGAAATAGCTGAGTGGTCTGACAGAGGCTGGGTTTGATTGCAGTTGTCGTGGAGGTTTTTAGGGATTTATCTTCAACAAACCAGACTGGAATTTCAAAGATTCGATTTTATCATTTATAAAAGAGGCCGTATGGGTGGTGCTTTAGACAGATTCAAAGTTGCAGATGTTGCAGTCGGCTGGTGGAATTTGTAAAACAGATTAGTCAGTGTCCAATATGGGCCAGTAGTCGAACATTATCGGGAGAACATGTTTATACAGCTTCATGTCTGCGAGTCTCTAACATGTGAGAAATAAAAAAAATCACCTATCTCTGAAATGAAACCCATGTTTTTTCTCTTGATTATTAAAGTGATATCGAATTTGAACAATAAGAAGTTTTTACGATGCTTGCAATTTCTTTTGACACATTTGATGTCTGTAACATAACTTTGTGAGTTTGATAGAAACTTATAATCATCCAGACTATACTCCTTGGTTCTTTAATATACCGTCAGTAAAAGGTTACAGTACTTTGAATATTGAACAAATCTTTATGGTTATCTATCGTTTAAAAAATATCAAATGTTTTCAAATTCTCAGAATAACTTGTTCATCTTTTAATGTACAGAAATATTATCAGAGTGGCAAACAGTTTGGAGCCAGATCAGGCCCCACTTTCAGTGGGGCCTGATCTGGCTCCAAACTGTTTGCATAGGTCTTCAGTATTTCAACATGTGCATGTTCAGGGTTAATCTTTAAGGATTTATGTATAACTGTGAGAGAATCTGACAAGTCCCATAATTTACAGGCTGTGGAAGTACATGTGCTGCCTTGTTAGGACTGATAGTGGTAGTTTATCATTGCTGTTGGAACAGACTAACAAAATGATACAAAATAGCATGTAGGGGAAATTTTATTTGGTAGCCTCAGAACATTGCTGAAAGTTTGTTTCAAGTGAACATGCTTTTAACCCTTACCCTTAAGTATAGCTTATTTTCAAACTTTGTAGACAGGTGCCTGCTTAACCCATTACTCCATGAATATGCCTTTAATTTATTCCCCCCATTGTAGAAAATAGTACACTCATAATAATTATAATAGCAATAATAATATGTACCCAGTAGAAATAATAATAAAGACTTTATTTCAAGAGGGTAACACATTTAGTACAGACAATAAACTTATCTCCCTTGTGGCCCTCAAAAGAATGTACAATATTTACAAAAATGCACAAACAAAGAACATAGTATTTGCAAAGTATTTCAATAGTAACAAACATGGCTAATTGTGCATTATAAAAAATACTTTATAATATCCTCGCAAAATTATGGTAAATTGAAACTGTCTGAAATTAAAGCAGAATGCACATTAAGGGGCATTGAGCCATTGACTGCTTTACTTTCATCCTGCTTTAATTAAGTGGTCACCTATCTTCAATACTAAATCCAGGCTATGGAGTAAAGGGTTAAACCCTGAAAACAAATTATTGTAATAAGAAATGGGTCCGGTCCATTCAAGCCATTTATATGACTGGAAATACCAAATATAACATTTACAATGTTTTGTACGAAATATCAGTATATAAATATGTAATTATGCAGCATGTTATGGTATGTACACATTTGTCAATGGGTTTATAAATGGTCACGTTTGTAACCACTTTGATCTCAACAAAAACATAATCATCAGTTTTTATTGATGAATGAAAATGTTGAAAGCAGAAACAGCCCATGTACATGGTTAAGTAACTTTTAATGAGCTATGGAGGTCATAATACCTGTTTTTACTTTCCTTGATGGAAAACATTTTTTTTCTGTAGGTTACAATATACCTTGGGGAAAAGAAAATGCAAACATAGCTCTAGGTGAGGGAAGTATTTGAAATACTAAAATTTCTAAGTCAGCATAAACAAATTAATTAACCCATTACCCCGTAAATATGCCTTTTTATTTAATCCTCATTCAAGAAAGAAGTTCCAACTTATACAGACATGAATATGTATCCTAGTATAAATATTTTCTATATTCTAGCAGATGGTAGCTTAAAGCAGGCTGAAAGTAAAGCAGAATGCGCCTTAAGGCGCATTCTGATTTACTTTCAACCTGCTTTAAGTGGACAACGGTCTTCAAAATGAGAAATAGGTTATGGGGTAATGGTTTAAGCCTATGTTGTTACTACTCATTAGAATCGTCTCTTTGAGACGATTCTAACGAGTAGTCATATCATAGGACGCAATGGTGTAAACTAAATGAAACCATTGATTGAAATATAATTTATGTTTTTCTTTCAGTAAAATTATTGTTTTACTTTCAGTTACTTTCAGATAGCTGAAACTCCGAATTGGCAAAGAGAGTTAATATAAAGCTAGATTTATTGGTTGTAATGGAACAAATCAAATAATCTGTTTGGAATCAAAACTGTTTGGACTGTTGGATGTACATACTTAAAAATGTTGCCAACTTCAGTTTCCTATAATCTTAAATTGAAACTTTTTGAGATTAACTGTACAATTTCAGTCGGCGAATTTGAGGTTTGTGTTGACAAAAAATTCATGATGTTTTCAGAACACTGTCATCTTTGCATTCCTTGCTAACACTCATAGATACGACAGTATATAAATAAGACAAACCTTCTCTCCATCATACTTGAAGATGGCTTTAGGATATATTTGTTCCTAAACACAAAGATTATATAGCTATCTAGTCGTGCAGATAAATGAGTCAATAATAAGATGTTGCGACTATTTAATCAAGACATATTTGACGTGCTTGCCCATATCGGGGTTAAACAAATACAGACCTTTGAAACTTGAAATAAAAAAGGAAGATCTGAAAATGTAGTATGTGTCATTCTAGTGGTTTTTGTTGGGAGCAAGAGATAACACTTTGGTCTGTAAAACCCCCCTTAACCCATTACCCCATCACCGGTTTCTAATTGTTATGGCAGGTGATCACTTAAAACAGGTTGAAAGTAAAGCAGAATGTGCCTTAAGGCGCATTCTGCTTTACTTTCAACCTGCTTTAAGATACCATCTGGTAGTATATAGAAAATATTTCTTATGTTACTTATTCATTACTGTATAAATTGGGACTAATTTCTTTAGTGGAGGAATAAAGCAAAGGCGTAAAAGGGCGTATTTATGGGGTAATGGGTTAATATTCGTGTGAAACAAGTTGATCATTATCAGTCTGACATGTTGAGATACTCTGTGTCTGGTCCAGATCTAAACTGTTTGTAAATGCGAGTGTTGTCTGGGTGAAGGGTTAACCTTTAAATTGAATTATTATTACCCGGTTCATCATAATCTACAAGAGATTCAAAATTAAGCATACATTATTTTGTAAACGCAGGAATGTTGGTAAAAGATGGTGTAATATTTCATAGACCTGAGTCTGATCTGTATCCAAACTGAGTCATGTTAAATTTCAATCGGAAAAGGATGAACACTAATACATTTTATTGTCTTATAGTCAAAATGCTGTACGTCTCTTAAATTGAGTTTCACATGCTGAAACACAATCGGTTTGAAACAGTCTGGATCCAGATCAGGCCACACAAATGTGGGGCCTGATCTGGATCCAGGCTGTTTGCAAATAAGGTCTTTAAGAATTATATATATTTATATTTTTATGCTAAGGGGCTAAAAGGAGAATCATGTTTGCAATAATCTTCTTTCAACAAACAGGGAATTTTATCTCCAGAGTAGGTAGTCAAGTTAAGGACTGGAAGTAGCGAGTGCTGAGATATCTGCCCGGGTTATCAGAGGCGACACCTACTGACCCTGCCCTGTGACTCGAAAATGTTAAAAGGCTTCCATATTTTCATAACCATATCTAGCCTTCATATGTGTTTTAAGAGACTGAATGGTTTGACGAAAGTCACTTGACAGTTTCAAATATCAACCGAAACAATGATATAGCCTGGGCAGGGTATAAAAATCTTTATTTCTGTATTAAACCCTATGGTGTCACTACTCATTAGAATCGTCTCTTCGAGACAAATCTACTGAGTAGTAACACCATAGGATTTGGTGCTTAAATGAGTGAGAAAATGTTGGATTTGTTCAATTTACTCCCTCTTATCTGTAGCCCTGACTGTGTATGCAAATATATTCAAAGCTGACTGTATAACACTGTAAATATAGATCCATAACAGAATGCTTACTGTTTAAATGCTAAACCATCATCAACTTTAGACATAAATTTGTTTTAAGCAATCCCGAATTATTCCTAAATTATTCTGAACTTAGTATTAACTATTAATGAGTGAAGTCCAAATTAGTCCTATTATATATCTTAATTCTGATTAATTTATATAAGGCTTCAAACTTGTAATCACTAATCAGTGAACTTTCTGAAATTAACTACATCATTTGTTGACATATTGCTGAAACATTAATAGTAGTGACAAACAGTCTGTATCCTAATCAGACAAAGAGTTAATTTGATATTTATCTTATCTATTTGCATTATAATGCTGCCTAAGTCAAGTCAGAATTAGCACTCTTAGAGTTAAGAGCTCTCTGAATGTCACATCCAACTTCTGTATTTACATAATGTATACAGTAAACTCCCCCACATTTTATCTAAGGGCCGATCAATCAAACACTCATTGATCAGGTTAAAGACAGACTGATATCCTTAACCCATTACCCCATAGCCCGTTTCTGGTTTTGAAACAGTTGGCCAATTAAAGCAGGTTGAAAGTAAAGCAGAATGCGCCTTAAGGCGCATTCTACTTTACTTTCAGCCTGCTTTAAGTTACAATCTGTTAGAAAATAGATTTTTTTTCTTGTATTACATATTCATAACTATTTCTTTCAGTGGAGGAATAAATTAGAGGCGTAAAAAGGCGTATTTATGGGGTAATGGGTTAAGCAGGATGAAAGTAAAGCAGAAATCTCACTTAATTAAAGCAGGATGAAATTAAAGCAAAACTCTCCCTTTGGGAGAGTTTTGCTTTACTTTCATCCTGCTTTATGTGACCCATTACCTTATTAATACTCCTTTAATTTATTTCTCTGCAATACTCCTTTAATTTATTTCTCTGCTGAAGAAAAACGGTTCCATTTTATACAGTCATGAAAATGTACCGTAAGAAATCATTTCTATATCCTAGCAGATGGTAGCTTAAGTTCGTTAGGCTGAGAATAAAGCAGACTGTGCCTTTATTTCCAACCTGCTTTAAGTGCTCACCTGTCTTCAAAACTAGAAACATGCTCTGGGATGATGGGTTAGTAATATCATAATAACAAGACAAAATAATTGTATTATGATCGGTCTGTAGGCTGCTATCACAAAGGGGTATTGCAGTAGCTCTGGTGAATGTTTTATGAGACTTGTAGAGGCCCGAGCTAGATAGAGTAGCTGTATTCAGGAGATAGGTCGCCCATAAACCACAACTAATATTATTGTCTTATCAGACTATAGCGTTCCCTTGATGGTTTGAGAAGCAATTAACACAGAGAAAAAGCTGTGTTGCTCAGGTGCTTATTATATAGTTAAACCTCTCTACTACTACCACTCAACAGGGCTATATATATATATAATTGATTTAATAAAATACAGATGACAGCTTAAAACAAGGTGAATGTAAAACAGAAAGCTCCTAAAGGAGCTTTCTGTTTTACGTTCACCTTGCTTTACAAGCAGTCACCTGCCTTTAAAACACAGGACAATTAACAGAAATTAGTGGTTGTAATATTTTTACTGTATTATATATTTACTGCCTTACAATTATGTTATACAACCTGTAACTAGGGCTTATAGCTTGATCAAGATCAGGTGCCTTGACTTTTGGGATGAACGCTAAAAATGCCATCTTAAAATGTCATTTGCTTCAGTTCTGAAGTTTGATTATTCATCGTCATAATTATCTGTATGTAGCTTTCTGCATAACTTTTCTTCTGCATTAGGCTGTCACATGTACAATTAACTTTTCTCTCCGTATCCCCAAAAGTTCAATAATAAATAAATAAATAATTGTTTAAGGAAAGTGAGGATTAAATTAAAGCAGTAAGATTCTGTAGGAGCTTTGTACTTTATTTTCATCTTGCTTTGATTTGCCACCTATATTCACACCATCAATGGAGGTTTATTTGAGGCACTTATGTGGAAGGGTAGCTTAAGCTGCTCAAAGTTGCCTATGTGGAAGAAAGGGTTAACCCGATACCCCATAAATATGCCTATTAACGCCTTTTAATTTATTCATATACTGAAGAAAAGACTTTCACTTTATACAGCCATGAATATGTATGATAAGAAATATTTTCTATGTTCTAGCAGATAGTAGCTTAAAGCAGGCTGAAAGTAAAGCAGAATGTGCCTTAATGCGCATTCTGCTTTACTTTCAACCTGCTTTAAGTGGTCACCTGTCTTCAAAATGATAAACATGTAGGCTATGGAGTAATGTGTTAAAAGACGGACAATGAAGTTTATATCTTTTTGTTTGGCAAGATGATATCTGGCAAATGCAGAAGCAGTTTATATTCCAGTCTAGCCTTTAGTGCAGGAACTGTCTGCCTCTGAAGTGATCTACAGGTTTAATACGCTGTATTCTTCATCTCATTATAGCTTCTCAAGAAGAATATTTCATTCATAAACATTCTCAGCCCACTTTTAAACGGTTTATAGATTACAGGAAAAGAAAGAAAGATATTGATCTACACAATTGAAATATGCACTGAAGTAACTTTATAGGCAATAAGTGGGTTGCAACATTTTGTTAGTGAAGTGTTTTATGCAGAGGAACAGCTGTTTAATATGAGACTTCACCTGCAGTGATGAATGTACTGTAAAATCTTTGTACAGTGGCCACTTCAGACATATAGAACCTAGGAATCTGTAAAAACAAATTGCTGCTTTAACCCATTACCCCATAAATACGCCTTTTTTGCGCTGCTTAAAACAGGCTGAAAGTAAAGCAGAATGTGCCTAAAGCACATTCTGCTTTACTTTCAACCTACTTTAAGTGGTCACCTATCTTCAATACTTATAGAAATAGGTCATGGGGTAATGGGTTAATGGATGCAAAAACAAATGCAGAAAGCGACTTAGCCCCTATAGGAGGGTTCTGCTTTAGGTTTGTCATGCACTCGGCTTACGACCTTATAAAAGCTAGACTTTAAATTGACATCTTCTGTTGAGTACTTGCTGTACACAATACTTCAAATTAAGTTTGTGAGCAAGTTTCATCGAACTTCTTTTGGGTGTATTACAGTATGGATCCTGAACAGATAGTGACTTGCTCAACATTTGATCTTGTTTCATACTGTTAACTTTGCAATTGCCATGCTTGGCAAGATAAAGGATATAAGACTAAAAAAACTCAAACTTCAGCTTTAAATGGCTTGGGAAATATTTTCATTGATAATCTCTCATTAAGACATTACCCTTGGTAGTTAAAGAAGCCAGTAACATTTGTTAGATCATTCAGTTCTACTCTTTGCACGCGAATAGTGAAAACGTGATCACCCTTGCAAACAGTTTGGATCCTGATCAGACGCCGCATATTATGCGGCGTCTCATCAGGATCCAATCTGTTTGACAGTCTGACTCTAAGTTTGAAACGATGTTTTTGTAAATTCTGAATTTAGAACTGAAGCAGAAGACATATAATTGTTGCAGAAGACAAATTTTTGTAGCGTTCAAAGAGTTAAGTTGCTAGTAAAATACCCTCATCAGTAACTGTTGAAGTAAAGTGTTGTTTCCTTACCTTAGAAGTTTACGTTGGCCATGCACCAAGATTGCTGAATGCGTTTGTAAAGATTCGTATAATTTGCTTTTATCCCTCGTGAATTGTTTGCAGTGTTTTTTACTGAGACTTTGCTGCAGGGTTAGGCTGACTTACAAGCATGAAAATAAAAGAAATTTGTTTTTCTGCTGTGTGGTTGCCAAGACATCATGATATGACCTTCACCTTAAATAATTGATTCTACATACTAAGAAAGAATTACACAGTCATTATCCTGTGGAGCACCTTTAAGAGTTTTCTTGCATTTAAAATTGTTTTGTTGTGCATAATGGCATTAAACTTTTCCCTGAAAGCAGATTTTCTGTGTTTAAGATGGATTGCTTCTTTGGCGGATTTCTGCCTTTTGTAGGCCTCAGCTTTAAGCTGCTGCCTGTTAGGATGAAGAAAATAGTTTTCTAGGTCAGGGTAGAAAGATAAAATTTCATTATGAGAGGAATAGGTAAATATATGAAGAGGCACTTTGAAGAGGTTAGCTAATCCCTCCATATTGGCACCATAGGCCAATCTTCCTTGCATCTACTATGTCTTGATAAATGCTCTCAAATTACTAATTGTGTTTTAAAGCATAGGAACGCAGAAAGCTATGGTAGGAGCTTTCTGTTTTTCTTTCAATTTGTTTTAAGCCTCTTGCCTTTAAACTCTTTACTCCATAGAAGCGACTTTTAGTAGATATAATTTATTCCTCCACTGAAGAAAATAGTTCCAATTTATACAGTCATGAATATGTATTGTAAGAAATATTTTAGCAGATGGTAGCTTAAAGCAGGCTGAAAGTAAAGCAGAATGCACCTTAGGGTGCATTCTGCTTTACTTTTAACCTGCTTTAAGTGGTCTCATATATTTGATACTTGAAATAGGGTATGGAGTAAAGGGTTAAACACAGAAGTAATATATATAATTAAGCTTTATCAGTTAGATGAAAGTGATGGCATTGATGGCAAGAGAGGAAAAACCTTGTTGGCATTAGAGGTTCCAAGCTTCTTCAGCAAAAAGTCTTCGAGCACAGGCATTACTTCAATGACCTCTGCTAATGATTACTTTTGCTACAGCAATGAGCTGTTTTGGTATCTACTCTGCTAATGATTACTTTTCCTACAGACATGAGCTGTTTTGGCATCTATCAGGATTGTTGTCACCACTCTGGCCCCCTCAGTCACTCAATACACCATTGTCCATGCAATATCATCTTCCTCCAAATCACAGCCTTCCGGATCATACCAAAAGTTATGGCCTCGTAAATTGCTGCTTAAGCCTCTTTACACAGAATTAGGCCGGCTTTATAGCTTGGCCCAAGAGAAATTATAAATTGTTTAGTATCTAGGAACAGAATCATCTCTATAGTCAGGCTTTTTGGATGAAAAAAAATTATCAAGAAAAATGATGGCAGACAAGATCATCATAATTATAGTGCCCATGCACAGCTCTAGAAGTTCTGTAGTGTATGTGATATGTGTTATATCTCTGCAATTTCTACTGACTAGGTATTGAGGTCATCGATCCAGATAAATGGAATATCACCACAGTGTGTGATCTGCGGTCTTGAAATAGTTCCAATTTGGTTGTGTAATCCAGATCACACAAGAGGCGTATCGAGGTCTGATCGAATTTTGTCTATGTACATTGTTTTCAAAAGTGTGAATAATAAACAGCAGGAAAAGGGTAAATAAAGTAGAATTTGAAAATAAAGAGACAAAAAGAAGATAGAGTAACAGATAAAGGTGTAAGATTAAAAACGTATTAAATTTGGCATATAATGTGATCAAGAGAAATTCCAAAACTAACTGAATTACTATAATTATATACTTCATGAAAAAGCGTCAATATGTCTCATCATAGAATGGTTGGGCCAATGCAGAAAAAAAGTAATGAAGTCTGGCTTGTAACTGAGCTTTCTGAATTAACCCTTAGCCTGCCAGTCACGACTATAGCTCCATATGCAAACAGCTTGGATCCGGATGAGACGCCGAGTAACTCGGTGTCTCATCCGGATCCAAGCTGTTTGACACTCGGACAACATTTTCAGCAGTTTTGAGCAACTTTGAAGCACTTTGAAACTTGAAGCAGACTAGAAATATAGCAGACGACAATTTATTTGGCGGGCTAAGGGTTAAGTTGTCTGTACCTGTCTTGATTATTGTTTAATGCATTTTGTTTTGAATGGATGATGAAGACAGGTTTTACTGTATGTAATACACAAATATCCGTATATCAATTTTAGCCTGGCAAGAGATAGATATGACGGAAAGCAGCCCAGTAAAACAGTAAAACCCCTATATTACCAGCAGTGTTTCATGGGGTTAGAAACAGGTGGCAGCTTATAACAAGACAAAAAGAAAGCGAAATATTGTCTCATGAGCTTTTTGCTTTGTCCACATCTTTCTTAAAGGACCTACTTTCTGTAAACATAAAGAACAAGTTATCCATTAAGTGATTGTAATGACAAAGTTTTATTGTAGTTTGGCATTAAGATTATTGCCTGACAGTCAAACTTGTATTACGCTGCCAAAAGAAGACATTATAATCAAGCTTAATGCAGGATAAAAGTAAAGCAGAAAGCTCCTTTAGGAGCTTTCTGCTTTACTTTTATCCTGCATTAACCAGGTTAATGTCTTTTATTAGAATTATTCGTTGTCAAAAGAAAGATTGTTTTTACACAAGTTTGGACTGTATGTAATGTGTAGAGTGAGGGCTAATCATGCAACATGAAAAGAGGAAAGTGGCTTATCTTGGCAGGCTGGTGATCTTGGTGGAAACATTGGCAAAGAAGTTTTATTGTTCAACAGATAACCATATATCACAGCATTCTCTTGTCAACTTGTATGGTGACACTGCAGAATGTAACTGACAATTATTATAAGAGAGAACTGCATGGAGAAACAAACTCCAGATGGGGGTATTTTCAAAAACTAAAATCTTTATCTCTGGTTTAAACCCTATGGTGTCACTATTCATTAGAATAGTGACACCATAGGGTGTGATGATGAAATGAGTTAGAAAATGTTGGATTTGTATTCAGTTTACTTCCTCTTATCTGCGGAGCCCTGTAATATTAGATAGAACTGGAGAAAGTGTTGAGGTTGTCACTTAAAACAGGGTGTCTCTGAAAAATATAGTCAACCCTGTATAAACCCTGAATTGACTTACCGTAGTAGTAAGAGTAGATGACTGCCAAAGTAAGATGAAAGTGAAGCAGAAAGTTCAAATATGATATTTCTGCTTTACTTTTAAACTACTTTAAGCTGTAAGAGTTCAGTGCATGCTTTTAAAGCAGATTTCTGCTAAAAGCAGATCACAAGTAAACAGTAAGCTGAAATAGGATCTTTCTGCTTTACTTTTAAACTACTTTAAGCTGTAAGAGTTCAGTGCATGCTTTTAAAGCAGATTTCTGCTAAAAGCAGATCACAAGTAAACAGTAAGCTGAAATATGAGCTGTCTGCTTTACTTGTATCCCCCTTTAAACTGTTAGCTAATATATAGTTTCTACATCATGCATTATTCAATACTAACTTCCTAAGGCAATGATGTGGTGAAATAGGTACAGGTGTCCTCATATGCTTCAGATGCAGGAAAAGGTTAAGTTCATACCCATTGAAAGGAATAAGAATTGACAGTCTTTAATACAGGTGTTTGCTTAATGCAGGACTAAAGTAAAGCAGAAAGCTCCTAAGGGAGCTTTCTGCTTTACTTTAGTTCTGCATTAAGTTGTCACATGTATCTAAAGAGATCAATGTTTCTCTGAAGAAGAGCAGTTTACGACAAGTTGGTACAATGAAGGACAAAACTATTTACGTCCACAACTTGGTACCTGGTTTAGTGCTTTCAGACACTGGTAAAAGAATTATTCTCACAGTACCTGCGTTGTGAAAAAATATTTACAAGAAGTCACAGAGTAAGAGAGAAAATAATAGACGACTGGCAGCTCTAGAGCAGTTGACAGTTTTACTAAGTATGGAAGTATGTACTATACTATTATGAATCAGCTATTATAAATGACTGCTTGAAGGCAATGAGTAAGATTTTTGATATGGTAAACTCGCTTCTATACTTGAAAACAAGTATAACTATAGGTATAAGTTTTCAAACAGTGTAGACTCTGATCAGAGGCTCCTTACGAAGCATTCTGATTAGGGTCGTCACTGTTTAGATTTTATATTTTTGGCACACTTTATATACCCCATAGCCTGTTTCTAGTTTTGAAGACAGATGACCATGTGCTTAAAGCTGGTTGAAAGTAAAGCAGATAGTGCCTAAAGGTGCATTCTGCTTTACTTTCAGCCTGCTTTAAGCTACAATTTGCTAAGATGTAGAAACTATTTCTGATGGTAAATATTCATGACTGTAGAAATCGGAACTCTATTCTTTTGTGGAGGATGAATTAAAGGCATAAAAATGTGTAGCTATTAGGATTTGGGTGTAACAGTCAAACTTGTAAAAATATGGGGCTTTTCAAACACACCAGAAAATCTTGTTATAAACCGTTTATAAATCAGACATAATACCTTTTCATTTCTAATTTTACAAAAACATTTTAATACGTACTTCTAAGTTTAATCATATGATTTTCTCTCTTCATTTTCTAGATGTAGAATTAATGACATTTACAAAAAAAATTAACGCATTTTCAAAGTGACTTTTCATTTAAGTTAGATTACATTTGTATTTGTGAACGTTTTATATCAAATGCAAAGAAAAAAAACACATGAAAAAGACATTGAGTGTTTATTATGACTGTGTAGTGTGCATGGGTTTAGGTACAGTCAATTTTAGCGATATATCATTTAAATGGTGAAGTTGTAGGTATAAGGCTGGGAAAATGAGTTTTTAAATGCTTTTGTTGTACTGCGTGCTGGGACCTGGAGTGAAGCTTGATAGATCTGCACAACCTGACAGAGCAATGGCGAGATAGAAACCCTTATCTCCTTACTACAGAGTTTGCTTCAAATGTTTTTGTTTGCAGTCTGTTTTTCAAATTTTTATTTTTTTTATAAAAAAAATATACAGGGGAAACAATTGTACAGTTTCAAACAGTTTGGATCCTGATCAGATGCCCAGTAAACTGGGAATCTGATCGGGATTCAAAATGTTTCTATTAGGTGTCGGTCAATTTGCACTTCACAAGATATCCATAATGATAATGATGATGAATATGGATACCGCATACAAACTGTTTGGGTCATGATCCAGTATCCCAGAATGCCTTGAGGCTGCAGATCATGGTCAACACTGTTTGCCTCGGTTGACCGCAGAAAAATAATTTAAAGAATTAGATAAACTGTTTGATGTAAGAGATGATGGAATGGGAAAATGGGTGAAACTTGGTAGGCACAGGGTTTGATTGATAGTTTGAAGTGATTGATAGTCATGTCAGTCAGTACTTGTGTCAGAGCTCCAGATAAGAGTAGTATTTCACAAACTAAAATCTTTATTTCTGTATTAAACCCTATGTTGTCACTACTCATTAGAATCGTCTCTTCGAGACGATTCTAATGAGTAGTAACACCATAGGATTTGGTGTTGAAATGAGTGAGAAAATGTTGGATTTGTTCAGTTTACTCCCTCTTATCTGGAGCCCTGTGTATGTCTCCCTGTGACATTCTGCCCATGTCTGATCTCTGCCCTGGGACATCGCTACATGTTCATACATTTCAATAACATGTTCAGTATTTGATTTGGATTAAAACATGTTACTGAAAAAACATCAAACAATGTTCTGTGCATTTCTTTGAAAGAAATGACTAACTGGTATTGCTGTAACTGTTATTGCTGTCCATGTATTTTCTGCAAAAGATATTTTTGCAACAAAAATGTTCAGGGCTTCAGATAAGGAGAGTATGTGTATTTTCAAAACTAAAGTATTGATATCTGCATCACACCCTATGGCGTGACTTCTGATTAGAATCGTCTCAAAGAGATGATTCTAATCAGTAGTCACACCATAGGGTTTGGTGAAGAAATGAAGAAGAAAAACAGTTTTTTTTATATTACTGAATATTCAGGGCTTCAGATAAGGAGAATTGTGTAGAATCAGGGATGAGTTATTAGTGAATAGTATTCAGGTTATGAATGATGAATCTTTTTGTTACCCTTTGTACATAATTTGTTTGAATTGTTATTTTTTTGACATAATAGAATAATTTAAGTAATTGCTGTACAACATATTTTTTTGATGACAAGTAAGAATATTATGAGGGATGTTTATGTGCTGTGTTTGTCATCATGGATGTGAATTGCATAATTAAATCATATATTCGAAAACAGATATATCCTACTTAAAGCAAAACATTGTTGCCTGGATGCAAGCATGGTGATATTGTCATTGTGTATGGCTGCCAGCTGTTTATTTGATTTGGAAATATTAGAATTATACTTGTGCTGAGAAATAATTCAAAATTATATACTTGGATAGTCAGGTTATTGCTTAATGCAGAAATCGGGTGATTTACTTTGGTTCTGCATTAAGCAGCTGCCTGTCACCAGATATCTCTCTACTTTATATATTCATTGAATTGTTTCTGCACCATGGGTTTTGACTGTATCTTAATGCATGTAGAGTATGTGTGATATACCAACCTTGGTATTGTCATTAAGTTTGCATCAGCCCTATAAACTGTAACTTGAACTAGCAAAAAATTCACATACTGAATCCTTAAAGAATACTGTAAGTTTGTCTTCTTTCAAAACTGATGTCTACAGATTTTGTGCCTATCTCTCTCCGTTGAACAAATATAACTATAAGTTCGGACAGTGCTTTAAGATCAGATTCTGATATACCAAATATACGTATCAAAACTTGAGATTGAAACTTTGCAAATGACGTTTGAGTTGCGGATAGCAGTCTAAATGCTAAGTGAGACTCCCCCTATTTTACTGGTTCCAAATTACAGTGTTGGATGATATTTACATATTTTCACGCTTTCAAAGGAAAACAAGACACTAGTATGTCCCGTAAATATGCGGGAATGGGTTAAATTGACACTGTTTTGTCTGTTCATATAATTAGATTTTACCAACCTGGATGATTTAGTGTGCGATGTTAAAAGATTTTCCCCACCTCTTGGAAATAAATATGTAAATTCTGAGGTAGGCTATGCTCTGAGTAGGTATAGGATGCTCTATAGTCTTACTCGATTCTGTCAGTCACTGAAATCTATTCTCTCGAGACACTGGCTTTATCGGAATCATATGTTGATGAACTTCATGGAGTTTGATAAGATTTAAAATTCAAGATAACTCAAATGATGCTTATATAATATTATGTGGTAAAGACCCGATAACCCATGTCAGCTATTCGGTATATTCCCACAATTATTACCACTAAAAAAGACTTGTTTTATTTGGGTATGCTGCTGCTGAAAGCAGAACGAATGTAAAGCAGAAATTTAAGCTCCTGGATGAGCTTTTTCAAGTTTTGCTTAACTTTCATCTTGCTTTATGCTGCAACCTGTCTTTAACACTCATCAGTGAGTTTCTTTGAGTGTTTCCCGTAGCTGCGGGTAATCTGTTTCTAGTTTTGAACACAGGTGACTACTTAATGCAAGTTGAAAGTAAAGCAGAGTACTCTTTAAGGAGCATTCTGCATTACTTTCAACCTTCTTTAATAAACTCCTTTCTGGAAAGATACTGGAAATGCCTTTTATATTTAAAGTTCAGGACTTCCTAGCAGCCGGACTACTTTTCGAAGTGTATGAATAATTATAGAACCATAAAAAAGTTGTATTTATGGAGTAATGGGTTAAGTAGTTGGAATTCTTTTGTTAATTCCCTTTAGAGATGTGGTTAAATACATTCAATGAAGTAATTCTGTTTTCATTTAGCATCATTTATATATCAGTTTATTTCAAATGCCATGTAAGTCACTTTAAGTGCTATAAGGTACAAAAAGAGTAATAAATGTACCAACATGAATGGTTGTCTTAAGTGTCCTGCAGCTTATGTCCCTTCTTAACATATAGTGTCTAATTGTAAACTCTTCTGTATCTTTTGTGGACTGTTCGATTTGATATGGAAGGGAAATGATGTGCATGTAAAACCTGTTCTGTGGAAAATAATGTAGAATCAGGGTAGAGAATGTATTGTGTAGCATATTAGTCTAATTCAGCACTGTTTGTCCAGCCGTGTTGGTTGTTGTTTTTGACTTGTAAGGGTTGAACATTTGCGTCTCCACTTCTTTTCTCTGTTTCTCTTTTAACAACAAATAAATTACTGTATTGACACAAACACCAGGGTATTAGAGGTGATTATAGGGTAGGGGAAGAGTCTAAGGACTAGACATTAGGGCAGATTACAGGTTAATTCACTCCGCTTTTCCTAATGTTCTCCCATATAACAACAAAAAATCTTGTCTGGCAAATTTCTACAATGTATTCCACCACTACATCCTTCAAGATAAGGCAGTTCTGCAATGGATTTTCTCAATGGGGTAATCAGACTCATAGCTTAACTCTCCTGATCTGGTTCCAAACTGTCTACATTAAGGTAATGTTGCTAAATGGTATGATTAAGGGTGAATTAAGATGCCTCTTTCATCCTAGGTTTTATGATGGTGATGGGATATGTTTTTCTTTGAGGGTCTTGCCCCACTAACATCTCACTCAAGATTTAATTTTTATTTTATCAAGGCTTGTGTTTTGGTTACCAGGAGAGTCGAGACATTAGATATGAGAAAAACATTTGAATCTAATATGGTCTTTACATTAACCCTACTCCTGCTGGTAGCGAATATTGACACTTTTTGAAAACAGTGTAGACCCAGATCAGACAGCTCCTTAACCCATTACCCTAGCCTGTTTCTAGTTTTGAAGACGGGTGACTACTTAAAGCAGGTTGAAAGTAAAGCAGAATGCGCCTAAGGGCGCATTCTGCTTTACTTTCAGCCTGCTTTAAGCTACCATCTGCAAAGATATAGAAAATATGTTTTATGGTACATATTTATGACTGTATGGATTGGAATATTTCCTTCAGTGGAGGAATAGTTTATTTTTAAAAGCATAAAAAGTATTAATTGGAGAGTGGGTTAACCCTTTGAACCCTAGTCCCGCATATAGGCGTCCTTTTCAAACAGTATACATGTTTAAAGTGCACTTGCCCTATGCAAATAGTGAAGACCCAGATCAGAGGGCTCCTTAAGGAGCCCTCTGATCTGGATCTTCACTGTTTGTCAAAATGCAAAACATTGACAAAAACAACCCTTAAAAGTTAGAAATGGACTAGATTAAAATGGAAACTGGGATTGTCCATTTAAAGCTTTAGGGAGGAAAGAGTTAAGGAGCTGTCTTATCAGGGTCTACACTGTTTTCTTATATGATCTGACATCAATCGCGCGAAAGCGATCATGGCTTCGCTGTTTAACTCTTTGAACTCCGAAAGGAGCCCTCTGATCAGGGTCTTCACTGTTTGTCATAACACCAAACATTGACAAAAACAACCCTTAAAGTTAGAAATGGACTAGACTAAAATGGAAACTGGAATTGTCCATTTAAAGTTTCAGGGAGGAAAGATTTAAGCGTACAAAGAGTTCAGAAAGTATACCGGCATATAGCTATGTTAGAATCTACCAGGAGAAAGATGTAACAAATTAGATTTGTGTGCAGTCTGGATTAAACCTTGATTCTTGGCACTAATTTTATTTCAGCTCTTGTTGTTTTGCCCTAACTTGGTTTAAATTTGGAGAAAATCTGATTTTAGCACCCACAGGTCCTGACTGAGTGGACAGAAATTAATTGTTCTGGTATCTAAACCCTTATCCTTATGTTACAATGTGGCAGTATAAAAAATCTTGATTGCAATTTTTTTTTAAACTTTGTTTGTTATGCATTTATATAATGTAAAGAAACACTGAAAAATGTGTTAAGTGGTTTTAATCCTGATCAGGTACAGAGTCACTGATCTGGATCTTAATTGCATGCAAAAACCAATTTTGTTCTGTCAGCAGGACAATGTTTAATGGGATAGCTAGAGTTTGAAGTGTTATTTCTCAACCCTTTTCTCCACATAAGTGGCTTGGGTGCATAAGGGTCTTATATATAGACCCATCTATACCCTGCCCTGATATATACACTCAAATAGGATTAACTATTAGTGTTATAGAGATGGTAGCTTAAAGCACAGACAATAGCCTGTTTCTAGTTTTGATTTTTTTTGTTTTGATTTTACGTCGCTTTCAACAGTATTTCAGTCATATCGCGACGTCCAGCTAATTACAGGTGGTGGAAGACCCCAGAAGCCCTTTATGCACTGTTTCAGACACAAATTACCGACCTTCCGCAAGCCAGCTGGAAGGCTTCCCCACATGAAAAATCCGAACGACTCTACTGGGATTCGAACTCACAGCGGTGAGGAGCTTAGTGATGTAAGTCACAGTGACTATACCACTAGGCCACGGAGGCCCCACTCTAGTTTTGAATACTGGAGACCACTTAAAGCAGGTTGAAAGTAAAGCAGAATGCATTTTTAGTTTTGAAGACTGGAGACCACTTAAAGCAGGTTGAAAGTAAAGCAGAATGTGCCTTAAGGCGCATTCTGCTTACTATCAGCCTGCTTCAACTCTTTGAACCCTAGTCCCGCAAATAGGCGTTGTTTTCAAAAGTATACATGTGAAAAGTGCACTTGTCCTATGCAAACAGTGAATATATACCCAGAACAGAGGGCTCCTTACGGAGCCCTCTGATCTGGGTCTTCACTGTTTGTCATAATGCAAAGCATTGACAAAAACAACCCGTAAAAGTCAGAAATGGACTAGACTTAAATGGAAACTGAGATTGTCCATTTTAAGTTTCAGGGAGGAAAGAGTTAAGCTATCAACTACTAGAATGTAGAAACTATTTATGATACATTTTCATGACTGTATATTTTCTTCAGTGGTAGAATAAATTCAATGCGTTAAAATGCGTATCTATGGAGTAATGGGTTAAACAAAAAGCACTTAACGTCAGTTGGATATAAATGATTTGCACCGTTGGTCATTAAAGAAAGGGTTAGATAATAAAATGCATATTAATACAGGAACTATGGGTGTATTTCCTGTGTATGAAAGGATTTTATTATTGTTTTTAGTGTATGTTTATTGCACTGTCACCATTCAATATTGATAATATTTTGTGTTGAACACACCTGGATTTGATTTTCACAAATGGATTTAAAATAGGCTTAAGATATTAAAACACTTATATTCTTCACTTGAAGTACTAGCTGTAGCCCATCCTAGTCTACTCTGTAAGGCCAAACCCATTCTGCAAAAAGTTCTGTTGATCTTTGGTCTGAAATACTGAAAAATATTGTACTTTTAAAGTCGTCTTCTTAATTCCTATTCCATTTGAAGTACCCTAGGTACTAGCCCACACTATACTGCATTAACCACATGCATGTAAACCCTAGTTCCATATAACAAGAATGCCACTTCAGTCTCACATGTCCAGCCCACTTTGCAAACAGTTCATACATTTAGATTAATTGGTATTGCACCTATACTTTTTGAGCAACAGTCTATTTTGCTAAACACGTCATTATGAGTTCCAGTCAAACAACAAGTGTTTCTAATACTGAAATGTTCATGTCTTCTTTAAATCCTATGTTGTGATTACTCATTAGAATCGTCTCGAAGAGACAATTCTAATTAGTGGTCATAACATAGGGTTTGGTAGAGAAATAAAAGAGAAAAAAAGATAATGATTTAGTTTTTGTTATCTTGAACCATAGTATTAGTTTCATAGTACCAATAACTGGAATAGTTTTCAACAGCCTTCTGTTTTTGCAGACAAGATCAGTTAAAGGTTCTTTGGAGTTTTAAGGTGGCCTAAAGGGATTAAGCTGATATGATGAATGTTTCTGATAACACTTTATAGTGTCAAAAACAGAGCCTATTAAAACAACCCCAGGTTATAAATGAGCTGCTAAAAGGCTTTAAACATTTTTTGTGTGCTGCAAGATGATAAAATGATTATTTGCCAACATTTTAAATCTGTTCTTGTGAAATGCTAACACTAGCAGGCATTTGCAATTATATAATTGAAGTTTGGATTCAGATTAACCAAGTGTCTGTTCAAGATCAAAACATTTAGACGGATATATTTGAGGCATGCCATGACAAAACCAGCCTTATTCCAAAACAATTGCAATGTTGTACATACCAAATACCATTGTCATCCCAGGCTCTGCATCTTGGTTTGGTTTGGTCTACACTGTCAATTCCGTACATATAATTTAAAATGTGGGTGATGTCAAACAGTGTAGATCAAGACCAGCTGCCGCGTCCTTGACGCGGCGGCTGGCCTTGATCAACACTGTTTGAAATGCAATAAGACAGGTTTTCTCAAGGCATGGCTCATTTGTATTTCTATAGTTGATAAGATATAATGTAATTTAAATAAGTGATTTACTGATGACTACTTGGGAGCTGATGATATAGCAGGGAGATAAGTTGAGAGGATTTTTATGTTCATGGATATTGAACATAATCAAAATGGTCATAACTATACAATCGTCATGTTATTGGGGATATGTTGCAGGTTCAAATATGTGTCACACTTAATCAAAATTGGCTGAATATAATGCCCAGTCATTGTCTTAACCCATTACCCCATAGCCTGTTTCTAGCTTTCAAGAAAGATGATCACTTAAAGCAGGTTGAAGTAAAGCAGATGTGCCTTAAGGTGCATTCTGCTTTACCTTCAGCCTGCTTTAAGCTATTATCTGCTTGGATATTGAAAATAATTCTTACGGAAGATGCTGTAACTTATAAGGGCTCTAAAAGTTAATTACTTCAAGTTCTGTAATTGATTCAATTTTGAAACAAGTTTTTACAAATTCATCACTCAAAAGTATTTTACCTCAGGAACTTTGTTACTTTAGTAGCCTAACTGACGTTTTAATTTCAGAAACTTTTTTTTAATAGAACGACTTAAAATAATCACATCAACTTGTCACTTCAATTAACTAATCTGCAAGACTTGTTTAATTGCTTTCGTTTTACCCTTTTCCCAATATTCTGGTTCAACTTTAGTGTGCGGATTATTGGCGCTCTTTCTTTTTCTTCACTTTGTAAATTTATTGTTTGCTACAATTGTCATGTACTGTTGTCATGTGCTACTGTTTTAGAATTTAAATTTTGAAAAAAATTGCTTTGCAAAACAGGATCAGAATGTCAAACAGTTGGATCCTGATGAGACACCGCATTACGCGGCGTCTCATCAGGATTCAAACATTTTGCAAAGGTAATACCATCTCGCCAAAAGTGTGCACAGGTAAATTAATGAGAAGGCACTTTTCCATGAACTCATAAGCATAAACAATTATCAATGCTTGTCTCAATACAAGCTAGTAGATTAAAGTGTGTCAAAATGAGTCAGTATGAGAATATTGCGCAATGCGTCAATATAAGTCAGTATGGCTTAATGGGTTAATTTCTTGAAGACTGACCATTTGGTACCTATTTTGAATGACCACATACTACAAGTATGAGGACTATGAAATTAGGCAGGAACTTTGATACATGTTTCTAACAGATTCAAATTGTTCTCCAAACCTCAGATCAGCATCCAGGCTTCTTGCTGTAGGCTGTAAGGTTGGGACCCAAAATTAGTTGGCAAACATTCTTTCATCTTTATTTATGTTAATTAAAAAAACAGAGGTTCATGATCTTAATTGCCTGTGTGAAAGTTTGGACATTAAATGCACATTAAAATGACATATAAATGTCAGAAGGCGAGTTATAACCCCGGCTTACCTGGTCCTGATTATCTGGAAGAACAGTTAACATCTTTGCACATAATTAACAGTAAATTCTATAACCAGTTGTCAGTCAGTGAAGAAACATACAGCTGTCTTAAGACACTGCTTAATGCAGGATAAAAGTAATGCAGAAAGCTCCTAAAGGAGCTTTCTGCATTACTTTTATCCTGCATTAAGCCACAATCTCTATAGAAGACAGCTAATTCATCATGTTTTGAGTGGACACCTATCGCTGGTATGTCTGTATGTTCATGGTGGGTTTTTTGCCCAATTTAACTTTTGAGGTCATTATGCCAAATGGTTTAATTGTTGGTTTGTATATGGTATATGAAAAGCTTGTGAAGTCTATATCATATGTTGAGATGATGATTGGCCAGACTTGGTCTCCATTGTTTGTGAAGGAGTCAGAGATTTCTTATTGTTTCAGTAGAACTTTAATTTCGCTTTGTATCATTAAAAAGTATAAACATGCATGTTACCCTAAACTAAAACCGTTTGCCCTTCTTCCAATGAGTATTCAGATATAAAAATAAGCCTTCTATGAACATCAGACAGTTCAAACAAGAATACCTGATTCTGATCAGGATCCAAACTTACTGTTTGTGAAACAATTGCAAGAAATGGATTAATTTTAGTTTCTGGAAATGTAAACAAACAAAGAACATTTGTTTAGAGTTCAAAGAATTAAGGCAATCAAACAAGATGATTGATGTTCTTTATTTTGTATTTTCAGGTGTGAATGGAGAGGTCCAGTACACGATCTCTGATGGGAACTATGCTGGAGACTTCAGGATTGATGCTATGAGTGGTACCATCTACACTGTGAACAAACTAGACCGGGAAACAGTGCCTCTATATACACTGAACGTCTCGGCCTCCGACCTCGCAGAGAACCTTGATGACCGCAGAACAACGTCTGTCCAGGTAGGAGTGACATTAAACTGCCAAACATCTATATTGTAGAACCCTTTTCATTCCTGATACTTCAAATGGACAATTCCGGTTTCTTATTTAAGTCTAGTCCATTTGTGACAGTTTAGAGTTGTTTTTTGTGAACGAAATTTCAATATGACAAACATTGCTTAAGTCTTAATATTTTAGAAAAAAGTTCTCCAATTAGTAAAAATATTTCTGTATGCCTTGAAAAATCTGTCTCTCACAATACAACATGTTTGTAAGATTGACTAATCATTGAAGTTAATTAACCCCTTCCTCCATGGGAGCAAATCGCCTATATCCAGCTATGTTAGAGCAGGTTATACTGCTTAAAGCATGATGAATGTAAAGCAGAAAGCTCCTGTTGGAGCTTTCTGCTTAAGTTTCATGCTTTAAGCTGTCACCTGTACTCAAAACCTCAAATTACCATTAATGTCTTGCAAGTTTTTAGAGGAGTAGGTAGAGGGCACTCTTAGGCACTTCTGTGGAGAAAAGGGTTAAGAATAATTATGATCCGTTTGTTATCAGGTGTCGGTTACTCTGACTGATGTGAATGACTTCACCCCGGAGTTTGTATCCCCGGCTGTCATTGGAGTCATGGAGAATAGTCCCAGTGGCATGGTCGTCCATCAGGTTCAGGTACGAGACCTGGATGAAGGCATTAACAATCAGGTAGAGTTCAGTATCTCCTCCAAATCTGGGGGCAGCCCCTTTACACTGGGGATCACAGACGGGAAGTTACGAGTCAACACAGACCTCGACAGAGAGACCGTACAGAACTACACGCTGCTCATCACTGCCACAGACAAGGGAAAGCCAACTCTCTCCGCAGTACAGACCCTCGTTGTCAAAATTGAAGACGACAACGATCATCGTCCAGTGTTCAGTCCAGAATATTATGACAAGGCCTTGAATGAGGATGTTAAGATCGGGACCATTGTACTACCAGTTTCTGCTACAGATGACGATGCTGGTTTGAACGGCATTGTTCGTTACTTCATCATCAACGGTGATGATAATAATGACTTCAGTATAGACCAGAGTAGCGGAGTCATACGGGTCCAGAAGAACCTTGATTTTGAAAGAATTGCTGCATACAAGCTTATCATACAGGCAGAGGATAGCGGGGACAACATGTTATATTCTACAGCAACCGTGTCGATCACTATACAGGATATCAACGATAGCGAGCCATTGTTCCTTGATTCACCGTATATTGGATATGTTCATGAAAATATGGATGTGTTACCTGTGCACGTGATTCAAGTGTCTGCACGTGATGATGATTCCCCACCATTCAATCAGTTGAGTTATGCTATTCGTGAAGGAGACAGGAGTCTGTTTAATATGAGTGCGGAGACGGGAGAAATATTCTCGCTGAAAAAGTTGGACCGGGAGGAAACCTCGGAATACGTACTCACAGTCATAGCAACTGATTCAGGTATGTAAAACTTTAAATACAATTCCATATAAGGGCAGTAGTTTAAATACTGAAATACTTATAACCCAATAAAGCATACATTGTAACTACTCATTAGAATTGTCCCTTTGAGACGTTTTTAATAAGTAGTCACCACATAGGTTTACTAAATCCTATACTGATGATCTAAGTAGAAAGTTCCACAGACTATTCACATAAAGCTGAAAATGTTGGAAATATTATATCTTCTCCCGTCTATTCTGGAGCCTTGTAAAATGTATTTTATATCACTAAAATTCATAGGAATATAATTATGGTCTTTAAGAGGCTTATTAATAAATCTATGTATGCTATGTGATTTCCTGATTTTGAGATCAAACCTTTTAGTCATAAGTAATGGACATGCAATACAATCATAAATTCTGTTATAAAACTTTTTTTAAAAAATGAAAATACAGGTGGGTTGCAATAATTTTACAGTAAACTTTTCACTATTTTGCATATCCAAAGATAGGTGATGTTATCAAGAGTATGATCATTTAAGAAGGGATGAACAATCGTGAAAATCCCATTTTTATCAGATTTGCCTAAAATGTGGTTTACAGCAAATGCATTAGGAATAGGGTGGTCCTAGACACTAGACGCACTGTTTAAACCTACGAATACAAGTTACCAGTATTGAAGGTGTTTGCAAACAGTTGGGATCCAGATCAGGCCCCACAAAATGTGGGGCCTGATCAGGATCCAAACTGTTTGTCATTTTGATTGATTAACTGCATTTTTGTACAGATGATAAGGAGTCAGTTTCATTACTATAGCAGATAACATTTTAAGCAGGTGATTGTCAACCTTTATATAGCATTTATAGGACTGTTACTTAAAGCCATATTATTTAGTATTACAGTTAGGTGATGCTTTTTGCTTGCATTGAGATTAGACAACTGTATTTAAGAATTCAGCAGTTAATATCTTTAGATATTGATTTTATTACGATTGTTCCCATATAATTATTGTAGAATATCATAAACTGTCTTATAAATTTGTAAGATCATGCAGGGCTCCAGATAAGAGGTAGTTTTTTCAACAAATCCCACATTTTCTCACTATTTTTAGCCCCAAATCCTATGATGTTACTACTCATTAGAATCGTCTCGAAGAGACGATTCTAATGAGTAGTGACACCATAGGGTTTAATTCAGAAATAAAGATTTTAGATTTTGAAAAACTACCCTTATCTGGTGCTCTGAGATGTATACGATAGATACATCTATACACTTTTATTGTACTTTAACCCATTACTCCATAGGTATGCCTTTTACACCTTCTATAATTATTTCTCCACTGAAGGAAATAGTTCCACTTCATATACCGTAGTCATGAATATGCCCCATAAGGATTTTTTTCCCATATCCTAGCAGATAGTAGCTTAAAGCAGGTTGAAAGTAAAACAGAATGCACCTTAATGGACATTCTGCTTTACTTCAAACCTTCTTTAAATGGTCAACTATCTTCAATACTAGAATTAAACAGGCTGTGGGGTAAGTTAGTTTAAAAGAAACACCCATCGTTGTATGTTAGAAACTGAAACTGTTTTCATTCATTGTTCACTCCAAGAATAAACCAAATCATTGGAGAATTTAAAAGTAAAAGTATTCAAGTTAACTGAACAACTTAATTACCTGTCACATTTGCAACCGTCGTATTTCAAACTTTTCCAAGAAAAATGTCCAGCGAATGTCGAGATAACTTTGAGTTAAGAATTCACTCAGTTGGCAATTAAGTTTATAATGATTTAAAAGCTAGGGACTTTTCTCTAGGGAATTGGTCTATCTGTTCTAGTGAATACACTTAGTGTACAGTGAAATCAGTGTACTGGTACTAATGGCCACTGAACCCATAACCCCATAGTCTTTTTTCAAGTATTGAAGATAGGTGACCACTTAAAGCAGACTGAAAGTAAAGCAGAATGCACCATAAGGTGCATTCTGCTTTACTTTCAGCCTGCTTTAAGCTACTAACCGCTAGAATATTATAGAAAACATTTCTTTAGGTATATGTTAATGATTGTATAAATTGGAACTTTTTTCTTCAGTGGAGTAATGAATTAAATGTGCTAAAATGGGGGAATGGAATAATAGGGACTAAGCATAGATATCTATAGTGAAAAGTTTTCTGTGTTACTTTAGTCCTGCATTAAGATGCCGCTTAATTTCTTAAAGACTGCAGTTAAATCTTCTTCGGAGTGAACATTTTGCTCTAATTCTACTCAGAGCTCCAGATATGGGGAGTATTTCAAAAACTAAAATCTTTATTTTGTGCATTAAACCTTATGGTTTAAGTACTTATCAGATTCATCTCTTATCAAGTTATGAGTAGTAATACCATAGGATTTGGTGCTGAATTATTTAGAAAATGTTAGATTTGTTCAGTTTACTCTTTAATCGAGAGTCCTGCTAACTTTACTGTTACTGCTTGAACAAATATCTGGACAAAATGCATTTTAAAAAAGTGATTGCTGAACTGAATTTTAGCATTTCCGTTATATTTCTGTCAAAATAGTTTATTTATGACATAATAAATATTTTGTTTGGATTCAGATTAGACTGAACAAAGTTTAAAAATAAGCCACTGTGTAGACTGATTCTTAAGATTTTTGGCATTTTTACAATTTAAGTTATTTCTCACAAAATTCACAGCGTTGAAAAGATTAAAGCAGTGAATCTTCATCAGGATCACTGGAGTTATGTTAGAAAACAATTTGTTTCCATGGCTGCAGCTATAAATTATTTGCTTTTATTTTAGCTTTTAACTGTTAATTTAGAATGTAAATGACAACTGAAATAGTGTTTTAACACAGCTTGAATTCAAATCCGAGATACCAATTTCTTGTAACTGGGATAATGTTTTTCTGAAATTGTATTAACCCATTACCCCATAGCCTGTTTCTAGTATTAAAAGAAAGATGATCACTTTAAGCAGGTTGAAAGAAAAGCAGAATGCGCCTTAAGGCGCATTCTGCTTTACTTTCAGCCTGCTTTAATTGCCTTTAAGATATTATCTGCTAGAATTTAGAAAATATTTCTCATGCTACATATTCATGACTGTATAAAAATGAACTATTTTCTTCAGTGGAGGAATAAATTATAGGTGTCAAAAGGCGTACTTATGGGGGAATGGGTTAAGGAATGAGTTGATTTTAGGGAAAAAAAACAACTTTTGTCCTGCTGTGATGAAGGGGTGAAAGTGAAACTAAGGTAATGGTCAGATAAGGGGGGTATATTTCAAAAACTAAAATCTTTATTTTTGCTTTAAACCCTATGGTGTCACTACTCATTAGAATCGTCTCTTTGATACGATTCTAATGAGTAGTAACACCATAGGATTTGATGCTAAAATGAGTGAGAAAATGCTGGATTTGTGCAGTTTACTCCCGCTTATCTCCAGGAGCCCTGATGGTTTTCTGGCAGTGATTGCAGAGATGGTAACATTGAAGGCGTCAAACTTTTAGATTTTAGCTCCAACATTAAGTTTTTGTTTTAACACTATTTCTCATAGCAACACCCTTGTCTCACTTTGGCTTCTTCACTGTGGTGAGACATTTTAATCCTGACAGAAGACATTTATTTAAAGTGTTACCACTATCGTAGAACAAGATCAGTACAGTCAATTTTGTATTAACTCTTTTCTCCATTTTGAAGACAGGTGACAACTAAAAGCAGGTTGAACATAAAGCAGAGTGCACCTGGAGGCACATTCTGCTTTATTTCAAGCCTGTATTAAACTATCATAAGCTACGTAACATATATATACACTTATACAGCAATATTTCTTACGCTGCATCTTCATGACTGATTGAAAGTAGTCCTGCATTAAGTAAAAACTTTTCTTTAGACATCTGCACTATTCTTTAACTCTTTCCTCCCTGAAACTTTAAATGGACAATTCAAGTTTCCATCTAAGTCTAGTCAATTTCTGACTTTAAAGGGTTGTTTTTGTCAATTTTTGCATTACTGACAAACAGTGAAGACCCTGATCAGAGGGCTCCTTTCGGAGCCCTCTGATCTGGGTCTTCACTGTTTGCATAGGACATGTGTACTATTCACACTTACATTGTTTGAAAAGCATGCCTATATGCGGGACTAGGGTTCAAAGAGTTAAGGCGCATTCTGCTTTACTTAAAGCCTGTATTAAACTATCCTATGCTTGGATACAGAAAATTTTCTTATTAGTCATATTCATGTATGATTAAAAGTAGTCCTACATTAAGTAAAAACTTTTCTTTAGACATCTGCTCTATGCTTTAATCCATATATTGTTGCTTAACCCATTGTCCCATAGCCTGTTTCTATTTCTGAAGACATGTCTGACCACTTAAAGCAGGTTGAAAGTAAAGCAGAATGCGCCTTAAGGCGCATTCAGCTTTACATTTAAGCTACCATCTGTAAGAGTACAAAATATATTTCTTACAGTATTTATTCATGGCGACATGTATTAACTTAAAGTGGAACTATTTTATTCTGAGGAGGAATAAATTAATGGTGTATTTATGGGGGTAATGTGTTAGTTAATGCAGATTATTAAACCCAATGCTTTTAGGCTTTTAACACTATTCCATAAAAGTGTTACCAAGTTAAATGTTCTGGAAATCCCATTTCAATGTTCAATATAATAATACAGTAAAACCTCTCTATTACGACCACTAAATTTTGCTAAGTATTTGGCGTTTTGCAACAGGTGACTGCTTAAAGGAAGGTGACAGTTAAACAAAAAGCTCCTTTAGGAGCTTTCTGTTTTACTGTCATCTTCCTTTAAGCTGTCACCTGTCCTTCATACAATCAATTAGCAATCATTTCAGTGTCCGTAATAGAGAGGTTTTACTGTATAGAATACTTTATTGAAAAAGTTTGCATACAGTTTGGATCCAGATCTGTGAGTGTCCACATATCACTTGGAACCTGATCAGGTTTCAAATCAGATGTTACTCAGATCATTTGTTTCTGTAAATAGAACAACGACAGAATAAATTATTAGCAAACAACATTTTCAGCAAGATGAAAGTAACGCAGGGTTGAACGAGTTAATCATTATTAAAATGAATAAATGTCTTTTCACAATTTTGGCTACTGCAAGTCTGTAAAGAATTGTTTCTCCCATGTATTGGCAGAAATACGGCACAGATTGACTGGGATTAACCCTTTACCCCATAGACAGATTCTAGTTTTGAAAATAGGTGACCACTTAAAGCAAGTTGAAAGTAAAGCAGAATGCACCTTAAGGTGCATTCTGCTTTACTTTCAGCCTGCTTTAAGCTACCATTTGCCAGAATAAAGAGAATATTTCTCATGATACATATTAATGACTGTATAAGTTGGAACTATTTTCTTCAGTGGAGGAATTAATTTGAGGCGTAAAAAGTCGTATTCATGGGGTAATGGGTTAAGCATGTTCGCAGAGGTTGTTACCATACTGTTTTTGCCAATTGTTTATAACTCTTTGAATGGAAAGTAATTTTTTTCGACAGCTACCTTAACTCTTTCATAAAGTGACTACTTAAAGCAGGTCTAAAGTAAAGCAGAATGCACCTTAGGGCGCATTCTGCTTTACTTTCAGCCTGCTTAAATTTAAGCTATCATCTGTTTCAATATAGAAAATATTACTTTTGCTGCATATATTCTTGACTGAATAAGTTGAAACTATTTTCTTCAGTGGAGGAATAAATTAAAGTTGTAAAAAGGCGTATTAATGGGGTAATGGGTTATTACACAATTTTCACATACCGATATAGCCACAAAATATATTACGATGCCTTTATGACACCAAATTGATTGATATAAAACTCTTCGATCAAGCATTTTTTGTGCCATCTGACCTGATTGTACATAATTTGCCTTCCTAAGTTGATGGGCAAAATCCATTTAAGCTCAGGTTTTTACTAGTACAGTAAAACTATGTTAATTTGAAACCTCCAAATTTAGGAGACTCGTTTTCAATGTCTCCAAAGGGTGTTGTTTAGAGCAAGGTCTGTATAAGCAGGAAGTTTTCTAAAAAGCATTTTTCCTTGCTGGTCAATTTAAGCTTCCACCTAGTGTCTTTAACACCATAATTGATTTTTGAGAACAGAATATATTTGTATACAATTTGCAAAAACAGTAGTGTGCCTATGGATGTTTTATATGCAACAGTATGGGTGGTGCATTAATTACTTCAATTGCAAGCTCAGCTATTTGCTTTCAAGGTCTTTATGCAAAAAACTTGCATTGAAGATCAAGGACCTAGACAATGCATTTCAATGTTATCTGAGGTGGGAAGTCTCATACCTGAAATATTTCAAACTTGAGTTTAGCCATTTAACCCATTACCCCATAGCCCGTTTCTAGTTTTGAAAACAGGTGACTACTTAAAGCAGGTTGAAAGTAAAGCAGAGTGTGCCTTATAAGCCTGCTTTGAGCTATCATCTGATAGGATAAAGAAAAAAATTATAATAGTTCACAATCATGCCTTAATAAATTGAAACTATTTTCTTCCATGGAAGAATAAGTTAGAGACGTAAAAAGACATATTTATGGGGTAACGTACGTGTTGATCAGGAAAAGCTCCGAAATTGCAAAAAACAGGTGCAGCTTCTTTATGTCAAACAACAGTAATTAATGCAGAAACATCCTTTAAAAGAGATTTCTTCATTACATTTGTTTGACATTTAGTTGTCACTTGTTTTAACCCATTACCCCATAAATACACCTTTTTACGCCTTTGATTTATTTCTTCCCAGTAGAAATTAGTTCAATTTTATACATTCATGAATATATTTCATAAGAAATATTTGCTATATCCCAGAAAATGATAGCTTAAAGCAGGCTGAAAGTATAGCAGAATGTGCCTTAAGGCACATTCTGCTTTACTTTCAACCTGCTTTAAGTAGTCACCTTTTTTCAAAACTAGAAACAGGCTATAGGGTAATGGGTTAAAGGCTACTAATACATCTTCTTTTGTACAGTGACTAAAACGTTTAGTTTCACCGCGGCAACAACAGTCTCAGTGAATTTTGCATTTAAATCTAATTAAAAGGCTAGCTGGAGTCATGTTTTAAATATTCATCACTTATTGCTGAAAGGGAGATTTATTTAAGATGAAATATTTGCCTCTTTTAAAATGGGAATATGTGATTATGTAAAATTCAATTGTGTAATTAGTTGGTGCATGCTTAATTTCATTACTTAATGCCATTAGGCCTAGGACACCTCCTCTTGGTAAAATTCTGAGGTGTTTTCTCACAAAAATGGTATTTTAAGCCCATAGCATTTAGTTTCTAGTTTTGAAGACAGATGACCTGACTTAAAGCAGGTTGAAAGTAAAGCAAAATTCGCCTTAAGGCGCATTCTGCTTTACTTTCAGCCTGTTTTATGCAATCTTTCTTTTGGTATTCAGCAACATTTTTGGCCACATGTGCATTAGGACCTGTAGAGAATCTACAAATATATTTTTTAAAGCTCATAGAATATTATGTGAGTGCATTTATTGCAAGCCAAATGTTTGTAAATAGAGTGACAAATAAATCAATTTAAATACTAAACGTAAATCTTCACAAACAGGATGAATGTGGATACCTGGGTATTAAATATGCATCAGCTAACATACTCTAGTCATACCAAATAAACGAACAATCACTCTGGATCACTGGGTAATTAAGAGTCCTGTAATTATTTGTAATAATTACTGGTATGTCAAAGTTACATCTTTTCAGTTCAATTAAGATAGAGTTGAGTAATTGATGTGTGATGTGGATCCAAATATTGTATGAATCTTCAGAAAATCTTATTTGACTTTGTGTGTAGTATAAGCTAGGGCATGCAATCAAACCAGTATTTTGAGCATCTATTTCATGCATAAACAGGCTGATATTTCTATAGACAGGTGGCAGCTTAATGCAAAACAAAAGAAATTTGCATATAAGACTTAATTGAGAGTGTTCTGTATTACTATCATTCTGCTTTATATGCCTGTATAAATTGACAATGCTTCGATCTACATTTGAATGGTTACAAGATACTGTGGTTTGACTGTTTTGACAGTATATGTCAGATTTATTGAAAAGAAGTATAGAAATTCTATTCACAGAACTCCCAATGTGCAGGATGTTGTACTGCTGGTGTTAGACACTAATTTACTATTAAACTTGTATCAAGCGACCACTCAATACTAAACCTATTATCAGTCCTATAATACAGGTATTTGTTTAATGCAGGATATAAATAATGCAGAAAGCTCCTGCAGGAGCTTTCTGCATTATTTTTATCCCTGCATTAAACAGTCATTCGTCTTAAAATACGAAACTAATTTCTGGATGTTGGTTTTAGACGAGGTTGACTAGTTTTAGGTTGACACCACCAATGATGGGCGGGTAGTATTGAGGTGTAAGGGGGAACATGAATAGTGTATTTTGGTGGGGTAATGTTGCAGAAAAAAATCTGAATAAATTGAAAAAAGGCCAAAGTAATGCTTTTAAGAAAGCTATAAAAAATATGTCAAGTCATAAAAAAGTGGGAGGCAATTTAGTACATAAAGTAAGATTGAAATGATGCTTTGCAATTATCTTACTTAATGTCGGAATCACACAATTCTTTCTGTAGAAAAGATAACCAATTTAAGTATGTCAGTGATGAAGCATTACAATATAATTATGAATTTTGGAAATACATTTAAGGAATAATTCGAATATTTATTGTATTCATGGAGGTATGAAAAAAAACTTGGTCACACTGTATGAAACCGCGAAGCGGTTTCATACAAAAGTGTGACCAGGTTTTTTTTTCATACCTCCATGAATACAATAAATATTCCGAATTATTCCTTATAATTTAATATCACTTCTGAATTTAAGAAAGTTGTTAAATACAGAATCTAACGCGAATGTTCTTTTTTAACGCTTTAAAACGTAGGTTGTAGTCCCTCCGCCATATATATTTTAGTAACGCCGACGTCAATGACGTCATTTGGCATCCTGCTTCATGCAGCGCTTGTGAAGAGCAGTTGGACTAAGGGAAAGTAGTCCTGACAAGGCGTGGCCTGAATTTTATTTTTTTCATGGAGTTATGAAACAAAAATTACAGCCAATCACAGCTAACCAAATGTAATGAAAACAAACAATATTAAATTATGTCAGTATAAATTCGAGCTTGAAAATGCTCAAGTCCAAAATACCTGTTTTCTTATTCTGAACTTGGAGAACTCTATTTGTCTAATTCTGAATTTTGAGAACTCTATTTCTTGATAACTAAAGTTTAAAATGCCTCCATTACAAAGTTAAAACATTGCATCACTAACTTTTTGAAATATGCGTATGTTCAAAATAAGCGATTTAATTTTAAGCTCAAATTATAGAGACTCAACTATTTAAGAGAGATTTCTTGCTTGAAAATCTTGTGACAGCTGATGTATTAGTTAATCTAGACGAACTATTAAGTAGTTTATGAAATATTTAATGAAAGTTTACCATAATGAGGCAGCAAAAAAAGACATCATTAGTTGAAGGCGTAGGGTGAAAAACATGAGATGAATGGAGAAAGTGATTATTATAACTCTTGGAATACTAAATTAATGTCATCAGCTCAAGATATCTTTTTCAAGAAGCTGTGAATTTGATGGTTTTCTTTTATATTATCCGAGCTTCAGATTAGGGGAATATTTCAAAACTAAAATCTTTATTTCTGCAATAAAACCCCATGGTGTCACTACTCATTAGAATCGTCTCTTCGAGACGATTCTAATGAGTACATGTAGTAACACCATAGGATTTTGTGCTGTAATAAATGAGAAAATGTTGGATTTGTTCAGTTTACTCCCTCCTATCTGGATCTATGTATTTTAATTCTGATATCTATTAGATTTTATAGAAATGCTATCGGACAGTCAAACAATCTGGATCCCAATTGTTTGTGAACTTCTTCAATACTTAAGTCTCAAGAAAGTAATCTCAGGGTAATATAATACTGTACACATACACACGCTATTTCAACAACTAAATTTCCCAGGTCTTGGATAGCCGTAGGTCTCCCAGACTGAAAATAGTCTTAAATATTTGTTTCTTGAGAAAATGCCTGTAAAAAATTTCAAATAGAAATGCTATTACTCCCAGGAAACCTCAAAGAAACATTAAAATTAAATCAGAAATAGAAATAGCCTCGTAAAACAATTCCTGGAAAATAAAGTATCCCATTCTGTGGTAATTTTGGGTATCATATATTAAGTTGATTTGTTTCCTTGCTAAGGATTGTTCTAATGGTGAGATATAGTGTACAGCAGATAATCTATTGCACCATTGAAGAGTGTAACCAAGTTTTTATTGGTTTCAAATCTGGGAAAATGCCACTGTCTTGGTTAACCCAATTATTCTCAGAGCTCCAGATAAGGGGAGTATTTCAAAAACTAAAAACCTTTATTTCTGCTTTAAACCCTAGGATGTCACTACTCATTAGAATGGTCTCGTTGAGACGATTCTAATGAGTAGTAATACCATAGGATTTGGTGTTCAAATGAGTGAGAAAATAGTATCTCATTCTGTGGTAATTTTGGGTATCATACTTGTATATTAAGTTGATTTGTTTCGTTGCTAAAGATTGTTGTAATGGTGACGATATAGAGTACAGCAGATAATCTATTACACCAAAGTCCATTGAAGAGTGTAACCAGGCCTCCAGATAAGCGGGAGTAAACTGCACAAATCCAGCATTTTCTCACTTATTTTAGCATCAAATCCTATGGTGTTACTACTCATTAGAATCGTCTCAAAGAGACGATTCTAATGAGTAGTGACACCATAGGGTTTAAAGCAAAAATAAAGATTTTAGTTTTTGAAATACCCCCCTTATCTGGAGCTCTGGTGTAACCAAGTTTTTATCGGTTTTAAATCTGGGAAAATGCCACTGTCTTGGTTAACTCAATTATTCTGGGATATTTTCAGTGGTTGCTGCAACTGTGCATACTTTTTCTTCTCCACTGAAGAAAATAGTGCCACTTTATATCGAGTCATGAATATGTAGTATAAGAAATATGTTCTATATGGTAGCAGATGATTATGAGCTTAAAGCAGGCTGAAAGTAAAGTAAAATGTGCCTTATAAACTCGTTTAATTCATTCCTTCACTGCAAGAAAATAATTTTATATAGTAATTAAGGGATATGCAACAAAATATTTCCTTTATCCTAGCAGATAGTAGCATAAGATTAAAAGCAGGCTGAAAGCAAAGCAGAATGTGCCTTATGGCCTTATGACACATTCTGCTTTACTTTCAACCTGCTTTTAGTGGTCACTAGAAACAGGTTATGGGAATAATGGGTTAAAGGGAGATAACTCCTGTGTTACATGTATATGATGTACTTGTGGGGTGATACTGATCAGTCATAGGCTAGCGGGTCTTGTCATTGTCAAACGATTACATCAAAGTAACTGGAAGTATTTCACAGTCCACAGCACTGCCGCAAGCTATGCTCCTATTATGTGTGAATAACGAAACATAAACCCTCATCTTGTTAACATTTTTTACCTGTATCGAATTCGTCACCAGCTTCATTGAATATGTTCACCATTTTTTTTCACCCAGTTTGTCCCAATATTATTCTGTCAATTAAGAGTCTGGTTACTGAATAGCCAGTCAGGTCTTCACTGAATGACTGAGTGCAAATCTTTATGCTTTTCATTTATGTTTTGTTCGCTATTAAAGTTTTAAGTGATAAATTTTGTATGAGGTATGACGAAGATATTTAACCTTTAAACAGCTGGATAAGGAACGGTCTAAATTTGTGATGCAGAGCCAGATCAAGGTGTTGTTTTGCATAAGGTTTATCTTATTTGACTCTTTGGAAGGATTCTGCATTAATTGTCTTGTCTGTTTGTCTGGTTACTTTCAATGGTTTAGTTGTATCGAGACAGTCAGCACTGACAGCATCAATATTTCAGTTGATTGACAAAAGTTTTTATGCTGAATGCTTCAAACGGGCTTTTCCATTTTTGAAACACAACCAATTTACATAAAATTTTAGCCATGTTTTTTCAAAAGAATTTTCAGAAAAATACATGTAAAACAAACAGTGCAGATCCTGATAAGAAGGCTCTGGAAGGAGCCCTCTTATCAGGATCTACACTGTATGCAAAATATACATATACTGATTTGCAGCATCGAAAAGGTTAATTGATCTAATACAACGCTGTCACATGTTGGTCTATTGTGTTGTCTTCCATTTTTTGTTCATCGTTATAGACGTGTCTTGTCTCTTCTCTCTGCAGGTGTACCAAATCAACAAACTCGGTCCCCCGTAAAATAGAAAGTAAACTCCGCTTTAAAAAGTTGTCTTCAGTGATCTTGAATCAAACTTCTTGTTCATGTTCAGAATTTTAACTGCCAAACATTTTAACTTGGTTGTAGCAATCTTTCAAAGAAGGTGCTTTAAAATTGAGATCTAAAAAGTCACTCTGCTTATAAATTTAATAAAGGAGCTTTCTGCATTACTTTATGTCCTGCATTAAGCAGCTACCAATCTGATGCACTGAATACAGGTTTTGAGTGTGTTATTACTTTCTTCTCTAATTTAGTGTTTACATCTTGATCAGCTGTAGATATTCACCTATTTGCCATCTGATCTGGATCTAATAGCTGCTTGCTATTGTACTAGCACATCCTGATCAGCTTTAGGTATACAAATACAATGTCTCACTTTTTGATCTGTATCTAATAGTTTGATCTATTAATATGGTAGTGATAGAGCTTCAGATAAAGGGGTTATTTAAAAAACTAAAATCTTTATTTCTGCATGAAAACCTATGATGTTACTGCTCATTAGAATGGTCTCGAAGAGACGATTCTAATGAGTAGTAACAACATAGGATTTAGTGCTGAAATGAGTGAGAAAATGTTCGATTTGTTCAGTTTACCCCCCTCTTACCTGGTGATTTAGTGCAAGGGGTTAGATTGTATAACAGATTTAAGCCTCAGTGGTCAGATGGAATGACCAAATCAACACAAACAGAGGCCACCAAAAATAGATAGGCCTAGGAGTGGGCTTGATTTGTTTCCGTAATAGGCTTGGCTCAGAATGCAGCTGGGGGGCAATAAAACTTTAAATTGAAAATCTTTTGTACAGGTTACTAGACATGGTTGAAACGCTTTTCATGTTTTGTATAAAATTATGAACTTACATCTGGTGAATGAAGTTGAAAAAACAGATGCAAGTGTACAAAGGTCTCTATAATATGACATGAGTTTTGACAAGATTATAACCCCTCTCCTGCTATAAGCATATATATATTGATCCTTTTTGAAATCATTGTATGCACTGTTTTTCTGATAGAATCTTACTTACCGTACTTGAGCCTGCACTCTTTTCTCAGAGAGAATTTATATACAGTATGAACTGTTTGCTTTAATGGAGGACTAAATTAAAGCAGAGCTAGCTGACCAGATAAGGGTAGTTTTTCAAAAACTAAAATCTTTATTTTTGTATTAAACCCTATGGTGTTACTACTCATTAGAATCGTCTCATCGAGACGATTCTAATGAGTAGTTAGGTACACCATAGGATTTCAGACTGAAATGAGTGAGAAAAGTTTTGATTTGTTCGGTTTACCCCCTCTTATTTGGAACCCAGTGTTAAAGGCAAAAAATGTGTATCTGTGTAAAACTCGAGTGTTACAAAACTAAATACAAGTGTATACTGTCCAAAAGCTTTTCTAATGATGAGGATGCTCATAATGTACAAAGAGATAGTCCAATTGGTACAATCGTAAAAGTTGTTATTTATTATTATCATAAATGTCTGTCGTTAGATTGAACTGATATTGCTATAGGATAGAGTGTCTTCTCTTTGGCAATAAAAGTAACCAATAACATCACACACAAAAAATTATTTCCCCCAATAGTGGTGATTTTATTTCCTATGCAATTTCATCAATATCATAAAATGCCACAATTAACGTTGTAATGATACTTTGGTAATTGTGAAACAATACCGAAATGATGCTGGTAAATATTGAACCACATTGTTTTATTGGTTTCGTGCATCTCTCGAGTTTTGCATAATAAAAGGGAACCGGTGTTTCTATAGGAATTGAATGACAGGCTTTGTTGACCCTGAAGTGCTCAGCCTAATTTGATTTTTAATTGCAAACAGTTTGGACCCTGATCAGATGCCAAGTAGCTTGGCATCTGATCAGGGTCCAAACTGTTTGGCACTTGGAAAGAGTTTGCTGGAAAAATTAATTTCAAAATTTAGTAGATAACACTTTTTTGGTTGACAAGATTTTGTCGGCCTTAAAGGGTTAAGTGCGGAAGCAATTCTAAATTGAAGTGAGAAATTTGTAAAGTTGTTACATTGAAAACTTAATTATCATGGGAATTGATAAAAAGTGTTAGTTCGCTTTGAATGATAGGGACTACAGTTTTATTGAAACGCTCAGTTTCTAGTAATTCCATTCTTTAAAAACCCTAGGCCGTAAACTCGAATTAGGCACTGTTTCTAATCAAGATTGGACAGTTTTAAGAGCCTGTGTTCTATAATTCGAGGGATTAAGTTTGTAATTTGATATGTCTTCTCCTCGTTGGCTGTTGTCACCTCCACCCACAGGGTGTCCAATGAACGCAGGCATTAATTTCCCATTTGTTTTACTCTCTTTACCGAGTGACAGTCTAAGAATTCAGGCCTGGCTGCCGGCACAGCCAACGAAGACATGTATGCAGATGCCTACATTGATGAATTAAGATGTCACATGGTCCTAGGGCATTCATACCGTTGAAAAGATTTTAAAACTTTCAATTTGGCTTAATAGGCTTTTCATTAAAATGCCAAGCGTCTCTTGCAGACTTTGGGTTTTATTTCAAGCCTTAAGCTATTTTGTTTGTCAGGGAATATTTTCATTTTATTTGGTACTTACAGTAATGTCCTGTTTGTACGACCACTCTAAAGAAGACTGGCTGGTGGCATTAAAGACAGGTGCATGGTCAGTTTAAAGCAAGATTAAAGTATAGCAGGAGCTTTAACACACACATAGAAATAATACTACAGCGCTCCCTCTCTACAACGACACCCAATGGGAAACAAAAATTGTGTGCGTTGTTCGGAGGGAATTGTTATAGGGAGGGAAATTGGTTTACATTTGCAAACAGCTTGAATCCAGATCAGGATTTGATCTGGATTCAAGCTGTTTGTCACTGAGACGTCATTATAAGGGTTTTTCTGTCAAAATGTCCAATATGTAACTTTGAGAAGAACAGCAGATGACAACTTTAAGCAGACGATATTGCAAGAGTAAAAGTGTTAGACATAAATGTTCTGTTTAGGGAACTTCGGCAAAGGTCGTTGTAAGGAGGGAGTTGTTGTTGAGAGGGCCGTTGTAGGGAGGGAGCACTGTAGTTTCAATCGGTCGTATTAGTCTGACTTTCCAGTATACATGTTCAGTAAAACAAATCTATTACGACCACAAAAAAGAGTGCTAGTTAAATATATGAAAGACAGCTAGGTGACTGCTTAAAGCAAGGTGACAGTGAAACAGAAAGCTCCTAAAGGAGCTTTCTGTTTTACTGCCACCTTGCTTTAAGCAGTCACCTGCCGTAAACAACAAAATTTAACACATTTTGTCTTTGTAATAGAGAGGTTTTACTGTATATAGAGTTCCGATAAAACTGGCACATTACAGCTTAATAGCCGTCGTTACTGAGTTTTAAGTCTTACATAAATGTACACATTTTCCAAGGAATTCATACGATCGGCTTATAATTTGGAAGTTTTGGGGATTTGTGTTTATTACGAATACAAAAACAGAAGAATTGATTTTGGCATTACCGTTGGTATTATTTCTTTAAGATGATTGTAGGGCATATGAAATTACGGTTCTCCATGTTTCTGAGACTCGGATCATGTCAATGGTAGTAGAATTTATGATGTTCTTGTAATGGTATGGTTCGTTCTGGCGGTGGCACTTTACACTTGACTTGTAGGATCAATCTTTGGCCTCTTAACAAACTCAATCACTTTGAAAGCTGAATCATTGTCTTCATTTTAAAGTTTTTGTTGATTGTAGAAGTACAGTCAAACTTCGATATCTCGAACTCTCTTTACCCATTTCCCCATAAATACACCCATTTCCGCAATTTATTCCTCCAGTGAAGAAGATAGTTTCAATTTGTACAGTCATAAATATGTATGATAAAAATATTTCCTATATTTTAGCAGATGTTAGTTTAAAGAAGGCTGAAAGTAAAGCAGAATGTGCCTTAAGGCACATTCTGCTTTGCTTTCAACCTGCTTTAAGTGATCACCTATAATTTCCAAAACTAGAATCAGGCTAATAGAATTTTATGATCATATGCTAGTCTATTTGCTAATAGCATTGTAAGAATAAAGAGTGTCAAACAGTTCTGATCCAGATGAGACGCCAGGTTATGTTAGCATCTCATCTAGATCTAAACTGTTTGTCACAATAATCACAAACTGGCTAAATATGGCAAATAGCATTGTAAAGGTACAATGATGATGAGGTTTGTAGTAAAATAAATGTATCAATCATAGCAGAATGTTTGTTAATGCCCTGTCAACATTTTATATCAGTATTGATGCATTCAGATTGACTGGCGTTGCATGTTAAGTTATGGAATAATTAGGGTTTTGGCACACTGCTCAGTCATTGATTATGGCGAATAGCGGGACACAGCAGAAACTGATAGGTCTGCTAGGGAATGTCGGCATTGATAGAGAGCTAGGTTGCCAACAATTGGAAGGTTACAGAGTAGACGGTCATGTAGACATAGATATATGAGTTCAGTACAATCTCTCTCTCTGTTTCACCAAATGAGAATATTTAAAGGCTGCATGGTGGTTGTTAACCCTTTACCTGATAGAAGCGCCTTTTAGCGCGTTTTGATTTATCCCTCCGCCATACATGTGATATCTCCCGATATGGCCGGGAGCTCCCGAAATTAGACCTCTACTCACGATCTCCCGGTCGGGAGACGAAATCTCCCGATATTTCATTTCACCAGATTCATTTTTTTTAATATGGACTTTTATATCATTTAACCTCGGTCGCCGACTCTAAAAATCTTAAAAGTTCTCTGGCTAATCCCTACACACGCTTATCACCAAACGCTAAGTGATGCGTGTAAACACGTTACGCAATCGTCGATTACTTTGATTGTGTACACGCGGAGTTGTGATGGCAGGCTGCGTATGTTGGGTAAAAGTTTTACCACACGCGCCGAGTAGATCTAATTGGTTATCAAAAAAGTGATTGACAGGTTCCCCCCGAATCGGAGACCTCAACAACGGCACTTTTCAGAAGCAGTAATGCGAAGGATAAAGATCGATATATGTCCCCGATACGAATCGGATTAAAATCAGATAATTCTCCGTAAGTTCTGGACAAACACACAATTTAGATGAAAGCTATTCAGAATTTAACATTTATGAATTGATTTCCACCACAAAATACTTTGAATATTCACGTAACAGAAAAATACTTCGAAAATTATACCGTTACAAAATGACGGGGCGCCGTAATATTTGCTACGAGAACTACGTATATTTTGTCAGTCTAAAAAGTATTCCCAAGCGTCGTTTTCTACAATCAATTAAAATTAATCTGTTTGTTGAATACGATTTGTGCAAATGTATAATTATTTTGTTAGATTTTACAACGAATTACGCTCGTAAAATTGATTTGCAATCAGTTTTCGTGGTAGAAAATTTAGACGCGTTATTTCGTTGTTAAAACCACACCCACTTTATGGCGCTAGTAAACGTCGTCTGCAGACTTTGTCATCTGCAACAATTCAATTCTCTGAGTTAATTTTTGTGCATTTTCTTTCAGAAAATATAAGTTTCAAACAGTTTGTATCTAGATGAGATGATGCGGCGTCTCATCTGGATCCATACAGTTTGCAAAATCAATAACAGATAGTTAAGTTGCTAACTCTTTCTATATCTACTCCATAGATAGAAATCTAGACCATTTGAACTAATTCATTCATTCTCTCAAGAAAATAGATATAGTTCCACTTTATCTTTACTAGTCATGAATAATAATATATAAGAACCATAAGAAATAGCTCTTATATCCTAGCAGTTGGTAGATCTAGCTTAAAGCAGGCTTAAACTTTTACTGAAGTAGAATGCTCCAGAAGAGTATTCTGCTTTACTTTCAGTCTGCTTTACACAACCATCCCTCTGCAGAACTAAGATACTAGAATAATAGGCCCATGTCAGTATTATAAGAATTATATCTCTGGGTGAAAATTGTCTCTGTCTTAGTGGTCTATAGACTTATCTATTCACTTATTTAATGCAATAAAGAAGAATTGAATTGAATATTTTAAAAAAATAAGCAATTAGTGATTAACTTATGAAAATATACAAAGTATTGGATTTTCATCGCCTGCGCCTAGTTTTGTCGCGTAAAAAGTGTCGCGAAAAAAGCTCCCTATTTGGCACCCCAATCTCCCTATTGAAATTTCCAGATCTCCCTATTTGGGTCCAAGAAAATATCACATGTATGCCCTCCGCCAAAGAAAATAGTTCAAGATTATACAGGCATGAACATGTACAATCAGAAATATTACTTATATACTAGCAAATAGTGACTTAAAGCAGGTTGAAAGTAAAGCAGAATGCGCCTTAGGGCGCATTCTGCTTTACTTTTAACCTGCTTTAAGTGGTTACCTGCCTTCAAATCTAGAAACAGTCAATGAGGTAAAGGGTTAATGCAGGACTGAACAGAAAGCTCCTAAAAGAGTTTCCTGCATTAGGTTTAACTCATTACTCCATTGTCCGTTTCTAGTTTTGAAGATAGGATGACTGCTTAAAGCAGGTCGAAAGTAAAGCAGAGTGTGCCTTTAGTCGCATTCTGCTTCACTTTCAGCCTGCTTTAAGTTACCATCTACTTGAATATAGAAAATGTTTCTAATGATACCTTTTTATGACTGTATAAATTTGAACTATTTTCTTCATGGAAGGAATAAATCAGAGGCGTAAAAAGGCATATTTATGGGGTAATGGGTTAAGTCCTGACATGAAGCTGCCACTCGTTTTAAATATTGTGAGAGTTGCTTAAGAGAGATTTATATAAATTATAGTAGTAACTAAGAATGTAAAATATCAAAATAAAAAGAAAACGGATGAGATGGTAAATTTACTGATGAATTTGTGCTACGAATTGTGGCATAAACAAGATTTGTTATGCATGGCAATCAACTTTATTTTTAGAGGTGTACAAGCCTAATGCCATTGCATTGCTTCTTACAATAGTTTGAATTTAGGATGAATGAGTGGATTATAATACCCTTTTTGGCTTGTATCACGATAATGAGTAATCATTTAGTGGGATTAATTACATCATATTAATAAACCCTTTAAGTGCTGTCAAATATTTTAGATTGAAGATCGATCATAACTTATAATATCACGACCTTGATAAATGTATGCTGTATTTTATCATTGCCTTATGAGGGACCGACCTTTTGAACATTTATTTCATAGTTTCCATGCCAAATGGAGTATAAAAATTATATTATTTAGTTTCTCAAGTACAATAACATGGTGAAGAAGAATTCAAATAGTGAGTTGAATTGATCTTTGGGAAGGGCTCTGTTCATGTAGAACACTGGTATTATAAAGTTTGGCCTCACAGTTACCCTTTATCACCAATCAATTGTCTTCAACTTTGAACTTTGTCAGCTTAAATTGGGAAATACAATCTTAATTTCTATATTTTTTTATTGCAGAAATATGAGCAAAGTCATCAACTGTTTGGATCCCTGATCAGGCCCCACTTTTGCGGGGCCTGATCTGGGATCCAAACTGTTTGCAACGATTTTCATTGGTGTCCCACATTCAAAGGGAAATAACTCTATATGACTGACCACTACCCTAATCAGATTTCAAGATAATCTGTGATTCCCTGTCAAAATATTGGCAGTCTCGGTTGGGTCCAGGCTTTATGACAGGGTGCCAAGTATCGATTTTGGGCCATTTTATTTCACCCAATATTTACTTATCTAGATCTTATCATCGAAATACTAGATAGGCAGATAGAGAGGGGATCTATATGCTGTGTACTAATCATAAAGTAGGCAGTAATTGTAATCGGATGAGGATAATCTCGGGATTATGGCATAGTCTCTGCCTTTACCTGCAATGCAGACACATGTCGTAAATGACTAAATCGTTCAATGGATGAGTCGTATAGACTGTAATATTGTAAATATTGAGGCTATTCCCTATGTCTGGGTTGCATAATTATATGGCTTCCAGTATTTACCTGTCTTGAGAATTTCTGTAGCTTTAATGTTGAATGTGACCTGTCACATAGTGTCCCATTAATATCAGTAGAAATTAACAATGGATGCTTGCAAAATATATGTTAATGGGTTAGTTATGATTTGTATTTGATAGATAATACATAAAGCTGAAAGTTACATGACTGTGTTAAGTGAAGTTTAAATATATTTTCTCCCTCAGAATATTAATGTACATAGCAGTTAAATGCATCTGCTTGGATGCTGTTTTTGGCATCATATAAATTGGATCTACGCTGTTTGAAAATTCAAATGTTATGCCTTCACCAAATGTTATGTTATGACAACTCATTAGAATCGTCTCTTTGAGTAGTCACAACATAACATTTGGTGAAGACATAAAGGAGAAAATGTTGAAACTGCGCAGTTAACCCATTACCCCTTAAAAACGCCTTTTTACGCCTCTATTTATTCCTCCACTGAAGAAAATAGTTCCAATTTATACAGCCAAGAATATGTATCAGAAGAAATATTTTCTATATCCTTGCAGATGGTAGCTTAAAGCAGGCTGAAAGTAAAGCAGAATGCGCTTAAAGCGCATTCTGCTTTACTTTCAACCTGTTTTAAGTGGACACCTATATTCAATACTAGAGATATGCTATGTGGGAAAGGATTAAAGCGCCCTGATATCACCAGATTATTATGCTATTTAAATGACATTACTGGATAAAAAATGCATTTATAGATTACATTGACAGCATGCAATAATCATGGGAAGCTAATAATCATAAATACGGGCAATTAATGACATTCCTTCTTCTACATGTCAAGCTGAAATTATTTTCCCATTGTTTTTTGTGATAGTAATTGTGCATCACTAGCTGTGCACTGTTGCACTCCAAGACCAATTGAGCTTTTACCCCGTCGTATGAAGTCTTAATTAGCCCTTTGAAGGTTGTGGGTGGGGCAGCTCATATAGTCACTGTGGCAACCATGCAATTTTCTGAAATGCCATGTCTCACCAAGCTTTGTCTTTGGGCATTTGTTAGTAGAAATTATAGGCTTTAGATAGAGTAAAAATTGGGCTCGGGAGACACCAGGACAGGGCCTGTGTTTGTGTGGTAATTATTGACATTACTGCCAAAATTAAACTCATGAATATGCTTTCTGGGAAAAATGCATTCTGGGAAAAATGCCTTGTAACAGTGGAACCAGCTGTAGACTGAATTCCAGGGGAACCGGAGCATGGGCTTATTTTTAGGCAATTATATTTAGTTAGAGATGTTTATTTAAATTTCTCTCTGAAATATGTCAATGGATTTCAGAAAATCTCATTGTCAATGTCAAGTTTTATAGAACTAATGATATAAATTCCACTATGCTATATTTGACTGGCATTTGCCATCAAATTTTGTTCAGCTCAGACAAAGAGAAACTCTCCCAAACCAAACTGTTTTAACCCATTCCCCCCATAAATACACCTTTTTACACATATAATTTATTCCTCCACTGAAGAAAATATTTTCAATTTATAGTCATAAATAAGCACCATAAGAAATATATTTTGTATCATAACAGAAATATAACTTTAAGGCACATTCTGCTTTACTTTCAACCTGCTTTAAGTGATCACCTGTCTTGAAAACTAAAAACAGGCTTTGGAGTAATGGGTTAAAGTATTAACACTATATTAACAACAATCGTCTAATCAAGGTTTTCACTGTCTGCAATATTCAATACATTGTTCTTGTTCTAATTGGCTCAATATTGCTACTAAAAACAATCTTCCTCTCTTTTGCACCCACTATACATGTATATGTCTAAAATCCTGTAACTGCCTCTGATGAAACCCAAACATTCATGTAAAGCCTCATAAAAATAACTTGCTGCAATAGACAAAGACTTTATTGACTCTAATTCAAACCCCTCTAAGTAATCATGTAGGCAGCATACTTCAGCCGTGGAACGCTATTTTGATTACTTTCATATGTAAAGCAGTTCCTATATGTCTGCAGTCTGACTTAGTAAACTTCCACAGGGAATTGTTCACAGTCATACCTGAGTTGAGCAATCATTCATCTAGCAACAACAACAACAACAACAATAACTTTTATTTCTCAGATCATTATCATGACATATGAGAAAGGGAAATCTGTGACAATATTTATGTGAAAAAAAAAGATCTTTTTTCCCATCCAAGGTCGGATCTCGATTGAGGTTTCAGAAAGGGCTGTGTTATTTAATATCGTATACTCGATTCCGACCTGAATGGGCCAAAAGAGCTCCGCATTATTAAGGTACACAAACAGCAAACGTATCGGTAGTAAAAGGAAGTGCATAATTCGGCAATGAAGGAAGCAAGCAGGAATGGATACCTTCAAAGATCTGTATCAGCTTAATGCAAAACACAAGTAATGCAGAAAGCTCCCAAAGGGAGCTTTCTGCATTACGTGTGTACTACATTAAGCTACAAATCTTTCATAAGGACTGTCGATACATATATTTAACATAGAAAAGCAGAGCTCCAGATAAGGAGAGTATTTCAAAACTTAAAATCTTTAAATTACCCTTTGGTGTCACTACTTATTAGAATTGTCTCTTTGAGACAATTCTAATGAGTAGTCACACCAAAGGATTTTGTTTTGAACGAGGGAGAAAATTGTGGATTTGTTCAGTTTAGTCCCTCTTTTCTGGAGCCCTGGAAAAGGAATAAGGTAGAACTATTAGCAGATTGCAGATTAAAGCTTTGTTTTTTGTACCTTCTAAGATAACATCACTTGCTCATGGCATGGATTTATATGTACGTTTTTCTCAAGGCTAAATTCTTTCAAAGAATGTCAAATTTGTTGTATAATATAGTTTTGGCGTTCTAGGACAGATTTGTGATATCTATATATTTATGTATGATAGACCTATTGTGTGCACTTTCTGAGACTTACAGCTGTCTAGAGTGTACTTTCAAAACTTGAAGTTGATATTTTTGCTGTCTGAAGATCTGGGAAATTGAATTATCTTGTTTCCCCAATGCTTGTTTTTAAGTTTTTAAGACAGGCTAATGCTTAAACCCTTTACCCCATAGCATGTACCTAGTTTTGAAGACAGGTGACCATGCACTTAAAGAAGGTTGAAAATTAAGCTGAAGGCACATTCTGCTTTCCTTTCAGCATTCTTTAAGCTACAATCAGCTAGAATATGAATAATATATCCCTTTATTTACAGCATGCCTCAGTCTTTAACTGGCCTTTCCCCAGTAGAAGCGACTTTTAGCGTACTTAATATATTCCTCCACTGTAGAAAATAGTTCCAATTTATACAGTCTTTAACATGTATCATAAGAAATATTTTCTATATCCTAGCAGATGGTAGCTTAAAGCTAGCTGAAAGTAAAGCAGAATGAACCTTAAGGCACATTCTGCTTTACTTTCAACCTGCTTTAAGTGGTCATCTGTCTTCAAAACTAGAGACAGGCTATGGGGTAAAGGGGTAACATGTACTGCAAACATGTTATAAGGGAATAGGTTAAAATTTATACACTTAACAAATTTAAACTGACCAAAATGTCATGTAAATGTGTTAATCAAATTGCTAAAAAAATCAAAATTAAACCTTTTAAATTGAGCCACAATGTACCCCTGCACATTCCTAAGTCAATATTTGCTTCAATTTTGAATTAGAAACAAAGATAGCTTAATGCAAATATTTGTCTTTCTGACATCGGCATTCTTTATTCCTTCGGTAAGAAGTGTCAAATACTATTCTTTATGCTTTAGTATGCCTTAAAGTTGTTCTGTAACCAGTTACATGTGCAATTGCGTAAAAAAAAAGATATCTTTAAACCCTGAATACGCTTTGTTTGCTCAAAGCTGAATACATATACATATATTGCAAAGTTAACCTTTTTCCTGTCTAATTATAAGTTATACTTGTAAAAGAGTTTGCAAGTTATTGGGAATCCAGATAAGACCCTATTGTGGGGGCTGGTGTGGGGAGGCTAGATCTGGATCTAAACTGTTTGATTGAGCCATTAGTACTATGGTAGCTAGTTTTGCTTACATGCTGAAGGTTTAAACTGTCAGCTAATCTGGAAGTTTTGCTATAAGGATAATGTTGAGAAAACCCCTGTAAAACAGAGTAGCACTAAAACGCGAGCTTACTTCTCAATGTAGTTTCATAAGTTAATAAGATTGTTTCTTCAGTATGAACAGGATTGCAGAGATGAGAAAATTTAACACGTTTTTATTTAATCATAAAATCAAATTTTGCAAATCATGCATACAGCACATAGTATAATAACAATCAAATGAATGACATGTTATTAAGGTATATGTAAACATGTCAGTAAACCTCTATTAAATTTAAAACCTGCTTTAAGTTGCCAGCCAAAAGACAATAAATTCGCATTCATTTAAAAAGTTGGGACCTTAATGCAGGACAAAAATAATGCAGAAAGCTCCTTTAAGGAGCTTTTTGCATTGCTTATGTCCTGCATAAAGCAGTATATTTTATCTTTATTCTCTCAATTGACTGTTAATTAGAAAATAGGTTTTATTTTTTTATACCGTATCTTTCATTTACCAATAGATCAATATAGTATAGCAGGTTTTGATGTATTGCAATGGGTTTTGGTATTTGTTACAGTGGTATTTGGTAGGAAATCAGGTGAAATCCTGGAAATTGCAAGTCATGATTATTCGTATAATGTTTGGTTACTGAGATAGTAACCATGCTTAATGGCAGGCATAGACACTGTCAGATACAGAGACTACAAACAGCGGTTATATTTATTAAATAATCTTATACTTATAGTTTTGAAATATTTATGTTCATATTCTGGTGCATGTATACCTGGTACCCCCCAAAATAGTTTGGATCTTGATCATGTACCAGTAAGTGTCAGGGTTCATGCTTATAAAGCCTTTGAGTTGAGTCTGAAATAGTTCTCAAGCATTCAAGCCTAGGCTCAAATCTGACCAATCAAATGCTTGAAAACGTACTCAGGCTCAACTCAAATGCTTTATAAGCGCAAGGCCAGGTCTAGATCCAAACATTGTACAAATTTTGAGTGCCAGTAAATAGAAGACCACTAGCGCTCTAAAAGCAATGAGTTTTAATTGTTTGTGGTTGGATTTTCATTCATAAGTGTCTCAAATATGCCTGTGTCTCAAATATCAAAATACTGATTCCAATTTAACCTTGATTAAAAAATAAATTATAGTCCGAATCTTATCATGGTTATTATCCATAACCTTTCAAAATCGTGTTTCTCAATCCCCTGCATGTACATTGTATGCAATAAATATGTTTAAACCTTTCAAAAGTTTTGAAATGCTTTGTACTTGGACATCAAGAAAGTTCAGACATATAGATAGTAGCTCTTTTAGTCAAATGATTTGGGTACAAGTGACGAGAAAGTTTAAAATCTGACCTTCATCGTAAACGATATCGAATGCAATTCAAGTGCCAATTTAACTAATTACCTTGATAATGTAAAGTGATTCAATGTAATGAATTTGAAGTATGTATTGGATTAATGCAGCATGCAATGCCATTGATAAAGTGCTCTTTCAATAGTATAAAACACTTTGTAAATGACATACTGTCATACTTGTATTGGACAACTATTGAAAAAAGTTATATTAGTATAGTGTTTGTGACAGGTGGCAGCCTAATGCAGGATAAAAACAATGCAGAAAGTTCCTAAAGGAGAATTAACCCTTTCCCCCATAAATACATCTTTTTACGCCTTCAATTTATTCCTTCTCTGAAGAAAATAGTATAATTTTATACAGTTTGAAATCTGTACCAAAAGAACTATTTTCTATATCCTAGTAGATGAGATCTTAAAGCAGGCTGAAAGTAAAGCATAGTGCGCCTATGGCGCATTCTGCTTTACTTTCAACCTGCTTTAAGTAGTCACATGTCTTCAAAACTAGAAATAGGCTATGGGTTAAGCAGTCACCTGTATTTGAGATCACCATGGCATGCCTCTTCATTCAGGGATGGCTGTAGATAAGTTTGACAGTAAGAACATGTAGGAAATTATATTGTCCTTATAGTACAGTTGCACTGATATATTAATTGACATGTTGAAAATGTCTTCAGTGATCAGATTTAGTAAGATATTATTTTGATATATCATGGTTTGATCTGTACTGGAAGTGAGTTGAATTTTTATTCACAACTTATTGTTCTCAGACAAGTTGACTTTGTAAAGTCGACTCTGATAAGGGTCAGGAGTTGTTGTCCTTGGAAGTTCTTTTATTGGAATTTACGGACTTGGTTTTATGTTTGTTTATAATATGCATTTAGTGTATTGCTTATGGAATGGATCATAAGAGGAACTTCATATATATACAGTTTTTGTGAAAGTTTCTTGGACTGGTCATTTCTGAGGGAGATATTGATCAACTGTCTTTGGTATTGGTGAATAGATAATACATCTTGACAAAAAAGCTTACTTATATATCACAACTAACTTGTAGAACATGTTTTGCTTGTGTTTGAAAAGTTTAATTATATTTCCCAATTAGTTTGCTATAATGTTAATAATTGTGTATTTCAGGAACTGGCAATGTGCAGACTGGTACAGGAACCCTGACTATTTATGTAGAAGATGTTAATGACAACGAGCCAGTATTTGAGCACACTGGGCCTTACATCTCCCACATACTCGAGGACGCTGCTGATGATACTGAAGTAGTTATTGTCCATGCCACAGACAGGGATGAAGGAGCTAATGCTCAGATAATGTAAGGCTTCAATAGTTTAAACCATTATCCCAGAAATACGCCTTTTTACCCCTTTAATATATTCCTCTTCTAAAAAAATAGTTCCTATTTATACTGTCACAAATAAAAATCAATAGAAATAGTTTCTATATTCTAGCAGATAATAGCTTAATTAAAGTAGGCTGAAAGTAAAGCAGAATGTGTCTTAAGGTGCATTCTGCTTTACTTTCAACCTGCTTTAAGAGAACACTTGTCTTCAAAACTTAGAAATAGGCTACTTTCAGCCTTCTTCAATCTACCATCTGCTAGACTTTAGGAAGTATTTCTTCTGTTACATATTCATAACTGTATAAAATGAAATTATTCTCTTCAGTGGATGAATTAATTAAATGCGTAAAAAATAATATCTATGGAGTAAAGGTTTAACACAAATTTGACTGTCACTGCATCAAAAATACATTGGGATATTAGTCTGATCTTGATCTGCGCTCTTTGCATTAATTGTGAACTAAATGGTGTACTAATGAGTAACAAATAGTGTAGAACCAGATCAGTGATTTAATAATGATTTTAATGCTTAGCTCAGATATATCTATATTCTCTGTTCAAAGGCTTAAACATTAATTTTGTCTCTGTATTCTTACCATGATTAAACCTTTTTCCCAAAATTAATAGAAGGGTATGGCAAAGTAGAACAAATGATCTTAGCATTGTGGTAAACTGTATGTTCATCAAAAAGACACTTTAGACGCAAAAAACCAGCGTCCAGACGATTAATAAATTTCACGCGGGGCTAATGGTCACATATAACAGAAGGTGACACTTGTGTCACATGAAGGTAGACTGTGCAAAAATAAAGAGAGAGGTGAGCCAAGGTCCATAGCTACACCAGACTAATCAACCTCTAGCTTGCTGGATGGAAAACAGACAGTACCAATTATTGTTTACCTGCTAACCCAGTACCCCATAGCCTGTTGCTAGTTTTGAAGATAGGTGACCGCTTAAACCAGGTTGAAGGTAAAGCAGAATGCGCCTTAAGGCACATTCTGATTTACTTTCAGCCTGCTTTAAGCTACCATCTGCTAGAATGTAGAAAATACTTCTCATGATACATAAGTTCATAATTGTCTATAGTGGAATTATTTTCTTCAGAGGATGAATAAATTAAAGGTGTAGTTATGGAAAAGAGGGTTATATAGGGGGCTGTACAGACATTGCATTGTTTGTCCATGTATCTGGGAAATACAAATATTAAGGCTTAGATAAGAAAGGGCCAACTAGAACATTTCCACCTGTATGTCTTAACCCTTTCCTCCCTGAAACCTCAAATGGACAATTCCAGTTTCCATTTTAGTCTAGTCCATTTCTGACTTTTAAGGGTTGTTTTTTGTCAATGTTTGGCATTATGACAAACAGTGAAGACCCTGATCAAAGGGCTCCTTTCGGAGCCCTCTGATCTGGGTCTTCACTGTTTGCATAGGACAAGTGTACTATTCACATGTTCACTGTTTGTAAAGGACGCCTATATGCGGGACTAGGGTTCAAAGAGTTAAACCATTGGACCCTGGTGTGGTGAAGGTTGTATACATGTACCCTGTACATCTGAACAGTACACTTGACACATACAGACAGTGTAGACCCAGGTCAGATGGATACCACAGGAGGATAGGATCAGGGTCTGCACTTTTAGTCATTGTGCTTTATATTGTAAAAACAATCCTAAAGAGTCAACAATGGACTAGACGTAATTGGCAACTGAAATGGTCCATTTGAGGTGTAATAGGTCAATGAGTTAACCCATTAATCCATTACCCCATAGATTGTTTCTAGTTTTGAAGACAGATGATTACTTAAAGCAGGTTGAAAGTAAAGCAGAATGCACATTAAGGTGCATTCTGCTTTATTTTCAGCCTGCTTTAAGCCATCATCTGCTAGAATATAGAAAGTTTTTTTTATGGCGCATATTCATGTATGTATAAATTGGAGCTATTTTTTTTTCAGGGGAGGAACAAATTAAGTGTGTTAAAAAGGTGTATTTATGGGAAAATGGGTTAAAGTGTTCAGAGAGAGCAGTGGTTCTCTCAGAATCAAGAAAAAATCTGTAAACAAAAATCAATAAGTTTTCAATACAGGGTAGTAATTAATGGACGATGTTTGAAGCAGATAATTATAGTTTCCATAACCACCATTGTTGATATTTAAAATATGCTTTTGAACTATCACTGAAAATCAGCTCTGGAAGCAGTTAATGGTAGTTTGAATTCAATTGCTTGGCAGTATACCCTAATATCACCCTCATTCAAAACCAGACTTCGGTGGCAGGTTTAATCAGAATGAAAGTAGAAAGCTTTAAGTACAGAAAATGGTATTCTTTGGTTATGATAGTGAGAGTGTCTTTAGTTATAGAGGTCTTTCTATTGGCTTTAACCCTTTCCCCCATAGAAGCGCCTTTTAGCACATATTATTTATTCCTCTAATAAAGAAAAAATTCCACTTTATACAGTAATTAATAAATGTATCTTCACAAATATTTTCTATATCCTAGCAGATGGTAGCTTAAGGCACATTCTGCTTTACTTTCAACCTGCTTTAAGTGATCATCTATCTTTAATACTAAAAAAAGGCTATGGGGTAATGGGTAAAGAGATCACCTGTTTTCAAAACTAGAAACAGGCTATGGGGTAAAGGGTCAAAATCTGACATTTGATTAGGTATCCATTTCTAATTTCAATGTTTTTTTATTTCAACAGCTACAGTCTGAGTGACAACAAAGATGAGACTTTCTTCATACTACCTGACACTGGACGTATCAGCACGCGGGCAGGACTGGACAGAGAGACTGTATCACAGTATGAGCTGGAGGTGGTGGCTCGGGATTCCAGCCTGTTACCTCTGTCCTCCACAGCCACTGTACTGGTCTACCTGGACGATGTCAATGATAATGCTCCAGCGTTTGACAAGATTAGTTACTCTAGGACTGTGATGGCCCCCGCTGGACTAGGTAAACTTGTGTCTTTTATCCCTTTACTCTATAGCCTGTTTCTAGTTTTGAAGACAGGTGACCACTTAAAGCAGGTTGAAAGTAAAGCAGAATGCACCTGAAGGCGCATTCTGCTTTACTTTCAGCCTGCTTTAAGCCATTATCTGTATAGATATTAGATAATATTTCTTTCTGTGAATATTCATGACTGCATAAAATCAAACTATTTTGTTCAGTACAGGAATAAAAAAAAAGGCGTAAAAAATTGTTCGGTGGAGGAATAAATTGAAGGTATCAAAATGTGTATCTAAGGAGTAAAGGATTACATGCTCAAACACATGTTTATTCACAAACTTTTTGGCAAGCAGTTGATATTTAACACTTTCCCTTATAGAAGCGACTTTTAGCACATTCATTTTATTCATCCGCTGAAGAAAATAGTTCCAAATTATACCGTAATGAATATGTGTCATATTTAATACTTTCCTTATTCTAACAGTTAAGAGCTTAAAGCAGGCTGAAAGTAAAGCAGAATGCGCCTTAGGGCGCATTCTGCTTTACTTTCAACCTGCTTTAAGTAGTCACATATCTTCAATACTAGTAATGCTATCAGGTAAAGGGTTAATAAGAGAGTATGAAAATTTGCAAATCATTTTCTCCAGAAAATCTTAGAGAAATTTTATTTGCCACACATTTAATTTAATTTTACCATAGTGTCAAGCTGTTGGATCCAAATTGTTTGCGAATTATCACAAAGATAGCAAGATGCTTAAAGTCATGTATTGATCTTTTATGATATTTGTTCACAAATTCACTCATTCATTGAGCAAATCTCCTGCAGTTTTAACCCATTACCTCATAGCCTGTTTCTAGTTTTCAAGACAAGTTACTTCTTAAAGCAGGTTGAAAGTAAAGAAGAATGCGCCTTAGGGCGCATTCTGCTTTACTTTCAGCATGCTTTAAGCAAAAATCTGCTAGAATATAGAAAATATTTCTTAAGGTACATATTCATAGTGGTGAAAATTGGAATTATTTTCCTCAATGGATGAATTAACCAGAGGCGTAAAAAGTTGTATTTATGGGGTAATGGGTTAACCATTCTTACAGTGTTAAAAACAAATAATCTCAATTGTTCTATTTTCAGGAACATTTATTCTTGGAGCCACTGCCAAGGATGCTGATATTGGGGAGAATGGACTAATAGAGTACCACCTCAAGGAGTCTGGTTCCCAACCTTTCTCTATTGACCCCAAGACTGGAGTAATTACAGCAACACAGTCACTGTCTGCAGGAAGCTCTTATAACTTCAAAGTTGAAGCCACAGACAAGGTATGTACAGTGCTCCCTCCCTACAACGTCCCTCCCTACAACGACTCCCTCCTTACAACCTCCCTTGTCGCAGTTCCCTAAACAAAACAATTATGTCAAACGCTTTAACTGCTGCAATATCGTCTGCTTACACTTGTCATCTGCTGTTTTTTCTCAAAGTTAGATATAAGTTAACACTTTGATATAATAGATATAATGGCGAGTGACAAACAGCTTGAATCCAGATCAGACGCCGCGTTACGCGGCGTCTGATCTGGATTCAAGCTGTTTGCAAATGTAAGCCAAATCTTAATTTTCCCTCCCTATAATGACTCCCTCCGATCAACACACACAATCTGTGTCTCCCATTGGGTGTCGTTGTAGAGAGGGAGCACTGTAGTCTGATCATAGTCACATGTTTTAAATTTCTTAGAATGTTGATAATATTGGATATATTACACATGTGGCAGAGTAAAATTTTAATGTTTTTGAATACTTTAAAATGATCTGTAAAGAATGACAGAATTATTAATCAAATGTACATTTTATTGGCGCTGTTATTCAATTGTGTATGCTGATGTTATTTATGACAATAATATACATGTTTGTGTGATGTTGGTATTTCAGGGCTCTCCAGTGAAGACCTCTCTAGTTCCTGTCACCGTGACTGTGTCTACAGCCAGTGGTGTTGCTCCACCGGTATTCAACCAGATACCAGTCAACCTGAATATCGTAGAGAACCTTTCTGTCAATACCAATGTAACCACGGTTACAGCCCAGTCGTCCAGTGGTTCAGCCATCACATATGCCATAGCTGGTGGTAACACTGGACAGGCGTTTGGTATTGCCAGTCAGACAGGCAGGATCTACATTGTTGGCTCGGTAGACTACGAGGTAGCCCATCAGTTCAGACTGTGGGTGGAGGCAAGATACACAGGCTCCAACCCTGTATCCACGTTCGCCGAGGTCGTGATTGGTGTAGATGATGAGAACGACAATGTGCCAAGGTTTTCGGAAAACCGTTACAATGTGTCAGTTCCAGAGAATGCGAGGGTGTTTGCTTCTGTTGCCATGGTTACAGCTACAGATGCTGACTCTGGAGACAATGGGAAGGTGACCTATAGCCTTGACGGTCCGGGGGCGTCGGCATTTCATATTGAACCAGCCACTGGACTGATCTCCACGTTCAAGAAACTGGACAGAGAGAGGACAGAGTTCTACAGCCTCACAGTGGTAGCCACAGATTCGGTAAGTACAATCAAGTACTACAGTGCTCCCTCTCTACAACGACCTTCTGAACAGCAACTCGCTCATCTCAACAACGCTTGCCGCTCAGTTCCCCAAAGGAGACAATTTAGTCCAACCTTTCATGGCTTCAATATCGTCTGCATAAAATTGTAGTCTGCTGTTTTCTCAGTCAGATATTGGACATATTGACAGAAAAACATAAATGACAAATGACAAACAGCTTGAATTCTGATCAGACGCCGCGTTACGCGGCGTCTGATCTGGATTCAAGCTGTTTGCAAATGTAAGCCAATTTCCCTCCCTATATCAACTCCCTATCCCTCCGAACAACACTCGCAATCTTTATCTCCCATTTGGTGACCTATATGTAGAGAGGGAACACTGTATAGCATACAGCATGTAGACTTTTGATATTTAATATTAACTCATTCACCCCTGGAACTTTTAATTGACAATTCTAGTTTCCAATTTAGTCTAGTCCATTTATGACTATTTAGGGTAGTTTTATGCAATATACGTATGCAAAATGGCAAGCAGTGCAGATCCTGTTTATAGGACTCCCTGAGGAGCCCTCTGATCTAGGGTCTACACTAGTGCTGAAACGGTTACCAGAATTTTGTAACCGGTTAATCGTTGCTCGTAACCGGGGTTAACCGGTTAATCGTAACTTAAATATGCCGACTGACACATCATTAGTCAGTAAGAGTTGGACGTTACACATGTACACGGAAGACCGTTCAACTGTTTTACCTATACACATTTACAAATTTGGAGACCGTTTGCATGCGTGTGTAAACGATAATAAAATAATAATATTGGTGCCAAAGAACTGTTTATGAATGTTATACTTTTTTCGAACTATTTTACCATGCATGCCGACGTAGGTCCTTCATAAATTGCAAATAGAAGAGAAGTAGATCTATTGATCTTATAAAATGAACTTACATGTATACTGCATGATTATGTTGATCAATAAATCGTTTAAAAAGCGGCCATTTGATGTCTTCTCTAAATAAGTTGCATTTGTAAAATAATAATAACTCCAACACACGGAATAATTATGCGCGGCCGAATATGAAGACTAATCCCGCATTGTGTTATAGATATTAATTGGTCCCATTCTTGTCTTATTTTAAACCTTTCCAAACCGATTGAAGTGTAGATTCAGCTAACCGGGTTTTATTATTTTATTGTTTTTGATTGGGTGGTCTAAAAATATATTTGAAATTGACATGCGGATATTCCTGGAAACCCTTGTTTACGTTTTCCCTACGCGAACGTCATATATAGCTACTAGGGTAGAAGTCCAAAGCAAACCGAATATTTCGAGGTCAGAAGGTTAGTAAGCGTGTCAAGTTCAACTGTCAAAATAGCGAAGGAAACAATATATCGAAGACAAGTTTGTTGTAAATAAAACTGTTCAATCGTCATTTATTGTAAAGACATGTGAAATAAGGGTTCTTTAACTCATCTTCAAATAAAATGACATGATGCAGCGAGTATTCAGTGTTGAGAACACCTGAAAAGTATATTGAATTCCTTACATAAAATACTTTCTTAACGGCATCGTTTTGTGTATTGAGCTCCGTGTACATGTTAACAAAAATCAGGAAACGCCCTACCCTTATCAATCAACATGCTACTGCATTTTAAAACTTAAATATCATGTATATCATAGAGTAAAATATTTCAACTTCAAGTGAACGGTAAACATATCTGAAGGTTGTAGCTCCCGTCATATGGGGCTTCATTATTGTTAAACAAAATGGCTTCCGAGTAACCGGTTACCGACTTTGTAACCGGTTAATCGGCAGTTCATAACCGTTAACGGTTACCCGGGTAATCGTTTCAGCACTAGTCTACACTGTTTGCATAGGACAACTCAACTATTTACAGTTGCACTGTAATGGACGAGTATACTCGTCGCTAGAGTTCAATGTGATAACACACCATGTTGAATTTTACAACAAATTTAAATCAATAAATGCCATAAATGACTAGTATACATTGACTTCCAAAGGGTTTAACTCTTTCCTCCCTGAAACTTTAAATGGAAAATTCCAGTTTCCATTTTAGTCTAGTCCATTTCTGACTTTTAAGGGCTGTTTTTGTCAATGTTTGGCATTATGACAAACAGTGAAGACCCTGATCAGAGGGCTCCTTTCGGAGCCCTCTGATCTGGGTCTTCACTGTTTGCATAGGACAAGTGTACTATTCACATGTACACTGTTTGAAAAGGACGCCTATAGGCGGGACTAGGGTTCAAAGGGTTAAAGTATAACAAACAGTGCAGACCTTTATCAGGGGTCTCTTTCAGGAACCCTTTGATGTGTGTGTACACTGTTTGCCCAGGATGGATGTATGGGTTCATTCTATAATGGATAAAATGAAAATGATTATTATACAGTAGAACCTCTCTATTACGACCACTAAATAGAAGGCTAATTGTCCATATAAAGGACAGGTGACAGCTTAAAGCAGTGTGAAAGTGAAACAGAAAGCTCCTGTTGGAGCTTTCTGTTTCACTTTCACATTGCTTTAAGCAGTCACCTGTCTTAAACGATTAATATTTGACACAATTTAGTGGTCGTAATAGAGATATAAAAAGACCACTTATTAGCTCGGAGTAAATTTAATAAGTTGTTTTATCAAAATTTTAACTTTTAGAATGTATTTTAAATCAATATATTTTGTGTATTTTCAGGGCTTGAACCCCAAGTCATCGACAGCTTCCGTGAGAGTGCAGATCCTAGACGTGAATGATAAACGTCCAACATTCCCAAGACTATTCAGAGTCAAGGTTCCAGAAAACCTTGAAGTTGGCAGCTTTATTCTGAGAGTGACATCATCTGATGAAGACATCGGTGACAACGCTATCGCCACCTACCATCTGCCCACAGACGGCAATGGCGTGTTTAGCATTGATTCTGTCAGTGGTAACGTTACATTACGGAAGCCACTTGATGCTGAGAAAAAGTCAAGCTATAGGCTGAGAGTTCTTGCCACAGATTCAGCTCACACCGTTGAGGGTAACATTGAAGTCGATGTGACAGATGTAAATGACGAGGCCCCAGTCATTATCCCACCAACCAGCTTCAACTTCCCAGAGAAGAGCCCCATTGGTGCAGTAGTTGGTCAGCTGAAAGCCACAGATGCTGACATAAGTTCACCCAATAATCGTACCCTGTTTTCACTGAAGTTAGCTTCCAATCTGTTTGACTTGGACAGTGATACTGGTAAAATTGTATCTCTGGAAGAGCTGACGTATTATCCTACCGATGATGAGATGTCTCCACTGAATCGTCATGAGCTGGTGGTTATAGCTAAAGATCTGGGGACACCAGTAAAGTCTACAGAGATGACCATTCACATCAATGTTGTGGACTTCAATGACCATGCCCCAGTGTTTGCGCAGGCAGAGTACAGCTCAGCCGTACCAGTACGGACACCGACAGGAACAAGCATTTTACAAGTCGTTGCTACGTAAGTGTTCATATACAAGTTGACCCGTTCCCCCATTGAAGTAAATTTAAACTCATGTAATTTATATTCCTCCACCGAAGAAAATAGTTCCATAAAGTCATGAACATGTACCATAAGAGATATTTCCTGTATCCTAGCAGATGATAGCTGAAAGCTGGCTGAAAGTAAAGCAGAATGTGCCTTTAAACTTAAGGTGAATTCTTGCTTTACTCTCAATCTGCTTTAAGTGGTCACATGTCTTCAAAACCAGAAACAGGCTAAGGGGTAATGGGTTAACTCACAGAGCAGTAAAGCTGGTAATACGAGAATCTTGCTCTAAGTTTGTTTTATTCTGACCCAATATTTTAAAATGGATTTTGCTGCATGTTTCAAAAAATAAAAAGTGAATTGACTATAGGAACCAGACAAATACAGTCAAATTTTTTATAAATTGATACATGTTGAAAGCTGGTGAAAGGGTAATTGATAAAAAATTAATGTAAGTGAGTTTGAATCATTATGACAGGGCTGCTATAGGTTGATTTTGAAAAATCCTAAGATTTTCAAATTTTCTATTTTTCAAGCGTGATTACTTAAAGCAGGTTAAAAGTAAAGCAGAATGCACCTTAAGGCGCATTCTGCTTTGCTTTCAATCTGCTTTAAACTACAATCTGGCTGCAAGTATAAAAATCCGAAGATTTCAGAAAAATCCGGAGAAATGGCAGCCCTGTTATGACTGAACTGTATAGCTGTACTTTGTTGATGGCATTGAGGTCAATATGTTTGCACTTGTATTTTACAGAGATGAGGAGGACCATGGTGACAATGCTAAAGTAGAATATGTTCTGGCTGGTGGTGGCGGCACGCAGTACTTCACTGTCGACAGATACCTAGGTCAGTCTCATACTTAACTCTTTGCATGCTGGGTTATAATTTTTATGCCCCTGGCATCGGCATATGTGGAGGCATATAGAGATTGCCCTGTGTGTCCATGTGTGCGAGGTTAACCAGATTTTACCTTTTCGTCTAGCATCAATGCCACTTACTAGAATGCTTTAATACTTATACAGTTGTTGCCTTAACTCTTTGAACCCTAGTCACACATATATGCGTCTTTGCAAACAGAGTACCTGTCAGGGGTAGACTTGTCCTATGCAAACAGTGTAGACCCTGATCAGAGGGCTCTTTAAAGAGCCCTCTGATCAGAGTATACACTTTTTGTCATTTTGACATATATTGCAAAACTCAACCCTAAAAGGTCAAAAATGGACTAGACTAAATTGAAAACTAGAATTGTCCATTTGAAGTTTTAGGGAGGAAAGGGTTAAAACCATTATCTATCCTCCCATATCATCTAACCTCAATTTGTCTTGACCTATTTTAAATGGGCCATTTTTTGGTTATAACTAGATTTTAATGTCTCATCTGACATCAACACCATGCACTTACTAGAATACTTCGATACTTATACAGTTGTTGCCTTAGACCATTCACAATACACCCATATCAACCAACTTTAAAATGATCTTGACCTAATTTGACTTAGAAATGATTCTGAATAACCAATATATTGGCAAGGATGGCATCGGGCATTAGCATTGATCTTCTGCTTCTATTCTAAAAATAGATTTTTCAACTGTTTATAAGTTAATTGTCACTCAATGTTTAATTTTGTATATTTATTACAGGTATTGTGTCGGTGACCGCTGATCTGGCTGGCAACCTGAACCGAGAGCTCGTCATTGTAGTGAGGGCAGAAGACAAGGGAAAACCCAAAGAGACTTCCAGCATAGAGGTACACCTGTTCATCACTGGTGACAATGTCTACACCCCATCATTTGAACAGCCCACAATGAGACAGACATCTGTCAGTGAAGATAAGGCAGTAGGCTCGCTCATTGAGACCTTCATAGCCAGGGATATGGACAGTGGACTGAACGGGGAAATATGGTACCAAATAACAGGTGGAAATGATGACCAGCTCTTCGAAATAGATTCAAGCAAGGGTACCCTGACTATTGCAAAGCAGCTTGACTATGAAGTAGCTCAAGAATATCGCCTCACTGTTACTGCACATGATAAGGGACTACACTCCAAGGAAGCAACCAAGTTGTATGTGGTGAAACTGACTGATGTCAATGACAATGATCCAGAGTTTGTTCAAGCTGTAGATATAGCGTATATAGAAGAGAACACACCTTATGGCGTGTCTGTATACCAAGCCATAGCTACAGACAGAGACTCTGGTAGTAACAAGATCATCGAGTATGCCATTGTAGAAGATCAACAGGCCAAGATTAAATTCAATATCAATCGAAACACTGGACTTGTAACAACTAAGGGTGACCTTGACTTTGAATCAAAGGAGATTTATCACATGACAATTATGGCTATGAATCCAAACAGTAATCACACCAGTACCATGTCTCTCACTATCCACATTGAAGGCGTGAATGAAGATATACCAAGATTCGTGCAACGTGCGTACAACTTTAGTATTAGTGAATCGGCCGAGGCTAAAACATCAGTTGGAGTTGTTTCAGCCAAAGACAATGATGACGGGGAGGATGGTATTGTAAACTATTTCCTGGTGGGTGATAGCAATGACAAGGGCTTCAAGATAGACCCAAGAACAGGAGTGATCTATGTGTCCGGTAGACCCGATTATGAATCTTCTCCAAACATCGAGCTAGTGGTTCTTGCCAAGAACTGGGGTAGTGTGAAAGGTAATGACACTGATACGTGCGCTGTACACATCTCTGTACAAGACGCCAATGACCCACCAAGATTTACACAGCAAGTATACAAAGCCAACGTCAGCGAGAATGTGATCAATGCGGGAGTCGGTATTATCACTGTTGTGGCTGAAGACAATGACTTCAAGCCGACAGATCGCCAGTTCTCCTACCTGATACTGTCTGGAAACTCTGCCAACTTGTTCCATATAGACTCTAGAAGTGGCTTCATCTCAACAACAGGCCTGGGCAGACTGGACAGAGAGACTACGCCATACTACAACATAACAGTTGGTGCCAAAGATACAGGCTCTCCACCAGAAACAGGTCAGTAAGCTCGGTCAATGAAACAGGACCTCAGAACATGACAAACTATCCTGAAAGAAACTCATCAGGATAGCAAATATAGACTTTGATTAATATAACTCTTTCAACATCATGGACCTTTTTAGAATAAATATACTCATTAAATTTGCAAACAGTGTATACCCAGATCAGAGGGTTCTTATTGGAGCTCTCTGATCTCAGTCTACACTGTTTGCTAATTTAGACCAGTATTTATTGAACTACCCAAAATTCTAAGTAGACTGGTTCATAGTTTAGTAACTAAAATTATCCAAAATGAAACTTATAACAATAAGACATGTGCATGCGACATAGACTTTTTTTTAGACTTAAGGATGTTAAAACTTCCTTTGTAGCTTTGTATCATTATATGAAATTAGTATTTAGCAGCCATGCAGTAAATTTGTAGATTGACAAAATTGTACTTCCTTCAAATTCTTAAAAGTTGATACAGTAAAACCTCTCTATTACAACCACTAAAACGAAGGCTAATTGATTGTATAATGGACAGGTGACAGCTTAAAGCAAGGGGACAGTAAACAGAAAGCTCCTATAGGAGCTTTCAGTTTTACTGTCACCTTGCTTTAAGCAGTCACCTGTCTTAAACACCTAATAATTAACACAACCTTGTGGTCGTAATAGAGAGGTTTTACTGTACCTGAGTTTCAGTTAGTTTTGAAGGTATCTAAGGATAATTTGTGGATGTTTGTTTCCTTTGTGTAAAGTCTCTATTACTTCTACTTGTAGGATCTGCTTTGGTTCAGATACATGTGGATGATATCAATGATAATGGCCCAGAGTTTGTCAACTTTACTGCAACAATACTTGAAGGTCCTGAAGCCCCATGGGTCGTCACTAACCTGGCCCAGTACACCATGGATCCTGATGATGTTGGGAACCAGGGTCCCTACAAATATCTCGAGGTGGCTGGTACCCATATGGAGTATGAATATTTCAGCATTAACCAGAATACTGGAGAAGTAAGAAGGCTAAGAGAGCTGGACAGAGAAGCAACACCAGAATTTCTTATACCTGTACTCGTGAAAGATTCTGGAAATCCACAGATGACATCCACTCTGTCATTTAGGGTGGTTGTAATGGACGTCAATGACAAACCAGCCACACAACGCTTCCTCACTGTGTTTGTTTCGTTATACAATGGAAGGATTCCTTCAGGATCTATTGCTGATGTACGCCCCAATGATGAAGACTTGCCAGAATCTGGCTCCTTCAAGTGCACACTGTTAAACCTAACGTCTGTATTCTCTATCAGACCTAACAGCTGTGACTTACAGCTTAGAGAATACCCTTCAAGTAATTCTTACTCACTGTCAATTAACGGTTCTGATGGAAAGTTTGCTCCTGTACGGTATGATGTGATTGTGAAGGTATCAGCATTCAACAACAATACACTGGATCACTCTACCATCATTCAGGTAGCAGATACCAATAAGGACAGTTTTATGAACACTTCCTACAGCAAGTTTACAGCCGCCTTACACAGAGCCTTTGAACCAGAGGATGAAATATTTGTATATGGCTTGATTCAACAATCCACTGATGACCTGCTTGTATTTATAGCTGTCAAACAGGGTACCAGAGATCTCTACTATTCCCAAGAGGCTCTTAAGCAAAAACTTGAGACTGCAAAGAACACTATCCAATCAGAAGCCAGTATTTTCATACTTGATGTGGCATATTCTACATGTCCAACTTCATTCTGTAAAAACAATGGACAGTGTAAAAGTCATATCAAAGTACTGACCACAAGTGAAGTAGCAGAATCTTCATATCAGTCCTTCTTCAATCCCAGCTTAGATCTCAGCCACTTCTGTGAGTGCCAGCCACAGTACACAGGACCACAGTGTCAGCAGCAGGCCACGCCCTGTGGGGCCAATATTTACTGTCAAAATGGAGGTACGTGTGTGAACAATGGTAATGGTAAGAAGTGCCAGTGTCCAGACACATGGACGGGAACGAGCTGTAGTCAAGACGTCAATGAGTGTGAGCAAGCTGTATGTCAGAATGGAGCCACGTGTGAGAACACCCAGGGATTGTTCACATGTCACTGTTCTGACGGCTACTACGGAGAATACTGTCAGAATGGCAGAGACAACTGCTCACCTAATCCTTGTGTCTCAGGAACATGTCGCAACACAATCGAAGGCTCCCAGTGCTCATGTCCATATGGGAAGTGGGGTGACCGCTGTGAATTCTCCAGCCAAGGCTTCAACATTGGTTCTTACATGGAAACTACCAAATTGTCAAGGTCCAATAATGAGATTGAAGTGATTTTTGCCACACAGCGTACAAACGCCCTCCTCTTGTACAATCCATCATCAGTACCAGATTCTTACTCCTATATAGCCCTGGAAATCATCAATGGACGGGTGAGGTTCTCTGTAGCTCTGGGCGCGCTAGATGAGAGAAGAATTACTGTAGACAAACCAGTCAGCACAGGTCAATGGATGAAGGTCAAGGCCAGTAGAAACAGACAGGTGAGTTTAATTTTCCAAATTTGAAATATTATGTATATACAGTAAAACCTCTCTATTACGACCACAGGTGACAGCTTAACCCTTTCCCACATATCATATCTCTAGTATTGAATATAGGTGTCCACTTAAAGCAGGTTGAAAGTAAAGCAGAATGCGCTTTAAGCGCATTCTGCTTTACTTTCAGGCTGCTTTAAGCTATCATCTGCTAGAATATAGAAAAAATTTCTTATGAAACATATTCATGACTATAAATTCGAACTATTTTTACCAGTGCAGGAATAAATTAAATGTGCTAAAAGGCGCTTCCATGGGGGAAAGGGTTAAAGCAAGGTTAACGTATAACAGAAGGCTTCTAAAGGAGTGCTCAGTTTTATGTTCACTTTACTTTAAGCAGTCAACCTGCATTAAGCACTTGATAACACAATTTAGTGATCATAATAGAGAGGTTCCACTGTATATTGCTTTCCTCCATAGCCAAAAGTTCAAGTTGCTTATATTCAACTATGTCCAAGGCTTCGAGGAAGATGAATGATGATAGGAGCTTTCTGCTTTACCTTTATCTTGCTTTAAGCTGCTACCTGTATTTAAGACAATGAGGCAATATTCATTTGTGGAGGAAAGGGATAGAGCTACATGTAACATTGCATACATAAAATCACCATCTGCTTTTATTTCTGAATGTAAATTTTTGCCCAAAGAAGCACCAGTCTTACTGTTTGGAACCTGATCAGATGGAAAGTTACCTTGGCATGTGATCTGGGTGCAAACTCGTTGCAAGTGTTAGGGAAAATATTGATATAGTAGAGAAGTCGCTATTCTTTCCCAATAAACATGTTTCTGCTAAAAACCTTAGGTGTTTTGTAAACAGATTGCAGCCAGATCAGATGCTCCAAACTGTTTGCCATTCAGATTGCAATAAATCATTAGAAATTTAAAAAAAAGAAAAAAAAGAAGAAAAATGTACATTTTATTGGATTGCATTTGCATTTAACCCTTTGAACCCTAGTCCCGCATATAGGCGTCCTTTTCAAACAGTATGCATGTGAAAAGTACATTGTCCTATGCAAACAGTGAATACCCAGATCAGAGGGCTCCTTACGGAGCCCTCTGATCTAGGTCTTCACTGTTTGTCTGAATGTCATAATGCAAAACATTGACAAAAACAACCCTTAAAAGTCAGAAATGGACTAGACTAAAATGGAAACTGGGATTGTCCATTTGAAGTTTCAGGGAGGAAAGAGTTAAATGGGAAAGAACAATACATTCTCCATTGTATGTTTGCGTTAAAGTTTGCTGTTGTACATTTGACTGACAACCTGTTTATGACTTTTCAGACAACCAGAGTGATGGTGGAGGACTGCCCTGCAGATGGTGGGCCATGTACTCCATGCCAGGTGGGAACCTCATGCTATGGACAGGGAATGGTCTTGCAAAATAGGTGAGCTTCAATACAGAGAGAAAGTCTAGGAAGTTTGCAATGAATTATTAACTCTTTAAATCCTAGTCACGCATATATGCGTCATTTGCAAACAGCGTACCTGTGAGGAGTACACTTATCCTATGCAAACAGGGTAGACCCTGATCAGAGGGCTCCTTAAGGAGCCCTCTGATCAGGGTCTACACTGTTTGTCATTTTGATATATATTGTAAAAATTAGCCTTAAAAGTCAAAAATGGACAAAACTAAATTGAAATCTAGAATTGTCCATTTGAGGTTTCACGGAGGAAATAGTTAACATACTGACAATATTTTGGGCAGAGCAATTGTTCAATGAATGAAAAAAGGTTTTACTCCTCATATATGTTTAATAACCTACGATAGTTTATGTTGTCATGGCAGCAAATCTTGTTGGTTTCATCTCTTGTTATCGTACTGTGACACTTTCACGGTGACAAGATAAAAGGTGTTTAGTAAATCTGGGGATTAGAGAAGATCAAAGGGTTTTCACTTAGATGAACCCTGGGACAACCTGGTCTAATGTCTATTATTGTGGTATTTGTTAACTACCTAACCCTTTCCTTCATAGTCAAAAGAGCAAATAATATATATCCAACTGTGTTTAAAAGGCAGGTGATTGCGTAACCCATTACTCCATAAATATACCTTTTTACATCTTTAATTTATTTTCTCCACTGAAGAGGATAAATTCACTTTATACAGTCATAAATATGTATCATAAGAAATATTTTCTGCATCCTAGCAGGACTGGTGGTAGCTCAAAACAGGCTGAAAGTAAAGCAGAATGTGCCTTTAGGAACATTCTGCTTTACTCTCAGCCTGCTTTAATTTTATCACCTTATCTTACAAACTAGAAACAGGCTACAGGATAGAGGGTTAATCTTTTTGCTTTACTTTCATTCTGCTTCGAGCGTTGATTTCTAACACCATCAGTGAACCTAGATTGGAATGGTCATAGCTTGTAGGCAGGGCTCCAGATAAGGCGAGTTTTTCAAAAATTAAAATCTTTGTTTATGCTTTAAACCCTATGGTGTCACTACTCATTAGAATCGTCTCTTCGAGACGATTCTAATGAGTAGTAACACCATAGGATTTGGTGCTAAAATAATTTGGAAAATGCTGGGTCTGTACAGTTAACTCCCTCTTATCTGGAGCCCTGGTGTAGGTTTCCCTGTGTCCTTTGAAATCTGCTATCTGCTCTATGAAGTGGTTGCCCTTATCTGCCGTGTTTATTGGGCGAGTGATTGATTGTGCATTGATTATCTAACACAGACTATCTAAAAACTGGACAGAAATGACTGTGCAAACTATTCTCCAAACACTTAACATTCTTACAATGTATTATTAACAGTTGCAATGTGTCATGGAGCTCCAGAAACGTAAGCATTGTCCCTGTTAACTCTTCAACACTATGGACCTGTTTAAAATATCCTCATTACATTTGCAAACAGTGTAGACCCAGATCAGAGGGCTCCTAATCTAGAGTAGTATTTATTCAACTCCCCAGAATTCCAAGTAGACTGGTTCATGTTTTGGTTACTAAAAAGATGCTCAAGGGAACATAATAACCCACAAGAATTACTTAGTGTTGGAAGAGTTAACTCAGAATATTCTGCTCTGCAATAGTAGGCAACAAGGCTACATTGTAATTAGGAGGCTCTCTGAATCAGGTGTGGAAATAGTTGTAGGTAGATCTCTTGAATTCAGATGTATTGGTCTTTCTGCACACCATAGACGAAATTGTAGTAGATCAAACTGTTGCAAACAGTTTGTATTCACACTGAGAAAACTCAGCATCTCAATTCCAGACTTTGTGACATTCAGATATTTTCTGACCAAAAGAATGCAGTTAAATCTTTTATGCAAATTGTTACTGACAATATATAATTTTATTGAACACACACAATAATGATATTCCATGCTAATGGTTAACACTTAAATTACTTTTCCTGCCAATCATGACTTGACTGGTACATGTATATGCAAACAGTTTAGATGCTGCATTGCCCGGCTGTACTTTTTCCTAGGTTTTATGAAAAAAAAACATGGAAAAAACCACGGAGTATTCGGACGGTCATATTACAAAAACCTTGGAAAAAAAGACGAGAAAACCTTAGAAAATACAAGACCTTGGTTTTTACATGGTTTGACAAAATACCTCGGAAAAGTTTACGAGGAATCCTTGTAAAATATTTAATTTCCAAGGTTTTCTAAAAACCACGGAAACAAAAATCCTCGGAAAAGTTTACGAGGAATCCTTGTAAAATATTTACTCTGTTATTTCCGTGGTTTTTCCCTAAAAACCACGGAAATGTTAGAACCATTTTACGTGGTTTCGACAAAATACCATGGAAAAGTATACGAGGAATAGTTAACTACTAGTGGGTGGGGTACCACATGCTTTTGTTTGTATCATGTAAATATCCAAGATATATTATGATCATGATAAAATTGTATTTATGTAAGTTATGTAACTTACCATGAATCTTTTGTCAGGAGTCTGAACTGGTTTGGAGTCTTTAATTTTTGCCACATTCACATTTTAAAGTATAGATAAACAGACAACTTAAATCTCTGACCTGATTGTTGTGAGCTGGTGTCCTGGGTGTGTATAATATTCACTGTTTTGTGAAACTTACAATTGTAGCAAATATTACGAGGTGCAAATTGTTTAAGTTATTATTTTACAAGGATTTTCCGTGCTAAAAAATGGTTAAGTTCTTATTTCTGAGATTGTTCCGTGTTTATTTTTGCCAAAGTCCAATTTTTTCGAGCTTTTGCCAAGGTTTTAAGAGTTTCCAAGGTTTTTTCTTGATATTTACGTGGTTTTTTTGTTCATAAGCATGCATAAACCTTGGAAATGTTGGATGACTAAACAAAAACCTTGGAAATTGTTACGAATAACCATGGAACTTTTAGAATTCCATGTAAATTCCACGTAAATTATTCATATTCCATGGAAATTTTACACTGAACCTTGGAAAAAGTACAGCCGGGCATGCAGCATCTGATCTGGATCCTAACTGTTTGATACACATCTTGCAGGTTTAATCAGTTTAGAAATAAATAAATCTTAGTTTGACAAACTAGCCGACAATTCTAAAGCAGACATAATTACCGTAAGATAACGGTTAACCCTTTCCCCTGTTGAAGGAGCCTTTAAGCACATTTAATTTATTCTTTAGCTAAAGAAAATAGTTTCAATTCATACAGTCATGAATAGGTATATTATAAGAAATATTTTTAATATTCTAGCAGATGGTAGCTTAAAGCAGGCTGAAAGTAAAGCAGAATGCACCGTAAGGCAACCTGCTTTAAGTGGTCACCTATTTTCAATACTAGAAACAGGCTATGGGGTAATGGGTTAACTCTTTGCCTGCTAGCGGCAGATATGACTGCCATAGTGATTACCTTTGCAAACACTTTGGATCCTGATGAGACACCGCATAACGCGGCGCCTAATCAGGATCTAAACTGTTTGGCAGTCTGACCCTGTTTTGATAAGAAATTTTGAAAATTCTAATTTTAGAACAATAGCAGACGACAATTGTTGCAGACGACAAAAATTACCCAGCATGCAAAGAGTTAAAGGTCTGCTAGTTCTTTATCGTCATTATAGAGGGCAAGATTTGTTTATGGTATCAGCTCATGGATTTAAAGTCTTTGGTTACCATGATCTTCTCAAGGGTTTATCAAGAGTTATAAAGACAGGTATTTGCTTTGGTCAGTTCACTTTTGTTGACAGGTTTTATCAGAATTAAAGTGTTGAAAGATTTGAGAATGTATGACTTGACCACTGGTCAATTTGTCATCGTGGTAAGCAGGAGAGTAAACCTTTAAGCCTGTGTTGGTAGACCTGAAATACATTCCACACTTCAGTACTTTATCTATTGTTTACAGTGAAGTCTACTGGCAGGACTGTGGTATAGTAGTAATGCTTTAGACTGTCAGTCCAGGTGTCATGAATTTGATCCCTCCGCCGGTCCAAGTCCTTAGAGACTTTAACCCATTACCCCATAGCCTATTTCTAATATTGAAAATTGTAGACCACTTAAAGCAGGTTGAAAGTAAAGCAGAATGTGCCTAAAGGCACATTCTGCTTTACTTTCAGCCTGCTTTAAGCTACCATCTACTTGAAAACAGACAATTTTTCTTCTGATAAATATTCATAATTGTATAATTTGGAACTATTTTCTTATGTGGAGGAATAAACTAGAGGCGTAAAATAAAAAGGTGTATGGGGTAATTGGTTAAGCCTGTGTTGGTAGACTAGAAATACATTCCACATCCAGTACTTTATCTATTGTTTACATTGAAGCCTGTCTTGATTGACCTTTAACCCATTACCCTTAAGCCTGTTTCTAGTTCTGAAGGCAGGTGACCACTTATTATACAGTCATAAATATGTATCTTAAGAAATATCATCTATATTCTAGCATTTGTAGCTTTAAGCAGGCTGAAAGTATAGCAGAATGCGCCTTAAGGCACATTTTGCTTTACTTTCATCCTGCTTTAAGCTAACTTCAGCTTGAATGATTATAGAAACTATTATTTCTTATGCTGCATATTCATAACATGGAACTTGTTCCTTCAATAGAGGAAAAAATTATAAGGCATAAAGAAACACATTTATGGAGTCATGGGTTAAGCAGAGATGGAGGTCTAAAGGCAGTTGATTGCTTAATGCTGGAGAAAAGTAATGCAGAAAACTCCTAAAGGAGCTTTCTGCATTACCTTGGTACTGCATGTAGCTAGAGCATATGGCACTGACAAAAGACTAATATTTCAGTAAAATAATTGTTCATAACTTTTATATTTTGCAGTGAGTTGGAACTGGGCAATCACCATGCTTTCATTGGTGGTGTGCGCACAATAGACACCATCCTCAACCACACGCAGGGCCAGGTGGGTTCACATGTCGCATCACATGACTTTGTTGGTTGTATCCGCTCCTTCCTCATCAATGGCAAAGACCTGCTGAAAGAAAGACCAATAGACTCTGCAAGGATTACACCAGAGTGTCCGAGAACAAGCTCGGAGCCTCCCTGCAACAGCTTTAGTTGTAAGAATGAGGGCCAGTGTGTATCGGAATGGGCGAGCCCTATCTGTCTGTGCTCCTCAAAACATTTTGGAGAGAGATGCGAAAAAGGTAAGAGGTTTTTAAGAGTTTAATTGGTAGAAACTAAAACCTATTCAAGTTGAAATTCATGAAGTTTATATAATTATGTTTATAATTATGTATTATGCAAAAAATAAATATTTGAACAAAAGTTATGTTAAGTTTGAAAAGTTGTTTAAAGACGAATCATATTGTTTTTTACAAGAAAATACAGTCAAAACAGTCGTTTTTAGGTTCAAACATATACCCATATTTCAAAGTTAAAATGTGGCCTAGCCCCGTTTTAACTTGAAATACAGGTATCGTGGATTTAAGAGAAGTTCAAAGTATCAAGTTTTGGCTAAGGCAAGATTGAGGTTTAACTTCTGAAATACTGGTATCGTTGATTTAAGAGAAGTTCCAAGTCTCAAGTTTTGAATGTATGTTTTGTTGTTAATTTCTGTTCAGCCAGACAACAATGCTACATGTGTTACCTCCCATTTTCAGACCTACAGCCCTTCAGTTTTGGAGCAGGTTCGAGAGTCAGTATCACTCCAAAGGAAGACGTGAGAAGGGATGGCCTAATTGCTGGAGCCAATGGTGTTAGAAGACGTCGAGCAGTACAGGACTCCACGGCACTGGTTAGGTTTAGAACAACAGCAAGCAATGGTGTGCTCCTGTTTACATCAACCTTTGGCAGGAACAGATACACTGTATTGACTGTAAGTAATAGTACCAGCAGGGCTTCCATAAGTTGATCATGAAAACTCCTAAGATTTCCAAATTTTCTAATTTTCAAGTGCAATAACTTAAAGCAGGTTGAAAGTAAAGCAGAATGTGCCTTAAGGCGCATTCTGCTTTACTTTCAGCTAGCTTTAAGCTACCATCTGCTAGGATAAATAAAATCCGAAGATTTGGAAAAATCTGGAGAAATGGCAGCCCTGTACTAGAGCTCTCGTTTCAGATATGAGAGAGTCAAATAAAAGTTTTTCAAATTTGTTCCTGCATGTCTTTACCAAGATGTATGGTGTTTAACTCATTAGAATCGTCTCTTGGAGATGATTCTAATGAATAGTCACACTAAAGGGATTGGTGCAGGTTTTTAGATTCAGAAATACTCTCCTTATCTGGAGATCTGGTCCTAGTGTTTGGTTGACTTAAAACTTCTCTTGCTAAATAGTCATATATGAATAACATACTCGGAAAATGAAGGGTCACGACAAAAGTATGCTATAACGGAAAATATAGTAGTGACTTCACAAGCCTTTGTAAATTTTTAATAATAAATAATTTAATTAACGTTAACCAAACCAGTTTCGACTTTTGTCGCAACAATGGTGTAATATCAGGTCTCCAGATAAGGAGAGTTTTTAAAAAAAATAAAATCTTTATTTCTGCATTTAACCCTATTTAGTGTGACTATACTCATTAGAATCATCTCTTCGGACATTTCTAATAAGTAGTAACTCCTTATGATTTGATGCTGAAATGAGTGAGAAAAGGTTGGATTTGTTCAGTTTACTCCCTTTTATCTGGAGCTCTGAATAATGCCTCTATATATAGTATCACTGTTAATGTATTACTCGACACAAGATTAAATTGTCCCAGAAATAGACAAATAGGACTAAATATTTAATTTAAAAAGGCATATGTTGCTATATTTGCTGATCTGTGAAAGTCCCTCCCTACTTCTGGGTTGTAGAAATCCGAGATAAGCATCTTATATAATGAAAAACCTCAAAACATACTTCAAGATTGAACTTTTTTCCCCATAGAAGCGTCTTTTAGCGTATTAAAATAATTCCTCCACTGAAGAAAATAAGGCATATTCTGCTTTATTTTCAATCTGCTTTAAGTAGTCACATATTTTCAAAACTTTGAAACAGCCTTTGGGGTAATGGGTTAAGAGAACATGAACAGATCTTGATCTTTAAGTCGACTGACTTATAATAAATATGGTATTGAATATTTGCAGGTGTTTGAAGGCAAGCTGACATTTACAGTGAGTCAGTATGGATCCTCGGAGGCAGCAACAATTGATGATGTCACGGTCTCCGACGGCAAATGGCACAATGCTACAGTTACGATAACAGGTATGGGTTTGAATTTGTAGTGTGTTAAGTTGTTAACCCTTTACTCCATAAATACACCTTTTCACGCATTTGATTTAATTCATTCCTCCACAAAAGAAAACAGTTCCACTTTATACAGTCATGCATGAATATGCACCATAAGAAATATTTTCTATATCCTAGCAGATAGTAGCTTAAAGCAGGCTGAAATTAAAGCAGAATGCACCTAAAGGTGCATTCTGCTTTACTTTCAATCTGCTTTAAGTGGTAATCTATCTTCAAAACTAGAAACAGGAAATGGGGAATGGGTTAAAATCTGTCCTAGGCTACACTGTGTGTTAATTTGTCTGTCCATTTCTATGTCTTGATCTTTTGTCTTACCTACCTGTTTGTCCATCTGTCTGTGCTAGGGATATATCCTACAGTGATTACCTTTGCAAACAGTTTGGATCCAGATGTAATGAGGCGTCTCATCAGGATCCAAACTGTTTGACACTCTGTTTTGAAATGAAATTCTGAAAAATCTAGTCTTAGAACAGTAGCAGTCGACAATAATTGTTTTGCTGTAGAAAAAAACAAACCAGCATGCAAAGAGTTAAGGGCTTTGTTTTGATGACGTTCATATTTTGTTTTCAGACACTGGGTATAGAGTGGTTCTGGATGACAGACAGAGCAGCTCAACAAGCAAGGTGTTCAAGTTCTCTTCACTGGATGTACAAGAAATGTCCCTGGGTGGAGCCCCATTGCCTATCACTGTACAAAGTCAGTCTATGAAGGATTTCGATGGCTGTATATCTGTGTTTGAGATGGATGGTCAAGCCCTGCCACTGAATGGCTCCACAGATTCCTACAACATCAAGCCAGTAGGCGGAGTGGAGAATGGCTGTTCCGCCCTGTGTGCCAGTAACCCGTGTGATGGAGGGGCTTGTTCCGTCAACGGAGAGGTCGTTGTATGTGCTGCCAAGGGAGACGATAGTGCACTAAGCATTGGAATTATAATAGTCATTGTCTTCTTCGTTCTGCTGATAATAGTGATCATTATCGTGTTTATAGTGTTCCGTAGGCGTAAGATTTCGTGTGTGAAGAGTAAGTTGCATACGAAGCAGAATGGGGCGACCATGAGTAAGAGTGCTAACAGTAGTGGCCACAGTCATCAGGACTCGGGATACAGCGAGAATAATATAGATGAGTTGATCATTCGTAACCACATTGCTCAGGAGCTCCAGCAAAATCAGTTCCACCCTATGCGAGGAGGGCTGATGAAACCAGATATAATAAAGTCAGACATTGGCAGAACCCCGATGCCATTAGAGATAGAGGACGGCACTGTGATAATTGACAATGCAAGTGATCTGACTCATTTGAGAGATTTAAACGGGGAGATGCCGGAGCATTATGACCTCGAGAATGCCAGCAGTATTGCCCCATCTGATATAGATGTAGTAGATCATTATAGACATTTCCACAATGGTGGTAAACATAGACGAAAGACTAAATCAAATCATTCCCAAAACTCTTCCAGACATCAGCATAGTGCAAGCAATCATAGTCACCATAGCAACCATTCTCACGGAGTGAGAGACAGTCCTAATTTGTTGACAAGTGTACCATATTTGAATGATCTTGCCATGGATCCCAATGCACGTAACAATCAGAGTCCAATTAATCAGTTATCCAAACACAGTAACATTCGTAACAGTCCAATGACTCATATGAACATGCACGGTCACAACATGCCAGTGACCGACCTGAACCACGGTAGTAGAACAACATCAGAGCATAGTCTTGCCAGTCACAGGAGTAAAAACTCAAACTCAACACCGAACAAACCCAAACGCCAGATGCTTCCAAATGGCCGAACTCCGGCCTCATCTAAAATTCCGAACAGTAATTATAAGAGTGATAAGTTTTTGACTTTTGAGGAAGTGGACAGACTGAATGCAAGGCCTAGGGAGAGCCCTGCTAGTTTAGTGGAAGCTTTCTCAACATCTAGTGAAAATAACACGCGCAAGATGCATAAACCTATGGAACACTACCATGATACAAGTGTACTGTTAGAACCTCCAGAGTCTAGCTCAGACGATAGTGCAAATGACTCATTTACCTGCTCAGAGTTTGAGTATGAGAATGACAAACAGCGAAGTGATTTCGATCCAGATAGTCGAATATTCTCTAACCTCACAGAAGTTGATAATGAAAATGAAGACGGTTCATATAATAACAAAAATTTCAAATCTGACGGCTTGGACTCAGGTGGAAATTCATTCTCTAGCAATACAGGTTCTACAGACGAAGGCAATGCAAAGTCACAACCACTGAAAAATGCATTTAACTGGGACGACCTTCTGAACTGGGGACCAAAGTTTGAGAAGTTGGTGGGTGTGTTTACGGACATTGCTCTTTTGCCCGATGCAGATGCAGTAGACCTGTCGGAGTTAGAAGGAAAGATGACAGATCGCGAGGAATATGTATGACATGTTTTACTCAGGAATTCCATTCATACTATTAGCCATAATATCAATATTTGTATTGTCTGTTACATAGCTCCAAGTAAGGGGAGTACATGTATTTCAAAACTAACTTTTTTATGTCTTCATCAAAACCTATGTTGTTACTACTCATTAGAATCGTCTCTTCGAGACGATTCTAATGAGTAGTAACAACATAGGGTTGATACAGACAAAAAAGAGAAAACGTTCAGTTTCACTTTCTCTTATCTGGAGCTATGCTGTTCGTTTAAGTCTGTTTGTATTCCCAAGTAAGCAATGAATTTGAGAGAGAAACATACAATCAAAATATTTTTAATGCTTTTCTATGCAAATATTTTGGTAAAATATATGTACAACAATGATATTAAAAAAAAGCATTATTCTACCGCTAGAAAAACTTGAATAATGCAATTACTTTAGTAGTGTTTGTAAGTTATCGATAAAATTGGTAGCTAAATCTTCAAAATAACACATCTATGCAAAACAATCTCAATGCCAGCTTACTTAAGGAATAGTTTACTTGACACCTTTACGAGAATCTGAGGTTCTGCATGCATTTATCTTTATGTTACAGTAAAACCTCTCTATTACGACCATTAAATTGTGTTAATTATTGGGTGTTTAAGACAGGTGACTGCTTAAAGCAAGGTGACAGTAAAACAGAAAGCTCCTGAAGAAGCTTTCTGTTTGACTGTCACCTTGCTTTAAGCTGGCACCTGTCGCCAATTAAACTTCTTTTTGTAGTAGAAATGGAGAGGTTTTGCTGTAACCTGTTTTATTTGTGAAAAATGTGTGACGTAAAAGTATGTTTGTTTTTGTGGTATTTGTATAAATTTTAAATTTGTAAATAAAATGAATTAACTCTGTACTTAAACAAATTGTACATGACATCGTTTTGTATCTTTTACTACGATTAAATTAATTTCATATGCTATGAGAAGAATTGAATGTGTTTTCAAATGTTAAACTCATTTATGGTCAAGCAATAATATGGATACTCAAGACTTTGTAATAGATCTGATTTTGTCCTTGACTCTTTGCACTCTAGTGGCGGAATTGAGATTTACATGTGTGAACACTTTCTATCCTGATGAGACTACGCACAATGCAGTGTCTGATCCGGATCCAAACTGTTTGACGCTCTGACCTTATTTTTAAAAAGAAATTTCGGATTTTCTAATTTTAGAACAAAAGCAGTTGACAATTATGGTCGACGAAATAATTACCCAGCATGCAATGAGTTAAGATTCAATACTGAACAAAGACATATAGTTTCAATAATGATCATTTTCCACATCTGGTTTGAATCCAATTTGTTTGCAAATGCCGTTCAAAATATCATCTAGCATGATTTGAGATATTTTGTATGACTGAGTTGATAGTTTCATCTGCAAAGCACCATTCTAGTTTCTACCATTCACTTGTCAGTATTATGTCCCGGGCCATTTTGTACTTGTTTATAAACTCCTACCCATACTGAGGGAAGTTCAAGTATATTTAAGTGTGATCACTCGATCATTGAAGAAGGATGATTAGTTTTGTCAAAACAGATGACTGCTTAATGCAGGATAAAAGTTATGCAGAAAGGTTCTTCAGCTTTCTGCATTACTGTTGTCAGGCATTAAGCTGTAAAGTGGATGCAATTTTTGTTTGGATTTCAGTTTAACTCTTTCCTCCCTAAAACTTTAAATTGTCAATTCCAGTTTCCATTTTAGTCTAGCCCATTTCTGACTTTTAAGGGTTGTTTTTGTCAGTGTTTGGCATTATGACAAACAGTGAAGACCCTGATCAGAGGGCTCCTTTCGGAGCCCTCTGATCTGGGCCTTCAATGTTTGCACAGGACATGTGTACTATTCACATGTATACTGTTTGAAAAGACGCCTATTTGCGGGACTAGGGTTCAAAGGGTTAAGAGAAGTTAGAATTCATGTTTAATTATTGCTATAGGTGAAGATTTTGTGTTTCAAATCTTGGTCATCTTGGTCAAATTCCAAATATGCTAAAACCCCTCTATTACGACCACTAAATAAGAGTTTGTTGTCAGCATTTTAAGACAGGTGGTTGATTATAGCAAGATTAAAGAAAAGCAGAATTAAAGCTCCTACAGGAGATTTCTGCTTTACTTCATCTTGATTTAAGCTATCATCTGTCTTCAACTTATTACCCCAAAGCCAATTTAAAGTTTTGAAGATATGTGACTGCTTAAAGCAGGTTGAACATAAATCAGAATGCACCTTAAGGCGCATTCTGCTTTAATTTCAGCCTGCTTTAAGTTCCCATCTACTAGAATATAGAAAATATTTCTTATGATACATATTCATGACTATATAAATTTGAACTATTTTCTTCTGCGGAGGAATAAATAAGAGGCGTAAAAAGGCATATTTATGAGGTAATGGGTTAATACCATCAATTAGTGTTTCTAGTGGTTGTAAAAGGGGGAATTTACTGTGTTTATCAGGAAGGTAGGAGTTACTGTGTATTAGAAAAACAAGCATTTGGTGCTATATGTTTTGTACTATATGATCTGTAACAGTTTTATAATTATGTAATATAATAGATCTGACAAACCTTTTGTTAAAGACATGTATTCGTTATATGATACAACTTGAATGTGTCGCAATATTTTGTATAAATGTACCGAGATTAAATTCAGGGTCTGGTTATTCAAATATTGCAAAGCAATATAAATATTTAAACATTAATTGCAAAATTTATGCCACCAATTAGTAATTAACACAATGGAAAAAAACTATGCAATGCTTACATAGGGTTTGGATTTTAGGTACATTAAAACTCTATTACAACCACTAAAAGATAAAAGGTAAATTGAGTAATGGTATTTAACCCATTACTCCATAAATACACATTTTTACACCTAATTTATTCCTCCACTGAAAAAATAGTTCCAATTTATAGTCATGAATTTTTTTCGTAATATAATTTATTATTATATTTTCTATATTCTAGCAGATTGTAGTTTAAAGCAGGCTGAAAGTAAAGCAGAATGTGCCTTAAGGCACATTCTGCTTTACTTTCAACCTGCTTTAAGTGGCCAACTGTCTTCAAAACAAAAAACAGGCTATGGGGTAAAGGGTTAAGACCGATGACAACTTAAAACAAGATGACAGTAAAGTAGAGAGCTCCTATAGGATCTGTCTGCTTTACTTTCAGCTTGCTTTGAGCAGTCGCCTGCCTTTCATGCCTAAAATTTAACCTTGTTTAGTGGTCTTAATATAAGGAGTTCAGTTTTCAGGGTTTTATATATTTTTTTATGTTTTTATAATACAAAATATTGAAAATACGACAGAGAAAAATTGTCATTTTAAGGTATACAATTATTTCAGTATCATATGGGACAATCAAGATAGACTCTTCAAGATCAGTTGATGATATTATATAGCCAAATGAATAATATTATGTGTTTCGCCTTTTTGAAGGTTTTTATAAAAACGAAACCCACCACTTTGCTATGATATTGTTGTACAGTCGATTTTAAATGCTTCTTAAATTTGTTTATATTGAACATAAAAAGTTTCATGGAATATTTTCCATTTGGGTATTATGAAACTTTGCATTTTTGAATCGGATAGAATCTTACCTAATATATGATCTGATATTTTCATTATTTCATGTCTCTTAGTCACCGGAATGCAATGACACTTTTATTTCTTGAAACTGCATTTAAGTACAGTCAAATCCGATAATTTCATCTCGCTTAAATCGATTAACTGTATTTCAAAGTTTATGTGTGGCTAAGCCACCTTTTAACTTAGATATAAGGATATGTTTCGACTTCAGCAAAATCAAGTTATCAAAACTCAATTGAAGAAATACTCAGGGCTGCCATAAGTTGACATGAAAAATCCTAAGATTTCCAAATTTGCATTTTTCAAGTGCGATTTTACGAATCGTACCTTTACCCCATAGACATTTTTAGTTTTGTTCACATGCGACTACTTAAAGCAGGCTGTAAGTAAAGCAGAATGCGCCCCATGTACTAGAGAATAAATCCAAAGATTTAGGAAAAATCCGGAGAAATGGCAGCCCTGAATACTGATGATTTTGATTGAAGCGAGTTTGAAGTATCGAGTTTTGACTGCATTCTGTAATAATTGTAAACGATTTGTACAAATTGGTAGGACAGAATTAGTATGTACAGTAAAGCCCTGATAGCAAGACCACTCGAAGTTAAGACGCGTTGATGGTGTTGAAGAAAGTCCCACCTTAACCCTTTACTCCATATGCCTTTTAACACATTTAATTTATTCTTCCACTGACGCAAATTAGTTCCAATTTATACAGTAATGAATATTTACCATAAGAAATTATTTCTATATTCTATCAGAAAATTGCTTAAAGCAGGCTGAAAGTAAAGCAGAATGTGCCTTTAGGCGCATTCTGCTTTACTTTCAACCTGCTTTAAGTAGTCACCTGCCTTCAAAAATAGAAACAGATTGGGGTTATGGGATAAGCAGTGTGAAAGTATAGCAGAAAGTTTCCTAAAGGAGCTGTCTGATTAACTAACTCCCTGCTTTAAGCATCCGAAGTGGTCTTGTTATCAGGTTTTTACCATACTTAGTTACATGTTAGGTGAAGTATCATTTGTACAAGTTTTGTGTGTGTTTTGTCCTCGTCGTAATATTTACATTCCTTCTTACCTGAAAATTATTCCGGTTTTAAATGAATTTCTATGTATTGAAGATTTATGCAACAAAACAGATGTTTTCAATATCAGACTAACTTGATCTTTCCTGAGCTAGTAGGCAGTATTTTGGTTTTTTCTTCTTCTTCACAGGAATATTGAATATTGAGATGACATTCAATGGTATTTGCTCATTCGTAGAATTCAGGGTCTTCATTCGGTACTTATGAACACTATAATTCAATTACAGCCATATTTGCTTTCAGTGACCATACAATTCAAAACCAATGGGTAGTTAGTTCTAAACTTAATAAAAGTGATTTCTTAATGATGGTTAGAAATAGTGCAGACAGCTCTTGTAGGCACTTTTTGCATTGTTTTTATCCTGCATGAAACAGTACATTGTAACTCTAGAAATCTCCAAGCTACATCATTGTGTGGTTGCTTATATGGCGAATCTTGAATAACTTTGTTGTTATAATAATTTCAAAATAAATTGTTGACCTGAAATACAAGTGTAATTGGGACTTGAGAATTATTGGAATGAGTGTCAAACAGATGGCATCCAGATCGGATGCTAAATTACTTGTATCTGATCTGGATCCAAACTGCTTGCAGCTATAAGTCAATTTAGTCAGTTTAGCCGGATAAGGAGATCTGGACAAATCTCTTTGAAAATCGAGTCGGTCCTTTCAATCTCTTTTATTTTTATTTTTTTATTTTTTTTATTTTCTGACGAGCTGTTGCTACTTGTAAGCTATAACCCTTTAATCCATAGACACTCATTTGAAAACATTTAATTCATTCTTCCACAGAAGAAAATAGTTCCACTTTATGCAATCAGGAATAATGTAACATAAGAAATATTTTCTAATTCTAACAGATGGTAGCTTACGGCAGGCTGAAAGTAAAGCAGAATGTGCCTTTCTATCTTCAATAGTTACTATAAAGAGGCTATGGAGTAAAGGGTTAAACAGCTGACTGGCCAAGCTGGGTATTGCTTGTATAGTCAGAATAGTTTTTATTTTGTTCAAGATTATGCTGGAAAAAATGATGCTGTGCATTATTTATTGTAGATCTGATTTTTTCTTTTATTATTTATATGCTCATGGTTGAAAACAATTCATATAATAAATTCATTTTCATGCAATTTTATTTTTCATGTAATAAAAAAGCAAAATAATAAATTATTAAAAATAAAGTGGAGTTTCTGTTTTGTACTATACCATAAAAGTTGGCAGTGGGAGTTATCTCCCTTCTTTGTATGACCCATTCCTTCATATACCTTTCCACACTTTATTTATATTCCTCCTTAACTCTTTCAACACCATGGACCTATTTAAAATAATAGATATACTCATTACATTTGACAACAGTGTAGACCCAGATCAGAGGGCTCTTTAGGAGCCCTCTGATCAGGGTCTAAACTGTTTGCTAATTTAGACTAGTATTTATTAAACTAACCAGAATTCCAAATAGACTGGTTCATGTTTTGGTAACTTAACAATCCACAAGGGAACATAATAACCCACAAGAGTAACTTAGTGTTGAAAGATTTAAATGCCTTTTCATGCTTGATAATAAGCTCCAGTAATCTAATAATGTTTCATACATTTGGGCAGGTGAATGCTAAAAGCAGGCTGAATGTCTGTGGGGAAGTTCCTTTAGAAGATTTCTACTGTAATTTCAGCCTGTTTTAAGCAACCCCCTTAAAAAACAGTAATGAATTTGCGACATTACAAATATTTCTTATATCCTAGCAGATGATAGCTTAAAGCAGGTTGAGAGTAAAGCAGACTGTGCCTTTAGGGTGCATTCTGCTTCACTTTCAACCTACTTATAGTGATCACCTGTCTTAGAAGAAATAGGTGGTGGGTACAAGTATTGGGTAAGGGCTATTCATGTGTGCTACATTCCTTATAAAATGACAAAGTATTCCCTTCAATAAGGAGTGATATAGATCACAAGATCAATTGATTATTTCCATTATTATATTAACCAATATATTTGTAAAAGATGTCCGTTACATAAATATGGCAACAAAATAAGGGATTTGAAATCGAATTCTCTATACCAGGAATGGTGCAAGGCAAAATGAAAACAGTTCTGAATATTTATGAAAGAAAAGGCTTTGAATACCTTCTATATGTTGATATCTGCATAAGTGTTGGGACTGTGAAATCCCACTACTAGCTCCCTCCCTACAAAGACCCTCCCAACAAGGATTCCCTCCTTACAAAGATGCTTGCCGCTCTTCCCCCAAACAAGACAATTATTTCCAACCTATTCACGGCTGCAATGGTGTCTGCTTAAAATTGTCGTCTGCTGTTTTTTCTCTCAACGTTACATAACAGAGACATTTTGACAGAAAAAACTTAATGTCAGCTTGAATCCAGATCAGACGCCACGTTACAGGGTGTCTGAACTGGATTCAAGCTGTTTGCAAATGTAAGCCAATTTCCCTCCCTATAAAGACTCCCTCTGAACAACGCACATATTGTTTGTCTCCCATGGGGTGTCGTTGTAGAGAGGGAACACTGTATTATTAACTCTTTCAACACCATAGAAATGTTTAAAATATACTTGTTACATTTGCAAACAGTGTAGACTGAGATCAGAGGGCTCCTATAGGAGAGCCCTCTGATCAGGGTCAACAGTTTGTTAATTAAATTTAGATCAGTATTTTTATTAAACTACCCAGAATTCCAAGTAGACTCGTTCATGTTTTGGTAACTGAAAAGATCCAAAAGGGATAACCCACAATAGTTACTTGTGTTGAAAGAGTTAAAATAGTGTAACCTCAGAAATTCTAACTCTTTTAAAACTGAAATTCTCTATGAATGAAACAATTTTTTTTAAACATTTATTTTGCTTGAACTCATTACTCTTCTATTGTGCAGACCAGCATTGATCATTGGACAGGTGACTGCTAAATGCAGGGCAGCAGCAATGTCTGCAGTTTAAATAGATGCCACCTGTCTTTCACAAGTGACTTTTGAATGACTGCTTAATATTCCTTATATGAGTACCACTCTAAATTGAACCTCGTTCTGGAAAGGTTTCTAGATGTTTGTATTGTAAAGGGCACCAAGCAAGTGTCTTTATTCATTCTAATACAGAAAAACTTATGTACAAATCATTCAAAAGAAGATGGGTTTTACGCATCTATATAAGGTGGTCACTTAATATAAGACACAAGTTATGTTGAAGACCAATAAATAAACTGAATTTCTTAGGACTGAGACTACTGTGAGGCCAGGTTACAGATTTTTAAGTGTAAAGGGAAGCTATTCTAAACTTTTGTAAGGGCTGATTGACAGAGTTGTCTCCCTTTGGTTTTTGGCTTGAATGGTTGTCATTTATGTTAGAGCAATCTGTAGCACTTGACAAATTACTGGTAAATGACCACTCATTAAATTACTGTCCATATCTGTAAAGACAGGTGACTGTTAAATGTAGGATAGATATAATGCAGAATGTTACTATAGCAGCTTTCTACATTATATTTAGCCTGGATGTATTCAAGGCTACAATTTTATGAAGTTCTATTCTGTAGCCACTTAGAGCATTACATCATTGATACACATTTCTATGCCTTTAATTTATCCCTCCACTGAAGAAAATGTTTCCGATTTATAGTCATGAATATGTAGCATAAGAAATATTTGCTTTATTCTAGAAGATGGTAGCTTAAAGCAGACTGAAAGTAAAGCAGAATGTGCCATAAGGCACATTCTGTTTTACTTTCAACCTGCTTTTAGTGGTCACCTATATTTAATACTTGAAACAGGCCATGGTGCATTTTCTATGATTGTAATTTCCTAAAAGAAAATCAAGAAAAATATACAAGGAGTAAGATACTTTTTTTGCACTGCTTGCACAGATTGACGCCACAATAATTTATCTAAGAAAACTGGAAATGAAATTTATATGGATTGTGTACAGTGTTTTTTCATCTAAGATGATCAGGGGAGTATATGTACAGTCGGCTGAGCGGTCATTCGGACTGAAAGTAGACTTTAACTTGGTATATTACTTTTACTTTTAAGTTATGATCCTTTTAATTATGTATGCATTGAATCATACCAAATGGATAGGGAATAATTAGAAACTATAATATATTTACAATGACATGTTTATTGATGAAAGGCACATAAATATCAATAAGAAAACAAACACACTTAACGTACACATACAGTCAAACCTGTGTAAACCAAGTAGTCCTTCAAGAAACTTGTACAGGAAAACCTCTCTGATATGACCACAAAATTGTACTAATGATTAGGTGTTAATGACAGGGGACTGCTTAAAGCAAGGTGACAGTAAAACAGAAAGCTCCTGTAGGAGCTTTCTGTTTGACTGTTACATTGCTTTAAGCAGTCCCCTGTCTTTTAAACAACCAATTAGCCTTCTTTTAGTTGTTGTAAAAGAGAGGTTTTACTGTACATGTAAGTCTCAAAAGAAAGATGGTTTTTTTTACTGCAAGACAAAGTAACACATAAAGCTCCTATTAGAGATTTTTGTGCTGTTTTGTCTTTCATTAACCCACTCAGCCCTAATGATGCCTACATCACAGGGCCCCGACACGATTGCGTTTTGAGAGAAAAAATCGTCAGAAGGTATATATAGAGACAAGGGGTACAACTGATTGTAGGTATATTCTCACCCTATCTCGACAAAAGAGGTCATATCACGAATAATATTTGATAAAACGACACCCTTTTTGCATTTCTGTCTAGCTAATATAATACCCTTCCATAAAAACATAACATAAAACTAACTGTAAGGATGCACTTTCAACAGTAATTGCATTTACTCACAGAAATCAACGACTTTTGGAAAACGGGACAGGTGTTCGTTCACAGCTAAAACAGCATTGACCACTACTGTACGCTTGTTTAGGCGGAATTCGAGTGTTACAGTCATTGACAACTACTGTACGCTTGTTTAGGCGGAATATCGAGCATGACAGCCATACAGTTCCATAAATATACATCTTTGACACCGATCAAAGCTGATTTCTATATATACCTTTTGACAATTTTTTCTCTCAAAAATAAATCGTGCCGGGTCCCTGTGGCCTACATGTGCCCTTTACAGAGGCTGTGTGCCAATAATACATCTATACTCTTAACCTTTGTTGCAACACATTGCATAAATACCCCTAAATAGGTGTAAAGGGAAATGAATTTTTAGAAAATGAAATAATTTTTTTTAAAGTTTCACAGGTCACCTGTACAAATGTTTGATATCAATTTAATCTTAATTAAACCATTATCCCATAAGTACATGGTTTTCCACTTTTAATTTATTCCTCTACTGAAGAAAATAGAAATAGTTCCACTTAATACAGTCATGAACAGGCCCGTAGGAAGCAAAATTGGATTGGGGGGGCACACTCTATATTGGTCACTCAACATTGGGGGGGCACCACCGATTTTTCGTCTTTTGACGTTTTTTTTTTTTTGGTTGTGCGTTAAATTTTAGGTAAAAACAAGCATTTTTAGGCCTTTTTTAGTACAAATATATAAAAATTTGCTTGCTTACTATAATTGGCAAAATTATTAGCTTAAAGCAGACTGAAAGTAAGGCATATTCTGCTTTACTTTCAACCTGCTATAAGTTGTCCCCTGTCTTCAAAACTAGAAATAGGCTATGGGGTAAAGGTTTAAGTGGCAATTGGAAACAAGTTTGACTACATACAATAACCTAACAGTCATACAAACAAACGCCCCTTGGCCATACAAACACCCCTTGTCACATGAAACCAACTGGGCCAGCCCTAACACCAACCAAAAACAGACAAGACACATTCAAACACTGTAACTCAACCCATTCTCACTCATTCAGCATTCATAAACAAATACTGCAGCCTCATGGCATCACATTAATTTGTATATTTTATACAATTAACATCTCTAATACGACCACTAAAAAGAATATACATGTATTTAATTATTAAAATATTGATTTCATTTCATTCATGATTTCCAACTGTGTTTAACCCTTTACCCCATAATCTGTTTCTATGATTGAAGACAGGTGACTACTTAAAGCAGGTTGAAGGTAAAGCAGAATGTGCCTTAAGGCACATTCTGCTTTACATTCAGCCTACTTTAAGCTAACTGCTGCTAGGATATAGAAAATATATCTTATGTGATACATGTTTATATCTGTATAAATTGGAACTATTTTCTTCAGTGGAGGAATAAATTAAATGTGCTAAAAGGCGCTTCTATGGGGGAAAGGGTTAAGGCAGGTGGCAGCTTAAAGCAAGGTGAAATAATACTAGAAGGCTCCTTAGAAGATTTCTGTTTTACTTTCTTCTTGCAGTAAGCTGTGCAACTCTTTTGAAAAGTAGGTAGAGGTTCCCAAGGCATTTCTGCAGAGGTTTACTGGCTCAAATTTGAGTGAAAGTTCACCAATTTTACAGCATATGCTCATTTATAAATTCCATGCATATCAAAATGTACACATAACAACATCAACACCTAGGACCATGTATTGTATATCTTAGAACACATCAGATATCTGATACAGTATCATACATATACAAATCAGTCATACTGATGTCTTCTTGTGCATATTAACTTTAACACAAACAACAACAACAAACGCAAACCTTCCACAACACCCTTTCGTTTCGGCAAATTAACAAAGAGTCATGATTTAAATAATGAACCAAATTGTTTTTAATTTGCAATAACTAACCTTTATATGAAGCTTGATGTCAATCAGTTGAACTTTTTTTTAAATATAATAACATAATGTGATTTTTCTTTCAATGGGTTATAAAAATGAAGACCTTTGAACTGTTTAGGTCTGAACCAGGTCTTATTTGAGGCCTAATATGGATCAAACGTTTTTCTATTATCTGCAAAGCAGCATGTACAATGGCAAGAGTCAATTTTAGAATGATCAGCGATGACATTTTGGGAATACAACATTTATTCAACATTCAAAGGTATAATGAGGGCAAGCTTCTAACCACACACATCAGAAATGAAAAGGAATGATACTTATCATGATAAAGCATTTTCAGATCCAGAATATGAAAAACACAAAAATTTATGACAAGTCACAAAATCTTTAAAGTTTCAGCAAAAATGTCAGATAATTTGAATGACATTCTCAAAATGTCTTACCTTGCCATGACAGTAGACAACTCCTGCTCTTACATTAACCCTTTACTCCACAGCATGTTTCTAGTTTTACAGATAGTTCACCACTTAAGGGTGTATCAATGTCATAAGCCATTTTTTCAAAGTATTTAACTTTTTTTCTAACATTGTTTTTTTGGAAGAGCTGTTTATGATGAATGAAAAAATGAAAAAAAAAATATATGGTGGTGTCCTTGTTTTTGAGCTACAGCGATTTGAAAAAGGTATGTCAAATTTGGATATTTTTTTTCAAATTTTACCCATTCAGGGTACAAGCTTCAGTAAAATTTATTTCGAAACAAAACAAACATGATAATTTGGGTTTCCATTATTCATTTCATGTCTATGGTGGTATTTTCACATGTAGAAACCAAATTTAGACAAAGCAGGCACCAGGTTTGAACAATATCGATCCTTGAATATCAAAAATATGCTTTGTATAGGGCATGCTTTTATTAGATTTTTTATTTTATGAAAAAAAGTAAAACAGTTTGAAAATGAAATAGTTCTAGTATTTAACTTTTTCTTATATTCTACCAGATGAAAGCCCATGCTAAGGCAGTTCAAAATATGAAAAGAAATTGAAAGGTCAGTGTTGAAAATTTTGAGTTATTAAAGTAAAAAGAGTTATCTCCCCTTACAAAATTTACAAAAAAGTACCATATCGATGCTATTTAGAGCTTTATAAATTTCATATTTGGTGCCTTTTTTTTCTTAAATTAGTTTTTGTATGAAGAAATACTACCATAGATAGGAAATAAATAACACAAAATCAAATTATCATATTTGTTTTCATTTAAAATTGATTTTATTGAAGCGGGCTGTTTGAAAAGGACAAAATAAGAGGAAGTGGGTGGGGTAAATTTTATATGGCCGTAGAGCCAACTGTTGTTCACCAAAATGTACACTTTTTCTATTTTTTCATTCATCTTAAATAGCTCTTCAATACAAAACCATCATAGAGTGTTTTCATATACTTTGAAAGTTTCCCAAAGTCATGACATTGATACACCCTTAAAGCAGGTTGAAAGTAAAACAAAATGTGCCTTAACCCATTACCTCTTAACCTATTTCTAGCTTTAAAAACAGGTGACCAATTAAAGCAGGTTGAAAGTAAAGCAGAATGTGCCTTAAGGCACATTCTGCTTTACTTTCAGCCTGCTTTAAGCTACCATCTTCTAGGATACGGAAAATATTTCTTCTGGTACATATTCTTGGCTGTATTAATTGGAGGAATAATTGAGAGGTGTAAAAAATCGTTTTTAAGGGGTAATGGGTTAAGGCACATTCTGCTTTACTTTCAGCCTGCTTTATGCTACCATCTACTAGAATATAGAAAATATTTCTTATGATACTTATTCAAGACTGTATAAATTGGAACTACTTTCTTCAGTGAATGAATACATTAAATGTGTTAAAATGTGTACCTTTAGAGTAAAGGGCTAAATTTTGATCCCTCTCACATACAAACACATGTCTCTTTTCAAATACTGTTTAGTCATGATAACTTGAAATTTGCTTAATTTGAAATATTTCATGGGAATACAGTTTGAAATATAGGTTAAACTCAACTGTTTGACATTTGACCTATTGACAAACTGTATTTAGAAATATCAAAATAATGCAGGTGTAAAACATGACTAGAAACTACTAAACTAAACTACCAACAACAACTATTTTTGGTATGAATAAACTGCATTGACCTCAATGGTTGTCCTGGCTGCATGAGGCAAGTTAACATTGAGTCAGGACAAGTTCCCATTAAGTCAGGACAAGTTCCCATTAAGTCAGGACAAGTTAGTATCCATCTAGTTGCCCCATAGGACAACTTGATATAAAGAAATGAAAAAGAGAAACCAAGGTATATACTGCACTATAAGCAATAACACAAGCTGTTTCTTCATGTGTCGTTATTACTAAAAACAAAATGTATCTTAAACAAAATACATGTATCTACATTCAACTTTAGAATTTTTGTAAATTTTGCATAAACAACTCTGAGACTTTAATGTAACTTAAAATGATGGCATTATCTACTTATGTCTTAAGATTAAAACTATAATGCATGATAAAATACAAAAAGGATAACAATACTAATAAGCAGATACATTTACAGAATAAATAAATTAGAAAATATATATATATATATTTTTAAACCTTTACAGCACAGGAACCTAGCATTTGCATATTTGAAAACAGTGTAGACTATGATCAGAAGACTCAAAGACAAGCTATCTGGTCTGAGACTGCACTAGTTTTCACACTAGTTTTAACCCATTACTCCATAGCCTGTTTCTAGTTTTGAAAATAGATGACCACTTAAAGCAGGTTGAAAGTAAAGCAGAATGTGCCTTAAGGCACATTCTGCTTTACTTTCAGCCTGCTTTAAGATAACATCTACTAGGATATAGAAAATATATCTTATGGTATATTTATGAAGGTATAATTTGGAACTATTTTCTTCAGTGGAGGAATAAATAAAAAGTGTAAAAAGGCGTATTAATGGGTTAATGGGTAAAGAGGACATGGAATGGTCGTTTTCAAGTACATGAAAAACACAGCATGGTAAGGGAGCGTTTAACAAACTTAAAATCATCAAATACAAATGTGGCATGAGTTTAGCTGCCTATAATTAAAGTCAAATCTTTTTCTTTTATGATTCTTGCACGCTGAAACAGTAGAACTTGCATTGAGCATTCAATCAATGGGAGACCAATTGCAGAAAGCTTTTATAGGAGCAGTCTACATGTTTTTATCCTGCACAAAGCAGTGACCTGATTTAAGAGATATCCATATTTCGATAATAATTGGTTGCTATAACAAGTTTGACTTTTTTTATTACTTACAATAAAATTAGACCAATTAGAATATTGGTTCTTACACACCAAATGCGATTTTAGGCGCATTTTGCTTTACTTTTAGCCAGCTTTAAGCTCCTATCACTGTACAAACTTTGACTTATATACTATGGAAAAGTTATTCTATTTTGACCTGTTTCCAGTTTGTTTTGAAATCAGGTTAACACTTGAAATGGGTTGAAAGTAAAGCAGAATGCTCCTAAAGGTGCATTCTGCTTTACTTTCAGCCAGTTTTAAGCAAAATTCAGGGTATCAATTCTGATTTATATATGTAATGAAATAGTTACTATATTGTAGTCTGTTTATAGGTTTGTAAAACAGGTTACCACTTCAAGTGGGTTGAAAGTAGAGGCAGAATGCACCTTAAGGTGCATTCTGCTTCACTTTCAGCCAGCTTTAAGCTTCAATCACTGTAATTAACTTGATTTATATACGTGTACTATGGAATAGTTACCATATCTTAGCCAGTTCCCGGTTTAGGAATCAGGTTACAACTTGAAGTGGGTTGAAAGTAAAAGCAGAATGCGACTTAAGGCACATTCTGTTTTACTTTCACCAACTCTAAGCTTCAGTCAAATATACCAATTTTGTCAAGAGTATATAATTTGCAACTCTGTTCTTATGTATTTGTAACTAATTGTATTGATGTATTGTGGGCGGGTGGCCTTTATTTACAATAAAATATCTTGTATCTTGTAATAAATTAGACGTATCAGAATACTGGTTCTAACACAGCAATGTCAGGTTTTTAAAGAAACAGAAAACACACCAACACCAACAATTTTCATATTTAAAGTACACTAAAACCTTACTATTACAACCACTAAAACAAAGGCTTATTGATTGTATAAAAGACAGGTGACAGCCTAATGCAAGGTGACAGTAAAACAGAAAGCTCCTTAAGGAGCTTTCTGTTTTACTGTCATCTTGCTTTAAGCAGCACCTGTTTTAAATTCCTAATAATTAATACAATTTAATGGTTGAATAGTATAAATAAGGGAATTCATGATTGATATAATTCCAGGAAAACAGTACTGAGTATACAATTAATATTGTATCAACCCATTACTCAATAAACATGCCTTTTTATGCCATTAATTTATTCCTCCACTGAAGAAAATAGTTCCACTATATATATTCATTGATATGCACCAGAAGTAAGATTATATATTCTAGCAGATGGTAGATTAAAGCAGGCCGAAAATAAATAATGCTTTGGGGCACATTCTGCTTTACTTTCAGCCTGCTTTAAGCAAGCATCTGCTAGGTTAAGAATATAATCTCTTCAACGGAGGAATACATTTAAGGTGTTAAAATGCATATCTATAGAGTAATGGGTTAATACAAGTATCACGTTTGATGAGAACAGTTGATTTAGGTCTCCACTTCTCACAAAACATCAAATGAAGCAAGAAGTGAAAATATATGAGAAATCAATGACAATGATGTATTTATCATCACACATTACATGAAATGAGCTTTTCAAGAGGTAAACTTTTCAAACGTTGCACAGTAACTACCAGTGATAAAGTTACAGAGGTAGTATAGAATATTTTATCCACTAAGTGCAAAATAGTTTACAGGGCTTCAGATAAGAGAAAGTAAACTGAACAAATCCAACATTTTCTCACTCATTTCAGGACCAAATCCTATGGTGTTACTACTCATAAGAATCGTCTCAAAGAGACGATTCTAATGAGTAGTGACACCATAGTGTTTAAAGCAGAAATAAAGATTTTAGTTTTTGAAATACTCCCCTTATCTGTAGCCCTGTTTTTACAATGAAATCAAACTTGTGTTAAGTGGTTACTCACAGGAAAAGGATTGCATAAAGAAGGACAAAAGTAAGGCAGGAAGTTCTTTATTGAGTTCTCTGCATTACTTTCATTCAGCATTATGTCTTAAAAAGACAGATCACCTTCATCTGAAAGGCTGCTTAACACATTTTTTACTTATATATATCGACAATACTCCAGAACGTTTAACCAAGTATGGTAACAACTGGTAAAGAACTAAGAGGAAACTAAACGAGAATGCCACCCATAGAAGGGGATCCCACATCACCAGCATGCTTCATCATGAAGCCGGCATATAATAGTGTGTACCAAGTAATCAATTTTCTTTAAAAAATCTTTTTCAATTCAATATTCTACAATCACTCCTTCCGGCTTTACTCACTACCTCAGACAGATCAATAATGACTGATAGATATCATATCTGTCTAGTAACAGTCCACCAATCCAGATAAGAGGGAGTAAATTCAAAACCTTCTGATATTTTTTTCTTCAATCCTCGTTAAAACCCAGACTTTTGACTAATCAGTAATCACTACGACTGTAGTGAATAGTCACAATATTAGATTTTAAAGAGGCATGCAGGGCTACAGATAAGAGGGAGTACACTGCACAAATGCAACATTTTCTCTCTTATTTTAGCATTAAATCCTATGGTGTTTCTACTCGTTGGAATCGTCTCTTCGAGACGATTCTAATGAGTAGTGACACCATAGGGTTTAAAGCAGAAATAAAGATTTTAGCTTTTGAAATACTCCCCTTATCTGTAGCCCTGGGCATGTAAGATTTTTTGGTATTTGAACTACTCCCCTTATCTGCAGATAATAATACACTTCTAAACCAACACCAACATCATCCTGCGTCACTGTTTTCCACCTTAAAATAAGTCCATTTGTGTCTAGAATCTGTTGGGGCTGTACTCGGCTGGGAATTCAAACTGGTGCATTCCTGTGCCCATGATCTTAGGTAGAGTTCCAGCATTGGGTATCACATTCCAGGACAGGCTCAACGTAATGTTCCTGTTTCCTCTGAAATCAAAGTGAGCATATTTGTCATAAATAACCCTTTACTCCACAATAATATTCTGTTTCTAGTTTTGAAGACAGGTGATCTGATCACTTAATGTACCTAAATGCACATCCTGCTTTACTTTCAGCCTGCTTTAACCCATAACCCCATAGTTTGTTTCTAGTTTTGAAGCAGATTGTCACTTAATTTAAAGCAGGTTGGAAGTAAAGCAGAATACGCCTTAAGGTGCATTCTGCTTTACTTTTAACCTGCTTTAAGCTACCATCTGTTAGAATGTAGAAAAATGTTCTTAGGCTTGATATTAATGGCTGTATATATTGGAACAATTTTCTACAGTGGAAGAATAAATTAAAGGCGTAAAAATGTGTATTTATGGGGTAATGGATTAAGCTTTATACTGGACAAACTTCTTATGCTGTACTCATTACTGCATCAAATAGAACTATTTTCTGAAGTGGAGGAGTGAATTAAATGGATAAAAAGGTGTATCTACGGAGTAAATGAATTTCCTTTGAAAACAGAATGAACATGTTTGTCATAAGTAATAAATTTCAGTTCAACATAAACTCTTACGCTAAAGCAAGCCTACAAGACCATAATTTACATGTTTTGTGGTAGTTTGAATTATCTCCCTTGCTTGTTGTATTTGATAAACAGCATAAACCAAATTTGCTTATTCATGCATCATTCTTGGTTGTATCTCAACAATAATGAAGAATTTTGATATTGAGAAAGTTTAACTTTCATTCCAGGCAAGCTAACACTCAAATATCCGAAACAAATTTTCATGCAGCTCAGGGATTATTCTGGCCCAGAATGCAAGTGAGAGAAATTCTCTCATTTGTCAAAAAAAAGTGAGAGATTTTTTTAGATGATGAGAGAAATTTTAATTGGTAGTCTGTTTGTACCAACAAACACTACTGCTATATCTACTGCTTGAGAATTTTGTGTAAATAAAATTTATATGACATGGAACTGTTATTCTTCTTCTCCCTATCGAAATCTAGTGAAAAGATTTAATCCATACCATAAATTGATAGTTTTAAACTTTACCGCACGCGCCATTAGCGTATATGTTATCGGCAGATTCATTTTCGTCTGTAGAGGGTCAGTTCGCGAAAACTAGTGACAAAAATTATCGGCGCGGTTACGACGATAACTAAGGAATAAAATGAACGGTATTTTGGTGCATTATGCAGTTAATCAATCCAGTGAAGGGAAATTACATGCCTGTTTTCCGAAAGAAAGTACGATCCAATGACAGAGGACATAACGTGTACCGGGTCGACGGTAATCCCTGCCGGTCACCCATCCAGATTCTAACCGCACAATTAGTCTACGTGCGGTCTGGTACAGGTTTTATTCTGAACCGGATGTGTTTTGATTTTATATACAAATTTCGGAACTCTCGGTCCTGTCCGTTTATTGGTTTGCTGTTATACTTATTGGTGCGCGGGATGCTGCGATTACGATAAGGCGTTCGACGAAATTGATCAGAAATGTTTGTAAATATCGGAAATAAATCGAGAAGAATTACGTTTCGCTCGCAAGTATCTGAGAAACGAGTGCGAGAAATATTCGCGTTATACAAATTTTGATGCGATATCTGTCATTTTCGTGCGAAATATCGCGGAAATCGCGGCCCAGAATGATCCCTGATGCTTAATATTTAAGTACAGATCATTTAGTATCCATTTAAATTTTAAACAAGATTCATCATTAATTTACAAACAAACACTATAAAACTGATTTGATTTGATTTGTTATGATTTTACGTCGCTTTTAACAACATTTCAGTCATATCGCGACGTCCAGCTTATTACAGGTGGAGGAAGACCCTAGAAGCCCTTTATGCACTGTTTCAGATACAAATCAGCAACTGGATAGAACCACCGACCTTCCGCAAGCCAACTGGAAGACTTTCCCACATGAAAAATCCGAACGACCCAATTGGGATTCGAACTCACAGCAGTGAGGAGCTTAGTAATGTAAGTAGTGTTGTAGCGATGATCGATTATAATCGATCATCGATCGAAAAAAGCCATAATCGAAGATAATTGATTATGATTTGCCATAATCGATTATGTTCGATTATTTATGATAAAGTTATGAAGAAGCATTGTGCATATAAAAGACAGATTGTAGCTTAATGCAGGTTGGATGTAATGCAGAATGCTTCAATGGAAGTGTTCTGACACGACGTCATAACGTTGAGCAACTTTCAGATTCACGCTAGCTATGGGCGGAAACCATCACCGATTGTATTATTTGAAGAAACTTGTAGCACAAACTATATATTTTCTTAAAGCAGGGACAATACCCTACCTGGTCGTGCCAATTTGAATAATATCTTGAGACTTTAATTTGGCTTTTGATAGACGGAAACAATTTTTTTCGCCGAAAAAAATGCATGTAACACGGTTAAAGATGCGCTGTAAGTAAAACCGTAAAATCTGCCAAACGAGACATCTGATTCCCTCCAAATGTTCCGCAAAATATTGTCTGTATTAATGCTGTGACGTCATGAACATTTACTGAATTTCAGTCGATAAATCTGTATGAAATCGAAGTTGCAAACCGGACAAAAAAGTGTAACACTGTCAAAATTTGGACGTAAAAAACTTAAGTACTGTTTTCAATTCATTCTTATTTATTTGATTTTAAATAAACCACATTGAAAATTAGTGAAAAAAATACTTGTTTTGTCTTATTTTTAAAAATATATTTGATTTAAATTTATTTTAAAAGTTGAAAAAGTTATTGAGGATTTTCTTTGTCTACATGCATTGTCCCAAATTCGCTGAAAATCAGAAAATCAACTTTGTGTCTTAGTTCCAGGTTTTTTCTTCTAAATGAATTTCTTAACCAAGTTTTTTCAGTTAAGAGGAAAAAATACTTTTTTTCTTAAGTTTTTAAAAATGTTTACTTCAAAAGAATCGCTCATGTTTTGCGAAAAATATTGACTTTTTTCTTTGCCTACATGCGATGTCCCAGTCTAAGAATATGACGTTAAGTTTATAACGTCAACGTTTCAATGGATAAATTAGAAAGGTTGTCGAACAGACAATGTGTTTAAAACTATCGATTTTGTTATTCCCCTTCCCTACGCTTAAAAAATGTTTGATACCTGGATCGACTTTTACGCAATCAAAAAGGTCATCAGAACCTCCCCCCCCCCCCTAAAAATAAACTGTATCAATTAGATTTCTCTCAGGAAGAGGTCCAAAATGTTGATGACCTTTATTTTAAGTGATCGATTTTTGTAATCAGCAGAAAGTAAACAATCACAATTCTAATTATTTTGAAAGCTTTTGAAAAAATAAGTTAAAATGTAATATAAAGTAACCCTGGCACAAACCTGTTTTACAGATAGAGCTAGCGCTGTTACAACTATCAGAGCTAAACGCCTGGCAATTATTTTGTATTGTCCCTATCGAAGGAGTTTCCCTAACTGTGCCTATAACTTTTATTTGGAATTTTTGCACTTTATGTTCTCAAATAGAGCCGTATGGCTTATTTATTGCGCAACTCTCTGTAAATTTAGTTTTGCATCGCTTTACAGGGGTTTAACTGTATACGGTATTCCCTTTTGTAAACAAGGCATGTCGTGATGTCATGATCATACGTCATAAATACGGATGACGAACACTCATGACGCGTCGAATATAATGAATGCAACTGTAAACACAGCAGATTCTGACCACCCATTGCATCTCGCAGGCGGAATTAAATCAAAGTCCTCTGAAAAAAGACCATCGCTTTATTATTTACCGATTATTCTGAAAACAAACTTTTCCAGGGTTGTGAGTGCGATCTCCTGCGTACATGTACCAAGACCTTCGGATGAGACTTTATAAACCGGATCCGATGTCTGAGTGCTTGACACTTGGCATCTACATGTAAAAGAACCAGAGAACTCTTTCGACAATAAGAGTAGGACATCGCGCCCATGTTCTCTGTATCCGCTCCTCTCTCTCTCGGGCGCCCAATTAGCCCATAGATGGCAGAAACGGACGTTAACAAACAAAAACGAAGTACCAACAACATCCGCTCTATTTCTGCTTGATACCAATTTTACAAAATATTATTTCAACAAATCTGAAGATGACCATCACACAATTTTGCAAATCAGAAAAGAACTTCAATTTTGAGAGGGAATTGTTCAACGTCCTGATAGCATCGACGTTATCGGGTCATTTAACGTCGAACGACGTCAAAATAAATGTTACACTTCATTGCTCCAACTTGTGACGCGACGTCTCATCATTACTTCCAACCCACATTTAACAAAAAGCTGCCTTTCATGTGTTCACTACCGGGTATGTATCCTAAAAGTATGGTTAAGTAAGCTTTGACTGTAATGTTAATCTGAAAAAGTTGTGTTCTTTAATATCTGTTCTTGAAATAATTTTTATAAATTGTTTTACTTACTTGCACCAAATATATAAATGAAACAGTTTATTCCAAACCAAGAGCTTTTCAAACAATGTTTACCCAGATGAACTGCCGCAGCAATAGTAATTACAGGTAGTAAAAGAAGTGGTATACAATAAGTACAAAGCAAGCTCAATTAATTTGCAAATGAAAATAGGAAATTAATTTAACTGTTTTATCAAATTGCTGCTTTGTTTTTGATTTGGCTTCATATGGGTGCATTGTTTGCAAAATTATGTAGAAATATAAAACACAAATACAAACATGAGTATCACATATATTCAGCTTTTCAGAGTACATATATAATAGTTTATGTTAAAACGATTATATAATCGATCATCGATCGATTATGGCTACCAATAATCGTTTATAATCGATTATGGTTTTCGGACCGATTATACAACACTAAATGTAAGTCATAGTGACTATACCACGGAGGCCCCCCTATAAAACTGAATCTTTCACCAGAATACAATGATTTTTAAAACATATCCTTGTTGAAGTTATCTTACCTCAAACCATTTCCATAGTCCCAGAAGTAGTATTTGGTATTCATTTTCTGGTAATCCAGTATGGCATTTTCTCCACGTTTTATTATCTTGTCCCAGATGACAACCTGGTTCAATTTCTGTAAGAGATAAAAAGAGTATTACTGATTAACCCTTGATCCCATAGAGTGTTTCTAGTTTGAATAAAGGTGACCACTTAAAACAGGCTGAACGGATTTGAAAGTAAAGCAGAATATTCCTTAAACAGCATTCTGTTTTAGTTGACAGTCTTCAACCTACTTAACCAATTACCCCATAGCCTGTCTCTAGTTTTAAACAAAGATGATCATTTAAAACAGATTGGAAGTAAAGCAGAATGTGCCTTATGGCACATTCTGCTTTACTTTCAGCCTGCTTTAAGCTATTGTCTGCTAGGATAAAGGAAATATTTCTTATGAAAAATTTTCATGACTGTATAAGAGGAACTATTTCTTCAGTGGAGGAATAAAAAATTGGCGTAAAAAGGTGTCTTTATGGGGTAATGGGTTAAGTTACCAGCTGGAAAAGTACTGGAAATATCAGAACTTTCTATGTGGCTAGCATTTTTCTTAGTGTAGAAATAAATAGAGGCCTAACAAAGTGTGTTTGTGAAACACTTATGCCCCATGAAAAGACCACAACCTCTAAATGACCTTGACCTTTGTTTGACATGACCAAATTTATATGGGGCACAAGAGTTTCTCAAATTGAGTCTGACATGACCCAACTTGTACTGAGATCAAGAGCTTCTTGGGTTGAGTACACATGCCAAATACGAAGTCTCTATCACATGTAACTTTAAAAGTTATGGTAACGTTAAATGTTTGTTCAATAACACTTGTTTGATACAGTAAAACACTGTTATTGTAACCACTAAAAAGTAAGCCTGTTTCTCCCTTAACTTCAATATGCTTTAACCCATTACCCTCTATCTACCGTAGTTTTGAAGACACATATCATTCAAAGCAGATTGAAAGTAGAGCATAAGGCGCCTTAAGGCACATTCTGCTTTACTTTCAACCTGCTTTAATAGGTAGAAAAAGACTATGGAGTAAAGGGTTAGTTACAGGCTTGGTCCTAGCATCATTAGTTGTACTTACATGGTTCTTGGTTTCATACTCTGCTGAGAGGTACAGGAACAGTTGCTTCACATTCCAGTTGAATATGGAGGAGAGATGTAATCAGTTGTCAAGGCAAATAGATCATAGTGTAATATATACTTATAGTAACACTTCTCTATCAACACGACTCAATTAAAAGCAAATAAAACCATAGTGTATATACTTCAGTAACACCTCTCTATTAACACACCTCTAAATTGTGTTATTAGATATTTAAGGAACGTGGCTGCTTAACCCTTTCATTTTCAATGACGTAAAAGCGTGTTTGCCAACAGTTTTGATCCTGATCCAGGATTTTTTATCCTGATCAAGGATCAAAACTGTTTGCCACTTGTTTTGAAATGACGTCAGTTATACTGCCTTAAATCTAACCTTGAAACGATATTGTAGACAACAATATTGAAGCAGATGACAATATGGCGGTGAAGGGGTAAAAACCTCACATTAAATTTGATCATGAACAGGTTAAAGCAAGGTAAAAATAAAACAGAAAGCTCCTTCGTGGTGAAGGGGTAAAAACCCCACAATAAATTTGATCATGAAAGAGTTAAAGCAAGGTAAAAGTAAAACAGATATCTCCTTTCGGAGCTTCCTATTTTACTTTCATCTTGCTTTAAGCTGTCACGTCCTGTCTTTCATACATTCAATTAACCACCGTTTTTAAAGCGGTTGTAATGGAGGGGTTTTATTGTAAACATGTTCCTTCTGAATGGATATTCAAAATATTGATTCATATAGCAAACTTAACATTTTCTCATTTATTATTTAATCCCTTGTCTGTCATGGAATTGTAAGCTTAAAATCTATAAACTCAGTTATCTGCCCTTTTGTTTTCAAATTTAGATTGAATGCATAAGGACGATTTGATTTGATTTGACGTCACTTTCAACAGTATTTCAGCCATATCGCGACGTCCAGCTAATTATAGGTGGAGGAAGAACCCAGAAGTCCTTTATGCACTGTTTCAGGCACAAATCGGCAACTGGGTAGAACCACCGACCTTCCGCAAGCCAGCTGGAAGGCTTCCCCACATAAAAAATCCGAACGACCCTACTGGGATTCGAACTCACAGTGGTGAGGAGCTTAGTGATGTAAGTCACAGTGACTATACCACTAGGCCACGGAGGCCCCCGCATAAGGACGAAACATCAATAAAAGTAGTAAATTAATTGTTATCTCCACAAAAACAATTTGACAGTATTTTAAAACAGTTTGGATCCAAGCAACCATTCAATACATATGGAGATCTCTTGAGGTAGCCAGAAGTACAAATTGTATAATAACCTTGTTTCAATACAAGTTGTTGCTTAACCATTTCACTGCCAATATGACAGAATAAGGGACAATGGCAGCAATACATGTATATATGCACTGCATCACTTTGTGACAGGGCATAATCTTGCAGAAAGCTACTTAGGAACTTTCTGCATTTTGTGTGTCCTGCATTTAACTGCCAATTGCCATAAAGAATTCAATCATAGAACCTTCTTGGACCCTTTAACCCTTTCCCCAATAGAAGCGCCTTTTAGCGGATATGATTTATTCTTCCGCTGAAGAATATAGTTCCAATTTAATCAGTAATGAATATGTATTATAGGAAATATTTTCTATGTTATAGCACATGATAGCTTAAAGCAGGCTGAAAGTAAAGCAGAATGCGCCTTAGGGCGCATTCTGCTTTACTTTCAACCTGCTTTAAGTAGTCACCTATCTTAAGTACTAGAAATAGGCTATCAGGTAAAGGGTTAAGGGCTACTTTACACCTGCATACTTTGTCTTGAAACCCTGTTTGCAGACAGATATAATACACTGTATCAAAAAAATAAATATTTAAAAAAAAAGAGCTCCATACAAAAAAGTGTTTAACATTTCTGAAATTCATTATTGAAGATTCAAATAATAAACAATGTAACAATAAAGGATATCAGTCTGCAGGTCAAACACAACAAATCCTAGATCATTCTTTTCTCTTGAGGCACTGTAGTCTGGTACATTTTTCCTGTAACAAAAAAGTTGAAAGATTTATAACTCACCCCTTCCTATAATCATGATCTAAACTGTTTGATACTCGTCACCATATAACTTAAGTCAATATACTTAGAATTGAAATTTTGAAAAATAAAACCAGATGATGTCATGGCACAGACTCCATGTGTATATACAGATATAATTATAATTTTTTAAGAAATATTTGTGCAGACGCCCCGTGTCAACATGAGATATCTATATTTATATCAATCTGGTCCTAACCAAAGAGAACCATAAAAGAGAATTTTGTTTATTTACTCTTCTCAATGTGGAAAATGATTACTGATTGGATTTTTGCAGAAGCTGCTCAGTATCACACAAAGTAATGTAATGGCATAAAATTAAAATTTCAGAAGCGCCTTTCAAAATTGACAACTGCTAATTTCATTTTCAACTGCAACTTTCGGATCATTAGAGTTTTTAATGTAATCCTTTTAAATGCTCATATATTAGACACTTAATTTAAAGTACTAAGGTTAAATAACGGATCATTAAAGTTTTTAATGTAATCCTTTTAAATGCTCATATATTAGACACTTAATTTAAAGTCGTGTAAAAGCCTTTATAGGATTCTACGACGTACTATATTCAGATTCAGAAAGTACTAAGGTTAAATAAACTACCATAAAAAAATATGGGGGGTAGCGAAATTTTATGAGTAGCGAATGTCCAGGATAAAAACACCCTGGGAAGCGAACTGACAGGTGCAAATGCAACAGGGTAGCGAAACGTCCAGTAACCCTATTTATTACTTCTCTCCATCAATACTGATGATTATGAGAAGAGGCACTTTTTAGGTAAAGGCAGGTCACGTTATCCTGACACTGACAAACCAGTCGTTCTGCTAACCTGAATCCTGAACGTCAAGGAGGGAAGCCGTTACTACCAATCTTAAAGTCTTTGGTTTGACCCAGCTGGAGATTGAACCTGCAACCTCCCGCACTGCAAGCGGACACTCTACCATGCAGCCGATCATGGTCATGGCCAAGTATACAAATACATGAAAACGCAATTAAGATCTTTACTCTAACCATCCTGATAAACTTTACAAATTGGTATAAGACTAGTCTACTGTCATGACAAAACTTCTAGTTGAACTTGAAGCCCTCACTCCATATGCCGGAAAAAACACGCATACTTACACGATAACTTTGCCTGTATTTATTGCAACTAGCGCCTTGTGTTCATTGAATAGTGTGGTCAGAAAGCACAGGAACGTCAATCCCGCCATCACGCTCAACGTGAAGGCGAAAATTGTATTTAATCGTGCTAATACAGTATTCATGTTTTCCTTTCAGTTCAAACCGGAAGTAAACGTGTATTGCCGGTTGCGGTCTGGTACACGGGAAATTATGACCGAGATTTAAGCATTTGCTGATTAAGTGAAATTGTGTTAAGACTAAAGTTATTGTTTTCAGGTCTGTCTAATGTGATATAATTTTCAATCTTGAAACATTTTAAAGAGGTCAACTTTGTAATTATTGTCCACTTTTTGGGGAATCATTTCCACAAAAAATGTCTTGCCGCTCAATAAATCCCTCACTATAAAAATTAATAACCCGTCCATGTACGCCAAAATCACGTGAGTGTCATGTGATTCCGTGGGGCACAAATAAAAACATGGAGAAGCGAATAACAGTTTCGATCGTTCTTGGATTGTTTTATATGATTGGAACCATTGAATCACATCGACAGTCCTTACACATCCCTAGGAACAATCGCTATACTTCAAATGCAAGCAACTACACCTACAAGACTCTTTTCTTCAGTCAACCGGTTAGTATTTGGCGAGATTCCGGATCTAGTCGCATTGTTTACTCGGCCTTTAGTCATTTCGCCCTAGTTTACTCCGCCCTTAAGAAATATACATGTTGACCAGGTTTCCTTGTAGTGTACTACGTCATTTGTCCATGTAGATCTACCGTGCAACTTGTCGTATGTTTGCGTGAGAGTGAGTTGTAAGACAGGTTCTGAGAGAGGGTGTTGTCACTTTGCACGTGCACTTAACTTAATTCCCATCATCCCATCTTCCCGCTTTAATAGCCACGTAATTAATTTACAGGGCTAACCCGGCACTCGTATTTTAGATGTCATGGTGTCAACACCTACATTATAGTCTTATAGAGTCATATTATTAGCTTTGCTGCTCACAGCAACTATTTACTGTTAAATTCATTTAATGTGCCATAGCCTGGTAAGTTACTATTTATATTTAGACAACTCTTTATTACGTCTGTTACTATTTAGCTTGTTTAACGAGCGACGGAAATCGTGGAATTATTGTATTGACTCAAATATTCATTGTAACCTTTAGTCTGTGATACTTATATTATTCCTATTGTTTCAGGCTGTTTTGGATATTATAAATTCATTGAACCAGCAAACGTATTTATTTATCGTTCATAATCCCTGGTAACATACATACAGCTATGTAAGGCTCATTGTGCTTTACTTTCAGCCTGCTTAAAGCTTTCGCCTGTTAGAAATTGCAAATATTTTTCATAGTACTTAGTTCATATTCATGACTGTATAAAAAGGAATGATTTTTTAGTGGAGGAATTAAAGGCGTAAAACACTAAGGAATTGCAACCGCGCTCGATATCGCAAATCTCCTATGGGACAAACGAGACTTCGCCAGACTTGATAAGACACAGAATTATACACAGACGGAATCGAAACCTCGCGCTATATCGTAAATCTCGTGCGGCGGATACGAGACTCGCGAGACTTGATAAGAGACTGTCTATCGGTAGTCAATATGATAAATGTGTGTTTTCGAAGCATTGTTCGCGGGGTTTTATTCCCGTGAATTGATAGGAATGTCCACATAGTCGTTTAAATCCTATAAAATGTCAATAAAAACACTCGAGTCGGTAAATTTCACGCCAGAAATCGCGGACAACGAGGCAAAGAAGTGATGATATTGTCACGTGACACATAATCTCGCAAAATTCAACCGCCGCGAGAGCTCACTCAGGTACTCGCCTATTCAATTTCGCTTAGTTGCTATTCCGTTTTGTATAATTCCGTGGATAAGATAATGTATATTGGTAGTCAATATAAGTAATATCTGTATCGAAGCATTGTTCACGGGTTTTTATTCCCGTAAATTGATAGGAATGTCCACAACTCGTTAAAATCCACTAAAATGTCAATAAATACACTCTAATTGATAAATTTTCCCCCAGAAATGGTGGACAATGAGGCAAAAAGTGAAAATGTTGTCACATGACACATGATCTTGCAAAATTCAATCGTCGCGAGAGCTCAGACGCTCACCTTTTCAACTTCGCTGAGTTGCGATTCCATCTTATATAATTCTGTGCGTAAAAGGCGTATTTATGAGGTAAAGCCCCCCCCTTAATGGGTTAAGTCAATGAATTGAAACTTAATATAGTTATAGAGAATGAGATTATGACATAATGAAGTGCAATACAATACATAAGAATTGCTGACTTCTTCCATTTACTTCAAATATGAAATCAAATAAAAAACAAATTGAGTCGACAAGACATAAAACTAAACATTTAAGCTGCAAAGCTTTTAAATTTTAACCGACTAACAAACAATTGTAAGCAATATTATAAAACAAAGGTTAAAACGGCTATTTAGTATTAAGAGAAAGACCTCTATGATTAAAAAGATCTGATCAGAGTGAATTACTATTGTGGTTTATTACTGTTTAAGCTTGAGACTGATTAAATCTAAAGCAGGATATGCTCCTTAAGGCTCAGTCTGCTTTATCCTCATCCCAGCCCAAGTGGAAACCTGCATTCACTTTACTTAATTACCATAAGTTACCATAAGTCGTCTTTTGGAAGAACAGTGTCTTCATCAGCTCCAGCTCTTCATTACTGTGATTTATGTGTTTGTGCTTATTAACTATACACTAGATCAGAGTCTTTCCAGAACTTGTCTTCTTTCATATGTTGCTCAATTACTCTGTTTGAGAAGGAGTACTTTCTGATATTTCAGCTGGGTCTTTATTTGTAATTTTGTATACCTTCAAACTGCTTTCTCTTGTAGCACCTTCTCTCATTTTTTTTAAAAATAGCCTTTTGCTGTCGAAATAGAAATGATTGTTCAGGATTTTGAGCATGTTCCCACATATTTATTGTCAGCGTCTGTATGCCAAAGTAGGAAGTCTCAATTTCTTCATTGTCTCTCCTCATAAGTTAATTCTGTTAATTATCTCCCTTTTTAGCTCACTTGGCCACAAAGTGTCCAATTCCGTGATTTGATTATCTCCCTTTTAAGTTTTAAGCTGACTTGGGCACAAAGTGTGACATGCATGAACCTCTTTTTGTCAGACTACGCATCCATCAATCTTTCTGTAGGTCCACATTTTTAAACCCATTACCATTATATAGTCTGTTTCTAGTGTAACGTGTACCGGGCCGTCGGTATACCCTGGCGGTCACCCATCCAGGTACTAACCGCGCAGGACGTTGCTTAACTTCGTAACCGAGACAAACGCTTAGACAATCTAGCTATAAAAGCCGGCTTCCACAGTCAGACTGTAGAAGTGTTTATACGTATACCGTCCATTTCCGTCACACTAGTTTTGAAAACAAGTGACCACTTATAGCAGGTTGAAAGTAAAGCAGAATGCGCCTTGAGGCACATCTGCTTTATTTTCGGCCTGCTACCATCTGCAAAAATATAGAAAATATTTCTTATGATACATATTTATCATTGTATAAATTTGAACTACTTTCTTCAATGGAAGAATAAATCAGAGGCGTAAAAAGGTGTTTATATGGGGTAATGGGTTAATGACATCCTCTCTGAAACAAATAGCCTCATTGCAACCAAACTTTGTCAAAAACATTATAATTCAGTAGGTTAGTCAACATTTATAAAAAATGTTTTTGATGAAGTTATCCCCCTTGTTTCTACTTGTGAATATATAGCAACCCACTTCAAAATCTTTCAACATGTATCTTTTTCTCCAAATCTGGTGATCAGATTTCATTTTATTTTTTAAATAAATATTCCTCTAGTCTATGGACTGTTGTTCAAAGCTGTTGAATAAATATGATTTTGTCCAGAACTCTGGTTACCATGGCAACCAAAGTGAAAACTTCTTGTTAATTATAACCAGAAGGTCCAGAGCTCAGATCTATATTTGGTGTAAAGCATCACCAAGTAGACCTCTATCAAGTTTAAGGTTCCGAGATAGTGTTTGATAGCCCGACTTTTTTCCCAAAATGCCTACATACAACATACCAATATTCTATTATACATCATTTCGAGCGTTAGGACTTGTAGAAGCTTTATAAAGGAGTCTTGATGTAAAATTAATCACTACTAAGCTAGTTATGGTGCCACTAACAGAGTCTGGAAATGTCCATGTATCTTTTTTACAAGTGCCAAAATTTGAATTCTTCATTTCACATTTTATTGATCATATACTTTCATTCAACAAAGGAGTGTCATACTTAGAAACTACTGATGTAATAAGCATAAAATTTAATTTTTTTTAAAAATGCCCTCCAAAATTTCAATCACATTTTATGCTTATTACATCAGTAGTTTCTAAATATTACACTCCTTTGTTTTGAAATTACATCCGTTATACTGCCTTAATTCTAATTTCTAACTTTGAAATGATATTGCAGACAACAATATCGAATTAGACGACAATATGGCAGTGAAGGGGGGTAAAAACCACACAATAAATTTGATCATGAAAGGGTTTAAAAGCAGAATTGTAATTTGTATACAATATTTGACAGTGTAAACTAAAAGAGACTCAGTGATAATGCATGCCTATCCTTGGTCTACACATTTCATGAATATATATATGAACAATAAGAAATATTTTCAATATTCTAGTAGATTGTAGCTTAAAGCAGGCTGAAAGTAAAGCAGAATGTGCCGTAAGGCACATTCTGCTTTACTTTCAAACTGTTTTTAGTGATCAACTATTTTCAATATTAGAAACTTGCTATTGTGTAATGGGTTCTGCATATATGTTTTATATGTGCAAATCTGTCTTATGTTTTGCATTGTTAAATTTATAGGTTGATCACTTTGGATTTGAAAACCAGGATACCTTTCAACAACGCTATCTAGTGGCTGATCAGTACTGGAACGGAGATGGAGGTGTTATTTTTTTCTACACGGGCAATGAAGGTGACATCACCTGGTTTTGCAACAATACAGTAAGTTACACTGTCTACACTGTGATGTTAGAATTTAACCCATTACCCAAGAAATATGACTTTTTATGCCTCTGATTTATTCCTCAACTGAAGAAAGTAGTTCCACTTTATACAGTCTTGAGTATGCACCATAAGAAATACGTTCTATATTCTAGCAGATATTAGCCTTAAAGCAGGTTGAAAGTAAAGCAGATGTAAAACAGAATCTGATGTAAGCTTAAAGCAGGTTGAAAGTAAAGCAGATGTAAAGCAGATGTTAGCTTAAAGCAGGCCAAAAGTAAAGCGGATGTTAAACAGATGTTACCTTAAAGCAGGCCAAAAGTAAAGCAGAATGCACCAAGGTGCATTCTGCCTTACTTTCAATCTGCATTAAGTGATTACCTGTCTTCAAAAGAAGAATCGGGCTATGGGGTAATAGGTTAATCCTTCTTTTTAGACATTTTCTGCAACAATCTTATTCTTAACTCCTCTCCAATGGAATATTTATTGATATTATTTCGCTCATTATGGTCATCTAATGATCTATCATTTGATCTACTACATGTATATGTCTGCAAACAAAATAGAAATATTTTCTCTGGAAAAAGTGCAAATACTGCCCATATCTGGAACCTTGGTTGTTATGATAGAGAGTTGTCATTGCTATAATGTTTGTGGAAATATTCTTTAATTTGTTTCAGGGTTTTATGTGGGACATTGCAGGAGAGTTTAAGGCTCTCCTTGTGTTTGCAGAACATCGGTATTATGGAAAGTCACTACCATACGGTCCAGACACCTATAAGGTTAGTATGGTGAACTCTTTCAATGTCAAAAAATATTGTCTGCTTTACCCAATCCTCTAGCCTATTTCTAGTATGAAGACAGTTGACCACTTAAATCAGGGTGAAACTAAAGCAGACAGTACCTTAACCCTTTGAACCCTAATCCCGCCTATTGGCGTCCTTTTCAAACAGTGTACATGTGAATGGTACACTTGTCCTATGCAAACAGTGAAGACCCAGATCAGAGGGCTCCGAAAGGAGCCCTCTGATCAGGGTCTTCGCTGTTTGTCATAATGCCAAACAATGACAAAAACAACCCTTAAAAGTCAGAAATGGACTAGACAAAAATGGAAACTGGAATTGTCCATTTAAAGTTTCAGGGAGGAAAGAGTTAAAGAAACTTTCTGCTTTACTTTCAGCCTGAAAATGCATTCTCCTTTACTTTTAACCTGCTTTAAGTAGCTCTAGTCACCAATCTTCGAATATTTTTTATCAAAGGAGGAATGAAATAAAGGTGTACAGGTAAAAAGGTGTATTTATGGTGCAATGGGTTATGCACAGTGTCTTAGCACTAGTTTTGACTATGTACATATATCAATCCTTTATCATAATTTATGTTCTTACCAACTTTAAAAAGCCTGTGTTTACATTGTAGATTATATTTGGTATAAAACTAACAGTTTTCCTTTAACCCTTTTACTTAATAGCCCATTTCTAGTTTTGAAGATAGGTGACAACTTAAAACAGGTTGAAAGTTCAGCAGAATGTTTCTCAATGTGCATTAAGTTGTCACCTGTCTTCAAAACTAGAGACATGCTATTGAGTAATCAGGTTAAAGGAAAACTGTTAGTTTTGTATCAAATATAATCTACAATATAGTCAAAACTAGTTCTAAGACACTGGACTGATTGGGTGCATAACCCGTTATACCATAAATACACATTTTTTACCTGTATACCTTTAATTCATTCCACCTTTGAAGAAAATATTCAAGCTCGAATTTGGGTTTGGCCCAATAAGTTTTGACAGAGTTATGCCCCTGGGACTTAGAACATTCCAACAATTTGTGTTTTTTTTCAGTAATGAAGACAGATGGTTGCTTAAAGCAGCCTGAAAGTAAAGTGGAATGCTCCATAAGGAGCATTCTGCTTTACTTTAAGCCTGTTTAAGCTACCATCTGCTAGGATAAAAGAAGTATTTCTGATCATACACATTCATGAACGTATAAAGAGGAACTATTTTCTTCAGTGGAGGAATGAATTAGATGCATGCAATGGCAGATCAACAGAGTAATAGGTTAAATGCTTACTATTGGTAATTTGTATGGTCAAATTAACACTGATATGGTTCTATATACAGTTGAACTTCGATATCTCGAACTCGGTTAAGTCGTACATACCCGTATTTCAAAGTTAAAACGTGGCTAAGCCACGTTTTAACTTTGAAATATGGGTATGTTCAACTGCACCAAGCATGAAACAATGCAGTTCATGTGTCCAACTATCAGATAGTTCGAGTTAAGCGAGTTTGAGATATCGAAGTTCGACTGTAGTATGCTCAATTTTCATTGTGTGTTTTCCAGAATCCCAAACACATGAATTACCTGACGTCAGAGCAGGCATTGGCTGACTTTGCCGTGCTGATAAAGTCTATCAAACAGACCATGTCTGGGGCAGCGAACAGTCCCGTGGTCGCTTTTGGAGGATCGTACGGAGGCATGCTGTCAGCCTGGATGAGAATCAAGTACCCAAATATTGTTGTAGGGTATGTGAATTGATTATCCCTTTTTATGCTGAACACAAGGGTATTGAAAACCTCTGCAAACAGTTTGAATCCAGATCAGGCCCCACTCTAAAGAAGGCTATATACCAATATCAGAATATTAGACAATATTTTCAGCATATGATAGCTTAAGGCAAGGTGAAGGTGAAGCAGAAACTCCTGATAGAGCTTTCTGTTTTATATTCATATTGCTTTAACCCATTACCCCATAAATATGCCTTTAACACCTTAAATTTATTCATCCACCAAAGAAAATAGCTCAAATTTATACAGCCATGAATATGTATCATATGAAAAATTGTCTATGTACTAGCACTGGGTAGCTTAAAGCAGACTGAAAGTAAATTAGAATGTACCTTAAGGCGCATTCTGCTTTACTTTCAACCTTCTTTAAGAAGTCACCTATCTTCAAAACCAGAAACAAGCTGTGGGGTAATGGGTTAACCCTTTGAACCCTAATCCCGCATATAGGCGTGCTTTGCAAACAGTGTACATGTGAATAGTACACTTGTCCTGTGCAAACAGTGAAGACCCAGATCAGAGGGCTCCGAAAGGAGCCCTCTGATCAGGGTCTTCACTTTTTGTCATAATGCAAAAAATGGACAAAAACAACCCTTTAAAGCCAGAAATGGACTAGACTTAAATCGAAACTGGAATTGTCCATTTAAAGTTTCAGGGAGGAAAGAGTTAAGCTGTCACCTCAAACACGTGATAATTAACACAATTTAGGGGACGTAATAGAAAGGCTTTACTGTACAGTGAGTTTTTGCCATCAAAGTTTGGCAAAACAGATATTTATAATAAAGTGTTACATGTGTTTTAATGACTTGAATCAACACTCAATTGATGGGATAAAAAGCAGGTGGCAGCTTATCCCATGATCCCATAAATAGAGGATATTGAATGAGTGTTTTTTCAGTAATTAATTTATTGAACGAGTTGGATAAAAATGATATTTTGCGAGCCTTGGCGAGCAACATATCATTTTTATCCAACGAGTTCAATAAATTTATTACTGAAAAAACACGAATTTAATATCCTATTTATCACATAAACACCAAATGACACGAACATCCGAAAGGTCTTACTTTCACTTTTGCCCTCGGCTCTTAGGTAAACGATTCGTCATAGGTGTTATTCGGTTTTATTCATCCGTAGATAAAAACACCAATCATATTAACGTAAAGAAAATCAACACCATTACGTTGTGAAAAGACTTCTCTGATACCATATTCAAATTTTAAATTAATATTTAAATTAAAGTTGTTCTAATTGACTAAAATGATCATTTGACATTAAGAATCTAGTTTCGTTTTCAAAATAACGTCAAGACGTAACATGACGTCATTATCATTGTAACGTCTAAATTTGAAAAACAGTCTGAGTCACTGTTAATACTAAAGTATACGTAGTATTAAGTTTATCCTGATTTGCAGCCTGAGTTTGCGAGACTGCTAGGGATAATGTTTCTAGGACACTTCGAAATGTTTCAATACCTAGTGGTGATCTATGTTTGTCTAGATTCTCTTATACGCAGATACCCCCCGCAAAGCTATTCAAAAAGTGTCCTCTTACATCTGATACCGGACACTTTTTTTCTGTTACCGGACAGTTTTACTTTCTGTTACCGGATACTTTTTACGGGCGTGGTGCACGTGGTGAGCATGCGGTCATCGGTTTAACTCTTGCACTGCCCGGGAATTGACGAGGTAACCCTTGTTATGCTACAGTGGAGAAAACATAATTCTTTCCCGTTTAAACGCAAACGAAACGCAAACGCAAAACACAAAATGTAGAAAATAATAACTTTTTTTTTACATTTTTCATCATCTATTTTCATCTGAGTGGCACACAATTTGGATCCTGATCAGACGCCGGGTTAACCGGCGTCTGATCTGGTTCCAAAATGTTTGCAATGGAAAATATAGTTTAAGCGTCAAACGCGTTAATTGGGAAAGAATAACGTTTTTTCCACTGTGAGTACCGCTTGTCTAACATTTGGAAACAGTTTAGATCCATAGAAGACGCCATGTTACGCGGCATGTGATCTGGATCCAAATGTTTGGCACTGATTTTCATTTTTGAAAGTATAAGAGAGATTTTGAGATTCTCCGCAGACGATAAGTTTGATGCAGACGGCAATTCAGCACGATAAGGGATAACGAACTTTCGCAAATAATTTGGATCAATATCAAACACACAGTAACTCAGCGTTTGAACAGGATACAAACTGATAGACACTTTATTCGTGCAATCAAATCCCGAAACTTTGCGTTGGAAAATAAGTGCATTTCAATTTCAAAGCAGACGACAATATGACAGTGCAAGAGTAAACAACGCTATTTAATAGTGTGCCTGTTCAGGAGAAAAATATCTGGTCCTTGGTTTGGTTATAAGGAGCGGAAAAGGAATTATATCGGGCTAAAATGATAAAATATTTATTGACCTTAAAACTAAATGCTTAAAAAAAGATGTCATCTAAATTGTTAAATACAGCGCTTACCTTATACTAGCTGAATACTCATTCTGAGTGCAGATAAATAAATACGTAGTAGTATATTTTACGGCATGACCCAGCACACAGGCTGCACGGATTGCTCGTGCAAAGTATAAAAAGGACCAATGAAAATAATAGTTGGTTTACGTGAATTTTAATAGTTTCGAAATAGATATATTAATTTGCTATATTACATTGACCGCAATCATTATTGACTAGGTGTAAGATATTTATTAAAATCTACGTATAAGTCAGATACACGACGGGTTTCGCCTTAAAAGTGTAGGGTATGAATCGTAATAAGACTGTTTCGCTCGGACGAACAACAAATATGTCCTCGGCTTCGCCTCGGACAATTTGTTGCCGTCCTTGCAAAACAGTCTTATTACGATTCAATACCCTACACTTTTAAGGCGAAACCCGTCGTGTATCTATTACTTAACTGATTTACAGTCGGCGTAGTAGTACATTATTTTGGTGATTCGAAAATTAGTATAAAATATATGCTCAGTGGGCCATACGATTTTTACGGCCCTCTATATTTTGCATGTTTATGTGATAAATATGTTTTTACAATGTTAATCAAGGGTTCTATACTGTTTGCCAAGGTCCTCTTTAGTAGACACTAGCCTTATAATTGTAAAGCTTTCACCTGTCTTTTTTGGATCTAGCAGCTTTTCATTCAATGATAGCATTATCAATTTAACCCATTACCCCATAAATACGCCTTTTGACACCTTTTATTTATTCCTTCACTGAATAAAATAGTTCCAATTTATACAGCTACTAATATGTACAATAAGAAATATTTTCCGTATTTTAGCAGATAGTAGGTTACAGCAGGTTGAAAGTAAAGCAGAATGCGCCTTAAGGCGCATTCTGCTTTACTTTTAACCTGCTTTAAGTAGTCATATATAATCAAAACTAGAAACAGACTTTAGGGTAATGGGTTAACACAAGTTTGACTTGTGAAAAGTCAAGCCCATCCTACACTGTTTGTAAAATCTACAAGCCTGTTTCCCCTAGGTTCAGTCCTTTTGTTCTTTGTTTTCAGAGCACTTGCAGCCTCGGCACCAATATGGCAGTTTACTGGCATTACTCCTTGTCCGTCATTCAACCAGGTATTAACCAACGCCTTCGCCAATGTGTCCACACAGTGTGTCAAGAACATAAGAAACTCCTGGGCAACTATTGACACTGTCTCAGAAACAGGTACAGTAGAACTTCGATGTGTCGAACTTCGAAGAGTCGAGTTTCTCGATGTGTCGATCTTTTTACAAAGTCCCAACTTTTCTCCCTATATCACCTTATGTAAATACTACGTATGACTCGATTTTTTATAAGTCGAGTTTTTCGCTATATCGACTTTTTTTCTTGGTCCGTACGTACTGTTTCACTCTAAATTCACTACACATGTGTCGATGTTCGACTGTATCAGAATTTGGCGTGTCGAGTTTTTCGCACCTCCGCGACTTTCTTTACTCAATTGATTGTCTAGAATCAGAATTACCTGCCTGTCCAGTTATCCAGAACGCACAGGCCAACACCTTCTGGACGTGTCAAAAACAAAGCCCTGTGTATTCCGTGTTTCATAGCATGTGACGGAGAACTTTAAAAGATGCATCAACTCCTCCATTTTTATATTCGTCACGGACAAAATAATATCGCCCTTATGTTTTTGTGTTAAGTCATAAACCAAACGTTAAAGCATATATGTAGTTCGGTCAATGTTGGGGTTTTGTTTTCGCTTGAAGAGAAATTTATTTGTAAGAGACAAAGAACTTCTCACGGGGAACTCTTCCCGAAATGTGTAGCATCAATTGTCATGCAATTACCCATATCCCTCTACGGAGATATTGCTATTTTTAGAAAAGGGTTCCCCTGAAGCTGGTTCCAGCATTTCGAGAGGGTATATGCTGGAACGGGTAAAATGACCGGTGTGCAGATAAAAAGTTACTTCCGTCCTTACGGTTGTGTTGTTATTTTCTGAATATCGAGATACGTCAAACGTATTTTCATCCAAAGCACGCATTTAAGATTCGTTTTGGTAAAAATAACTTAATATGTACACAGTTTAGATACGATACTAGCGTGAATTTCATTGCGTTTGAATGTTTATCAACGTAACGGACATGTCTGCTTCAATGGAACCGCTCGCGAGCAGAAAAATAATCAAGGGAGCATCAGGTAAAATATGAGTCGAGGCTTTGATGTGTCGAGTTTTTTCTGATGGTCCCTTCAACATCGACACATCGAAGTTCTACTGTATGTATAACCAGGTATTGACTAACGCATTTGGCAATGTGTCCACACAGTGTGTCAAGAATATATAGAACTCCTGGGCAACTATTGACACAGTCTCAGAGACAGGTATTTATAACCAGGTATTGACTAATGCATTTGGCAATGTGTCCACACAGTGTGTCAAGAACATAAGGAACTCCTGGGCAACTATTGACACAGTCTCAGAGACAGGTATGAATAAATTAGACAGGGCTCCAGATAAGGAGAGTATTTCAAAAACTAAATCCTTTATTTCTGCACCAAACCCTATGGTATCACTACTGGTTAGAATTGTCTCGAAGAGACGGTTCTAATGAGTAGTGACACCATAGGATTTGGTGTTGAAATGAGTGAGAAAATGTTGGTTTTGTTTAGTTTACTCCCTCATATCTGGAGCCCTGCTAGAGATTACTTACATAGGCCATGCCTCTTGTCTATTTCATTTCATTATAAAGTAAAACCTCTCTACTACAATCGCTAAATTGTGTTAATTAAACAGATGTTTAAGGCAGTTGACTGATTAAAGCGAGAGGAATGTAAAACAGAAAGCTCCTAAAGGAGCTTTCTGTTTTACGTTCACCTTGCTTTAAGCTGTCACCTGTTAGTTATGAAATCAATTAGCCCAGGATTAGTGGTCGTAATACAGAGGTCTCACTGCACAAATAAAATATTGTTTAACACTTTAGCTTGTTTTGAGTTTTCAACAGAATAAATAAATAAAAAGGCAAAATATGACGACTCCAATTATTCCCAAAGTATGGTATCTAAATACATGTATATATGAAACACCTAACAGGGTATACCCTGATGAGATTCCACATATTGCAGCCTCTGATCAGGGTTTACACTGGTTGTGAATGTCTATTTTTGTGAATGATAAACATGTTCGGGTTAAACTGTACTTAATTTTGTTGCAGCGGAAGGACGTGTATTTATCAGCAATGCGTTCAAGCTATGTAAGCCACTAGGTCACAAGGGAGATGTGGATGATTTCAAAGCCTGGTTGACTAATGCCTGGACTGACCTTGCCATGGTCAACTACCCATACCCAGCTAACTTCCTAGAACCACTGCCTGCCTGGCCAGTAAAGGTGAACATGTCTTCTTTAACCCCTTACTCCATAGATATGCTTATTAATTTGATGCATTTAATTTATTCCTCCACTGAAGAAAGTAGTTCCATTTTGTACAGTTATTAAAATGTATCCTAAGACATATTTTCCTTATTCTAGTGGATGATACCTTAAAGCAGGCTGAAAGTAAAGTAGAATGTGCCTAAGGCACATTCTTCTTTACTTCCAACCTGCTTTAAGTGGTCACCTATCTTCTATACTAGAAACAATCTATGAGGTAAAGGGTGAACTAGTTTTCTTAAACTCTTTCTGCATTTCCCACTTGAAGGGCCTAAGTAATCCGGAAAGTTCCAAATGCATCAAGGCACCTTTTGTATTACTCTTGTCCTGCATTTAACAGCCACATGTCTTAAAGATTATAAATACATGTACATGTATCGTTCCTTTTTGAAAAAGTTGTTCACCACAGATTTGTATTTTGTATTTAGGCTGTATGTGACAAGTTGACTCTTCCCGTGCAGGGTGAACAGCTGATTACTTACCTGGCGACGGCTGCTAAGATATATTTCAACTACACTGGCCAGGCGTATTGTCTGAACACATCTCAGCAAGCCACCTCTGACCTGGGAGATCTGGGCTGGAGCTACCAGGTATAAACTGACTGATTTATCAGTTGCTAGAATAAAGAGTACATTAAACCTTCTCCTGCTGAATATTAGCATATAGTAAAAACTCAATACTTCAAACTCACTTGAATTGATATTACCAGTATGTCATAAATTGAATTTCGATAACCCAATCTTGCTTAAGCAGTACTTACCCATATTTCAAAGTTAAAACGTGGCTAAGCCACGTTTTAACTTTGAAGTTTGGGTATGTTTGAACTAAAGCGAGTTCGAACTATGGAGATACGACTGTATATGAAACTTTGCCCTCTACAAACATATATCATCTGAACTAATACATTGGTAAATGAAATAAGGAAATATTTCCCCATGAAAGCAGCCAGACTCATGTTGGACAGCTCCTGTAAGAAAACAGTGTAAATCCTAATCTTCCTTTTGGAGCTCTCTGATCTTGGTCTACACTGTTTTCAAAATGTGTCAATAATGTGTTATTGGTAGGAGAAGGGTTGATATTGATGTGCTATTTATTTGGACACATAATAAAGCATATTAGCCTAAGTTCTAGAATGGCCTATATGGCTCGTACATTTTATTGTACATTCCTAGGTAAGATTTGTCTATTAACCCATAACCCCATTCAGGGCTCCAGATAAAGGGAATATTTCAAAAACTAAAATCTTTATTTCTGCATTAAACCTTATGGTGTCACTACTCATTTGAACCTTTTCGAGTAGACAATTCTACTGCATAGTAACACCATACGATTTTGGTGCTGAAATGAGTTAGAAAATGCTGGATTTGTTCAATTTACTCCATTTTATCTAGAGCGCTGTCCTATCTATATCGTGTTTTTGTTTTGAAGACAGGTGACCACTTATATCAGGTTGAAAGTAAAGCAGAATGTGCCTTTAAGGCATATTCTGCTTTATTTTCAGCCTGCTTAAAGCTATAATCTGCAAGGACATAAAAAAGTGTATGATACAATCATATTCATGACTGTATTACTATTTTCTCCGCTGTATGAAGAAATTAAAGACCTAGAAATGCAATTGATATTGATGTGCTATTTATTTGGACACATAATAAAGCATATTAGCCTAAGTTCTAGAATGGCCTATATGGCTCGTACATTTTATTGTACATTCCTAGGTAAGATTTGTCTATTAACCCATAACCCCATTCAGGGCTCCAGATAAAGGGAATATTTCAAAAACTAAAATCTTTATTTCTGCATTAAACCTTATGGTGTCACTACTCATTTGAACCTTTTCGAGTAGACAATTCTACTGCATAGTAACACCATACGATTTTGGTGCTGAAATGAGTTAGAAAATGCTGGATTTGTTCAATTTACTCCATTTTATCTAGAGCGCTGTCCTATCTATATCGTGTTTTTGTTTTGAAGACAGGTGACCACTTATATCAGGTTGAAAGTAAAGCAGAATGTGCCTTTAAGGCATATTCTGCTTTATTTTCAGCCTGCTTAAAGCTATAATCTGCAAGGACATAAAAAAGTGTATGATACAATCATATTCATGACTGTATTACTATTTTCTCCGCTGTATGAAGAAATTAAAGACCTAGAAATGCAATTGATATTGATGTGCTATTTATTTGGACACATAATAAAGCATATTAGCCTAAGTTCTAGAATGGCCTATATGGCTCGTACATTTTATTGTACATTCCTAGGTAAGATTTGTCTATTAACCCATAACCCCATTCAGGGCTCCAGATAAAGGGAATATTTCAAAAACTAAAATCTTTATTTCTGCATTAAACCTTATGGTGTCACTACTCATTTGAACCTTTTCGAGTAGACAATTCTACTGCATAGTAACACCATACGATTTTGGTGCTGAAATGAGTTAGAAAATGCTGGATTTGTTCAATTTACTCCATTTTATCTAGAGCGCTGTCCTATCTATATCGTGTTTTTGTTTTGAAGACAGGTGACCACTTATATCAGGTTGAAAGTAAAGCAGAATGTGCCTTTAAGGCATATTCTGCTTTATTTTCAGCCTGCTTAAAGCTATAATCTGCAAGGACATAAAAAAGTGTATGATACAATCATATTCATGACTGTATTACTATTTTCTCCGCTGTATGAAGAAATTAAAGACCTAGAAATGCATACCTATGGTGGAGTGGGTTAAATTTGGCCCAGGTGAGAATTAACTCGTCCTTGTTGTATCGTTAATTTCAGAGCTGTACAGAGATGGTTATGCCTATCTGTGCTAATGGTCAGACCGACATGTTTGAGCCGGCCCCCTGGAACTTTACACTAATATCAGAGGCATGTCAGAAACAGTGGAAGGTGAGGCCCAGAGAAAACTGGATCACCACAGAGTACTGGGGAACACAGATACAAAATACAAGCAATATCATCTTCAGGTTAGTTGTGAGCTTTTTACCTTTTAACTCTTTCCTCCCTGAAACTTCAAATGGACAATTCCACTTTCCATTTTAGTCTAGTCCATTTCTGACTTTTAAGGGTTGTTTTTATGCCCCCAGAATCTACGATTCGGGGGCATATAGTTTTTGTCATGTCTGTTGGTCCGTCTGTCTGTCTGTCCGTCCGTCCGTCTGTCTGTGCCAAAAACCGTAACCTTGGCTATAACTCTTGCATTTTTGTACCTGGACCTTTTATACTTGGCATGTGTCTTCCCTGTATCAAGACCTTTCCATCCATACAAACCTTTTTGACCTTGTGACCTTGACATTTGACCTACTTTTGTAAAAATCTTTAAATGACTATAACATTTGCACCAGTAGGCCCAGGGCTTTCATATTTTGTATGTATATTTCTTTTATCAAGACCTTTCCAACCATACCAACATCTTTGACCATGTGACCTTGAACTTGACCTTTGACCTATTTAATCAAACTTTAACCAAAAACTTTAACCTTGGATATAACTTTTGCATTTTTGCACCTGGGCCTTTTATACTTGGCAGGTGTCTTCCCTGTGGCGAGACCTTTCCAACCATACCAACGTATTAGACAATGTGACCTTGACCTTTGATCTATTTAATCAAACTTTAACCAAAAACCTTAACCTTGGATATAACTTTTGCATTTTTGCACCTGGGCCTTTTATACTTGGCAGGTGTCTTCCCTGTGGCGAGACCTTTCCAACTATACAAAACTTTTTGACATTGTGACCTTGACATTTGACCTACTTTTGTTAAAATCTTTAAATGGCTATAACATTTGCCCCAGTAGGCCTACGGCTTTCATATTTTGTTTATATATTTCTTGTGTCAAGACCTTTCCAACCATACCTACGCTTTTGCCCTTGTGACCTTGACCTTTGACCGGCTTTTGTATAAATCTTTATATGCCTATAACATTTGAACCAGTAGGCCTAGAGCTTCCATACTTTGTATGTACATGTACATTGTATGTTTCTTGTGTTAAGACTTGTTCAACCATGCCAATGTTTCATTTACCATGCGACCATGACTTTTGACCTACTTTTGCAAATAAGCATTACATTACAGAACATGACGCTGGCTGGGGGCATTTGTGTTTCACAAACACATTGCTTTTCATCTGATCTTCACCAAACTTTCTGAAAATGTTTGTTGATATAAAATGGAGACCAAGTTGGATAACCAGCGGCGCCAATTTATGCTAGGCTTTTTGGAGTAATGGCCCTTGAATTCCTCAAAATGGCGCTTTTATGGCGCTCCATGACAGTTTCTGCTCTCTAACTCGTACATTTTACATTTGATAGTCTGGAATCCCCTCCCTGTATCATCGGGGGCATTCGTGTAACTGGGACACGCTCTTGTTGTCAATGTTTTGCATTATGACAAAAAGTGAAGACCCAGATCAGAGGGCTCCGTAAGGTATTCACTGTTTGCATATGACAAGTGTACTTTTCACATGTATACTGTTTGAAAAGGATGCCTATATGCGGGACTAGGGTTCAAAGGGTTAATGCATTTTCATCTATTTAGCTATCCATCATTGAAATGTCTTTTCATGAATGCATTTACTTATATGTCACTGAAATGTCTTTTCTAGTACCTATGCATCATTGAAATACCTTTTCATGCATGTACCAGAATGTTTGAGAGAGTTTAGATCTAGATCAATCATCCTGTTTGAAATGTTACACAGTTTGTCATTTGTAATAATGGTCAGCATTTAAATATTTGTCAATGACTGATGCACACCATGTAGACCCATATCAGATGTGACATTCCATTATCAACTGCTGAAAAGTTTTCTGCGTTTCACTGTCTAACCTTATTTTAATGATGAAGATCAAACAAATTTAATTCATCATTGCTTTAAAAAGCTTGGGAGTCTCTCTAGACAGATGGCAGCTAAATGCTTGTGAAAGTGAAGCAGAAACCTCCTGTAGGAGCTTTTTCTTTACTTTCATCCTGCATTAAGCTGCCACCTTTTACAAAGTCTGGTAATTTACTTTTATTAAGTACATGTAGCTTACATTTTGTCACATGTGCATGTTATTTCAGTTCTTAAAGGATTTATATCTATTCTTTCAGCAATGGCTTGCTGGACCCATGGTCATCTGGAGGGGTCCTTACCAGCCCTTCCCTGAGTTTGATCCCTATTATCATCCCTAACGGGGCCCATCACCTTGATCTGAGGGCGTCCAACCCTGATGACCCACAGACAGTAGTGGACGCAAGAATTCAAGAGAAGAACCTGATCAAGGCATGGCTGGGGATGGAGGCAGATTATGGCCAGACTGGTACTTCAAAATCTAAGCCAATCACAGACATCAAGACATTGTTCTTTAGGAAACATCACAATGTCTAACATTGTGTGCCTTTTTGAATTGTAAAGATACAGTAAAACCTCTATATTACGACCACTTAACTCTTTCCTCCCTGAAATTTTAAATGGAAAATTCCAGTTTCCATTTTAGTCTAGTCCATTTCTGACTTTTAAGGGTTGTTTTTGTCAATGTTTGGCATTATGACAAACAGTGAAGACCCTGATCAGAGGGCTCCTTTCGGAGCCCTCTGATCTGGGTCTTCACTGTTTGCATAGGACAAGTGTACTATGCACATGTACACTGTTTGTAAAGGACGCCTATATGCGGGACTAGGGTTTAAAGAGTTAAAGCAAGGTGACAGTAAAACAGAAAGCTCCTAAAAGAGCTTAAATATCACCTTGCTTTAAACAGTCACCTGTTGTAAACACCTAATAAATAACACATTATAGTGTTTGTAGTAGAGAGGTTTTACTGTTTATCATTATCCTACCTCCTACAAGTTTCTACTTTCTAGCTATCCGATTGGTTAAATGACGTCATAGGAAAGCCATATAGTTTCTATCCACTGCCTTCAGAAACCTAATATAAGCCATTGGGAAGAGTTCTCTCCCTTGGATTTATTATTTGAAAACATGGTACAATTTAGATAACACGGAATTACAAATCTTTTCTTCTTTTATATACTTTATACATTCCTATCGCAACAACAATGGAAATCAATTACTTCACACTAAAAACAGGACGTTGCGAGTAAACTTGATATTTTGTGACAATCAAACAACAACAAAATAAATCAGTGGCCCCCTTTAATCAATTGTCAAGAACAAAAGGTAGTAGATATGATAAATAGGTTACACAATGTTCAGGTTACCTAATATGGAATATACACTGCCAGTGTATATTCCACATTTAAACTGTCATATCAGTATTAAGCAGCCATCTAAAAGAGTAAAACATTAAGACTGACTGCAGCATAACCCTTTTCCCCCACAGAATCGCCTTCTGACAAATCTACCCACATCAATGACTTTTCCCAATTCTCACACATCCTGTTAGCCAACCATTGGGAATCTTATTTGTTTTTTGACAGGGGGATGCTTAAAGTAGAAAGCTCCAACAAGTTTTCTGCTTGACTTACAGCTTGCTCTAAGCAACAACCTGTCCAAGAATTAACAAAAAACAGGCTACTGGGGAAAGGGTTGATGCAGAACAAGTGATGCAGGATAGGCAGCAATTTTGAAGCCACCTGTCTTAAAACCTAAGTTTCTGCCAGGTGGCAGTCTTTGTGAAAGGTGGTATAATATGATATAATGCCTTTTTTGTTTGGCATTTTGCAATTTATTACAAAACAACCCTAAAAAGTCTTAAATGGACCAGCCTTTATTTCAAATTGGACTTGTCTATCGGAAGTGTCAGGGTATAATGATTTACGGGTGTGTGGCATATTATACATTGCATTACAGTTGGCCACAGGTAGTTATACCTACATCCTGATGAAAATTCATGAATAAAACTCTGTTCAGTATGGACACAGAGCTCCAGATAAGGGGGGTATTTCAAAACTTAAAATCTTTATTTCTCAATTAAACCCTATGGTGTCACTACTCATTAGAATCGTCTCTTCGAGACGATTCTAATGAGTAGTAACACCATAGGATTTGGTGGTAAAATGAGTGAAAAAGTGTTGGATTTGTTCAATTTACCCCCTCTTATCTGGAGCCCTGTGGACATCTACCATCTGAACTATTACATTGGCTAATTAAATAAGGAAATAGTTCACCAGGTACATGTAAAAGTGCTGGTTGGTATCAGACATTCTACACATACGATAAAACCATTTATTATATGCCTTCGTATGATATCAAGCGTTTCCGCGTGTATTTGCACAGTAAAATACAAGAGTCTGTATCAGCCACCTTGTATCAGCCACTTTGTATTTTACTCTGACGTCGATTTCAGTTTAACGTGACGTCATTTACGTACATGTGCAAGTGCCGCGTTATTCATTGTGGCAAACAAAAATTCTTGTTCTGCTTCAAATAACTAATGAATTTTGTATATAAAAAGATTTAAACAACTATTTAGTTGTTTCTGATGTGTATTCAAGGCATATAATAAACACATCACCAGTTGGCAGTGTGCTACAGAGTGTTGCACTTAGCTCTCGACGTTTTTGGCGGAAACAACCGATCAGACTCGCGCCAAGGCGCTTGTCGGATCGGCTATTTCCGCCAAAAACGTCTCGAGCTAAACACATCACTCTGTATCGCACTGTCAACTGGTTATGTAGATGCAGATCAGACATCACCAATTATCAGTTGCTTAATCCTTTACTCCATAGCCTGTTTCTGGTTTTAAAGACAGGTGACCACTTAAAGCAGATTGAAAGTAAAGCAGACGGTGTCATAAGGTGCATTCTGCTTTACTTTCAGCCTTCTTTAGCTACCATCTGCTACGATATAGAAACTTTTTCTTATTGTGCAAGGAACTATTTTCTTCAGTGGAGAAACAAATTAAATGCATAAAAGGCATACAGGTCTATGGAGTAAAGGGTTGATAGAGGGAGTACTGCATTTTCAAACTCAGGGACAACAAGACTTTTGCACTTATGCTATTTACAACTGAATTCTCCAATAATGATATTATCTTATAAAACTTTGTAAATATAACATTCCCTATTACGACCATTAAAAAGAAGGCAATTTGATTGTATAAAATGCAGGTGTCAGGTGACTTCCACCTTGCTTTAAACAGTCACTTGCTTTAAACACCAAATATTTAACATAATTTAGCGGTCGTAATAGAGAGGTTTTACTGTACAAATGTATATTGAAAGGATTAACCCTTAGCCCGCCAAATAAATTGTCGTCTGCTATATTTCTCGTCTGCTTCAAGTTTCAAAGTGCTTCAAAGTTGCTCAAAATTGCTGAAAATGTTGTCCGAGTGTCAAACAGCTTGGATCCGGATGAGACGCCGAGTTACTCGGCGTCTCATCCGGATCCAAGCTGTTTGCATATGGAGCTATAGTCGTGAGTGGCAGGCTATGGGTTAAGCTGTTTGATTTGCTGTTTAGCTACTTCCAACATTTACTAAATAACTTACACCAATCTTGTATTAAGCATCCACTCAATTAAAAGACACATGTGCAGTGTTTAGTACAGGTGATTTCTTAATGCAAGATAAAAACAATTTAGAAAGCTCCTTTTGGAGCTTTCAGTGTTCTTTAAATCCAGTATTAAGTAATCATTTGTCTGAACATGTCTCCATGGGACTTCACTGAGGAGTCGCTTAATACAAAATTAACAATATTTCCGGCCATAAATGTTAAATTATTAAAAAATGTAACACAAGCAATCAATTCAAGAGGAACCATGTGTTGCTTAATATATACTCAACAAAATAATTAAAGGGGCAAAGGTATAAGTTCATACATCTTTTTCAAAAATGCAAACATTTTCAAGTATAAAGAGAGAATGCATGTTTAGATGCTTTAGAATAAAAAAATTAAGAAACAAACGTCACTATGTGCAAAAATAGTCATTGTTGAATGAATTGAAGCGGACATGTATCAAAAACACGGTTTTTAACGTCCACTGGATTTTTGCACGATGTTTCTGCCTATTCTTCAAAGATTTGTTTTATACCTGTTTTCATTATATCGAGTGCATATTTGTATCTTAAGCAAAAAAAAATTGCATATTGATACAAATTTGAAAAAACTATGCCCCTAAAGACGCCATTTGTCGTTTTGGCTATCTCCTAGGTGGTCAGTTCAACGTCATGTTGCGATTGAGTTTAACGTTAGCCAGGGTGTCGTCGACAGGTTGTGGTAGTTGAACCTGGACACTGGGATGGTAAATTGGAGACCAGGTCAAGGTCGTTTGCAGGTCATATTTGAAGTAAAGGACCGACGTTGTCACTTTTGGCATGACGTCAACGGCTCATTTCACTCGTTTAGCTTAATAGTGTTTATAAACAGACGTGTGGTTACAGGATGTTTGTTCAGGTCATCGGAAAAAGACTTCATGCTGCAAACCTATGGACAAGAAGTCTTGTGACCGGCCTTGACCCCACACCACCGAAAACGTCATCCAGAGTTTTACCAGAAACCATGCCATTTGAACGTTTACGTTTTCGCAACGTATTGGGGACTAGTGCGTCAAATTTTATTTTGGATTTAAATGACGACTACAGACGAATGTAAAGACAACGAAACGAATGTTTCTTCAACTGTTGTGTAGCAGAGCATGACCGACTCAGAATGGGGTCAGGGCTCCTATGGGAGGGCATATCCTACAACGGTTGCACGGACCTTAACGTCATTAGGAACTTGACGCTGAAAAGTTTGAGGTACAGGGACGAGACCATAGATGCTGTTGCACGCGCTGAAGCTGGAACTTAGGGTTCAGGCTTCATCCCGACAGACGAAAACACTCGTCCGAACCGAGCACGTTTGGGGGACCAATACTTGGAACACGATGACATAGGGCAGATTGACTGGCCAGCAATGTCAACAGACTTTGGTCACATTGAGGAAGCTTAGGACATGCGACAATGCCGGATGTCCGGTCGAGATCGCCACCTTAGAGGCTAGCAGACATGCTTATTGAATAATGGCACCGAATGTCCATTGAATACACCCTTAAGCTAATTCTCCTATTTCCCTGTAGATGCAAGGAATTGATTAATGCACGTGGTGAACACACATGCTACTAGCTGTTATTTAAGAGAAGAACCTTAAAGGTGAGGCTCTTGGTTAAGTTGTTTGTTACCCCACCCATCTAGTTTGGCACACGGGTATTTTAGGGTGGTTGTTATTTAAGGGGAACTGCGAAGCATATTGCTACTTTTTGAAATACAGTTATACTCTACAACAAAGTTGACATGTGATTTTGCATGAAACTGTTAAAAAAATATTGAATGAACTTATTTTTATATATTGGGCCTTCCCTATATATTTGCCCCTTTAATTGTTTTGTTGAGTATATGTGTAATGGGTAGTGCTCTTTTAACCCTTATCCAAATAGAAGCGCCTTTTAGCGCATTCAGTTTATATTCCTCAGCTGAAGAAAATAGTTCCAAATTTGTACAGTCATGGATATGTATCATAAGAAATAGTTTCTACATGCTAACAGATGATAGCTTAAAGCAGGCTGAAAGTGAAGCAGAATGTGCCTTAAAGCACATTCTGCTTTACTTTCAACCTGCTTTAAGTGGTCACCTGACTTCGAAACTAGAAAAAGGCTATGGGTTAATCACATAGACATCTACCATTTAGCACTTACAAGAGAGTCCCAGATAAGATTGAGATTGAGTACATTTCTAACATTTTCTCCTTTATATATTCTCACAAGTTCCAATGATGTGACTACTCATTTGAATTGTCTAACTTTTAATGAGTAGTCATGTAAGGTTTGGTTGAAAAATAAATATTTTATTATGTAAAATGCTCACCTTATCTGGAGCTAAGCCAGGTTAATCTTTTACCCCATAGTCTGTTTCAAGTTTTGAAGTTAGGTGACCACTTACAGCAGAATGAAAGTAAAGCAGAATTCACCTTAAGGCACACTCTGCTTTACTTACTGCCTGCTGTAAGATACCATCTGTTGGGATAAAACAAAGTATTTCTTTTGGTACATATTCATGATCATATAAAGTGAAACTATTTTCTTCAGTGGAGGAATACATTGAAAGCATAAAATTATGTATTTATGGGGAAAGGGTTAATGGATAGAGTAGATACCATTATTTGTAAAACGAACTAATGAAACAGAACAAAATATATGCTTGTCTATGTTGTTATTACATTAAATATTTATAATATTTATCTTTATATAAAAAACTGTATAATAAAATTATATATTTGAACAGAATGTTACTGTTTTATGTTTTATGTCCCACCACCACTTCCTTATGGCAACATAAATCATTTCTCATTAGAATACCTTCCTTTATTTGATCCCTCCACTAAAGAAAATAATTCTGCTTTATACAGTCATGAATATATGCACCATAAGAAATGTTTCCAATATCCAATAGGCGAAATAGGAGTGTTAAACCCACATGACAGCTAACAGATGACAATAAAGAAGACATCTCCAAAGTTTTTAACACATTACCCCATAAATATTCTTTTTTACACCTTTTTATTAGCTCACCTGAGCACAAAGTGCTCATGGTGAGCTATTGTGATTGGTCGTACGTCGGTGTTGGTGTTGGTGTTGGTGTCGTCCGTTCTCAATTTCTTTCAAACAACTTCTTCTCTGAAACCAATGGCCCAATTTTAAGCAAACTTGGTCAAATACATACTGTAGTTGTGAGCTTCAAAAATTGTTAAACAAAAGTGGGTGGGGCAATCGGTCTTGTTGCCATGGCAACCATGCACAATATTTTAAAAAATCTTCTTCTCAAGAACGACTGGTCCGATTTCAATTTGGTTTTCACCAAAATGTTTCTCAATTAATATACTTTCAAAATTGTTCAAAGAATTTTGATCCGTCAAAAAACATGACCGCCAGAATGGTGTGGTCAATTTCCGTACTTTCATCATCAGTTTTACATAGACTTATATAGGAAAACCTTTAAAAATCTTCTCCTCTGAAACAGTAAGGCCCAGACCTAATATAATTATATGGCACCTAGCTTTGCTTTGTGGTCCTCTACAAAAATTGTTCAAATCATGACCCCAGGGTCAAAAATGACCCTGCCATTGGGCTTATCAGTTTTACATAGACTTATATAGGAAAACCTTTAAAAATCTCTTCTCTGAAACCGTAAGGCCCAGACCTTTTATATTTGGCATCTAGCTTTGCCTTACTGTCCTCTACTAAAATTGTTCAAATCATGACCCCTGTGTCAAAAATGGACCCGCCCCAGGGCTTATCGATTTTACATAGACTTATATAGGAAAACCTTTAAAAATCTTCTTCTCTGAAACCGTAAGCCCCAGACCTTTTATATTTGGCATCTAGCTTTGCCTTATGGTCCTCTACCAAAATTGTTCAAATCATGACCCCCATGGTCAAAAATGACCCTGCCCCGGGGCTTATCAGTTTACATAGACTTATAATGGATTTTTAAAAAAAAAAAACCAATTGCTTCTCTGAAAGCATTGTCTGAATTCAATAATATTTTGAATGAATACTGTTTAAGTGACCCTTTATTAGCACTATTTATATCATTGCCATATTTTCCCCCTTTGCTCAAATAGTAATAATGACAAACAGATTCCGAATTACTTCTTCATGCAACAGTCCACATAATGCAATAACAAACTTCATTTTGCATTGAGTAATATATAACACAATAGTCCTCAGGTGAGCGATTTAGGGCCGCATGCGACTCTTGTTTATTCTTGGACTGAATAAAATAGTTCCAATATAAACAGACAAGAATATGTACCATAAAAAAATATTTCTTTATCCTAGCAAAAATTAGCTTTAAGCAGGCTGAAAGTAAAGCAGAATGTGCATTTAGGCACATTCTGCTTTACTTTCAACCTGCTTTAAATGTCACCTATGTTCATTACTAGAAACACGCTATGGGGTAATGGGTTAAGCAAGACTTAGTTGCCATTATATTTTTTGTCACTGTTTTTGCATCAGTATAACATAGACCTTGTCAGCTAGAAAGCAGTGGCTTAAAGATAATATCTGATCATGATACTGTTATTTATCAAGCCTTAATACAGAGCTTGATTATCTCAAAGCAAGTTGCACTAAACATTATATACTTAACACAATTTCTAATCGGTCACTTTTTAAAGCAACATATGTCTTTTAATACTACGTTCACATTAAAGATATTTTACACACAACATTGTGGGTTTAAAGTGTTCCTTAGTTTTGAATTTATACACGTTGCCCTACTCCGTGAACGTCAGAACAACCACGTGGCTTGTTTGGCCTAATTTGCACGTGTAAAGTATGGAAGAAAGTCTCTGTCCGCAAGATTACACAAGTGTAATCTCCAATAACTGCCTAGCCTGAAAAACACCTAAAATGGCGAAAAAAACTGCTTGGGCCCGATGATACAGATGAGTTTAACCCTGCATAATCATGTTTGCGACATTCTCAAGAAACGGGTTCGTTCCTTACTACAGCCTCAAAACGTTGACGCATTACAGCGTGACGTCGTCAATGTGTGAGTAAGTTAGGTCATCAATACTTTTTCTGAATTCTTCTTGTCTATGAGACGTCGATACGAAACTGTTACTGCAGCTGACCTGGGCAATACCCGTTACGAACATTGTGCCTAAGAACTTGTGAATTTCATAATCAGGAGTGCCTCCATAGAAGTTGTTGTTAAAGCTTAGAAGGAAAGGTGAAAGCCGAGACATTGTTATAATCTGTTTCACAACTGATTACATTTGCATTGTAACACAATTGGATGGTTTATAAGTTCTTCATTTTTCTTTTTCTGAATGAAATATAAGGTGACCGATTAGAAATGTTGTTGAGTACATGTGTATCATTGTAGCGACTGGTCAGAGGATTTAGATATGCTTGGTTTAACTGAAAACTACATTTCAAAACGAACGAAGAACGTCGTTCTTCATTCGTGATTTCGGTACAAATCTTTTGATACTATTTGGTTCACTAATTCAAAAGGAGCCCCTGAACAATTCTGGTGATGCTTGACCTATCAGCCGCATTTGACACAATTGATCATGAAACATTACTCAATCGCCTTGAGGGTAGATGACTGCTACCCCAGGGCTGTGTTCATTCTGTATATGTTATGGGTCTAATGTTTAGTTCTGGGGTTGTACCGTCGACCAATGCCTGTCTGGTGGATCTTTGATGGTAGGGATATGGCTCTGATCTCTTTTGAAACCAGCTGGCGGGGTCTGTGGTATAATTCTTTGACAGCTCTCACCATTTTTAATCATGTCATTGATCTTCTTTAGAGTTTTTAGTTATGGTCGCATGCTATTTTTCCTAGTTATGTTACATTAGGCGGCTTGCATTGGGCGCTCTGCTATTATTTCTATTGGTCGGCAATCTTTAGCCGGCCGGTTCATTGCTGATTGATGGGGGTAATGTGGTTGCCGTTTTGGGGGCTGTCTTTTGTATGTTTATTCATGTTTATTTTAGATCTAATTATAGTTATTTGTGTTTTGTCGATGGCCTGCATTAGGCGCTCTACCATTATTTATATCAGTTGGCAATCTTTAGTCGGTCGGTTCATTGCTGATTGATGGGGGTAATGTGATCGCCGTGTTGGGGACTGTCTCTTATATGTTTATTCATATTTTATTATAGATCTAATTGTAGTTATTTTGTCTTTTCTCGATTTGTAGGTACATTTATGTAATTTCATGTAAAGCGCTTTTGAACGCACAACCCCTGTGTGAAAAGAGCGCTATCTAAATCTGGTATAATAATAATAATAATAACAGGATCTAGGCTGGTTTTATTTTGCAATATATTGTAAAACAAAAAAGCAAACCCACCACACATAGTTTAAAAATATACTAGATTGAATTTGAAACGGAAATTGTCCATTGAAATTTCAGTTGTCAATAACTAATTATCGACCACTTTAAAACCGTACAAAATGTTATAAGCATAATTAATATAATATAAACATATGCCTAGGTTAGATAAAACCAGACAACCGTTCAATTACTTAAACCATAGCCTGTCTCCAGTTTTGAAGATAGATGACCACTTAAAGCAGGTTGAAAGTAAAGCAGAATGCGCCTTAAGAGGCATTTTGCTTTACTTTCAGCCTGCTTTAATCTAGCATCTGCTACATGTAGGTATAGCAAATATATCTTCAGATATAAAGTTGTGACTGTATAAATTAGAACTATATTCTCCAATGGAGGAATAAATTAAAGCGTTTAAAAGGCGTATTTATGGGGTAATGGGTTAAAACAGCGACATTTCAAACGTTTAAGATATAGCATTTCCATGTAAATATACAACATTACCATGTCAATGAACCAGGCCACCTCAGGCCATAGAAACTACGGTAGTCATCGAATAAAATCATATGAACACGTAAAACCTTGCAATTCAACTATGCTTTTATTGGCCAGGTCCAGAGGATGTAAAATAATTGCTGCAAATACAGTATTTAATCCATTGGACACTATAGACGCATATACGTACCCATTACAATGTGCAGTGGAGAATCTGTTATTCTTTCCCAATAAACGCGTTTACGCTAAAACTATTATTTACAGTGCAAACAGTTTGGAGCCAGATCAGACGCCGGGTAACCCGGCGTCTGATCAGGCTCCAAACTGTTTGCCACCAAGATAAACATGAAATATCAGAATTGTCCAAAAGTTGATCTTTTCTACGTTTTAGTGTTTTGCGTTTGCGTACGTTTGCGTTTAAACGGGAAAGAATAACAGATTCTCCACTGTACCTGTGAAGAGTAAAATGGTCATATGCAAACAGTGTAGACCCTGATCACAGGGCTCCAGTTGGAGCCCTGTTATCATGTTCTTCACTGTTTGTTGCTTTGTAATATATTGTTTAACCCATTATCCCATTGCCTATTTATAATCTTAAAGAAAAATGATCAATTAAAGAAGGTTAAAAGTAAAGCAGAATGCGCCTTAAGGCTCATTCTACTTTACTTTCAGCCTGCTTTAAGCTATTATCTGCTAGGTTATAGAAACAAAATCTTACGATACGTATTCATGAATGTTTAAAAGGGAACTATTTTCTTCAGAAGCGGAATAAATTATAGGCATAAAAAGGCGTATTTATGGTGTAATGGGTTAAACAAAAAGCGGTCAATGCGTTAATGTCCTGTTTCCATGGGTAAGTGAGTAAGTACACGAGTATCCTGTTTCCAGTCTTGTTTATTGGCCTACCCAATAGTAGATCGTCTGCTTGATGAGTCATGTTACCTGAAGAAAGCACATACTCCTTAAAAGTTACATTATTACAGTCAGCTCCTGCTTCGTAGCAGTGTCCAAAACAGTTTAATTCACTGACCTCTAGAGATATAATACTTAACTATTTGTACTTGACATAATTATACAGTAGAAACTCGATACTTCGAACTCGCGTTAGTTCGAACATACCCTTATCTCAAAGTTAAAACTTTGAAATACGTGTATGTTGGACTTAAGCAAGATCAACTTATAAAATACTGGTACGATCGATTTAAGCGAGTTCGAAGTATCGGGATTCGATTGTATACATATTGTTTATAATGTATTTCAAAATGACAATCCGTGCAGATCCAGGTAAAATGATATGCAATAGATTTGCATATGACACGTTTTGCACTTCACAGGTACATGAACATTGTTTGTATGTCATTAGGGTTTAACGTGTTACTATGTACACGTTGTGAAAAAAAACCCTACGTTTGTTCTGTTCTGTTTGATTGATTGATTGATTTATTTATTTTGGCAACAGTTGAGTATTGGTCGACAAAAGTGATGTCACTACACAGTCTTGCATGCAATAATAAAACCTGTAGATATCTACTGCAGAGTAAATATTGTAATGCAGGGCTAAGTTATTTATAAAAAGCCTAAGATTTCCAAATTTAAGGAATCGTGCCTTTAAATCTTTCGCTGCCATGCAGGCTCTATAACACTAACATAGTCTAATTATGAAAACAATAAGAGCAGGAATCCAAAGATTCGGAAAAAATCGGTAGGTCCGGACAATTAAAGAAAATTCCAAAGATTTCGGAAAAATCCGGAGAAATGGCAGCCCTGTTTTCATGGTAAAACAGTCGAAACTCGATAAATCAAACTCACTTATCCGTATTTTTCATTTGAGTTTCTATACTTGATCTTACCCTTTCAACGCCATAGGTTACTAAATTCTACTTTGCTAAAAGTTTGGATCCTGATCAGACGCCGCGTAATGCGGCGTCTGATCAGGATAAAAACTGTTTTGGCACTAGTATCAATGTTTCTTCAGTCAAAATTAAAAAAATGAATTTGGCATAAAATCTTTTAATTATTTGACCCATTTTAAAGTTGATTTTACAAACTATAACAATTTTATAATCTTGGTAATGGTATTGAAAGAATTTCCATGTTTCCATGTAACTCCATAATGTAGATCATGTTTATTGTGAATGTAGTTATTTGTCTTTTTTGTTTGCTTTGTAGTTACATTTATATAATTTCACGTGAAGCGCTTTTGAACTCCTGTGTGAAAAGAGCGCTATATAAATTGTGTATAATAAAAATAATTATAATAATAAAAATGCGGACAAATAAAAGTAGCCGACGATATTTTGTCTGCAGAATGGTAAAAGCAGACGGAGAAATGGTTAATTGAAACATGCACGTATTTCAAATATTAAACGTGACTAGCCTCTAAGAAACATCGGCAAGTTCGACTTATGCGAGATCGAGAGTCGACTGTACATGACATGCATAATTATTCAATTTCTTGAATGTGCTATTATAATTATAGGATCATGTTAAACTGTTTACCTATAAAAAAATAAATGCTGTCTCAACTTTAAAACAATGATAATTCTCGGAGAAGGTAAAGTACACAGCTTGATTTCCAAAAAGCGTTCAATAATTAGCATAAAGTTGACGTCATGGTGGTTTTTCTTTTTCTTTTTTTTCTTTTTTTAAAAAGAGCAAACTTTTCAAACAACCACTTTTAATTGTTTTGTTTTCTGCGAAATGAATTACTTGTGTACTGTTTTACAATTAAGAAACTTCAATTGAGCGTGAAGCTGTTTTTGAAACTTTGTGTCTTTTCTTATTGAAATGCTTGTCATTTAATGATTTAATTCTCCCAGGGATTATCTATATATGCAATTTTATAATTGAAGTTTCTAATAAATTCGTCAAGTCGAGTCCATCTTTTAGTATTTTGGAATGATTTTAAGTATACAAATCAAAATTGCAAAAATTGCAGACCTTGAATCAGATGACTCCTTTAGGAACAGAACAATATTTTATTTATTTTGGACTTTAACGATATGAAAATCGTCCATACATAGATATGTATAAGTATAAGGTAGTGAAAATTAATAGTATAAATATTATACAACCATCATATCAAGCATGCATGTTAGGGTATGTGATTAGATACTCGTATAAACATTATTAATCATATTTGTTCTTATTTTCATTTAGAATAGTCCTGAGTCTTCTGATCTGTTTTCATATACAGTAAAACCTCGCTATTACGACCACTTAAACGAAGGCTAATTGGTTGTGTAAAAGAGAGGTGGCAGCTTAAAGCAAGGTGACAGTGAAACAGAAAGCTCCTAAAGGAGCTTTCTGTTTCACTGTCACCTTGCTTTAAAAGGTCACCTATCGAAAATACCCTAATTATTAACAAAATTTAATGGTCGTAATAGAGAGGTTTTACTGTACTGTGCGCTGTTTATTCAGGGCACGTGTACTCTTCCCATTAGTACAGTGTTGATGAAGGACGCGCATTTATACGCATGACTTGACATCAATTGGTTAAAATGGTACAATAAACTTGTTATGTACGAGTTGTCTTATTTAACCCATTCACACTTAATGACGTCATATATCAAATATTATAAACCGCATTTGCAAACAGTTTTGATCCTGATCAGAGGCCGCGTCACGCGGCGTCTGATCAGGTTCAAAACTGCTTGCTACTTGTTTTGAAATTACGTCAGTTATACTGCCTTAAATATAACTTTGAAACGAAATTGCAGACAATGCAGACGACAATATGGCGGTGAAGGGGTAAACACCTCAAGAAAAAATTGATCATGAAAGGGTTAAATGGTACAATAGAGCTGTTATGTATGTGTTCTCTTATTTAATCACTTCATTTCCATAACTATCTCCTGTTTAACAAATGTACTCTGCAACTGTGGTCTCAGATTTTCGATTTTAGTCATTTTCACTGAAAGACCGTATATTCGAATGTCTAACAGTTTAGATCCTGACCAGACGCCGAGTTACTCGGTGTCTGATCAGGATCCAAACTGTTTGCAAATGTTTGTATACTCATATTTGTTTGTGAAAAAGTTAACCCTTTCTACGCTGTAATATCGTCTGCTCGCAAATTAACGTCTGCTTTACATGATGATTTCTCAAAGTGCGATTATGGACATTTTGACCGAATATACGATAATATATGATAATGAGTATCAACTAATTTGGATTCTGATCAGACGCCGCATTACGCGGCGTCTGATCAGAATCCAAACTGTTTGCAATATTAAAATCGCGTCCAGCATTTCAAAGTTTTATTGATATCAATCATTCTGGGGTATAGGGATGAGAGGGACCACACCAAAGAGCTAGCCGGATTTAAGGTGATCAGTTATATCTACGTCATACTATACCCGTAAATACGTCACAAACAATGACAGACCGTGCGCAAGGATCTTCTGCTACAATAGTGTCGTCTGCAAACTTTTTTTCAGACTTCAATTTTTGTCTCTGCGACTGGTGCAATATTGCTGTGAAAGTCTGGAACAGGTTTGAACAGTTCAGGAAACGCAATACTCGGCGTCTGATCTGAATCCAAACTGTTTGCAAAAAACCCGAATCAATTCGTTTTTGACACATTAAACGTTTAGCAAAATTATTTCAAAACAGCTGATGTGTTTATTTACTTGCTGTTCACTTGTAGGTTTATATAGTAAAACCTCTCTATTACGAGCACTAATATGTGTTTACGACAAATGACTGCTTAAAGAAAGGTGACAGTAAAACAGAAAGCTCATAAAGGAGCTTTCTGTTTTACTGTCACATTGCTTTAAGCTGTCACCTGTCTTTTATACAATCAATTTGCATTCGTTTTAGTGGCCGTTATAGAGAAGTTTTACTGTTCATGGTTATATGAATGGTTTAACCCTATACATGTAGTACTTAATAAGTACTTTCTATTTAAATTACCTCTTCTTCTGCTTAAACTGTACTTTGTTTGTACTTGCAAAGAGTTTGGATACTGATCATACGTCGGGCAAACTGGTGTCCTGTCAGTTATAAACTATTTGACCATCGTTTTCAGATATTTTCGTTTGGAAATCTTATTTTGAAGTTGTTCCAGACTACCATTTTAAAGCAGACGAAAATGAGCGGACAATGACTAAACAGGACGCATACGGTAGCGGGGGAGTGTTTTGTGGTTTCAAGGTTGATTGAATAAATGATACAAATATCCATGATTTGAAAACTGTAGTATGCTTGATACAGCTTCTGTTTGGTTTTTGTTATGCAGGATAAATCAGGCTATTAGTACTGCTATGTTATGAATTAGTTGTATTGTTCTAAAGCGATGCGCTTTTCCGGGTAGATTATTGTTATTGTTGTCTTTATAGAATTATATAAAATGAGTATTTGCACGAAGTTTTCAGGTATTATGGTATACCCGTTGGATAAGTCAGCTTAAACCATTTTCGTTCACTTTCCCGATTGTGCTGTTATTTGAAAACAGTTTGGATCAAGACCAGACACTGAAACCCTTAATCTTAAGCAGGGTCCAATCCGTCAAGTATGAATTGTGATATCGATAAATGATATTTAGTCAAAATGCTTAAAACGTTAATTTGGAGAACTTCAATGGGTTAACTCATTCATCCCTGACTTTTTTAATGGACAATTCCAATTTCAAAATAAGTCTAGTCCATTTTTGACTACTTAGGGTTGATTTTATCGATATATTTCAAAATTACAAACAGTGTAGACCCTGATCAGAGGGCTCCTTAAGGAGCCCTCTGATCAGGATCTACACTGTTGCATAGGACACGTGGAATAATCACAGGTACACTGTGTGTAAATGACGAGTATACTCGGAGCTAGGGTTGAACGTGTTAAGGAGACACAATAATAGCCGGGGTCTTAATTTAGACCAGGCCCATATAGAATGACACATGCTGAAGCTCGGGATTGGTTGAAATACCAGCCAATGAAACCGCACGAAACAACAACTGCCAGTCGCGGGTTAGTATAAATACTGGGTAAAAGCTGTAAGTTCATTATATCTTACTTATTTGGAATTTCTTATTCTTACATACCAACTCACATCAGGAAACAAGGTATGTTTTAAAACTCATTTTTTTGCAACTAATTAATTACATATATTGTTCATATAACATTTTAAACTTTTGAAGAAATACATGTTGTTGAACTGAAATGTATTGACATTTTAAAAATACGCACATCTCAATGGTTCAGTTTTAGCGATTATTTTTTAAACGAGCGTGGACATTCTTAAAGACAGGTAACTACTGAATGACAGACGCAATGTTTTACTTTAGTGCAGTTTTTAGCTTCTATCTGCATTTTCTTCCATTTTTAAGGCACCACTTGCAATAAGTATGTATGTGTGAAAGGATTTACAGTTCATGTTAATGCCATTGGTAGTCTTAAGTACAGATAGTTTCTTGTGTAGAATACATAATGCAAAAATCTGTATTTAGAAATTTTTGCATTCTGCAGGCACTCGCGGCTTTCGTCTTCTCAAAACCTCTCCGATTGGTGGACACAAAAACAAGACTGACTGTCCATAAAGCCGTAGGCCCAAAATACAAATAAATACCGCAGTTTAAACCATCTTTACATGCATAAATATTTTGAATAGGTTGTCCATATTAAAAAATACAGAGCTAGTTAATCGATATTTACAGCAAGATACTTTCATATTATGTACAAGTACCGGTATACAATATTAGCAACTATGTTCAGGCCCCAAAGTTAAAGATTTTGAATTGAGATCGTTCTTAAGCATTTTATTAACCAGATTTGAGCTTTTGCAATCAAACAGTTTTCTTTTTACTGGTCGTATTAGAGAGGTTTTACAGAATAAGTATTTCTTCATGTGTCTTTGTCTTACAGATGCGTGCTGCAGTTATTATCCTACTCGTGGCGACTGTGTTAGGAGGGTCGACGGGAAGTTCAATAAGATCTCGTAGAGCTGCGGTGAGTTCTAGCATTGTATCAACCCTTTCGTGATCAACTTTATCGTGAGATTGTTACCCCTTCATCGACATATTGTCGCCTGCTTCAATAATGGTGTCTGCAATATCGTTTAAAAGTTAAATTTAATGCAGTATGGCTGAAGTAACTTCAAAACGAGTGTAAAACAGTTTGGATTCTGATCAGACGCCGCATAACGCGGCGCCTGATCGGAATCTAAACTTTTTTCAAACGTGCCCTTTGGCGTCATTAGGAGTGAAAGGATTATGTCTATATATCAAGTACAAAGCAACGATTCCGAAGAAAACAATTGATTGCTAATATTCGAAATTAATACATAAAAAGAACAAAAAGGTCCTTCCAAAATGCAAATAATGTAGATGTATGTAAGCAGCTCCATTTGAAAAACTGCATAGTTATTATGTGCATGATCTTCACTGTTTGACACACCCACACAAAACCCCACACCAATTCGTCTATCAAAGCGACACACCGTGTTTTCGCAGTGACCGTTACAGGTCTACACGTTTTACAATGTTTCTCACAATGAAATCGTGGTTTTGCTAGACTTTATTTGTCCTCACTCCAAACAAAATTGTATAATACTCTTGGACCTGGCAATTTAGAACTGGTAAAAATTAACTTCCCAATTGAACTATTTCATTGTCAAATTTTATCGTCTGCTTTAACCCTCTGACCGCCAAATATCGTCTGCATTGACAGTGCCGTCTGCAATATTTCTTTTCAGGTCAGGTTTAATGTTTTTTCCCGTCGCAGACGGGTCTGTTTTGTCTATTGACCCAATTTGACCGCTACTGTATGAAACAATTTAACCAATCAGGAATGATCAGAAATCCTGGTCAATGACCACGTGCTTGAAATGCAGTACTCTTATCGGCCAATATGCCAAAATGGCCTAGACTGGCGTTCTGTTATTTTTTCACATCTATCTTGCGAGTGTAAACCTGGCAAAACAATGAGATGCAGTCTAAATTATTGCTGCGTTACTATGTCATCATTTCTAAATTTAGCGTGGATAAGCTCTAAATTTAGCTTGTGGGAAAGTCTGTTTACGAAAGATGTTAGCCAGAATCAGTGTATACACTTGAGTGAATACTGTATCCCACAAAAAACTTTAACCTGCGACGGAATATCTTTTTTAAAGATATTTCTTGTTGCAACTTGATTGCAACTTGTTAACCAGACTAATAACTGACATTTTGAACCCCAATCAATATCAGCTTAGGATCTATCGCCATTTGGCGCCATTGGCAGTGACCGTATTTGCATAAGGATTCAGAGTAAGACAAGGGTCATAATCCGCGTTTAACACATTCAACCCTAGCGACGAGTATACTTGTCATTTACAAACAGTGTACCTGTGAGGATTACACTTGTCCCATGCAAACAGCGTAGACCCTGTTCAAAGGGCTCCTCGATGAGCCCTCTGATCAGAGTCTTCACTGTTTGTCATTTTGAATTATAATGTTAAAATCAACCCTAAATAGTCAAAAATGGAGAAGACTAAATTGGACATTGGAATTGTCCACTAAAATTTCCAGGGATGAATGAGTTAAGGAGCGAAATATTGTTTGGTTGCAAGGCTGCCATTTCTCCGGATTTTTCCTAAATCTTCGGATTTTTTTCTTGTACATTGTAGCTTAAAGCAGGCTTAAAGTAAAGCAGAATGCGCCTTAAGGCGCATTCTGCTTTACTTCCAGCCTGCTTAAAGCAGCCACTTGTCAACAAAACTAGAAACAGACGATGATGGTACAGGTACGATTCGTAAAATCGCATTTAAGGGTTTATCAAACTCATGAATTTGGAAATTTTTCAAAGTATATGAAAACACTCTATGATGGTTTTGTATTGAAGAGCTATTTAAGATGAATGAAAAAATAGAAAAAGTGTACATTTTGGTGAACAACATTTGGCTCTACGGCCATGTTAAATTTACCCCATCCACTTTTTCTTATTTTGTCCTTTTCAAACAGCCCGCTTCAATAAAATCCATTTCAAATGAAAACAAATATGATAATTTGATTTTGTGTTATTTATTTCCTGTCTATGGTAGTATTTCTTCATACAAAAACTAATTTAAGAGAAAACAGGCACCGACTGTGAAATTTAATAAAGCTCTAAATATCATCGATATGCTACTTTTTTGTAAATTTTGTAAAGGGAGATAACTCTTTTTACTTTAATAACTCAACATTTTCAACACTGACCTTTCAATTTCTTTTCATATTTTGAACTACCTTAGCATGGGCTTTCATCTGGTAGAATATAAGAAAAAGTTTAATACTACAACTATTCATTTTCAAACTTTTTTACTTTTTTTTTTCATAAAATAAAAAATCTAATAAAATCATGCCCTATTAAAAGCATATTTTTGATATTCAAGGATCCATATTGTTCAAATTTGGTGCCTGCTTTGTCTAAATTTGGTTTCTATATGCGAAAATACCACCATAGACATGAAATAAATAATGAAAACCCAAATTACCATGTTTGTATTGTTTTGTAATAGATTTTACTGAAGCTTGTACTCTGAATGGGTAAAATTTGAAAAACAAGTCCAAATTTGACATACCTTTTTCAAATCGCTGTAGCTAAAAAAAAAAAGGACACCACCATATATATATATTTTCATTTTTTAATTCATCATAAACAGCTCTTCCAAAAAAACAATGATAGAAAAAAAGTTTAATACTTTGAAAATTTCGCTTATGGGTTTGATTCACCCTTAAAAATGCAAATTTGGAAATCTTAGGATTTTTTATGTCAACTTATGGCAGCCCTGTGGTTGATATGTTTCAACAATTATTTTACCGATTGTATATCTTTACAGGAGGACTTTGTTAGGTCGATTACCTACAACTACAAACCAGAGTTAAAGCAGACAGTCAAAGTCACCGATGACGAAGCTATGTTCAAAGTTGAGAACGGACTTAGCGCAGTTATAGATTACAAACAGGTACGGTTTATATATAACTGATTTGTTTAAGACAGGTGACTGTTTAAAGCAGACTGAAAGTAAAGCAGAAAGCTTGCTCCTAATAGATATTTCACCTTTACCGCCAATCTGCTTTAAGCAGTCACCCACCTGTCGTGCTGCAGTATAAACTCCCATTGGCCTTATATCAAGACATGGTATAGATATGCACGAGTGTTTCACATTTAAGTGCTCACGATGTTTTTAGGGTAAAACGCACACAGTGAGTTTTCTAAGTCAATTGCTCGCGACATATTTCAGTCAAACGCGCATAATTAGTTACCAAGTCAAATTTCCATTTGGAAACATTGTAACGTTTTCTCAGTAAAATGCTTCGATGGTTTCTCAATCAAATGAAATGCAGACTAGCGAGGAGTTTTCTAAGTCAAATGCTTCGATGGTTCTCAATCAAATGAAATGCAGACTAGCGAGGAGTTTTCTAAGTCAAATGAACGCAGTTCTATATGCGATTTTTTTAAGTTTCAAGTTTTCAAGCCAAATGTACACGAAGTTTTACCAGTCAATTGTTTACGATACTTTCTCAGTTAAATTTAAACGGGTGTTTATCAGTCAAATGTACATGCACGAGGAGTTTTCTTAGTCAAATACATGTACACACGGGGGCTTTTTTCAGCTGTATGCTAAAACATTTTAATATTCTTCTGCTTAGTACGGCTTAACTTGCATATTCGAAACGGCTTGTTTCAAGATCAGATGCCAAGTTACTATTTACAGTTAAACTTTATTCAATGGAGTCATTATTGCTCCTGTCAGTCGCAAGTTAAAGTTGATACACTCATAAATATTTATCATAAGAAATATTCTTTAGCAGATGGTATCTTAACCCTTTGCACCCTAGTCCCGCATATAGGCATCCTTTTCAAACAGTGTACATGTAAATAGAACATTTGTCCTATGCAAACAGTGAAGACCCAGATCAGAGGGCTCCAAAAGGAGCCCTCTGATCAGGGTCTTCACTGTTTGTCATAAGGCCAACAATGGACAAAAACAACCCTTAAAAGCCAGAAATGGACTAGACTAAAATTGAAACTGGCATTGTCCATTTAAAGTTTCAGGGAGGAAAGAGTTAAAGCGGAAGTGCATTCTGCTTTAATTTTAACCTGCTGTAAGTGGTCACCTTTCTATAAAACTAGAAACAGGCTATAGAGCAAACGGTTCAGGAAAAAAAGTTCATCCACTAAAAGGATCAGTGTTCATATTTACACATTTACAAAATAAGGACGTCGCTCGAGTGCCTTTCGCCAAACATGTTTGTTTGTGTAAGTTCCTAATAATGAGCATTAACATATACCAATTCTACTAACAATATGTGGTTTACTGTATAACAAATTATTTTACCCTATTTATTCATGCAATTTCTTTAATTTCCATTTTGTACCAGATATTCAGGTTTGAGTAATTTTGTATATATCATAATTACGTAGATGCATTTATTGACTAAGTACTGTGTTACATGTGCACCTCAATTATGTTAATATTATATTGAATTCTGTTCATTATTTTTAACTTGTAATAGGTGTTCAAATGTGTAATGTTTTAAACCCTTTCTCGCCATAGGCGACTTAAATCGACTTTGCAAACAATTGGTTTCAGATCAGACTACACGTTACGCGGCGTCAGATTACTAGTGATCAGAATCCAAACTATTTGGCACTGCAATCTAATTTTCTTTTCGTTAAAGTTAATGAAATCTGACTTGCAAACGAGTTTAGCGAGATATACATTAACCCTTTCACTCTCAATGACGCTTAAAAGCGCGTTTGCAAATAGCTTGGATCATGATCAGACGCCGCGTGGTGCGGCGTCTGATCAGGACCCAAACTGTATGACACTCGTTTTGAAATTTCTTCAGTCATACTGCCTTGTTTTCAAACTTTTAACGACATTGCAGACAACACAATTGGAGCAGACGACAGTGAAACGGCGAAGGGGTAAACATCTCACGAACGATTTGGTAGTGAAAGGGTTAACATTTTATTGCAATGAACGTGTCAACAAAGACGCTTGAATTGGTGGTGAAGGTATAAAAAGTGTCTAATGTAAACGATTCTATTTTCGATATCTAGACGGCCGCCATTTTGAGTCACGTGACATAGCCGCCATTACGGGACTGCATATTCAGCAATCGCATCTACGGAATATCAATTCATCTTATGTGTTTGAACTGTTTCAGAACTTGTATGTAACCGCCGTATCAGGGGGAGAGGTTTGTCATGTGGCTGACTTTGATGCAAAAGCTGCTGGGGTTCCAACACCAGAACAAATAAAGGCAGAGATCATAAAAAGCAAAGGAGTGGTAAGTAATACTAGAATCGATATTAGCAAATTCGAAAATCAGCTGGCTAACTCATTACCCCATAGCCTTTTTACTGCAGTGTTCCCTCTCTACAACGACCCTCTCAACAACGACTTCACATTACAACGACCCTTGCCGCGTTTCCATAAACAGCACAATTGTGTCTAACACTTTTACTGCTGTATATCGTCTGCTTCAAGCTGTCGTCTGTTGTTTTTCTCAAAGTTACATATTGGACATTTTAACAGAAGAAAATCTTTATGACGAGTGACAAACAGCTTAAATCCAGATCAGACGCCGCGTTACGCGGCGTCTGATCTGGATTTAAGCTGTTTGCAAATATAAGCCAATTTCCACCCCTATAACGACTCCCTTCAAACAACACACATACTCTTGGTCTCCGATCGGGTGTCGTTAAAGAGAGGGAGCACTGTAGCTTTGAAGACATGCGACCCCTTAAAGGGACTCGCAACCGGATGGTGTACTTGTCAAAATAAAATAAAATACTCAAATAAAAGCAAATTTGTGGCATTATTTGGCTTCCGACATTAAAAAAATATGATCAGTCCAAAAAAAGTCTCAAGAATCGTCACCGAATCTTAGATTTTTAGATATTTTCCATCGTTTTTCTATACCGACTAGTAGACGGTATAGTTGTTGCTGTTGCTTCTCTACACGGGCTCAGACATAAACACGAGCCGAATTACGAAGTTGTATGCACTTTCGATAGTACACATTGAAATACGTTAAATCGATCCGAGATAAACGGATAGTTCCGTGGTCCATTGGTCTAAGCGGTTTCCCCTATTTTGCCTTCTGTCCGCCAATGCCGGGCCCCGGGTTCGATTCCCACCAGAGACCAATATTTTTTTTATTGAAATACATTTTTTTAAACAGAATTTCTTATCCTAAACTAATTCTTTACCATTTATATAAGCGTTTGACACATATTTACAAATTACTATTTTTAATGCACCATCTGGTTGCGAGTCGCTTTAAAGCAGGTTGAAAGTAAAGCAGAAAGCGTTTTGTGAGATATATTCATTTATCACATAAAACCGACTCTGGGAGTGTTATAAAGCCATTCTATAAACTATAGTGAAATATCAATATTTGGGCTCCGGCCTTACCTGTTCGTCCACGAGCGCTGCATGGCGCTGGGCGCCAAATGACGTCATTTGCCATGGCGTTACTGTAAACAACGTCAAGTTTTGGCGGAAAATACATACGGCGGAGAGACAAAAAAACTATAGATTCAGTTCACTTAAAAGGGTTTTAAAATGTTTATGTGATAAATAGGATCTAACATTCGTGCTCAGTATTTATCATTCTTAATAAACTCGTTGACTAAAACTAATATAACGCTCGCCACGGCTCGCGTCATATTGTTTTAGTCAACTCGTTTATTAAAAATGATAATTAATGAGCACTCGTGTTAGATCCTCTATGTATATGTAAATTGGAACTGTTTTCTTCAGTGGAGGAATAAATTGAAGGTGTAGAGTCGTATTAATGGGGTAATGGGTTAAATATAGTTATTGGAAGTAAGTGTAAATCTGCTGGATGAAGAGTAAATGTTGTCACACTGTACAAGTGGAAATAGCCACACCATTACCTCATAAATACGCCTTTAATGTATTCCTCCACTGAAGAAAATAGTTCCAATTTATAGTCATGAATATGTTTTTAAGCAATATTTTCTATATTTTAACAGATGGAAGTATAAAGCAGGCTGGAAGTAAAGCAGAATGCGCCTTAAAGCTGTCTTATTTTTAACTCATTTCCCCATAGCCTGTTTCTAGTTTTTGGAGACATACGAGGGGCGTTCATTTAATTATTTCACTCTTTGCGTTTTTCTGCCCTCTAACTAATACCAGCGCATTGAAATTTTGTCTGCTACACAAAAAGGCGAATGTACATATAACATTGAAATTTCGTTTGAAAACGTCTTGTAGTATAGATATTATTGAAGACTTAAGTTGATCCTATCATAGACATGTACATGTAGGGCCTAATGGCGTACGGTGAAATACGGGCTTACGGTAAAGGTCGAATACTTTTGAAATGTCGATTTCATTGATATACTTTGAACTTTATTTGATAAATTGAAGATTTGTAGTATCATGAATGTCATTTTCTAATCAAATCAAACAATTTAAAGATTACTACTTTTACTTATGGACGGCCACTATTCAATTTAGCGGGTGCCAAAGTTAAAGCTGCTGGTGTGGTTAATCTACCAAAACAGCACGCAAGGCAAGCATTTGAATATATAACGGACGGTGTTGGTAAAATATCGGGTTCAGATCATATACTTTTGATACGGGAGTGTAAAGTTAGAAATTGTTTTGTGTGGTGGACCCCTTATCTGTTTTATTAAGAATAATACTACATACTCATGAAATACGTCGTAAAACCCTGTCGAAAAGCAGAAATATATACATGTACAACTTAAACATTTCTGAGCTGCCTTAAAAGATATCTTTGAAGAACATATGCAGACATTTTATATAGAGATCCTACAGCTATTTCATTTTGGCGCGTATGTCCTTAAGTGGCCACCTGTCTGAAAATATGACTAGAAATCGCCTATGGGGTAATGGGTTAAATTTTAAAAAAACCATGCCAGAGACAATTATAGATCAGATTCACTATTAGACATGATGTGCACGGGTTAGTAAGTTAGTAACACATTTCAACCTCGCCTGTTTCAGTTCAAAAAACCATCAGAGAAGCTATACTATCATATGGAAGTAGTGGACTCAGGAAAGCCTGTCCCAACACTACTGAAGCTGTCTAAAACACTATGTGAAGACAAGAAAATTCTACGCGTGAAAATGACGAAAAACGACGGTAACAAAACACTATTTATATATACGCACATATTTACATCTATTTAAACGATGACGCACACCGTTCTAAATGCGTTGACTTCTTTACACCACGATGGGACATTATTCTCTCAATAAACGAGTTTTTGCTGATTTTGTTTTTGATCTGAGGTCAATTTACACAGTATAAAGACTCCTGATTCCGAGGTTATAAAGCTTCGTTGAGTCTGAAGTCGTTCTCAAGCATTTGATTGGTCAGATTTGAGCCTTGGCTCAAATCTGACTAATCAAATACTTGAGAACAAGCTCAGACTCAAATCAAACGCTTTATAACCTTGGAGCCTGGTCTGACAGCAGCAGAAGAAGAAGAGACTAGTCATATGGTAATCCGGCGTCTCATAAGGCTCCAAACCGTTTGCCACTTAGATAAAATTAAATCGTGAGATTTTTTCAAAATTGCAGTTATATCTTTATTTCATCTTAAAACAAAACAGAATTAGATCTACCACACAATTGATTTTCTCACAAGTGTTGTCTTGTCGTATGTAGTCACAGTCATTATTGTACCAAGCGACCTCTAATTGAAGTGACAAGGCTGCCATATATCCGCATTTTTCCGAAATCTTCGGATTCTTCTTAATTTCTTCGGACCTACGGATTTTTCCCTAAGTCTTCGGATTTATTGCTCTTACATTTAAAATTTGAAATGTATTCCTTTTTCTTTTACTAAGGAAACATGTTTTCAAACAGTTTAGATCCAGATCTGGATCATGACTGTTTGCCAAGTTTTATTATATTAAATCGCGCTTGAAAATCTTAGGATTTTTATCAGCATCTTATGGTAGCCCTGAATTGGTGTTGAGAGCCCTTGAGACAGATGCCGATTTAACTCTTTCACTGCCAAATTATTTTTGAGTTTTTTACCCCTACACCGTTATTGTGTCGTCTGCTTCAATATTATAGTCTGCATTTTCATTTCAAAGTTAGAATTAAGAGAGTATGACATAAGAAATATCGAAACGGGTGTCTGATCAGGATCAAAACTGTTTGCAAATTCGACTTTAGGCGATTTTGGCGTGGAAAGGGTTAAATGCAGGATAAAATTAATGCCGAAACTGTTTGCATTACAAATAAGTTAAATTACATTCGGTTTGCAATGGACTAAATTTTAATGTCGGTTCCAACGGACGTTTATTTGAAACAGACAATGATGACTTCTATTCAGAGATGATTTTCCAATTACAGTCGAAACTCGATACTTCAAACTCACTTACATAGATCGTTCCGGTATTTCTTGAATTTCGATAAGTAAATCTCGATTTAGTCGAACATACCCGTGTTTCAAAGTTAAACGTGGCTATGCCTCGTTTTAACTTTTAAATATGCAGGGCTGCCATATGATGATAAAAAAAATCATAAGATAAGAAAAAAAAACATACGCGACTTTCCAAATAATATCTTAAACATAGTCTGTTTCTAGTTTTTAAGAAATGTGATGATTAAAGCAGGTTGAAAGTACAGCAGAATGCGCCTGAAGGCGCATTATGCTTTACTTTCAACCTACGTTAAGGTTCCATCTGTTGGAATAAAAATCTGAAGATTTCGGAAAAATCCGGAGAAATGGCAACCCTGAATATGGGTTTGTTCGAACAAACGCCAGTTCGAAGTATCGAGTTAAGACTGTTTGTATATTAAGCAACTATAAATACAGATTCTTATGTAATCCAATTAGCATACTCTTCAGTTTTTAGACTTTGATGTAGTGCTATGAGTTGATGTGCCTGTCATTGTATGTAGAAAACGTCAATAGTATAATATAATTAAATTAAACAGTGACACCGTGAAGGATTAGATCTAAATGAGATTCTGAGTTACTCGGCGAGTTTCATCTGGATTCAAACTGTGGAACTATTTATCCCAAATTTGACCATAACATGTTAAACATGTTACAAAGATATACAGTAAAACCTCCCTATTACGACCACTAAATTGTACTCATTATTAGGTGTTTACGACAGGTGACTGCTTAAAGCAAGATGACAATAAAACAGAAAGCTCCTTTAGGAGCTTTCTGTTTTACTGTCATCTTGCTTTAAGCTGTCACCATTCTTTTAAACAATCAATTAGCCCTCGTTTTAGTGGTGGTAATACAAAATTAATAAATTTTAAATTCTTTATTTCACTCTGTACATGTTTTAAGCATGAATACATTAGGTTTTTCTGTATTTTATCACATAATCTGCGATCTGGGAGTGACATAAAGCCATTCTGTAAATATCGTAATTCACTAGTGGAATATCGTTTTTTGGGCTCCGGCCCAACCTGTTCGTCCACAAGCGCTGCATGTAGCGGGGCGCCAAATGACGTCATTAACGTCGTCGTTAATGTAAACAACGTAACGTTTTGGCGGAAAATCTATATAGCGGAGGGTCTACAAATACGGCCTCAATCAATTTAAAAGGTGCTTAAACTTGTAATGTGATAAATAGAATCTCTCATATTCGTGCTCATTATTTATCATTTTTAATAAACTCGTTGACTAAAATGAATATGACGCTCGCCAAGGCTCGCGTTATATTATTTTAGTCAACTCGTTTATTAAAAATGATAAATAATGAGCACTCATACAAGATCCTCTATATCTACTGATATTCTGTGTTTACAGGGTCTGGCAGACAAAAGCGTGAAGTCGGCGCCGGGGAAGTTGTTGTCATCGCCCTTGCCATTATTGGCCTTTTTTTACTTGGTTAAACAGCATGCTGATTGGACAGTTCCGATCACGTGATGCTCAAATTTGACGAACTACTCTTTAATTTGAAGAGTTGTAAACAACGTATTACTACGTTTGCAATAGCTATCACATTCTCGACAGTAGCACGCAGAAAGTTAAAAATAATAATTGAAAGTACTTTTAACCGCTTCACTGTCTTACCCTGAGTACAATAGTTATTTGCAAATAGTTTGGATCCTGATCAGACGCCGCGTAACGCGGCGTCTGATCAGGATCCAAACTGTTTGACACTCATTTCAACATTTCTTAAGTCAAAATACCTAAAATTTAAATTTGAGAAATAAAAGCAGACGAGATTTGTTTAAAATTGATGACGTCATGGCAGTGAGGGTGTTAACAGTAGAATCTTTAGAAAGGTTAGGAAATGTCACTCTTTGGTTTACTTTGACTTCGTATTCAATTGAACTGCATTTGAAGAAATAATTCATATTTAATATACAACACTGGAGGTTTTTATTCAATAATGCTCAAGTATTATTAAATTAGAATGAATGTAATATTTTGAAAATGTATTTAATGATCACATTGTTTGTTATGGCGACCAATCGTCAGTCGCCACTTTATACTTTTTTGTTATTAAAAAGGGACGAGTTGAGCTTGTCACCAAAATAAAACTACATTGTTGTTTTATCTGTTTCGCAAAGTGTGATTCGTTCCGGGTATTTAATAACTCATTCACTGCCTTACCCTGAGTACAATAGTTATTGGCAAAAAGTTTGGATTCTGACCAGGCGCTGTGTAACGCATTTGGCACTCATCACAATATTTATCAAGTCAAAATACCTAGAATTTAAATTTGAGAGATAAAAGCAGACGACAATTGTTTAAAATTGATGTCTGTTTCAATATTGCTGTCTGTAATATCGTTTCAAGTGGTACAGTCGGTTGTAGGAGCCCGTCTTACGACATGTCGCAAGTCAGATTCTAAAATTCTCAATTATTATTCTTTTCTCCATCTAATCATGTCTTGTGACATCTCTTTTGAATCGTCTTGAAGAGGCAATTCCAAAGAGATGTCACAAGAGTTAGACAGGATTAGGTGGATAGATCAGAAATTAGACCGTTTTTGTCGTACGACGTTTCGTAAGACGGGCCCAGAACCATACAGATACTGCGGCATATCCAAAGTAACATTAAAGCAATATGACTGACGAAATGAGTGTCAAACAGTTTGGACTCTGATCTGGATCTAAACTGTTAGCAAAGTTGAGCTTTATCGCATATGGCGGTAAAAAGGGTTAAACGAAATTCAGCACACAGGCAGAAAATGACATGTTCCTGGCAATGTCGAGCCTTAAAGCGACTCGCAACCGGATGGTGTACTTGTCAAAATAAAATAAAATACTCAAATAAAAGCAAATGTGTGGCATTATTTGGCTTCTGACATTAAAAAAATATGATCAGTCCAGAAAAAGTCTCAAAAATCGTCACCGAATCTTAGTTTTTTTAGATATATTCCATCGTTTTTCAATGGCGTCAGCTGACGTTGTTGCTTCTCTACACGGGCTCTGACATAAACCGGAGCCGAATAATGTAGTATTAAGCGCTACCAGTGAACTACGTTAATTCGCTACCATATATATATATAGAGCGTCCGTGGTCGAAGCGGTAAAGGCGTGTCCTCATTTTTCTTGTTTGTCTCCGCAATGGAGGGTCACGGGTTCGAATCCCACCAGAGCTTCTTTTTTTTTTTTGGAAATGCATTTTTTAACAGAATTTATTATCCTAAACTAAATCTTACCCATTTATATAATCATTTGACATATATTTACAAATTACCATTTTTAATGCTAAATCCGGTTGCGAGCCTCTTTAATAAACAAAACATAGTGACAAACCGTTTGGAGCCTGGTCAAACGCCGAGTTACTCGGCATCTGACCTAGCCCCAAATTATTTACGTATTGGAATCTAACTGTCTAACTATAAAGGTGATTACTGGGAAAAGCTAAGTTGTCACCATAGGAGGTTGAAGAAGGGACGCAACCAATATGTTATAATTACTACGTTCAATCTAGTTATCTTCCTTGGGCCCATTTTATAAAAATTCGTACGACAAAAAACGGTCGTAAGTCAAAACATTAAAATACATTTAATTTCAAAGTTCTGTATCTAATCCTGTCTTGTGACATCTCTTTGGAATCGTCTTTTCAAGACGATTCCAAAGAGATATCACAAGGCACGATTAGACGGGGAAGTAAATAATAATTGAGACTTTTATAATCTGACATACGACAACATTAATTTGTCGTGCGAAGTTTTATGAAACGAGACCCTGGTATAGAAATAAAGACTGATATTTGCCTAGTGTCTACTGCAGCATACCTAAAGCAGACAGTGTAGACCTTGATTAGACACGACGTCTCATTAAGGTCTGCACCGTTAAAATGCTATTGTAAATGGAATATTCTGCTGTATGGACAAACACTGCAGTGTCGGCTTTAGATCACCTTGCAACATTGAGTATATCTAACAAAATATTCTAGCAAGCACACAGGTAGTTTGTAGGGCCGGGTATTGCTTCGATACTTTCGATACGATATGTATTCTGCTACGACAAAACGATACGCGATACGTATAGGTATTTAACCCTCACCCTTATAGAATCGCCTTTTAGCCCATTTTAATTCATTCCTCCACTATAACAAATATTTTCTAGATCCAAGCAGGTGGTAGTTTAAAGCAGGCTGAAAGTAAAGCAGAATGCGCCTTAAGGCGCATTCTGCTTTACTTTCAACCTGCTTTAAGTATTCACATGGCTACATAACTGGAAACAGGCTATTGGATAAAAGGTTAACCCATTTTATGCTAGACACAAGTTTACCAGTACATATACAATGTATTTAGAAATTATTGCAGGTATATTGTATTGAACCTATCAAAACCGATAACTGTATTGTTTTACAAGCACGATAACCGATACAAACCGATTAACCGGTATATTGATCCAGCCCTAGTAGTTTAGATTACCTGTCCCTACATTACGTTTCAAGTGCGACAGTGAACCAGACTAGCACATGAGGAGAGTTCAGTGCAATATCCAGGCATGAATTAGTTACAGAAAATCTTATTTATAGTATCTTAAAACAGATGTCTATATAAAGCAGCGTAAAAAAGCATATCGCCTTCTACGAGCTATTTTTTTTTTATAAAGATCTAAGCAGCGATTTGCTTTAACCCGTTACCCGCACTATTCCGTTCTAGTTTTGAAGACATGTGATCACTTGAAAGTAAAGCAGAATGCGATTTAAGGGGCATCATGTTTTACTTTCAACTGCTATACTACCAACTGGAAAGATAGTGGGAATTCATCGTTCTTGAGAACATTAATAAACATTAAATGTACAATAAACATGTGAATAGTTTTATTAATTGAAGTAAATTCTATTAATTGATTCTAAATAAAGGGATATACAAAACACAAGTGCTCAATCTTACCACGGAAAAACATTGTTTTCACCGCAAAATTTAACAGTTAAACGCTTTCGTCGGAATGTTTTTTCTACTTTTACCATTTCAACCCTAAATATCTCTTGTGGGTATTTATTTTCATTTTAGACTCTTCTAGTACAGACATTTCGAAACAGTCTACTGTTACTTTTATATATGACAACAAAAAACCCAATGAAGATATCAAACAGTGTAGACACTGATCAGAGGTCTCCTACAGGAACCCTCTGATCAGGGTCTACACTGTTTGAATATGTAATCAGTAATCTCTACAGAGGTCTGTAAGGTTAATACTATGGTTTGCACTTTTGTTTCAAAAATAAATTTGATGCAAAATGAGCCAGCAAATATCGCAAACTAGGTCAAACAGTTTGGACCCTGATCAGACGCCGCGTCTGATCAGGATCAACTCCGTTTGCAAAATCAACTGGAGACGACACCAGAAACTTCAAAAAGACGATTCGATGTGCAATAAAATTAAATTCATTTGGAATATAAACGTAATTGTCAGCCCACTTTGAAGTTTCAGAGGTCAATAACTTGACACAATTTTAACTCTTGATGTGACCTGGTCCCGAGGTTATTTTAAAGTGCTTTTTAGTTTAGTCTGAGATCGTTATCAACAATTTGATTTGTCAAATTTGAGATTTTGCTGAACAAAAGCTCAAATTTGAAAATCAAATAATTGAGAACGATTTCATTTTCACATTAAAAGCGTTATAACCTTTCACCCAGTACCGAAGAAACACATAAAAAACTAAAATAATTGAAGAAAAACGAACTGAAGAAAAACGCATGCGCAGTCGGCTAGAAACCTAATTGTCTAGCTTCGCTTGTGTCAACTTTTCTTTCTTCCTTGATATAAATAGAAGTAAATGCTTCGATATATCAAATCTACGTTCAAATTGAAATACGGTCTTGACTGCTGAATCCATATCATCTCTTCCCCACGATTTCTCAATCTCTATGTTGGGATCGAGGCTTAGTTTGAAGGGTACACAGTTATTGACTGCGATGGAGTAATGTGCTGCAGCTCTCAGATCTCCAATGTCATCTTGTATGTTTGATCCAGGGAGAAAATCCGTGCATACAAAGTACCCGTCAGGCTTCAAAACCTTGCTAAGTTCGTTAAGTATCTTGTATGGGTCTGGTAAATCATGAAGGGCATCCAGTATCATGACTAGGTCAAAACGTTCGCTGATATCATTGGAAAGGTTCTGGACATCACCTTTGGAGAATTTCAGGTTAGTAACTCCAGTCGACTGTGCTTTGTCATTGGCAAGCTCGAGCGGTTTGACGGATATGTCGACTCCAGTAAAAGTAGAATTCGGAAATAGTTTAGCAAATTCGAAAGTTAGATCTCCAGAACCGCAACAAGCGTCTAGCACGGAAATACCACTGTCTGAAATAACCGAAACAATATTTATAGTCCAAACAAACTACAGTAAATATACTATATATTCAGCGATATTGCAAAAAGTATTATCGGGATAGATTGGTGCAGGATAAAAGTTCACTAAAGCCCCATCTAGTACAACCACATGAATTAGTATAACTGATAGTATCAATGACAGCTAAAAGCAAGTAGCATATGATACCTAAAGTCTTTCATCAGGCGTTCAGCAGCTATCCGCATTAAATGCTGTTAAAGTTAACCTTAAATACTGGCCGAAATGGAGTGGATTTACTGAAGTTGTTTGTGGCTCAAACAGAGAGGTTGTAATGTCTTCAGTATCTTCAAATTGACCGGTATAGACAGAGTAAAATGTTTTTTTCCTCCAAATACTTTATTACCGTGTGAACCAAAAGTGCAAGAGGCGCATTCCTTTTCCCAAATACACATTATCAACTTAAAACTTGACCAGAACAAAATATTCTGTCGACCCCCACCCCATCCCAACTAATTATGTTCTTTAAACGGTTGGAATGTTTTGTTGTGTGTTTGAGACAAAGAACACACCGTTGGAACCTGTGATATGAGCCACCGTTTATAAAAAGAAAACCTTCGGTTAAACGGTTAAGGTGTCCGAATCTATCCTACCCCAGGCTACATGCATGTGTACTATATATAATTGTAAAATATCTGGAAATAAATACAGTAAAACCTCGCTATTACGACCACTAAAACGAAGGCTAATTGAGTGTATAATAGACAGGTGACAGCTTAAAGCAAGGTTACAGTGAAACAGAAAGCTCCTATAGGAGCTTTCTGTTTCACTGTCACCTTGCTTTAAGCGGTCACCTATCGTAAACACCCTAATAATTAACATAATGTAGTGGTCGTAATAGCGAGGTTTTACTGTACATGTATGTTTGAACTAATAGTTAGATTGGTTTGCAATGTACATCGTTTGAGCACAAAACATCAGAAAAAACCCTGCATATAATACAATTGCTGTATATAGGTCTTACAATGAATGAAATCCATGTGGTCAAGTTAGTTATAATAGGACTAGATTCTATATACAGTAAACCTCGCTATTACGACCACTAAAACGAAGGCTAATTGAGTGTATAATAGACAGATGAAAGCTTAAAGCAAGGTGACAGTGAAACAGAAAGCTCCTATAGGAGCTTTCTGTTTCACTGTCACCTTGCTTTAAGCGGTTACCTATCGTAAACACCCTAATAATTAACATAATTTAGTGGTCGTAATAGTGAGGTTTTACTGTAAATAGTATGATTAGTATCCAATAATGCAATCTCGGTGCACGCACACATTGTATCAATAATAAAGATTTCCTTAGCTGTGATTTTGACTGGTTGTACACCACATACCAAGTTTTTGGGCCAGCTCGTATTTTCGCAGGCACGGTACAATATCATTTTCAACATAGCTCCTGCTTGTGACCTTTCTCCAATGCCCAAACCACGCCCACCAGGTGTCGTCATGGTCATATGTAAGACCTGAAAAAATGTCATAGCACGATAACTCGGATATTAAAGTCGAACTTAGGCAGTTCTTTAGATTCGACTAGCTTCTATACACTATTAAACTCTGCTAACGTCGTTATATAACGATTCATTGAAGTACGTCCGTAATTATAATTGCAACTAGTGTTGACCAAGCCTAGCCGCTATCTCAGTCTTGAACCCGTCATACGAAACGTCGTAGATCTAACGACAGATATTGCCGTAAGTCAGTTTTTAAAATTCTCATTTTTTAATAATATCTCCATCTAATCCTATCTTGTGACATCTGTTTGAATACGTCTTGAAAAGACGATTCCAAAAAGATGACACCAGACAAGATTAGATGGAGAAATTAGAAATAAGTTGTATTTCAAAGTTTTGACTTACGACCGTTTTTCTCGTACTACGCTTCGTTAGATGGTTCCCTGGGGCCCGTTTCATAAAACTTAGTACGACAAATGTTGTCGTAAGTCAGATTACTAATCCTGTCTTTGTGATATCTTTTTGGAATCGTCTTGAAAAGACGATTCCAAAAAGATGTCACAAGATAGGATTAGATAGAGAAATCAGATATTAAATGGTTTTTATACGCCCGTCATCGACGGTCGTATTATGGTATACCCAGCGCTGTACGTACGTCCGTCCGTCCGTACGTACGTCCGTCCGTCCGTCCGTTAACTTTTCTTGTTAGCGCTCTCTCACCTTCATTTATTTACCGATTTTGATTAAACTTCCTACAAATATTCCATACCACAATAGTTCGGACGAGTTCGCGTTTCAGACATTGGCGGCTATTTTTAGCAGAGTTATGCCCCTTTATTGTCAAAAATGGGCATATTTTAAATTTTTTTTTTTTTTTTATTCAATTGATTTCAAATTTGATATGGTGATACAATGAATGAAGTTACTTAACATATATTACGGGTTTTTGGTTTGACTCCGTATTTTCAGAGTTATGCCCCTTCACACAATTTTTTTAACAATACATTGTTTCCTGATAATAATTTTACTTACATTTTGTCTATTGTAACCAAATTTCATATTTATCTTTCTCATCATGCAGGGAAGGCACCTGTGAATTTTGGTTCCTGTTAAATTATTTTTCTATGAGTTATGCCCCTTTACATACTAAAAATTTAAAATAAGCCACACATCGTCCGTTAATTTTTCTTCTTAGCGCTCTTTCACCTTCACTTATTGACCGATTTTGATTAAACTTCCTACAAATATTCCATACCACGATAGTTCGGACGAGTTCGCGTTTCAGACGTTGGCGACTATTTTTAGCAGAGTTATGCCCCTTTATTGTCAAAAATGTGCATTTTTAAAAAATCCCAGAACTTTTTTCTTTTTTATTCAATTGATTTCAAATTTGATATTTGGTTCCTGTTAAATTATTTTTTAACGAGTTATGCCCCTTTACATGCTTAAAATTTAAGATAAGCCACACTATCAGACAATAACTTTTAGTTTTCTTTCATCTTTGTATGACTAATCTAATAATGAGCAAGACTGAAATGTCTTTTTGAGATCGATTAGTCGGGCCTACACTCCGGGCGGCTTTTTCCAGTCGGCCTGAGTCCGGACGACTTTGACACCCGCCGGCCATGACGGGCGTATTTTGCCGCACTGCGGTGCTCTTGTTTTTTTAAAGTTTTGACTTACGACAACATTTGTCGTAAGATGTTAAATGAAACGGGCCCCTGGTCTTCACGGACAAACACATAAGAAAGTCTGCAGATGTTGATGAGTTTCAAACAGTGAAGACCCCGACTATGGCAGCTGGTTAGGTTCTTCATCGTTTGCAAAGTAATGTGTGGATTTCTCACGGCACAGATAGAACTTTTATGTTTTTACATCTTTGAAAATCAGGTATTTTCGACCACTCACATCAATCGTCATTGGCGAAGTTAAAGACACCGGACACATTTATACAGAGCGTTCTGCGTTACTATATGTATATCAACTTTTAACATAAATAACGACGTGTCCCAAACAAAGAAAACACAATCTACATCTAATACAGAAAAAAGAGTATAATCATCTAAGTCAACTTTAGATTAATTGGACAATGAAATGGTTGAATATTTATTATACTACATCATATAACTTCCATGACGTCATCAGTTTTGAACAATATTCGTCTGTAATTTAAATTTGACTTATTTTGACATTAAAGAAATATTGAAATAAGTGTCAAACAGTTTGGCTCCTGATCAGACGCCATTACCACGAGTACAATAGTAATCTGCAAACAGTTTGGATCCTGATCAGACGTCGCGTTTCGCGGTTGCAAATTACTATTGTTCTCGTGGTTATGCAGTGAAGGAGTTTAATGTTATGATAACCAGGCGTTTTTCTTACCATTTGGGCCATCTATCATGAAACAATTCTTGATGGCCTCCTTCCTGGCTCCAATGGCTGATACTCCTCCTGCACGGGCGGCAGAAATCAGTAATGGGGCGTGGTGCACGTGTGGAATATAATATGACTTTGAATGCACGTCATAGCTCACTATCTTAGCAGCCACCACACCAGCCAACCACTCACGTATGTATCTAATGAATATAAACAACAGAAAACTATTACCCCTTTCACTCTCAATGACCCTTAAAACGCGTTTGCAAAGAGTTGGATCCTGATCAGACAACGCGTAACGCGGCGTCTGATCAGGATCCAAACTCTTTGACACTCGTTTTGAAATCTCTTCAGTCATACTACCTTAGTTTTAATCTTTGAAACGACATAACAGTCAACAAAATTAAAGCAGACTACAAGTTTGCATGATGTGCTTTACAAATGTTATTTAATGTTGATTTTTCATATGTTTGTCGGAATAAAAGCCCTTCTGGGCTTATGTTATATTGTTACAAATAACCGACGTAAAATAAAATTTGTCTATGTCTATGTCTTGTCTAATGAAGCGGTGAAGGGGAAAATTCTCACGAAAAATTTGGAAATAAAAGGGTCAATACCGACAAGATTACTTTTACTAAAACATAGGATTTGCTAACGCAAAAAATAAAAAAGTAAACCCAACAGCTTCTAAGATATCACTGATTTAAAAATCGTCATTGGGTAGATCTTTCGTGTGAGTATTTGTATTAGCAACTGCGTGTCTGTCGAGGAGGAAATCACCATGTGTTTCTATAAAGTTTCTGCTTGTCACGTTTTCTGAAATTAATAACCATAGCACAGTGAAAATGTTTATCCGGAAATAAAGGAAAACGTTATCTTTATTCCAAGACATTGCATCATATTCACAATAACTCTGCAGTCTTGTATTATTGACTTATAAAATATTGCTGTTTGCAATCATACACAGTGGTATTTATTTTTCATTTTTCAAGCAAACAATGAACAGTCTAATAGACTATCTAGTAGATCTATAAGACATTGGGTTACAATACATATTAGTCAAATTGCAACCAGATATTTAAATAAAAGATTTTCTAAAGTTTGACCGTAAAGGTCCTCATATAGATCTATGTAGATATAACTAATATAATTAATTTTGACTACTTTTATATAATACTGTCACCTTTCCTTCATCCTAGCCTTGTCCGCTATTGCATGCGACGTCATCGGTTTGTTTTGTCCAATCATAAGCTCGAAAAGTCCAAGTTCATAACCAAGGGAGAGAAGTGTGCACGTGTAGCCAGCATTCGTGACGCCATCTATGTATTCGGAAAATACCTTTGCTTCCAATTTACTGTCTGTAACGATTATAAGTGGTTTGACACCTTTGAATGGTAGATCTAATTACAAATTCACTGTCTCCTGAAACTTCAAATGAATAATTCCATTAAGTAGGCATATGCCATAGAAATCTAGATCAAGTTTATTTTGGATAAATTTATTAGATCTAAGGCCTAAAAGATATGTGTGTTTCTGGTTTCGCCCTCTCAAAATTTTAGGGTAGGTCGGCAGGAAAAATTTTTGCTTTTAAAAATGTTTTTATATAGGGTAGATCTATATATACGGACTTTTTTTTTACAAACAAAGGATATGTTTATATGACAAATAATGGCCTTGCTCTTGTTGTATTCAACATTGAAAGTGTCTAAAATGATTTATATTGATTTGCAAGTTCAAATTGTAAGGAATGTCATAATATAATAATTATTATGTGAAATATTTCTTGTTTCAATCTGAAAACCATTGCATCAAATAAACATTATGTTTAAAGAAATTGTGTGTGTTTGCTTAACAGGGCTTTTTTCCTTATGTTACCGACGCCGAATAACGGCCCATTCCCCTCCCGTATAGGGATAGGGTCGGTCGGGAAACCTGAAACACACACACATTTTTTTAAATTTATTTTAGGCCTAAGCGAATTTTAACATTAGATCTAGTGAGTAGATCGATTTTCTTTTTATTATTATTGTTACATTTCTCTATCAAGATTGATGATTATGAGAAGGGGCACTTGTGATGTACACAGGGGACTGTACGTACCTGTCCGGCCACTTTATCCTGATACTGACGATCTAGATATAGATAAGTATCGGAACAAATTGGTTTTGTGATGAAAATAAACATGATAGAAATGATTTATTAACAAGTCATTACCTGCAGTAACGCAAGTATTGTCATAATTGTACATGTATATATATCTAGATCGTGTTAGATAGATCTAATATTTATAAAATATTAACCCCATCCAAACAATAGTTAGGCCCAAGACCATAACAAATAACAACAAATAAACAAACAACAAAACAATATCAAAGAAGATGCACCAGTGTAGAACTTTGTGTTGTTCTATAAGAACACATTTTAAGCGCCTTTTCAACAGAAATAATGAAATTATGTATTCATACCTTCTCCAAGATCTTGGTGATTTAAATACATTTCAACCAAAATATTTTCAAGATAAAGTTTGCCGCCTCATGAACTTTCAAAAATGACGTACATCTACCAAGGGAAATAACTAATCATAAACTTTGAAATATAGATCTATATCCTCAATAGGCTATCTATTTCTATCGTTGTACCCTACTGGCAACTCCTCTCACGAGTATTAACGCCAGGAAGAGTGCACGCAAGAACTGTTAAGTGAAGTGAAATATTAAAAAGGAATATCAATAATAGATATGATCGAGTAGCCTATAGGGCTACGTAAAGGAAGACATTCAGTTGGTTAAAATGTGTGCGGTGAGATAAAAAGAAGTAGGCCTACTGCAATACTACCACTGTCATCTCAAACTGGCCAATATCAGACAGGGTAGCGGTATTCATAGGGAGTTGATTCCAGAGAGTGATATTGTACGGAAAATGGAAAACTTCTGGTAGTCAGTGTGGACCTGTAGCCTGCCTATATGTCTGAGAGAAGTCTGGCGAATCTGCTTGGTATGTATGATGGGAGACTCTGGGTGTCATTGTGATTAGATTGTGGTAGATCTTATAGAGCATTTCTGCGATTCTCCAGGGGCGTGTCTGGACCAATTTTGTGATTACGCACCATGGCTAGGCGGGTCCATTGGAAAGCCGTACGTGCGTTTTGAGGGGTATTTAGAATATAAAAAACCTTTCTAAAATGATAGTTAAACTATCGTTTTAGAAAGTTTTTTTTTATATTCTAAATACCCATCACAATGCACATAATAATATGTAATAAAATACATAAATCATTTTTAGATACATATCAAAACAAAATATTAGAGCTATAAGAATATTCTTTGCTTGAATTAAACTGTTAAAATATTTAATTAACAGGGTGTCCACAATTTTAGCGAAGCAAAAATCCCTGACATTTCCCTGACTTTTCCCTGACTATTTAAAATCAAATTTCCCTGACTAACCAACTATGTCCGTACGGTTCTGACATGTGTTAGCCTCCTCCTCCCCTCTACCAGGAACCTATATATATGTTCCTGCCTCCACCTGTTATATTACCAACTGCAATTGCATTACCAGATAGAGGTCTATTCATGTTTCTCTTTTGTCTGTTTACTTTCCCTTGACTTTACCTTCTATTGTACTTGTTTTACATACATGCACATGCATTTTCAAAACTTATTTACACTTTTGAATGAGTGCTTGAAATGCACATCTAAATTCAGAGAAAAATGCTTGCTCTTCTGACCCCCCCCCCCCCTCCCCACACACACACTTTGTATGAAGGAAAATACGATTTGGGCACACGTCACGGGCGTAGTTAAACAAAATAAGTGTGTGCAAGTTTACTAAGGGGTCCCAGGGGATGCTCCCTGGGAAAATTTTACTCCTAAATGGTCTCTGACCAGTGCGTTTTTCACACCCAAACCAGGTAAAGTACTACCATAAATTTATGTAATAATAAGACTCCTAAATAACATGAACTGCATAATATTTTATATTGTTGATAGATTATCTTCTGGCCTTTTTTCTCTAACCCCTACCCTCACCAATAAGTGTACACACTCTTACTAGCGGGGCATGCTCCCCTGGGAAAATTTTGATTTCTAGATGGTCTCTGGTGCGTTCTGGGGGCGTTTCGCACATTCAAAACAGGTACAATACTAACATAAATCTATGTCAAAATTCTGCCACTCATATTGTAAGAAACGCCTTAAATTGTTATGGGCAATTTTACCAGATACAATCTACATTCTCGTAAACTGAGTAGTGGACAACCTGAAACCTTATCAGAGGGTTGAATTATGCGCGTTGTGTATAATTTGAAGTAGACTAAAGACACTTTAAAAAAATATTTTTGCCTTACGCGGGTAAGGTGGTGATTTTTATTGCATCTTTAGCGTTTTTAAATGTTCGACTTTGTCAATTAACTTTACGCACGTGCGTGAGTGCGTAAGCCCAGACACGCCCCTGTTCTCCAGAGACCGCCGCCCAAGACTTTCTCGCTTTTCAGGGGTGCTAGACCACATTTTGTTACTATAAATAGCAGTGCGGCAAACCTTGTCTGGTACGGTATCCTTCCGCCCGATTGGCTAAAAGCAAGGGGAAGGAACGTTACTCTTACAGAAATTCCCTAAAACTTAAATGGACCACAAACTACGTTTATAGAGAGAAATGAAACCGACAATTTTACAGTAGACTCTACAGTTGTCTGTGGCTTTCGACAATTCAATGATCCGATGTTTAAACCATAATTTTTGTTGTTGTTGTTGATTCTTTGACGTCGGTTGTTGTTATGGATTGAAAGTAGAACGCATATAAAGGAAGAAATGGACGTTTTGATAACTTTTACTATTCAAAATCGCTTGGATTCAATAAAAACGTTTGTATTTCTGAGTTGTGATCTAAAATGGGACATGTTTTCTTCTTAAAACGTGTGTACAAATAAATGTTAAAGCGCGCGACATTTAAACAGCTGTTTGTTGCTATTGGATATGGAATGTGTGATTCGGATAAAAAGTAGGTCTTTACAATTACTTTAATTAACTCGTTTTAACGGTAATTATAAGCGAGAAAAATAATCAAGCACGGCTTTTGGTAAAGACGGGGGATTCTATACCCTCGGTTTGTCTGTTCCTGTCGGAAACTCGCTAAAGCTCGTTTCCGACTGGGAACAGACAAACCTCGGGTATAGAATTCCCCGTCTTTACCAAAAGCCGTGCTTGATTCTAATATTCTCGCTTTTAGGGGTGCTAGACAGCATTTTGTAACTATAACTAGCCGTACGGTAAAGCTTGTCTGGCACGGTATCCTTCCGCCCGATTAGGTTAAAAGCAATGGAAAGGGAGGTAACTCATACAGAACTACCTTAAAACTTAAAATGGATCTCAAGCTACGTTCACAGAGAGAAATGTAATCGATAATTTTACAGTAGATTCTACACTGGCTGTGGCTTTTGACAATTCAATGATCCGATGTTTAAACCGTGATTTATGTTGTTTTTGTTGATCGTTTCACATGATCGAGTATACGCGTACAAGGTCACGTTCTTACGTGACGTCATTGACGTCGGTTGTTGTTATGGCTTGGAAGTAGAACGTATATACAGGAAGAAATGGTCGTTTTGATAACTTTTACTATTCAAAATCGCTTGGATTCAATAAAAACCGTTTGTATTTCTGAGTTATGATCTAAAGTGGGACATGTTTTTTTTTTTAAACGTGTGTACAAATAGATGTCAAAGCCAAGCTGAAATAGCGCGACATTTAAACAGCTGTCTGTTTCTATTGGATATGGAATGTTTGATATGGGAAAAAAAAGGTTTTTACAATTCCTTTACTATACTCGTTTTAAGGGGTATTTTAAGCGAGAAAAATAATCAAGCACGGCTTTTGGTAAAGACGGGGGATTCTATACCCTCGGTTGGTCTGTCCCTTTCGGAAACTCGCTAAAGCTCGTTTCCGACTGGGAACAGACCAACCTCGGGCATAGAATCCCCCGTCTTTATCAAAAGCTGTGCTTGATTCTATTAATCCTGCATGACTGTATCCTCGCGAGATCGGAGTAGAGCACTGTGTACGATTTATTTAGACTTGACTGATGTCTAAAGGCAATGTGGTGTCTGTTTTTTCTTTGGGCGTTGTGTATATCATATCAAATAGAATCCAGTAAAAATAAAAAAATATTACGCCAAACTTTTAACGTTGGGCGCATATTGTCATTGGACTGTGATTATTGCAGGGCAATGGTACAACAAAGGTTTACCAGATTTTGGCGTGCGAGTACATCGTGGGATGGCAGAGTGTCCCACATGATATTTTAGGTCACTGAGTTTGTGATGTAGGAGTAAATACCTTGCACAAGATCAGCTATAGATACCAAGTTTGGTATGGGAAAAAGTCTTAGGATAGCTGAGTGTGGCATTCCAATTTAGGCTAATGCGACGTTGATCATGCGCTTTGGTCTCAATTAATTAAAGAGCTTTTCTAAAGCGTAAATTTCCTATACAACAGAGCTAGTTTTTTAGTGTGTGAGTACATCTTGCGACGGCGCTATGTTGCATACCACTTTTGGGTCAATGCATCCATCAACCTTCAACTGAATTATAGAAAAAAATGCAAATTTCATAAACCATATCAACGAGGGATTTTGTTTGTTAGTTATGCCTCGCTCACATTTGCTACGGCTGCCGTACGGCGGCCGCACGGCTTATCATTTCTACGGCGAGTAGCAATTCCCCGGCCGCCGCAGAATTCCTACGGCCGCCGTGTGTTTCGCTCACATTTGCTGCGGCTGCCGCGCGGCGAGATTTTATTTTGGTGGGGTTAAAAAATCTTGGCCAACGTACGGCCTCCGTGCGGCTGCCGTACGGTGACCGCACGGCGACCGTACGGCAGCCGTGGAAGTCCCACCAGATACCTTGCAACCAAAATGCTGCTCCTGCTACACAACTTGGTTTTGCTACATGTTCACACAACTTATATCAGTCCAGCAACACCATGAACTCAAAGGACACATTTGGACAACATTTAAGAACATCAAAATCCATTTTTAGATAATATTCATGTTTTACATATATGATCAACAGTACAAATGCTCAATAGGGAATTTGACCTTCGAGTTACGGCGGCCGCACGGTGGCCGTACGGCCGCCGTAGAACCACTCTGAGGCGTGTGTTTCTACGGCCGCCGTAGAAATGAAAAAATGTTATAACTCCGCGTTATAATTCTACGGCGACCACTACGGCCTGTAAGATATTGGGATACGCCGTGCGGCTGCCGTACGGCCGCCGCACGGCCGCCGTAAGATTCTCTCGATTTCACGTCTCTGCGGCCGCCGTAGAGCAAATGTGAGCGCACTATTAGGCTACCTTTTTGATTGCGTTGACCGTAACCTCAGTTATAGTAAATAATTGTGTAGAGAATATGTTCTATACCATATCAATTAGGGCTACTAAAGATGGTGTGTCATTGCATTTGGGGATGGTGGATTGTAATGTACCATTTCAAGGTCACTGTGGTTTTCAATGTCAACTCAAATGTAAAACGGTTCTGGGGCATCTGCCATTTATTGTGACAGTTCATGTTTGTTTATATAAATATTATTTTGATTGCATATAACATACTGCCGACATTAACATACTTGGTGTTTCGTTACCACGTTGAATGCCTTTTTGATGCATATTTTATGTCAACATTTACTTTAGATAGTTTATGTATTACATAATATATGATAAAACATCTTGTAGTGGCTTCAATTTTGCTATATTGCATTTTGTCATCTTTTGCTTACGTTGTTAAAAACGAGACATTTTAACAACTCGATAGTTAGCAATTGTGCACGTCTTGTTACACATACTTTATTTTCTAATAAACACTATTTTGTGTATTGCTGTTGGGTGTGTTTCTTTTGAGAGCGTCCATTTAGAACAGTGACTAAATGAATGCTTGCGAATCATTGCGCGTGTAATGTTATCGTTTGAAGTGGTAAAGTAAAACTTCTCTATTACGACCAGCAACGTATTCCATATTCGTTATTTACGACAAGTGACTGCTTAAAGCAAGGTGACAGTAAAAATAATGCCCCTTTAGGAGCTTTCATTTTTACTGTCACTTTGCTTTAAGCTGTCACCTGCCTTTTATACAGCCAACCATCGTTTTAGTGGTCTTAATAGAGAGGTTTTACAGTAAACCCTCTCTATTCCGACCGCATCCTTGGGTTAATTATTAGGGTATTTACGACAGGTGACAGTATAAATTGTGACAGTAAAACAGAAAACTTTCTATCTACCTTGTTTGATAGAACAACTGGCTGAAATGAAAGTAGAATGCACGTTATAACCACCACGGATTAACTTCAACCTGTGTGTCAATTGTCTTCGAAACGAAGAAACAGGCTACCAAGAAAAGGGAACAGATGCATTCTGCTTTACTTACAATTTGCTTTAAGTGGTCAACTGTATTTCAATCTAAAACATGCTATGACTTTATTAAATCGTTTTAAGATGTACAGTCGAAACTCGATACTTAGAACTCGCTTAAATCGATCGAACTAATATATTGTAAGTTGAATATCGATAAATCGATCTCGCTTAACGTGGTTAAGCCACATTTTAACTTTGAAATATCGGTGTTTCCGAACTAACGCGGTTTCGAATTATCAAGTTTCGGCTGTAATAATTTGAACCTCAGATATCATGTGAGCTATTGCCGTTCGTCTTTGTCTGTCGCGTGTCCTGAAGTGAATTTTGTCCGATAACTTTTACATTTATTTGATCAAACTTTTTGAAACTTGCTTAAATTTTCAGTGTATAGTCCTGACATGTTGTATATTTCATGTTTGATCTGGAAATGTAATAAAATCTGAATCGTTATAGATTATTGACAAATCGGTTGGATCAAGCTCACGTATAATATTGGTACACCCTACAACTCTATAACTCACTACTAACATCAATACTTTGATTTACATCATTCAAGTGTCGACCAGGAGCGGTTAATTACAATATCTGTTATTCTCATATTTCTGTGTGTGCGTTAGTCCATGTCGAAATTGCTCGGGAATAATTTCTTTCCTATGTTTGAGTACATCTTTGGAATACTCGTTGTCCCGTAAAATTTTCATGTTACTCTGACCTTGACATTTGCCCTCAGTTATATACAATAAGTTTGTTCGGATAATATATCCTATACAACACCAGCTAGGGGCACAACAGTTGTCGTGTGAGTACATCGTTGGATGGTGCAACGTACCGTAACAGTTTTAGGTAACCGTGACATTGACCTTGCTCTCTAAACGTTGACCTTATTTATAAAAAAAGATTATTCGGTGCATATGTTCTACCCCACATCAGTTGGAGATGTACAATTTGACATGTGAGTCATTTTGGTATAGCGGAGTGTCACATATCATTTGATGGCCAATATAAATATGCCACTGACCACAAAAAATCAAGTCAACTATACCAAGACTTATTTCCTTGGTATTTGACCAAAATCATAGGAAACGATTTACTAAAGAAGGTTTACTTTAACACACCAGCTAGGTTAACCACATCTTGCGTGTAAGTACATGTGGATTTCGGTGCGTCACTGACAGTGTTCAGTAAAATGTTACCATGATATTGACGTCTGACTTCAATCCTATACTAAATTTGTTAAGAGCATATTAACTCTTTGAACCCTAGTCCCGTATATAGACGTCCTTTTCAAACAGTGTACATGTGAATAGTACACATTTCATATGCAAAAAGTGAAGACCCAGATCAGAGGGCTCCGAAAGGAGCCCTCTGATCAGGATCTTCACTGTTTGTCAAAATGCCAAACATTGACAAAAACAACCATAAAAAGTCAGAAATGGACTAGACTAAAATGGAAACTGGAATTGTCTACTGAAAGTTTCAGGGAGGAAAGAGTTAACTAAACAGTATCAATTACGGATGCCACATTTTGTGTGTGAATACATTTTGTGATTGTATTATGTTGAATACCATCTCCAGGTCACTGTGAAATTGACCCCGACTTAAATGATAGAATACAACTTTTCTCAAATAAAATGCAATACTTCTTCATTTACGGCTTCCTAATTGTGTGTTAGAGTACGTCCGAGGATGCCGTACGACCACCAGGCCCGTGGGAACAGGGGTGGGTGGGGGGAGGGGCACGGGGCCAATTATAGTAACCAAGCAATTTCTTTTATATGTACTAAATAAACACCAGAAAGCGCTTTTCAGAGGTTGTTTTGATGCAAATTTTAGCGCACAACAACAAAAAAAATAAAACCGTTGTCAAAAGACAAAACAATCGGTGGTGCCCCCCACCCAAATGAAAAATGGCAAATATAGAGAAGAAGAGTGTCCCCCAACCCCAATCGCATTTTGCTTCCTACGGGCCTGGTCACGGCTGTAATCCTGCACCTTAGTCCATGACCTTAAACTTCAGTGTTAGCCTGATCTTGTCCTGGGTGCATTTCCTATACCATGTCAGCCAAGAAAACAAAATCTCTGTGTGAATACATCTTTGGATGACACAATGTCGTGTATCTTATCAACCCCAGTGTGACATTGACATTAAGCTTTGAACTCAAATGATACAGAAAATTGTCCTTATCATGTGTCCCCTACCACGTCATCTACGGTCCAAACGGACTTTATGAGTAAATAATGAGATGGTGTAGTTTCTAATATAACTTTAAGAGCACAGTGCCCTTAATCATTGAAGAAACTTTTCCTATATCCTTTCAGCAGCTGACACGAAAGTTGTCGAGTGAGTAAATCCTGACATGGCGCAGTGTATACTGCAAGTTTTAGGTTATTGTGACATTGACCATGACCAGGAAAGATAATAATTATTTTAGAACACGTTGATATTTTAATTCCAGTTGACATAGTCAACAGGAAATACAGTGAAAACAAAAATGTTATGAAATAATTGTCAAGTGGATTGGATCAAGATCAAATTGTCTAAACATGCTCTACATCACTGTTAACGAAAACATCTAACATTTGCTTCATACCATGTAAGGATTTATTACAAGACCCGTTCTTAGAGAAGAAAATATACACACTTGTGCATCATACTTTTAATACCCTTATGGTTAAAAACAGTTAGTGCTGTGACATCATATATGCATATATACATGCATGTTAAACCGAGGGCTTGGTGCAAAACTATTGTAACTCCTTCACAATTGTGAAGGAGTTACAATAGTTTTGCACCAAGCCCTCGAAACGTCTCCATTGACATTGCGTTATCAATTTTAGACAATTGTTTTCTGCTTTTATTTCTCCAATTTAAATTCTAGATATTTTGACTTAAGAAATATTGAATGAGTGTCAAACTGTTTGCAATAAGCATTGTCCTCGGGGTAAGACAGTGAAGGGGTTATCTTACACAGTTTATGATATCTGTTTTGTCCCTTTTTGACACTCTTATGTGACTGAGAATATCTTATACATGTATTTCAACTCGTCATATTGTATTATGTACGTATATGATATCATGGCTTATCTATCGACAATTTCGCTGTAAAGTCATATACATTGTATAATATTTGTTCATAAAATGCTTGTTCTCTTACAGGGCTGCCATTTCTCCGGAATTTTCCTAAGTATTCGGATTTTTATCCTAGCAGATCGTAGCTTAAAACAGGCTGAAAGTAAAGCAGAATGAGCCAATAGGCGCATTCTGCTTTACTTTCAACCTGTTTAAGCAGTCATGCGTCTTCAAAACAAGAAATAGACTTTTGGGTAAAGGTACGATTAGTAAAAATTGCCTCTAAAAAAATTTAAAATCTTAGGATTTTTATGATCAACGTATGGCAGCCCTGCTCTTAGCTACAATGTCTGAAATGTATGTAACTACTTACCGTGGTCATTCATGGCTCCCTGTGCCAACAGGAACTTCGATGTGGAAGTATAGGGTTAATCCACAAAGGGCAACCGTCACAGTTTTTGTTACTTTTTTTACAGTTTCACCAGCTATTCCCACACCGTGTTACCCTATTGTGCGAACACGGAGGATCCTGTGAGTACACGGTGACATACACGACATCAATGATGACGGTATAAGTACTGGTGTTAGTTTTCTGATTTTAAAAATTCGCAGAGGAAGCGAGGCTTATAAATCTGCTTTCCGCGTAGTATTTTGTTGCGTTGCTTCAGTAACGCCGTTTTGGCTATTCCTTTCAGGATACACATTATTCGTGTAAAACAAACCCTCTTATGTGGAATAAACATGCATGCATACTTTTAAAATGTTCATTTAATATAAGAAATTACACCAAATAGATCTATAATGTAAATATAAAATTATGTCGTTTATTTCGCTTAAACGCCGACAAAATTCATTTCATTTCCAGGTGACAGCCTAAAGTAAGGTGACAGTAAAACAGAAAGCGTCCAAAGGAGCTTTCTGTTTTACAGTCTTATTGCTTTAAGCAGTCGTCTGTCGTAAACACCTTCAAATTCAAACAATTAAGTAGTAGATGGTTTACTGTACCTATCTTGATTATTTCTTTCACGTTGTGTTCGCAGGGTTCTCGATATTCCTCAAGTTCTGCTATAACTATTAGCGAGTGTTTTCAACTGGTTATGTATACAGTCCTACCATTGCATAAGGCGCTTTTCAATATATCGAGCTTGCGTTAGTCATCGTATCTGTTTTGTCGAAGTTAAAATGTGGTGATGACACCTTTGAATTTAGATTATGTATGCTCGGATTTAGCGAAATTGAAACTATGAAATTTATGTGCAGATATACGAGTAAATTCGTTCTAAGTCAGTTCGAGATAAAGACGTTCCACTATACACATGCAAAGATGCAACGCAAATGCACAGTCTATATAACTCAATGTACTGTTACTAGAATTAATACAACCAACTATCTCTTAGTAGGCTAACTGCGAAACCATGGCAACCTTTGTAAACAGTTTGGTTCTTGATGAGACGCCGCGTAACGCGCCGTCTAATTAGGATTACGCGGCGTCTCATCAGGACCTAAACTGTTCCACACCCTTAAAAATATTAATTTGTAAATATATGTCGAATGCATATATAAATGGGTAAGATTTAGTTTAGGATAATAAATTCTGTTAAAAATGCATTTCAAAAAAGAAAAGAAAACAGAAGAAGCTCTGGTGGGATTCGAACCCGTGACCCTCCATGCGGAGACAAACAAAAAATAAATAAGGAAACGCCTTTACCCACTCGACTACGAGCGCTCTCTATATATATGGTAGCGAATTAACGTAACTCACGGGTAGCTATTGATAGTACATTATTCGGCTCGGGTTTATGTCTGAGCCCGTGTATAGAAGCAACAACAACAACTATACCGTCTACTAGTCGCTATAGAAAAAAGATGGAAAATCTCCTAAAAAACTAAGATGCGGTGACGAGTCTTGAGACTTTTTTTTGGACTGATCATATCTTTTTAATGTCAGAAGCCAAATAATGCCACAAATTTGCTTTTATTTGAGTATTTTATTTTATTTTGACAAGTACACCATCCGGTTGCGAGTCCCTTTAATTAAGGTACCATCTGCTGGAATATAGAACTATTTTTTATTTTTCATATTCACTTTTGTATAAAATGAAACTATTTCCTTAAGTAAATGAATGAATTAAATGTGTAAAAAGTCATATCTAGTGGAGTAAGGGGTTAAATGGGACGAGTAACTACTATATGCTGCAGTTATCTTAGGAGTGGATGTGGGCGGGGTAGTATGCATTAATATTTATGACCAATAATGTTTACCTTATTATACTTAACCCTTTCACTCTCAATGACGTCATAAACCGCATTTCCAAGCAGTTTTGATCCTGATCAGACGCCGCGTTACGCGGCGTTACGCGGCGTCTGGCCAGGACCAAACTGTTTGCCACTTGTTTTGAAATAACGTCAGTTATACTGCCTTACATCTAACTTTGAAACGATATTGCAGACAGCAGTATTGAAGCAGACGGCAATATGGCTGTGAAGGGGTAAAAACCTCACGATACATTGGATCATGAAAGGGTGTAACTACATTTATAACTGTCATATTAAAATAACTTAGCGTCTGTTCGATAGACACGTTATTTGACATACTTCATGTATATTTGAGAGGTTCTCCCATTAAAACTTCATCACGCTGCAAACGAATCCGAGAAAACTTTTTCAAACAATTTTGGAACCAAATGAGACGCCCAGTAACTTTGAGTCTCGTCTAGAACCAAATTTGCTGGCACTCGAATTAATATTTGTGTCGGGAAACGGAAATAGTCAACTTTTAGAATTGTTGCAGGCGACATCTGTTGCAAGCATTATTTGTGTAGCCCGTTAAAGGTTATATTTAAAACTTAAGTATTTCAGTTTAACCCAGTCACTGCCTTACTCCGAGTACACTAATTATTTTCAAACAGTTTGGATCCTGATCATAGACCGTTTAGTTGTTCACGGTGGCTGATCTGAATCCAGACCAATTGGCACATGTATCCATGTATTTTGCAGTAAAAATGCGGGAAATGTAAATTAGCGAAATATAAGCATACGACAATTGTTATATAAGCAAATGGCGTGACGAAAGTGGAGGATTTAATTAATAGTGAAAATCCGATATTTGTCATTCCGTGAAATACACTTTTTGAACCCTCGGAGTGCCAAGCATGACATGACCTACGTTTTCAAACTGTTTGAATCCAGATCAGACGCTGCGTCACACGACGTCAGATCTGGTACCAAGGTTATAAATTTAAAGTGAGCCCCATGTTCAAAACCTTTCACGGCTTATAACAATTGAGCAAACATTTTAGATATTATTATACATACTATTATTTTCAACATACTTTTACTGTAAATATATATTCTGTTCAGGTTACTAAAATTAGTGAAAATATATACAGCGCTCCCTCTCTACAGCGACACCCAATGGGATACAGACAATGTATGCGTTGTTCGGAGGGAGTCGTTATAGAGAAGGAAATTTATTTACATTTGCAAACAGCTTGAATCAAGATCAGACGCCGCGTAACGCGGCGTCTGATCTGGATTCAAGCTGTTTGTCACTCGTCATTATGTTGGTGTTTTTATCAAAATGTCCAATATGAGAATTTGAGAAAACCAGCAGACGACAATTTTAGCAGGCGTTATTGCAGTCGTGGAATCTTTAGACATAGTCGTTCTGATTGGGAAACAGCGGCAAGGGTCGTTGTAAGGAGGGGTCGTTGTTGGGAGGGCCGATGTAGAGATGGAGCACTGTATTCAACTAAAAAGTAAAACAAAACATTGTATAACATATTATCCATTTTTTATTTTATTTATTAGATATACATGTATTTCATCGCTTGAAAACATGTTTCCTTTCACTCCTTGCTTTTACACTGTATTAAAGTAATAGGGATCGCAAAATTAGTTTCTATACAGACTATGCTTTCTTTGTATGCAAAACACATGAATAAGTTGTGAGTTTTCATAACTTCAAGTTCAGTTTAAATGTCACATGATATTAACGTTAATCCTTTCTAATGATAGCGTCAAATGCCATTTATGGAGGATGAAAAAATTTCAACTAAGAGTACCGCAAGGGAGCGCCACGCCCTCTTTGGGTTTTTCAACGTTGTTGCGATCAGAGAAAAATGCAGTAAAAATAGGTCAAGGTCAATTGACAAACTATTTTGGTGTATCTAGATAGGATTTGTCAAGCTGAATATGCATACAAAAAATGAAAGTTGAAGATAAAATCCCCCCGAAAAAAAACGATGTTATAGCCAAGGTTAGATTTCGAACGACAACGATGATGCCGGAGTGACGACAATAGCTCGTTTTTTTCTTAAAGATAAAATTAAAAAAAAGACGGTCTGAAAATCCTTGCAGTCACAAGTGTGCTCCTGTCAGCGGCAAAGAAAGACTCGCACCTCCATAAAATACTCCGAATATTTCGATCTACAGCGCTCCCTCTCTACAACGACATCCAATGGGAGACACAGATTGTGTGCGTTGTTCGGAGAGAGTCGTTATAGGGAGGGAAATTGTACATTTAGAAGCAGCTTGAATCCAGATCAGACGCCGCGTGACGCGGCGTCTGATCTGGATTCAAGCTGTTTGTCACTCGTTATTCATTTATTTTCTGTCAAAATGTCCATTATTTCACTTTGAGAAAAACAGCAGACGACAATTTTAAGCAGACGATATTGCAGCTATAGAACGGTTAGACATAACTGTCGTGTTTAGGGAATTGCGGCAAGGGTAGTTGTAAGGAGGGAGTCGTTGTTGGGAGGCAGTTGTAGAGAGGGAGCACTGTGATACTGAGGGATCAGCCTCCCTTCCTCCTGTAGCTATATATGCAGCAAGAGCCTTGAAGGTTCTTGGTGTCTGTATTCTGCTTCGGACCACCTTACAAGTCGGACCACCGTACCGCGTAACGCGGGTCTGATATCGATCAAAACTAATTGGCAAACATATTCAATTTCTCGTCAATTTGACATTTATTAAAAACCTTTAAAAAGGATATTCGTGATCGCTTTTCGCTATTGACAGAATTCATGTCAGATATTCCTGTCAGTCTATCCAAGTCAAGATTTAGCAGGAAATTGACGATTCTCTGAGAAAACAAATTTATGTTATTCTGAATTAAATCTTTTGCGCTAACCACTGGTATTCATTATTGAGGTGATTTACCACGTGTTCTTGCAAGCTTGCTGACATTAAAGACATTACTTGGCATAGCTTGGGTTGTTACACCTGTTCAGTTAAATCTTGTGAAACCCGTGCTAAGAACGGTGGTTTTGTTTTTGCAAAGACTCGTGGAAGCAACTCATGTGAGGCCTGTACCTTATACTTAATAGTATGATTCGTAAATCCCGTTGAAAAAGCCCTTTAGTATGAGTATGTCAGGACCTCTCTTTACAACTTGAGATGGCGGTGTACACTTTCTTATGCTTTACAGTTACTTTCCCGCCTAGTGAGGACAATTGGGGGAATCATTGAATGGACTGGGGTTATGTCTTTAAGTAATAATAATTCAATAAACAAACATTGTTATCTTTTCAATAGCATCTTCTACACTTTGAGTTTAATGGGATGCATGTATATATTCTCTATTATTTTTTCGTTTTGGTTTCACAATGATATATTAACAATACTAAATGCCGGTAACAATAGTTTTTAACCGCGCCATTACCTAAGAATCATACCGTCTGACAGCACCACACGTATATCACCTCTATTCTAATTACTACACACTGTAAATATAAAAGCAGCTAAGAAAAAAAATAGTAAGTTAGGGATAAAGAAGAACTGTGTCACAGTAAGTGTCAAATGCACGCAAAGCGTTTGTTGGTATTCGGGTGCATTTTGTTGTTGTATATACATGTAGATCTATAAATATCCTAATGCACAAAAATAGTGTGCGATAAAGTCGAGGTGGAGTACTCAACACTCCACAACCCCTTAATGTACTCACAGCTACAGTTAGGAATCCCTAGCTGATATCGTATAGATAATTTACTCTGTACATGTTGTTTTTGCATTATTGAGTAATCTGAAAATTGTAAGTGTCTCTGTGCAATCCCATTATCTTGACGTAATAATGAAAATATACACGAGACGTACTTCTTCTATAATTTAGGTCGACTTGAAATAAGAGCCTATCACAGGATGGTAACATCAAACGTTTTGACTCTGTTCAGAAAATCACTCAAACAGAAAGATGAAACTAATAAATTATGAATTACCATGTATGTTAAAAGAGCAATGAACTATAAAACATTCAATCCTAGCAATGAGTAATTATGTTCTCTTCACTAACACACAATGAACATGAGATGAGAACACTTGCAGGCAGTGTAGACCCTGATCAGAGGGTTGCCGTGGGAGCCCTTTTATCCGGATCTGGACTGTATTTCACAGTTTGTCATGTGTCATTTTTGCATTATTTAGTTAATTTTAACCACAAACTGTCTAAAATATATGTTCTGAAATATTTCAGGGTGGATTAGTTAATGAATTGGTAAAAGGAGAAAAACGAGTATTTGCCTTGCACTGTCTTGACCAGTCAATTTCATACCAGGGGAAAAGGAAATACTAATTGTTTTACTTGTATGAGATACCTCAAATCACCTGCTGTAGGCAGAGTTGACACTGAGGGATTACTTATTTATAGTCTGTCTGTATGTCTGTCTGTCCTTCCCTCTGTCCGTCTGAATTGTTTCTGTTTATTAGACCGAGATTATCCTCTCTGCCAATAACTAAAAGGAATGCAGGTTGATAGAGTTTTGAACCAATGCGCTGCTCTGCAACAAAATAGATAAGCCGAAATCATCTTCTTTAACCCTTTCAACCCTAGTCCCGCATATAGGCGTCCTTTTCAAACAGTATACATGTGAAAAGTGTACTTGTCCTATGCAAACAGTGAATACCCAGATCAGAGGGCTCCATAAGGAGCCCTCTGATCTGGGTCTTCACTGTTTGTCATAATGCAAAACAATGACAAAAACAACCCTTAAAAGTCAGAAATGGACTAGACTAAAATGGAAACTGGAATTGTCCATTTAAAGTTTCAGGGAGGAAAGAGTTAAAATACCATCATGATCATCTCATCCCATCATCCCTCATCATTCAATAGCGCCATATGACCATTTTATGTGTCGCCGTGCCGTAAAACCCAACTCAATCAATCAACATCGCAATACGACCTATTTTGTTCGCAGTGCCGTAAAACCAATCTCATCCATCTTTTCGACTATTTCTACTACCACTGATGAATTATTTTTATTTTATGCCCCCAAAGCTATGCTTTGGGAGCATATAATAATCGCACCGTGCGTGGGTGTGTGAGTGTGTGGGTGTGTGGTGTGTGTACAAAAGCTTGTCCGGAGCATATCTCCTATACCTTACCAGTTACGGATCCCAAATTTGGTTTGTGAGTGGATCTTGGGATGGCGGAGTGTCGCGTACCACTTTTAGGTCACTGTGACCTTGACATTTGATCTCGATTTAACAAAAAGCTTGTCCGGAGCATATCTTCTATACCTTACCAGCTAGGGATTCCAGATTGTGTGTGTTAGTACATCTTCGGATGGCGGAGTGTCGCGTACCACTTCTAGATCCTTGTCACCTTACCTTGACCTTTGACATCGATTAAGCAAAACCATTGTCCGGAGCATATTTCCTATACCTTACCAGCTAGGGATAACAAATTTGGTGTATGAGTACATCTTGGGATGGCGGAGTGTCGCGTATCACGATCAGGTCACTGTGTCCTTGACCTTGACCTTTGACCACGATTTTACAAAAAGCTTGTACAGAGCATATCTCCTTTACCTTACCAGCCAAGGATTCAAAATTTGGTTTGTAAGTACATCTTGGGAATACGGAGTGTTGCGTTTCACTTTCAGGTCACTGTGACCTTGACCTGGACCTTTGACCTCGCTTTAACAAAAAGCTTGTCCGGAACATATTTCCTATACCATACCAGCTAGGAATTCCAAATTGTGTGTGTGAGTACATCTTGGGATGGCGGAGTGTCACCTACCTCTTTCAGGTCAATATGGCCTTGACATTTGACTTTGATATAACAAAGAGCTTGTCCAGAGCATATATCCTTAACCTTACCAGCTACGGATACGAAACTTGGTTCGTGAGTTCATCTTGGGATGGCGGAGTGTTGCATAGTATTTAAGGTCACTCACACATTGACCTTTGACCTCAATTTGACCTATTACCTCAACCGTAGCATATCTCTATTGAGGAGTGTCGCAAACCGTTTTGTTTTTAATATTAAGAATGGACTCCTGGGTCATTTTAACAGTATCACAATTTTATGTTACACCTCAATTATATTGTCAGTAATTTTTTCGCCAAAATGCATTTTAGTGTACTTGTTTCTGCTGTCATCATAACTATGAGTACTAAAGGTACCTCTACATTCTACTTCAAGCTATTGCGACTGTCCCTCTTTACTGTATCACTACATTTCCTGCTACTGTTATTTTACCATACCAACTGCTATTTTCAACTGCTAGTTTCAACCTCCATCCAATTACTCCAGTAACTACTTCTTGAATATGATAAAATCGAGTATCACCATTAACAATGTCAGTTTATTCGTCCAGTGCTCCCTTTGTACAAAAATACTAAATGGGAGACAAAGATTATGTGTGTTGTTCGGAGGGAGTTGTTATAGGAAGGAACATTGACTGACATGTAACAATCTTGAACCCAGAACGCGTAAAACGGCGCTTGACCAGAAATTAAGCTGTTTGGCATTCGTCATAATATTTGTTTTGGTCAAACTGTCCATTATTATATGTGCCTTGTGAAAAACAGCAGACGACAATTTAAGCAGACGATATTGCAACAGCAAAAGCGTTAGACATAGTTGCGTTGTTTGGGAAACAGTGGCAATCGTTGTTGTAAGGAGGGAATCGTTGTTGAGAGGGTCGTTGCAGGAAGGGAGCACTGTTTCATGTTAGATATCATAGCGTACAAACCTTTTCGTATGTTTCTGACCATCTGTTATACTCCGATAACATGTAATTGTCTTTAATATCTTTGCCGGTAACTCTAAATATAACCAGCTGGCTTACGGAAGGTCGGTGGGTCTACCCAGTTGCCGATTTGTGCCTGAAACAGTGCATAAAAGGAATTCTGGGGTCTTCCTCCATCTCTAATTAGCTGGACGTCGCGATATGACTGAAATACTGTTGAAAGCCACGTGTAAAATCAAAACAAATCAAATCTAAATATAATAGACTGTATCTTCTCTTTGTGTTATGACATGGTGTAATAAAATTCGTGTCTGAAATGTAAAAACGATGTACATGTTAATAATTCGCGTCAGAATTAGTGTCTTCGACAACTCCTCTGTATGGAATTGTATCTGCGGGTTCAGTAAATATTTCCTCAATGCTTAGACCAATCTTCTTCCAGGCCTATATAAAGGACCTATATGACAAGGTCAATGCCCGGGTAAGACTCATTGATAATGATAAATTTTACGGCTAATAAATCATTAACCCGTGTATTTTCATGCCTAATAAATTCGTTTCGGTACGTTGAATGTATCAAGTTTATGTGTAAAAACACTATATTATGTGTTTTTATGGTTAGAAGTGACTAAAACCGTCATATGTAACTGTAAAAGTGTGTCAAAGCTTTGCAATAACGGATAAAACTTCGAGCACCGAATGCTGCGTGACTTATGTGGCAATGCTCGTATGTCTCTCTGATTTTCTGCCCTTGGCTCAATTGATCATCCACTCTTACTCTATACCCACCTCTCTGTCTCTTGCTCACTATCTATCAGCCTGTATCACTCGATCACCCGCTCTGTTTGTATTACCCCATTCCCTCACTCTCTTAGTAAATGTCTGTCTATGTCTCTTTATTCTCCCTTGCTGAAAGACAGAGGATACTGTTTTTGATTTGTTCGTCCGCCCATCTGTCTATCCGTCAGGTTTGCGTCCGCAGCTGTTTCTCTGAAAACGCTCAACAAATTTGAATGAAACTTAGAATAGTGACTGATATTCTTCATCACAGGGACACCGTGGGAACGTATTGTATTTCAGATCAATCTAGGTACATGTCATATTTAACAGTTATATCATTCTAGCAACGTTTTCTATGGATTTTGACTATACTTCGCACAATGTTATAAATACAAGTTCTCGAAAGGACGCAATTGTAGTCGAAAGAGTATAATCTCTGCCCTTCATGAACTTAGTCTTTAAGTTTACTCTTGTTTACACACTAGTGTCTACAATTATCAATGTACATGTATTTGGATAAAAACTACATTGATATAAATATGTATATTGGTTTTCAAATTAATTCAATTATTGTCTAAAACGGACAAATAAGTCGATAGTTATTTGCCCTTGATGAGTTGAAATGTCTTATATTAGGGTTTTTACATTCTAGCAACTACAGTTTTCAAAGGATTATGATTATACTAGCACACAATGTATTTAAATATATGATCTTAAAGGCGTGTAATTCTTATCCCAATAGAATACTTGTGGTCAGAGTGATCTGCCCTCTATGTTCTAAGACGTGCTAGACATTGTATTATTTAAGTAATGTTTACATGCTAGTGTGTACAAATGTGAACGGGTTTATGTTTGTCTTGCGTGTTGTTTTCTATTTAGTGTGTAGATGAAGGAATGGGTTTGCGTGTGTGTGTGTGTGTGTATGTGTGTGTGTTTGTTTGTTATTGTATGACTGTGTGTGTGTTCTGCTTGAGAGGTGGGTGTATTGTTTGTATTGCGTTTCCTGCTTGAGTCTTTCGTATTTATTTGTTGATAAAAACTTTATTCAACTATATAATTATGGCTATAAGACAGAGATGAGAAAGAGTTCAATTATTGTCAAAATGTGCAAGTTAGTTATGAGTTTTCTGCCCTTGATGAGTTGAAAATGGCATATTTAACAGTTTTTACACTAGCAACTACGGGTTTCAACGGATTTTAATCATACTTGCACAAAATGTGTATATATTATATAAGTTTTGAAGGCGTGCAATTCTTGTTGATATAGAATACATGTGACAAGAGTTTTCTGCAATTGGTGTACTAAGATGGGATGAAAAAGACATTGTTTTAGTATTGGTTATACGCTAGTGTGAACAAATGTGAATAAATTTTGATATAAACTTTATGAAACTATAAAGTTATGGCTATCAGTTTCAAATGCGCTCATTTAATATCGGAAACGGGCAAATTAGTCAAGAGTTATCTATACCCCCGATGAGTTGAAATTGCATATTTAACAGTTTTTATACTCTAGAAACATCAGTTCTGAATTGATTTTGATAATACTTGCACATAATGTATAAACATGTAAATGTTAGTTCTTGAAGGTGTATAATAACTTAAATAAAGAGGTAAACCCAGATATTCTAGAAAAGCAATATTTCAGTAATGTTTTTGCTTAAGTGTATACAAAATTGAATGGATTTTGATTAAACTTTTGTGAAAGGTTTAGAATATTGATCTTTAAAGACAGGTGACCACTATTTGCCCCTCCCAATATAAAGTTTGCCAATGTTTTCTTTAAAGTCGCTGCGACAGGAGGTACCAATTGTTTCTTTCAGTCTGTGCTTCACTGTCTCCATTTCGACCCTCTTCGAATATGGACCTCTCTCGGCTTCTGTCTGTTTGTGTTATTCTCTCTCTGTTACTATTCATCTGTCTACCTCAACACATTTCTGATATTTCATAAATACGCTAGTTAGATATAGTTCTGATCAATGTAGGCTATTATCGCTATTGACCCATTTATCGTGGACGTCCTATTACCGGTGATTTCCGAGTAGTCCGCATAGCGCCGCTACGCGCATGTGTCAGATCGTAACTTCCGTCTATCTTTCAGCTGCTACCCGAGACTAATGTGTGTAAAACAAAAAATGTCTTTTCTGAGGGAAAGTGTGCATTTTTTAATGAATTCCACAAGAAAAAATCATTTTCTCCCATATAAATTATAATACCATTTAACCTATTTGTATTGTGAATTTTTCTTTATAACCAATGATTCAATTCACTACAAAAAGGTCTGATTAAGGGGTGTGGCCTTGAGGTCACGCGAAGGGTTTATAAAGACTACTTACTGGCATAAACTTCTGACCAATACTGATAAACAATAAAATAAGCTAGATCTTACAAAAATGTTTTCCAAGTTTTTTTGTTTGTTTTGGTCTCATTTTAATCTTGACAGATCTAATATCCCAGTAAATGCCATTCATTGAAAAATGGTCTGATTTTCTTTCTTCAGATTTCCTTTTCCTCCAGCAATATAAAACGGTCACAGCAGACATAGCAAATTGGGCTCAGTGCGACATATTTCAGCATGGGACACCTTTAAAATATTGTTCAAAAATTTGAGTGCTTTGCAGAGGTGACCTATTCCACTAAAAATGTGACGGAAAATATTACAATTTTTCAGTTAAAAATTGTGTTTTACAGATAACCTTCTTAATAATATTCAATACCGATACCTGAAAAATATGTCGGGTGTCATTTTACCTCATCACCGATAATAGGACGAGTAACCAAAACAAACATGGCGGCGCACTCGCTACAGTTGACCATGATTATTTTATGTCAAATTATGGGTGTATTTATATAATGAAGCTGAAAATCATAAATAAATATTTACTTTATATGTTAAATATCTTTTTGAGTTAAAAACCATATGTTTTTTTTAAAAGAAATAGTCAGACGAATCCTTCGATCACCGGTAATTGGACGAACCAGGATAGTTTTGGACAAAACCATTCTTTGTTTTGCAATCATTGTTAAACATGTAGTCCTATCCAATAACTATACGAATAAAGATATACAATATTATTCAGTTGATGTAGCCAACAGTAACATTTTCTATAACGATCACTCAAGTGTGTTTAATAACACGCTTGTAAGGCAGGTGGTTGCTTAAAATAAGGTTAACATAAAACGGAAAAGCTCCTTTTTGGGAGGAAAATTTGCAAACAGTTTGAATTGTAACTCGTCATTAAGTTTTTTGCTGTCAAAATGTCCATTATGTAACTTTGAGAAAAAAAGCAGACGACAATTTTAAACAGACGACATTGCAACCTTGAAAAGGTTGGTCATAATTGACATGTTAAGGGAACTGCGGAAAAGGTCCCTGTAACGGGGGAATCGTTGTTGGCAGAGTCGTTGTATGGAGGGAGTGCTGTAGTGTTTTTATCTTTCACTGGCATGTCGTCATCTGGTTTCAACAATGGTCGTCTGCTTTCATTTCTTAAATGTATTGTTTAGGTATTTTGACTTAAGAAATAGTAAAGGCGTGTCTAAACAATTAGATCTGGATCAGAAGGCGCATAACGCGGCGTCTGATCAGGATCGAAACTGTTTTCAAATGATATAAGTATATCAGTAAATTTAAACATTTTTTCTCCAAATGTTTAACAGGAAAAGGGGTCGGGCTACAAGTTCTACCAACTTAGAGTCGGTCCTTCCCCTACAGTTTCACAAATAATACAAATACTTATTGAGAGAGAGAGAGAGAGGGAGATAGAGAGAGAGAATTAGAGAGAGATACAGAGAGACACAGATAGAGGGACAGAGAGAGAGAGAGAGAAGGACAGACAGACAGACAGACAAGCAGACAAACAGACAGACATTGAAGGAGATTACGCATAATAATTGATATGATAACTGTATGACTGTCAAGCACGGTTTGACTTATGATCTGGATCAGGCATTAAATAAGTTAGCGTGTGATCATGATCAATATATGTTTTACATTCATATTGATACTTCTCAGTCAACATAACAACACTTAAAACACGATGATGACGTCATTCTATTGTCCTCGCAGTACTGTCGTTTTCAATACTGGACGGGTATCAATAGTGTATTCTCGCTTACCGTACCGTATTTGTGCGCGAGCAGTCCAATATTACTAATATTGGACTGCACGTGCACAAATACGGTACGGTAAGCAAGCTAATATTGTACTACACACTAATATTGTATTGCTAGGATGGCTTGTGAGACACACAAAAAAATACAGTAAAACCTCTCTGTTTTTTTTACCAATAAACTATGTGTGAACTACAGTGGATAAAACGTTACTCTTTGCCAATAAACGCGTTTACGCTAATACTATTATTTCCTTGCAAACAGTTTGAAGCCTTATCGAACGCCGGGTAACCCGGCGTCTGATCAGGCCTCAAACTGTTTGCCACTCAGAATAAAAAACAATAATAAAAAATGTCAAAAAATGGTAATTTCCTACATTTTAGCGATTTGTGTTTGCGTTTCGTTTGCATTTAACGGGAAAGAATAACGTTTTCTGAGAAAACTTTTCTCAACTGTATATTGGAGAAGATCTTATTATTTCCCGTTTAAACGCAAAGGAAACGCAAACGCATTGCGTTAAAATGGAGAAAATGACAGCTTGTTGACAATTCTGACTACTTATTTAAATCTGAGCCTTGTCAGACGCCGGAAAACCCGGAATCTGGTCTGGCTCTGGAATTGGAAATAATGGTTTAAGCGTAAACGCGTGTATTTAGAAAGAACAACGACTTCTCCACTGTACTTATTGAGTGTTTTAGACAGGTGACTGCTTAAAGTAAAGTGACATTAAAACTATAAGCTCCTACAGGAGTTTTCTATTTTGCTCTCATCTTGCTTTAAGCTGTCAACTGACTGCTATACAATCAATTAGCCGTATTTATTTTAGTGGTCGTAAAAGAGAGGGTTTACTGTTATTTAGCAGTGTCATGACAAAACCAGACTTACATGTACATGTATTGCGTTGCAAACAGAGTAGATTAAGACCAAATACGGCTTCAAAGACGCGATGACTGTTCAATATATACGCTGTTTGACACTTTCAAGCATCTTCAAGATTTTTAAACAGTATTGTATTATACAATATGTGGCAGTGTGTACCAAACTCAATTTCAGAGCCTAGGACGACATTGTCTTTCTTTAAAAACCCTTGAACATTATCCTTTTCACGTTCATCATAGTGTTTTTTAACATTTTACATTTTCAGCGGAACCGGGGTTTATCATTTTTACACTATTTTTCAGTAGCAGGTTTCGCAAGTTTTGACTGTTTTGCATTTACTATGGGATTTTTAAGCAAGTGACTTTGAACGATAGATTTATCACGCGTTCTGATTATTTTGACTAGTCTAGAGACGACAAAGTATTCGAATTGATCGACACTGTTAGCCTACATTGCGAATAGGAGAACACAACTACAATATAGTTTGTAATTGTCATTAAACAGGGGAAATAAACGTTCAAAATTGCAAATCTTTGCCCCGGCTTACGGGGATATGAACAACATTTGCTGATCACATTGCAAACAGTGCAGACCAAGAATAGAACAAGCACTTAAACTTTCCCGAGCGGCATTGAAGCATGATCTACACTATTATCAAATTGGACATTTGTCCCACTTGTGACACTGACAACGGTCAAAACCCTTATACTGCTATAATCGACTAAAACAAGCATTTAGTAATAGTTTAGCTTCTCATAAGAAGCAACTATATCTGACAAGAACATGCTGTTCAATATTTTTCTGCTTTTTCTCTAAACCAATTAAGTAGGGCGTATAATTGCGTGAATGTTTATCAATTGTTATTTGAATGGCAAATCAAGTTTGCTTTCGCTACAAACCAAAATACAAAAATCACAGTTATGAACGTGAAATGGTAAAAATGGCCAAATGAAGGGTCTGTCTAGAAGGACCTCTGTTTCTTTTGTTCAAGAACTTATCAAAAGGTGAATATTTAAGCAGATGCCATTTTTTAAAGTAGACGGTATTTGACTATTTGAGCCGGAAAAGGTTTACGATTCTGACAAACCGTGCGACTGTGTAGGGTCTACACAGTTTGAGAAACATAAATTAGGTTTCCCTTTGTGGATATACTAATTTCCGATACACTAATATCCAAGTCACTGTAAACTTTTCCATTAGGTTAATATCCAGAAAATGTAAATACCTCGTCTACACGTTCCGACATTTTTATTGGCAATGAGTGCACGACACGCGACGGTGTAAGCGAAGCAATCCATTATTACCGAGGCGAAAGGCACGTGCAAATCAAGGTACTCGTATACCACAGGAATGGCCACCCGTGCAAAGGATAAGGGATCAATAGGGTTATACCTTAAACTGACGAATTTGCTTTTATTTTAACAAGAAAATATTAAACTAGGGTTGAATATATAAACGCATGGCTTTCATTAAAATATCTGATGTTTACAGAAACGTGTTTTAAGTAAGATATAAGCCTCAAACGATCCAGTATGTAAAATATTGTACTGTGTTCGGCGCTACGCGCCTCACACAGTACAATATTTTACATACTGGATCGTTATCGTCTTATATCCTATACTTATTTTGCAGTTAAAGTTTGTCGACAATATCTGCTAAAACATGTGTTTAGCTTCCAATTAAAATAAGAAAAATAAAAAAAAATAAATAAAAGGTCGAAGTCAAAGTTTGGATTCTAATTAGACACGCGTAACGCGGCGTCTGATCAACATTTCAAACTGTTTGACACCCGTATCGACATTTCTTTAGTTAATACAGACCTAAAACTGACTTTCGTTTTTTGCAGACGACAGTACCAATGCAGACGATAGTTTGCGGTAAGAGGAATAAAGAATTAGCATCTGATTACAGTCTACACTGTTTGCTGATAGGAATGTCAATACGAATTAGAACGAAAATGAAAATTTAGACCAGACACAGCTATCAAAAATTGACTTATCCTATTATATATAATCATGGAAGTATCCACTGGGATAAAATGAGTAAATAGAATTTACAAACAGTTTGGATTCGGATTGGAGGTAACAAAACAGAGTAACTGATAAGGATAAAAAGTGTTTAACCCTCTGGTTTGAAATTATAATCTAAAAAGACTGTATACATAAATTATATATAATTTAATGAACAATTGATTGGAGACGGCATCTCTGAAACAGACGATATTGAAGTAGACAACTCATTCACCTCTGATAATTTTAACAGACAATTCCAATTTCAAATAAAGTTTTATCCATTTTTTTTTTTTTTACAAATTTAGGGTTGATTTTAACAAAAAATCGTATATTGCGAAGCGCAAACCATGACTTACAGACCTTGATCAGAGGACTCTTTTATGAGCTCTATAATGTTTGCACTGGACCAGTGTACTCCTTTTGTACTGTTTGCGTAGTCATCGCTAGGTTTGTCTTTATTTAGTGACAACACATACAGTCGAACTTCGATATCTCGAACTCGCTTCACTCGACTATCCGATAGTTCGATACATGATCTGTATTGTTTCATGTTCGGTTAGGTCGAACATACTCATATTTTAATGTTAAAACGTGGCTAAGCCACGTTTTAACTATGAAATACGGGTATGTTCGATTTAACCGAGCTCGAGATATCGATGTTTGACTGTATTTTTTAACTTTTATGTCAATTGCACACATCTGATATTGTATTGTCATTGACGTCAGAAATTACCAGGGAGTGATTTACTGGTGTGTTGCTCCGTGATGGCACAGGTGATCGCTTATGTAAGCTCAAATTAGAACTTTGTGAAAGTCCAATTTTCCCAATCATCTTAGTGTGGCCAGACAGTGGCCTCAGTCTAGGTGGGGGTTTGTTTGGCACAATATTTACGGAGCTCAGACTGGCAATACTTTTAATGAAGGCTGGTGAACTGCTGCTCTCTAGACTTGTGGAACTATATATTGAGCGCTCTGATTCCAGAGGAGCCGAGGACCTCGGTGACACACCGTTATCAGTGATATGTCTGCCATGACTACTAGGAGCCGGTGACGTCACAAATGTTCCCTCTCGCATGTCTAGCACGTGGCGTTCATGACTTGCTGGGGCAATAGAGGGTGCAATCTTCACTTCTGGTATTGTGAATTGTCTTTCGTTATCAAAATGGCTAACCTTTCTATCCTTGATGACTGGGTCATGGCCTGTGTATTAAAGAAATATAAAAAGGATGTTCAATAGAGTTATAATGATAAATAGTTGAGCCGTGTCTTGAGAAAACCTGACTTATTGCATTGCAAACAGTGAAGGTAAGGCAGATGGTCATGATAAATCCTGGTCTACAACTTATTTTACCTGATTAGACACATGATTTAATTTCACCTATGAAGAATTTTACTAAAATGCTTATATATGCAATCCTATTATAATAACTTACTTCATGAACTCACATGTTTTATTAGGATAAATTTGTAGTGCTTTCGTTGTTTTACAATAACACCAATACTTTAAATCTCTTAGATTTGATTTGATTTGTTTGATTTTACGTCGCTTTCAATAGTATTTCAGTCATATCGCGACGTCCAGCTCATTATAGATGGAGGAAGACCCCAGAGTCCTTTATGCACTGTTTCAGGCACAAATCGGCAACTGGGTAGAACTACCGACCTTCCGCAAGCCAGCTGGAAGGCTTCCTCACATGAAAAATCCGAACGACCCTACTGGGATTCGAACTCACAGCGGTGAGGAGCTTAGTGATGTAAGTCACAGTGACTATACCACTAGGCAACGGAGGCCCCAAATCCCTTAGAACGAATGCTTATCACAAATGTGACTGTTAACCTTTTCACTTACAATGACGCTTTAAGGCGCGTTTGTAATCCGTTTGGGTCATGATCAGACGCCGCGTAACGCGGCGTCTGATCAAGACCAAAACTGTTTGACACTAGTTTCGGAATTTCGTAAGTCATATTGCAGACAACTATATTGAAGCAGACGACACTGTGGCGATGAAGGGGTAAAAACATCTCGACAATTTTGATCATGAATGGCTTAATACGCTTACCTGCTGTGTTTTCAGACTTGTACTTCAAAGCTTCTTTCTTCTTGCAGTACCGCCGTATAAAGATAGCAAGGAGGATAGATAGTGTCGTTATTATGACCGCTGCTAACACACTAACAACAATTAGCTCTGTGAGATACGATACTGTACTGACATCAGCACTTTTTTCTGTGATAAAGAAAAATAAAAGACACAATAAGTGAGATATCATTTTTGCTTGATAATTGGTTGATAACCTATCTTTTCTTGACCTACCTTTTGAAAACTGCAGACAAGTATTGAATACGATTGCAAACAGTTTGGATCCCGATAAGGCATTCTTATACAGTTATTAAACGGCAGAGGGCGGGCCGTCGTTGCTTATTGGCACAAGTTAGCCATAATGGCACGAGGGCCTTGGCCCGAGTGCCAATGTGGCTAACGAGTGCCAATAAGCAACGACGGCCCGCCCTCGGCCGTTTAATGACTTGTTTATTGTATACCTGGTTCAAAATCAACGAACACGTAGATTGTTTGAATGTTTACATAAGCGCGGCCGTTATAGAAATCAAATGACGTCATCTTCAACGAACGTTGGCCATTTTGAACGTTACTTTGCTAACGTTTTCACGTTCATAAATTCTGTTGCCCCCGGGCCAATAACCGGATGCAGTCCAAATAACCTGTAATTGGACTGCATCCGGTTATTGGCCCGCTCAGCAAGGGCGTATTGCATTGTCATCATAGCAAAATCTGTTACTATTTATAGTAAGGTATACAATAAGCTTACTTTATGCATGCTAACAGTTATTGTACGATACGTATTCCTAACCCTTTTTCTTCATATCAGGAATAAATCAAAGGCATAAAAAGGCGTATTTTTGAAGTAATAGATTAAGGTAGATGAGCAGAATTATAGTGATAGCCTATACGCCGATTAAATGATGGTTATTTCCCATAAACATTTATCAAACGTTTTCTTTTTAATTCTATAAGTACCCTTGACAATGTGAGGAATGTTACAATTAATTCTGATTTAATTAGGCTTTACAAAATGTGGGACCGGTCCAAGAATATGTTGGGCCTCATCAGAATAAAAACTTATTGTCTCTCTGATTGTTTCCTACAAATATACCTGTAAAGAGAAACAGTTATTTTAGAATTTAAACGGACGACATTTTTGAGCAGATTGTATTTATTAGATATTGGTTTGAAAATGAATTCAAACTTTGGATTGTTTCGAGTGGTTTGACTCAGGCTACGGGGAACGGTTTTATATCCATACTATTAACCATTCTTCTTATATTATGATATATTAAAAATCAGTGTAAACTTCGATCGGACAAGTCATACAGGAGCTGTCTGACCAGTTGTTGTACTGCTTTTTTATGCTGTGTATGGCACGAGTTCCTACGCAACATTTTCTCATTTCAGGCAGAGAATTTACAAGGAGAAAGTTTAATGAAGATCCTTAAGTTGATTCTACCAACAATCTTGCTTACCACAATAGCTTTGACCCTGAGAGGACCAAATCCCGTCACTTTGACAAGAGAATGACGTTATCCCTCTTGCTTCATACCCACTGTTACACTGCAGAGTCACAATTGTTTCTGTTCCATCTGATGATAAGGTATAATCCCCATTTGCAGGTGTACCAACATTGCCACAGCTTACTGTGAACAATAATTGGAAGAAAAGTAATGTAGTAGTTGGACCAAGTCAATAAAAGGCTGACATGATCAGTGCAAATGAGCAATACTATGAAAGAAAAAACTTTTAACCCCTTCATAGATTGACCGAGAACAATGTTTATTTGCAAATAGTTTGGACCCTTTTTAGACGCTGTGTCACGCGGCCTCTGATCAGGACCCAAATTATTTGACACTAAATGCGATGTTTCTTTTGTCAATTTACCGAAAATTTAAATTTGAGGAATAGTAGCAGACGACAAAGGGTAAACACAGAGTATGTCATTGAAGTCGATGTGTTCATGAAGAACAAAACATTATGAAATAACTATGAGTTTCTACACTGTGTACATTATTTATATTTGTGTAAAATTGTTTGGATTCTCATCAACTGACGAGCTATTCCACGTTTTTGCTGCATCATAATTATTTTTTATATATTAGAGTAGTCGTGATTGGCAGTTAAAGAGTTATGTGAGGGATTGATAACAGTATTTATCATATGCCTTCCTGTAATATCATTTCTTCCGCGTGTAAATGTACAGTAAGATACAACAGTCGAAGTTTGTATTGTACTCCAATCTCGATAACGTACAAGTTTGACGTTATTCTTTGCAGCACAAAATAATTCTTGTTCTGGTTTAAATATCATATGTTTTTCTGTATGTAAAATGATCGTCAGTTGGTGGTGTATATTGAAGGCATAACATAAACTTATCACCAGTAGGCGGTGCGGTACAGGGCGTTGTAATCGTTGCATTCAGCTCTCGACGTTCGACATTCATGACGGAAACAATCAATTAGACAAGCACCACATCGCCAACTGGTAATGTGTATAAATCTTGCCATTGAATTATTACCACAAGTCGGTGTATTAGTATCCCAGCTACCATCACTGGTACAGGTAAGAAGCTGTGTACCATTGAGTGTGGTTCCCACATTACACTTAAATGAGGCTGTAGTCACTGTTCCATTGGTACCCAGCGTCATGTTTCCATTATTGGGAGACGTTAAAAGTGTACACTGTGCTGAAAATATATTAAATGTAATTAACAATAATTAAATTAATAAAATATTGGCCCACAGTGGGATGGGGAGGACAGAATAACCCACAGCCCGAACTGAAAGAGTGACTTCACGAAATATGGACCAATACATTCACACACATGCATACTACAAACCGGCACTTCAAAACCTCAATTGTGTTGCATTATCGTTAAACCCAAATGAACATAAAATATTCTCATAGTAGATCTTGAAGTTACATTAATTGTTTAATAAAGATAACAGGTGTGTATGATTAACCCTTAAATATTGGTTTGCTAAATATTTGCAAATACATGTAGACTATTTCAATTTTCAAATATGGTCGATTTAAATTGATTTGAGGTCGTTTCCAGGAAATATCTAAAAGTAAAGCAGAAACACACCCTGTTATAAGACATTACAAATGAAATGTTACAGCCCTGTGGTTTAGAATGCCTGATGGTCTGTTTACGAATGACATGTTTCAAATGACAAGCCTTACCACAGTTTGGTGCCAGGTCCGTCCATCCTCCTTCACTACCCTGGCATGTTCTTACAGACACACCATTCAGAGTAAATCCCTGGCTACATGTGTAGGTGGCTGTCTGACTGTCAGATATTACTGCCCCATTGGTTACAGTACCTGGATGGTCACATACTGAACATATAAAAAAAGAAAAGATTTAGATATGTGTTCAACTAAATCATAATCTACCTAAGGCTCATTACAAGTTTCGAGATTCCGTGATTGTCTCACGACAACTAAGGGCTAAAGCAGCACTTAGGTACTAATGTACTGCTTTAAGGACAGCAGCAAAAGTAATTGGTTTTAAACTTATATTAGTGTTATTTTGAAACTTCTGCTCCTTGCGTACCTTTGTAAGGGTATTGAGTAAATCCAGACAGTTTAACATAAACATGATATGTCGAGTGTCAATCTTTCGCAAAGTGTTTCGCCAATTGACTTGGAACGTTCTCTGGATGGTGGGAATGGTAATTTTGATCAATCACTTCTTTGACTGATGCCACATTGGTTCACTACGTTTCAACCGGATTCAACAGGATGCTCTCTCCGCTGCTTAGCCCAGCGACAGCAGTTGTAACCTGTCTGTCTGTCTGTGAAGCCGACTGCTACCATCATAGTTTATGCTGACGACGATGGAAAGTTTATACACATAAACTCTACTTAGGACCCCAAGTAGATCCCCAACCCACCTTTTGCACAGAGGTTTCCAAGCATAAATGATACTATTCTTCTGGCAAGGAGAGAAAAGTATGACGTTGCATATATTATTTAATCGATTCTAGGCTTAAGAACAAACAAAAACGGGGTCAAAACTGGGTATCAACATCAGGCTAAGACACATGATATTTGATCAGGGTCCGAACTGTCTGCAAATTCAAGTCATATCAAGTCGTGATTTACAGAGTAACTTATTGACCCCTCAAACGTCAAATGGACATGTTCCAATAAGTCCAGTCCATTTTGACTATTAGTGTTTTAAAACATATTGCAAAATGTAGGAGCCTTCTGATCAGGGTATACACTGTTTACATAGAACAAGCAAACTGTTTGTATATAAAGCATAAAAGCGTCACTGGGTTTTACTGTATAACGGTGTTAGCTTTAAAATGTTTGCGAATACAATTTTGCCATTGCCGAAGTCCTTCAAGCGTTGGCAGCCTGTATGAAAGATCTAAGATCTTGTGTATGAAATATTAAATATTAAAGAAGAAAACACCATTGTCAGAATATAAGCAGAAGCCATTCGTCCAGTGCTGATCGGTTTAAAGTAATTAAGATGATGATTACCTATGACAGATATGATGGTTGTAGATGATAAAACACAGGGAACCAACTCACAATCGGTTTAAAACAGATAGTTAGAATTGCAGTATTTACAACTAAAGACCCTCTAGTCTTAGTCGATTGGAAGTTACCAATGTTAATTAAGCATATACTCATTAATAGTATCAAGAGCACTGTCTGCGTGTATCAAGTGTTTGTAGGACAAAAACGTCCCTGCTTCAAATTAAATGTAATTAGTGTTTGGCCATTAACCTTGTTTGTGCAATGTATTGTAAAACAAAAGGAAACATAGAGAACTTTGAAAAGTACGAATATAATTGTTGCTAGGGTTTAATGAGGTAATTTGAAAAGCAAATTCAGAACAGAGATAAAAAGCTAATTGGATATTAATGACTCACAAGCGCAATCTAATTATCAAACTATTTATGTCTAATGAGTAATGAAAGTTATAACGCACTTTTTCCATTGCGCCAATAGGGCGACTTTGCAAACAGTTTAATTGTATGAATCATAACCAGACATTATATGTAACGCGGCATTGGATCAAGTTTTAAACTGCTTGCCACCTGTGTCAATATTTCTACAGAATACCCTAATTCTAACATAAAAAGTTATTGCAGAAAACGGTATCAGTGCAAAAAACTGGTTAGGCGATGAGAGGATTAAAGACGATACAACTGGAAGGCAACAGAGTATAGCTGTTGAATAGAAAACTCTTTGTAAAAGAGGGTCTTCCTCCATCAGTAATTAGCTGTACGTCGCGATATGACTACAATACTGTTAAAAGCAACGTAAAATCATAACAATTTCAAATCAAAATCTGTTTTCAAAGATAGCTTACCACAAGTGGGAAATACACTGGCCCATTGACCATCAGGGTTGCATGCTATAACTGAAGAACCATCTACGGAATATCCAGCCACACAGTTAAATGTTGCTGTTGTAACAGTGTCATTGGTTCCCATGGTGACTTGACCACTGTCTGGATCTGCTGGCAAAGGGCAAGATGCTGAAGGAAATACATTTTTTCAAATTTTATTAGTCTCTTCATTGCCATGACATTATCAACATTAAACAATCAATTGCTTTTAGGGTACGCACTGTCTAAACTATTTTCAAATATCCACTCTACTGGTTGTAAGTCAGTGAAGCGGTTCAGAATTTGCTGAATCACAATTGCAATTATGATAAACTTGTTATTAATCCTTCAAAATCAACGGGATTAAATCAGTTTCCAAAAGACACAAATACCGAATTCCACAACTGAATATTGTCATTAACACTGTTAGAATACCTTTAACCTAACTGTGAATTTGAAACATTTAGTAAAACTTACCAAATGTTGATTTATAATAGTTCGTTAACTTAAGTGTAACAGAATTTAACAGTTTGCATTAAATTCTAAAAAGGTTTAAGTAGTTTCAAATAAGTAAATAATAGTATTGATCTGATAAAAAGAGTTTTGTGCAGTCGGTCATCATGGCTCAAACTAGCTGAGGTTGCAACTTTCCAATTAATTTTATACAGCTAAAACATGTTTACGTTTATAGAGTTAAACTACATTTGAACATTGACACAATGGTATGTACATGAATACAAATTGACTTTGAAAAATAAGCAAATCTATTTATTGAATCGCACTGAACAACATTTTATTAACTTTTTCAACTTCGTATTATTGATTCTCAATAATATCTTTCTTTAGTCCATTACCCTATACATACGCCTTTATTTTATCCTTACACTAAAGAAAATAGTACCAATTTATACAGTTGCGAATATCTAAAACTGGATATAATTTCTATATTCTAGCAGCTAATAGCTAAAAGCAGACTGAAAGTGAAGCGGAATGCGTCTAAAGGCGCATTCGGCTTTATTTTAAACCCGCTTTAAGTGGTCACCTGTCTTCAGAACTAGAAACGAGCTATGGGGTAATGTGTTAACAGTTACCACAGACTGGCACAGGTGAACTCCATGCTCCGTCAGTCTGACAATAGCTGACTGGTTCCCCATTTATTGACGTTCCGTTGTCGCATGTGAATGTTGTCACAGTCTGAGAACCAGTGGTGTTAGTAGAAAGGTCACCATTGTCAGGAGCTGTTAGACTGACACACTCGACTAGGTAATGAAAAATAATTGACAAATATACTGTGCTGGGAATTATGAAGTTCAAGTTATCAACCAAGGCAACTATCAGATTAGATTAAATGATAGATGATAAACCATTATATTACAAATTTGGAAAAAGTGAATAAAAGAAGTCACTTTCTGTTATCCTTTCATCTTTCTTTAAGCATCTAATTTACTCAAAGTTTGAAAACCAGCATTCGTTTGAGTGATAATAATAGCAGAACTTTACTGCATCATTACGACTTATTTGAATAACCAGGAAACAACGTTTAATTGTTAATATACTTTCAATGATACTGTTTCTTATTGATGATTTTGCTCTTTTTAACTGTGTCTATGCTGAAACAGTGTACACCCTGATCAGAGGTCACCATTAAGGAACCCTCCAACCAATGTCTTTACTATTTATTTTACTTTTATACTCCTTCAATATGTTTTAAAAACTGCCATAAATTCAGCCTTAACTTGTCATGTTTCAACTGATGATAAGTCGATAGAAGAACAACCGCGCAAAAAGGTTAAAGAATATGACATGCATGTACTCATTTAGACAGACTGTTTGTCCCTTTAGCACTGTTCAAAAGTTGTGTATGGTATAATTCTGAAATTCCTTCTGTTACAATCGTACATATACCCAAAATAAGCCATAAACATTTTAACATAATTATATTGTTATCAGATGGAAAGTAACTTGACATCTGATCGGTATACTAATTGTGAGCAAAGATTAAAACAACTCGGATCTAATACTTAAATTATTAAAGTATAAAGTATTACAGAAATGTATATTCTGCTGGTAATTGAACCACTTACCACAGCTAGGGTCTGTTCCATTCCATCCTGCCCCGCCTTGCTGACACACCCTGACTAGGTTACCGACCAGAGTGTGGTGGAGATCACAGGAGTATGTTGCAGTGCTGTTGTCATTTGTCAAGGTTATGCTACCATTGCTTGGTATAGAAGGTGCTATACAATCTAGTATTACAAAACAGAAGTTTATATGAGTGTATTCTTTCTAAAAGTACAAAATGACAACTACAGTAAAACCTCGCTATTACGACCACTAAAACGAAGGCTAATTGAGTGTATAATAGACAGGTGACAGCTTAAAGCAAGGTTACAGTGAAACAGAAAGCTCCTATAGGAGCTTTCTGTTTCACTGTCACCTTGCTTTAAGCGGTCACCTATCGTAAACACCCTAATAATTAACATAATTTAGTGGTCGTAATAGCGAGGTTTTACTGTACTGTGAAAATGCAGTACCGGTATCTGATTATTGATGTGCAGTAAACCCACAATGATGTGTACTATTTAAAGTAATCTTGTTACAGTGAAGCTGGCGTACAACGGAATCGCATTTAACGAAATATTTGATATAACGAAACAAATCTTATTCCCCATCTCCGACTAACGAATAGTAAAACGGACCTGAAATAACGCAATTTGGATAGAACGAACGAAATCAGACGGTCCCGAATACTTTGTTTTAGATGAGCTTTACTGTAATGTAATAAATATATAGATGTAAATGTACTACAGCGCTCCCTCCCTACAACGGCCCTCCCAACAAGACCCCCTCTTTACAACGACCTTTGCCGCTGTTCCCAAAAAAGATCACTATTCTAATACTTTCACTGCTGCAATATCGTCTCCTTAAAAATGTCGTCTGCTGTTGTTTCCCAAAATTACATATCAGTGAACATTTTGAAAGAAGAATTCAATGACTAGCGACAAACAGTTTGAATCCAGATCATACACCGCGTTACGCGGTGTCTGATCTTGATTCAAGCTGTTTGCAAATGTAAACTTAATTCCCTCCCAATAACGATTCCCTCCGAACAACGCACATAATTTTGTCTCCCATGGGGTGTCGTTGTAGAGAGGGAGCGCTGTATTGTGTTATAGAAGGAAAGCCTTACTGCAAGAGGGAACAGCGAAGGACCAGCTTCCATTCGTTTGGCACTCTATCACAGCTGAACTCCCGACAGTCTCATACTCGGCTGCACAGACATACGTGGCGCTAGTTGTCAAACCGTCTGTAGTTATGTTTATACTTCCACTGTCTGGCGATGACAGTATCGGGCAAGAAACTAAAAATGACAAATTGACATCGTAATTCTTCATACGTATATGTAAGACAAAGGGACCCATGTAGGAGGAGGATGTGACTATATTCATAGGAATTGTACCTGCTGGGGACATGTTATATGGAATTAGAAAAAGTCAAAGTATCTGAAGCTATGGGACACCTCAAACCAGAATTGAGAATATTAACCATTACCATGATTATATTGCTCCTACTCGTATTATGAGCAGTAAACAAGTTACTACTTATTGAAAGCCCACAGTCCTCTTCCTAACAGATACTTGAAAAGAAAACTAAACATACCACACTGAGGCTCAGTTCCACTCCAGGTCCTGTTACTCTGGCATACCAGTGTAGCTGTACCACTGAGTGATGTCCCCTGGTCACACTTGTACTCCACAGAGGTCATTGTGCCATCAGAAACCAAATTGTAGATGGAACTTACAGGTTCTGTCACATTTGGACAGGTTACTGTGAATCAGATATAACACCAAATTTGACATCTGTAGATAAACATTTCAACGGTAGGCAGCTAAGTACTTTCAGACATTTATAAATGCTTTCCTTGCAAACTAATCTTTTCATTCTACTGGTAAAATACTATTTTATATCCATTATGTATTATGCCGATAGAAATAAGAACAAGTAATGCACACCAATAAATATAACCAAGAACACAATCGTCTGTTTCTAGTATTGAAAAAAGTTGACTATTTAGAGCAGGTTCAGACTATTAAAAGAAGAATGCGCGCATACTTTATTTACATCCTAAATTATTCTCATTGTAAATGTATAGTTTGTAGAAATTCAGTGGACAGATAATTGACAGAATAGTGACAATTCAAGAGCTTCTAAAGATAAGTCTCTTGTGACTGTGACGATTGTGAATTTAGCGTGATTTATAATCGAGAACCTCTTTGGTGTACCATACCGAAAGCGCTTCTCATAATGTTGACAGTGAAAATTGAATTACCACATATTGGGTCAGTTCCATTCCACCCTGTTCCGTCGGTTCCACATGTTCTAGATGCTACACCATCAATAGAGTAACCCAGATCACAGGTGTAGTCGACTGTATTGTTATTGTCAGAATAAGTAATGTTTCCATTTGCAAGATCAGGTACAGCATCACACACTGAAATAATAAAAGGTAAAAGGTTAACATAGTCTCCCTTCCCATAAAAAAGGACATAACCTATTAACTACTTCAAATTTAGTTTGGGTATTTCCAAAAGTTTGTTTTTCTCAAATAATATTTTAAATTTTATTCGTGGTCTGGGTTTTAGTATACTCTTACACAATTTAATCATCATACTGTTAATACATGTCAAACTGAAAATCTGAAGTGCTTTCATTACATTACCCCAATGGTTATTTGCAAACAAAAAGGATCCTGTTCAAATGCAGTGTAATACAGTCTCTGGTCAGGATCCCAACTATTTGAATCCAATGTAAATATTGCATAAGTAACAATAGCTACAATATTAATTTAAGATATAGAAGCAGACAACACTTATTAAACATAGGACGCCATGCAAATAAAGAATGACGGCACATGCATGATAGGTTATCCCTGCAGAGATTATCCGGCGAGAAGTGTATATTGTGACCAAAACAGTCACTGTCTTATTCGAATATCTGCTCGGAATAAAAAGTTATTTGACATTAGAGTGCTAAAAGATATTCAAAACATATTACCGCACACAGGTTCCGCCGAGTTCCATATTCCGGAATCATTGCAAGTGAGGTATGACTGGCCAACTAAGTAATACCCGGATGCACAAGAATAATTTGCTGAGGGTTCGACTCCATCTGTTGTCATGACAACTGTCCCACTACTTGGATTTGCCAGACTTGGACACTGAACTATATTTCATATAAATTTGAGACTGTCAAATCATATTTATAGACACGTACAACAATATGATTACATTTTCAAAACAATCTAGCATTTATTGAACGAATGCTTTAACAAATTTCACAGCAGCAACATCTATTCAAAACAGTTAAAACAATATTGAAAATCTGGTCAAGTAAGTAAGCAAGTTTTACTCAGTGTTACACGCATATATAACCGGTATTTATAATGTAATTAGAATTAAAGTTTGATTCACTGTTAAGTATTAAAACGAATGCTACATGGTCAGCTGTCAATTAACGCTTTTATTCATAGCCAACTTGGCAAATCACCTTTATCCTCTTTGTTTAGACGTGATGATCGCTGAATGCAAAATGAACGTAAAACAGAAATCTCATAAAGGTAATGGTCTGGTTTTCATGAAGACTCCAACTTAAATAAGTTTCCTGTATCTTCTTTTCGGTACGTCTTTTGAGATTGCTTATTCTTCTATTATCACTAATGTGTATCAACATTTTTAAACGGTTTAGAGCCAGATAAGACACGACATCAATGAACTGTTTGATCAGGGTCTTCATTGTTTTAATTTAGGATATGTATCACATGAGTCTGTCTGGATGGACATACTTCTGTCTGGATCATTTCAATATCTTGATAGCTACTGTAAAAGTTTAGATGATACATTTTCAAAAGGGGCATGGTTTTAATTGCAATTTCAAAGGGTGCAGGGTAAATATATTGTAATCAAACACAGTTGTAATCATGTATGTTTATTGATTACATTTTCCGCTCACCACATGTTGGAATATTTCCTGACCAGGCTCCATCGCTCTGACATGAAATAACTGTGTCTCCATCCATACTATAGCCATTTTCACACGAATAGGTTGCCATGGTGGTACTTCCATTGGTTGCCAGTGTAACGTTTCCATTTGCAGGTGCTTCAAGACTGTTGCAAGTAACTAAAAATGTTCATGAAGAAACATAGCTCAGCAAAGTATCAAATAGATAACATTATATAAATATTAGATGGCAGTTTGTGTGACATTCAAATTGTCAACCGAGAAACAGCATGTCAATCCGAGGCGTAGCCGAGGGTGACATTCTTGTTTTCGAGGGTTGACAATTAGAATGTCACGCAAACTGACATCTAATATCTATATTATTACACCGAGCTTATCAACCCTAGCTTTAGAATCGTCTCATTTTTATTTTATAAAATGTGTTGTGAATACCAATTTAGCGCGGACATGTACGTAACGCGGGAAACGACGTCGTCGTATATGACGTCACATTGTTTATAATATTACAAGAAAGAAAGAAGAACGTTATGACAAGTAATTTGAAGAAACAGCGTCTTTACATTGTCTGGGTGGCAAACATCCTCTTCCGAAATGGTGGCAAATCGTTAAGGAATGGACAAAAGGAAGCAACTTGTACAGAAAATGCCAAAAGTTGATTAGAAGTTACCACTCTTTAAAACATTCCAATGTAGCCAATAGCGAAAGTCATGTCAATGCTGACAGTACGTTTTCGGACGGAGTAACAAAGTAATGTCCTTTAGAGTGACGTCACAAAAAGAATATCATAAAGAGTGACAGTATATTTTGGGTAGATGTAAAAGACATGCAAAATGTTAACTGTAGGTCTATGGGAATTTATCATTGTAACTCAAAGCGAGGTGTAATAATGGATATGATCTTATTTCTAGCAGGTCATGAACATAGCTTCAAATACATTTTGCTTCTTGTCTATACACTTTAGATTGGAATATGATACGTAGTAAACATAATGAACTACTTAGATTCCTCTAGCCCGTATCTTGGCTAATTCGATTTTTCACAATAATCTATATCAAGTATGCAATGAGTTCTTATCTTTAGCGCTTATCACTGGACTCAAACATGATATTTGTCCATATCTTTTTTTCTTTCAACAATGCAATTTACTTCCTTCCGTAAATATTAACTGCTAACTGATTCAGTAACTCAGCACCTACCACAGGTGGGGGAGGAGTCAGTCCAGCCTTGTCCAGACGATTGACAGTTTCTGGTGTTAGTCCCATTTAGAATATAGCCAGTATCACAGGTGTAAGTGATGGTAGACTTGTCTGAAGACACTGACACTGATCCATTAGCTGGAGGTCCTGGAACTGTACAGTCTGCAGACAAATATAATATCATACATCATACAGTATAGTTACATGACATCATGACAGTACAACAGAATTCATCATCCAAACTATTGTGAACTGATCAATTTGATAATAATAATAATGGCTTTATGAACGGAAAACTCTACGGCCAGTTCCTTGCTGATAACTTGAAAAGATAAACCATAACATACATTCTATTTATATAAAATAAAATTGACGTGAGTGTTCATCACACAATATTTACATTCAACCTGTAAAGTCTCTATGTAATCGTATTAAAAATATGCAGGTCAATTCTCGATGAACCTACGAATCGAATCCGGTCCCAGCCAGTTAGAAAGAGGGCGGAGTCTCCGCCGCGAAGAAAATCTTCCATACGGCGGAGAGATACCGACCAAGTTAGGATCTACTTTTAGATTATCCGTTTGGGTATTTCGAAACCCCTATTTAAAGTCGCAGACAGTTCAATTAAAATCAATGTGCGATAAAAAAAAATTAATTGCTGTTTTTAAGGGAGGTTATCATATTACACTCCGTCATTAAAGCTGTACGCATTCTCTCCCTTCTTCGAGTGAGCAGGGATCTATTTATATATTAGACAAGTTGTCTTCCAATTACGGTTTGAAATTGACAATTTCAAACAATTTGTTCACCAGAATACATAGGAGAGTCGCTCAAACATAAAGCAAAATAATGCATTCACACTTACTAAATTGGTAACGTAATGTTCCGTTATGACATATTTAAACTAGCCTATGTGTATCGGATATGCCACGGATAGCCGCGGGTGTGTGTACACGCTGACTGTGTACATGTAGTCGCATTTCAGCGTTGCTAAGTGTAAAGCGTGTATAAAAACTTGCGCCACCTAATTGTTTAAAATATGCTTTGATAATGGATATTCAGATTGAAATTTTTGTTTTAATTTCTTACGAGCGTTCTTAAAGCACAGCGAGAAAGTTTACTGCGTAAAACCCTGAAATTATCATGCAAATACAGTACATGTAGTAAGGACTTCTTTTGACACCATATTTAGAAACTGGAATGGCTATTACATCGATATTACATCTATCAAACCAATTTGGCCGGTATATGGTATATTCATATACATGAAAACAAATCTGGTCAAACTACACATTAAATGGATGACAGAAAATAAAAATATAAATATAAGGAATAAACAACATCTTTTTGCCGCTCATGACGGTATGACTACATTAGCTTCGGGGGGTAAATTAAATTGAAAACGCCCTTCGGGCGTTTACAAAATTTACCCCCTGCGAAGCTAATGTAGTCATACCGTCATGAACGTCAAAAAGATGTTGTTTATTCCTATATCAATAGATTTATTGACAAAATAACTTGACGTGCATTTTCGCGGGCGTCATGTTATTATTATGTAAATAAGTTTATAAGAAATGATAATAATTAAGCACAAATTTGATTTTCTAGTCATTACATAAAATATTTGAAAGTCTCTTTAGTCAATTGAGGATGTATGTTGGTAAATCCTTTCCGTATATATTTTCCGTCAAAAGACGTTGGTTATGCTAATATCATTTGAAATGTCACCATGTGGTGTCCCGCTTAATGAAGCATGTAAGGACAAACAGGGTTGAGTCGGACCCGCAAAATACAATATTTAATACGCTACCAGGTAGTGGGTTTTATATAAACAAGGCTTATCTGGGAAACAAAATAATTTTGAAAATCTTTAGAAAACTGTTTAAGATAATTTGAATCTGACAGACTTCTTAAATTCAAGGTTCTACATACGCAGTTTCTTATCGATTAAAATGTTGACATGTTCACCAATTTCAAGCAACAAACAGAGACAACTGTTTTGTTTATTGTTTTGTTTTATGCTGACTAATCCATTATACCGGGTGTGAGTATAAACGTTTCCTTTTTTAAATGACGATATCGAAATTAATTTCATAATGTAGGCCACTAGCATATGTCATATTAAAGGTACGTATCATATAGAAACATTCACATACGTGTATGTCAAAACCGTATACAGAAATCATCTTACAGCAGTTCGGAGGACTCTGGTCCCATGTGCCACCTGAGGAACATGTCAACAATGAGGTCCCGTCCAGATAATACTGGTCAGCACATGTGTAGGTCCCAGTAGTAGTCTGGCCATCAGTGGACAAAGCCAAGGTCCCGCTAGTAATGTTGCTGAGGTTTTGACAAGGTACTGGCAAATGAAATATATACTTCCTGCATGAATGAAGTCTTCTTGCTTTTTGGAAAGCAATGTGGCACTTCAGTTTTATAATTTTGACTACTCGAAAAGAGACATGTATTACAGCAATGTGTACGTATCATTTAAAGAACCCATCATTTGAAATATGATCAAGCAGAAAGCAATATATCTAAACTTGATGATTCAAGTTTTCGTAAAGGTACTGCAGGAAAAAATATTTTGTAAATTTATTTTCAAAATCTGTCAAAAATTTCAACAGTTGTCAATTATTGGCATCATCTGTAACACATCTCAGATAGATAAATTCCTTTAAAGTAGTTTTATAACAAAAGGGTAGTATTGAAATAATCATCGACAGCAGTACAAGTGATCCCCATGAACAAGTAAACATAACGAGTAGCATTATACATTCACTAGTGATGATCATTATCATCAATATTTTCCAGCCATTCTTGAACCAGATATCTTTTTAACCGTTTTATGGTCGACAGACTCTCTCCAATTAAACTAGATAGTTTTATCTTCAGTCAAAGAGTTTCTTGCATAATATAGCGATAATGGTATCACATCTGTATATAAAACGATCAGACGGCTCATAAAGAAGTCATGTGATATGTCATTCACTGTTTGCCATTGCGTGTCCCCTGTTTAGACTCTTGTGCCCCAAGGAGTTTAACTTTACCACATGTAGGTTCCGAGGCATTCCAGTTTCCGTCAGTCTGGCACACAGCATAATCTGCTCCGTTCATTGTATATCCCAGATCACACGTGTAGAATGCCCGGGACTGTGCACCAGTAGTGACCAATGTCAGATTACCATCTGCAGGTTCCGTCAGAGAGGTACACTGTACTGTGCAAAATAAAAGTAAAACGTTTCTTTTGATAGTATCCTACAGTGCTGCCTCTCTATAACAACACTCAGCGGGAGACAAATATTGTGTGTGTTGTTTGGAGAGAGATGTGATAGAGAAGTAAATTTGCTTACATTTCCAAACTCTTTTACAACCAAAATTTGAAATGCCTTTGCCTATATGTAAACCGTGTGTATAATACGTTTACAAAGTTAATAAATCAAACCTAAACACGATGAAGCTGCAAAGAAGTTGTTGGTCCGGTTGATATTTAAGCAATCAGTGTGATGTGTTATGATAAAGCTTTTAAAGACTTTTCCTCAGTCCATTGAGGGACCACCAGCCCATTGTTCTGGAGGTGTCAGTGTAACTGTCAAATCATGTGCAAATCTCGTGCAGCACAATCTCAGTTTACCTGGTGAGGTCCAGATTATACTCATGCTCTAGTGATTTTCAATGGTTATTTCTAACCAAACTATCAAATATAAAGGTCCGGTCTCACATAAGACGATTCAATGGTTCAATATGCACAAGACCCATGCTTTTTGCAAGGAAGTTGACAGTAAATAATCTGGCAAGGCGTTATGACCAAAATGTCGTCAGGAGATGTCTTTAAGAGAAATTTTCATTCAAAACTAGTTGTACAAACCACAATTAGGAGGGGTAATAGTCCAGCCAGACCCATCTGTAGCACAGGTTATATTCTGCTGCCCGTCTATGGTATAGCCTGATCCGCATGTGTAGGTGATTGTCTGTCCGTCTTGTGATATAGTGTAGGAGCCACCAGATGGTACACTTGGAGCTTCACATACTGTATAAAATATAGTTTTATGCTCTAGAGATCACAGGTTGGGGGCATTTTGCTTATCTGCGATTATGTGTGTCTGTTTATTTTGTGTGTCCTTGGCTAAATGTTTGAAACTACATGATTGTGAGACGGACTTAACATTGGACATGTTTACTCAGATTAAGGGTGCCTTGAATTCAGTAAAATTAGGCGTTCGGAAGAAAAAGATCAATGTCTGTTAGGGGTCAAATAGACTGAAAAAAATTGAGGTACACAACCTCCAGTCATGTCAGATAAAGGCAAAGGTCATTTAGAGGTCAATTATTTTACCTTGACCATAACTTATCGCAACATTCGATGGAGACTCAATATTTGGCATATGTGACCACTTTGGTGAAACCCTTGAGCTCAGTTCAGTTTAGCCACAGATAAAGGTTAATGCCATTTAGAGTTCAAATAGATTTGATTCCACTTAGGTCATACTTGCGGAACTACACTTGATAGGGATTTCATATTTGGCGCGTGTTATACTCTAAGGGCGATTTGGCTCAGTACAACGTGGGTCATACCAGAAAATGGTCAATGTCATTTTGAGGCCAAGGTCACATCAATGGTCACAGTCTTTCCCAAATACATCTTCACATTTATACTTGTATATTAACAGTATACAATAAATCTAGAATCCATCATAGAATAGCCTACTTTCTTTTTTTGAAATATTATAATTTCATACTGAAGTAAGGGGTGTTTAAAGAAAACAGTTAAGATCAGGCTATATACTGGTACACGTATATTGGTTTCTAGCATAAAATGGGTTAAGTAGAGCTATAGAATGCTATACATGATTTAATATAACATTTAAGTTATTTGCACTGATGGCTATAAAGGTTTGAATTGTCTCTTACAGCACTGAGGCTCAGCAGCACTCCATGATCCGTTTGTTATGCATGTCAGTGAAGCAGACCCACTCAAGTAGTATCCAGTGGCACAGTTGTAGGAAGCACTGGTAGTTGTACCATCAGATGTGACATTTACTGACCCACTGTTCACTGTTGTCAATGATGGACAGGTTACTAAAACAAACATAAGCTTACGTATAGGATACAAACATGTGTGAAAAGGGCACTCACAATTGCAGACAAATGTCAGCTTACAGTAACATTGACTACAGTGAAACCTCTCTATCACGACGATTAATATGTGTAAATTTATGAGATATTTATGACAGGTGACGGCAAGGAGACAGTAAAACTGAAAGCTCCTTTCAGAGCTTTCAGTTTTACTGTCATCTTGCTTTAAGCTGTCACCTATCTTTAATATAATCAATTAGTTTGCTTTTTAGTGGTAATAGAGAGGTTTTACTGTATTAAACAATTTATCATTTTCATACACCAGATTTGCTTTGCTCCATCATTATGGTGATGCAGCAAAGAAAACATGAATTTTACATATTTACACTACTGTAACAATACCGGTTTTCCATCAACTTACCACACTGTGGCTGGTCAGCTGTCCACGTTCCACTGGTGTTGCAAGAGACAGTATCTTGTCCCAGTAATGACCCACCGAGAGAACATGTGTACACAGCCTGTGTAGTAGTACCATCAGAGACCAGGGTCAGATTGCCGTCACTTATAGTTGGCACAGACTCACATGAAACTAAATAGATAAAAATGGTGTGATTGATTTATAATTCCGCATACAGTATGTCATTTGAAATGAACTTCAGCCGAAAAAACTCGGTACTTCGAACTCAATTAAATGATCGTACCAGTGCTTCGACAGTTAAATTCCGATAAGTGGGTCTCGTTTAAGTCGAACATACCCATATGTTAAAGTTAAAACGTGGCTAAGCCACGTTTTAACTTTAAAATATGGGTATGTTCGAACTAACGCGAGTTCGCAGTATCGAGTTCCGACTGTATTTGATTTAAACAATATTCTTTATTCAGTTTTGTGGTTAATATAGGAAGATACATATTTAAAAAAAGTATAGAGATCAATCACAGGCAAAACTGTTTAATGAAGAGAAGCAGTATTGTAGAAAGAATATACGGCTACATTGTACAACATGCTTTAGCCACAATGCCTTCTTATCTAATGATTAGCTGTTTCTATGTACGTATCGGTCCTTGTAAAGTATTACGTTCAGTGTCAGTTCTGTTCATTTTACGCTTGTAAATACCGTTAACACTTCCGTTTTCTAAATAATAACATCAACTCTTGTAGGGTTTGTCTCAATTCTATTTAAAGTAAAGGTGACCGTGCAGCCCCGGGTCAGAAGGCTCCTTCAATTAATATAAATAAGGCGCATTCTGCTTTTTACGTTCGACCTGCTTGTAATCACACTTGAAAAATAGAACATTGAAATCTTAGGATTTATCCTGATCAACTTATGGCAGCCCTGAGTTAATGACTTACCGCATGTTGGAGTGCTGATGTCCCAACCTGAACCATCAGTCTGACATGTACCAGAGCTGTCTCCGGACATTGTGAAGCCAACATCACAACTAAAGCTGACTGTGCTTCCATCAGCTGTCACATTGCCATTGACTGGTGCTACAGGGGTGTCACAAGCTGTGTACAGAAACAAGTGCTTTAGAAATATGAAGACTCGATTAGCTTAACTCTTTCCTCCCAGAAACCTCCAATGGACAATTCTAAATTTAAATTTAGTCTAGTCCATTTTGGACGTTTTAAGGTTGATGTTTACAATATATGTCAAAATGACAAACAGCGTAGACCCTGATCAGAGGGCTCCATAAGGATACCTCTGATCCGGGTCTACACTGTTTGCATACGACAAGTGTACTACTCAAACGTACGCTGTTTGCAAATGACGCATGTATGCATGACAATGATTCATGATTTCCATGTACTATTCTAGTTACTGACATGAAGACAATTAGTTAATCCAATGGTTTGAAGGCAATGTTTGATCATGATGACCTACTAAATGATGGCAAAGGATAACTCTCATTACTTTCTACGTGAAGTCTCTTTAATATTCTCATGACTTGCCGAATGAAGATGATGACTTAACTTCATTATTTGACTAACGAAGTTAATGAATAATTGTCTTGACTTACCAAAATAACGGCAAAACATTATTATCCTAACTAACCACATGAAGGCAATGTATAATTATATTGACTTACACAATGAAGGCAAAGGGTAACTCACTTGACTTACTAAATGAAGGCAATGATAATTCTCTTAACCTATCAGATGAAGACAGTGTATACTTTTTTAACTAACGAAATGTATGCGGTACATAATGCTGTTGACTAACCAAACTGAGGCAATGCATAATTATCTTGACTTACCAAATGAAAGCACTGCAGAATTATCTTGACTTACCAAATGAAGGCGATACACAATTCTCGTGACTTATCAAATGACGATGAGTGATTATTTTCCTGACTTTCCCAATGAAAACAATAGAAAGGTCTCTTTTATTTCAAAATAAAGGCAACGTTATCATGATTTACAAAATGAAGGTGGTACAACATTCTCGTGACTTAACAAATGACGGGCATTGATAATTTTCCTGACTAACTCAATGAAAGCAATAGAAAAGTCTCTTTCTTTACAAAATAAAGGCAATTGTATCATGATTTACTAAATTAAGGTGATGTATAAATTTCATAACTTACAACATGACGGTTGTGGGTAATTCCAGTTTCCATCTGATCTACAGGTGATTATTGTTTGTCCATTGAGTGAGTAACCTGCTGCACAGAAGTAGTTAGCTGTGGTTGTTTCTCCATCTGTTGTTAGGGTTATATTGCCACTACTAGGAGACGTTCTGTTGGTGCATTTGGCTGTAATAATAAACATGCAGTAAAACCTCTCTATAATGACCACTATATTATGTTGCGTATATTGTGTGTTAAGGCATATGGCTGTCACAGCAATGGGAACGTAAAACAGAAAGCTCACCTAGGAGCTTTCTGCTTTATACTCGCCTTGCTTTAACCCATTACCAGATAGCCTGTTTCTAGTTTTGAAAATAGGTGACTACTTAAAGCAGGTTGAAAGTAAAGCAGAATGCGCCATTGGCGCATTCTGCTTTACTTTCAGCCTGCTTTAAGCTTTTACCTGCTAGAATAAGGAAAGTATTAAATATGACACATATTCATTACGGTTTAATTTGGAACTATTTTTTTCAGCGGATGAATAAAATGCATGTGCTAAAAGTCGCTTCTATAAGGTAAAGGGTTAAGCTGTCATCTGTCTTTTAAACAGAAAAGTAGTTTTCTTTAAGTAGTCTTGAAAGAAAGATTTTACTGTAATTCTTAACACACTTGCTGCCATGTTACGAGTATAGTCTGCCACTAAAATGTCAAATGTTGACTTTAGCTGTTTGCACTGAAAAGTATTTATATATACGAGTGGTGTGTATCAAGTAAAGGCAGTTTTAACTCTTTGCATGCCAGCGAAGAATTCGTGATTGACGTTGCAAACTGGATCCAGATGAGACACCGTGTGGCAGTATATCATCAGGATCTAAAACGCGTGACACTCTGATATTCTGAATTTGTTTTAAGAAAGTCCATTTTCAGAAAAGTAGTGGGTGACACTAGTTGCAGACTACCCATACAAAAAGACTTAGCATTCATTATTTCAGAGATGGGGTTGTCTTCAAGTTTTGCAGTCTCTGAGTGTCTAAGAAAAGACCAAATGTTCTGGGCAAGCAGTGTAGACGCTCGTCAGAGGAATCTTTAGTAGCCTTCTGACTAGGGTCTGCACTACTTGTCATTGTCCTTTTCAAGTTTCAGGTGTCAATGGGGTTAATCATCCTTTCATCTATGTTTAATTGTAGGTTTATCACAAGATTGACTACATACAGCTAGCTTTCGGTTCTAGCTAAATATCTGCTCTCGTAAGAACTTGATAATTTAATTGAATGATTAAGGGAGAAGACCTTAGTCCTTTCAGTAATAAATCACTATAGATAAGTTATCTCCCTTGAATATATAAAGGTGCAATAAGTAGACATATCCTTATAGAACACTCTGCTCTATTTTCCTCTAACTTAAAGCAAACATCAGTCTAAAAGACGACCAAATAAATGTAAAACTGTGGCTTACATTGTTTTTCTTTAATAATACTTAAGTTTAATTTGTGAACCAATCGATTATAACTGCGATATAAATGATCACTACTTACAGCAACTTGGTGATGTCAGGTCCCACGTCCCCGTGTCTCCACATGTTAAGAGTGATGCTCCATTAAGTGTGTATCCCAGGTCACATGTGTAGGTTGCCTTAGTGATTGTATTACTCTCACTGTATAGTGTCACATTCCCTCCCTCAAGATCTGCTAATGTGTCACACAATGCTGAAAACGAAACAGTTCTGTATGATGCATTTAAAAATTACACTCAAACCCATTTAAACATTGGAAACCAGTAATGAATACTTTTGCAAACAGCTTTGATCTAAATCAGGCACTGAAATTGAGCAGTATCCAACGTGTTCCTAACTTCACTGTTGTGTCTGTATTAGCATAAAGAAGAATGTGTCAATGTCAGCACGTTCAGTAAACCTTCAGTCTTGGAATAAGTCCCAAAGTTACTTCTGCTGATGTGTCCCAAAGAGCTTATAACAACTCTTATAAGAATTTGGAAAATAACAAAAACTTATTATTTGAGTTGCATGTATATCCAAATCTTAGAAAATTTGGATGTTTCAAACAGAAAAGCTTCTTTATCACACTATTTTGTTATTTTCTATGCTTGTGTTTTATTTGTATCTCGGTTTGTTAACAATATTAAAAATAAAGATTAATGCTGTACAAGATCAGTTGTTGTTTTGCTATAGATTGAAACACACTTGTCATCAACTATTAAAACGATCGCCGGGAAAGATCAATACAGATATGATATATTTAAAGTTGTTTCATCATGGCATTCGTAAATAGTTTGGATCCAGATCAAACAATCATTCTGTGTTAAGTATTATGCGAATGGAAGAGAATCATTTTAAAGCAGACTTTTTTAGCAGAATAAATGAACACATTTGCAGTAAAGCCTCTTTGTATTGTTCGACAATATTGACCTGACGTTGAACTTTATGCATGAATAGATTAAAGAGTGATGACACAGTATAAATCAATAATCGACAGCGTGCCGTACACTGTCGGGAATGTTCGATAAATTACGTAAATCGTGTTACATTACTGATCTTATTTGGAGTAAAACTCCCACCTAGTTAAGCGATAAAATACGATTCCGATTATGCTAGCATAATCGTATCTACTAAAAAGCATCCTGTTGGGTTTAGATTTGGTTTTAAATGACAGATCATCGATACCCTCACCTGCGATTAACTCCGGTTCACTATATATACCTAATTGGCAACCACTTGACGTATCGCATCTGCCATAAGTGGGTCGTTAGAGCGAATGATTTGTAATGGCGAGGTCACGGGTTCGAATCCCGTATGAGGAAAATATTTTTCATTTGCATTTTCATATTTAAGTTATAAATTTTATTTTACACATAAAACGCACGGATGTCACGTTCTTCTCATTGCCACGTGTCATTCTATGCCACGTCATACGTTTTCTCACACACAGCCTAACCAGCAACATATAAAATAGGAAGTCTAACTATATTTTATCATCTAGATTCGGCGACGTTTGCAAAAATAAAGCAAAAGAACAATACATGTAAGAAAGAAAGCGAGAAAAAAGAAAATTATATAGGAAAGAAAGAAAAAAACAGAAGCAGTATATGTTGGGAAAAATGGAAAAAAAGGATGATACACGGGTCTCGAACCACTGGCCTTTAACGAAAAGATAATGTATAGTCGCCGTCCTTACCACTTGAGCTAATAACTTATCGATACGTTTGATAACCGGTCAATGCTATTTGTCTTTTTTGACCGGTTTCGGTATCACGTGCGTTCTCGTATAAATTTAACGAAGTGTCCCGAAGATATATTTAGAAATGAAACGAAGTATGAAATTATGCTAATAGAGGTCACCAACGTCAGGTCAATATTGTCGAACAATAACAACCACTAAAATGAAGGCTTATTGGCTGTTTAAAGACAGGTAAAATATTTCAAGCAAGGTGATAGTAAAACAGAAAGCTCCTAATAGAGGAGCTTTCTGGTTTGCTGTCACCTTGCTTTAAGCAGTCACATGGCTAAATATCTAATCATTTACATAATTTAGTTGCGGTTTTAGAGGGGTTTTACTGTAAATTGAGATACTCACTACAGGACGGTTGGGAGTCGTCCCAACTGCCTGTTGTCTGACAGGTAAGAGTTGTCTTTCCTGTTATTGTGTATCCCACATTACAAGTGAAGTCAGCAGTTGTCACTGTACCGTCTGTCTGCAGGGAGCTGGAACCACCCGCTGTACTGGTTAGAGTTGGACAGGCAGCTGAAATAAATACAATTACAAATTTAACAAATTACCCTGTAGCCTGTTTCCAATATTTAAGATTGGCTATTTCTTAAAACAGGCTAAACGTACAGCAGAAAATGTTTCTGTTTTACTTTCAGCTTGCTTGAAACACCTACTTGTCAGTAAGAAAAGAATGTTTATGAACTTTGTGAAATTTATTTCTATGCAATAAAGGGCGTTTCCATGGGGACAAGTGTTACATCTTTCCTCTGATAAATAGTAATATATAACTGCCATTATGAACATCTATCATATGAACTATTGCATTGTCTGGTAAAATAAGGACCCACACATGTAAAGAGCGCAGATAGATTTTTAAGACAATAGTGCAGACTCTGATATCAGACAGGTTCTTTAGGAGCTGTCTGAGCTGGACATACTATGTTTACAAGTCAACTAAAAGGAAAGGGGTTAAAATGCTGTATTAACGTTTTTTATGATATCTAAAAAAAATTGTTTTCTATATCGAAGTTGATAAAAATTATCTATATATTTAAGTTGATATTGAACTTCATATAAATTTATCTCAGAAAAACCCAATTTTGTCTCTCGCAAGTAATAAATAGTGATAATCTTAATATGATGAAAGTTTCCAAACAGTAGTTGATCTTTGTCTACTATTTTAATGTCCCTATTACCATTGACACTACTCATAAGCAACAATGTGTACATACCACAGGTAGGGTCCTGATCTGACCATCCTGACCCAGTGTTCGAGCAGGTCCTAACAGAGCTTCCACTTAGCGTGAACCCCAGGTTACAGGAATAGTACACCTCCTGTCCATCATCAGAAATCACCTGACCATTGGTTAGAGCTGGCACAGGGGAGCAGTCTGATAATAAAACAAAGTGCAAATCATGTTATACAAAGGGTGAAATAAACAATAAAAATACACATGTAGAGCATTAAACAATTTCAAATAATTCATCTACAGTAAAATCCTGTTTACAATGGCCAATAGGAAATGGTTATATTTAAACCACATATGCAACTTAAATGTAATTAAAGGTAATGATGCAGAAAGTCCGTAAATGAGTGTTCTGCATTACTTTGTCCTGAATTAAGCTGCAACGTTTTATACGATTCTACAAATTCCAAACAGATTTTAATGTGTACATTTTTACTTGATTTAAAAGCCTAAAAGTATGTGGGAAATAGATTGCATCCTGTTCGCTTGCTAAAAAAATCTATCATACATGTCATAATAATACAAAATTAGACCATACAAACCTTTGATAAAATATGTACTCATCCAATATATGAATATGAAAGAATCAAATAGGCATTAAGGGGTTAAGCTGAATGTTTACAAAACAATTGTTGACCTAGTAATCTATTTCTGTTTACACATTTTGGACTCAATTATCTATATGCCTTGGTACAAAATCCACTCAGACATAACTTACAACATGTTGGTGCTGGTGACAGCCATGTTCCATCAGTGTGACAGATGCTGGTACCCTGTCCCTGCATACTGTAACCACTAACACAGGTATATGTAGCTACACTAGTGGTACCATTGGTTTCCACAGACACCGAGCCACTACTCGGGTCAGTCAGATTACTGCACTGGACTAAAAATAATTGATGAAAGCTTACACAATATGATGTTTCAGATCCAGAAAATATATACTTAACCCTTAGCCTGCCAGTCACGACTATAGCTCCATATGCAAACAGCTTGGATCCGGATGAGACGCCGAGTAACTCGGCGTCTCATCCGGATCCAAGCTGTTTGACACTCGGACAACATTTTCAGCAATTTTGAGCAACTTTGAAGCACTTTGAAACTTGAAGCAGACGAGAAATATAGCAGACGACAATTTATTTGGCGGGCTAAGGGTTAAGCAGTTTCAACATTGTCTTTTATGTATGCACCATTGTAATACAATCCAATCTAATGCAATACATAATACTTGCCATTTAATCATATCACATTTTCAGCTGGCACTGTCTAACATGTTCGTCTATTCCGTAGTTTTAACAATTTACTCCATATACATTGTCTAGTAATGAAGATAGGTGACCATATAAAAAAGTTGAAAGTAAAGCGCATCCAGCTTTTCTTTCAGTATGCTTTAATAAGTTAAAATCTGTTATAAAAACTATTTCTTATGGTACAAAGTCAAGACTGTATAAATCGAAATAGTTTCTTCAATTGTCGAATAATTTCAAGGCATTGACTGTAATAAAGCTTTAATCAGGGAAAGGTTAAATCTATATCCTGACATACCACACGTGTGTGCGGTAGTCCAGCTGGTTCCTAGTTGACAGGTAATGGTTCTCTGCCCTGTCAGAGTGTAGCCTGATACACAAGAGAATGTCGCCTCACTTGTCTCCCCATCAGTGGTAATGTTGTAATACTCCTCTGGACCCACTGTGATTGATCCACAAGACTCTGAAATGACCAACAATACATTTGAATAAATGCACATTTACAACTAGCTTGATTAAAATGCAAAACTAGCATCAACTTTTTCCTATACTTTGCCAATATACCAACTCAAATATTAAAAGAAAAAATGACAATAGAATTGAAATATAGTTCACTGCTCTACAAAGGCATCAGTAAATATAGCCGTCACTTGTATACAGTTATATATCCCACAACAGCTCCTTATTTAAAGATGAGAGCAATGCTTATTCGAGCATACCATAAAGCCATTACACCATAGCCTGTTTCTAGCTTTGAAGACTCTTAAATCAGGCCAAAGGCTGTAAGCTACTATATCGTAGGATATAAATGGAAGGTGTACAATGAATATCTATGGAGTTATGAGTTAATATTGTAATTTTACCACAAGTAGGAGCACTACCACTCCATCCACTACCATCAGCTGAGCATGTCCGTGTGACAGAACCATCCATATTATAGCCAGCAGCACAGGAGTAGGATACATGGGTACCGTTAGCGGTGAAAGAGCCGTTGGATACTGCAGGAGGATCATCACAATCTAAAGAACACAGGACAAGCATCTTATGGCAAATATATTAGTACAATTAATGTAAACATTCCTAAAGAAATGGACACTTTGTATAACTGCTTCAATCATCCTAAAATTTGACATAATTGTCTTTAGCGACCATTTTGTAAAAAATATGAAAACTGAATGGCAAAGAGTGTATACCCAAATGAGACTGCTCATAGAGGAGCAGTCTCGATCAGGGTATATGCTGCTTGCTCAGGTCTGTCTTTCCTATTTATTAAGAGCCATTACTGTAGTTATTCTGAATTGAAATTCCTCATGTAATAACTTTTACCCTATATTAATTCGCTTCCGGTACAAATCACCTTAATCCAATTAACATATATATGTTACTGTTAACGTTATAATTATGAATAAAGGGGTATTGTCAGTGTGTATAGAAATATTTTTACTTTAAGAAATCGTTTGCTTTACTTTAGAATGTGTTTGAAGCACTCCCATATCTCATTCAATAAACCACCATGTAAGGAAATGTTAATTGATTTAATGGTATCAGTTCTGCAATACAAACTCCTCGATATATGCAAACATTAAGAAAACCATTCTTTAAACCTTTACCCCATAGCCTGTTTTCTTCGTTTGGAAGACATGTGCTCACATGTTGCATTCTGTGTTACCTTCCGTCTGTTTTTAAGATACTATTGTTAGGATTTCGGATATATTTCTTATGTTGCACATTCATTACTGTATTACGTGGAACTGATTTCTGTCAGTGGAGGAATAAATTAAAATCATATATACGTATAAATTAAAATCGTAAAAGGCACATCTATAGTAAATGCAGATTTTTGTTGACTTAACTCACAACAAGTGGGTGCGACATCGCTCCAGGTCCCAGCTGTGTCACAGGTAAGAGGAGTAGACCCGACCAGATTGTATGACGCCACACAGGTGAATACTGCCATGCTTGTGTAGCCATCTGTTGTTAAGGTCAACGAACCACTGCCAGGAAATGTCAGGGTCTGGCATTGTGCTGTAAAAGAAACCAATAACAGTTTAATTGTATTTGCTTAATTGCTGGTGAAAAGTTAGCAGAAAAAGCTGACAGACAAATCTAATTTCAATCAGTGACGAGTTGATGGTTTTAAATTCCAGGCAATGACAACCAGATGCCTGAAAAAATAATATTCAGAATGAAAGGAAAATATGGTAATATTGTAATAAGGTTTTTACAATTTCATAATATACATATAGATTAGCCAACGAAATATAACTGGTTTACATATACTTTGCTGGTTTTGAAATAGCTTCTTACTACATGTTACCCTTTGACTATGTTTTTTCTCGACGTAAATGCAAGACGTACTAAAATATGTAGCGATATATTACCAAGGATTGCAGACGGTTTGTCTGAATTAGAGTTCAGTCTGGAGAGAAACACACCTTATTTGCATAATTGTGATTTACCTTAGGGTCATTGGTTTGAATTCTGACCGTGATACCTTTATTATTGTTTTTTTCTTCCAAAGCCATTGCTACAAGTTTATGTAAGCGCCCGAAATTCTTTTGCAATGTTTAGGCCTTATTTGGTTGTCAGTATTTTTAACGTAAATGTAAGCTACTGACCACAAGTAGGGACTGCTGGATTCCAGCTTCCATCAGCCTGACAGGTACTGTTTGTGGCCCCATTCAGTGTGTAGCCCGTATCACAGGTAAAGCTGGCTACAGTGGTGGTGCCTACCACAGTTTGGGAAGTATTCAACCCAGATGATTGCGTAATCACATTACACGCATCTGAAATAATAGTTCAATTTATCATTTGATAAACTTTACTAACACATCTTTTATACTTCTTATGCTGTCCATGTCATTATTTACATTCCAGACAACCATGTAGTTCTTTCTCGCTTTTAATGGGTGCTAGATAGCATTTTGTTACTATAAAAAGCCGTACGGTTAACTTTGTCAGGCACTGTAGCCCTCAGCACACTTGGGATAAAAGCAAGGGTAAGGGAGGTAATTCTTACAGAAATAACCTAAACCTTAAGATGGACCACAAGCTACGTTCACAGTGAGAAATGAAATCGAGAACGGTACAGTAGACTCTACTCTTGTCTGTGGTATTCGACAATCCAATGATCCGCTGTTTAAACCGTAATTTATGCTATTGTTGTTGTTGAGTGTTTCACATGAGCCAGTTTACGTGTAAGGTCACGTTCTTACATGACGTCCTTGACGTCGGTTGTAGTAATGGCTTGAAAGTAGAACGTATATAAAGTAAGTTTTCATAAATTAAACTCCATGTATTCAAAATCACTTGGATTCAATAGAAACAGTTTTTATTTCTGAATTGTGATCTGTGGCTAAAGTGGGACATGTTTTCTTCTTAAAACGTGTTTACACATAAATATCAAAACCAAGCTAAAATAGCGCGACCTTTAACAGCTTTTGTTGCTATTGTATATGGAATGTGTGATACGGAAAAAAGAAGGTCTTTACAATTCCGTTAATCTATTCGTTAAAGGGTAATTTTAAGTGAGAAAAATAATCAAGCATGGTTTTTGTTAAAGACGGGGGGATTGTATACCCTCGCTTAATCTGTTCAGACGGTTCCCTCAGGGTCTACCTTGTTTTCGAATAAGAGGCTGACAAGATTCCTAGCCGTTATAATAGTTCAGCCTATAGCTGATCAATATAGGCAGAGTTTTGTATGTGAACATTTAGAGTGAGATGTGCATTAACTAATTTGTCCTAACGTATGTATTTACCACACGTTGGCTGTGTTCCCGACCAAGTGTTAGAGTTACTCTGACAGGTTCTTGTCTCTGTACCACTGAGTATGTAGCCAGCATGGCAGGAGTATGTAATAGTGGTACCATCAAATGACAACGTTACATCGCCATTAGTAGGGGCAGAGGGCACTATACAGGCTGAAAACAAGAACAGTACAGTAAAACATCTATATTATGACAACTTATAGTATTATTATTAGATGTTCACGATAACAGAAAGCTTCTTTGGGAGTTTTCTGTTGTACTGTTGCCTTGCTTAAGCTGTCTTTTATACAATCCAATAGCCTTCGTTTTTAGTAGTAATAGAGAGGTTTTACTGTATATCTCACTAGAATAAGTGTTTCAGCTGTTCAAAAAGGATTCATTGCGTATGCAACAGTCAGACACTCAGTGCTTCCAAAACAAAACATACATTTAAGTCACATTAAAATCCAAGTTTTAGAATTATAGCAATGAATTTGAAGCAACGTGTTAGCTTTTGTGACACCTAGCTGTTATTAGGTACATATTACAAAAACAAAATATCACAATCACTAAAAAATATGATTGTGACAATTGAAAGGCTTGTTCTAGTAGTAAAGAATTTTAGCCCGTCATAAGAGATGATGTGCTGTTGAAATACTCACTGCAGGTAGGGGCTTCTAAGGACCAGGTGAGATCTGACTGACATACTCTTGTTGGTGAACCAGCTAGAGAGTATAGTTCAGAGCACTGGTAGTTGGCTGTTGTCACTGCACCGTCTGTTGAGTAGGAAACATTGCCACTATCAGGGGGTGTTAGCGCAGGACAGGTCTCTGAAAATACAGACAAGTGAATTTATGCCACTGTTGACTAAATTAAATCAACCAATTCATCAAAGCAGGCTGACGGTAAAGAAGAAAGCTCATCATAAGATGTCTGCTTTACCGTCAGCTGTTTTAAGCAGTCACTAGTCTTTTTCACACGGCATTGTCTTCGTCGCAAACAGATTGTTTGTAATAGAGTGGATTAGTTGTAGTTGGATGTAAAAAGAAGTCTATAATGAAGGAAAACTACGTTTGGAAGATTTCCTCTTACTTTCGACATTTTTTAAGTAATCATATGTCAGACTGTATGACAAGTTTCCTGAACTCTTTCAACACTTAGTTACTCTTGTGGGTTATAAGGTTCCCTTGTGGATCTTTTAAGTAACCAGATCATGATCTCATCTACTTGGACTTCTTAGTAGTTTGATAAATGTTAGTCTAAATTAGCATAGCGTAGACCCAATGCATGAAAAGGTTTTTCAGGACAAAAGCAGTGCAAAAAGGAAACTTTGTAGATATTATTTAATGACTTAAGGTTTCTTATACTTACCACAGGAATCTGAAATGAGAATAATAAAGTAAATTTACTTCGACGAAAACATACAATACTACACTATACAGCACTACAATATATAAACAATATAAAACAATCGTTATTTGTTATCTTAGGTTACCGACCCCAGATACAAACATTCGTTCTCTATAATACAAATATATAAATGTATATGAAGAAATAACATTGAATAACCTCTTATCATTAGCTGCATTTAACTTCACTTTTTACTGGCAAACTAAATGATAAGGACATTATTTTCTGGTCTCTTTTTAAATCAGTCTCTCTTTGCTTTCTTGTTATTTAAAGAGTGAGACATATAGACACAAACGTATTCAAATAGTAGAAAATACGCACCCAACGTGTAACATAAACGGCATAGAAAATAAATTTCATTTCACGTTGAAGTTTCTATCTTTTGATACATTTAAGAAAAGTATAATTTAAGAAATATCGTTAATGTGAACATTGTGTTAATCAATTGATAACTCTCTCAGTTTGCTCTATTGTTAAGACATTCAGTGTTTGGTTATAAAGCAATTCCAAGAAGAAAACACGTGCTCGAGCATAACTATGATGAATAAGATTGTACACCATCATCCACATCTGGTTGATTTGAAAAAAACTTTCTGAAAAGAATCCAAACTAGGTGCCTCTTGAACAAAAGGAGATTTTAAAGGAGATGAACTTTTTGAGTGTAATGTTTTAACCTTTAACAAATTGTACAACTTCTGCCTCAGCTCTAATATTAAAGTTGTTCTCATATTTGTTTTCTAAATAAGTTCAGAATATGAAACACATTTAGAATCGGATGTGACACTGCATTACTCAGTTCCGTCGTCAGCGTACATTAAGGATATATATGGTAATATTTGTGTATGTTTATTTAGAAAGACCCTGAATTTTAAGTATATAATTATGTAGTCAAACCTGTCCACCATAGTCATTCAATAGAGGAATCAAGTATGACACCACAGACTCGTACGTTCTTAATATGACCGACAAAGTGATGCAGACAACTTGTACAGGAGCTTTCTGTATTACTTTTACTAGTTATTGAGCTGTCAACGACTTACCGGCTTTTGTCAAGCAGTTTGTCCAATACAATCAATTTACTTTCTATACTTCTAAGCGCAGTAAAACTTTGTATGAACATACATATTGCACTTAGAAGTATAGAATGTTAATTAACTGTTTTGGACAAACGGCTGTATATATATTTTATTATAGTTACACTAGCTTTATTGTAGTTACCAGTTTTTGTGAGCTGTACTGTAGCGGCTGGGGTTCCTGTTGGAAGATTACCAGGAGACTGACCATTCTTACAGCTGTGTGGAGATACAGAGGCCATTGTCCCATCCTGTGATACAGCCTATAAAAATAAAAAACAGTAAAATATCTCTAAATTACGACCATTAAATGGTGTTAATTAGCATGTGTTTAAGGCATGTGACTGCTTAAAGAAAGGTGAACGTAAAACAGAAAGCTCCTTTAGGAGCTTTCTGTTTTAGGTTCACCTTGCTTTAAGTTGTCACCTGTATTATTTAAACACATAATCCTGTTTAATTGTCGTAATAAAGAGGTTTTGCTGAATAAACAGCCAATCTTGTATTAAGCGACCGCTCAGTGCAAGGACGATTGAAGTCTGACTGGAATACAGGTAATTGCTTAATGCTTGATAGAAATAATGCAGAAAGCCAACATGAAGCAGTCGCATGTTGTAACAGATTTCCACGCCACTTCTGTATTTGTAAATACAATTCAAAATGCTCATTCAGGAGCTTTTCACATTAGTTCTGTCCTGTAGTAAGCAGTGAATTATCATAAAAGATCTTCGAGCTGTTACACCGGGTTATTGTTTTATATAAGATTCACTTAACATTATTTGTAAGCGAGATATGACAGGGAAGATATAATTGAAACAATTCAATTAATCAGGTTTTGAAATAGATGTACTGAAGTTATTATCATTAACTTACAATACACGTGAATCTGTAGGTTGAGGTATCATCCACAGTATTATCATTGCCGTTATAGACTGTCACATAATTATCTCCGTCTACTGGTACTGTATCCACACACCAAACAGTCGGCGATGCTGCAAATAATTATTCTCTCTTGAACCATTGACTTAAAATCAACTATTGCCTATTAATGTTTGTTTTTACAAAATGTACTGGACAATGACACACACTGAGAACTCTGATCAGAGAAGCCCTATGGTGTCTTAACCCATTCACTGCCTAACCCCAAGATATTTGGTTAATCTGCATACAGTTTCGATCCTAGTCAGACGCCGTGTGACGCGGTGTCTGGACAAAATCGAAACTGTTTGACATTCTTTTCAATATTTCTAAAGTCAAGATACATGTACTTTAAATTGAGAAGATACAGTGGAGAATCTGTTATTCTTTCCCAATAAACGCGTTTACGCTAAAACTATTATTTGCAGTGCAAACAGTTTGGAGCCAGATCAGACGCCGGGTAACCCGGCGTCTGATCAGGCTCCAAACTGTTTGCCACCAAGATAAACAAGAATTATCAGAATTGTCCAAAAGTTGTTCTTTTCTACGTTTTAGTGTTTTGCGTTTGCGTACGTTTGCGTTTAAACGGGAAAGAATAACAGATTCTCCACTGTAACAGACGGCTACTGTTCAAAATTGATGACATCATGGCAGTAAAGGGGTTAAAGCTAGACCAATTCACAAACATATAACCACGCAACTGATTTGACTCCGAACTGTTTTTCATCAGATGAAACTAAATCTAACCGTTAGTTTATTTTCTAAATCTGTCATTTGCTACATTTTATACCATTTGCGTGTAGTGTCGTTTAACCATTATCATGCTGAAATGTCATCTGCTTCAAATATATCGTCTGCCAAAACAAATCAAAATCCGTTTTCCTACATCTTAAACTGAAGAAAAAATGAATAAGAGTGTCAAACTGTTTGCAAATGTTAGCCAAGTCGCGGTCAGCATGATAAAGGTTAAACGGGAAAGCATAATATGTCCACAGTACAAATATCGAATGAATGTGTCATTCTTCCTGAGACGCGCATTATTCACCTGAATATGCCACTTGTGTAGAACACGTGTCATAAGTAAACGACATTGCTGAATTGTCTGTGCACATGTCTAATGTATCTGTAGAACTCGAGCACGTGGCACTGCCAGTGTGGTCTGTGTGTTCATAGTCGTATTTGCCGAGGAATTGATATGGGCAACGGATTTTTGCCGATTCTTCATTTCCTGAAAACACATTTCGAAACTTAAACTAACGATTTTCAGTAGAATGTTGACTTTTAAATGTTTGTATATGCCTAAAGGTGACTAAATCTAGGAGGACTTTTATTTTGCCGTTTCTCACAAACGAAAAAATAATGAAATTAAAGAACCAAAAGTGAAATTCAGTAGTGCATACAAAAACTGTACATGTACATTAAAATCTCTCTATTACGACCATTAGATTGAGTTAATAACCATCTATCACAACTTGGATTGTGCAAGACTTTACTGTCAAAATGATTGCCGTCTATACAATTATGTATTATTGTATTTAGGTGTTGCTCATTGAGATGTCACATGTTATGTTTACTAGTATCACTGAAATTAAACATTCGTCTTAGTTACCTGTTTTGATCATCATCCTGTACTCAGACATCGACGGTCTGTCGGGTAACAAGCCAGAGGTGTTGGAACATAACAAACCAACATCTTGTAAAGCGTCATCAGTATGTATATAAACTCTGTCGTTATTCAAATTGGACTGTTCCGCTGAAATACAGAAAATGCACATATCATCGATGATTCGCTGTATTTATAGTAAATCACAGGTTTTGGCGGTTATGAAATTCTTGCTACTATTGCCCTATAAGTGGGTCTACGCTAAAACCCTTATTACATTTGCGAACAATTGTCTAGTTCAAAAGTGTTTGCTTTTCAGATAAAGATCAGTCGTTCACAGTTCACAAACGTTGTCATTACTAATATTTTATTGTAGATAACTATGAAAGACCAACATCTTATCTACTGTATTAGTACATCACAGACTATACCGATTCATATATCACGTTTTCATAGTATACATTTCGTGAATATGTTTTAACTTATCGATAAAGTTGAGTCTTTTATATCATCGAATGATGCCACTTTGACAGATGAGACCGATACTTTAAGTATACGAAATATAATAAAAGAATTAAAAACAAAATCTATTATACTTATAATGGACATAATAATACTAAAAACGATAACAATTATAAAATGAAAATGATAACAATTAACCAGATATTACGACCATTGAAAATTAGACTTAATGATGGCAGTAAAGACAGATGACAGTGTAAAGCAAGATGAAACTGAAGCAGATAGCTCCCATGTGCCTTAAGCAGGCACTTGTATTTAATAACGAAAACTAACCCTCAAATAGTTGTCGTACTTGTATTGTAATAACCTAAAAGCAGTATCAATGATGGCCGTTTAAAGTAGTTGTGAATGTAGATGGAATATTACTGGTTAGGAACTTACGGTTGTATATGTAGTATCTGTATGAGTTATCCGTGACGAGCGACAATTTAAGGCACAAAAATCCGTAGTATTGTTGACTAAACAGCGAAAAACTGCTCACTGTCCTGAAAGTATAGACAACAAGATAAAATTGAAAACAATACTAAATCAGTGAAAATAGGAAAATTGTATTTCCCTATAACTGTTTCAACCCCATGGACCTGTTTATAATATACTCATTATATTTGAAAACAGTGTAGATCCAGATCAGTGGGCTCCTATAGGAGCCCCCTGATCCGGATCTGCACTGTTTTCTTATTTAGACCAATATTTATCAAACTGTACAGAATTACAAATAGACTGGATCATTTTGGTATTTAAAAAAAATCCACAAAGGAACTTATTAACCCACAAGAGTAACTTAGAGTTGAAAGAGTTAATATAGATATCAATTCCATGAAGGGGTATTTTGAGTACTTAAACTACTATGAAAAAAAAACTACCAAACTTTTTTGTGTACTGTTCTCGATAGAAGGGATGGTTCTAATGAGTAGTCCCCAAATAGGTTTTGTGATTTCGTATAGGTATACTGGAGAAAATATTGAAAAAAAAATCAAGCGACGGTCTGATTACCCCAGATTTAAAAGACCACACAAACCTTGTTTGCTGAAACAACTGTGACATGCTATCTATAACCATGTCAACTCTAAATATATCTTGTAGGTATTAACAATACTTTTGAACTCTTCTAGTATAGACATTTTGAAACATTCTACCATTGCAATATTTGGTATGACAACAAACACCAATGAAAATATCAGATATGCCAGATCATGATCAAAGGGCCCTATGGTAGTCCTCCGATCTGGGTCTACACTGTTTGCAAATGTAAGCATTGATCTCAACAGGGGCTGTTGGGGGTGAAATGGTTGAATGTATTTACACGTTTTGCTCGTTTGCCAAAATGCATTAATTTACATAGGGGTTCTCTCTCACAATATCAAACAGACTGTAACGAAACTCATTGAATTGTTTCAAGTGCAATATTTTGCTCAAAAGTAAGCATACATGTGTACGAGTAAATTTTGATAGGGTTTTTAACTTGATAACATATAGACTAAAGTATCACATTTCAAACCAACCATTACTGTTATACAGTCAATCTTCATTGAAAAGAATTCGTTTTAGACAAACTTAACAGTATTCCTTTAGTTTCAAACTCAATGAGTCGAGCTCGCTCCAGTTGAACATTACCGTATTAATAAGTTGATACAGTGGAGAAGACGTTATTCTTTCCCAATAAACGCGTTTACGCCAAAACTATTATTTGCAGTGCAAACAGCTTGGAGCCAGCTCAGACGCCGGGTAATCCGGCGTCTGATCAGGCTCCAAACTGTTTGCCACTCAGATTAAAAAAAAGTCAGGATTATCAAAAGATTGTCATATTATACGTGTTGGTGCTTGCGTTTGCGTTTAAACGGGAAAGAATAGCGTTTTCTCCACTGTATTTGGATAAGTCACGTTTTAACTTTGAAATGGGGTTAATTATACTTACGCGAGTTCAAATTAACCAAATTGGACTGTATACTATAACATGGAATTGATGTAAGTCGGTGGATATAATTTTACCGATGTTGAAAATTTACACCATGCCCAATGCAAAAACATTGAATTACAATGAATAAAAATGTTCACCTCCTGAGAGTTATGACGATTATATATAGTTTTATTTTATCAGAATGGCAAGCAGTTTGAAGCCTGGTCAGAGACCGGGTTGCCCGGATTCTCATACTAGTATGGCCCAAACTGTTTGCAATGGGCATAAGGCTCTTGAATATATGTGTCTATAGGGAATTACGTGTCTCCTACTGTAAACAGTATTGATTCAAGTGGGTGGGTATCATTTTCACCGATGTCGAATAACTACGCCTAACAGTTTATAGTATATGAATGGAATACCCTGGTGCAATATACATGTACCCTGGCTTGTATTAGGTTACACTATATACAATAGGTGTTGAGCAGTATACCAAACTTAAAGTTGAGTTACATGTAATACATCTACTACAATGGGTAAGACGTAGTTATTTCACGCTTAACAAATTCAACCCTAGCGACGAGTATATTCGTCATTTACAGTGTACCTATTACACTTGTCCTATGAAAGCAGTATAGCTCTTGATCAGAGGGCTCCTTAATTTTGAAATATAGTGTTAAAATCATCCCTAAATAGTCAAAAATGGACTAGACTTATTTTGAAATTGGAATTTTCCATTAAAAGTTTCAGGGGTGAATGAGTTAATCGAAACTAAAACAAATGTCCTACTCTTACCTGAGCACGAGGAAGCTGTCAGTGTCGAGCCAGTCTATGGAGTGACAATGCCATGTGTCAATGGACTTAGTGGACAATTCCCAGCCACTGACAGTCTGGTCTGTGAACGTCAGTGACCCCTGTACACTGTCCGTCCATCCAGTGTTGGCGAACGACGATGGCCACGTGCATATGCCATCCACTGGTGGGGAAAAACATTTCAACGACGTTAATATTGTTTGATTTTTTTGACCTGTCGGAGTTATTTTTAGAACAGAATAGTTCATAATGGTAAATAGATAACAGGGTAACATCGGATCTATATAGACGTACACTTTCCAACTTGAGATAACATGATCCTCGTGCAGCACGAGACCCTTGCGCTAACTTTACTGATATTTTATTCTTTCCCAACAAACGCATTTATATACTTAAACTATTATTTCCATTGCAAACAGGTTGGAGCCAGATCAGACGCCGGGTTACCCGGCGTCTGATCAGGCTCCAACCTGTTTGCTACTCAGATTAAAAAATATAATTAAAATTTCTTAAAGTAAATTTGCACAGTTTAGTGCATTGCGTTTTCGTTTAAACGGGAAAGAATAAGGTATCCTCTACTGTACATTGCGCACAAAAATTACAGCTATCCGTATCATTAACCGTATGTAGAGAAAACTCATCCCTTTGAAAGTTTTAGAATGTTCCAATCTAAAAATAACTCCGACAGGTCAAAAGAAAACACTAATACTATCCCCTTAAAGACTTTTCCTCATTCCTTTGAAAGAGTTCCCCCATTGAATTTGAGGTGTCAATGTAACTGTCAAAACATGTTCAGCACGTGCAGCCGGTGGGTGTACCAATCTCAGTTTACCTGGTTAGAACCAGATTATACTCACGCTCTAGTGCTTTTCAATGGTTATTTCTAACCAAACTATCAAATATAAAGGTAGAGTCCCACAAGAGAAGCTTCAATGCTAGCGATACGGCCATAAGATCCATGATTTTTGCAAGGAAATTGTCTGGCAAGGTGTTATGATCGAAAGGTCATCTAGGGATGTCTTTAAACTCATTCACGTCCATAACATCGTCTGCTTAGTTTAAATATTTAAATGTTTTCTTAAAATCATGTTTTTTAGACAAAGCTGTTGAAAAACAGTAGTTCAATTTATTACTAACAAATAGAAAAGACCCCAAATAAACGCCGCATTGAATAGACTGGGTCAACTAGGTTTTATGATCGATTGCTTTGCTACGACAACTTATATGGGTATTGATTATAACAGATTTGTATTCCTACGAAGGCAACTTTGTTTTCGCAGCAAAACATTTCTCACTATATACACTGACTTCGTAGGAATACAAATCTATTACCATACCCATATAGGTTGTCGTAGCAAAAGATTTTGATGATAATACATAGTTAGCCCCCTTGGAAAACGCGGGGTACGAGTCTGTATTTGCTATATAGCACTGTCTGAAAATCCACGACGACATTCATTTAGCATCAATACATATGCACAGACATATATGCAGTAAAAACTCGACAACTAGAATTCATCTAAGTCGAACTTACCCGTATAACGTTAGACGGATTTCGGGATTTATACCTTGCTTTGGTCGAACATGTATTTCAAATGTAAACGTGGTAAAGCCATGCTGTAACTTTGTAAATATTGGCAAGTTCAATTAAAAAGGGTTAAAGTTTTCAGGGTTGGACTGTTTATGATTCCTTTAACCCTTTCACTCTCAATGACGCATAAACACGCGTCTGCAAACAGTTTGGATATTGATCACACGCCGCGTAACGCGGCGTCTGATCGGGATCCAAACTGTTTGACGCTTGTATCGATATTTCTTAAGTCATACTTCATTGAAACTTACTTTGAAACGATCTTCCAAACAACAAAATTGAAGCAGAAGACAACGGAACGGTGAAGGGGTCACATGAAAAAGCGCACGAAAAAGCTGGCAGCGAGAGGGTTAAATGAATGTAACTATTATTATGTAAAATCCGCCATCAGAAAAACACGATTCATAGCAAATATGTTTACTCCAAGCTTACTCGTCATCTCAGGTTCGCTATCTGATCATGATCATCACTGCCAAAAATGTTTCGTAATAACATATTGTAAATATGTAGAAGTGTCAAATATTGCATATTCTTGGTAGTAGCGCGGTTTAGAATCTACAGCTGGTCTGGATCTACCCTGTTTGCTAAGAGATAAACATTTAATTTTCTCGTGACACGCCCAATACGATTTCTTCAAATCAAATTTACTTATGTTTGATTTTTTTTATAAGTAACGAAAATTGAATTCTTACATTAGCCTGCAATTTAAAATTTATACTTGTCCAAGGAAAAAAATACTTACCCCTGACGTCGTAAGTTAATAATACTATAAGGCTATAATACAGCTTGCAGAACAGAAACATCTCCTAGTCCAAGCACATAACACAGTTAAATCAAAGTCCATTCATAGTCTTAACTGCATGTACTCTTTTTTGTTTTTCATATATGCTTAAATGCCTTAAAATAACTACAATGGAGTCTCACTATTACTGTCACATTAAACGGATTGCTTCTTTTGGGCGAATAAGTCACGAGCTTGCTTAACGAAGAACAGAATTAAAGCAGAAAGCCCCGAAAGGAGCCTTTCGCTTTTTTTCATTATGTTTTAAGCTATCACATATATTTAAAGTTATAAATGAAAATTATTTTATGTTGTCCTTAAAAGCTTGACCTTACTGTAGTTTTCAATTAACCTGGCACACCCACTTAGCACAAACAAGAATGTGGATAGGTTATAACCCATATATGAAACTCAAAGAAACCTCATTACAATTTTTCATTTTTAATATATAGAATAGACGAGGTATGGTGAATGCCTCTGAAACGGTCAGAATTTCTTATCTGGGTGGAAACGATCATACGGTATGATACATTTCTCCAGGTTAAAGGTGAAGTAAACGTCAACTGCGCCGTCTTGTTTTAGGACTAAACATGGTATTATTTTCACTACAATCGATGAAATCAAGTAAAACAATTGAAACTATCCCCCGTTAAGTTCGTTGTAAGAAGACACGGTAAACCCCCGAATGTGCGTAATATACACCGCTGTAATGAACGAATATGACTCAAGTCACAGGGGGAATTATGGAGATATCGCGGGAACTGTAGGCAATATAGATCTAGATTGATAGTGGCATTAACCCTTTTGCGCACAGTGGATTATTTCACGCTTATAAGTTGGATTAGTCAATTTTTATCTAAAGGGTGTCCGGTCTAAAATTTCATTTTATTTTTGTTAATAACAAAAAATATAATACAATCAGTTTTGTTTTAAGCGACCATTCTACTAGAGAATCACGTGATACTTAAACATGTGATTGCTTAATGTAGATCAAAAGTAATGATTGAAATCTCTCGCAGTACTTTTTTGTTGAATTTTCCTATTAATCTGAAATCGGACCTTATTGTTTATGTATTGTTTTTTTTAACAACAATGACACCTAAGGAGATCATGCGTATGCACACGTCGACCTATCTAGTTCAACACTGTTTACAAGTTTACCAAGACTACTAGAGTTCGTTTAAACCGAACATACCCATTATTTCAAATCTAAAACATAGGTATTACCCATGGAGAAAACGTTATTCTTTCCTTTTTAAACGAACCGAAACGCAAACGCAAAACTCTAAAACGTAGAAAAGTGCAGCTTTGTGACCATTCTGATAATTCATGTTTATCTTGGTGGCAAACAGTTTAGAGTCTGATCAGACGCCTGGTTACCCGGCGTCTGACCTGGCTCCAAACTGTTTGTACTGGAAATAATAGTTTTAGCGTAAACGCGTTTTTTGGGAAAGAATAACGTTTTCTCCACTTTAGCTATTAACCACGTTTTAACTTTACACTACTTACTCCCAGTACAACGGTTATTTGCAAACAGTTTGGATTCTGATCAGGCGCCGCGTCTCACCAGAATCCCAACTGTTTGACACCCATTTCAATATTTGTTAGGTCCAGATTAGATACTTAAAATTTGAAATTGAAAAATATTAGCAGACTTCAATAGTTGAAAATGGATGACGTCATGGCAGTTAACTGGTTAACCCTTTACCCAATGACCCGTTTATAACATTGAATACAGGTACTCACTTAAAGCAGGTTGAAAGTAAAGCAGAATGTGCCTTAAGGCACATTCTGCTTCACTTTCAGCCTGCTTTAAACTACCATCTGTTATGTTATATAAAATATATGCTATGGTAATTGTTCATGAGGGTATAAACTGGAACTATTTTCGTCAGCGGAGGAATAAATTACATACGCTAAAAGTCGCTTCTATGGGGGCAAGGGTTAAGCGAGTTCGAATGTTCTAGGTTGGACTGTATTTGATATCTACTTTCATGTGTTGATTTCGACCTCCCTAGTGTAGTAAAGTATCGCCAATTACTACCATCCAACCGTGGACACATTGAAGAAGCCATATAAAGATGAAAGCATTTAGCAGGATCGGGGTTATGAAGAAAGCATCACAATGAACTGAATGTATTTTATTACATTTATCTCGTCAATAATACACACCTGGTATAGGCCGATTTTATTGACCTGGCAGTGCGAATTTTCGATGGGGACCATTGCCTTTCAACTTTGTGGGTGGCAGCACGTTCGTTTTATTATCGGAATGTACCGTTGTAGTCTGTCGTTTTTTCTCAACGTTACATGTTAGTGGACATTTTTACAGACTGAAGGAATATAATGGCCAGTGACAAACAGCTTGAATCTAGATCAGACGCCGCGTTACGCAGCGTCTGATCTGGATTCAAGCTGTTTGCAAATGTAAGCCATCTTAATTTACCGTCCCTATAATAACTACCTCCGAACAACACATGTAATTTTTGTCTCCCATTGAGTGTTGTTGTAGAGAGATAACTTTTACATGTATATACCCTTTTCACGTTGATATTGCCGCATGCATAAATTGTATTTGTCCATGTTGAAAGTATCGGACAATAACGATATAATACGGAACTGTACCTTTCAACGCTTAAATCAAATGTAAATTAGTTTATCTTCGCCAAAGGTTAGTAACCCCTGCCCTGCCAGGTGAAAAATATCGGTCTATACGACCGAGATATTCACACTTGTCACAAAAGCCATGGCTTTATCAAGTATATATAGACACGCAGCGAAGTCACTGCCATGCCGTCATCTGTTTAAACAATTGTCGTCTGCTTTTTTGATCAAATTTATTTTTTAGGAATTTTGACTTAAGAAACATGGAAATGAGTTTCAAACAGTTTGGATCCTGATCAGATGCAATGATACGAGGGGCTTGATCAGGGTCCAAACTGTTTGCAAATAACAATTGTACTCGGGGTAAGGCAGCAAAGGGGTTCATTTAAGATTAATTTGAGCATTCTGCTTTATATCAACATCGACGTTAGCAGTGTTTTACATGAAACACCGGAAACAAGCCCTTTCAGCAGGCGAAACAAATATAAAAGAGCCATGTGTCTATAAGGAATTGGTGCCTTTCAATACGTATTTTTATTGAATATTAGCTGAAAGTCTGGTCAGTTTGTTGATCGATTTTTACGTGCTATTGAATTCGTTGGTTATATATCTGGTAAAGGTTTTTAATATCAAACCCATTTCTTACAGCACAGTTAACATCTTCAACCCTAGCCACGAGTATAATTATATAGATATACCTGTGAAGAGTTTACGCGGCCTATGCAAACAGTATAGACCCCTGATCATAGGGCCCATTAAGTCTTCTTATCAGTTCTACACTGTCAATTTGAAGTATATTGTACAAATCTACCCTAGTAGAAAAATATGGACCAGACTTTATTGGAAACAGGAATTGTCCATTTCAAGTTTCAGGGAAAACAAGTAGTATATTGATTACATGAACGACCGTGCTGGTATATTAGTTTACATCGTATGGTGTACACTTTTCAACAAGGTAACTGGATATGCAAAATTCGAATAAAAGTATGCTTTGCACTGTATATTTCGACGAGAAGAAAAAGAGAAAATAAAAGAGAGACAAAAAAGAGTAATAGAGATATAAAGAGAGCGAGAAAAAAGAAGGAAAACGAATGTTATACAGAGAGAGAAAGAATGAAGAGAGAGAAAGAGAAGGAGAGGGAGAGAGAGATAGAGATAGAGAGAAAGAAAGAGAAACGCACATACATACTGGGACAGATAGGCAGAGGGAAAGAGAGACATACACTGACAGGCAATAGACAGACATACATACAGGCAGACAAAGAGGAAGAGAGGGACCACTTGAATATGAGTGTTCGACTTTACTTTTAGGAGCAACTTGCCTAAACACAAACAACTATATTCTTTAAAGTAATCGTTGTAGCGAAATTGATTATATGTAGTGCGTTTCCCCACTGGAATCACTAAAGTCGAAGGTAGAAAGTTGCCATCAAACCATGTAAGGCACACTTAACCCTTTCTTCGTCTTAGGTGACTACAATTGAATTTGCCAACAGCTTTAAACCAATTCTAGATTTGAACAAGGGATGTCTTTTAAAAAGATATTCCGTCGCAGGTTAAAGCCGCATTGTGCTTTTGAGAAACCTGCATAAAACGGTTGTTTGGGGTCCCATTTGAACTACGTGGGACGTGATTCTTTCACAAAAAACGGTTTTATCTAAGCAATTCGCTTTTTAAATTTTATTTATAATATTTTTGTGCTAGCACCAATTAAAAAGCCTCCATTGTGAATGGAAAGAAGGACAACTCTGTAAATACAGGGCTCCAGATAACGGAAGTATTTCGAAAACTTAAATCTTTATTTCTGCTTTTAAACCCAATGGTGTCGTACTCATTAAAAGTGTCTCGAATAGACGGTTTAATCAGTAGTAACACCATAGCATTCGGTGCTGAAATGAGTGAGAAAATGTTAGATTGGTTCAGATTACTCTCGCTTACATGTTTAGCTGGAACATCTGGATAACCCTTATTCTGCTGCACAGACGTCTGCTTCGACATTGTCGTCTGCAAAATGTGTTCAGTTTAGATTTATGCATTGTTTTAATTAAACAAACCTTAAGACGAGTGTCAAATAGTTTGGATCCAGATGAGACGCCACGTTACGCGGCGTCTTTTTAGATTCAAATAGTTTGTAAACTCCGTAAAGTAGGCACAGGGTTAAACACTATGAGATTCAATAACAACGTGTACATATCTTTCACTGTGGGTAAACGGTCAAATAAACTATAGAGAATGTATACCTTGAGCTTGCTGAAAATGACTGTTTCAGCCTTGTCCGCCCTCTAACTCAAACATTTCTTTTTGGATCTTCACCAAACTTTCTACAAATGTTTATTAGTATAGAAACTAGGTCAGGTTCAATAACTAGCAAAATCGCATAAGGCATGTCTGAGTTATTGCTGAAAAATGCTGAAACAGTCATTTTTTAATACATAAAGGGCAAAAACTCAAATATGCCACATGCGATTTTTGTAATAATCAAACTAAACCTAAATTTTATATACTTAAACATTTTCAGCAAGTTTAATGAATATCCGATGTGTTAGAGTGCAAAAAGTGACTGAAACCGTCATTTTTTCATTAATAAACAGGCAATAACTTAGATATACCTTATGCGCTTTTAGTAGTAATCATACTAAACCTTGATATTATATCAATAAATATTTTCAGCAAATTTGGTGAAGATCCAATAAAACGTATTTGTGTTAGAGAGCAAACCTTGCTGAAAACAGTCATTTTTTAATACATAAAGGGCTAAAACTTAGGTATGCCACATGCGATTTTAGTAATAATCAAACTAGACCTGAATTTTATATGAATAAATATTTTCAGCATGTTTGGTGAATATCCGATAAAAACTGTTTGTTTTAGAGTGCAAAAATGACTGAAACAGTCATTTTTTATAAATTAACAGGCAATAACTCAAAAACACCTTATGCGATTTTAGTAGTAATCAAACTAAACCTTGATTTTATATCAATGAACATTTTCAGCAAGTTTGTGGAAGATCGGATAAAAGATATTCGAGTTAGAGAGCGGACAAAAAAGTGTGATAGTCTAACTGACTGATGGATCGACCGTCGAAGGTAATTGCGGTTGCACACGGTGATGTTGACTCCGGCTGTATCACGTGATACTAAGCCGTGTGGTAAGGTTTATGGCAGACGCTCTATTTTCGGTTTGTTATGATTTTAAATCGCCCTTTTTGGTGATTTAGGTCCGTCCTCATCATTTCATAGATCAGTTTGGCCCATTAGATTGTTCAAACATTATTATTAACCGTTATTGTATTTCAGACATTATGAAAAGGTCTGAAAACACAATGGGACTTTAAAGTTTGTTTGTTTGTTTGTTTGACTTACCTTGTCTATTTTGTTTCCTTTTATAAACAGAATTTCCCACATCCTAAATTTAAAAATGTTAACATATTAACATTAACAGCAATAATTTAGACTGTATCTCATTGTTTTCAATGTTTTGCAAGGTTTAAACTCCAAGATAAATGTGAAAAAGCAACAACAACAGAACACCAGGCTAGGCCTTTTTGTCCCTATTGGCCAATGAGAGTACTGCATTTCAAGCAAGTGGTCATTGACCTACATTTCTGATAATTCCTGATTGGTAAAATTGTTTCAGAGGGTTGAGGTCTAAAGAGAAAACAGACCAGTCTGCGACGAGAAAAAATAGTGAAGACCGTAATATTAAAGCAAAATATATGGCTGTGAAATTTCTCAATTGTGTCGGCAAAGGGTTAATGATTACTGTACAGAAAAGCGCTATATACTGAAGAAGTAATACATTCATTTCAGTGTACTATCGTGCAACAACACACGGATAGTCGTTCAGATGCGTAGTAATTGAATCATGAGGCCGTAGGATAGGTTACGTTGTGATCGCGTAGTCTTATTATTATTGTTAAACAAAGCTCCAGATAAAATGCCGTACACAATTTCTCTCTTGTGTCTGTACTAAGTCCTATGACGTGACTTCTCATTTGAATCGTCTTTTCGAGACGATTTAAGTGAGTATAGTCGTAGAGGTTTATTGTATAAAACATTTATACCAGTATAAAAACATAGACGTTTAAGTTTGTTCAATGATTCCCTTATCATGGGCTCTGCTTTGAATATCCATAGGTTGGAAATAAAACAAATGTTCATGTATCTAATCTAACATGACATTATCTTTATTGTTGATAAATTTGTATTGCTGTAATGATAGATACTCTTAAGTTATGATTAAAACTTGTTCTTTTTTTATTGATGGTATATAACTCCTTTCACTGTCTAATCCCGAGTACAGTGGATAAAACGTTATTCTTTCCCAATAAACGTGTTTACGATAAAACTATTATTTCCATTGCAAACAGTTTGGAGCCTAGCCAGACGCCGGGTAACTCGGCGTCTGATCGGGCTCCAAACTGTTTGCGACTCAGATTAAAATGAATACATGTAGTCAGAATTATCAAAACGTTGATTTTTTTCCACGTTTGATTGCAATGCGTTTGCATTTCGTGTGCATTTAAACGGAAAAGATTAACGTTTTCTCCACTGTTCAATGGCTTATGTAAACAGTCATGATCTTGATCCGACGCCGTGTGTGATTATGATCGAATCTATCTAACACTCATTTCAACAGTTTACATGTCCGGATACCTATCTTTCAAACTTGAAAATAAAGACAAAGCAAAATTGTTTAAATAATTGAATATTTACGATACGTTCAAAACAAATAATTTTCTAGCAAAACATGGTTAACAATGTAGCGGTAGCAAACAGAACAGTTTATAAAGTCAGGAATTTTCAACATTAGCTATTACTCCTGACCTCGGTGTGCGAGGAGTTTCAGAGTTTTTCACTGACAGTACATGTTTTAAGGGAGTTGTAGCCCTGTCCTGTATAGGCAGTCTATTTTTCACAATCGTTCTGTCACGATTTAGGGATGAATGGTTCAATAACACATTGTTCCGTTTCTTTCTGGGCGACCTTGAACTCCGAATACGTTCTGGTTTGTTGGTTCTAGGATCGTCTGTTATTGCTGATAAATCAAGTTTAAGATCACTGCCACTGGAAGATTTCGTCGGAATTAGGGGGCTGGTTCGTTTGTCGGATTGCTCCTTTGCAGGGTTGCTATCACGCGGTGTCCTCGGGGATTTCCCTCTTGGTGTCTTTACTTTCGTAACTTTGTGATTGGTCCACGGTGCTGGGACGTCAGTGTCAAGGACTAAGGAGGCTGAGGTTGTTTCTTTGACCAGGTCTAACCTGTTTCGTGTAGACGATGCGGAAAATATCGAACGTGGTGTAATCGGCCCGGACATTAAAGATGAATGCGGGCTGAGGAGCGATGCAGAAGAAAATGAACTGTCTCTGAAATAAACATTGTACAATATCTATCCATTACTCCGTATATATGCATTTTTACGTCTTTAAATTATTTCTCCACTGAGGGAAATAGTTCTATTTTATACATTCATTGTATGCATATAAGTTGCACCGTAAGACATAGTTTCTATATCCTAGGAGATGGTAGGTTAATGCAGGCTGAAAGTAAAGCATATGCGCCTTCAGTCACAATGTGTTTTACTTGCAAACTGCTTGTCTTCAAAGCTAGAAACCGGCTATAGAGTAATGGATTAAACCACTCACTGCCTTGTCCCTATCTCATTGTCAATTGAAAACAGTTTGGACCCTAATCAGTATCTAAATTATTTGCCCATAACATTTTCATGGTACGACGCCTTTGGTTGAATACACGCTCGTATATGCCTGGTTTGGAATTAAATTAAATATTGATACCACAATTTCACAAAGTTCAAATTGACTTTTGTCTAAAACAAAATATATGCGAAGTTGAACTTACCAATATTCAAAGTAAAACGTTACGTTTGGCAAGCATCGTTATTCAGACTTAATGGGGCGCTAGCAATTTCGGATAGATGTTCGAAATGATTACTTTTATTGACTAAGCTTTCAAGCAAATAATGCTCAATTTTCTACATTTGCAAGTTAACTTGATAGATAAAGAATCCGAATAACATATTTGGATCCATGTCAGATTCTATTGGTCTAATCTGGATCTAATAGTTTTGTTAATGTCAACCAAAATACATGTATCTTGAGGTTTAAATTCTTAAAATATATCTTTAATTTTCCGCTTTATTACCTTCCATTCGACATGGCATGGTGGCTAGATGGTGCCCTACTCATAGAAGGACTACCTTTTAGCAGCACATGGTGTTGATGTCCGAAGGGAGCCATCGAGGGCGCAGCAGCCTCGTTCAGCATTTTGCCAAGAATGTAAACTGGATCAGGTGTATTCTCTGGTAAAGAGTCATATGCTGGAAATACAAGTGAAACGAATGGCTTAATGAGTTTTAATAGTGTAGCTCTTAAGTACTTTGATAGTAGATTTATTTTTTTTAATAGTTAGATATATATTTATCAAGCGCAACCTTTCTGAAGAAAGCAACTTCAAACGAAAGACGGAGACCTTGAAAGGCCCTTTGCTGTTAAATGCCCGACAGAAACTAACAGAAAAACGCCCCAAAAAGGTTTTGTGTATTGTTTTCTTTCTGCCTTAAGAGGTCACTCCCAAATGACACCTACATTGAATGCCACATAAGAGAGGGATTCATCTAAAGACATTAAACACGTTTGTGTCAAAGATGCATAACAATCATACTAGGACAACGTATTTTTCAAGTGTCTTCTACGGCATACTACTTCAATTCGTGAAAAACATTTATGTATATGATATGTTACTGTATCCATACTGTTTTCATATATTAGTGTTGTCGTGATATGTGGTGACAGGTTAAATAACCACACTATGCAAATATCAATTGATGGCAATAGTAAACAGTATTAAACATAATAAGTTGAGTCTGGCTATGGTCGATTTATATCGTACCAATACAAGACACATAAAGTCGACACTTAAACATTGACACTCAAGGACTCTGATCCAAATATGGATTCATGCAGTTATGGATCAATGTTGTTTCAGTGTAAATGTTTGGCAGACCTGGTAGCTGTGGTTTGTTGTTGTTTTTGGCCTTCTTCAGTCTGTAGATATAGACAAGAGCCACTATGAATGCTGCCAGTAACATCAGGCACACTACAGACAATGCTATAACAGCTGGTAACAGGGTCAGACCATCGTCCTCGTCTGATGGCTGGTAAACTGAAATACATCATGCAATATTGTCAGACACACTACAGACAATGCTATAAATCAGCCGTTTGCAGGGACAGACCACAGCAGGTGCTTGTAAATTGTGTTACACCTCGCTTCCAATGTATTTTCCCATATACCAAAATGCAACAGTTTGCATAATTTTTCCAAAACAACCTTCACTGTCACTCTATGACCTTGCTGTCTGAGTTTTGCGACAATCTTTTGCAATGCGACATTCTTTGTAATGTCCATTGGGGTAAGTAACTCTAACGTCTCTTGATATGTGTCACTATATGACATTGCTGCAAGAGCTATGCGACATTCCTTTGCTATTTGACATTCTTAGGAATGTCACAGAGGGGCAAGTAGCTCTAACATTTCTTTACTTTCTTTCTGTTTTATAAAGAGGGCTTTGTTTCTTATTTTATGAAACACAAATGAGACGATTGCAAAGCAAGGGTTGATGCGGAGTTTTTTCTAGAGCTTTAGCATGCCACAATCCATGAATAAATAAGCAAAAGGTTTATGTTAAAATAAGTTTGTTTATGTTACAGCAAAGCTTACCACACGTTGGTTCAGTGGAGCTCCATGTTCCGTCAGCCAGACACGTTAATGATGATGCCCCGGACAGTGCGTATCCAGACTGACACGTCAGCTGTGCTGACGTCAAGGTACCGTTAGTCGTTACTTCAAAGGAACCTCCAGGAGTTGATGGAAGCCCGGGACAGGTTTCTGTAGCAGAGAAATTTGTTCAATAATGCTGAACAGATTTAGTTCAGAAGTAATCGTTTTAGTTTAGACATAGCAGCTGCCTTTTAAAGAGGATGTCTTGTATATACGTAAAGTTGGCATACCTTGTGTTATTGCAACGGCAATAAAATTTGAGTCTCAAACTTTGATATTCGGAAAAGATGCCGAGTCAACATTTTAAACTTAACGTTAAGCATGGGAAGGTTTAGTACATGTACAATTGAGTCTCGCCGTTACGTGTACGACTATTTATCAATGTAAAGTTCACCCTTATTCAACTTTATGTTCAGCGACAGATAAAACACGAATTTTGCATAATCTAAAGAACAACTGTTAGACATTCGTTAAACGAAGGACACTTTAATGAAATAGAATGTATAAAACTGTTGCTGCTTATAGCATTGAAATAGGACATGTGCTCAAAGGAACATTCTGGATTGCCTTTATTTGCATTCAGCTCCGTCTCTCTTACGGTTGACGAAGTCATAAATATTTGTAATGTTTGAAATTAAATTCGAAAGTCACGAAAACTATTGTAAAATAGTCCGGCTTCCTGCATATAGTATACTATACATGTATAGTCAATAGTTGTATTATACTCCAAAATACTACTACTGGAATGATGTTTGCTTTAACCCATTATCCTATAGCCTAATCCTAGTTTTGAAGACAGGTGAGACCACTAAAATCAGATTGAAAGTAAAGCAGAATGCGCCATAAGGCACATTCTGCTTTACTTTCAGCCTGCTTAAAGCTACCTGCTGCTAGAATATATAAATAATTTATGATGTTAAATATTCATAACTGTATAAATTGGAACTATTTTCTTCAGAGGAGGGATAAATAAGAGGTGTTAAAAGAAGTATTTATGGGGTAATGGGTTGAAAACCTTTTTTCTGGTGCCGAAGCTCACATCGAAACATTATCAATTATCAGTCTACCACTATATTATGGGGAAGAACTAAAAACATAAACTGACCACAAGTTGCATTCGATGATAATCCCCACGTTCCACTACTGTCACATGAGACTGTGGCGTCACCATTCAACGTGGATCCTACGTCACAAGTGTATGTAGCGGAAGTGGTTGTTTCGTCCGTCATGAAAATGAGGCTACCGGAAGATGGCGTAGTCAGTGTGTCACACAGGGCTAATGAAAAACAGCGAAAATGCACAAAAGTGTTCGGTTTTGTTTTGGTTAATTATTTTGATTAACCCTTTCATGATCAAACTTATCTTTATATCGTCGCCTGCTTCAATATTGTTATCTGCAATATCGTCGCCTGCTTCAATATTGTTATCTGCAATATCGTTTTAAAGTTATATTTAAGGCAGCATAACTGACGTTATTTCAAAACAAGTGGTAAACAGTTTTGATCCTGATCAGATGCGGCGTCTGATCAGGATCAAAGCTGTTTACAAATGCGCTTTATGACGTCAATGAGATTGAAAGGGTTAAGAAATCATGTCTCCAACGTTAGAAACAATACCACTACAAATGCATCAATCAGTGTGGATCAAGAAAGACGACGAGTAACTCACGTCGAATCTGAACCAAAACTGCTTGAATCGTGTATCTCAGAATTGCTCACAGCTTATGTTAACTTGTGCTAAACTTACTGCATGTTGGAGTTGCTGTTGACCACGAACCGGACGAGGAGCACTCTGCCATGGCGCTGCCACTTATCGTAAAACCTACGTCACATGTGTAGGCAACTGATGTAAAGGTGCCGTTAGTTGACAACGCCAGTGAGCCGTTAGTTGGTGAGGTCAAACTGGTACATTCAGCTGTTAAAAAACAATCATACGTTTGCTATGAAAAAAATCTGAATTTTGAATGATCCGCAAATAAAACAACCCGATTCAATCAAGTTCACTACATTCACAAATGTATATGTTAAACGTTTAACGTGTATGCGATGTGTGATAAGAGAATATGTTTTATTTAACATATTTATAAATCAGATTAATAACAAAGCGAAGACTGTTAGTCATATTACATTAATTCACGGACAAATGTTCAGAACCAATGAACTCAAAATCATTTCCTTATTTTTCACTCACTTAATTGTATTGAAAATATGTAAGGTTTGAAAACCCTTTGTATCTAACGATCTTGATTTTTTAAACTTTCAATGTTTTTATATCGTGTTTAGACGCCGCGTTATGCAGTGTCTGATCAGGATCCAAACGTTTTGCAAGGGTGTATATTGGCGTCATTGATAGAGAAAGGGTTAACCTATTATTCACAGACAAGAAAATATTTGCTAAATGTGTCGTATGAAATTTTGAAATTCAAAATGCAGAAATGATGATACGAGTGCCAAACAGTTAGGATCCAGATCTGGGGGCCCGTTTTATAAAACTTCGTACGACAAAAACGGTCGTAAGTCAAAACTTTAAAATACATTCAGTTTCTGATTTTCTATACAATCCTGTCTTGTGACATCTATCTGGAATCGTCGTTTCAAGACAATTCCAAAGAGATGTCACAAGACATGATTAGATGGAGCAATAAATAATAATTGAGACTTACGACAACATTTGTCGTAGGAAGTTTTATGAAACGGGCCCCTGGACCCAGACTTTGTAAAGATCAACTTAAATCATCTATCGCGATGCAAGGGCTGCTATATACGTATTTTGTCTAATAGTTGGTTTAACCAAGACTTAATGATATAAGTTTTAAGCAGCAGAAACCAGGGGCCCGTTTCATAAAGCTTCTTACGATAAATGTTGTCGTAAGACAGATCACAAAAGTCTCAATCAATATTTATTTTTCCATCTAATCCTGTCTTTGACATCTTTTTGGAATCGTCTAGAAAAGACGATTCCAAAGAGATGTCACAAGACAGGATTAGATAAAGATATCAGAAATTAAATGTTTTTGACTTACGACAACATTTGTCGTAAGAAGTTTTATGAAACGGGCCCCAGGTTTTTGTTAACCCCAAATATCGATGAAGTGGCCACTGCCAGTTAAACCCATTACCCCATAGCCTGTTTCTAGTTTTGAAGATAGCTGCTCATTTTAAGCAGGTTGAAAGTAAAGCAGAATGCGTCTTGAGGCGCATTCTGCTTTTTTTTCAGCCTGCTTTAAGCTATTATCTGCTAGAATATAGAAACTATTTCTTATAATTCTTATTTTTAACAGTATAAAATGGAAATATTTTCTTCAGTAGATGAATAAATTGAAGACGTAAAAAGGCATATTTATGGGGTATTTGGTTAAGAGAGAAATGAATAGGTTATAACAATCATAGGAATATAAGTGTTTTTACCACAGGTTGGGAAAGCGGCATCCCACCCGTTGCCATTAGTTTGACATATCAATATACGTTGTCCAGACAAGGTGAAGCCTACGTTACACGAGTACGTCGCCATGGAGCCATCAGCCGCTACTTGAACTGATCCGTTGACCGGTGGTGTCGGCGTTGCACAAGCTAAAGACAAGGACTGGTTATATAGTATATATTATATAATAACATTACTATCATTGTGTATAAAATTTTGAACGGGTTTGAATCAACTCTATTCACTGGAATAACTGCCTTACTCTTGGTACAAAGGTTATTTACACACATTTTGGATTCGAATCAGAAGTTGTTTGTGACACTCATTACTATATATATGTGCCTAAACCATGTTTGAGAAACAAGACCAGACACCAATCGTTTAAGGCAAATGGCGTCATGACAGAGACGAATGACGCCGTGGCATTGAAAGGGCTGAATAAATTTCATCTTCAGTCTTCATTATGTTCGTATCAGAAATAAATCTTTGACATTGACGTATGTAGTTGTTTATAGAGAGAATGACTGTGTATATTTTGAAAACAATATATTGAAACTAGATCTAATAATCTAATTCGTTTAAATATTCTTTAGGGTTTAAGCAGGCGGTATTCATATATTGACAGTTAACCCATTACCCCATAGCCTATTTCTAGTTTTGAATACAGGTGACCACTTAAAGCAGGTTGAAAGTAAAGCAGAATGTGCCTTAAGGCACATTCTGCTTTGCTTTCAGCCTGCTTAAGCCACCATCTGTTAGCATATATAAAAATATTTCTTCTGATACATGTTTATGACTGTATAAATTTGAACTAATTTCTTTAGTGGAGTAATAAATTAAAGGCCTTAAAAGGCGTATTTAAGGGGTAATGGGTTAAAAACAGAACCTACTACAAGAGGGAGCACTACTGTTCCAGACCCCACCGGTGCACGCCGAGATGTTCACGCCGACCAAAGAATAACCGGAAGAACAGGAATATGTAGCCACTGACACTTGGCCGTCTGTAGAAAGAGTCACAGTTCCACTATCTGGATCGGACAGGGTCGGGCATGCAGCTAGAAATAACGAGATAAGTAGAGAACGATATAACTCATACCAGACACACATGTTTGTAATACCGAAGTTAAAACGTAGACTAAATCATTACTTTTGTGAAAATGATTTTATACATGTACAGTGGGGACTATTTTAATATTATGCGTAAATGCACAAAAGCCTTATGTACACTACAAAAGCGTATAACCAGATCAGACGCTAGGTAACAAGGAGTCCGATAATATTTAAAAATGCTACCGTTGAGATGATAGATATCGCAACAAATCCTAACAGCTATTCTTTACATTTCACTGCACTGCATTTAATTTCCTTTTGATATTTTCTCCACGGTATAATAATCTAAATGTAAAAGTTAAACATGTGTATGCGATAACAATTTTACAAGTTTAATCATACTTTAGGAATCTTGTATGTTTCAGATAAAGATGGGATATTGATGTGAGTAAAGCGTGGATAAAATATATACTAACTCATCAGTTCAGACAATATTGTTGCAAGTATTTGACTTCAAGTGTACACAAAACTGATAGGTTAGAGTGACATTTGCTGGGCCATTTGAAACATAGACAAAGTTGAAACTAGACGTTTAATTCAATAACCGTTACTTCTTTAAAACTGACACAATTGATGTTAAGGTTGAATCTGGCATATCAGTAAGTCCAATGATTTTGCATTTCAAACTTCAATCCATTTGAGCCGAAAATACTCGTTTTTTAAGTTTAAACGTAGCAAAGGTTCTTCGAATTATCGCTTTACACTATACAATGTATAAATATACCCAACACAGTTTTACGAAATAGCATCTTTTTACTCATCATTTTCTGAAAAGAAAACTTACTACACGTTGGTGCCGTGCTTGTCCATGTAGTGTCAACTTGACATGTTCTTGTAACGTCTCCACTCATAGAGAAACCTACGTTACAGCTGTATGTCACCACTGACGTCAAACCAGTACTGCTGATCACATACGCCCCGTCACTTGGTTGGGAAAGGGATTGACAGACATCTGCAAGGAACCGTATACCGTCTTCAGACAACAAGCAAATTCACGTTCAACTACAATTCACTAAAACGCATAGGGATCTCTTTAAAACTGGCAACTTTTTGTTGTTGAAAGTATAGAGGTGCTTATCAACGTTAACACCTTCACTGCCATGACGGTATCCATTTAAAACAAAATTGCGTCTGCTTTTATTTCTCAAATTGTAGGTATTTTGACTTGGGAAATACTGAAATGAGTGCAAAAAGTTTGGATTCTAGTCAAACGCCATGTCACGCGGCTTCTGATCAGGATTCAAACTGTTTTCAAATAACTATTGTACTCGGTATAAGACAGTAAAGGGGTTAAAAGTCTGTAGTTCGTTCACAAGAAATACATATGTAAGAATAGGTCGATTGGTTGCTAAATCATGATTATGTTATACTTGCCACATGTTGGCGATGTGTCTGTCCACGTGTTAGTGTCTGTCTGACACGTTCTAGTTGTGACACCATTCAGTACGGTGCCTATGTCACAACTATACTGTATAGTCAAACCGTCACCTAACGACGTAACCGTGCCATTAGCCGGAGCCGCTGGTATCGCACAAGCTGAAAAAGATAAATAAAGAATGAGGGTATCAAACATAGAATACTGTTGTATGTACATTTATGGCTGATAGTATCTGATTAAAATAGAAAAATTTCAAATAATGCTGAATAGGTGAAGGCTGCAAACTAGAAATGATAGTTTGAAAATTAAAAGCTGTAAGATGCGTTTTAACTCCCTAAGCCGTATACCAATAAAGCATCATCATCACCATTATTTATACAATTTTGATTAAAATAGAATAGATATCGGGTATTGTATAAAGCAATTTCCACCTGAACAAATAAGTTCTTGTTCATCTATATTTGTTTTTTAACACTGTATATATTGGTAAGTGACATACTATGACATAAATAAGGTGGAAACAGAATGATATATTATATACTTTATATTTGTATAATGGAGAATCTGTTATTCTTTCCCGTTTTAACGCAAACGTACGCAAACGCAAAGAACTAAAACGTAGAAAAGAACAACTTTTAGACAATTCTGATAAATCATGTTTATCTTGGTGGCAAACAGTTTGGAGCCTGATCAGACGCCGGGTTACCCGGCGTCTGATCTGGCTCCAAACTGTTTGTTTAAGAAATAATAGTTTTAGCGTAAACGCGTTTATTGGGAAAGAATAACAGATTCTCCACTGTAAGTGTTCATCTAACATACTACAAGAAGGTGTGTTTCCAGACCAAGTTCCGTTCGACTGGCAGACCCGAGTTCCATCTCCAGTGAGTGTGTAACCAGCGTCGCATGTATATGTGGCCGAGGTAACAGCCCCATCAGTTACTGTTGTGAATGACCCAAACACAGGGCCTGACAGGGTTGGACAAGGTGCTACCGAAATAAAACAGTGTTAGTAATAAATCATTAGCCCAATAATATGATAACCATATTCCGGGGAAAAGGTTACATTTGTTAAGGCAATCACTTTTTTAAAATTAGATGATAGTTAAGCAAAACGTTTCCGTAGTTTTGTTTTATTCTAAACATCCTTTAAATTGCCACCTATAAATTACACCTTTAATGAATTTAAGCTTGAGAAGATTTAGTAGTGATGACCTGGGAGTATTCTTTCCCGATAAACACCTACGTTTTATTAAAAAGTTTCATTTATTAAGGTAATCACTAACTGCCACTTTGAAGTAAGATGAAAAACAGCGAAAAGTTGGCAGTAACTCACTGTTTTGTTCTAAACCCCCTTTTTAAGCTGCCACCTATCAATTACACCTTTAATGAATTTTTTTTGAGTATATACTACTAACATCTCCAAATGACGTACGATAAAAGTTTTTTTCTACTGCAAACAGTTTGGAGTCAGAAGAAAACCGGGTAACCCACTGTTTTGTCTGTCGCAAAAAAATTGCCACTCAGGTTAAAATAAATGGTAAATATTGTAAAGCAATTGTCATTTGATTACACTGCGTTTAAATTTATTTCGTTTTGGTAAAACGGAAAAGAATAACGCAGTTTCCGCTGTAAGTATTGTCATGTCTAGTCCCTTGCTTCGAATGATATCGATTATGCATTATGTAGTTACCAAGGCAATATGGAATACAGAAATAGTAAAAACAATGTGAGATATTTAACGTCAAGTTGAAATAGTCCCTAAGGTACTGAAAACAATGTAGTAGGCCAAGATCAGGAGCCGCTATAGAAATATCAAGACGTTTTATAGTTCTTTCGGACGATAATGATAGAAACACTGTAGACTATGACATATGGAAAATTGGCTCCAATGTTATAAAGCCTTTACATTGCCTCTAAAATCGTTCTCAAGTATTTGATTGGTTATATTTGAGTTTTTGCTGAGCAAAAACTCAAATATGACCAATCAAATGCTTGAGAACAATTTTAGACTCAACTCAAACGCTTTTTAACTTTGGACCCTTTTACACATAGACAAAACGCCTCGTTCCATATGAGGCTCCTAATATTTTTCTTTAGTGTTGGAAAGGTCTAAAATGTTTTGCTTGCTCACAGCACGTCTTAAAATGAGAGTAAAACTTGTACTTACGACAATAGTCTGTAACAAAGAAAGGGAAAAGTGTACAAATGTATCAAGTATTGGAAATCAGACAAAACTATACCTAGTTAACCTAAATGCATGCAATTAAAATATTTCTAAATCGAGTATTGACAAACAAATGTCACGAACGTTTTTTAAGTAAATCACTTGTATAGAATATTGATGATCAAAACTGATAAATTATTGACTCCTCCAGAGTAATGATGTCATCTGCTTTAAAACAATTGTTGGCTGGTTTCATTTCTGAAATTTGATTTCTTTTGTTAATTTTACTCAAGTAATACATTGAGTATCAAGATAAGTAGCAAACAGTTTAGAGCCTGACCTGATGAAGGTCAGAACTGTTAGTAAACGTTAGTGTTGTCGGGACTGTAATACGGGATAAACATATTAAAGCAGAAAAATCCTGAATGACACGTACAGTGGAGAATCTGTTATTCTTTCCCGTTTAAACGCAAACGTACGCAAACGCAAAGCACTAAATCGTAGAAAATAACAACTTTTGGACAATTCTGATAATTCTTGTTTATTTTGGTGGCAAACAGTTTGGAGCCTGATCAGACGCCGGGTTACCTGGCGTCTGATCTGGCTCCAAACTGTTTGCACTGCAAATAATAGTTTTAGCGTAAACGCGTTTATTGGGAAAGAATAACAGATTCTCCACTGTAGGTTCAATCTCTATTGCCCAGTCATACTTAAGTCTTTTTTTAAGTGGTCGTATTTGCGAGACTTTTATACAAAAGGGGATATGAATCTACCTACGATATTTACCCATATAAGCCTGAACATTGCATTGTACTCTCCCCATGCGCTTACTGGACGATTTCATTGTTGATTTCAATATGCATATTACATTTCACAAGGATGATCTAACATCACAGCAGTTGTGAATTGTAACTTTTGTCAACATTTGTGGGCGATTGCCATTTACAGTCATGCAGATACGTTCCCTGTGCAAAGAGTGTACATGTTATGAATATACGCTCGTACTATAGATCTACCTGTCAGGATTACGCAGACAGTGAATACCCAGATCAGAAGGTTCCTAAATGAATCAGGGCTTGCACTGTTGTTTTTTCTTTTATTATGTAATAATACATTGGAAATAAAAACAACTCTAAATAGTCAAAAATTGACTAAACTAAATTTGAAACTCCATTTGAAGTGTCAGGGAGGAAACGGTTAATGAGTTAACGATGTCATAGGAACGAATAACAGCTTTACTTACCACTGACTCTTGTTAAAGCCAGTACGTTGCCGACATTGGTTCCACTATTGGTGGTTGGGATCTGGCTGGCAGACTGGCTCTGTTTACAATACTGGGGAGTCACAGAGGCCTGGGTACCATCTGCGCTGATACACTGATGATAGAGTAACAGAATCATAGTGCGATATATTAGAACAATAGTACATACTACATAGTATCAACTATCCATCCACTTTTTGGATCTGTATTATTTTATGAATTTGATATCTCAAAGCGGTTATATTGTCTGCTTAAAATTGTCGTCTGCTTGAATTTATCGAGACAGATTTAAGCATAATTGACCAAAGAAATATCGTTGCTAGTGTCACACAGTTTATTTCAGACGCCGCGCAACGCATCATTTGACCTGGACCAAACATTTTTCTAATGTAAGTCAAGTTGCGATCAACACTCGTAGGATTAACGTTTGTTTAAGGAGCATTTGAAGAATTATAGTTGATACTATTAGTAATGTTTGATCGCTACACATTCCATTAACATCTTGTTCATTGTTCAAATGGAGCACTCAAACACATCAATTATAGTACCAAACAGTGTTTCATCCTGACTAAATATCGCATTACCTAGCGCCTGATCTAAATCCAGTCTATAAGGCAAATAATGGTCAGCGAAATAGCAATTGACAATAAGAGTTTTAAAAGTATAATTATTTTCTCCAATAATAGCTTAGTTTCAGTACAAAACATAACATCACTGCTTATCTATTGATAGGTTATTTACCTGTTTATTTTATTTTATATATTTTATAACCTGATACCGTGGAGAAAACGTTATTCTTTTCCAATTAACGCGTTTACGCCAACAATATTATTTGCAGTACAAACAGTTTGGAGCCAGATCAGACGCCGGGTAACCCGGCGTCTGATCAGGCTTAAAACTGTTTGCCACCCAGATTAAAATAAATAGTCAGAATTATCAAAATATGTCATTTTATACATTTTGGTGCTTTGCGTTTCGTTTGAGTTTAAACGGGAAAGAATAACGTTTTCTCCACTGTATACGTACAGTGCAGGTGAATAGAAACGTGTTAGTATTATCGATTGTCCCAGGGCTTTGGTCTCCATTGTACAAGGTCACACAGACCACACTACCCACAGTCACAACGTCAGTGCACCAAACTGTGGTTGAAGCTGAAACATAAAACCCCCATAATATTACAATTTATTTTTCTTACAGCCGATTCTCTACAATGTAACTAGTAGCTACACGTATCCATGAATTGAAATATACTACACATCTACTGGCTCTGCCTTACCGTGTGCGTACTAACATTGGCAAACAGTGTAGATCTGGCTATGTCAAACGTTTCCATGTTTAAACGTAATACTATCATTTACTCGACGTGTGATCAGGATTGAAACTATTTGCTAGTCGGTATTGATCAAAATTAAAACAAACCCCATATGACAGGTGTATATTTACATTCGCCCGATATAATTCAGTTAAAACATGACTTTCAATACTTACGAGACGCGATTTCTCGAGAAGGCACGACTTGTAGATACCATACAGATAGGAAGGGTGCTTATTGATCTGCTCTTCGCGAATCGTTTTGTTGCGTTGCTTCATTAACCAAGGTTATGGCTGTTCCTTTCAGAGTACACATTATTTGTGTTATCAACCTCTAATATGGATTAAACATACATGCATACTAATAAAATGTTCATTTAATATTAGAAATTAAGCAAATATAATGTAAATACAAGAAATGAACTGAAATGCTCGGCGTGTAAGCGAAATAAACGACAGAAAATGATCTGCAAATTTACCATGAATCGTTTATTTCGCTTAAATGCCGAAAAAATCAGTTCATTTCTTAGATATAAACGATACTTTGCATTGGTATGGATTAAAGTTAACTAATGTACACATACAAACTTACTTGAATACACTGTGCTCGATGTGCAAGCCGGGTACTGGAATGAGAGTTGTGTTACGTTCGTGCACATGTCTGTCTGTCCTACATCTGTGGAAGAATCACACGTGACAGAGCCGTCTGAGTTACTATACGTGTAGGAGTAGTCAGCTAGCAGGCTGTAGGGACACGTGATCCGAGATAAACTTTCTGAACCTGTAGTACATAACGTTCTTCTAAAATATAACAACATGTAGTTTATCATATCTAATTTGTAATAGTGCGTATAAAAGTATTGTTTTCGTTGCAGTGACCTGTGTACACTGACTTTTACAGACAACTTATATCAGCATCAGACGTCGAGTTACTCGACATATGACCAGGATCTAAATTCACTTCAATTGATGTTTCTGCAGGCAAATTATCAATGGTTCTGTATGGTATAAATCAAAAGATGACAATGTGAAAAAAGGTTGTGTACATTTACTTATTTTCAGTGTTAGCATAAACTTCATCTCATAGCAAGTGGGATTTCGTAAATTTCGTAAACAGGTTTTATAACTCTTAAAAAGAACTGTATCAAAGTATGTGACAAATACCCTCAAAATGACGTATTGCAATTCAAAGGGATTATGTTGCTGTAGGAAGACATTCACCACCTAAAGATGTACCCACTCTACATATTATATTATATGTACCCCTTACTGGTGTGGAATAGGAAATATGGTCAAGACAAGTTTTTATTCTATACTAGTATTTGAGATCACACGTCAAGGTCAATGTCATAAATGACCTGTACCAGAGTCCCTAGATACCCACACACACTTTTGGGTATCGCTAGATGATGTAATAAAGGAAATATGCTCCGGACAAGCTTTTTATATAATTGAAGTCAATATAAGATCAAGGTAACAGTAACCTATATATGGTATGTGACAATCCGCTAACCAAATATGTACTAACACACCAAATTTAGTATCCTTGGCTGCTGTGATATAGTAAAAGGTTACATAAACGCACGCAGACAAACAAAAACGTATCAGCTCAGTTCAATTACTATATGCTTACTAAACAATGCATTTGTTGCATACAATCTATTGGTCGATTTATTTTCTCTGAAACGAATAAGTGTTCTTCATGGGACACATTCTTACCCGACTTCAACAAGACGCGATACTCTGTCCCCGATGCTCCCAAACTGGTATTGCACAAGTCAAGGTTGTCACTAGACGATGCCGTGTCGACGATATTCAATCTCTCAAATCCCACGTTAGCAGACTGTATGGCTTTTAAACAATGGAATAACGTCGACAAGTTAGTTAAAACAATAGCGGAAAGGAAAAACGTGTAATTTTGTTTTGGAGAAAAAAATCCCGAACTTACTCCTGTATTTCTGTAAGGTTTATTTCTGTAAGTTGTCCACTAATGTTATCCAAACACAAAGCTTGCATTTGTATGATTCTACTTTCAATATTAAGTAACTGGTTCTGGCTCTGGCAGAAAAATATCATTTTTATTGAAATACGAGTATGGCGACATGCTTAAATACACTAAATGTGAAATAAATGCACGAAGACTTCAATGGTTTTACAGCAATGTAATTCAATGGGCTTTTTTTCAAGTGACTTTCGAATTCACGGTAGTGTTGGCATCCCATACACAATAAAACATACATAATACATACGTCATAGAATACAATGCATTTCTGTTGCAAGATAGTTCAATACGAAGTTACAACTTCAATAACAATTTACTATGTTATACGTTTAATATAACATTAGTTGATTTGTCAAATAAACACAATTTCCACACATGATCACTGTATACCATTTTACATATGATAGTTTACAAACCATAACATTTCTGTTGTGAATGAAACCTGGAAATTGACCTACCTTAAATTAAATTATTAACAAGAACATAATTATTTCGATATCTTAAAATAAAATACAAATATAATCTAGGTAACATGAGCATTTCCATGATTTATGTAAATGTTTGTCAGATCATAGGATACTTGAATTGATATTTTGAGGAAATTAAAACACAAATTGTTCGTACTTTAATCAGTTAAATAATATTATTCCGTATTGTCTACATCTGTAAGGTTGTTTATCATTCCAAACCTTATTAGACCTTTCAACGACATAGAAGTTTCTGTTTTGATACTGTTTTCTGCACTTTTGTTTCAAAATGAAATACAAACTCATTAATGAGTTTGTATTTCATTTTGAAACAAAAGTGCAGAAAACAGTATCAAAACAGACGCTTCTATTGAACTTACTCCTCCACTGATGAAAACATTTCCACTTATACAGTCACGAAGTGATATTGTAAAAATTGTTTATATATTCTAGTAGATTGTAGCTTAAAACAGGTTGAAAGTGAAACAGAATGCGCCATAAGTCTCATTCTGCTTTACTTTCAATCTACTTTATGTGGTCACCTGTGCTCAAAACTATAGATAGGCTATACTGTTAATAGGATAAGTTAGAAAACTAAAACTTACGATCAATTTGATAGTAGCGGTAGCTCGCCTCTGTAATCTTGGTAAGTTTTAAACATCTGTAGGCATGGTAAATATTTGTAACAAATAATACGAAAGTATTCGTAGTTCTGAAAATAAAAGCAGTGTCCTGATGAAAAATGTCATGTACGAAACATAGTACCCGTATTTCAGACATTTGTGTTCGTTTGCAGTACTTGCATAAAAAAGTGTCACTATAACGACCACTTTTGAGACAAATTCGTTTCGGTGGTAGAAGTTTTATATATAAGCTTTACTTGAAGTTTGTCTTTGGCACAATTAATTAGTATCTTAAGTGCAGGTATATAGTTAATCGTGTTTATAACATTTAATATACTTACATGTATATTATTTTGAATTTTATCCATTTGATCACATATAAAGGATTAAAGCACAGTAATTCAAGAGCTTATAAAAAGACAATAAAAACAATCGATTCTTAGTGATCGGAGGTCGTTTAATTTGAATGCGTACGCATTATAAAGTTAGACAAACACATTGCTTAGCTATGCTTTAACTTTGAAATACTGTTACGATCGACCTAAACGATGGATTAGTGGATGACTTGGGCTTTACGGCACTGCGACACAAAATAGCTCATATAGCGCCGATGATTGATGAGGAATGATTAGATGAGATAATGATGATTTCTGAAAGAACGACGTAAACGAGATCGAGTTATCAAGATTCAACTTTGAGCACGTGTTACTTACTTCATGACTAGATAGGAGGTGTCGTTACTAAACTCATAACACTCCCAACCACTGACGGTTGTTGCTGGGGCAACGGTAAAGGGGAACCCAGTGAGTGTGGTAGGCTGGAATACAACATCTCCAGCCTCACTGTCTGTCCACGTGCTGCTGGCGAAATCACTCGGCCACGTGCAGGCAGCATCTTAAAATATAAACAAATATTTAAACTTTAGCATGGGTATGTAGTTGTAATCTGCAACATATGCCGTCAATCAACTTCATTCAGTTAGTACGTCACTATTATTTTCAAAAAGTAATAGTTCGGATCCAGATGACATGCCGAGCTACTCAGCGGCTCATCTGGATCCAAACTGTTGCCAACAGTTATCACACTATCATAATCAGCGTGTAGATGTAAATATCGTAAATATAGGACTTCTGGAATAACATATCAAATTGGCTAGAAAACATGAACCTTATCATGAATATACATAAACATCAATCAGGCACACTAGGAATAATAGATAACAGACATATATATATATGACAGTTGAGGCAAATATTTATATACTTATATCAGCAAAATACTACATATTCCAAACAATTAGTTAAGACATATCAATATTTTAAACCCAATAGAACAAAACAGAGATAATCTAGAAATACACAACATAAAATTGAGACCACTCAAGACGTAGAACAGATGCAACAAAGCAACAATAAAACCTCTCCAACAGAAAAACAACAACAAACGAAAATAAAACAACGACAAAAAAAGGGCAATCAACAACAACAAATGAAAAGAAATAAAACTGATGTTTGTTTTAGTATATTCTTAAGAATATTTTGCTGGCACTTTATCCATTTAAACGTCAAACTCTCGCTCCAACCCTTCTTACCCATCCCTCTTCTCTCCTTCTCCCCCTCCCTCTCTTGCTCTCTCTCTCTCCACTGAAAAAAATACGTTATCTCATATTCATGTATTTTGTACTATTATGAAAGGTATACAATGAATACAAAATCAATATCGCAAATATAACAGTATGCATTTAAAGCGTGATAATCGAATAAAATCTAGTTTATACCAATTGAATTAATTGCAGATATTCCTGAATAAACAAAACATTCCACTTACAATATTGCACATATATATGTTTGCTCCGTTGAGAATATTCTGCTTAGACCATAATGAAAATATCAGTGAAAACACATGAGCCGTTCCATGACAAAACCTGCCTTATTGCATTGCAAACAGTGTAGATAAAGACCAGCCACCGCGTCTTTGACGCGGATGCTATCCTTGATATATACTGTTTGACACCCACATACATCGTAAGCATTATATTTAGTAGTGTAATATACGGTATTTGGCAGTAATAGACATAACTCAGATACAGAACCTGTGATGACACCGGTGCTTGGTCTGTACAAAGTTACAATGCAATAAGGCAAGTTTTGTCATGGCACGGCTCAATTATGTATGAATTTTGTTTGCTTCATTCAGTTGCTACCTGTCGTTAACCCGATAAATCATACTTTTTATAAGAAGTCAAAATAGCATTATTATTACGGCAGTCAGTGGCGTTTGATTTATGTCTACCAGAATGGAGTAAAATATAACTATACTGAATGGCCTGCCATGGATCATTGGGCATTCAATTCTCACAGGAGCATCCAATTGTGACCTCGCACAATCACAGAATAGCAATTTCAGGGGAAAAAAACAATTGTTGATGAAGCAAATATATCGGTCGTGAAAGAGTATTTGTGTTTAACAGCATGAAACTTTAGCAAACAACTCTTAAGATATTTATCTTTGACTTTTTCCTGTTTTAAGTTGGAAACTATCCCTTAGATCATATACGTGTGAGCTGTGTAACTTTATTGTTGAACATGACATTATTGCAACATTAGAAACGGCGAGACAAATTGTTTTGGCAGACGTATAGAATTGTTATAGTATACCTGTTTTATAAACAAACAAATACAACACAATAGACACTAAAACGTGCCAGTGTGTCGTAAAATCCATCACATGAGGTTAATAACAATTAAATATCCGTGATCACATGACCCACGTATTATATACTCATATTAGTATGCAGTTATTTACATACATATTCGGTAAGATACATAAGAACGTTAACTCATTGTGTTGAAAGCAACGCGTAACAGCTCGTTAACAAAACACAAAAGAACCGTTTTAAAATTAGCTAACCCTTTATCTTAACCCTTTCACCGCCAAGACCGACAAAACTGATATTTGCAAACACTTTGGATCCTGATCAGACGCCGCGATCGGGATCCAAATTGTTTGACATCCAATTGTTGACATACATATTAATGTTTCCTTAATAAATATCGAATAAATTTCTAAAACTTAAAAGTAAAAGAATACGAAATATACAGTGGAGAATCTGTTATTCTTTCCCAATAAACGCGTTTACGCTAAAACTATTATTTGCAGTGCAAACAGTTTGGAGCCAGATCAGACGCCGGGTAACCCGGCGTCTGATCAGGCTCCAAACTGTTTACCACCAAGATAAACAAGAATTATCAGAATTGTCCAAAAGTTGTTCTTTTCTACGTTTTAGTGCTTTGCGTTTGCGTACGTTTGCGTTTAAACGGGAAAGAATAACAGATTCTCCACTGTAATAAACAGACGTGAATATGGCAGAGACTGTAAGAAGGGTATTTCCGTCCTAAAGGCAATAAAAGGATTACTATTATCATTTTCAAATAGTTTCAATCCTGACCAGACGATGAGCTACATGGCATCGGACAAGAATCCAAATTCTTTGTTATTTGCTTTAATGGTGTTGTCACCTACAAAGCCGTTACAATGAATTTTTTTCAGACGACATTATTTGAAGCAGACGATATATATATGACAAAATAAAGGCAAAGATAGTCACAGACTTTTGTTTTTTCAAGCTGTGTAGGGTATCCAGTACACCCAGTTGTCATTAACCCTTTCCTCGCCAATCGGCAACTAAAATCAACTTTCCAAACAGTTTAGAATTTGATAAGACGCCGCGTTTTCATTTATTTGCCTGAGATATATATATGCCTTTGTTATTGTGTCGAGTTATCACTGACTGGATTAAAGTAAGATATGTACTTTTAAATGAAAAACCATCCGTGTGTCTGTTTAACCCCCTCGCTCTCAATGACGTCATAAAGCGCATTTGCAAAAACATTGATCCTGATCAAACGCTGCGAAACGCGGCGTCTGATCAGGATTAAAACTGTTTGCCACTCGTTTTGAAATAACGTCTGTTATACTGTCTTAAATCTAACTTTGAAACGGTATTGCAGACAGCAATATTGAAGCGGACGACAATATGGCGGTGAAGAGATAATAACGTCACGATAAATTTGATCATGAAAGGGTTTATTATATAGGAACTTGGTCAGATACTGAGGAACTTTGAACTTGTTTACAAGTTTCGCCATATTTGATCATTGCTGTAAAAGGATTAAAATAACTCCTTCACTGCCTTACTCCGAGCGCAATGGTTATTTACAAACAGTTTGGATCAACCTGTTTGAAGTTTATTTCAATGTTGTTTATATCAAAATACCTTTTTCTGAATTTTGATATCTAAATTGAGAAATAAAAGCAGACTACATTTGTTAAAGGATGATGACGACATGAAATTGAAGGGGTTTAATCGTCTAACGTTTTATTTTATTTGTCTCCACACAATCCTGTGTTGTGACTACTTTAATAGACGAGTCTTATGAGTAATCGTAATATAGGATTTGGTTGAGACGTAACAAGTTTAGTATCTAAACACTCCCTTATATGGAGTTATGTATCCTATTACATGTACTTTCTCAAACAACAGACCAGTACAGGGAAACCTCTCTATAACCATCACTCTTTTATTTTAACCCTTTCACCGCCAGAATCGCCTAAAGTCGAATTTGCAAACAGTTTTGATCCTGATCAGACGCCGCGTTACGCGGCGTCTGATCAGAATCAAAACTGTTTGACACCCGTTTCGATATTTCTTATGTCATACTCTCTTAATTCTGAATTTGAAATGATATTGCAGACAATAATATTGAAGCAGACGACACAAAACGGTGTAGGGGTAAAAAACTCAAAAATAATTTGGCGGTGAAAGGGTTAATCATATGGTGTTCAACACAGGTGGTTGCGCTTTAAAGCAATGTTAAAGAAAAGCTTTTAGATGTCACTTTGCTTTTAAAGAATCAATTTGCCTTCGTTCGAAAGGTCGTAATAGAGAAGTTGTAATGCACATAAGCCACCTAAATGCTAAGTGTTCAACGTAAATGTTCCGCATATTTCACGCTGACCTTTGACAAGCGGATTAAGGATTATCCCTCAGATCAGCCAACCGATCATGGCCCCTGGGATTATCCCAGTCTAGTAGCATGTTATATATAGTAAAACCTTTGTTAAGCGGCTTTTAAAATAATATGTTTTGAGTTTCTTTAGGACAGGTTGTTGCTAAATGTAGAACACAACTTATATGTGAGACTGCTTAAGCAGTTTCACATGTAAGTTGTGTTCTACATTTAGCTGCCATGTGTTCTAACGATCTCAAAGTGTTCTGATTGACTTGGCGCTGGACACAGAGTTGAAGATATACTCTAATGGGATTATTCTCTCGTTATAAACCAGCCAGATCAATCTAATTGATTATTTTTCCGATACTGTACCTGCCTGTCACGATTCTACCCGTTAAAAGTTAAGTTCAATATGTTTTATTATTTATAAAACAAAAGAGACACCCGTCATTTTAGAACCGGCTTCCGCGAGAATTCTAAAGCTCGCCAAATGAGACAATCGTACATATTTAATTTTCACTTGCCTACAAACAATAACTTTCGCACTCAGATTTCGTGCGCAGCGAACGGTGGGTGGGGTTTTGATAATGACAAAACTGTTCGATTCAATGGATTTGCGGAACGTTAGATAAAGACAATGGGACAACGCTACTCATCGATTGTGTCCGAACACATCCAAATGACCAAGTTATTCTGTGATATGTATATACGTGGAAACAGGACTGTTTTGTGAAAAATATGTAATGTGCAATTTTCCGTTCTGTTGTGACCATGGAGTTAACGTTTTGGAGTATTAATGTTTTTATTTTATACGCAACATGTGCCATTAATCTAGGTAAGTATTTTTATTTTTTATTCCATATTCATTACAGTCGATTCTTGATAACTCGAATGCGCTAAAGACGAATTTACCTATGCCTTTGATGTGGGGCTCCACTAACGCAAACTCAGTTGAGTCGTACATACCCGTATCTCAATTTTGAACGTAGCTAAGGTAACTGCCAACATTGAAATACGGGTAATTTCGGCTACAGCAACTTAGAATTGTCGCAACCATATTATATAATATCAAATGAAAATATCTTACATAAAAAACAGGTAAATACTATCCGAGACCCTTTTCACTACCCGTCTATTACGAAACAATTTTCTTACACGGTTATTTATTTAAGTTTGATTAATAAAACAAATACTATAACTAGTTTCCCTTTTTAAATGCAAAAAACTAGTTTATATAATTTGCAATTTTGCATTGTACATGTACACAAATTATTGTCGGAGAAAAAAAGGATAGAAGTTATGCGTTGAAACAAGTTAACTCATTACCCTATAATCTCTTTCTAGGTTTGTAGACATATAACTACTTAAATCAGGTTGAAATTAAAGCAGAATGCGCCTTGTAGCGCATTCTGCTTTGCTTTCAGCCTGATTTCAGCTACCATCTGCTAGAATATAAACAATGATTATTTCTTATAGAACATAGTCATATTTGTATAAATTGGAACTATTTCTTCAGAGGAGGAATGAATTTAATATACTAAAAGGCGCTTCTACGAAGGTACGGATTTAACCATGCCAAATACATACCGGTACTCATTCTCAAGCGCGTGAGAACCGTGTTAACCCTTTCAATGCCAAATCTTATCGTCTGTTTCAACGATTCCACCGCTATTATAACGCCTGCTTTAAAATAATGCCTTATCTTAAATAAGATTTAAATCAGTTTGACCAAAGATGTATCGATCCGAGATTCAAACAGTTTGGATCCCGATCAGACGCCGCTATCCGCGGCGTCTGATAAGGATCCAGACACTTTGCAAAGTCGACTCTAGTCGCATATGTCGGTGGAATGGGTTAACCTTTATTAATCTATTTTTTCATCTGCTTCAGCATTGCCATCTGTATTCTATATGGATCATAATTGCATGTATTATACGACATACAAAGAAAAATAAAATCGAGTTTCAAACATTTAGTAGCCTTTTCAGCCACCGAGGTATTTAGAGAATAATCTTGATCCAAACCGTGTTCACATTCAAGTTTTGTTCACAGTCTGTTCAAGTAATAATCAGATTGATAGTCTGTAATACAAGTCATACTTAGTTGTTTTGAAGCATGGGCCATATTGTTTATGGGTATTCGGTGGAATGCCAATATAATTTGTTTGTATTATTTAGATACGTATCAAGTCTCTTTATGAATTGGCGTGTTTTTGACAATACTTCATGCTACATGGTTTTGTTCAAATGTATACAACCTTTCATAATATACATGTAATTTAGATAAGTTGATTTAAAAAATAATCTGTCGGTATTGTCATTATTAATACGCACCGTGATCTTAAAATTGGCTTCAGTTTAAGTTGGAGAGCATCAAACCAGTGTTGTAAAGTTGTGGTTTTTATTTGCCGCTACCAAAGGAATAGTACGTAAACATAATAATTCACAAAGTCAGTTTTGCAGAATATCGCTTTAAGAATTTTTTTAAAATGAAACATATGTTGTGACGGACGACAGCTCAACCCCTTCCCTGCCATGGCGTCAAATTTAAACAATTGTCGTCTGCTTTTCTTTACTCAAATTTAGTTTTTAAGGTATTTAGACTTGATAATATTGAAACGAATTTTAAAAAGTTTAACTCCACATCATAATTATTGTATGCGGGGGTAATGCATTCAGGGGGTTAACTCTTTGAACCATAGTCACGCCTTTATGCGTCATTTGGATACAGCGTACCTGTGAAGAGTACACTTGTCCTATGCAAACAGTGTAGATCCTGATCAGAGGGCTCCTTAAGGAGCCCTCTAAACAGGCTCTACACTGTTTGTCATTTTGACATATATTGTAAAAATCAACCCTAAAATGTCAAAAAAGGACTAGACTAACTTGAAAACTAGAATTGTTCATTTGATGTGTCAGGGAGGAAAGGGTTAACGCAGAAAATAGATACAGCTGGAATCTTATCAGAACATTTATGTATTATTTCAATCAAGCTTTAAGCAGTCGCCTATCTTTAACGCATGAAACAAACCTTCTTAAGAGTGATCTTGATAACAGAGATCTACATGTACTACAAATATATATATGTTACATCGAAGAACAAATGGTTAATCTTTTGTGATCTCTAGAACCATGGTAACATTAAAACAAATTAAATGGATACTGTATCTGCCTAAACTATCAGCGTCGCATAATTTGGCCTACTGTGAGTGTTTTGTGCTTACTAGGGCTAAAACATGTACCAAATGACACGCCGAGATACCCCGGCAGAGTCTCATCTAGATTCAAACTATTTGTAGTATTCATTACGTTTTTCAATTCAAAATGGATAATGTATAAAGTATGGCGGCTGCTGCAGATGGGATCTAGCTTGCAGTTCAATACATGTATTTAAAGTTTAAGTCTTTGTGAATATGTCTGTTCGTGCGTCCGTCTGTCTGCCTGTCTGTAAATATGTGTGTCTATAGTTCAATATATCTATATATCTACATGTATACAGCAGCACACTCTCTTCCGAGTAATATATGCAGCCATTTGTCAGTCAGTAGTGACTTTCTATAACCACGTGCTTGTAATTTGATATTTGTTATTGAATATTGATGGCTTTAAGAACTCATTATATATTCATTTTGTTTATAAAGTGTACCGTAACGGAACACGAATCGATTGAACAATTGAGATAAACAATCACTTGTTGATTCCACTCAAACAACCGAATCCTGATATCTCGAACTCACATAACCCTTTCCTCGTCAAATGTATCGTTAAACCCCTTCACTGCCATGACGTCAACCACTTTAAGCCTTTCCTCCCTGAAACTTTAAATAGACAATTCAAGTTTCCATTTTAGTCTAGTCCATTTCTGACTTTTAAGGGTTATATTTGTCAATGTTTGGCATTATGACAAACAGTGAAGACCCTGATCAGAGGGCTCCTTTCGGAGCCCTCTGATCTGGGTCTTCACTGTTTGCACAGAACAAGTGTACTGTTCACATGTACAATGTTTGAAAAGGACGCCAATATGCGGGATTAGGGTTCAAAGAGTTAAACAACTACATGTATAGTCTGCTTTTATTTCTCAAATTTGTTTGGAGAAAAAGTTCTCGAACGTTAACCACTAACATCTACAAACAGTTTGGATTATGAACAGACGCCGTGAATCTGTTTAACTCTTATTGCAGTCAAACTTCTTGATTTCGAACTCGCTTAACTCGACTATCCTATATGTCGACACATGAACTACATTATTTCATGCTCGGTTAAGTCGAACATACCCACATTTCAAAGTTTAAACGTGGCTTAGCCACGTTTTAACTTTGAAATACGGGAATATTCGACTTAACCGAGTTCGAGATATCGAAGTTAGACTGTTTTGCATTAAAAGTACACAGCATCATTCAAACCCTCGGTAAATCATTATTACAAGAATCAATATGTTTTAGGTATTCACTTGCAAGATGATTTCTTAAAGCTTCATTGATGAATGTGTTAGTCGTTCCGAATTACCCTATAACCACATGAATACGCCCTTTTACACATGTAATGAATTCTTTCACTGAAGAAGATAGTTTCACTTTATACAGTGATGAATATTGATAATAAGAAATAATTATGTCCTTTGTCCAAGCAAACTGTAGCTCAAAACAGGCAGAAAATAAAGCTGCTTTACTTTCAGACTGTGTTAAGTGCATGGTCACTTGTCTTCCAAATTACAAATGGGCTATAGAGCTATGGGGTTAACAATATTTAAAGCAAACGCACAGCATTGAAATGAAAATAATATTTGCGAATTTACTTTTATCTATGTGTTTTGAAGCTGGTCAAACCCCAAGCTTCTTCAAACAGTTTGCATTACATATCTCTTCTTAGATTAACAATATGTAAAGCAAACGCACAGCATTGAAATGAAAATAATATTGGCGAATTTACTTTTATCTATGTGTTTTGAAGCTGGTCAAACCCCAAGCTTCTTCAAACAGTTTGCATTACATATCTCTTCTTAGATTTCAAACATATTTTGCTGAAAATTATAATATCTAACCTCTTTGATGCCTTCACCAGAGTATACTTTGTATCTACAAACAGTTTGGATTCTGATCAGACGCCGCGTAACGCGACGTCTGATCAGAATCCCAACTGTTTAACGCTCATTTTATTATTTCTAACATTAAAATACCTAAAATTAAATTTAATAAATAAAGGCAGAAGACAATTGTTCAAAATTGATGACGTCATGGTGTTATAGGTTAATCCCTTGTAATAGAGAATTTTTCCCCGTTTTAGCTGATGGAGTCTGCAATTGGCCGACGTCACTGGCGTCGTCATCCTGGGTAGACAATGTACGGGGAAACATCGCGTTCACCGCCACATCCATGTCGGGCTGGAACGTGCAAGTATCCAGTACCCAGTCCGTGGACACTTGGAATTGCGTCATTTCCAGTACTTTTAACACGGATGGGAGGCTTATCATGATGTGAGTACATACTGTAGATTGAGGTTGATGTTTAACGTCCACTGAGTTTTGACGTATAAAATAAGAGTTTATTGCAAGTTAAACCAACAGTGCAGACCCTGATCAACGGTCATGTGTACTCCTTATTGACACGTGCGTTCTGTTTGAAAATGAAGAATATACCCGTCACTATATTTATGGGTAAAACTGACCTTTGTTTTAACCAATCTAAGTTTAGTGTCTATTAAAGGGGGACATTGGCAAACAGTGTAGACCGTAATCAAACGTAGAAAAAACATTGCAGTATCCTTACATACCCTTGTATATCTATATATAATGAAATCTTCCAGCAAGCGAATACGGATGGTTAATTGCAGTAATTAATGGATGGGTTCAAATCGCAGTAAGTCTTCTATCGAGTAATCGTAGGTGTGGGACTTTTCTGTGTTCCAGAAACATTTCTAAATGCATAGCGCACCCAAAGCTTAACGTACGTTTTAGGGCTCATTAATATAAATGACAACTGGTTCGAATTGACACGTTGTCGTTTTCTAATTACTTATTAACATCCCTACTGACAAATGACACTTTGTGATTGGTCTGGGATTAATCTGTATCGCATAAATCATCGGTAATGAGATATTAAAATTATTAAACACAGTGTAACCCCGATGATCCGACATAACTTAACCCACTTAACTACCTTACTCCGAGTACAATGTTTGTTTGCAAACAGTATGGATCCTGATCAGACGCCGCGTAACGCGGCGTCTGATCAGGATTCAAACTGTTTGACACTAATTTCAATATTTCTGATTGAGTCAAAATATCTCAAATTTAAATTTGAGAAATAATAGCAGATAATATTTTGATGATTTTTTTTCTTCAAATTGATGACGTCGTCTAATTGAAGGGGTTTAGTCGAACTTACATGTTTTATAGATGTAATGGATATCTCGAAGTCGTTAAAGTCGAACATAATAAACAAAGGTAACTTTGAAATACGAGTATATTCGATTTTGATGCCAAACTAGTACGAAACTTTTAAAGAAGACATGAGGTACGTTAAAGCAGTGGAACATAAAGTAGAACGTTCCTAGTATTGCTGCTTGAGTTTCTTCAAGTTATCGTGTTTCAAGCCTTTAACACATCAACTGTTTCTAACTTTGAAGGTGAGCACTTAAAGCAGGTTGAAAGTAAAGCAGAATGCACCTGAAGGCGCATTTAGTCTCCCTTTACTTCTAGTCTGCTTTAGGATACAGATAAAATAGAGTATATCTATAGTTGTATAAAGTGGAACTATTTTGGTCAGTGGAAGAATAAATTCAAAATGCGTGTTTATTAAGAAGAGGGTTAAGCAGTCATCCTCCTACAACTCCAATTAAATAAAAAAACAACCAGAAAAATAGGTTATCAACCATTTCACTCTCAATGACATCATTAAGTGCATTCGAAAACAGTTTTGATTCTGATCAGACGTCGCGTAACGTGGCGTCTGATAAAGATCGAAATTGTTTACCACTTGTTTTGAAATTACGTCAGTTACATATATAATGACTCACGTTTAACTTTAAAACGGTATTGCATACAACAATATTGAAGAAAGCGACAATATGGCGGTGAATGGGGTAAAACCTCACGATGAATTTGATCATGAAAGGGTTAAACGTTATTATCCTGCCATCATATCGTCTGCTTGTGAAAATATATTTCTTACACGGCGTCTCATCTGAATCCAAACTGTTTGCAAGTAAAAGTAAAGTCGCGATCGGTAGGCCCTGGGTAATGTTTAAACCTTTCATTAATAAAATGTACTCCTTTCATGTTTAGGGAAACTATAGTTTTACGATCAAAAACAGATTCTAAACGATTGAGTTCTGAACCCAAACCGCACTCTCTTTCATGTTCATGTACTTTCCTTTATATGGCCTATACAGCAGGCTACTAAACCATATACAGTGGAGAATGTGTTATTCTTTCCCAATAAACGCGTTTACGCTAAAACTATTATTTGCAGTGCAAACAGTTTGGAGCCAGATCAGACGCCGGGTTACCCGGCGTCTGATCAAGCTCCAAACTGTTTGCCACCATGATAAACATGAAATATCAGAATTGTCCAAAAGTTGTTCTTTTCTACGTTTTAGCGCTTTGCGTTTGCGTACGTTTGCGTTTAAACGGGAAAGAATAACAGATTCTCCACTGTAATGCTTTATTTATAAATGAGGGAAAACATTCTTTAGGTCTGAAGAAACTAACACACAGTCCCTGTGACAATGGACATAGCTTTATAGCAAACTATCACTCGGATAAATACTCGCTTAAACATTTTTCTATATTATTTTATTTTCTTGCAAATGATAGAAAACTTTTCCAGTTTGAAGAACTTATGATAGCAAAGCAGAAATCTATCGCACAAACTTTCCGCTCTACTTTTAAATAAAAAGGCATCTTTACTTACAGTCTGTTTCAAGCAGACACCTGCGTTTTAGACTGTTGTAAGAGTCGACCTGGATTAAATACATGTACATTTGAATGATTGTAAATGCAGCAGTTTCTTAACCAAACAGTGTTAACCAGTTCAATAATTCTACACATAGAAAACAGACCAGCTTATTGAAGACAATTCGCATGGTTTCAGCAAACAAATAAGTGTTTAGTCGAACCTCGATACCTTGAACTCACTCGAATCGAACATACCCTTATTTCAAAATTAAATCGTTGCATAGCTTAAGATAAAGAAAATACAGGTGTATTCGATTTAAACGAGTTGTAAATATAGAAATGCAACTGATAGAAAATAGATGAATTTGACCTTACATGTAGCCACTTCGAGTGATAGACGTTCGATTGTAGAAACTCATTTTCAGATCGATACAGTTGTATTTTAAACAGACATATATAGCCTTTATGTCAAAGCATTAAATCAATCTATAGCGACCTTTAAATTTACAAAAGGCGACTGAATTCTCCTCCGCATGAACATTATGTCCCTAGTGTGTTTATATTGTTAATTGAATATGACTGCTTTAGAAAACAAATTGAACAACGTTTACCAGTTTTAAACATTAAGTACATGTACCATATTTGAAAAGTATGATTATATTTGTAAACAGTTTGGATCCAGGGGCCCGTTTCATAAAACTTCGTACGACAAAATTAATGTTGTCGTAAGTCAGATTATAAATCTCTCAATTATTATTTACTTCTCCATCTAATCCTGTCTTGTGATATCTTTTTGGAATTGTCTTGAAAAGACGATTCCAAAAAGATGTCACAAGACAGGATTAGATAGAGAAATCAGAGATTAAATGTATTGTAAAGTTTTGACTTACGACAACATTTGTCGTAAGATGTTTTATGAAACGGGCCCCAGAAGAGATGTAGAGTTACTCGGTGTCTCATCTGGATCCAAAATATTTGTAATTACAGTGCTCCTCCCAACAACGACTTCCTCCCTTGGGTTTCTGATTAGGATTCCTGGCGTCTGATTTGACATAAGCTGTTTGCTACTTAAACTAAAACGAATCGCCAACATCTTTCATATTTTGGCGAACAGAGTTTTTTCCCCATTGACACTGAAACGAATATAATAGTTTCCACTGCACAGCAGCCCGGTAGATCTTTACCAATTTAGATCATTCAATGGGGTATTCGTTCATTCTTACATGTTAACTTTTCTCACGCGATACAAAACAAAATGTGCTTAACAGCGGGAACACGTTGCTCTTTCCAGCTGTTTTCTTTTTTCAAAATAATAGTAATAATAAAGCAGTAAAGGGGTTAAATAGTAAGATTTGGCGGTTTAAGGTTGATAGCAGACCGTAAAGGTATTTAGCTGGGAATGAATACACATGGCAGGTATACTTGCCAGGGATAATTCATAAATCATCTGCTTTAACAATAGCAAATAATAACACATTTCAGTTTTACTTTTCATACAATTAGGCTAAACTATTTTAATTACTACAGTCTAGCTTGCGTCAATCAGACACTCTTTGACAACGTATTCCGCTTTTTAAAGACATACAATACTCCCTCCCCACAACACGGCCCTCTGAACAACGATTCTCTACTTACAAAAACGCTTGCCGCTGTTTCCCAAACAAAACAATTATGTCCAACCTTTTAACGGCTGCAACATCGTCTACTTAAAATTGCCGCCTGCTGTTTATCTCATAGTCACATCATGAACATTTCGACTGAAAAAACAACAACAACACAACATCATGACGAGTGACAAACAGCTTGAATTCAGATCAGACGCCGCGTTACACGGCGTTTGATCTGGATCCAAGCTGTTTGCAAATGTAAGCCAAATTATCTCCCTAAAACAACTCCCTCACTATCTTTGTCTTCCATAGGTTGTTGTTGTATAGAGAGGGGCACAGTATTAGAGCCTAATGTGGAAAAGGTGAAACAGAAATCAACTAGATACGTTCTACATTATCCCTATGCTGCAATAAACTACATTATGTATGAAAAGGGGGTATATTTTGCTTTCAAAGCTGTACGCTGTACATATTCGAATCTTGATAAGATGAGCTCGCATGTGTAAAATGTACTCGTATTTATACGAGTGAATTTCAATAAGTCGAACAAGACTAAGTCAAACATACCCATCGGTCATGGCTATGCTACGTTTTGATTAAAATCCATTACAAAATAGCCTGTTCAAGTTTTTAGACAGATTACCAATAAAGTACATTGCGCCTTAAGTCCCACTCTACTATTCTTTCAGCCTGCTTTACGCTATCGTCTGCTAGAGTATAGAAAATATATTCATCACTTATTGAATTGGAATTACAGTGCTACCTCTCTACAACAACACCCAATGGGAGACACAGATTGTGTGTGTTGTTCGGAGGGAGTCGTTATAGGGAGGGAAAATTAAGACTTGGCTTACATTTGCAAACAGATTGAATCCAGATCAGACGCCGCGAATGCGCCGTCTGATCTGGATTCAAGCCGTTTGTCATTCGTTATTATATCTCTTCTATACGTATAAGTAACTTTGAGAAAAATCAGCAGGCGACAATTTTAAGCAGACGATATTGCAACTTTAAAACGTTAGACATTATTGTCCTGTTTAAGGAACTGCGACAAGCGTCGTTGTAAGGAGGGAGTCGTTGTAGAAAGGGAGTGCTGTAGTTTCTTCATCGGAGTATTCATTTGCGCTAAAAGGGGAAAATGTTAAGTATTAAACTCACCCCCTTCACTGACATACCAAGAGTACAGGGGTTACATGCATCATATTCTGATCAGACGCCGTGTTACGTGGCATCTGATAAGGATCCAAACAGTTTGACGATCATTACGATATCATTTATGTCAGTGTGTCTCAATTAGCTTTTAAACCATTCTGATGAATTTTTTTTTATCTAAGTGGCAAACAGTTTGGAGCCTAGTAACCCGGCGTCTAATCGGTCCCAAACTGTTTGAAATTGAAACAACTGTTTTAGAATAAATGCAATAAGAATAAGGTATTCTCTACTATACCGGGGCTCAATCTTAACCCTTTACCTGATGGCCTATTTCTAGAATTGAAAATAGGTTAAACTACTTAAAGCAGGTTGAAAGTAAAGCAGAATGCGCTTAAGGCGCATTCTGCTTTACTTTCAGCCTGCTTTAAGCTATCCTGTGCTAGAATATTTTGAAAATTTTCCCTATAATATATATTCATGACTGATTAAATTGGAACTATTTTCTTCAGCGGAGGAATAAATCAGATTCGCTAAAAGTCGCTTCTATGGGGTAAAGGGTTAAAAACAACCCACTCGGTTATGCAAAGAATATTCAAACCTGTCAAAGTTTAGATATCTACGTAGATAATCTACAAGAGACTATAGGCATAACGCTAACCCATGATCATATATCCAATACGGCTTCTAATCATTACAGTTGCTATTGTTTAACGTATGTAGAGTAGGCTTAACCTTTCACAGATCTAAATTATCGTGAGGTTTTTACCCCTCCACCGCCATAGTGTAGTCTGCTTCAATATTGTTGTCTTCAGTATCGTTTCAATGTTAGATTTAAGGCAGTATAACAAACGTTATTTTCAAAGAAGTGGCAAACAGTTTTGATCCTGATCAGACGCCTCGCTACGCGGAATCTGATCAGGATCTAAACTGTTTGCAAATGCGTTTATGACGTAATTGAGAATGAATGGTTATGGATTACAAACGTGGCAGAAAGACAAACCCAAGGTCAGTTGTCAAACAAAACAATAGAGTAGGTTTGTTTTATCGATTTCTGACTTAAAGAGACTGAAAACTAAAATTTTGTTCTGTAAATGGATATATCGATTTTGTTTTTACGGCACGGTGACACAAATTGGGACATACCGTATAATAGTATGTAGTTAATGCAGGGGTATGTTGGTGGTGGCAGAGGATGAATTATATCATCCCTCATCCTCCGATCGGTGCTTGTAAATGGATGCCAGGTGCTTACATAAACGCATACATAATAAACCAAATAGCTTAGGAAAAAGAGTGATGTTTATAAAAACAAACTTTCAAGAAATCATTTGAGCTCGGCCGGGATTTTAACACGTGCGGCGAAAGCAAAAAAGATATGCCTAAAACACAAGTCAACGCTCTAATCCCATCGACTTCCGGGACATTCTTATACGACGGTTTAATTTTTGAATTGTGTGTAGAGAAATTTAACTCGAATTTAACTTGAAGCATCTCACCGCCAAATGTTTCTTAATTCTAAATTCTCTGTCTGCGAGTACCTGTGTCAATGTATTCATTTATGTATACATGTATTTTACATTTCTAGCAACGCATTTTCTCGTTCATAATTCTTCAATGTTTGTTTTTGTCCATACTTTCATTCATGCGTCATTTGAACCACGTTCCATCTACATTACATTAGTATCCGTGCCCATTTTCATACTTACTGTTGTCTATACATTCATATTGACACTCTTACAACGCCTATCATTCACTGCCGAGGCGTCCCCAATCTTAAACAATTGTCGTCGGCTGGGTTTTTTTTCTTCAAATTTAAGTTTTATGTATTTTGACTGAAAAAATGTTTAAACGAATGGAAAATAGTTTGGATCATATTCAGACGTCGCGGTTAATGTATCAACTTGCCCAGGTTACAACGTATGCACCCATTCGCCCTTACCTTAGCCCTTACTTCATTTATCATTATCACGGTGTCAATTTGGCGATACATGCTTCATTTCGAAAGAGTTACAACTTACAGATCAATTTTGATTCGCCCAATCGTAATTATGAAACATTAAACATTGATTAAACGGTACGAAAACTATACCAAAATGTTAATACATGTACATGTAGTAAGAAGTAATGGAAATACATTCACGAGTGTATGTACAGTAAAACCTCTCTATTACGACCACCAAACCGAAGGCTAATTGATTGTATTAAAGACAGTTGACAGCTTAAAGCAAGGTGACAGTAAAATAGAAAGCTCCTGTAGGAGTTTTCTGTTTTACTGTCATCTTGCTTCAAACAATTACCTGTCCTAAACACCCAATAATTCACACAATTTAGTGGTCGTAATAGAGAGGTTTTACTGTATCTTGTTTCCTAATTTCATGTCCTCATCGACCAATTATTATTTCTTTCATGTCTCCAAGTATTCAAGATTTCTTCAATTTACCAGAGATTTTTCCGGGGCCTCCGTGGCCTAGTGGTATAGTCACTGTGACTTACATCACTAAGCTCCTCACCGCTGTGAGTTCGAATCCCAGTAGGGTCCCGCTGTTAGGAAAGGTATTCTTAAACTCTGTCAACAGAATCCGACGTGTAACGACGTTTATTCGAACTATTCGATGCAATCAACGCGTTATAGAGAACGCGCCACCAGTTGCTTGCTGACATACTTCTATGATTGCCCATCGTTTAGATTTCTTGAGTGAAAAACACTAGAGTTTTAAAGGTTCTTTTATTTCTTTTCAACGTAACTAGGATGTGACGTCACTGACGTCATCTATACAATAGCGCGCTTTCCTAGAGTAACATAGTTCTTTAGTGAGAATCTTATCTAGACGAAAAAGGATTCTAGCTTTAAAAAAGGACTCTCTTTTTACTTTACTATTGTGACAAGGTTTGGTGACTAGCTTTGAATGAGAAATGTTATCTGACTCGGCTTCTGAAAATATCAGGTTCGCCTGCGGCTCACCTGATATATTCATCCGCCTTGCCAGATAACATTTCTCATTCAAAGCTAGTCACCAAATATTCTCTATTTATTTATCAGTCTACTTAATTGATCTTCCAGAGAGTGAATTGTCGTCTGTAGCAATTCTTTTAGATAGTTATCTACTATTTCCTTTAGAAACCATCAATATTTTTCCACAAAGTAGCAACTCCTTCATTGTCAAGCTGACGTTATTTATATTTGCAAACAGCTTGGATCCAGATCAGACGCCGCGTTACGCGGCGTCTGATCTGGGTCCAAACTGTTTGAAACTCGTGGGTTAATTTCTTTAATTAAATAATTATAAATATTAATTGAATATTCTTTCAGACGACAATTTCAAAGCAGACGATATTACGACAGGATAAAGATTATAGGATTAGTTGTTCTGGGTCACTGACTCTTGGCCTGTGTGTTTCTGTTTAATGTATAATTCATACTAGCAGATTACTAGTATATATACAATGTCGTTTAAGAAGTTATCGTCGTCTGGAGGGTAATATAATATGAACTGTGTTCACAGCGGTTTTGAAATTAATGACTGAAACTTTATTGTTTTGTAATAAAATTAAACGATGTAGTCGGATAAATCCTATTTTACCATGGTAGTTATTGCATTTGCAAATATAACTATCAAACAAAATATTTCTGCGGTTTATAACGTATATTGCTGCTTAAGACAGGTTGAACAGAAAATTCATGTCGAGGTTTGGGGGGGGGGGGGGGGTTCTTCTTTGCTTTCTTGCGATTTAAGCTATCACATTAAACATTAATTGAGAACCAACACTTGATTTTTAATTAAAGTGGATGAAGTAGGAAATTTTCCCTATTGCTTGATGCATTGTTTATCGTTAAATCGTTTACGAAACGTGCCCTATATGATTATATATAACGTGACCTATATGATTATATAAGCATTGTATGTAATCGTTTATGCAATAAACCCCATCGTATCGTATATGGCTATATGAAATGTGATTTGTATGACTAAATGTAACGTGACCTGTATGGTTACGTGACCTGTATGGTGCTATGTAACGTAATATATATGAGTCTATGTAACGTGACTTATGTGTTTATATGTAACGTTATCAATATGATTATATGTAACGTCATCTATACGATTATATGTAAATTTATCTATATGATTAGATATCACGTAATCTATATGATAATTTGTAGCGTTATCTATATGATTATATGTTACCTTATATATATGATTATGTGTTATGTTATTTATACGTTTAAATGTAACGTTATCAATATGATTATATGTATGTAACATTATCCATATGATAAAACGTTACGTTATATATATGATTATATGTGATAATATATAAAATTAACATTATGATTATATGTTTCGTGATGTTTATGATAATGTATTACATGGGATCACCAATACCGCCCCTCCTAGATACTGTTAGCGAGAAATTATTCCTTACTGTGACATTTAATTATGTCGCATCTAGTCTGAACAGATTATAAATGCTTATTAGGATATGCGAACAAACGTCATTATATTGTTATACGCGATACCCGTGCCTTGTCAATACGTGACACACGTACTTGTCCGGTACTCGCTATTCATACATATAACCTCGCATACCTGTTCACTCTATGCTGCATGTACATGTACCTGTTCACAACCTTACTCGTACACCGCTTGCTACTCAGTCGTGCTTTCTACTCGCCACTCTATCTACTCATGGCTGGCTACCCTCATTACTGTTTAACTTGACCATTACTTATGTATGATCTATACGTATTGGGTATGGCTTAGATAAAGTTATAAAATACGATGAAATAATAAAAATACATAGTATGCCTTAGAAAATCTTACACTTTCATTTCGGTAGGATCTTCACAAGGGCAAATTATGATACGTTATTTTTTCGTGATCGAAATATACACTGCACATCCTTTCTTCCGACTACCTAATCGTGTACAATTGTACTTATCTAGTGATACAGAAGATAGGGGGTCGGGATATATTAAGATCATGGCGTTGAGTTGCTACAACTCTTATTGCAAGATATTGAAGGTATATAAATGTCTGTAAATGTCTATTTGCACTGTAATGTTACATGTATATACATATATATCTCCTGAAGTGGAGGAAATAAAATGTTGATATGATAAATGAAACGATATCTATCTAATTTTATATGTAAAGTGATTTATAAGGTTTTATGTAACGTTATCTTTATGGTTATATGTAACGTTATCTATATGACTATATTCAACGTTATCTATATGATTATGTGTAACGATATCTATAGAATTATATAAAACGTTATCTATATGATAATATGTAATGTGATCTATATTATTATATGTAATGTTATCTATATATGTAAGTTGCTATAACATTTATATCTATATAATAATAATGTAACGTGTCCTATATGATTATCTAATGCGTGTAAGATCTTTATGAATTTAACGCTACGTGACCAATGTCATTACAAGCTGGCTAGCGGAAGGTCGATGGTTCTAACCAATTGCCGATTCGTGCCTTAAACAAAACGGGCTTCTGTGGGCCTTTCTCCGCCTGTAATTATCTGGACGCCGCGGTACTGAACTACTGTTAAAAGCGACCAACAATCATAACAAATGCAAATCCTATATCATTATTACATACAGCTTTCCGTATCCCTGGCAGACCTTACGGATATCAACGAGTACGGTGATCATACCTTTTAAAATTTCCAATCTAAAAATAACTCTGACAGGTCAGAAGAAAACACTAATACATGTGTTTAAATGCTAAAATATCATCTGTTTCACAGTTGTCGCCTTCAGTTGTTTTAAAGTTTGATATTAAGGACAGTTTAACTTCAGAGATCATAACTCGATAGTCAAACAGATTTGATCTTGATCAGACGTCACGTTACGTGGAGTCTGATCAGGATCGAAAATGTTTGAAAGGTCGACTTCAGTTGCCCATGCCTTTAACCCTTTCCCTTATAGAAGCGACTTTTAGCGCATTCATTTTATTCATCCGCCAAAGAAAATAGTTCCTTTTTATATTGTCATGAATATGTACCATAAGAAATATTTTCTATATCCTAGCAGATAGTAACTTAAAGCAGGCTGAAAGTAAAGCAGAATGTGCCTTAAGGCACATTCTGCTTTACTTTCAACCTGCGTTAAGTGGTCACCTGTCTTTATTGTTATAAACATGTTTATTGGGTAAAGGGTTAAAATGGTTAAAACAACAAGGTAACAACATAGAATTTGACACTCTTAGAAATCAGCATTTTGTCGAGCTTTTTTATTGAAATGCCTGAATTCCTACTTTCTCTTGCACCGGCTCACATGTTGTTTTGATTTCGATTTGATATTATCCTCTTACAATCAATACAAACCATTGTCTAATACGGAGAATTAGTTTTCATAACGAGTCATGCATTTATATCCTTTGTACCTTCTGCGCGTCACATGCGAATTGGTGATAATCTCTACAAACGGTAAACATGTAGATCAAGATGAGACGCCGAACTACTTGGCGTCTCATCTTGATCCACACTGCTTGAAATTCTGGTAATATTTGGTAAAATAAATTGTATAAAAATAATATGTTAGAATTGTAGCAGACGACAAATTTTGCAGACTAGAATTTCATATCGTGTTAAAGGTTAAGCCATGCTTTAAAGTGCCCCTTCCTAGTTGTGAACGTATATGACGTATGGTAAATCTGACTTAAATTGCATTGCACTAACATGGACTGACTTAACCCTTTCACTGCCTTGACCCGAGTACACTAGTAATTTGAAAACTTTTTGGATCCTGATCAGACGCCGCGTTACGCGGCGTCTGGTCAGCATACAAACTGTTTTACACTCATTTCAATATTTCATTAGTCAAAATAACTAAATATTTTATTTGAGAAATAAAATCAGACGACAATTGTTTAAAATTGATGTCGTCATGGCAGTGAAGGAGTTAACCCCTTCACTGCCTCAAATTGAGTACAAACGTTCTCTGCAAACAATTTGAATCCTGATCAGAAATCGCCTAACACGGCATTTGATCAGGATCCAACCTGTTTGTCATTCACTGCAATATTGATTAAGTTGAAGAAAAAAATAACCTCAAGTTTAAATTTAAGAAATAAAGTAGACAACCAATGTTTAAAAATGATGACGTCATGGCAGTGAATGAGTTAAACTGTCCTGCACTTACATAAACTGACGTAACCCGTCAATGGCTACGGCGTCATTTTCTTTAAACAATTGCAATTTGCCTGATTTTATAAAGATCAAAATTTTGTTTTTATATCTGATCAAATTTATGTAAAACAATTACAGTAATATCGCAGTGAGCGGAAACCAAGCTGGATGATGATCATATGTCGCGTTACATGTACACGGCGTCTGCTAATTATCTTAAATGTTTGCTGAATAAGTTAACCAATATATCGTAGTCGGTATGAGGCAGTGCCTGAGTAGAATATTATTGAACAATGCATTATTTCTTCACTGTCGTGGCATCGTTTGTTTTCAACAATTTCGTCTGTTTTTATTAAGTTGTTAATGTAGCAAAATATTCACTCATAAAGATCATGGAAACTCATGAAACTAGTGAAGAAAACATAGGTTTTTCCAATTTAAACTATTGGCGTCCAGTGGATCATTCCATGCATATACATATGTATATTGGATTAGTCGATTTTTTTATTTATTTTGTGCGTGGTCTCAATTTTCATTTTCTTTTATATTGAAATTCCTATCAGCAAACAGTGTAGAATCTGATCAGATGCCGCATTTTGCTTTAATCCTACATATAGGATTGTTGGCACAAATAAAACAGGACTAACTCAGGTTTTAACTTTAAACTTTAGACGACTTATATGCGAGTTTGAGATACCTAGATTCGATTTAATGTTAATTTTCACTGTTTTATTTTCTCTATTTTCAGATCTACTCAAACTGTTGAGCTTTTCTTCGTCGACTATTTCGTCTATGTCTGTCTTTCATTCACCAGCATCACCGACAATTCTTACAGATACTACTTCAATAACCGTAAGTCTGTTTGTAATACAAGGGGCTGCGATATTTAGTGCATTTGCTAATCCAAATTCAATTTCAAGAAATAAAAGAACATAAAATGAAAACCATCAAACGTCAAATATAAAAAGATAAGTACAAAATGTATATAGTTCTTTCAAATTGGTGTTCATATAAAGATTTTAGATTATGAATAACTTGCTCTTCTGTAGCTCGGAACCTTACTTTTATTTAGCAGTACCAGTACATATTTGTATGTGTGCCTTTTACAAGTACGCGTTGGGCGATTTAATTGTTGCAAACAATTTGGACACAGATGAGACACCGAGTAACTCTAAAATATTGCTGATGGCATGTGCATTGAGTGTTAAAACGTTTAGCAATATTTGGTATTGTGAATGACGCATTCAGTCTTCAAAGCATGGCTCATTAGGTACTACAGTGGAGAATGTGTTATTCTTTCCCAATAAACGCGTTTACGCTAAAACTATTATTTGCAGTGCAAACAGTTTGGAGCCAGATCAGACGCCGGGTAACCCGGCGTCTGATCAGGCTCCAAACTGTTTGCCACCAAGATAAACAAGAATTATCAGAATTGTCCAAAAGTTGTACTTTTCTACGTTTTAGTGCTTTGCGTTTGCGTACGTTTGCGTTTAAACGGGAAAGAATAACAGATTCTCCACTGTAATAACAAATATTACAGTAGAGAAGACGTTATTCTTTCCCGTTACACGCAGTCGAAACTTAAAGGGATTGCAATAAAACGTAAAAAATAACACTTTGTTGACAGATTCTGACATTTTAATTTTAATCTGAGGGACCAACAGTTGAGGCGGGGTCTAATGTGGCTCCAAATTGTTTGCACTGTAAATAATAGAGTTTATTGGGAAGGAATAAGGTCTTCTCCACTGTATATGCATGCCTTTGTAACACTATATGTTCCTGCTCTGTCTAAATTGATCAGATAGATAATCCAATGTAAGTGAAAATGTATGTCTTTGTTTTGTTTTCTGTTCTAATTTTAGGATGGGTCTGTTTATATATACCTACTGTTTCAAAATTACATTGGCTGTTTTCAAACGTACTATAGGTATATCTGCATTTTTCAGTATTTGCTTTGTTTTCTGTGCTTTCAAAGGATCTCCCCTTATTCAGATTTATATAATTCACAACAGCAGATGTTAAGTGCTTGTGTGGCGGCTGTAAAAAGTCGCCCCGTACTTCATTCTCAGTGTTGTTATACTTTCTGGTCCTTTGGAATCATTGATTTCAGTGCATTTACAGTTGAAGGTTGAATTCCGCTTAAGCTGGTGCTAGGGGACATGAGCACTGTTGCATATTTCAGTATTGCTCACGAACAGACTCAATTAAACCGAGTCTGCATTTTTCAGTATTTGCTTTGTTTTCTGTGCTTTCAAAGGATCTCCCCTTATTCAGATTTAAGGTGGCAAGCAGTGACAAACGAGTAAATTCTGTATTCAGCGTTCATTAAAAGAAGATCCTCTAGTTTATCTTTTTACGTATATATGAAGAATGAAAAGTCTGCAGAACACTATTATAGGATATCTCTGCATTATTTTCACCTTGCACGAAACAGTTATACGTGTCTTCAGAATTAGCCATGCTACTTCAATTAGTGAACCCGGTGTTATGATAAAACAACAAAGTGTCTGTAAGTCATAGTAAAACAAAAGGTAAATGGTTTCAAAAAGCTTTCTTTTCTCCATTGAAATGCACTGCATGCGCCTGCTTCTTGTTTAATTCAAACGGGAAGGAGTAACGTCCATTTCTTCTGTGTCATTAGTATGCCTTAACAATGTAGCATTCGTCCTACTGCGGTATATCATATCATTATTCTGTGTGTTGTATAATATTTCATTGTTTGCGTACAGTGGAGAAAACGTTATTCTTTCCCAATAAACGTGTTTACGCTTAAACTATCATTTGCAGTGCAAAAAGTTTGGAGCTAGGCCAGACGCCGGGTAACCCGGCGCATGATCAAGCTCCAAACTGTTTGCCACTCAGATTAAAATATATAGTCAGAATTATATAAAAAAAATGTCATTTTGTACGTTTCGGTGCTTTTCGTTTGCGTTTCGTTTGCGTTTAAACGGCAAATAATAAAGTTTTCTCCACTGTACACCAAGTCGCACCAAGCCGCACTTTTTGTGTTGTATTATATAATAGTTATGATTATCATTTTATGTTTTAAAGCTAAATTGGAGAATGCCAACGATAACAGGGTGTTCCTGTTCTATCAGGATAATCGCAATGATACAGGGACGTTATGTTCCGATTCCAATGGTGCTACTGGTGGGGAATATCACATGATGCTTAAGTCAGGTAAGTAGAATGACTCTCACACCTGGTGCCCGTTTTACTAAACAACTTACGCAAAAGTTTTGCGTAAGTCAAAATCGTTTAACTCTTATTTTTCTATCATAAACGTTTGCAAACAGCAAATAGCCAGATCAGAGGACGCGCTTTTCCTCTGATCTGGCTATTTGCTGTTTGTAGCAAGTGATAATAAAAAATATAAATTAAAATTTAAAATTTTGACTTACGCAAATTTTTTGCGTAAGTAGTTTAGTAAAACGGGCCCCTGGCAAATAGTCGGGACACCATTTCTTAACCCTTTCATCCCTATAACTTTAAATGGACACTTTCAATTCATAATTCAGTCCAGTCCAGTTTTGACTATAATGGGTTATTTTTTTAAATGTAATTATATTACAATATGACAGAAACTGAATAAGTGATGCTTTACGCAAGTCTAGGATGTTTCTGTTTTACCGCTTTTTCCGAATTATGCGATCAGTTGTAGTTAAATAGCACAATGATTCTTTACGCTGTGATCTTTTAACAAAATATATATGTTTATACGCATGGAATTAAGTGCAAGGACATATCTTTTTTCAAACAGGGAATGAGGCAAATGCAAAGTTAGACTGTCCTTGGTCTTTTCTGGGTCGCTATGGTTACACACATACAGCGGCTGGTAGTACTTCGACCACGTGCTCTTCTTCTACATCCGACCTGGACACGTGTTCGAATACCAATGAAATGGGCTTCAACTACAACACTTGCGCAACAAAAGTAGCATATTCAGGTATGTATAAAAAAGGACTGCCATTTCTCCTGAACTTTCCGAAATGTTCGTGTTTAATCCCAGAAAATTGTAGCTTAAAGCAGGCTGAAAACAAAACGGATTGCGCCTTAATGCGCATTCTTCTTAACTTTCAACCTGCTTTATGCAATCACGCTTAAAAAATTAAATGTTGGTCATTTCATACCCTCGAAAAGTTAAGTTTCTGCATGTTACACCATATTTAATTTTACTTTGTAGAAACAGGTTTTGGCTGTAAATAGGTTTTACCTATAATATATTAAAATAGAAAATTTGGACATCTTAGGATTTTTCAAGATCAACATATGGCAGCCCTGTTAACAACGTAACATACTACCGAAGATTTTACAAGCCTCTTATACCATGTACACCGACTGTCAAAAGATTGGCATTTAATGTTGGCCTCAAGCAAGTTAAAGAGGAAAGTATAACCAAATGGTTTGTTGAACAGATCGACCTTTTGATTTGGAGCCGTGTAATGCCAGATTTGCCGTCGTACACGCGCATTCAATTCAAAATGGCGACCAGCTTTGCTTTCTGTCGAGCGACCCCAGTAGGACATTTTAATTAATTCATTTCTTTTTAAAAAAAAGAAAATATAAAACGAAAATATATTTTGAGTGTATATGAATGATCAATACATAAAGTAGTGCCTTTTATCAATGAATTGTAAATTCCGCTGGGGACCAGTGGTACCAGCGGTCAGCTAATGGTGCCATTGATATCAACAGTGTCATTCACCGTTCGTAAATGAATGGTGATCAATGATGCCAACAGCAGACAATGTTTCCAACAGTATTTTCCCATCTATAGTAATGTTTAAACTCCGAACACACCTACTGTTTGCTTTCCATTTAGTAGCCCTGCTCCTGAAGAATATTTATAAACAGTCTTAGGCAAATTCTCTTCACAAACATATTAGCACACTCCCCAAAACACTCCGGCCTAGTTTTTTTTTATACAAATAAAGATAAGAGAATTTATACTCACGGAATTTCAAAACTGAGCATTGGGAATAGCAATATAGATAATAGGAATAACGAACCATTCATGTACTGTACAAATCACTATTCTGACCAATTTATCCAAAAATAGACAAACGTTTTATGACACGCAAAATTAACGTAACATTCACGAAAAGGGTAACCAGTACCTTCTACACACTTTAATCAGCTGTATAAACCATTTGTACGTGAGCTTATTGAAAACGTGTTCATTGGAAATGAGTTTTAACCATGCACAGTTTTTAAATTCCGTGGGTATATTTACATTCGCACCATTCTAATCCATTGAAAAAATGCCGTTCAATTTGTGTAAACGCATTTTTTCGAGTGGGCGGGACTTGTGGATAAGTTTCGAAGAGGTGGCGGGGCATATGCATTTTTTATTCGCAAATTACTCTTTGGAACTTAACCCTTTCCCCCATAGAAGCGACTTTTAGCGTATTTAATTTATTCATCCGCTGAAGAAAATAGTTCCAGTTAATACCCTCATGAACAATTACAATATCAAATATTTTTATATAGCCTAGCAGATGATAGTTTAAAGCAGGCTGAAAGTAAAGCAGAATGTGCCTTAAGGCACATTCTGCTTTACTTTCAACCTGCTTTAAGTGATCACCTGTATATAATGTTATAAACGGGTTATTGGGTAAAGGGTTAAACAGCAAAAATTTTGCGGGTTTTTCAAAACTGTGTTCTTAACCGATCTATATTTCTATGCCTTCCTTTTAGCGGAAACCATGATTCCCGACTAAAATTTTCTTTATTTATGAGACAAATTGCAAGAAAATTAATATACAAACAGCAGCTGTCTGCATTTCTTTATAACAATAAAAATCGATATATTTATCCTACTTTAAAAATGATGTCACTTCCAAATAACGTCAAATCGGCATTTTCGCGCAAAACTGTCCAGTTGTGTACCTTAGAATGTAAACAATTGAACTTAAAGCAAATATTGTAAATATAAGAGATGAACTGATTTTTTCGGCTTTGAAGCGAAATAAACGACAGAATTTCAAGCAAAATGAATGACAGATGGCGATTCATGGTACATTTGTCGATACTTTTCTGTTGTATATTTCGCTTGAACGCCGAAAAAGATCAGTTCATTTCTTACGTGTGTGAATTGTATTTGTAGTATCCGATACGGTGTGGTGCGTGGATAATGTTGACGTCAGTGGGACAAATTACGTCATGGTGTTTAACGGAAATGACGCTGACGGAGATATTGATGACTCAACTGTCTTCCGGTTTACTTGTATGGTAAGTATTGTTAAGGCGGAGAACTGTTACTATTATATTTCCTTTAAGAACCACGGTAGTGTTGGCAGCGGTAATGCACAATGCAAATGCAGTTAAAATTTAACATATTTGGACACCCTATACATTGTAGAACTGCTGGTATAATCCTTAATTGCGACCTAAGTGTTTTTTATTAAGTTTTTTCCCAAAAGGCGCAGACTGAATGGCAAACAATTGGAGCAGTCTGATCAGTGTCTACACTGTTTGCTCATGTCTGTCTGTCCAAATACTTGGGCTCAATTGATCTAAACGGACATATAGGATCTGTCATGAGTCGATGTTTAAGACAAGCTGATCTCAAACGAGTCTAGAATTGAAATGTTATTAAGCGAGCCTTGGCGAGCTTAATAACTTTTCTATTCTAGACGAGTTTGAGATCAACTTGTCTTAAACATCGACGAGTGACAGATTCTTTTTCTCACATTACCAATGATAAAGGTATTTTTAAAGCAATATGCATTTTTTGGAACCCCGTTGACGTCAAAACGCCGTTATATTTAGTGACGTTACGGTGACGAGATAATATTTGTCATTGTTGTTCGCTATAGAAAACAGGGGTAGTTATGTGAGAAAAAATATTTCCAACACTCCTTTTTAGCGGCGTCTGATCAGGATCAAAACTGTTTGCAAATAACCAGTGTTTTTGGGATAAGGCAATGAAGGGGTGAACCCTTTCACTCTCAATGACGTCATAGAGCGCATTTGCAAACGATTTCGATCCTGATCAGAACTGTTTGCCACTTGTTTTGAGCTTACGTCTGTTATACTGCCTTAAATCTAACTTTGAAACGATATTGCAGACAATAATATTGAAGCAGACGACAATAAACTTATGGCGGGGAAGGGGTAAACACTTCACGATAAATTCGATCATGAAAGGGTGAATATGTTCTCTATTTCAGGCTGTGGCCAGTGACGGCGGAAGTGCGTCTATAGCCCCACAGTATTGCCGGACTGGGCAGACTGCAGGGACCTTACCTCAAAATGATGCGGGAAATTCAATCGGAGCAACACTGGCAATAGCTAGCCCTACAGGTACATGAAAGTACATTGAACTAGATTATAATACGGAAGATACAGTGGATAATCTGTTATTCTTTCCCGTTTAAACGCAAACGTACGCAAACGCAAAGCGCTAAAACGTAGAAAAGAACAACTTTTGGACAATTCTGATATTTCATGTTTATCTTGGTGGCAAACAGTTTGGAGCCTGATCAGACGCCGGGTTACCCGGCGTCTGATCTGGCTCCAAACTGTTTGCACTGTAAATAATAGTTTTAGCGTAAACGCGTTTATTGGGAAAGAATAACAGATTCTCCACTGTATGTCTCGTATGTAGAGTCTGGGCTGCCATATATCCAGATTTTTCCGAAATCCTATCAGATGGTAGATTAAAGCAGGCAGACTATAGGGTAAAGGGTTACAGATACGATTCGTAAAGTCGCTCTCGACAAATAGAACATTTAGAAATCTTAGGATTTCTCATGGTCATCTTGTGGCAGCCCTGTAAAGTTGCTTGTCTACAGCAAATCTCACGCAACTGTCTTTTCTTTTATAAAATACTATTACCAGAATATCATACGGAATATCGTTTGGGCAAACAGGATATCGTCATTCAAAACACTTTAAAACCAAATGATTTGGACCAAAAGAGTTTTTAACAGTTATAACGTTTTTACCCAAAAAGAGTTAGATGCTGAACAAGTGTCTTATACTATCGCTAGCCTGCACATCTCCTCATTGAGGTAATTAGAGGTAATTACTTGCCCGTGTATGAAACACCTGACACTCGTCAAGGCATTGCCATAGAGACTCGGACCACTAATGACAAGAGGTTACTTACTTGTCGGTCGGCAGTCATTTCAGGGCTGCCATATCTCCGGATTTTTCCTAAATCTTCGGATTATTTTTACTAGTACATGGTTATTCAAAGCAGGCTGAAAGTAAAGCATAATGCGCCGTAAGGCGCATTCTGCTTTACTGCCAGTCTGCTTTAAGCGGCCACGTGTCAACAAAACTAGAAACAGGTGATGGGGTAAAGGTCCAATTCGTAAAATCGCACTTGAAAAATTCAAATTTGGAAATCTTAGGATTTGTTCATTTCAACGTATGGCAGCCCTGCCATTTGGTCACTGAGTAAAGCAAACCCAATGTGTGTCACAATAACTCTTTCACTGCCAAGATTTATCGTCTGATTCAACCCTCTTGCCACCAAAATATCGTCTGCATTGGTAGTGTCGTCTGCAAATATTTTAAAAATACGATTTCGGACTTCTTTGAAGAAAGTTAATGTTGATACGAGTGTCAAACAGTTTGAATCGTGATCAGACGCCGCGTTACGCGGCGTTTGATCAGGATCCAAACTGTTTGCAGGCGACATCATGGCTAATAGAACATTAGTAAGACTTTGGCCAATAAATCCGTTAAACATTTGGGTGACGTTTTGAACCTAACATTAAAGTATTTAAGCATGGTTTTCAGTATACAGTGGAGAATCTGTTATTCTTTCCCAATAAACGCGTTTACGCTAAAACTATTATTTGTAGTGCAAACAGTTTGGAGCCAGGTCAGACGCCGGGTAACCCGTCGTCTGATCAGGCTCCAAACTGTTTGTCACCAAGATAAACAAGAATTATCAGAATTGTCCAAAAGTTGTTTTGCGTTTGCGTACGTTTGCGTTTAAACGGGAAAGAATAACAGATTCTCCACTGTACTAGAGCATTTGTAAGACTTCAATTTATAGAATCAAAGCGCGTGCAAGACCTTTCTAGCAGAGAAAACAAGAAAACACTAAAAGAAATGAATGTATCTGATAAAGGATATGTGCATGTTGAGATCGGTTTCAAATGTTTATTTGTCCTGAATCGCTTAACCTACTAGAAATTACAGTCATGAAACCCAATAAATTTACACAATATTAGTCTGTTTATATTTCTTAAATTTAAACTTTATGTATTTTGACTTAAGATATATTGACCTGAGTGTCAAACAGTTTGCAAATACAATGTAACTACATAGATCTATTGTACTCCGGGTAAGGTAGTTACATGTAAGGGTTAGGTCGATTTCGTTCGAAATCCTTTATTTGAATCACGATAACACAAATTTGTTTATGCTTTATTTAACAGTCATTCGAAGTTAAATTGTTGTTAAACCCCGGTTCCACGTTGGAAACGAATTAGTTTGACTCAAGCGAATTCGATTTATCTAGGTTTTGTTGTAAATATACCATTTACAATTTGAATGACTCTATCTATATTCTATTTGTTCTCTTTTCAGTGACCTGTCGTGAGTATTGTCTTTTATTGTATAGGTTTGATTCCACCCTATTGATCTCCAATTGTTGGTTAAACTCTTAAAAAAGCCTTACTACGCAATATATTACAAATTACAAATTCCCTATTTAGATTATGATAAATTTAAATTGGTGTTGGGGTTGTATCTTAACACATTTTAGAAGAATAAAAGTAAAACAAAATAGTGCAAATACACTGATCAAAGTGCTCCTTAAGGATCTAAACCGTTTGAAAAGTGTATGTATATTAGTTTCTAGCATAAGGTAGGTAAGACATTCTTCTTTCCGAATAAACGGGTTTATTTAAAAAGATACATGAAGTTCAATGCAAACATTTTGGAGCCAGATAAGACGCCGAGTAACTCGACGGCTGATAAGGCTCCATTATGTGTGCCGTTAAGATAAGAATTTATCGTCAGAATGCGGTCATTTTCTACACTTTATATTTCGCGTTTCGTTTGAACGTGAAAGAAAAAACATCTTCTGTACTGTAGCAACGGGTACTGTGCAAAATGATTAATATATTTCGTAAAAAATCAAAAGTATTGGGGCACCCTGTAGAACCGCTATACAGTGGAGAAAACGTTATTCTTTCCCAATAAACGCGTTTACGCTAAAACTATTATTTGTAGTGCAAACAGTTTGAAGCCAGATCAGACGCCGGGTAACCCGGCGTCTGATCAGGCTTCAAACTGTTTGCCACCAAGATAAACAAGAATTATCAGAATTGTCCAAAAGTTGTTCTTTTCTACGTTTTAGTGCTTTGCGTTTGCGTACGTTTGCGTTTAAACGGGAAAGAATAACAGATTATCCACTGTAGCAATGGGTACTGTGCAAAATGATTAATATATTTCGTAAAAAATCAAAAGTATTGGGGCACCCTGTAGAACCGCTATACTTATCCTAAATGTTGAACTTATTGTTTTTGTCAACACAATTCTATATCATAAATGTGCAAAATGAAAGGCAAACAGGATAGACGCTGATCAGACTGCTCCCGAAGGGGCAGTCTGATTTTGGTCTACACTGTTTGATCAGACCAATCTGTCCCAATACTAAGGGTCAAACATGTACTGTGGTTGGTTGCAACAAGTGTTGCAACGAGGTAATAAATGATTCACAGCTCAAACAGTTGAATGTCAAGACAGATATATGGGAATCCATAATTGAGCCGTGCCATGACACAATCTGCTCTATTTGTTGCGTTGCAACAATGTACTGACCCAGAACCATTGCCATCCCAGGCACTGTATGGGAATTTGGTATTCACTACCAAATACCGTATACAGTACAGCTACATAAACTGCTTTAGATGCATATGGGTGTCAAATAGTGTAGATCAAGGCCAACTAGACGCGGCGGCTGACATTGATCTACTTTGTGTGCACTGCAATACGTCAGATTTTCTCATGGCACGGCTTAACTATGTATTCTCTACAACTACAAGCATGACTTCTCATTCTACGCCGTAGCTCCATAAATACGCCTTTTTGCGATTTTAGTTTATTCATCCCCAAACATTTTATTTTATACAGTCATGAATATGCATAATACGAAATATTTCTATTTCCTATTATACTGTAGGCTTAAAGCAGGGTAAGAGTAAAGCAGAATGCGCCTTAAGGCGCATTCTGCTGTACTTTCAACCTGCTTTAAGTGGTCGCCTATCTTCACAACAAGAAACAGGCTATGTGGTAACGGGTTATTTTTGAAGACTATATTGTGGAAATACATGTTAGTACATGTACCACCAAGAAAAGTGAGTGCGTAAAATTTGAAAAGATTTATATGCGTAGTTCTAAAATGTAACGCACTTTCCCCATGTTTTGCTATAAGACTTCACTATACATATATAAAGGAGATATAAATACCATGCAATGTTATCACTTCACATGAAATAGCAAACAGCGTATACACTGATGAGATGTCGGGAAATGCCTAATGTCTACCTTTGTGTACAATATTTACAAATGGGTTAAGTTATGTTAAAAGAGTAAAAAGACATATATTATATAAGATACACTACATGTTATCAGAAAATACGCTTTTAAATTATATGTTTTCATCATGGACCATATAAGTGATGTTTTGATTGGTCTGTACTAATTATATTTTATTCATTTTAAGACGAATAACTAATATATCTTATTTTACTGAAATGTGTGTACCATTTAACAGCAACCTGTGCAAGTTTATCAGACCCGGCCCGAGGATCGGTATCCATAACAACTAATGGCGCTGCTACAACAGGCACGTACACGTGTAACAGCGGGTACACAATGCACGGGTTCCCTACGAGGACATGTCAAAGCAGTGGGGCGTGGTCTTCAACAGAACCGACCTGCAGTAAGTTCTATAAAATTAAATGAGATGTCAGTAGATCTAGTAAATACCAATACTCTGAATTATCATTTTTCGTTTTAGTTTAATATTGAAATTCCTTTCAGCAAACAGTGTCGACTCTGATTAGACGCCGCATTATGCGGCGTCTGATCAGAGTCTACACTGTATGCCTATGTCCCAAATATGGGAACATGGGCAAAAATGGGTTAAATCAGGATTAGGAAAAGCAGAAAGAGTACGTAGGAGCGTGTAGGAGCATTCTGCTTTATCCTAATTTAGACAACCACAAGTCTCTTGAAATGATGGTACATGTATATAGATGAGACTTACTGCACCATAGTTGATCGCATACAATGTATATATACATTGACAGTCCTAATCACATTATTGTGTTGCTTACGAATGCCGCTTAGATTTGTGTGTTAAAGGACAGTGACTACTTAGAGTAAGATAAAAGTAAAACAAAAACCTCCTTTACTTTCATCTTGATTTAAGCTATCACCTGTTTTAGAAAGGCATCATATATTCTTCTTTATAGTGGCAGTAATACAAAGGGTTCTTCTGCATTTACATACGTTACTTTACCCTGAACTCTACTGCTGGTGTGCTGTCATGTTGCTTTCGAATGGGACCATAATTTACTGTACATGTATTTTAAACTCAAAGGATAAACGGATAGTGTTGACCACGAAAAGAGCATTCTATGGTCTGCACTGTTTGTTTAGACATATGCAATGGTTATCCGTGATAACTTATAAAGCATTGCATACATGGTTTAGTGGCCAACACTGAAACCCCACAACTTGAATTCAGAATCCAGCCATTGTTGCATACGGGATCTACGAGATAACATGCATCATTACATTTCATTAAGTTTTAAAGACGTGTTCAATTGGATGTACAGGTTGGTAATACGATATATGATTTTCACCATATAAATCATGATGTTTATTCAAAGTCTATGAATTATGCAGATCAGTATAATTTTGATTGTAATCAGAGAGTGTTTTATGTTTCCTAAGGCTGTGCAACTCCTTCCACACCAGCAAACGGCGCAGTGTCGATAAATGCCGATGGTACTACAGCCACATACACGTGTAACCTAGGCTTCACACTAGATGGAACAGCCACGCGCACGTGTCAACTTGTCACAGCAACGTGGGACAACACCGACCCATCGTGCAGTAAGCAGTGTTTGGAGTAGTTGTTTCTAGCCTGGAAACCAATATACATGTTTTTACGTTTGCCCTCTGCGTAGGGACTGCACTGTTGTTGTTTGTTCTTGAATATATTCGAAAAACATTCAAAACTTTAAAATAAACTTGTCATTTTTTTAAAATTGGAATAGTAAAAATAAACGGTTTAAGCAGCTGTATGCTCAACATACAGCCATACTCAGTGGATTTCCCCCTTTATACACTCTGTTGTATGCCCCCTGGTGTCTGTATTCCTGTCTATGGGTTTCCATTTGAGATTTCATAATCACAAACAGTTGCAATAAATCTTGTATTAAGCAACCACTAAATGAAGTAACTAGGACATATCTTCAGACAAGTGACTACTTCATGCATCGTATACGTATTGAAAAAAACGTCCCATAGGAGCTTTCTGCATTATTCATATTCTGCATTAAGCAATCACTCTCCCTTAAGATAAACGTTGGAGTTCGGGTCAATGAACCCTTAACATATATACCCCTGAATCTTTTAATAGATAACTTGAGTTTCGAATAAAGTCTAGTCAACTAATATTTTACAATTATTTGCAAAATTACATGCAGTGCAGATATATGTAAATAACGAGTATATTCGTCGCTAGGGCTTATTGGATTGAACCGAATTCAACTCAATTACTTTCATTCGGTTATATTGACAGAAATGAAATGTCAAATGCAATTTTAATTCCATGAGCATAAAGTTCACTTCAAGGCTAAGTTAGACACTAAAATCAATTTTGATAATGGTGTGCTGTTTCAGCCTGATCGATACTGCTGATTGAGGTAAAGTGAATAGTGTAAAACCTCTCTATTACGAACACTTAAAAGAAGACCAATTAATTGAAAGAGACAGCGTGTAGCAAGGTCAACGTAAAACAGACAGCTTCTAAAGAAGCTGCCTGTTTTACGTTCACCCTGCTTTAAGCAGTCACTTGCCTTTAACACTTAATAATTGACACAACTTAGTGGTCGTGATAGATAGTTTTTACTGTTTAACGAACTGATTCAGGTGGCATCACGCTGGATGCAATTGAACTCCCGAACAGTTTGTATTTAGGCCAGATACCATGATACTCGGTGTCTAATCAGGATCAAAAAGTTGAAAATCTTTAAAAAACAAAAATTACCAGAAACGATCAAAACTGTTTGAAAATGTCTGACAGCCAAGTCGCGCGTAGCATGGTAGAGTTTAAACTAGGACTATCACTAAAAGTGATTCATAATCCCGGTATTACACCCGTCAAGTTTTTTTACAGAAATGAAGGTTAAATGTCTACGTCAAGGTCAAAGTAACCTGAAAATGAAATCTGACACTCTGCAATCCCAAAAGTATATGCATTTCCCGAAAGTGATGGTATCTGCCCTTGATTTTAGCTCTCGAGTCATGCGGAGGTACACTCACCATGTGTTGTAGTCGTGGATGATGAAGTAAAAACCACATGCACAGGATAGATTGTTTACTTTTTTCTAAAATCAAGGTCAGTGGTCATGGTCAAAGAAACCTGGTTCGCGACACTTGACAGTCCTAGGATATATGCCCACGCAATGTTTGATAATTCTCGATAATATAGTAAAAGATATGATTATTCTCCAGATAAAGTTGTTTAATAAATGATTTTCTTAGGCTTATGATCTTCGTAATTCACTAAGTTTTATGAAACAGGTGCCCGTCTTACGAAACATCGTAGAAAAATATTGTCGTAAGTCAAATTCTAAAATTTTCTATTATAATTCATTTCTCCGTTGAAAAGACGATTCCAAAGAGCTATCACAAGGCATGATAAGATGGATACATCAGAAACAAGATACATTTCAAAGTTTTGACTTAATACCGTTTTGGTCGTACGTTCAGTAAGACGGTCCCCTGGTATGTGATTCTTCTGTAATATACTATTGCATGCTCTACCGTTGCTGTTTTAGCCCAGTGTGTGACCATTCCGGCTGCTACAGGACGGATACCAATCACAACAACCAGTGGTACAATCACCTCGACGGCCTTTACCTGCATATCCGGGTATATTCGAAATGGCGTGTCATCAGTCACGTGCCAGACGAACGGCCAATGGGATAACACCATACCTACTTGCAGTAATTAGATCCGTTTACCTTGTTATATAGCAATATTAGATAACGCAGTACATTTTACATATATAGGCAGGACTTCAAATAAGATGAATAATTCAAAACTATTTCTTTTTTTATATCCACCAAGAGATATGCTTAGATATGTACTCATTCGAATAAAATCGAACAGACAGTCATAGGGTTGGTGGAGGTTTAAAGAAGTAAGTCTTGAACTACTAGCTCTGTATAGATATATTGTTTTTGAATTAAAACAAACAACACGTGTATCCCTGTAATACGGGTACTAAGACAGGGATTTTAAGAGTGTACATGTTTAAACTTGTCAGTTCTTCAAGGTACATGTTGTACTTATCATTTCGTTTGCTGGTACGGAACTAAAACTCATTGATATTCATAGACTTACTCTTGACAGTTATATCTTATTCTTATATACAGCTGATGTATTTTAGAACTTCCCCGACTTAACGCGTACTCAAACTAAAATGCACTTGACAACTTACTATTTGGGTTAATTCCAGACGAACAGTATTTGTTCTTTATTATATACCTACCAATGTTCTGCCCGAAATATTTCTGTATTTTATCGAACAAATACACCTTGACGGATTGAAAATTCCGTATTACCCATGTACCTTGTGTAATGGGAAAAGAACGTTTACTGTGTAGTCGGAAGTTCGGAACTACAGTAAAACCTCTCTATTACGACCACTAAATTATGTTAAGTATTAGGGTGTTTACGGTAGGTGACAGCTTAAAGCAAGGTGACAGTGAAACAGAAAGCTCCTAAAGACCGCTTAAAGCAAGGTGACAGTGAAACAGAAAGCTCCTTTAGGAGCTTTCTGTTTCACTGTCACCTTGCTTTAAGCTGTCACCTCTCTATTATTTAATCAATTAGCATTCGTTTTAGTGGTCGTAATAGCGAGTATTTACTTTCACGCGCCATTCCCCGAAGTGTGACGTATGGGAAATCCCATTTATTTATAGTAACGCTCGAAACATTTCTATCGTTTTTCATTTTATTTTTATTATAAGAGGTATATAATAAAAGGAACATTACTATACTTTGCATATCTTATGTACCGGATCACTCTCGTTGTGTGTGTAAAGGCTATATCCAACTCGACCTTCGGTCTCGTTGGATATAGCCTTTACACACACAACTCCAGTGATCCGGTGCATAAGATATGCAAAGTATAGTAATATTCCGTTTTTATCATTTATACAGCGCCTTGTACAATACTGACCAATCCTGCCAGTGGTCTTGTCACTGTAAGCACGGACGGTGCTATACCCACTGCCACATACACGTGCAGCTCGGGTTATAGTCTCAGCAGCTCAACTGGACGTACGTGCCAATCTGATGGTTCCTGGGATGGAACGGCGCCAACTTGTTGTAAGTTCATTAAGACATCTCTTTAACGATAACTTAGGTGTGTAGTATCGGGTGTTTCGGGCAGAATACTTCCAAAAGCAAGTTTTACGTTTACCTTACTTTAATCTGTCATTTTTCTTACATGCAATCAATAAACATTCATTTTATTGGTCATAATAGAGAGGCTTACTGTATATACACTCAGTACAAAAAGAAACGCACATTTTGTATCACAATCTTATTTTTATGTAGAAGGAACGTATTTGTGAATTATTATTAAATCATTATTGAATTGGTAGCATCACAACCTGCACTAATCGGTGCGGTATTTTAAACAAGATGTAGTTAATTCTTTCGCTACCAAATTAATCGTGATGTTTTTACCCCTTCGCCGTCTTATTGTCGTCTGCTTCAATTTTGTTGTTTGCAAAATCGTTTCAAAGTAAAATTCAATGTAGAATGACTTAAATGAAATCGATAAGAGTGTCAAACAGTTTGGATCCTGATCAGACGCCGCGTTACGCGGCGTCTGATCAGTATCCAAACTGTTTGCAGACGCTTTTTGGCGTCATTAGGAGGGAAATGGTTCAAAGGCAGCACAATGTTTTTTGGGTATTTTTTTCTGAACTTGTTGCAGAATTAAATAAATCTTAAGATATGGTCTTTCTTTTCTAATTTTCCTCCAAAAAATGTATCCTAATATGCGCCTGAGCACGATGTGCGTTTCTTTTTGCACTGAGTGTATACAGGTATATGTTGAAGCTCGCTAATGACGAAATTGGATATTAAGAGGTTATTTAACAGTGTTGAGTACAATACTGAAATCTATTGGACGAGTACACAGCAGCCATAATTCATATTGGACGAGGCGACAGCTTCGTCCAATATAAATTATGACTGCTGTGTACGAGTCCAATAGATTTCAGTATTGTACTCAACACTGTTAAATTACCTCTTTATTTCACACCATAAAATTATAAAATGACAAAAGAAACCACATGCATTTTTTCCTATTCCTTCTAGCCTAGCCTTTGACTTCGCAATTTCCAAAAACAAAATACAGTTTTCCCTCCCTACACCGGCTCTTGTCGCAGTTCCCTAAACAGGACAATACTTTTTATGTCTAACTCTTTTCATGGCTGCAATACCATCTGCTTAAATTTGTCGACTGCCGCTATTCGGAAAGTTACCTTTGATTTGAAGCATTTAAGTTTAATCCTTATGACTACTTTATATAACCTATATGAATTACCCCCACTTTCCGCTCCAAAGGCATTCGCCATTTTTCTATTTTGCAATGAAAAATAAACAATAGTGTAGATCACTTAACAGTACATTATAACTACAATCTTACCGAGGCGACTACTTTTAAATTCAAACATTTACACGCATGACTTTGAGTGGACGTAACTCTCTTAGAAACAGCTCCAAAATGCTATTACTCACACCAGTAGATCTATTTCAAATCTATAATCGTCTACACGTATCATTTTGCATAATTTTCTGTTCTAGATCTAATTTTTAATCATTTACCCCATCAAGATACTCTTTTTAAACATGTTAATGGTGTAAGAAGTCTAACAAAGGGTCGTTTTTTTCAAATTATGATATAACGAACTTTCTGAATTACCTCCCTTTTATAGTGAAGAAACACCAAATTTTATTCCTCAAAAGCATTTTTATATTTTTTCTTTTGTTTGTTATCATTATAAAACTTTCTAATGTTTAGAATTTCAGTCCGATATGGTATAAATTATCTTATGCATTTTTAAAACGTATATTCGGATAAACAAAAATTATATTCATAATATAGAAAAAAAACCTTATTACAACGTCAACACGTTATTTACTGTATTTGACGTTTGAACGTTAACACGCCAAAACGTCTACAGCATATTGTTTATCGTTACGTCATTAAATTAAATAAATATTGCAAATGTAAGCCAATTCTTAGTTTTCCCTCCCTATAAAGACTCGCTCCCAGCAACACACACAATATGTGTCTCCAAGTGGGTGTCGTTGCAGAGATGGAACACTGTAGCAGACAAAGGTGAAATGCCAAGGGAAGTAACTCTTAACAGAGTGTCGGAAGAGTTGTCCAGTCCAATATGAAAATGATATGGATTTTTTGGATCCGAGTCCAATATGAGAAAATGTTGCCTTCTGTGATAGCTTTTATTACTTTCCGGTACAATATAGGTTTCTCTTGTACCGTCACGTGGTAGAAAGAGGGGCTTTCGATTGGTTTAATCGATGTAGGTGTGAAATAAAACGGAATATTGGATAAAACAAAACGAACCTTATTCCCAATCTCTTATTAACGTATAATTAAATGGACCTGATATAACGAAATTTGGATATAAAGAAATAAATCAAACTGTACGGACGACTGCGTTATTATTGAGCTTCACTGTATTCATTTAAATGTACAGATGGTTCTATAGAGGGCATCCTGTATAATAATGATATATCTGGCATTGATATATCAAAAATGTTTGAAGACTTGAGGCTTATGAACAATCTTTAGCAAAGTAGCTTCAACACAGGCCTCGCTTTTGATAATGCAGACGACGCATGAGAGATTAAACTCAAACATTATGGCCTTCTCTACTGATTGTCTCCACCCAAACATATCACTTAGCATTAAAACTTTAGGGCCCGTTTTATGAAACGTCGTACGACAAGAATGGTCGTAAGTCGGATTCTAAAATTATCAATTATTATTATTTATTTCCCCATTTGATTTTGTTTTGTGACATCTCTTTGGAATCGTCTTGAAGAAATCATAAATTAGATGTATTTTGAAGTTTAGACTTACGACCGTTTTTGTCGTACGACGTTTCATAAAACGGGCCCTAAGAAATAATTACTCGGCTTTTCGGAGCCCTGGATCCAAGGCAGTAACTCGTTTTGGTTGATTCTTAGATCGTTCCCAAACATTTTATTTGTCAGATAGGACTTTGCGCATTGGGGCCTTGATAATTAGTATACATTGCACATGTAATTAAATTATAAGTTTAAGATTTGATTTTTTTGCTTTTCGTTCCAGCTTGTAATGCCCCGTCCACTCCATCGAATGGTGCTGTAGTTTCAAACGGTGTCTCGGCCACGTACACGTGTAACTTGAACTATACATTGAGTGGGAGCAGTTCACGAACCTGTCAGTCGGACGGATCTGGATGGAGCGACGCAGACCCTACATGTTGTATGTTGATCATTCTATTGCATTTAACACCACTTTCACTATACCCATTTGCGCCCAGGGGATTCTTCCAAGCTTGTATATGTTAGATTATCCAATTTCTCATCTAAGAGGTACCTGGCCTAATATTTGTTTTCGTTTAGTCTTATTTTGAAATTCCTATCAGCAAACTGTGTAGAGTCTGATCAGACGCCGCATCGTGTGGCGTGGTGGTCTAAAGACATTGCAGTATTTAAGAAATAAAAAATTCATACCAGTGTTCTATCGTGCAATCGAACACTGGTAGGAGTTGAGATGCGTAGTAATTAAATCACGAGGCCGTAAGGCCGAGTGGTTTAATTACAAGCATCTCAACGACTTCCCGTGTTCGATTGTTAGATAGAACACTGGTATTAATTTTTTATTTCGATTCTAACACTTCAATTTAACCTTAATTTGCACCGAAGCAACGGCGCTACATTTCTTGGCGTACGCATTTTCGAAGCCAAATGACGTCACGTTAGAACGTTTAGCGTGTGAGTGTTCTACTGAAAATTCGTACACTGAGACGGTCCTTCTTCGCTTATATAGGGTGTGGGCGAGGTGTGTTAGAATTGTCCATAAAACAACACATTGCATATAAAACAGCAAATAGGTCTACACTCTTTGCCTGTGCAGTCTTTATTACGCCAAAGGTCATCTGAAAGTTTTAACATTTACCACAATACACATCAAACTTAATGATTCTGCTATACTTGTAGTTCCCTGCACTCAACTTGGGGCTGTTGAAGGCGGTGCTGCGACGTTCGAAACCACTGGCATTGTGACGTCAGCTAAATTCACATGCATCTCTGGTCGCTCGTTGAACGGCACGACTCCTATCACGTGCCAGTCTGATGGCACGTGGGATAATGACATCCCGCACTGTGGTGAGTAGACGTCGAATATGTTTTACCAAAAAAATGAAATAGGCGAATCAAAGTGTGCAAACAGTTAAGATCCTTATCTGACGCTGAGTAAATATGCGTATAATTATGTGTTTCTAAACACATTCAACCCTAGCGACGAGTATACGTGTCATTTACAAACAGTGTACCTATGAGTATTACACTTGTCCTATGCAAACAGTGTAGACCCTGGTCAGAGGGCTCTTTGATCAGGATCTACACGGTTTGTCATTTTGAAATATATTTTTAAAATCTCTCCTAAAAAGTCAAAAATGGACAATACCTATTTTGAAATTGGAATTTTCCATTAAAAGTTTCAGGGATGAATGAGTTAAATAATATAAAGATGAATTTCTGCACGGACACTTTCACAGACGTCAGTCGCTTGAAACATGCTTCGCCTGTTTATTGTGACTTCTTTACTGTGATCAGTTTGATCAGTTTGGATCTAGATCAGTCGCCACGAAACGCGGCGTCTGTTTAAGATACAAAGTATTTAACCCTCTTCTTTAGATTTCTTTAGCTAAAATGACATAAATATATGAGCCGTGCCATGACAAAACATGCCTTATAACATTGCACCATTGTACAGACCAATCACCGTTGTCATCACAGGTTCTGTATATGTGTTTGGTCTACACAACGAAATACCGTATATAAAACAACTACATAGAGTGCTTTAGTTGCTTGCGGGTGTCAAACAGTGTAGATCAAGGCCAATCGCCGCATCAAACGGCTGACCTTGATCTACACTGTATGTAATGCAATAAGGCAGGTTTTTCTTTCTCATGGCATGGTTCAATTATGTTTTCGAAACCAATTGCAAACGACAACAGTGAAGCAAGCGATGTTGAAGCAGAAAAGGGGTTGTTAACATTTCACATACAGTGGAGAATCTGTTATTCTTTCCCAATAAACGCGTTTACGCTAAAACTATTATTTGCAGTGCAAACAGTTTGGAGCAAGATCAGACGCCGGGTTACCCGGCGTCTGATCAAGCTCCAAACTGTTTGCCACCATGATAAACATGAAATATCAGAATTGTCCAAAAGTTGTTCTTTTCTACGTTTTAGTGTTTTGCGTTTGCGTACGTTTGCGTTTAAACGGGAAAGAATAACAGATTATCCACTGTATCACATGACACCTTCACTTATTGCCTCTTTTTAGCTAGCAGCTTTGTGTTTTTGCATCTTTAATCTACGTTCAAATCAGAGTTTCGTGAGATCATTGAGAGAAACTGTTCACTTAAAGATTTTATCTTAACATTTTATCTTAAGAGCATTTGATTTAAAACGCAACACGCGTTTATCGGTACAGTGGGGAATCTGTTATTCTTTACCGTTTAAACGCAAACGTACGCAAACGCAAACCACTAAAACGTAGAAAAGAACAATTTTTGGACAATTCTGATATTTCATGTTTATCTTGGTGGCAAACAGTTTGGAGCCTGATCAGACGCCGGGTTACCCGGCGTCTGATCTGGCTCCAAACTGTTTGTATTGTAAATAATAGTTTTAGCGTAAACGCGTTTATTGGGAAAGAATAACACATTCTCCACTGTACTTCTTGTCGCTTTAACAAACTGTTGCAATATACATGTACATGTACGTTCGACTTAATACAATCTAACATAATAAATGCTGGGGTTTATGGATTAATGTTCATGGTAAGAATATGGAAATATATTGCAAATATCTGTGACGTTTATAAAATATTGTGTCGCATTTCTGACGCTACATGTACCACCACAACCAATCACTTTTACTAATTCCCGTGTTATATCAACCGACGCTTATATTCCTAAAACATCGTACAGCTACTAACACTTTATATAATAATCATTATCATCATCAACATCATCATCATTATCATCATCATTAAATTTGTCTTCCTAAAGAAGGAATTAATCACTGTATAATTTTCTGTAAAACAAATTAATGCACTAGTATGCATTTGAGTCTAAAAGGTTTCTGTAACAACCAAGATTTGAAATCTTCACTTAAGGTAGTACGACCCTTATGAAATCGGTCCAATGTTTGTCAATATCGATACTACACATAGAGTAATCGGCCGTTCTCGCCAATTGACGGCCATTACTCGAGCATTGTTCGGATAGGTTCACCAGTTACTGATTATAACAGATCGCTCTTCGTAAGATACCGATATTTACAGACATTGACCCGGGCATAGTAGGGGCGCACTACCTTAAAATTCGGATAAACATGATCTATACCTCTCGTAGTTCAGTGCCCGAGTCTAAGCAACCCAGCTAGCGGTATCGTGAGTGTCTCTACCACCGGAACATCCTCTCAAGCCACCTACGCATGCGCATCCGGGTATAACATCAATGGGGTGACCATCCTGCTGTGCAGTAATGACGGGACGTGGGGCCAGACACCACCAACTTGCAGTAAGTCTTACAAACCACATCACGGAAATATATGGGACATAAGCAAAGAGTGTAGACTCTGATCAGACGCTGCATAATGCGGCGTCTGATCAGAGTATACGTTGTTCCTGATAGGAATTTCAATACAAAATAAATCGAAAATAAATGTTTTGACCAGGCACCCCTTAGATAGAATATGGGCCAATATACTAGCATGGAAGAAACCAGGAGTGGGGATTTGGCTGAAAATTGCACAATTTATAATATTTCTTTCTTCTTAGGTGTCCTGAAAATTAATGTAGATGACCACTCATAAAAACTCACATGCGATTTAGTAATTCAAAATACTATTATTAAATTGTGTAAATAAATTTGAACTACAAAGTTGTTTTAATAGTACACACCTCCCAGTTCATGTATGTAAAGCTTGCTCAAACGATTCCCCAGTAAATAACTTTTTACACCTTTAATTCATGAGTATGCACGCTTTTACAGTTACTTAGGGGAGTCATACAAAGGACGGAGAATGATGTCTTTTTCACAATTCAATTAGAGCTCAAGCAATCGATGGCCGACTGTATATCTATTTTACCACATACATACATACACATGCATATTATCCTTCACTAGCATGCCAATCGCCAGCCTCACCATCGGACGGAACTGTCACAGCTAACGGTGTGACCGCCAGTTACACGTGTAACTCGGGCTTCTCTCTCAATGGCGCATCAAGCCGCACGTGTGGTACAGACGGAAGTGGCTGGAGCGGAAGTGATCCTACTTGTTGTGAGTACTCATTTAGATAAGAATGTTTCACAAACTTTAGAAACTTAGAATATGAGGATGACGTTATTTTTTTAGTTTAATCTATTTTCCCATAAATACGCATCTTTACGCCTTTGATATATTCCCAAACTAAAGAGAATAGTTCCACTTTATAGAATCATGAGTATTTTTGTTATCCTAGCATATGGTACATGTAGCTTAAAGCAGGCTGAATTTAAAGCAGAATCTACTTTAAGGCTTATTCTGCTTTACATTCAATAAGTTTTAAGTGATGAGTGGTCTTTGTAACTAGAAACACGCTATGGATGATACAAAAGTTGACGGAAAATGCAACGCAACACACTATAGAAAATATTAACGTTTTGTAAATTTTGAAGACGCAATTTAACCTAATTGGCAAATGTTTGAAATATGATCAGATGCTGAAGAAAAAAATTGCAATTAATTAAGCACAGCTGAGACCGTAGCATGCAGATTTGAAATACTCATCGTTAATATTTCTATCCAAACATTTTATTTCAAATATTTACTTTGTTACAGTAAACTCTCTCTCATAAGGTCACCGAAAATAAATCGTTGTTAGCGTTTAAGGCAGGTAGAAACTGAACACTATATGAAAGTAAATCATGTTTACTGTACTTTCGTTGCACTTTCAGTCTTTTACATTATCATCCCATCTTCTTTTGACCCGAGGATGTTTCTGTGAAGAAAACGTTATTCTTTTCCAATAAAAGTATTTACGCTAAAACTATTCACTTCCATAGCAAACAGTTTAGAGCCAGATCAAACGCCGATAAACGCGTCTGATCATGCTCCAAACAGTTTGCAACTTAAAATTATAAAAATCGTGAGAAATTTCAAAAAGTTGGAATTTTCTGCATTTTATAGTGCCCTGCGTCTGCGTTTCGTTTGCGTTTCACGGGGAAGAATAACGTTTTCTCCACTGTTTCATTATATACTCAACAAAATAATTAAAGGGGCAAAGGTATAAGTTCATATATCTTTACCGAGCACGTATGGTAGACCAGTACTTGGAACATGAGGGCATAGGGCAGATGGACTGGCCAGCAAGGTCAACACACTTCGGTCACATTGAGGATGCTTAGGACATGCGGCAACGCCGGATATCCGGTCGAGATCGTCACCTTAGAGGCTAACAGACATGCTTATTGAAGAATGGCACAGAATGTCCATTGCATACATCATTAAGCTAATTCTCCGATTTCCATGTAGATGCAAGGAAGTGATTAATGCACGTGGTGAACACATACTAGCTGTAAATTAAGAGAAGAACCTAAAAGGTGGGGCTCTTGGTCAAGTTGTTTGTTACCCCACCCACCTAGTCTGGCACACGGTGATTTTAGGGTGGTTGTGTCTGAAAAGGAACTGCGATATGTATTTCTACTTTTCGAAATACAGTTATACTCTACAACGAAGTTAACATGTCATTTTACATGAAACTGTTAAAAAAATATTGTATGAACTTATATTTATATATTGGGCCTACCCAATATAGTTACCCCTTTAATTGTTTTGTTGAGTATATATCTGACACGAGGTGTTTGTTATACGAGGGGTGTTCAAATGGTTTTGATACTGGATCAATAACTTCAATATCACGATTGCAAAATGCATGTGTGATATATCATTTTAAGGAGCAATTCTTCGCCTACACGATGGTATAATGCACGATAAGATCACATAACTCGATGAGTCATAACATGGACCTAAATGACCCCTACCAGAGAACACTGGAACATAGCATTTTTCAGACATTACTTTTTGACGTAATAACTTCTTAAAGAGTAACATTTCCAGATTTCTTTTGGAAATATATCAGTTTATGTCTAAATTTTAATGTTAATAAAATTTTATTTCTATTGAAAGGGTTAACTGTCTAAAATATCATTTTTTCAAAATCAACATTTCTTATTTTGCTAATGACGAAAGTGGACATGGTTTTTCGAACGCTATGAAAACGTTCTAGATCAGTATATCTACATTTTGATTTTAAAACATAAAACTATTTTTCAATGGCTTCAATTATAGCCTGGTTTAATAATAATAAAAGAGTTTGTAGTTTCCCTAACTACTTTTATACATAACAGGAGATCAATTTTTTATTATATTTTCAGTACGTGTTTAGAATAAGCTCTATTTTTCTTTCATAGTTTATGTAATAATATCATTTAAAACTTTGTTAGCGTTTGCATAATTGTCTTATTGTATTTGGCAGAACATTTCATAAACTTATTCAAAGTAATAAAGCCGTAATAATAATTATAGTACCAACTTGTGTTTAGAAAATTAACTCACATATACACAAAAAAGGTCCAGTGTCCTCGAGGAGGGGTCATTAAGGTTCATGTTGGGGCTTATCGAGTAACGTGATCTTAACGTGCATGATATCACCGTGTCGGCAAAGAATGGATCTCTTAAATAATATATCTTATATGCATTTTGCACTTATAATAATGAAGTTATTGATCCAGTATCAAAACTTTTTGAACTACCCTCGTATATAAACACACACTCAGTGTTTAACGGTGCAACTGCAGTCTAATTGAAGTAAGGGCAAATATAATTTAAGGTTTTATTGGAAATCAATGGCAGTTCTAAGCAATGTGTTAGAAAGAAGTCGACTAGGATTCGTACACTGGAATTTCAATCAAAATATTGCAGACATGTTTCCCCGTCTGTATAACAGACAGATGGGGAATTACTTTATGATTTCGTCCGTTTCAAATCAAATCATAGTTTAGTAACCAGGCGTCTGGTCTGCCTCCAGACGTTTTGCCTCTCAGATTTCTATAAGCCATTTTCAAGAGCATTTCATTCATTTATTTTTAACCATTTACCCCATAGCCTGTTTCTAGGTAGGAGACATGTGTTCATTTAAAGTAGGCATTTAATCATTTTTAACCAATTGCCGCATAGCCTGTTTCTAGTTTTGAAGACATGTGACCACTTGAAGCAGGTTGAAAGTAAAGAAGCATGCGCTCTTAGGCGATTTCTTCTTTACCTTCAGATCATCTGCCAGGATTTAGAAACAAGTTTTGATCGTATTTTTTCTTGATTGCATAATCTTAGGATTTTTATGATCAATCTATAGTAGCACTGACGTATTCTATCTCTTGTCTATGACATCCTAGCTGAGAGGTAATTTTCTAAGCACGTATTCTCTTACAGCTGGATGTGCCACTCTGGTCACCCCTACAAGAGGTAGCATGACGTCACAAACAGACGGTATAAACACAGTAGCAACGTTTACCTGTAACCAAGGTAACACTCTAAACGGTGCCTATACACTCACGTGCGGAAGTGATGGCACGTGGGACTCCAGTCAGCCAACATGCGGTATATATATTGTACATGTCTATGCTGTAAATTTTATTTCTATCCCTTCGCATAACCTTATCTGCTTTGAAATTTGTCATCTACTTTTATTTCTAAAACTTAAACTTAAACTAAACCAATTATCGTAATTAGTGTCAAATAGTCTAGATTCTGAACAGACTCGGTGTTACGTGGGCTCTAATCAGCTTCCAAACTGTTTGCAAATAATCATTGTACTCGGGTGCAGTGAAGGTAACATCCGTAGGTCAACACAGTCGTGGAATGAGCAATGCAACAGAAAGTTTGTAAATAACCGTTATTTATTTGAAAAATAACTTCACATCACGGAATTATACACTCTTGTTGTATAATTCCTTGTGCACACCAAGCATGAAACAAAGAGGTACCCAACGCTCTTAAGACACTTGACTCATTTATGGACCTTATTGCAGGAAAACAAGAGTTTTACTGCTGTCAAGAATTGAAATATCACCTGTTTGTAAACTATTTGAAACTCAATTCCTTTTGAATATATATTAAACTTTCCTTATCCGGAGGCATCTAAACGTCCGTATATCTTACTTTGAACTGTGAAATACTGAATAAAATCAGCGAGTTCGAGATATCCATTTCAACATATTTACATTCGCCCAATTCACAAATTCATTGAATAAAAATGACGTTTAATTTGTATAAAAGCAATTTTTCTAGATGTCGAGACTTGTGCACGACTTTGGCAGAGAGCCAGGGCTTATGGGCCTTTTCTCCGCGAATCATGTTGTGGCTTTTCCTGAGTAATGGCAGGGCTGTTCCTTTCAGGGTACACTTTATTCGTGTTAACAACTTCAAATATGGATCAAACATACATGCATACTAACAAAATGTTCATTTGATATTAGAAATAACAGCAAGTATAATGTAAATATAAGAAATTAACTGATTTTCTTCGGCGTTTAAGCGAAATAAACGACAGAAATTGATCGTCAAATTTACCATGAATCGTGCTATATGATTACAGCCGAATGCCCAGACCTGACGGACCCCTCTAGTGGCTCTGTTGCCATGTCCACAAATGGTACGGTATCCAAGGCAACCTACTCATGTTCGTCCAACTACTACATCAGTGGCCAAATCACGCTCACGTGTCAGACTAGTGGAACCTGGGATAATGACCCACCTTCATGTAGTAAGTCACTTTATCTGGTCATTTAACCCAATACTCCATATATACGCAAGTTTACCCATCAAATGTATTTCTTCACTGAAAAATATTGTTCAAATTTATACGGTTATGAATATGTATCTAAATAATAGTTTCTATAGTCTAGTTGATGACAGCCGAGGCTGAAAGTAAAGCAGAATGCGCATTAAGGCGCATTCTGCTTTACTTTCAACCTGCTTTAAAAGGTCACCTGTCATAAATACTAGAAACATGCTACTCGAGTAAAGGGTTAACAAATGGCCTTACAGTAATTCCAATATCAAGTCATTGTAAAACGATCGAAATTGTGGTGAAAATGTTTATTGCTAAACTGTGGTTTTATAGATCAGTGGTTAGAGTGTTTTCATAGTAAGCCACATGCTCAGGGTTCGAGTCCCAGGGGATTCATTACGTATTTACCATGTAACATTTGGAGCCCAACATAAGCCGCAGTATTAACATGAAGCCAAGGAGATTATATTCTTTATTGAATAATTCCTTGTGTAGCTTATAGAATGTACAAAAATATTAGAAATATGTGGAGTATTCTTGAAGTTCGAATTTGAGACTAATTCTTGTGCAGAGGTTGTGTATGTAGCCGGGTTAATATTGTAGTTAAAATATTTGTATGCTTAACTGTGAGACTTGATAGTTCAGTGGGTAAAGTGTTGGCAAACCTGATACTCAACACAATTTATAGGTCGTAATAAATAGGGTTTACTGTATATAAAATAGTGTTATCACCCCCTCCACTCAAAACCAAGAATAAAGTTACCCTAAATATTATCTTTTTCTGTGTTACTTTAGGTACTTCCAAAATTTATCATATCTAAAAAGTAAACTTCGGTAATTTTAAATGTCCCATAGAAAAGGTTTAAGTGCATTTTGCAGAGTATATTTCCCACCTGCCTGATTATAAACTGATTCATAAATGTTTCAGTGCCTTTTAAAGTATTATAACTTAAAAGCCTGTTGTATTTTTAGAATGCATTCACCCGACAAGTTTGATAGCAAAAAGCTCACACATATATCTCTTCTTTCTAAAGTACATGTATGATAACTCAACCGTCTCCTGCACATTACATGGTGTCACTTCCCAAGTGTTTTATTGTATAAAAAGGTAAAGGTATGTAGATTATGTTTTGGAAATAGTCAAATAAATAATTTGAAATTCCTCCAGTTCAACTTACCCTTCTTTTAACGTTGAAATCATCATTTCAGTCGGAGGTCGACTTATACTTTTGACTGAATAAATTCGAAGAGTAATTTCAAATTGGAGATATTGAGGTTTGACTGTATTATAACCTAACCAATATTGCCTTCGATTCAATATGTTGGACATAGGCAAACAGTGTAAACTCTGATCAGACGCCGCAGAATGCCTGGTCAGAGTTTGCACTATTTGCTAATAAGAATTTTAATAACACTAAACGAACATCAAAATTTAGACCAAACACCCTTTAGATAAAATTTAGTTATCCAATATACACGGAAGAATCCACTGTGGGCAAATGGGTTATCGTCATTGTATTTGTTTCAGAGTGTAACTTTCCAATGACACCGTCTAATGGTGGTGTATCAGTGACGGATAGTTCGGCGGGGACTATGGCCAACTATACGTGTGACACAGGGTATTCCCTGAACGGCATCGCCTCTAGGATGTGCCAGACCGACGGCAGTGGATGGCAAGGCTCCGATCCTTCCTGCAGTATGTTCATATTTTAACCTTTTCATTCCCAAATTAATAGTGACGTTTTACCCCTGCACCGCTGTATTGACGTCTTTAAGATCATTTTAAAGTTAGATTTAAGATAGTATGACTTAAGAAATATCGATTATGAATGTCAAACAGTTTGTATCTTGATCAAACGCCTAGAAACGCATTTTTGTTCATCCATTGCAGAGAATATTTCCAATTTATACAGTCAGGAATATGGAATATGGAATAGAATCTTTATTATGCAATAACTCTAACATGAGCCATGAGCATAGCAACATTAATATACACCATAGGAAATACATTCTCATATAGCCTAGCAGAAATATATTCTATATCCTGTTTTCCATGGCCTTGCGGTAAATTATTGTGACTTATATCACACAGCTCCTCACAGCTGTGGGTTCAAATCCATGTCTAGGCATTCGGATATTTTCATGTGGGAAAGCTTTCTAGCCGGCTTGCGGAAGGTCGGTGGTTCTACCAAGTAGCACTTTATATGATGAATACGTTTGTTAAGTATTAGACATGCTGTCGGGCTATCACTATTTCCTATTTAACCGAAACTTAAACAAAGAGCAGGGCAATAGACTGTAGACAACTACAGCATTTCGAACATGTTAACACTTTTTAAAATCTGAGTGTCAAACAGCTTGGAACCTAATTGAAATAAGCGATAACGGGCTGCTGATTTGACTTCGAACTGCTTGTAATCTACCAGGGATCCATATAAGAGGGAGTAAATTGAACAAATCCAACAGTTTCTCTCTCATTGAAGCTTCAATTCCTATGGTTTTACTTCTCATTAGTATCGTCTCGAAAATAATTTTCTAATGAGTAGTAACACAATAGAATTTAATGCAGAATTCTTTAAGTTGTCACCTGTTTTTATAAAAAAAACGTTGTATTTTTTATCGTAATAAAGAAGTTCTATTTTATTTCTAATTTTCTATTATCTATTCTTTATTTCTCCAGTGCTTTGCCAGACCGTGACGCCACCGACAGATGGTTCTTTCAGCCTCGGTACGAATGGCACGTTTACAAACATCGGGTTTACGTGTGAAAAGGGCAGCACTCTGAACGGAGCCAGAACTCTCACCTGTCTCTCTGATGGTACTTATGACGACACCGCCCCGACATGTGGTAGGTCCTTCTTGAACCCTATTCACTATGGAAACACATTTTGAAGTGTCCATCGTAATATGCGCATTATAATACTTCTTCTTAATGGCAGTTTTAAAGACAAATGTTAGATTAAAGAAGCATTGAAATAAAGCAGACAGCGCGTACTGGAACATATAATTTTACTTAAAGTTATAGTTTAAGAAGTTCTGTCGAAAGTGCTTTCATGAATGGTTTTACTTAGTTAATTAAACAGAATAGTATGCATTTCGTTGTGATAATCACGTACTTGGAAATAGCCAAATCCGTAGACCCAAATCAGTTACATGATACTCCAGTTTTTCATTAGTGTCTACACCATTTGTTACTCATCAAATTCTTTTGCGCTGCTCCAAATAAGTTACATATTCCATAAAGTATGTTTGGTCAAAGTCTGCAATATTTATTAAATGTCCATTCCTGTTTCAAAATAATTTCTATGACATTAACCCTAATAATAAATTCTGATTGCGACGTGACTAATATTTGAAATTGTGGTCTTCAAATTTGTTTAATTTATATCTATACCTTTTTTACGTAAAGAAACCTAAAGACGTGTGTCAAACAGTATGGATTTAGATCAGATACTGTGTTACGTGGCGCCTGATATGAGTCAAAAATGTTTTACAGCATCAGCAGGCAAAGTGGTAACTAGAGCCGTGAATCTGAGCATTATGCGCATATTGGGCCCTCGACTGTTTAACATTTCTCTCATATTGACCCCATTGCCTATTTCCCTTGGTATTGTACACCAACATTTTTCTTTAAACTCACTTTGCTTATAGCAGACCTTTATTGTGAGTGGAAAGGAAAGCCGAAAATGTTGTTTTTCTATTAGATCGTTTTTTCTTCTTTTCTATTTTACACAGCTACATGTTCTACCTTGACCGACCCCCTAAGTGGGACTGTGACATTGTCAACGGACAGTTACGTCACCACGGCTACATACGCATGCGTATCAGGATACAGTCTTACTTCCGCCGGAACACTCACATGTACAACTTCCGGCACGTGGGATATCACTGTACCTGAATGCAGTATGTACTTGTATATTGTTTTGAAATGTGATTTACTCACAAAGATATGATTTGGGCTTTTATTCTATATTTGGTGTTGCGTTTAAAATTAAATGCTTTGTAGTGATATTGTGAATGCTTCCTAGTTGAATGACCCATTCATTATCACAAAGGACTACTGCACAATTCGATATTACATCAGAGAATATGACATTATTTTCTATTAGCAATCATTTCCATTAATAACAGCTGTGTACCAGATCAGTCACCGGGTAACCAGTCATCCATTCAGGTTCAAAACATTTTGACATTTAGACTTAAATGGGTCCTCATCACTTTCAACAAGCTGCATTTGTTCTTTTATTGCATTGTCTTCATTACAGTGGAGAATCTGTTATTCTTTCCCGTTTAAACGCAAACGTACGCAAACGCAAAGCACTAAAACGTAGAAAAAAACAACTTTTGGACAATTCTGATAATTCTTGTTTATCTTGGTGGCAAACAGTTTGGAGCCTGATCAGACGCCGGGTTACCCGGCGTCTGATCTGGCTCCAAACTGTTTGTATTGTAAATAATAGTTTTAGCGTAAACGCGTTTATTGGGAAAGAATAACAGATTCTCCACTGTAAGTGTGAAAGAAAATCGTCTTCCCACTGTTAAGAGCGACTTTGTTTTTACACGATTCAAGATTGGAACACTTTATCCAGTAACATTAACACTTAAATGCTAAATGTTATATAAGATTAATACGCTTAACTCAGTAATGCAAAGTGGATTCTTCCCTGCTTATATATTGGATCAATCCATTTAGATGGAAAATGTGCCTGGTTTAAACTTTCATTTTCGTTTTTTTGAAGACGCCACATTTTGCACGGTAAACATATTTCCCTTTTATGGGGCGCTAGCACGATTTATGTTAAACGGTACTATGGGATACACATACAAAATAGCATGCTTTTATCATAGAATCGGTAACGAACTGAATGCTTAGAATGATAATTAACAAGAAAAGGATAAATGGTCCTTCATTAACATGAAACACAGAAGCCATTCCCACTTTCCTTTCTTTCAAAGTTGGAAGCTTAAGACAGCCTTCAACTAGAAATTGGATATAAGATGAACCATCGAAATTAATATTTAACCAGGTGATTTGATTTCCTGAAAGTTGTGCTACATGGTAAAATTATGCTTTAAATCATTGTGTTTTGTTTGTTTTACTCTTGTAACACAGTAACATGTAGGATATGTGACTTAGGTCGTAATTTCATACAAAATACAAGTAGAAATGGAGCATTCGTGAAGTTGTCTATGGATACTTAAATGCATTTCCATGATTCAACGTTCCTTGTGATAATCCTTTGGATTAGGAAAATATTATCATTTTCTCAAAATGCCTCTATTTTAATCCTAATATTGATTTTGTTTCGTTATAGTTACAGAAAATGAGAGAACAAAATCAAAATATGTACAATTTAATTTAAACCATTCAAAAATGGGAGTTAAGATAATATAAAGTATTTTGCTATTTTCTGACATTGCGACATCTATTGGCTTTTACCATTTTGAAGAAAATAAGGTCCAAATAAAAGTCACATTTTTTTTATTTTATGCATTTATCCGTGAAATGAAATCGTCTTTGAATTTATGGCTGAATGCATTGAACAAAAGTGTGACATGTTTTCAGGATTTAAAGGATACAACTGCGTTTTCGCCAAATGCATACATAAAAAATTACCCACGACATCATTTAAAGCAAAGTAAACATGGCTAATTGCATTTATTTATTTGAATCATCCATTATTTCCATTTCCCTTATCCATCCTAAGACTGTCAGAGTCCACCAGCTGTTTCTAATGGTAACTGGATATTGGCCACCAACAAATCAACTGCCACCTACAGCTGTGAGTCCGGGTACGTGTTGTCGGGTTCTCAAACTAGGCACTGTGGGACGGACGGAAGTGGCTGGAGTGGTACAGAACCAAGCTGCAGTAAGCCCTCCTATAATATGTCCATCTGTAATGGACACTCGTCCTTATTTAAAGTTGAATAAACTGTCTACCCCAACAGCATAACCAAGTAAACCACGATACATCAATGTGAAAAGAACAGGAGAAGCTTTAAGCATGATGAAAATAAAGCAGAAATCTCACGAAGGAGTTTTCTGCTTAAGTTTCATCATGCTAAAAGCTGTCATCTGTATGTAACACCGGGTAAAGAAATCAACTTTTGAAGTGGGTGTAATAGCATGAAATGAATGTTCACACAACAAGTGGTGTACTGAGATGTTTCATTTAAGCACACGTACAAATGGTCTTTTCTAGCAAAAGCTAGCTTACTCTGTGAACAAATAAGTATTTTCAATATTTGTTTATTTGTTGTTGTTTTTTAAATGAAAAGTTTCGTTTTTGTATGATATTATTTCAGCAAGCTTCTAATGCTATAACATTTAACTCATGTGAAATATCATAACCATTGCTCATAACTAATCAATTTGCGCTAATTAGGAGGATATTGATACATGTGTGTCGCGGTTTTTTCATAAAGCTTTTGCGTTGATTTGCTATTGGACGACAACGATTCTAGCCTTTTGAACCTCATTTTAACCGAAATCGATTGATTTCAGAAGATTTTGTGGCTAGATGGATAATGATTCAGGTAGTTATTGGCATATTTGCTATGAATAAAAACATCACCCTAATTAGCGCAAGTATGACGTCATCATATTCACCGTTTGCTTTATGTGTAACTTAACATGTTATTAAAATCACTAATTCAAACGTCAACTATTATTGCACCTGATCATTAGAGTGGTTTAGTGTTGTCACAACTTGCGCTAAGTAGAGTGATAAGAATGATTATCTTCGCTATATGTTCAGTTTTGCTTTGCTTGCTTTCGATTTTTGTTTAAATGTAAATAATCTCTAATTTAATAATTCAAATGATCACTATAAAAGCGATTTTGCTTTACACTTAATCTGATTTTATATTCAAAGCGTATATTCAGAAGCATGAACTTATGTATTTAGAGGATGTGGACATAGGTGGTTGAGTTTCGTTCCAAGCTAAACGAATGGACATATCGAATACCTTTAAAAAAAACAATTGTGAGACAATCGAAAGATATAATTTCACTTTTACATAAAACTAGTAGGAATATATATACTTCTCTATCTCATATCGGTTAGAAACATGTAAGTAACAGAACCTCCTTGTCATTTCAGCCGCCAGTGCGCCAAACACCGGTGCTAGCACAGAGGGCGACACTGGCACCTCAATTCCTCTAGTCGTGGTCATCGTCATGGCAATACTACTTATTGTCCTGATTGTGGTAGTGGTGGTGGTCACATACCTCTACATCACGCTAAGAAAGCGCAACAAGACATTTGATTCTGCAGAGCCAGACCGAAGGACCATGCAGCCTGAACGTAAGAGCATACTTGTCTAGAGCTTAGCAATTAACCCATGTGTGCCTGGACAATGCACTGAATCTCTGTGTGCTGGGTTGAAAAGTCAATTACAGATACCCAAGAGTAATTTAAATCACTAAAGAAAATAGTTTCAATTTATACAGTCAAAAATATGCAAAATGAAATATATTTTCCAAATCCTTGCACATAGTATATTAAAGCAGGCTGAAAGTGAATCAGAAAGCGTCTTAAGGCGCATTCTGCTCTACTATCAACCCGCATTAAGTGGTCACCTGTCTTCAAAACTAGAAACAGTATATGGGGAAAAGTGTTAATTTAGTAAGAGTAAACAAAAGAAATACTCCCAACTTCAGTTCTATAGATTTCTTCATATATAGTTGAAAGACTGTAAACAGATTCATACAAGTAATGTTAAAAATCAAGCCTCGAAAATGTTCTCCTTTTGATATCATTCAAACCGTATCATGTGACGCTGTTCGGCGCGAATCTTATGGGACATACTTTTTTATTGTTCGGTGCACTTATCCATTCTGTGGATACCCTGTATTACGTGTTAGTCAATCGGACATATTAAACTTTAAATATCAAATTTCTCGAACTGTGTTGCTCTGTTCTTAAAATGACAAAGTAGTTAAAGCAACAAACAAAGTAAATACACCTATTGAACTCTTAATGTATCTCTTTACTGCCCTATAACGAGTAAAATGTTTATTTGTGAACATGTCGCATCCTAACCAGACGCTGCGTAACGCGTCGTCTGATCAAGATCCAAATTATTTGACACTTATATCAAATTTTCTTACGTAAATATCATAATATTTGACATTTGAATTTACTAAATGAAAGCAAACGACAATTTTTGAAACGTCACGGCAGTGAAGGGGATACCATGGGTTATATGATTTATTTGTTCTGATCTGTTTTATCATAATTGTTTCAGCTGTAGCTGAGGACGCTAAAGAGTTTCATGCCTTGCCCAAGAGCAGTACCTCAAGCTCACCTGTAAGCTTGCCTGTGACACCCCTTCCACCGAAGGACGTATCTATGGGCAATAATATCTCTCGATTGGGTAGGAAGAAAGCACGACCTGGTTCTACTGCTACTGCCACAGACGTTATAATCGCCAACGGTCTTACTCCTGTACCAGGCTATAACAACAAAAAAGTGCCTTTTAACTCAAGAAGGTTGACACCTCTCGATAACAAACCGCCTACAAACTCCTCACCGCGTCACAAAAATACCAACTCAACTCCGCGGCATAAAAGTAAGCGAAAGGTCGAGACAAAACAGAAGACAAGATTTAAAGAAAACACAGTCTCGCCAGAAAGAATTGGGTCACCATTGAAAATTGGCACCAGGACACCAGACCTGCTCTCTACAGTAGACTTTAATTATATTGAACCTATTTATTGTTATGAGACAGAGGTTCTGCCTTCCATTGGTTCAAATGCAAACACTGTAACAGCTGTAAGTTTGAACAACTCTCCGGTCAACAAATGAACAAAATAATAGTGGGCCTAAGATGTTCTTGTGATAGAAAGTGTGAAGTGATCTAGTCTGTATTTATTAAGATATTACTATTCACATCAGTTGTTTTCAGCTCTTTAAGAGTATTTTACAAATACCCGGACTTTAGATATGACGTAGGAAACTAAGTATTTTCGAATTGTTAGCTTTAAAGTTCCGACCAAATTCTGTGCTATTACTACTGTTTAGAGTTGACTCTAAGCAATGGAAATAATTGTCTGTGCTTAAATGCGTTTATTTTGAAAGAATGACGTCTTCTCTCAATCGTTTATCGCATACACATCCCCTGCACTAAAAGCGTATTTATTCAGATATAGAGTTTTGTTTGCGGCGTAAGTGCTAGCCATGCTTTCTACGAAAGTTTGGCATGTTAAGCCCTTCACTGTCATAACGTCATATGCTTTACACATTTGTCGTCTAAGTTTATTTCTTAAATTCAGATTTCAGGTAGAATGACTTAAGAAATATCGTAATGGCTGATAAAATAAGTTTGATCCAGATCAAGCTCTGCGTTATTCAGCGTTATTCAGCGTTACTGGTTTGGATCCAAACCGTTGTTTGAAAATAACCATTGTACTCGGGGCAAGGCCATGAACATGTTAAACTATTATTTCGTTAAGAGTCTCCGTTATTCTTTAAATGTCATAAACATTCTTTTTCATATATGTGCAATGGTTTTATTAAGTCTTTTTCGACCAAAAATGAGCAAGTTTCTGTATTTAAGGCGTATAACTGCTTAAAGCAGGATCAAATTAAAGCAAAATAAACAGTATGAACTTCTGCTTTACTTTCATCCTGCTATTAGGGCCTGGACGAGTACCCGGGTACCCGCGGATAGGGTACATTTTGGCGGGTACCCGAGTCCAATTTTAGTACCCGGGTACCCGAGCTAATTTAACAATGAAATTAACAAAGAGATACTTTCCTAAAACGATTGTGTATACAGCTATTTTGAACAGTCTTTTATCTATTAACACGGTCCCTTTCTATCGCGTATTCCTTCTACCACCTATCTTTATAATGTCAACACCTGTATGCGAGTGTTCGTCGAATATTTTTTATGTATGATTCTATGCATCGAAGTTGCGCTTTTTTCATCTTAATTTTAAAAGAAAATATATGTACATGTATCAGTTTCGAATGTTTTTGTTGACACCGTGGGTGTGTACAACCATGTAACCTGCGCCTGAATTTGATATTCTTCTTATCTAAATTTTTAGTACCGTAAGTAGGACAGCTTTTCGAAGAATGGTCGGCCAGTTTGGAAAATATTATCCCATAACCCTTTACGAATCCTATAGTAATACGTCCATATATGGAAGATGTAGTAAAATCGCCTCGCGCGTCGAATGGCGCGAAAATCTCTGATACACGAATTTCAGCTTTATACTTATTCTTTACCTGCTAACTTAACCATTTTTATGCTATGAGCTGCATTATGATTTAGTTTCAGTAATTGTAATAACGAAACATTACACTTATATTTATAAAAAAAAAAAACCACTAGTATGTGAGTATTGGTCATTACGTTGTTAACCCTTTACCCCATAGCCTGTTTCTAGTTTTGAAGATAGGTGGCTACTTAAAGTAGGTTGAAAGTAAAGCAGAATGTGCCTTAAGGCACATTCTGCTTTACTTTCAGCCTGCTTTAGGCTATAATCTGCAAGGACACTGAAAATAATTCTTATGAATTATATTCATGACTGTATAATTTGGAACTATTTTCTTCAGCGGAGGAATAAATTAAATGCGCTAAAAGTCGCTTCTATTGGGGAAAGGGTTAAACCTTATTGTTAAACCCTAGTAGAGTTTCATCAGTACCGTGCTAAACTGTAGATATTTTGAAATTGTTAACGAGTGTAAATGTTTTACATGTAAAATATGTTTTATATATATTTTTACAATAAACGTTTGAGCACATAACCAGCTAAACAGATCTCCCTATTATTGAACCTATGTTACTGATACACTGATTTTAAATTATTTATTGTAATGTTTATTGTGACCTGAACGACATTTACGAATAGCCTTGATACGGACCAGACGCTTTATCAAACTCTGTTTGATGGAATTCAAAGTTGATATGTGTTCATATCTGAGTTCCCTGTAGTTTGATAAGACAAAATACTACAAGCAGGGCGTTCATATTATTTTTACTGGTTTGGTGCTTTGAGTTGGTTCAGCTACGCTGACTAAATATAAACCAGGAAGTGAGTGCTGTTGATGTGAGATTTTAGAAAGATGACCATATTCAATCTTATTTTTCTAGAAAATAAATAACTGATTCAACTAACTTGAAAGCTGCAGACTCACAATTCTACCATATACCTGCTCTCATATAAGAGTGAGGAAATATGTTCTGCTTAATGCCTTCATAAGAAAACCTATAGTGTAACTACTTATTATAGTTGTCTCTACAAGATGATTCTGATGAGTAGTAGCGACATGGCTTAGTTAGTAGCTGAAATACTTGCCTTAGCTTGAGTTCTGCCTTATGACATTTCTGACCTCTGACTTTTCAGTATACTCTTCTTGACATTTTATGTTATGAACGTTTCTCATATAAAATGTTTTGATAATTTATGATTGTATTTTCTGGTGTAAAAGGTGTTGCTTGATTTAAAAGTAAATGTACCGAAACAATAAACACAATAACCCATAATTTACGCTTGGTCATGTAATGTTGAAAGCTGTTTGGACCTCGACTGGACGCCAAGTAGAAATCTCAGCTTATTGTTAGAATCATGCATAGCGCTTATAAAGCGTTTGAGCTGAGTGCGTTCTCAAGCATTTGATTGGTCAGATTTGAGACTAGGCTCAAATCTGACCAATCAAATGTTTGAGAACGAAATCAGACTTAACTCAAACGCTTTATAAGCATGGTCCCAGAACTGTTTTACACCACTGTTGATGTTTCGTCAGTCAGAAACTAAGTAAAATGGATTTGATATATTTGACAAGCAAGACTGTGAAAGTACAGTAAAACCTCGCTATTACGACCACTAAAACGAAGGCTAATTGATTGTTTAATAGACAGGTGACAGCTTAAAGCAAGGTGGCAGTGAAACAGAAAGCTCCTATAGGAGCTTTCTGTTTCACTGTCACCTTGCTTTAAGCGGTCACCTATCGTAAACACCCTAATAATTAACATAATTTAGTGGTCGTAATAGCGAGGTTTTACTGTAGTTGCCAATTAAGCTTAAGTTACTCCAAACTGTTTGCAATTGACATACTTGTTTTAACCTAAACGTTTTCATTGGGAAAGAATAACCTGTTGCCATGACATTGAGTGAATTAAATAAGTTAAAGTTTCATTCACATATATTTGTCTATTTATCACAATCGTTATTGTTTTCACAAATATAGATTTATCAAAAACATTGTATGTTGTTTTGTGTGAGTTGTTTTGGAGTATTTAATTTAAAATTGATTGTATTTTGCCAGGGTAGTATGTACAATTTTGTACACATTTATCTGTTTGTGTTTGTTATCTCAATGCAATTGTACAATCGCTATGAAAATAAATCATTGAAAATAAGATCATACACATACGTTGTCTATTGACGTCCCTTTGTGATAGTGTGTACGGTTTTTGTTACAGATCATCTTACCACATTGATTAATCCATCCCATCATGCCGAGCCAGATAACGTAAATATTTGAAAACGGTCTGGATCCTGATCAGTATCCGCGTCAAACGGCGTCTGACCAGGATTCAAATGGTTTGAAAATCTTATCAATATTTCTTTAAAAATTAAAACGCATGAATTTTCAAATTTAATCAATCAAATAAGACAAAAATTAGAATCAGACGATTGTATCGGCTAGACAGTGTTATAACGGGTTATTTTGAAAAGTAGTTATTATAATTTATGTAAGCGATTTAAACCTTGTTTCTATCCCTTCTCTACCCAGACCGAGTACACCTGTATTTGCAAATAGTTTTTATACAGATCAGACGCCGCTACTGCACAAACCCTTTAAATTCTTATCGTGATGAATTGTCGTCTGCTTAAATTATCGTCTGCGAATAAGATCAAAATTAGTTTTAATTGTTGTTGATGTGAATAAATGTTGAATATCGGTGACAAACAGTTTTGATTTCTATCAGACACCGCGTTACGCGGCGTTTAATCTGGATCCAAACTATTTGCAAATGTTAGCCTACTCGCGCTTAGCACGATAAGAGTTCATAAGGGTTCAGTTTACCTGAGGAAAGGCGTCTGTAAATTTTCAAATGTAGATCTAAATGTCAACTTGATAAGATCAATAGGTGATCCTTTCTGTAAATCACAAGACATTTTTGTGCAAAAAGATCTGACATCAATTTAATTAACAGTTAACTAGTAATTATAATGAAAAACATGCTTGTTTAATACTGTAACATCTATCACCACGCTTGTTACAAAACCTGGTCGACATTGATTGTAGAAAGAAATCAATGTTTTTTGGAAAGGTTCTTGCAAAAGCTGTAAACATCCATGTACTACTGATATTATTAGACAGTAGGTAAACAGTGAATAACGTGATAAGAGGGTTTTTGAAGGGGCCATCTCATTTTGATATAGATCTACACTGTGCAAATTTTAAAATTTCTCTCCAATAAAAAAAACGTTTTTCACTTTAAACAACACTTCATTCGAAAACAGTACATGTGTATATTATCTTTATCACAAGAAGCACGTTTCTATATAGCTCACCTGGTGCGAAATGCAAATGTGAGCTATTGTGATAGTCCGTCGTCGTGCGACGTCCGTCGTCCATGGTGTGTGTGACTTTTTATTTTTAGACTTTTTATTTTGAAACTGCTGGATCGATTCCTATAAAAATTTAAAGGATTGTTATTTGGATAGTGCGTCATTACGGGGCAACAAAACCGAAACAATCTCCGAACACGCTCATTAGATTCCATTGTACTTTGGCATGACTATTCCGTGGTAGAACATTTTTAAATGGTTTCTTCTTTAAAACAAAAACAACATCCGAATATATAACATAAGGTGTAATATCAAAAACCTTCTCCAGAACTGCAATTTGGATTTCATTAGTATGGATGTACCCTTGGAAGACCTTAAGATTCATGGAAGACAGTTTGATCCGACAAAAAGCATGGCCTCTTTGGGCTGGACTTATTTTCACTGTTTGACATATAGTGTCATTTAAAAATAAGGTCTTCTCAATAATTGTGCATTGGTTCAGTTAACAGGTCTGAGCACAACGTGCTACTGGTGAGATTTTGGGATCACGCTACAGTGGAGAATCTGTTATTCTTTCCCAATAAACGCGTTTACGCTAAAACTATTATTTGGAGTGCAAACAGTTTGGAGCCACCGGCGTCTGATCAGGCTCCAAACTGTTGCCACCAAGATAAACATGAAATATCAGAATTGTCCAAAAGTTGTTCTTTTCTACGTTTTAGCGCTTTGCGTTTGCGTACGTTTGCGTTTAAACGGGAAAGAATAACAGATTCTCCACTGTATGCCCATCGGCCCTCTGTCCGTGCGTGTACGCATTTACGCTGCAGTTGCATTGTACTTTTAGTAATAAACAAAATTCCTGCAATGTGTTTTATAACATCATAGACACAATCGACTTCATTACCACAGGGTAAGTGCATAAATAGACCAATAAATGTTGCCCTCGAAAGTATCAATAAAATCGAAATAATTCCACGCTTTAAACTTCAGGAGATGAGTTTTCTGTTCCGTTCTGTTCAGCATGATAAGATTAACCTACTTCAGCTGAGAAAGCAAACTCGTGTTATGTGTTGTAATTATGGGAGGAAACAAAGAAACTGAAGCTTTAAAAGCAATTTGGACATATTTCTGAACTATAATATGTACTATATATTTTATTCATGCCTATTGGGCAACTATCCTAGGTACACCACTGAAATTGGTGCCTGTTTTTCTGAGTATGTTAGTTCCAACATGAACTGCTAAATATTAATCCATTCATTGCCAACTCCGTCTAAACTATAATTTGCAAACAATTTGGATCCTGATCAGAGTCCGCGTACGCAACACGCCATCTTATAAAAATAAAAACTCTTTGAAAATAGATATCAATGTAAACTTATTTCGAAATGCCTAAAATTCTAAATTTCATAAATACAACTCAACAGTATTCTTAAGCAGACAGTTATACGAGACACGGAGGTCCCTGGCCAGACATCTGTAATACTCTGGTTTGCAATGCAATAATAAATGGCCCGGCGTTTACATATAGGGAACTATTATTTTATCATAATGTAATTGTAATTAGATATAAATACAAAAGTTAAATTAACACGGGGTTTGGTCTAGATACAAAGTGCTTGCAGAGTCTGCCACAGTCGCGTTAAAAACAGGATAAAGGATGATACAGATTACTCAAACTATTTGAACTAGAAAAGAAATCTACGCTATATACAGAGTGAACGTATTCCTTGACATCCGCCACGCAAGTATATCCATTGCATTGAACATGAATGGACTTGTTGTAAATCAATTTGACAGAGAATACCTTAGACCAATATCTATCATGAATGCTTGAAACTGATTTGTGACATAATCATTTTCACAAATACGCAAGACTAAGCAAGTAATAAAATACATCACCGAGGAAGAGCAGTGAACAATCGATTGTCTAATGTGTAATCCCTTCACCAGCTTACTTTGAGCGCATCAGTTAATTGCAAACAGTTTGGATCCTAATACGATGCTGCGTAACGCCGCGTCAGATTAGGATACAAACTGTTTAACAGTCAATGCGGTAATGATTTAGTCATTTTACCTATGTTTAAAATTTGAGACAAGAAAGTAGACTGTTGTTTGAAGCAGATGACGTTACAGTGGAGAATCTGTTATTCTTTCCCAATAAACGCGTTTACGCTAAAACTATTATTTGCAGTTCAAACAGTTTGGAGTCAGATCAGACGCCGGGTAACCCGGCGTCTGATCAGGCTCCAAACTGTTTGCCACCAACATAAACAAGAATTATCAGAATTGTCCAAAAGTTGTACTTTTCTACGTTTTAGTGCTTTGCGTTTGCGTACGTTTGCGTTTAAACGGGAAAGAATAACACATTCTCCACTGTATGCAGTGAAGGGGTTACACTATAATAAACACAGTAGTGATTTAGAAAGTTTATGTTGTAGTTTTCACAACAAAATGTACTGACATATGTATAAACCGTCTGAACTTTTACAGTGGGGGACACATTATGCTCTCCCAATAAATATGCTTATGCTAAAACACATTGTGTCAGTTGTAAAGCGTTTGGAGCCAGATCAGTCACCGGGTAATCCTGCGTCTAATTAGTCCCCAAGCCGTTTGCCCCTGAGACTAAAAAGCATCGTCAATATTTTAAAATTGCAAGTTTCTACATGTTAATGCACTGCAACTGCGTTTCGGTTTGGAAAGAATAAAGCATTTTCTACCGAAACTTCCGTCTCTGACAGAAAATCATCCGATGTAAATTACAAGTTGCTTTTATATCTCAATTTCTGTAGAAAACAATTAATAAGTGGGAACTATTTCTGTTTCTTATAAAAAGTAGCGTTATTTTACCGATGTATTTATTTAAGTCAGAATTCGTTGAATCAACTGTTTAAACACGTTACAGTTAACTTTTAAAAGTAAACGTGCATGTAGCTTGGTGACAGTTTTAAAGTAAAGTTCGTGAACAAGCAAAGCGTGAATTTATTACAAGTGTATCTACAACTGGTTTCGTGTAATCGCACAAATAAACCCACAAAAGTAAATGCACTATTTGAAAGTAATTTATCATCCTCCTCAGCAATAAATCACACAACATTGATCAATCCAGTAAAACATCTCTATTACGACCACAAAATTGAGTTAATTGTTACCTTTTTACGATATGTGACTGTGCAAAGCAATGTGACAGTAAAACAGAAAGCTCCTTTAGGAGCTTTCCGTTTTACTGTCACCTTGCTTTAAGCTGTCACATGCCTTTTATACGTTCAATAAACCTTTTATTAAGTGGTCGTAATGGAGAGGTGTTACTGTATAATGCAACTCAGTGCAAACGCTTAAACAGTGGAGAATGTGTTATTCTTTCCCAATAAACGCGTTTACGCTAAAACTATTATTTCCAATACAAACAGTTTGGAGCCAGATCAGACGCCGGGTAACCCGGCGTCTGATCAGGCTCCAAACTGTTTGCCACCAAGATAAACATGAAATATCAGAATTGTCCAAAAGTTGTTCTTTTCTACGTTTTAGTGCTTTGCGTTTGCGTACATTTGCGTTTAAACGGGAAAGAATAACAGATTCTCCACTGTACATGTAACAACAATGGATAAATGACACTGTAATTTCAGAGGTAATCTTCTATGAAAAGCCCAGGGGAATACTTTGCATAGTGGAGAAGACGTTATTCTTTCCCGTTTATATGCATACGAGTTGCAAACGCATAACAGTGAAATGAAGAAAAATACAGGTTTTCTAAATTTCTGTCTTTTTTTAAGCCTGATCAGACGCCGGGTTACCTGGTGTCTGATCTGGCTTCAAACTGTTTGCAATGATAATAATAGTTTAAGCGAACACGCGTTTAATAACGTCGTCTCCACTGTACATGCATATATGTTTTTTGTGAAAATGGATCACTCTCAAAGTAAGGCAAACTCCTCTTAAGTAGTACATGACTTGTATCAAAGACAGGATGCAGGGGCCCGTTTCATAAAACTTCTTACGACAAATGTTGTCGTAAGTCAGATTATAAAAGTCTCAATTATTATTTATTTCTCCATCTAATCCTGTCTTGTGACATCTTTTTGGGATCGTCTTGAAAAGACGATTCCAAAAAGATGTCACAAGACAGGATTAGAAAGGGAAATCACAGATTAAATGTATTTTAAAGTTTTGACTTACGACAACATTTATCGTAAGAAGTTTTATGAAACGGGCCCCAGCTTACTAACAGAGTATAGGCATAGGAACTGATGGCTCATTGAAGAAGAACTCGAAGAGAATTCGCGCCTTTTACCAGCAGTGCGCCAGTAAAGAGTACACTTTTAGAGTATTGGGGTCTACCATGTTGTCATTTTGCAATATGTTGTAAAGACAACAGTTGATAGCAAATATTGGACTAGACTTAATTGGAAACCGGAATTGTCAATATGACGTTCCATGGGTCAATGTGTTAACCCATTTATGCCTGGACGTTGCAGTTAACTCTCCTTATACATACTTGTTGGATGATTACGTTGTATACATAATTGAACCGTGTCTGAGAAACCTGCCTTTTTGCATTTCAAACAGTGTAGATCAATGCCAGCAACCGCGTCATGGTACGGCTCATATATAGACATACAATATGTGTTTAAAGACACTACGGTACATGTATTTAACCATGCAGACAAAATATTTCATATACTATTGGTTGGTTGGTTCGTCCATCGCTCAGCGAAGATGACCATGACTTCTTCATCTATGTAGTTGACTGGTTTCTGTGTGTCCGGAGATGACTTGTCAGGCCGATTCGGGCACGGAAGTACCTCCCACATTTCTGACATCTGTGTTCGGTACAGTCTGTGTCAATTGTTGAGATGCTCGCTGCTCTCGCTTTCCTGATTGTGCGCCTCCTTTCAGACTCCCGTATGCGTGCTAATTCAGATGATATAATATAGCAACTAGTGCAGACACTGTTGAGACGGCTTGTAGTGCAGCGTATCCTCAGTGTCTACACTATGTACTAATGTCCTATTTTGCATACACACTGGGTTAAACAATGACAGGTAGCCTTCCTTCGTGTTTAGTCGAAATTCAAATGCATTTGTAAATTTATAAATTTGAGTAAAAAGTAAAAACGTTTTATGACAAACGAATCAAATTATAATATCAACTAATTGTTTTCATTTACCATTCAGACCAGTGCAATAATCTTCAGACTCCGACAGGTGGAAGTATTGAGTATTCGTCGGACGGGTCGACAACGAATGCTAACTATTCTTGCTCTGCTGGTTATAACCTGGTTGGTGACGGATTTCTGACGTGTCTACAGGATCAGACTTGGGACGAGACCCAACCAACGTGTGGTAGGTTAGAGCAAGAGTCATGTCTAAGGCTATAATCCCTTCCCTTCACGGTCTCATGTTTTGTAAATTTACTAATTTGATATCATATTTGTAGTCAAACTTTTTCGATCTTGATCCTACTCTACTTTACGCGGCTTTTGATAGGATCAAAACTGTTTGAAAATCACCATGGTACTCTGACTTAAGCAATTAAGGAGTTTAGAGTATCCTGGTTCACCCAATTACCGGTGATCTAAGGATTCGTCTGACTATTTCTCATCAATTAATAAGGTTTTTAACTAACAAATGTATTAAACATATAAAGTAAACATTTCTTTATGATTTTCAGCTTTAATATATAAATACACCCATAATTTGACATAAATAATCATAGTCAACTGTAGCGAGTGCGCCGCCATGTTTGTTTTGGTTACTCGTCCTATTATCGGTGATCAGGTAAAATGACATCCGGAATAATTTTCAGGTATAGGCTTTAACTTCTATCAAACATTATTAAGAAAGGCTATCTGTTAACATAATTTTTAACTGAAAAGTTGTAATATTTTCCGTCACATTTTTTCACAGTGGGGGCAATGGAATATGTCACATTATACAAATAGGTTAAATGGTTTTATATGGGGAGAAAATGATTTATCTTGCGTAATTAATAAAAAAATGCAAACTTTCCCTTTAGGAAAGTTTTTTTTGCTTTATACACATTAGTTTTGAGCAGCAGCCGAAAGATAAACGGAAGTTACGATTTTACACATGCGCGTAGCGGCGCTATGCGGAATACTCGGAAGTCACCGGTAATAGGATGTCCACGGTAAACGGGTCAATGGCGTTAATACCAGTAAAAGGTCAAACATGTTTTTAAGCAAACATTTAAAAAGAAGATACAATAATAGATCTAAGGACAGATGACAGTTTATTACAGAACAAATGTAGTGTACAGTGGAGAATCTGTTATTCTTTCCCAATAAACGCGTTTACGCTAAAACTATTTTTTGCAGTGAAAACAGTTTGGAGCCAGATCAGACGCCGGGTAACCCGGCGTCTGATCAGCCTCCAAACTGTTTGCCACCAAGATAAGCAAGAATTATCAGAATTGTCCAAAAGTTGTTCTTTTCTACGTTTTAGTGCTTTGCGTTTGCGTACGTTTGCGTTTAAACGGGAAAGAATAACAGATTCTCCACTGTATAGAGCTCCTCAAATAGTTTTCAGCTTTACATTTTAAGTGTATGTACGAGCGTATGGAACATGAACAAAATACAGCATTTGCATCCATCAACTAGTGCAGGTATCTTTCAAATGTTCTTTTTTGTTTTACTTTCGTTCTGGGGTTAATGGATTGGTATCTGTTAAAAGAAGACCAAACATGGTAATATGAAACAGTTTTAAGCATTTTATACCATCAAATAGAAACTTGCTCTAAACATGCGTTGGTTTGTATGTGTAAGTTTTGGAAAGTTATTTTGTATATGTATATCCCTTTCATCGCCGTAGGCAACTCACGTTGACTTTTTAACAGCTTTGACCCAGATCAGACGCCGCGTATCACGGCGTATAAACAGGATCAAAACTGTTGACACTCGTGCCAACAATTCGTCAGTCAAACTGGTTTAAATTAATTTTGAAAAGATATTTCAGACAACACTATTGAAACAAACGATGATATTGCGGTGTAACGGTCAACATTTGACGATTACTCTGACGATGACAGGAATACTTTGGAAACACCGCATTTTGACTTATTGAAGCACGGGTATTTCATGATTACTTTACCAGTCAAATGCTTCATTCTAAATGACCTTCTTATGTCGATGGGACGTAAAACACCATTCATTAATTTATTAATTCATTCCAGTCAAATGCAGTGATTTGGATGACCCATACGGTGGCTACGTGTTAGTAACAAGTGATGGTTATATTAGCAAAGCTTCCTATGGATGTCCTACTGGGTACTACCTTGTTGGAACGAACATGCGGACTTGCTTATCCACTGGGAGTTGGGATTCTACGGACCCGACGTGTGGTAAGGTTTTACCGCCTCAACTCTGTTATAGTTGACCACAAGTTAAAGGATTTTTTCATCATTGTAATATTCTATTTCGTTAAAGAATTTTGTTTTAATATTGTAACATATTCTATAATAATCATAATTAATATGGGTAGTTAATAAGTTTCTAACGTATGTTTGAGAAAATAGCATCATGGCTGAGAAAGATTCACACAAATATGTATGAGTGGTTGCTCCTTTTAATCGAAATTTAACACATAAGCAATACAATTAAAACTTAAAAATTACAGGCTCTTTAAAACATTGGTGATCCGTTTAAATCTGAGTAGCAGACAGTCTTGAGTCTAATCCCATGCCGAGTTACTTTGCATCGGATCTGATTAAAAAAAATTAAGAAATAAACACAAATGTTTAAGCATGAACATATTAAACATTTTCCATTGTGCACACGTGAACAATAAAATATCATTATAACAAATTCAATGACGTCGAAATAAATAGCAAGATGTTCCATTTGGAGCTTTCAGTTTTACATTTCATCCAGCTGTAGGCAATCAGTTGCCACGATAGCACGATTTTACTGTTTTCATAATACAAGGGACCGTGTTAAGACCATCAGACTATGATTATCCAACGTTGTCGCCATTAAGTTTTCACAGGATTCTATGGTCTGACTACTCATTACAATAGTCTCTTCGAGACAATTCTAATGAGAAGTCATACCGTAAGCTTTGTACAAATATAAGGATTTTTCATTTGGGAAATAATATTCCAGGTTTTGAGCCCTAAAACATCATCATTAATGTTACATACATACTTTGAAGTACTGTACAGTTATACTAAGTATACATGTTGGTTCTAGAATGTTCGGATCCAGCCACTCCTACAAATGGTCATGTATCATCCAATGGACTGTTAGCAACGTATACATGTGACCTAAACTACACGCTAATTGGCTCACAGTCACGAACGTGTCTCGCTAGTGGGGGTGGATGGAGTGACACCGATCCAGTATGTAGTAAGTATATCCACAAAAGTCAACAATCCAAGTCCATGATCCATAAATCCAGAGTATCCACCTATGTATCATGACAAATCATACAAAACCCGATGAGCCGTCGTGCCTCTCATTTGATTACACTTATTTTCTATTGTGTGTATAAATTAAGTAACGTCTGCATTACACTCTTTATTATAATAAAACCTTCCTTATAAACAAGAGATACAGTTGAATTGTGTATTTCTCATCCAAATCATTAAATCAATCACAAAGGGGAAAACTATTGTCAAGTCTATATAAATATTTATAGTCGACGTCAAGTATGAATTTTTGTGACATATTTTTGATTAGATGAAAATAACAATTTTATTCCATGGTCAAATAATATCAAAATACAAACGAGTTATCAACACATAGTGTAGACTGCTTTATATGCATAGATCGAGATAAGTTTAGAGAATACAGACGACTTTGCCTTATTTGAAAAAAATATATAGTTGATTAAATGCTTTTGACGTTTATTTATTATAATTAGAGTTAAGCCATTAGTGTACCGCCATTTCAAATACATTTACAGTGGAACATCCATAATCATCACGGCCACTAAAATAATGCTGACAATTGACAGCTTAAAGCAAGACAGTAGTAAAACAGAAGGAGAAATCGGTTTTACTTTTGGTTTGCTTTAAGCTACCACATGTCTTTTTTAACACAAAATAATGTGTGTTATTTAGTCGTCGTAGAATAGAGTTGTCTGTATACTTGCTTTGATTTACAACACTTGTTTCTTTTACATTCATTTATTTCACGAGACAAGTTACAGAATTCTAAGGGTGCCATTAAATCATTTTTAGAAACAAAAGGATGTGTAAAAAAACCTAAACCAGCTGCACATGACCTGATGCTTTACTTTGTTTGACAATTACAGCACAATGCTCTACCCTGGCCACACCGACCGGTGGTTCCTACCAGATATCTACGACAGGAACGGTAACATCTGCGGCCTTTACTTGTGATGTTGGATATACCATTTCCGGAAGTACCTCGATCACGTGCCAGTCTAACGGAAGCTGGGAAACCCCACCGACATGCGGTAATACATGCACATACAGTCGAAATTTAATACATCAAACTCGTTCAAGTCGGACATATTCGTACTTCAAAAGTGAAAAAACTCTACCGCGTTCAAATACGGATGTGTTCCACTGAATATTTGAAATAATGAAACTGTAAAATACGGACAAGTATAATTGAACAAAATTCAACTTATGAGCATGTAAACTTAAAAAACATTTTACCAAATGGAGAATAAATTAATACATGAAGTTTAACCCTTATTGAATGATATCACTCTAAGGAAGCTTTGTTGTGGGCTTTAAAGTTAGAAAACTGATCCAAGATTAACCCTTTACCCAATAGAAGCGCCTTTTAGCAGATATGATTTATTCATCCGCTGAAGAAAATAGTTCCAATTTAATCAGTGATGAATATGTATTATAGGGAATATTTTCTATATTATAGCACATGATAGCTTAAAGCAGGCTGAAAGTAAAGCAGAATGCGCCCTAAGGCGCATTCTGCTTTACTTTCAACCTGCTTTAAGTAGTCATCTATCTTAAGTACTATAAATAGGCTATCAGGTAAAGGGTTAAGCCTGTGTGGTGCATTTGTTTTACTGCCACTCCAATAGATTTTAGATCTTCTTTAACATGAGTTATTATATTCGTTTGTGTTTTGTGTGCTATTTAACAGTCATTTGCACGACGTTACCCAATGTTGACAGTGGTAGCATACAACAGTCTACCAATGATTATGTGACAGTGGCCACCTATACCTGTGCCACTGGGTATGACCGGGACGGGTCTGCTACCCGAACCTGTAACACTGACGGCTCATGGACACTATCTGCTCCCACTTGTTGTAAGTACTTAATTGTATAAATTGATGACTATGTTTCGAATACTACGCCAGCAATATATGTGTCTATTCAATTTAAAAGTAAATCTACTTAAAGTTTTAGCACGATAAACATGCTTTGTTGTCTGAACGTTCATTGTCTACAGTGATCCCGAATATCGCCCATTAATAAAGAATGTCAAAGAGTTTTGATTCAAACAAGACGCAAGTTACTTGTTGAGTCGAAATGTTCACTATCTTGCTGTCTGAAACACCACACTCAATCCTTCTTTAGATGGACCATGGTATTATTGATTTGCTGTATTTGATGTGTTTCAATGTTTCTATGATGATAGTTCTTAACTCTTTCAACACTAAGTAACTATTGTGAGTAATTATGATACCTTTTTGATATGTCTAGTCATCAACACATAAACCAATCTCCTTGGAATTTTCAGTAGTTTGATAATACAGTAAAACCTCGCTATTACGACCACTAAAACGAAGGCTAATTGAGTGTATAATAGACAGGTGACAGCTTAAAGCAAGGTTACAGTGAAACAGAAAGCTCCTAAAGGAGCTTTCTGTTTCACTGTCACCTTGCTTTAAGCGGTCACCTATCGTAAACACCCTAATAATTAACATAATTTAGTGGTCGTAATAGCGAGGTTTTACTGTACTTCTCCAAATAGGCAAATATGTACACACTGATCAGATGACTCCTATAGGACCCCTCTGACCAGGGTCTACACTCTTTGCAAATGTAAGGGGTATACAGTGAAACCCCTATAAACCGGAACCTCTAAATACCGGAATTCTCTCTAAACCGGACAAAAACGTTGGTCCCCTTTCCAACCCTTATTTATTTTAACACATTACACCATAAATACGCCTTTTTACGTCTTTTTGTTTATTCTTACACTGAAGAAAAAGTTTGTACATTCTAGCAGATGATAGCTTAAAGCAGGTTGAAAGTAAAGCAGAATGCGCCTTAAGGCGCATTCTTCTTTACTTTCAACCTGCTTTAAGTGGTCACCTATCTTTCATACTAGAAACTTTTCATAACCCCTCTAAACCGGAAACCCCTCTAAACCGGACATTTTTGTTGTCCCCACACATGTCCGGTTTAGAGGGGTTTCACTGTATTTGAAACACGTCCTTTGCGTTGAAAGAGTTAATTTTGTTTGTACATTAATTGTGTCAATTGTAGCGGTACTATTTTAGTGTTTACTTTCTCTCCAACATTTTAGCATGCCAATCTCCAAACGTACCTTCGAATGGAGGATTAACGTCGAACGGTGTTACAGCGACGTATCGATGTGATGTCGGTTATACACTCAGTGGTTCTACAACCCGCACATGTGCAAACGATGGTTCCGGCTGGAGCGGTAGTGATCCAGTGTGCAGTACGTAAAGACAAAGACGTATTTATTTTCAAGTACATGCATTAGAAAATCAATTCAATTTGATATAACATTTAATAACAAAATGTTGTGCCAGTGTAGGATGCATGAATCGTTCACAGTAATTTAGGAATTAATCCCTTCAATGCCTTATATTACCCTGAGTTTAATGGTTATTTAAATGATCTGATGCAGCGTAATTACGTGGAGACTCGTAACGGTATGACCTTATCAATTCTTCATTTCGAAACTCAGAATAACCTAGGACCCTGCCCAAAAACAAATTTTATTTTACATTGAATACCAGGAACGTGTGGTGTGCTAACGGTTCCAACGGGTGGACTCTTCAGCCTGACAACAACTAACACTCAAACCATCGCCACATTCCAGTGTAATGCTGGGTATACACTGAGTGGGTCTAAAGTGGTATCGTGTGAAACTGATGGGTCGTGGAACGCAACGGAACCGCAGTGTGGTAAGTTGGCCAAATGTTGTTTCATGGACATTTGTCTCTGTGCTGGTTTAAATATATTCGCTGCTATGACGTCACCAAGAGGCCGCGTTGATCAGGTTCCAACTTGTTTGCAAACACGACTTTTTGTTTGCGTTATTAAGAATGAAATGGTTAAATTTGTTTTCAAAGACTGTTTGAATGCTTTTTATCAGAGAGGTCTGCCTTATGCAGGACAGTTGTTTATCAGAAATATCATGTAGCAGATTTGTCCTACATAAAACTCTCCACTTTTACAGTTTACTTTTTTAGCTACCTACTTTTATCGTCTGCTTTAACCCTCTTATCGCCAAAACATCGTCTGCATTGGTAGTGTCGTCGGAAATATTTTTAAAACGTTTGGGCTGTTTTAACTGAAGAAATATCAATACGATAGTCAAACAGTTTGGATCCTGATCAGACGCCGCGTTACGCGGCGTCTGATCAGGATCCAAACTGTTTGCAAAGTCGCCTTTTGGCAAAGTTTTCGATGAAAGAGTTATGTCAGTTAACACCTTGTATCTTCTTGCGTGGCGGCCTATCGAACGAGATCTACTGTAGATTACGTGTACATTATTAGTTATACAGTTTCTTCACTGTGTACATGAGGATTTCTTCCCGGCTGAGGTAAATCATGTTGCCCGAGCCGTTAGGCGAGGGTTACATGATTTTACCAGCCGGGAAGAAATCCTCATGTACACGGTGAAGAAACTGTATAACGAATTTATTATACTGCAAAGTTTTCACTGTTTAAACGAAATATTTAGGAATTTGTCGTGAACAGCGCTCGTAGTAAATTATAACGTTGAGCGTAATGACGTCATGTTTCTGACGTTGTTATTCATTAGAAAAATGTGCATACTCGTATATTTCGACGTCAAACTTTCCCAGAAATAATGCGACTGTTGAAAGATCCAAACACCGATTGGTTCTTAGCCGAAATGGACTTAAAACGAAGGATGCACGATTGCATGCACTCAATCCTGCAAAGCAAGCCTCAGGGACCTGTCAGCCAATGAAAACAGCTGCATTTCCAAGTACCCTGTCAGCTCACAGGGTACAAGGGATTATGTCTAGGGCTCGGTGACCAATGAAAAGTAAGGAATTTACTTTGCAGTATAATGAGTATATTCTTCCTGAAATGCCAAAACGATTATCATATTCAACCAAATTTATCCTGGTTTTCAATTTGCAGTCGGCTGCCCAACCCTGTCTGACCCATCTAGCGGAAGTGTGTCTGTGGTAACAGACGAGTCGACATCAACTGCATCGTTTACATGTGCTTCCGGGTATTACGTCAGTGGGTCACAGTCTATCACGTGCGATACAGATGGACAGTGGACTGACACCCCACCAACGTGCAGTACGTATTACTAAGATAACACATTTCATGTCAATTGTTATAATAAACAGTTTTTATTCAGACAATAATTGCAAAGTAAGCAATGTAGCCGAATCATGGCCAACATTTTGCTTGGTGCAATGTACAGTCGAAACTCGATAATTCGAAATCGCATCAGTTCGAACATACCCATATTTCAAAGTTAAAACGTAGCTTATTCTCTGTACATCAGAAGCACCGCGTGTTGCTTCACAAGACATGGCAAGAATATTCAGTAGGTTGCTTCTAACTAAATGCAGTCGTGTTTTAATAACGCACATAATTTGGTCAGACCTATGTGGACCTCCACTGTTTTCAACTTGTGTCTATATCAGGAGAAGCCTTAATTTTCGTTATATAGCCGAACTTTACTGGCAACCAAATTATGCTTGGATATTGTATTGAACTCTCCCTATTTGTTTGATTGAAGATTTCCTTGAATATGCAAAGGTGGTCTACGGACACTGCAATGTTGTTTTTTTTACAGCAGAACATTTCATATGCAATAGCAAACAGTAAAGAACCTGATTAGACGCCGCATTACGCGGCGTCTCACCAGGGTCCTAATTGTTTGCAAATATCCCCCTTTAATGCACACTGGACTTTAACCCTTTACCCCATAGAAGCGACTTTTAGCGAATCTGATTTATTCATCCGCTGAAGAAAATAGTTCCAATTTAATAATTTAATATATATTATAGGGAAAATTTTCAATATATTCTAGCACAGGATAGCTTAAAGCAGGCTGAAAGTAAAGCAGAATGCGCCTTAAGCGCATTCTGCTTTACTTTCAACCTGCTTTAAGTAGTGACCTATTTTCAATTCTAGAAATAGGCTATCAGGTAAAGGATTAACCCGTTCACACCCCTTGACGCTTGAAAGCATGTTTGCAAACAGTATTTCTATAATAATTGTTCTTAACCTTTTCGGCGCCGAAGTTGCATTAACCCTTTCCCTTATAGAAGCGACTTTTAGCGCATTCATCTTATTCATCCGCCAAAGAAAATAGTTCCATTTTATACTGTCATGAATATGTACTATAAGAAATATTTTCTATATACTAGCAGATATTAACTTAAAGTAGGCTGAAAGTAAAGCAGAATGTGCCCTAGGGCACATTCTGCTTTACTTTAAGCCTTCTTTAATAGGTCACATATCTTAACATATCTTAATACTAGAAACAGGCTATGGGTTAAAGGGTTAAGTCGACTTTGGGTTAATTATTGTTTTCTTCCAGAGTGTATCATACCTGCAACCCCTGCTAACGGGGAGGTATCGGTGTCTGACGGGGTTGATGGACCGAAAGCCGATTATATGTGTAATGTAGAGTACAGTCTCTCGGGATCTGCTACCAGACTGTGTCAGTCTAACGGCCAAGGCTGGACCTCCTCTGACCCCGTATGTGGTAAGACAAACTCTCCCTTTTCTATTGAACATCATGCAGTTTTACAACAGAGATATATTGCAAAGGTTACTAATGGCGCAGCTGAAGCACACCTTTGTAAAGAAACACTATACCAACAATGATAAAATAAATGATATTAAAACTGACAATTATGACATTTTAATTTTATGAAATGACAAAGTATAGTGTCTCTCTATAAAAGTGTCAACAATCTGTTTAAAGGTGTAACAAATAGTAAATACCTTAATCAAAGGCAGCTTGGGAGCTTTCTGAATTGGGATTTCATTTTTTATTATTGATTTTGCTTGTTGCCAATTAGTGGCGAAGACATTTGGCAATCTGTTTAATTCTAATACTTTAAAGTGTTACTAGCGATACAAATTAGGTCACCAGTAACGCGGTATCTGATACGAATCCAATCAGTTTGACACTCATTTTATTTTTTCTTAAATCAAAATCTTGAATTTGAATTTGAGAAATGAAAGCAGACCAGATATGCTTTTAGCACATGACGTCATAACAGTAATTGGGTTAAATGGATGTACATGTAATAAGAATTAAAATGTTGCACGTAAAACGTACTTTTTCAGAGCAATGTACCACGCTGACCACCATAGACGGCGGATCTGTCCAACTTAATTCGGACGGTCTTCAGACGCACGCAATAGTCACGTGTAATGTTGGTTACACGATTAACGGCGTCAGAAGCCTGACGTGCACGAGTGATGGGTCATGGGATTTCACAGAACCAACGTGCGGTATGTTACTGGGGCCCGTTTCATAAAAGTTCGTAAGACAAATGTTGTCGTAAGTCAGATTATAAAAGTCTCAATTATTAAGTATTTCTCTATCTTATCCTGTCTAGTGACACCTTTTTGGAATCGTCTTGAAAAGACGATTCCAAAGAGCTGTCACAAGACAGGATTAGATAGAGAAATCAGAAATTAAATGTATTTTTAATATTAGACTTACGATCGTTTTTGTCGTAAGATTTTTTATGAAACGGGCCCCTGAAGTACACTGTCCCCTCCCTACAACGAACAACGATTCTCTCCTCACAATCATGTTTGCTGATTAATTAAATTGTGTCAGTAATAAAAGTAGAGGAAGTACAACGTGCTCATATTCGACTTTTAACAACGTTCTTGCCTTCATCCTCCCGTGGACAATAGCTGGCCGATGTGACGCGCAGGAAATGACCACGAAGGCATACGACATTCGTGATCAATTCCTGCGTATCACAACTCCCAACCTTTGTCTAATTCCGTTTAACAATGGTATAGTAGGACATAGTTGTTTTTACGATTCTAGCATGACCAACTTGAAAGAAATCCATTAGGAAGGAAATCAAATGTTCACGCTTATTTCCTTTGCGGATGCAGTTTTCCGACCAAATTGCTTTCCGGTGGCTTTTACAAAAGTCTTACACCCACAGCAAACTTACGCGCAGCAGATAATTTCACACACAAAGCGTACATCTACCCATACACCATTTATCAGAGAACAAAATTTACATGAAACAAGACATTGCAATGGGAGATTGACAGATACTAAGACTGGTTAAAAAACTGGTTAAAAAGTATAAGGTCTTTACGACTTATAGGAATAACGTCAGAAATTTAAAAACAAAATTGTAAAGAATAAAAGCCTGACGTCACGTCATATCATTTTATCATAATTTTACCGCTATAGGAGCGGGGGTGGGCTTTGTTAAACGTCTCATATATATTTATCTGGAAGGGCCTCCTCTATGTTTATAGTTACAAAGACACTTTTTAACTAAATAATGCGTTGTTTTACAAATGGTTTTCAGTCAGGTGTCCTACGTTGGCGAATCCTTCTAGCGGTGTTGTTACCTTGACAACGGATGATTACATCACCGTGGCTTCGTTCAGTTGTGTGTCCGGTTATTACGTTGTCGGTGCTCAGTCAGTAACGTGTGGTGAAGATGGAGAGTGGAGCGACACCTCGCCTACCTGCAGTATGTTTATTATCCCTTTAACCTTCATTATTTAAGAAATGAACTGATTTTTTTCGGCGTTCATACGAAATGAACGACAGAAAATTTCGGCAAATACCATGAATCGCGCTAGCGATTCATGGTAAATTTGCCGATAATTTTCTGTCGTTCATTTCGCTTGAACGCCGAAAAAAATCAGTTCATTTCATATATTTACAATATATTTGCTGTAATTTCTAACATTAAATAAACATTTTGTCAGCACGCATGTATGTTTAATCCATAATAGAGGTCGATAACACGAATAATGTGTACCCTATAAGGAACAGCCATGACCGATTTACTGAATCTGTGTACATTCGAAAGCAGAAAAAATAAGTTCCATTGTCAACAACTTGACAGTTTGGCGCGAAAAATGCCGATTTATGACGTCATTATAAGTGACGTAATTTTAAAGTAGGATAAATATATCGGGGTTTTATTGTCATAAAGAAACGCAGATATAGGCCGCTGTTTATAAGGTAGATTCTTATGTCAATTTTCTTGCAATTTATCTCATTTATAAAGAAGAATATTAGTCGGGAATCATGGTTTCCACTAGTTGGAAGGCAAAGATCGGTTGAGAAACAAATTTTGAAAAATCCGCCAAATGTTTGCTGCCCCAAGTTCCAAAGATTAATTCGCGAATGAAAACTGCATATGCCCCGCCTCCCCTTCGAAACTTTTCCACAAGTCCCGCCCTCTCGAAAATTGGTGTTTATATGAAATGAACACACTTTTTGTCAATGGAATTGAATGGGGCGATTGTAAATATAATATATTAACATTCACCCCATTTGATATCATTGAACTTGACTTTTAATTCGTATAAATGAATTGCTGGACTTGCGGATATATTTCGCAGAAGAGGTGATGCTTATGGATCCTGTCTCCGCGAATTGATCTTTCGAACTCGGACAGCAGACATTTGGTGGAATTTTCCAATATGCTTTCATACCGATGTATGCCTTCCATTTAGCGGAAACCACGATTATCGACTAATATTCTTCGTTACTAATCTGACTTTCTTTAAGCCAAAATTAATTCATATATTTTATTCTAGTTTCAAAACGACTTAATTACGCATTACGCGGAGCCTAGGTAGGATTCATACTTTTGACACTCTTTTCAATCTTTCTTAGATCTACGTCAAATTAAGTAAATTTCAAATTTGAGAAATAAAACCAGACGGCAACTGTTTGAGGTTGATGACGTCATGACAGTGAATGAGTTTCTTTTATACCTTATAGAGTGTAATATTCCTGCTGCTCCTGCCCAGGGGTCAGTGTCTGTATCTGACGGCAGCCTGGGACCAGAGGCGTACTATCAGTGTGAGCTGGGATACAGTCTCAGAGGAAGTGCTACACGACTGTGCCAGTCCAATGGTCAGGGCTGGGATTCCAGTGATCCGGCTTGTGGTGAGTTATATTTTGAATATCAATACATTATCACAGGATTGTCTACAAATGTGTCTAAATGCTTATTATAATACACATGAGCCGAGCAATTCCAAAACAAGATTTATTGTATTGAAAATAGTATAAATTAGACAACCTGCTACAACACCTTGAACTTGCGTCTTATCCCTTTCCCCCATAGAAGCGACTTTTAGCGTATTTTATTTATTCCTCCGCAAAAGAAAATAGTTCCAGTTTATACCCACATGGACAATTACCATTAGAAATATTTTATATAGCCTAGCAGATTTTAGCTTAAAGCAGGCTGAAAGTAAAGCAGAATGTGCCTTAAGGCACATTCTGCTTTACCTTCAACCTGCTTTAAGTGGTCACCTGTTTTTCAAAACTAGAAACAAGCTATGAGGTAAAGGGTTATATAAACAGTGTTCGTGTTACGGCTCACTTGTTATTTATTTGCAAACAGTGTATACTTTTATCAAAGAGCTCCTTAAGGAGACATCTCACCAGGTTCTGTACTCTTTCTCATTTTGAAATATAATGTGAAAACAGTCCTGAATGGTCAGAAATAGACTACACTCCATCGGAAATTGGAGTTGTCACTTTGAAGTTTAATAGTCTGTGTCTGAGTTTCCAATATCACGACCAATACATAGCATGCATCATGGTGCCTGTGTATGTTCAATTTTCGTTAAACGAATAAAGCCTCTCTATAACAACGACTAAAAAAGTTGTTATGATGTTTGAGTATTTACAACAGGTGGCTGATTAAAGCAAGATGACAGTAAAACAGAACTCTTTTTAGGATCTATTGGGATAACCCTAATTACTATTCATTGGTTGTATATAAAAAGATTAGAACAAAACTAGCAGTCATTTGCCATAAACAAAGAAAACAAGTAAAGGAAGTATTCGACAACCCGTTTGTGCTCTCACGATTCGATAATATGGGACATAGACAAAAAGCAGCGTTTGATCAGTTTCCAGTAGTTTCAATAACAAATTCTCTCGTTGCATACATAGCAGTTAACCCATGTGTACACACGAAACCATATATGAGACACATGAAAACAGTGTATACTCTAATAAGATGCCGCATAATGCGGCGTCTGATTAGAGTCTACACTGTTTGCTGATAGGAATTTAAATAGAAAACTAAACACAGAAATGAAAACTTAGACAAGGCGCCTTTAGATAAAAAATGTGATAATCATATACATGTATATATATATAGAATAACCCACTTGGCGCAAATGAGGGTCGGAAAATGCGGGCTTATTTGTTAAACGAACAGCAGATATAACATTTTTTAGCGAAGAAGCAAATCTATAGTTCAGTACAAGTTAAGACATATATAATGCAGAAAGCGTATATAAGAGAAGTAAGCATTACTTTGTCTTGCATTAAGCTACCAACCTTCTAAAGCGCTGTAAGTTGACATTCTCCTTTGTGGCTGCCGAAAATATACTGTTTTTTGAAAAAATAAACCCTGCCTGTTATGACCAGTAATCGTAATAGGGAAATTCATGAAAGACAGATGGCGACTTAAAGCAAAGTGAAAGTAAAACAGAAACTTCCTTGCTTTTAGTAGCCACCGGCCTTATAAACAAAAAAGTAACTTTACTGAGTGTTCAGTATAGAGCGGTTTTTCTGTATTATAATATATATTCTATTTCTTTAGAACTTTGCCAGTCTATCACGGCACCTCAGGACACCATGCACAGCCTGTCCACAAACGGAACGACCACATCAGTTACCTACACCTGCCCTGTCAACTACACACTAGATGGCGTGGCTGTCCACGTTTGCAATGGCACTGGTCATTGGGATAATCCGACTCCGACATGTGGTGAGTCTTGACACGTTTACTTTCTAAGTTTGAATAAATACTTTTGAAATCTAAACACCAAATGTTTTATACAATCCAAAATTAAACTTATAATCAAAGAAACTACTAAGAAGCTGGTAAGAGTTCTTAAACGAAACATTTACGAGGAGGCTTGTGGACCTTTTCGTCGCGATTTAATCTTTTGAATTCGAACAGCAGACATTTGAATGTGAAAAAGACAACATCTTGATTATTTATGATTTTTTATATCTGAGTGGTAAACATTTTGGTCTCTAATCAGACGCTGATCTACCCCGCGTCTGATTTGGTTCCAATATGTTTGCAATTAAAACTTAGGTACAAACGCGTTTTGTTTGGAAATTATAACATCATATTTACAGAAGTGTCAGTACTGCATCACTTTAACCCTATTTTAGTTATACATCTGCCTTAAAAAGTTACCCTTTTTCTGATCTCATTTTATTTCAGATCAGTGTTCCATCATCCATTCCCCGCTGAGCGGAAATGTGGTCATCTCTACTAACGGGCTAACAACTACAGCAACGTTCAGCTGTGTGTCCGGGTACAGTCTGAGCTCTTCATCTGTTACCATGTGTCAGGCAGGCGGCACGTGGAATCTCCCGGAACCAGCATGTGGTAATATCTAATGTCCAATGTGTAGTAATCATCTTTTAGTCCGGTGTACAATAGTTTTCTGCGGCAGTTGGATCTAAGCTATCAATTGTAAATCACGACCAACAGGAGTCTTTTGATATTAAATATTTTAATAAGTCTCTATCTAGAATTTTCAAATGGAAACATAATTTCGAATGAAGCTAGTAAACAAGATGCAAATAGTAGTTTGTTTGCGTTGTATAGTAAAGATAGTTGTTCTCGTTGACGGTATGGATTTCAACAGTATAACTACGAGCGTAACCCATTTGTGCAAACAATCCTCTATATCACCGTATAGCAACGACTCCGGAAATAGGTACCAGGCGAAGCGACAGAAGGCCTGTGAAGATACGACTACGGGTAAGTAAAATGCAATTTTTGTGGTGGATAGGGAAAATCCAGCATTGTTATGTTTTCAGTTTACTTATAGGATGATAAACCAACCATACGGTTCTCTCTGATTCTCCAAAAATTACACGTTGCTACTTTTTTAACACATAATTCTCGGACTGGTACATCGAAAAAAGTAGTGTGGAACACTAAAATGTATTCGCAATCACTTTCCTTATCATATAATACACAATTTTAAGGATGTGTTGCCATCATGTAACATATAGAATGTCTAGGCAAGTGATGGATCGAGTGTAAGAGTGAAAATGGCTTTGATATTGATAAAAGAAAACAGCTGTCAGTGTACGGGTAATAGGTTTATGTTTTCCGATAACTGTACGGAGTATAGCTTGAGATATGTACGGCTAATAGCTCTTCAAAATTAAGTCAGAAATTTGACAAACTGAGTATGCTCAGTCTCAAAGCCTGGATTCCGCTGCTGCCATGTCCGACCTATAAACATATATCAATGGCGGACCTGGTTAAGGATTTAAGCACCCCATTTCGATACCAGGAGTCGTAAGTTCAATACCCCGACGGACCAAGTCCTTCGGATGAGACTTTATAAACGTTTTCCTTCTCTGTTTGTCTGCTTATAGCAAAATTAATGATAAGCAAAACACTCCTTTGCTAGTTTCTTGTTTACTGTGATTTAACTTACTTAAGGTGTAGTTAAGGTTCTTTTCCAACGCAGTCCCTATCGGATCCTCTATGTTGGACTCTTTTTTTTCCTCTTTGATATATACTTTATTTCTAATATCTATTTGGGCAGTGTAATTGTAAACTATTTCTTGGTTTTGCCAATATTTATCTATCCTAATTTTGACTGTGTTTAGTGTTTAAGCGTTTACGATTTCTTCTGGTAGGCTATTTCAAAGGTTTGCCGTTCTAACTGTGAAACTGTATTTTCTGATATCTATGCGCGATGCTTGTGAATAAAGTTTTCTCGAGTTACCTCTACCACCTGGCCTTTAAGTGCAATTTGTCACCTGTCTTTAAGGTGGTTCGCGGGTCAGCTTATTCCGTGCTATAATTCTTGAAAACCTTGATTAAATTGAAATATACCATATGGAGAGTGAAAAATCGTTAAAATAAAAAAGAATTACAGTGCCGGTTTTTTTCTCTCACAGGACCATTTGTCGAAAAAAGCTCCATTTTTAATGAACAGGAATATTTTCTTTATAAAATGATGTAACTCAATAATTTCTGTATATTCAAGTAAACTGTAAAGGGACTATAAGATATTGTGCAAACAAAAATATTTCATGACATATTTTCTAGAAATATCAATTTTTTAAAAAAGTCCAATTCTGAAAAAGTCACTAAATCTCAAATAACAAAAAATCTAGCTCTTTAACATACACTTATTTTACTCTTATTAGATAGATATAACTTAATTGTACTAGTCCCAACTATTTAATGAAAATCTACAGTAGAATTTACATTTTATACATGATTTCCAGAAGTTCTTACAAACTGTTACACAAAACGAGTTACCTCCCTTGAGTTCACCTTTTGAATGCCGTCAGCTCTAAATAATACCAGAAGTCAAACCTGTAATAAGGGACCATTGAATAAGTTAGCCTGTAGATTTTCAAGATAGGTCACTGCTTAATGCATAACAAAAGTAATGCATAAAAGCTCCTTTAAGATCTATCTTTTAGCATTACTTTTGTCCTGTGTTAAGCTGCCATTTGTCATACAGGCTTTAAATCCTTACAAATTTAGTTGTCATTTGACAATACTTGCATCTGATATTATTCATTATTAAGTGACTAAACATAGCCTGTCCTTTGGTCAATGCGTTATGAATTGACTAGTCAATAAAAATCGGACAATTTATTTTAAAAAAAGATTGTAGCGAGTGGGAATCGAACCTGGAACCTTTGGTTTGCTAGTCAATCACTTTATCAACTGCGCTAACAAAGACGACACTGAAGATTATCAAACTTTTCTTTATGTAAATTTTCTACTATAAGCACGTGCCGATAAGATTATGTGAAAGTCAGTGATTTGACCTTCAAATAATTGCAACAGAAGTGATGATTTTGTCAAATAACTACTAATATATGTGTATAACATAGTAAAAGTGTAAAAGAATTACATTTGGACATAAGGGAAAAGAAAATGTTAACTAATTATTTCCCTTTAAATTTTATGGCCCACATTTTCCACCATAGCCTACCATGCCTTAGTTATAACCGTCAAGGTCGTGTTCTATAGACATATAATCATTAGGAAAATATTGGATAACTTCATGAAATTATGTAAGCTTTCTATTTACTTATAATATGAAAAGTGTTTGAAATATAAGCTGTAATCATTATATATATGTTCACAAGTAGATGAGTGTTGTTATACTACAGTGTCAAGGGTTTCCGCGAAGGATAAACAACTCATCTTTGACTTTGCTAAAACAAATTTAACTACGGAAGGTTTTCAGGGTCTAACTTGACAGAATAAGAGCTCAATAATAGCATTATTCGGCGACTGTTCTAATGATTCTGTGGACTGTTTTTTTTTTTAAATAAAACATCATTAAAACTTAGTTTTAATCAATTTCTGTCTTTTAACAGTGTCAGGTGGATTGAACAACTTATTTTCTTTAACAAATGTCTTCAAATTGGGCTGTATGTATTGAATTTGGAGTCATTATCTCATGTTTCCACCATTTTGTCCAATGCATGTCGTGAATCGGAGGCGCATGCTGTTAACTTAACGCTGTAATAACGGCGCATGCAAACTGTTCCATTTAATTTCTAACGCTGCTGTTAAGTCATTTACCGTGTTGATTGTGTGATTTGTTCAAACATGACGTCCTAGTTCGTCCCACGTGTGTTCTATAGGATTTAAATCGTGAAAATTCGCAGGCCAGTCTAATATACGCAGCCAAAACGGAAGTTGCCCACTTGTTACATATACTTTACATTAAGTAAATTTCAACCTTCGTATCTTTTAAAGTACTTTATCAACTCCTGTTTTGTTTTAAGGTTTAAATACCCATATGATCACCAATGCACTCCAGTAAAAACAGTCAGGTTAAATGACACATGCAACGAAAATGAAACACTTAAAGTTTGTTCTTATTCAAAGGGAGGTAATTTGATATTGTAATTTTGTCAAAAGTAATGCATAAAAGCTCCTTTAAGATCTATCTTTTAGGCTTCCTTGCAATAGAAGTCTTTTGGCCGAATGTCTGCTTTTGAGACATGGATTTTGTGATTGTTATTGTCGATGGTAATAATCCGGCCTTGCTCGCGACACGTATCTGGGATGATTTTGAAACTGGTGGTTGTAATTGAGCTCCCCTTGCATTTTCTGATTTATAACTCTTCACTTCCGTGGTTTTCTAAGAGATGTGTGATGTTGTCACCGAATTGGGTGAAGGCTTCCTTGCAAAAGAAGCAGGAATACATGTCTGTCTAAAATGATAAAAAAAAATAAACATGTAATTACGACTAGGGACATAAAAAACATTGTCAAGTTTGACCGCCTCCTGTGATAAAATTCTGGATCCGCGCATACTTTTAATTTGTATCATTATTGGATACCTAGTAATACAGACTAAAGCTATTGTCTTAAATATTTCAATTGTTCATAAAATTTACTGTTTTGATGCAAAACTCTATATTAAAAAGGGGTTTTTAATAATTATGGAACAGCTATTCTCCGTACATAAAAGTCCACCATAACTGCTATACTCCGTACACAAACACAACTATTCGCCGTACACATCCATAAATATTATTCTGCGGATAACTTCTCACACGATGCATGTAAAATTACAATTTTTTGTACATGAAATGGTACAATCATACACTTGGATTCGGCATGAAATCCGTGAATGTATATATGCGTTTGTCCTTAAATAAGATCCTAACATGAAGCAATGTTGACTTTTGCTCGGTACCAGGGAGGCATTTTATAGCTGTAGTACGACGATCTTACAACGTATACATCAGTTGAAACTATGAGTTATATCAATAAATATATGTGGATCCATTAGTGGTTCATTTGTGCTGGCTAACTAAATGGAAGTTCAAAATAACAGCGAATTTCATACCTGCTTTGTTTGTTTATGTTGATTTCCTCGCTTCGCCTGGTACCTATTTCCGGAGTCGTTGCTATACGGTGTATATAGGATATGGGTATAGTAAAGTCTCTGATCAGACGCCGCATAATGCAGTCACCTTCCTTTAAAGATTCCCTTATGTCGCTCTAGAGTGATCATTGCATACAAGAACAGTCTAATTGGAAATGTATTAATTACATTGTTTGATACACAGGTACTTGACACATACTTTATTATCTATTAACACCCCCCACCCCCCTTAAAAAAAAATTATTTTTTTTTACTATACTTCTATTATAGATACAAGGTAAACAGCGCAATTCGACACCTAGTCCTTACTATCCACTTAAACTGATGCTAAAATAGACTCGATCGCCGATATTCTCTTGTGGTATCCTCGGGAAAGGATTAATTTATCAATATCTACTTTTTATTTCATCAAATTCTGTCAAATAACGCCACAGTACGTGAATTATAACGAAAATTTGCATCAAAAAGTTTTATGTCGTTCTCTTGGTACAGCATTTATTGCCCAAAATAAGGGGTAATCTAGTCGGTTTGCACATTTAACGGCCTTTACGGCTGGAACTTTCACCTAATTTCATTAGAGCAAACGCGTCTGTGTCGGAACATGACCCTCTTCACTATCAGCTATATGAAATATACATGTAATTTGGCATGAAATTGACAAGTGAAAGACTCATTTCATTGTGAATGCCATTTTGAATACCGGAATGAATTGAATGAACGGAGCGATCTCATTGGTCAAAATTAAACAGGTAAAGTTTCTTTTAATTTTGCATTCTATGTAAATTATATAAAACTGATAATATTTCATTTAAAGATGATTTATAATATTTGGTGAAAGTTCCAGTGGCATAGGCCGTTTATTGTGGACAAATAACAGATCACCCCTACATGTACATTCGTTGCTATGTACCATGAAAACGACATAAAACTTTTTGATGCTTATTTTCGTAATAATTCACATACTGTGGCGTTATTTGACGGAATTTGATGAAATAAAAAGTAGATATTGATAAATGAATCATTTCCCGAAGGTACCACAAGAGAATATCGGCGATCGAGTCTATTATAGCATCAGCTTAAGTCGATAGTAAAGACTAGGTGTTGAATTGCGCTGTTTACCTTGTATCTATAATAGAAGTATTTATTATTTTTTTTTTAGAAAAGTGGGGGGGGGGGGGGGGGGGGGTTAATAGATAATAAAGTATGTGTCAAGTACCTGTGGTTTGATATATAAATTGTATCTAAACGAAACATTTTAGCAGAATATGAACCTATGATTCCCTATTATTTGCAGTATGTGACCCACCTTCAGATGTTACGAATGGACAAATTGACCTGTCCTCGGACGGGCGGATAGCCAATTACAGCTGTTCTACGGGCTATAAACTCGTCGGTCCATCACTGAGGTTCTGTATAGACGATGGAACTGGCTGGAATGGGACGTCTCCTCGATGCGGTAGGTTTACAAACGACATATTTCTTTATGTTTAACGATGACCTCTTTTTAGCCCTTTCTATGCTGGAAATCAGTATATGTATACAAATACATGTGTATATAAATTACAAAGCTGCATCGGCGTACCTGTATTTTAATTCTGTAATGACGTGTATAAGAGGCGCATTGCACGGCTAACTGTTGCGATAAATATTGCTATCACGATAGTTATCGATACATGTATTTGAAAGAGCTATCACGATAGACTATCGATAATTGGATTCACTATTGCAATACGATAGTTTATTGCACATTATACTGTTATGAATAAGAACCATAAAGAATATATACTTTATCCTAACAGATAGTAGCTTACAACAGGCGGAAAGTAAAGTAGAATGCGCCCTAAGGCGCATTCTGCTTTACTTTCAACCTGCTTTAAGCAACCATATGTATTCAATATTAAAAACAAGCTATAAGAGGAAAGGCTTAAAAGAGACTTATACACATACTGGGAACAAACCGTTAACACCTTCTCCAAATTCTGGTACACCTTGTGGGTAGAGTTACCTTTTTTGCAAGTAAGAGGTCAAACTATCGATAATAGCCAAAACTAGTATCGATAGTGAGATTTTGCCATCGATAGTCGGCTATCGTTACAGTGGAGAAAACGTTATTCTTTCCCAATAAACAAGTTTACGCTAAAACTATTATTCCCACTGCAAACTGTTTGGAGACGGTTCAGACGCCGGGTAGCCCGGCGTCTGATCAGGCTCCAAACTGTTTGCCACTCAGATTAAAACAAAAAATCAGAAAGGTAAAAAAAGTGGTAATTTTCTACATTTAAGCGATTTGCCTTTGCGTTTCGTTTCCGTTTAAACGGGAAAGAATACCGTTTACTCCACTGCACTTCGGCTATTGCGAAACGTCGATACTATCGGCTTTCATGCCACCTTTACTAAGTACTTCAATTTATATACTTGTTCTTTCAGATGCAATAACAGCAGCGGCTGCTTCCACAGACAAGGAAGACGAATTATCCATTCCACTTGCCGTGTTCATAGTCATGCTCATCATTATATTAGTGCTGGTTGTTGGCATAGGTCTTTTTTTCTACTGTCGGGCTAAAATTGACCGATCCAAAATTTCAACTACATTCGAGGGTAGCGAGACCAGCCAACCAATAGGTAATTTATTAACTTATACGGCACTTTATTACAAACAATGTCTTCGACGAGCGCAAGGCTTTAATAATAGAACTGAGTTAAATTTCTCCTATTTCCTTTCACGAATCTTTTTACGAACATTCTTAGCCGAGATTTATACTTCATAAATACAGACTACAGTTTGTAAACAGAATATATTTATGGCAGTGAAAGAGTTAAAATAAGTTGGACTAGACTCTGGGATACAGTGGATAAGACTTCATTCTTTCCCAATAAACGCGTTTATGCTTAAACTATTAGACAAATTATTTCAAGTGCAAACAGTTTGGAGCCATATCAGACGCCGGGTAACCCGGCGTCTGATCAGGCTCCATACAGTTTGTCACTCAGATTTAAAGAAATTGTCAGAATGGTTAACAAGTTGTATTTTTCTACATTTTATTTCATTGCGTTTGCGTTTAGTTTGCGTTTAACTCTTTCCTCCCTAAAACTTTAAATGGAAAATTCCAGTTTCCATTTTAGTCTAGTCCATTTCTGACTTGTATGGGTTGTTTTGTCAATGTTTGGCATTATGACAAACAGTGAAGACCCTGATCAGAGGGCTCCTTTTGGAGCCCTCTGATCTGGGTCTTCACTGTTTGCATAGGACAAGTGTACTATTCACATGTACACTGATTGAGAAGCACGCATATATGCGGGACTAGGGTTCAAAGGGTTAAACTGGAAGGAATAACGTCTTCTCAGAAGCGTTCATGAGATAGTGAAATATTTTCCTATCAAAATGTATTGATTAAACTAGTCTTCAATAACATAGCATGTCATAATCTCTTTACAGAAGAAAGAACGAGTGACTTAAACGCTCCCAATGACATTGAAAATGGCAGAGCTGCTCTAATAGGCAAAGGGGGTGAGACAAAAAAACTAGTATTTAATGTCCGTAAACTGAACCCAGTCGCCAAGAGGGATATGATAGCTGATGTCAACCGTAGTGTACCAAATGGTACCACAAAACACCTCGAAATCAATGACTCATTGACTGATGTTGATAACACAACTACCGTGATATCATTGCCTAATGGCTCCCCTCAAAACGTTCCAATGCAGTCTGTCCGTCTTCCCAAATTACCCCCACGACCACCATTAGATCACAAGCAGAAAGCAAAAACGACACCTGCAAAGCGAAAACGCAAACCTCGCACCCCTAAAGAACTCAAACCTCGCATCGCTAAAGAAACCAAACCGGAGCCAAGAACCTCTACGCCATTAGAAATTCAAATGATGCGAACCAAGACACCGGATATTTTGTCGTCGGTGGAGTTTGGTTATCTTTCCCCTCAGTTTTGTTACGAAGCAGATTCGCCTATTCCAAGTCGTCCCTCTACAGTTTCAAAACTGTCTAGGGCATCCAGACCGTCGACGTCACTAAGTGTCAGAACAGATGCCGGTGTTCATATTGATCTAAATACCTCAAAAACAACTAATGGTATTCAGCCATAACCCTTTCACTCTCAATGACGCCTTAAAGCGCCACAGTTTTGGTCCTGATCAGACGCCGCGTCACGCGCCGTCTGATCAGGACCCAAGCGGTTTGACACTCTTATCGATATTTATTAAGTCATACAACCTTAAATCTAACTTTGAAACTCGCTTGGAGACAACAATACTAAAGCAGACGACACTAAGGCGGTGAAGGGGTAAAACACTCCCGAACTATTTGATCATGAAAGAGTTAAGTTTTCTGCACATGGGACTTTTTCAAACAAATATGTTAAAAGAAATAGTGAAAACGGAAAAAGAAATACAGTATCACAACCGCTTACTGAAGTAATTGTTTCGGCGTTTTAGAAAGGTGGCTGCTTCAAGAAAGATAAAAGCAAAACAGACAGCTTATATATTTTGCTTTAAGCTGTCACTTGTCTTTAAACCGTTTTAAAGACTTAAGTGGTCGTAATATTGAAAAAAAGAGGTTTACCATCTTTCAATATTATTTTTGTCATTTGGAACTTTCTGCTTGTTTTTACTTAGAACACATTGATATGGTTGTCAAACAATTTTGATCCAGATCAGACGCCGCGTTATGCGGCGTCTGATCTGGATCCAAACTGTTTGCATATTTATGTTAGAGTTATTTTTATAGAGTAAAATGGTTAAGGGTACGCTTTTAAAAAATCGCTTTGAAAATTTGGAAATCTTAGTATTTTTATTAGCAACTTATGGTAGCCATGGTGTGTGATAACTTCAATAACTATGTCGTACAGAGAAAAAATACTTGTTTTACTTTGTTTCTTATCTGTGATAGAATTAAATGCTAGTTTAGAAAGTAGTAAAGTGGTGGACTTGGATTTTTAAGTTTAGACGCTATTGTTAAAGTTTTGATATCCGAGATGCCTTATGTATTCTCACGACATTAGTGTATATAACTTTGCTCATTCTCAGTCGCTCCATTACCGTTTCCAAACAGTCTATAGTTTCCAGATCGTCGACTTTATTTAGTGAGATGAGCCTTAAAACAATTCATGGTATTCAGTCTTGACTTTTTCCTACAGTGGGAAATAATTCACAACAATGAACAAGATCATTTAACCGTCATCATGCTAGGCGACTTGGCAGACAGTTTGGATCCAGATTAGACGCCGCGTAAAGCGGCTTCTAATCAGGATCCCAAATGTTTGGCATTAGAAGCAGGCGATAATTTAGCATGCTCAGTGTAAATACAATAGAAATATGCGTACGCTAATTGTTACAAAACTATTTTGGTTTCGCAACAATAATTGTGTCAATGACAGCCATTACTATCAGCGAATCAAACAGTTTTAGTCAGATGAGACACAGAATGTTTCAGCATCTCATCTGTATCCAAAATGTTTGAAATTTTCAACATTTTAGCACACTATATGCGAGTTGTGTTAACTGTTCCAAACACCTTTGATCGAGGGAAAACGCCGAGATTCTTGGCGAGATAATCTGGATCCAAACTGTTTGGAAGAGTTTTCAGAAAGTCGCACCTACATATTGCGTTAACCCTTATTCTGCTGTGATATCGTCTACTTTGAAATTGTCGTCTACACAATGTGTTAAATTTAGATTTATATATTTGTTTAGTAAATAAAAATAAATACGAGTGTCAAGCAGTTTGGATCCAGATCAGACGCCGAGTTACGCGGCGTCTGATCTGGACCCAAACTGTTTGCAAAAACATTGAAGTTGCGATCAGCAGACAGAGGGTTAAAAGGGTTGAAAAACTTTGTCTTACAATCAATTTTCTGTTTTCTTCCCTTTTATAGAAACAAACTACTTTATAGAGTAATAAAGTTGTGGGTTAGTTTCTTTTAAGCATAGACACAATTGTAAGTTATCGATATCGGAGATGACGTAAGCCATCTTTCGACAGTAATGTTTATCATAAGAAGATCTGTCAAGTCCAAGTCGCTCCTCTACAATTTCTAACCTGTCTGCAGTTCCAGACCATCGACATCATTCAGTGTCAAAATATGCTCTTTGGTTGATATTGATCTCAGGGCTGCCATTTCTCCGGATTTTTCATTAATCTTCCGATTTTTTCTAGTACATTGTAGCTTAAAGCAGGCTAAAAGTAAAGCAGAATGCGCCTTCAGGCGCATTCTGCTTTACTTTCAGCCTGCTTTAAGCAGCCACGTGTCAACAAAACTAGAAACAGGCGATGGGGGAAAAGGTACGATTCGTAAAATCGCACTTGAAAAATGCAAATTTGGAAATCTTAGGATTTTTTATGTCAACTTATGGCAGCCCTGTGATCTGAATGCCTAAAAGCAAGTGATGTTATTCAGTCTTGAGATTTCTGCAATGGAACATTATTTCCCACTACATGTACATGTACAGTGCTCCCTCTCCACAACGGCCCTCCGAACAATGATTCCCTACTTACAACAAAGCTTCCCGCTGTCTCCAAACCGGACATGTATGTCTGTCACTTTTACTGCTGCAATATCGTCTGCTTAAAACTTTCGTCTGCTTATTTTCTTAAGGTCACATATTTGATATTTTGACAGATAAATGCATAACGACGAGTGGCAAATAGCTTGAACCCAGATCAGACGCCGCGTCATTCGGTCTCTGATCTGGATTCAAGCTGTTTGCAAAGGTTAGCCAATTTTTGGTAAGCCAATTATAAGGACTTCCTCCAAACAACACACATACTGTACAGATGCCTCCCATTTGGTGTTGTTGTAGAGAGGGAGCACTGTGCAGTCAGACCGTTGCTAAGAGATGTCCAAGTCTAACGCAATATACGTATTTGACTACTCAGTACAAGGAGTATGTAAAGTAGGCAGTCTTTATATGCCATGTCCGCTTTACTTATGTCCTGTATTATGCTGTAGACTGCATTAACCCTTATAATGTTGAACTGTCGTCTCCTTCAAATATATCGTCTGCGAAAACAAATCAAATTCAATTTTTATGCATTTTGATCTCGACACATTGTTTTATACTAGTTGAAAATAGTTTGGATCCAGATCAGACGCCGTGTGACGTGGCATCTGATCTTGATTCAAACTGTTTTCAAAAGTTAATCAAGTCTAGCTCAGCATGATAACGATTGAGGATTGACAATTTATCATCATTTTAGAAGTCGCTTAACACATTTTTTACAATATTTTACAAAACAATTCTAGGAAATTCGCCACCATTAAAAGAGCTACTGAATGAAAACAAATAGACACATGAACATCTGTGTGTCTTGCTTAAGCATGTCAACGTCAAATTTAAAGTTGCATTTTAATTATTTCTCTGACAAAGTGTCGTCTGCTAAATTTTGTCACAATATTATGCAATATTCGAATTTGCGAAGTGCTGACTAAAGAGATATTGATAAATTAAATGCCAAATAGTTCAGTCTGATTTGGATCTAAACTACTTGCAATGTCGACTTCTGTCAACTTTGACGATAAAACAGGTAAACTGTAATTGAATACTGTGTGAGCAATATACAGTCGAACTTCGATATCTCGAACTCGCTTAACTCGAATTAACCGATATGTCGACACATGAACTTCATTATTTTATGCTCGGTTATGTCGAACATATCCGTATTTCAAAGTTAAAACGTGGCTCAGCCACGTTTTAACTTTGAAATACGGGTATGTTCGACTTAAGCGAGTTCGAGATATCGAAGTTCGACTGTATTACCTTTGTCTTGCTATACGTCACCTGTATAAACCAATTCACTGGCTTGCCACGAGTGCAAACATCATTTGCAAACAGTTTCATCCTGATCAGACACGGCGTCTGAAAAGGATCTAAACTGTTTGACATTCATTTAAATATGTCCTAAGTCAAAATACGTAGAATTTAGAGTTGAGAAATAAAGGACAACAGTTGTTTAAAATTAATGACGTCATCGCAGTGACTGGGTTAAGGAATGTTATCAGGGCTCCAGATAAGAGGAGTATTTCAAATATTAAAAATATTTATCTCTGCATTAAGAGAGACGATTCTAATGAGTAGTACGATCATATAATTTGGTGCTTAAATAAGTGAGACAATGTTGGATTTGTTCAGTTTACTCACTCTTATCTGGATCCCTGGTGTTATGGTTTTTCATCCACTGGTCTCTCAACAGCAAGGCTGTCATTTCTCTGGATGATTCTAAAATCTAAAGTTTTATCCTAGCTTTCTGCTTTACTTTTAACTTGTTTTACGTAATCGCGCTTGAAAAATAAAAGTTAATGGAACTTTAAAACAATGATCAACGTATGGCAGCCCTACAACACAAGACAGTCAATGTGTTTCTTACAGTTTATAAGTCGTTGGTTTTGTTTTATGTAGTAACAAACAAAACACTTCTGGTGGTTGTGGTTTCTTCAGAGCTTAGATTATTCTCTGAATTATTGTTATCAGTATTCTCATGACCGTTATTTATTATGTATTTATTTATTTATTCTGATGTATCTTAACGATTTGACATCCCTTATGATAAAATGTTGATGGATTCAAGCAATATGGATGAAATAAATGTCCAAGTCAGAATACTATTCGAGGTTCCAAACTACTGAAATTTAATATGATGTGGTAGTCCACAGGGAACATGCAACATAGGCTGCATCGGTTCTTATTACTGTTAATACTAGTCTTCTACTACAGCGCTCCCTTCCTACAACAACACTCAACGGGAGGCAGTCATTGTGTGCGTTATTCGTAGGGAGTCGTTATAGGGAGGGAAGTATGCAAACAGGGTGATTCCAGATCAGACGCCGCGTTACGCGGCGTCTGCTTTGGATTCAAGCTTTGTGTCATTTGTCACTGTTTGTCACTTGTCATTAAGATGTTTTTATCTGTCAAAATGACCATTATGTAACTTTGAGAATAACAACAGACGACAATTCTAAGCAAACGACATTGCAGTCGTGAATAGTTTTGTCATGTTTAGGGAACTGCAACAAGGGTCGTTGTACAGAGAGAGTCGTAGTTGGAATTCTCATAAATTGATACATTTAGCAGGGAAAATGTTATATGTGTAGTAAACATGAAGTTAAGAAGTGCCTAATATAGTATTTTTATAATAATATTTTACAAAGAGTCATTAAAACGTAAAAATAACTGAAGACTTTGCCTTTTTCGTTATTATTCCGTAAATGTGAGTATGTGTTTCCGTAACGTAGTGGTTTAGCTACTCGCTTTGCAACGCTGGATTGATCCCAGACTCCATCTCGGTTTATTTTCTGTGGAAGAATAAACCGAGATTGGCGGAATTCGACTCCCAATATAAGTTCAAGCTCTGCATAATTAGCTCTTTCTTTGTCCAATTTTATCATCTGCCCTAAATCTCTTATCGCCAAAATATAGAGGCTGCATTAGTAGTGGTGTCTGAAATAATATTAAAATCAGCTTTGTCGATACGAGTGTCAAACGCTTCAGATCCTGATCAAGCGCCGCGTTACGCGGCGTCTGATCAGTATTCAAACTTTTAACAAAGTCGCCTTTTGACGCTATTGGCAGTGAACGAGTTACACCTATATAGAAGATAATAATAAACATTATCAGGGAATCTCAAACAGTGAGGTTGCTGACTATACGGAAGTTTGGAAACTATGCTACCTGATAAGGGTCCAAACACCGACACTGATTTAGGCGTTACTGTTTGCAAAGTCTAAAGACTACTAAAGACGCGGCTAATACTTTTCTAACAAAAATATAAATTAATGAGCTGATATTACCGTACTATTTGTAAGCAAATCTGGCTAACCCTGCATATGTCGCAGTATTTGACTTGGCGCTTAGTTCATTTGGAAATGGTACCGTTCAAACATATGAAGTAAACTTGATCATAGAACTGAACCTCAAGTTAAAAAAAACAACTAAGTGGCAAACTTACTATTAGTATTTGTTATAAAATGCAACTTTTCCAAAACGAAACATGTTATTTGCAAGCTTAAATCTGGAATGACTAGAAATCGCTATACTGTATTTATTTCCTTACACGACAACCAACAGTTTCCTGCTAAATGCCGTCTGCTTACATTTACATATTCAAATCGAGTTAGCTGTAAGCAGTTGGCAGTTATCAATAAACAGCAGTAAGTTTTTGACAATTACATTTGCAATTAGCAGTAAAATGTACAAATTTTACACCTGTATATTTACTTTCATGGTTTTACTTACTTTAAACTTAAACCATGAAGAGGGACTATATGGCGATATCTCTATAACAAGCAAATATTTCTTAAAATAGCTCGACAATAAGCCATGTTTCAACTTTGGAGCACAGTAAAACATGTATTAACCCTTTCCCCCATAGAAGCGCCTTTTAGCGCATTCAGTTTATTCTTGCCCTGAAGAAAATAGTTCCAATTTATACATTCATAAATATGTATAATACAAAATATTTTCTATATTCTAGCAGATGATAGCTTAAAGCAGGCTGAAAATAAAGCAGAAAGCGCTTAAAGCGCATTCTGCTTTACTTTCAACCTGCTTTAAGTGGACACCTATATTCAGTTCTAGAGATATGCTATGTGGGAAAGGGTTAAGGTAATAGTGCAGTGCAAATCAAGATGGCCACCAAAACAAGTAGAGGCGGTGCATTTATGGTAAAAATGGCACAGATATTGCTCAACTCCTAAAAATGTTACCCTATACAACTGATAAATATATCCCTCTTTTCATTTGCATTGATAGATAATAATAAAAACGTTTTTATAGTGAAAAGAAATTACCTCCAAATTTACCAAAAGTTGGGCACGTCCACCAACATCTGCGGCTAACTAATTCCAAAACTATCTATGGCATAGTAATTTTCAAACTGTGCCCGAGGTGCAAGGAATCCTTATTTTCTCTTTAGAATGTCCATTTGAACACTATATAGTCTGACATTATACCCATTATCACCAAGAATTTCAATTCTCCATATTGGCTAGCACATGTACTTGAAATAATCCTTTCAAAAGTATGGTGGTCAAACATTGTCAAAGTTAAAAACATCAAATGAATGCTACATAGTACCTGTACAAACCATTGTGGATTCCAAATGTAACTAGTACACTGACCAAGTCAGAAAATATCCCACAAAAGGAGGAGTAAACTGCTTAAATTCAACGCATAGTATCAACAAAGCCAAAACGTAGAGTTAAATGAAAATCATTCAAGGGGTAGAGAGGATATGACGTGGTCATTCGTGACCTTCTTACCAGCATTACAAATACTGAACTATTGCAAACACTGTCCGACTAAATCCCATGAAAATTATTTCAGTAACAGAGAAAACAGGGCTAAAATGGTGTCGTTCTTGTTATAAATGGGTATGCCTTATCCAATTTAGCCGGTTTTCAAAGTTGGCCAAGGTTTTACACATTGATATCAACATGTTCTGAAAGATTTTACAATTCAGCTTAAAACTTCTCGAGTCCCAAATAGGACAAGGCTACAATTGACAAATTATAGTTTTTCAAGGGTAATGATACTTGGATGAAAAGTATAAGAGCTAGAAAGCGGACAAGATTAAAAATGGCCAATCATGAAAAATAACTGATCAAGCTACAACACTATGACATAAGAGGACATATCTCTCAGGTCTCTGTCAGTAGCTGCAAATATTTCCATGTCCTCCACCATCCCAGTTCCATCGGGTGTTCCCCAGGGCAATGTTCTTGGCCCATTACTATTCCACACATACATTAATGATCTCCGGGGGAATGTAAATCACCTATTCGCTAATGACACAGCTATATACCTGTCCCTTTTTCATTGTCGATACTGATATATATATATATGGTGTTCTCTGGGTGACTTTAAGGCACTTTTTCAGTGGTGTTATAAAGATAAAGAGCCTGCTAAAACTTTGTTTTTAAATTTATCAATGTTGCTGTGTGACTAAATTGACTATGATATATAAAGAAATCCTTGCTAGAATCTGTATGTAAAAGGTAGATACAAAAAGGACTAATATCCCAGTCAACCTCTGAAACAAATTCAATGCACGGTTTGACAGAGAAGTAAAGGAAACAGTTTACCTACATTCACTTGCTTTCTGATTATCATGATGATGAATAAGCATTATAATAATTTGAAAAAGAAAATTGCAAACAGTGCAGTACTAGATCATAAGATCTCTCAAATCTGGGTCTGTACTCTGTACTGTTTTCCCATGTTCCTGTATACAGAAATGTTTTGTAGATGTAAATCTATCATAATCCTAAATCAGAATGTCATTTGTATTTACTCCATAATATTTTGACTTTTTAACATGGCTTGTTTCAAAGGCATTTCTTTCTGCTAATTCTATCATAATTCCGAGAAAACTTATAAGATGTTTGGTCAATTCACGGACGTACAAACATGACCAAAATGCTTAAATAAATAGCATTTTGTCATGAAATTGGATTGTCATTCTTATACTGTATGTTTTCTTTCTAAATGATTAGCGATATGTTTCAATTCTGTTGAAATACGCTGAGTGCTATCGTTAATTCGCGAAAACTGATGACAAAATGTTTGTGTACGATTGATAGAAACAATTGATGCACTGTCAACAAAAACATTTACGCTTACATGTATAGATCCGTTCCTTCTTTGTTTAAATTATATCTAATGGGAATATGAGACAGCGCGACGTCTGTTTGATTTAAACATGGTATTTATTTTTCATTAGGCTTATAGCGATTAGAAACCTTTTGTCTCGTATATGGGCGTGGCATTTTTCGTCATTCACTCCAAACTGATGTAGATCTAAATGGCATGAAGGGAGCTAAAAATTAATGTCGATTACGGAAATTCACGATTCTCTATAGCGGACGCTTTTTTGGTAATTATCATGAGGAACCGGCAAATTCCGACACAATGGGGAATGTTAACCAGAAATTAGCGATACGTTTGGATAGATAGTTATTATTCGTCAGAAGTGTCAATGAAAATTCGTAGCCAATATTAACAACTTTGAGGACAGTACATCAATTTAAAAACACAAATAAAAGTATTAAATAATGTTGTGTCATGTTTTCCATCTATTTAAAATAAACGCTCTGATATGAAAATTAAAGGGAACTTGGAGGTCTTGCGTTGGCAGTTTGACATAGTATATTTAAGGTTCATGTAACGTCCATGTACGAGAAAAAAATACCCAAATTTGAAAAGTTGCAATACTCAATAACTATACCACATTGGCTAAAAATATTTTCACACAGCATAAATGATTAGTCAATGAAAAGGAGCATGCCTAAATTTTCATTAATATAAGTGTACTCGTGATGTCAGAAGATCCAAAAGTAACGAACTTGGAGTGAAAATAGCCTCTTCAGCAGAATATATCAAATCACTTAATGGCACGTATTTTCGGAAATCTGGTAGAATACATACAAAGAACACATTACATACTGGGTACTCCTACACAGAATGTCTTACAAAAGTCAGAAAAACTCCTTGTAATTGGCCCTTAGAATACCCCATGCTTGATTCAAGGGCAGCCATTTGCATTTTACAAATTTGTAGAAGTTTGCTAACATTTAAAGTCCATTTACTCCAAATGTACAAAACCGATTGACAATTGTTATATACGTGCGGACAGAGAAAAGAACAAGCAATATGATTGATGGAATGTCACTCACCCGAATCACTGCAGTTAGACAATATATCCGTTCAATTATATCAAGGTCACCGAAATATGTCATTTGTCGACTTTTCCGATTAATCTGCATTTTCTCATTTTTTAATATCCATATTTTCAACTTTTATTTCTGTACACTATTGTTGTTTAATACATAAACAATAAAATACACAGAGACACACAATTCTTGTTTGTCCTTACTACTTTTTTCACGTATATTCTGCTTCTGCATTTCACACATACACACACATTAAAATACTGTAATAGTTCATGAGTATAATTATGCAACTACCACCCTGAAAGCCTTACTTCAGTAGTTGTAAGAATTTAAAAACAATCATAAGGGCACAGATATTTGAAAATTTAGTCAGAAACAATCATATATTAGTTTATTAGTTTTAATGTGAAAAATTACAGAACCATACACTTTGGAAGAGACAACCGATACTACCAGTATACTTTGAACTTTGCGGACATTGAGTCTGCTAGTTAAAAGGGGGATTTAGGGGTAATATTAGGATACAAAAGTAAGTAGTCATATAGCTGAAAAAGATAACAAATCCAACAGTGTATTATCCTTAATAATCAGAATGTATGATTATATTTCGAAAAGCTATTTCATATTTTTGTACAAAGCACTCGTCAGGTCAATATGGAAACACTATTATCATGTATTATGGTATATATTCTTAAAAGAAGTGTTTAAAAATTATGTAAGCCTACCAATAAGCGTCTCCTGGATTGTCAACCTTACATGTACCGAAAGATTGGTTTTCAAAAATTGCTTGGTCATCGACGAAGCCGTGGTGATATGATACAATGTTGAAAATTATTTTAAGAAATGGAGGATATACATATAGAAAGATTTTACCTGAATTAAAAAAACATCATTAAGTTTACAACACTTTTCACAGAGAATTATAATCAACCGGATCTCACTTCAGTTTATATAGAATTAAAAATAATAAATTGTGTTGATACATTTATATGCCGGATGAATTATTTTTGTAATCGAAGCTTCAATGTCATAGTCATGTGTTTGTGTACTTCATTGGATTAGAATCAAATATTGCATACTGTTTAATGAATAATTCAGTCAGTGAGAGGGGTCGAAATGGAATATTCTTAATAATTAGAATGACCACACAGCATCTGGAAACAAACATTTACTTGATGCGCATTTAAAATGATGTTTAAAAAAGCACTAGTAACTAATGTTCCCTCCATTTTACGGATACATTGCAGAATACGTCCCCTCATTGATTTTACGTAACGTTTCAAATACGTTGCCATTCCAACCAAAATGCACTTGGAGGTCATTATGGTATAAATTTGATGATTTGACCCGACCTTGTTATCAAATACATCCGATATGTGTTCTATGGGGCTCATGTCCGAGGATAAAACAGGCCAAGGCAGAACGTTAATGTATTTTAGCAAGAAAGTGTGTGGTGATACGCGCCGTGTGATGCTTTATACATGTATTGTCAAGCTGAAAATGCCAGGACCTTCCTTTCTTTTGCATGAATCGAATCACTGTGCTATTTAAAACATTGATGTAACGCTGAGCATTGGCATTTTATTGAATAATAACCAAATAAATTTCCAGAGTTCCAATTTTCCCAAACCAGACCATAGCGCTGCCACCACCCATTATGTCTCTCTCAAACATATCGTTCTCCACGGTCACTCCTCCTTTTTGCGCATTGAGGCGAGCGGACCGTGTCGAGAGATTCTCTTGCCTTCGCGGTAATGAATGTAGCGCTGTTTACAGTGAAACACCTGTATCTGCGCACGTGCAAAGTAAGGAACACGTTGGCAAGCTTAGACGCATAAAGAGACCTGGGATTTGAATAGCAATTGTGTAATCGTTATACGCAATGAAGTCATTATAATCATGTATGTATCTTGCAACATGCGTTAAAACACAGTTATAGGAGAATTCTAGGAAGAGGATGGGGTTATAAAGAAGCAGATCCTCCCGCGAGAGCCCAACAACGATTCTCAATGTATTCTCAAGGTATAATTCAGTTAAAAAAGGATGAAAAAAATAATACAGCATGCATATTTATACATGTAATAATGTTTGCCCACCATACTTTGGAAAAAATAAGTAGTCCCCCATTGCAAAATAGTGTTGTCCTTGAAAATTGTCAAATATTCCATGACTTCTTCTGTTGTTATTTGAGTGGATTTCGTCAGGAGTTTGGTCCTACTACCTCATGTAAAGCATATTCTTCAATATAGAGGAAGGATTTGTTGAATTTCAGTACAGAAAATTTGCTTCACATTTTGGGGCAAATCCAAACATATTGTTCAAAATCAAGATACACAGTTTTCCTATCAAGTTGTAAGCTATCTCATAAGGTTGTTCATTTCAATACGAACATTTTGATATGAAATTATGCAACATTGCTCCATAAATGACCAAAATATCACCTTTCAAACATGCACTAAAAAACACTATACATGAACCTTAATGTAACAATAAGAGACACATTGTGCTAGATAAGTAGGTGTATGGGTGAAAACGAGCAATTTATTGTCAAATACACTAATTACGCATTTACAGGTATAAAATGTGCGAAAATCAATTAATTATCACATAATACCGTATTGAACTTCCCCCCTACATATCCTTTATGTGGTACGCTTCAACCAAAAAGGGTACATTTTGACTGGGTATGCTTTGACTATGGTACGCTTTGACCATAACCCCTTTTACTTTCCCCAGGGGAAAATTTCTATTCCCCATTGATCGATTATAATTCAAATGAATAATTTTTGTTTGTATAGATGTAAATCAAATGATGGTACATAAACCTTTTGTATACGGTTACTTATCAGATTACGTCTCACACAAGAGTGGCGATATGATTCGTAAAAAAGCATTTCTTATCTCTTGTGTATGGCTTAGAACTCGATATGATATCTTCTCATACGGTATACCCGGTATGTCTGAAATGTAATATTTTATTTCTCTTAACATTCGGTTTAGATCCAGATAAGACTCTAAATAAATCGGCGTTTTCTCTGCATCTAATCAGTTTTCATCAATAATTATATTAACTTAGAGTCCCTATCCGTGCTATAAGCAGTTTGTTTCTCACATGCGCCCTATCTACAATTACATTAGTGCCAATTACATATAGATGTTTAGTATAATACAAAATTTATGTTAATAAAGATATAAGCTGCTTTTTTCGAAAATATAAACAACAGAATGACGGTTTGGATCCAGAACAGTCATTCAGAAACAGGATGACTGGTCAGGATCCAAACGGATGAGTAGAATGTCCTTTAAATACAAATGAAATTATTTAAAGTAGTCGTTTCCTATACTTAAATGATAATTACTTTTGATCCTTATAAGACCTCACTGACACAACCTATTTTGATATTCTTTATTATGTATGTATATTACTTGATGCTTTAGCTGTTCATGTTAATTATGAACCAAAGCCGAAATAAAATTGAGTTGAGTTGAGTTGAGAGAAATTTGCGAAATTTTTTAACTCAGACCCAAACACCACACCGTAGATAAGATATTTATACCTGGTGGTTGCACACAATTTGCACGGGATTTTCAAGATTTCCGAAGGCAACCCATTTGTAAGCAACAATGAGAGCTCGCCCTTATCGAACGAAGATCGTTAACTCACGCCAATATAATTAGATCATACCTGTATTATATTATTAGTTTTGAACCAGATCTTAGTGCGAGTATGCGAATGTTAGCATACGTTTCTGATTTTATGCTTGGAATTAATTGTTTAATTCGCATATATGTTATAATCTATAGGGTATGAATGTGTTCTTTTTGCGCAAAGACGGGATCAGTATTGTCGTTTGTACTTTAAATGAGTTATTCGGCTATGAAGAAAAAAATCACAACAAAATTATCTAAAACGCTATAAATTTCGACTTCGTTTTCAAGACAGTTGAATCTGAATTAGAAAAATTGTATCTAAAACAATGACGTTCACGTTTATGAAAATAAATACGATCATTTTCGCGAAAGCAGTTTTGGAGCGCAATAATATTTCTTCCATTACGAGTGATTCGGTGTCATCTTTTAGCCTGTATGTAAACAAAAGCGAACATATTTTCAGGAGAGAGAATCTAATCCAAAACAATATTGATCTTGGAATCAGAAACGTGCATGTTGTAGTCTCATTTCTCGCCTTGTAGAAAAGCAAGTAAAAGTGTACGATCAACGTAGGAACAGAGTTTTATATCCAAAGTAGTCGTACCACATTTCACTATACCGTACATGTCGTGTTTTGGCTTCAAAATGGCGATGGATTTGTTTCACGACACGTGGTAAATATATTCAAAACACCTTTTCAGAAATAAATGCTTGAAAATAACATTCCTGTCATCTCAATGAAGAACCGGGTTGCAATTTGTCATAGTTGTTCTGTTGAATTGTTTGCTATACAGTGCGGTGCACTTGCCCAAAAAATCCCTTTGTTTTAATGCTTGTAAATAATGATCAAGGCAGCTTTTGTCGGCATAGTTCGGTCAGTGTTAGAACATATACACATGCTTTGAATTGGACTGTGTGTTTTGATTGAGACTCATCTATGTAAAGCATGAGTAGCATTTGACCTCAAAGTTGGCTACACTAGCCAGAATTCAATATGGCCGTGCAGTATTACCTTAAACGACCATGGAATACAATTCTAATAAGTAGTATTCTTATGTGGGCGATTGATGTTTGCGCGGCACAAATAATGTAGAAAGCTTTAAGCTTTTGTACCATGAATTGCATCGACTGAATGACGAATGGATCAAAACGTTGCAATTAAGTGATAGTAAAAAGTAAAAAGGAGTCTGAATATAAACTTATTTACCAGTTTGAAACAGACGTTATCACGGTAGACCAAGTGTTAACAATGGACATATATGATACACGAGTGCATGTAAAACTTGCCGGAAGTTAACAGTATCAGCCACATCATTCGTTTAACCATTTCACTCTCGTTGACGTCATTCAGCGCATTTGCAAACTATTTTAATTCTTATCAGACTCCGCGTATACGGCGTCTGATCAGGATCAAAACTGTTTGCCACTTGTTATGAAATTACGTCAGTTATACTGCCTTAAATTTAACCTGAAAACGATATTGCAGACAGCAATATTGAAGCAAGCAACAAAACGGCGGTGAGGGGGTAAGCATCTCACGATATATTTGACCATGAAAGGGTTAACGAAAGTATATTCGTCCTACATAATCTATAGTAAAATGCTCAAATTTCGGTGCCAACAGATCAATTAAACTCAGGATCCAGGACTTAAAAGACAAACTGTCATACGAGGTTCAACTATATCACTGATTTCCTAAGATCACTGTCAGATTAAAGGTTAACAACTGCCACTTTTATCCCATCCACTATGCTTCCATATGCACCCGCCTGGGAAAAGGTACTGAAACAAGGTCCCTAAAACAGCGCATTTTGGTAGAATTGACCACAAATAATCATTTCCATCCAGAAAGCCAACACCAAATAAGGCTATTGTAATTGAAATTGTATTTTTCAAGGAACTACTATTGTTAGCACTGCAATATATTTTCAAATATTGTTCTGAAGTGTCTATTTGACCTGGCATGCCATGCCATTGCATGTTTTCAAGTGTTTTTGGGTGTTTCTGCCCATTGTGGCCATTTCCTGTTGCCAATTTTGCAGCACTACTTCCTCTGATGGCTGTTGATGAATGTTAGGGTACTTGGTCGGAAATAGTGGAGTTTAAAGTGAAAGCAAACAGTGTGTAAATAAATATGTCAGTAGCAAAACGATTAGTCGATCTTGCCCTAGTTCTGGTGATGGAGAGACAGTGTTTGGACTAAATAGGAATGTGTTAAAAGGTTTAAGCCCAAATATATTCATTGGAGAATCCAGGGGATGTGAAAAATAACTTTTATACAGAACAAAGAAGTCTGAACTTAGACCGGGCTCACATCAATTGCTACAGGCATATATGTAGATAGTATTCTATCAACCTGTGAAATTTTCATTTAATCGGAACAACCATGTATTAGGAATTTCGCTTATACGCACACTTTTGACCTACGAGGGGCATTTGACAAATACTTATAATTGAGCGATAACTTTTCATTGGATTGTCTGATCTTATAAAAGTGTTCATTTTCTGAAAGATACAACCTTCTTCTAGTGCAAACAAAAACATAAAGTTAGTATCGGAGAAATGAATACTCACCTATATGACATTATACATGATGGTATACATGTATTACCCACTTGCCATCAAAATGAATCATATTAGCACTTAAAAAGGATAACATTAATGTTTATATTTTCAATAATTTAATAATCCGATTTGTTTTGAATTTGCGCATAACATATATGATATACCTATGTATCTAAGGGTAAAATAATAATATGGTTCCGACTGTTTAATTGGCTTATGTTTTACATGGAAATTCCTATCCTTAAAACTCCCGGAAATATCAATTTTACTTGAAATACGCCACTTTCGTGGTTATTGAATTTTACTGCTTGACGTTTTCCATGAAAGTATGAAACATGTTGTCATTTTGTACATTTATATGATGTCGTTACTCACACTAAACACGAATTCTGAAATACAGTACAGCAGTTTAAAATATGAGCAAGTGACCAAAACACGTATTTTGGATTTATGACGTCACGTCCTCGAAACAGTATTTCGTAAAATAAAACTAGTTAAAAATAGAAGAATAAATTAAATTACAATGACGTGGGTTATTGATCTTTTTATGACAAGTATAAGGACATCGTGTTACCCAAACCACTTTCAAAAAAGGGTAGCACAAAAGAGTTTGCTGCCAAAACCAACATTTACCTAAAATCATTTACAACCACCGACAAATGAAGACACACATTTTAAACTAGATAAACTAAACTTGTAAAGAGCAGCTGGAAGTCAAAATAGATATTGAATGTCTAGTAGATTTATGTAGTGGGTATATGTGGTAAAATGGTATTCTAGCTGAGTTATAGATATTGCTGTTATTCAATAATTAATCAACCCTTTATGTTATTCAAAAGAACTGATAACAATATTTCAAATAATATCAAATTTGTTTCAATTAGCCTTAGCGATATGTGAAAAGTGCGCTGTCCTATTGACGCATTTTCCTCGCACATTCACGACGGATTCCAGTCAATTCAAAACCATATCTTGTTTGAAAACCAATAAAACAGAAATTCTCAAATTTATAGTAACAAATTTACTTTGAATGGCTCAAAAAAAGGTTGATCTCTCAGAAAATGTTCACTTTTATACAATCGGACAATCAAATCAATTATCGGTATTTCTCAAATGCCCCTCGTATAATGCATGACACATTAAAGTTGTTATTTCCCCTACGAAATGGCGGCATAGAAAAAATATTTCTTTCTTTATGCGTATCTGAAGATGGTACCATATCAATCTTTTTTTGTTGAAATCCGATGAACGGTGAAGTGTGAGTTGCGTATGAGGATGGGCAGATAGCCAGACGGACGGACTTATTCCAAAATATGACCTAAACTTGTTTGCAGGGCTATGATTATACTTTATTTTTAATAAAAGAATAAAACATAAAACATTTGTTTATGCCGACTTAAAAACCCTAAGCGTCTAGAAATAAGTAGGAGTAAACTCCTTGTGCCCTAGTGACGCATATATGCGTCCTCTACCAAAAGTGTACCTTTGAAAAGTACACTTGTCTAATACAAACAGTGAAGTCCCTGATTAGAGGGCTCCTGTAGGAGCCCTCTAATCAGGGACTTCACTGTTTGTTATTTTGTAAAAGATTATAAAAAAACAACCCTAAATAGTCTAAAATGGACCAGCCTTTATTGTAAAGTGGAATTGTCCAATGGATGTCTCAGGGGATAATGAGTTAAAATGGAAAATAAATAAAAGTAGGTCATACTCAATAGGAACCAATAAAACTCATCCAATAGTATCGACGAATATACCTGTCCTTACAAACAGTATCCGTGCATAGAGAACACTAGCTTGTCCTTTTCAAACACTAAAGAGCATGATCAAAGGGATCCAGAAGAAGCCATCTGATTCGGATTTGCAGTGGGATTTTTTTAAATACAAGCACCCCGAACTAGTAAACAATGGGAGCGATGTAGTTATAAACTGGAATTTTCCAAATGAAGTTTCAGGGGCGAAAATGTTAATAAACAACTAATAAACATTAATGCTAATTTGTAAGTGAGTTATACGACACGTTGATCTCAATTGACATAAACGGATTTCTATCAATGCAGTGTCAATTTGCAGCAGTAAATTGACTGATTATTCACTAATATGATAGGACTTTGATTGGAGCCGCAAGGTTCCTTGGAGACTTCAACACAGTCAAGTCGCAATAACCCAAAATCGCTTAACCCTTTTATGATCAAAATTATCGTGAGGGTTTTACCCCTTCACCGCCATATTGTCGTCTGCTCAACATTGTTGTCTTTAATATCGTTTCAATTTTCAAAGTTTGATTTTAAGGCAGTAAGACAAATGTTAATTCCAAATGAGTGTCAAATATTTTGGATCTTGTTTGCAAACGCGCTGTTTGGCGTAAATTAGGAGTGAAAGGTTAACCCATTACCCCTTAAACACGCCTTTTTACGTATTGCACTGAGCCTTTATCTATAGAAATAGTTCACCCTTAATTCAGCTACGTATATGCACCACAGGAAATGTTTCTATACCCTAGCAGACGGTAGCTCAAAGAAGATTGAAAAACAGCAGACTGAAAAAAGCAGAATCCGCCTTAAGGTGGAGTGTGCTCAAATTATAACCTGCTTTAAGTGGTCATTTACTTTCAAAACAAGAAACAAACGTTTAGGTAATTGGTTAACCACTTTTGGCAATTGTGACGCCATAACCTTTATAATATAATACATTTGTCATTATATCACCTGATTTAATTGTTCGGCCTCTTATATTTAAAACACTTGCTGTAATATAATGTAATAAGTCAATATCAACTGTTAAAATAGTGATTCGATTGCTACACGCAAATATTTTAGTCTGTACATATTAATTCAATTTCGTTTTCATGCAAGGAATGTTATCAGGTTTTTGCTACTATTAATATGATTATTCAGCTTTAGTAGTAGATATAAGTAATAGTAGAAAGATGCTCTATGAAGAAATTGAAGAAGAATAACCGTTGTATTCGCTGTTTTTTTGTTTAAGTAGAAGACGTAGTAAAAGTAGTAGTAGTAGTAGTAGTAGTAGCAGAATTAGTAGAGGTCATATCAGTAGCAGTAGTAGTTATATTACTAGTAGAAGAATTAGTTGTGGAAGAAAAAAAAAAGTAGTTGCTGCTTTGTTAGAAGTAGTTCAAGTTGTAGCAAATTTTAACAGAGAAAGCATCAGTAGTAGTACAATATTTATGTTGCTGTAGTAGTATAACGAGGTTATACAGCAGTGTTGTTTAACAATGCAGATTTGTACTCCTTCATTGCTTTATCCCGAAATGAAATTACGTATTGAACACAGGGTTAGTTTTCGGTCTAAAAGCCTCTCGGCCTGATCGTCCACAAGCGCTGCATGATGCGGGACACCAAATTATGTCATTTTCTATGACATGACCCTAAACAACGCCACGGTTGGGCAGTAAACGTAATGTGGCAGAGGAACAACAACCTGCGGACTGAAGTAACTAAGTAGTTCTTAAACATTAATATATAATCAATAGATCCTTTCTATCTTACATTCAGTGATAATGTCGATTATTTTTGACCTGGCACTCATCAATTTCATCAACTTTCGTTGAAGAAGTCGCTGAATGTTTTGAGAAAAATCAATAAATATTTAGCAACATATCCTGTATACGCATTGGAATAATAATACGGGCAAAAATAGCTCAGTGGCATGTGGCGCCAACTCGAAAGGCTCAGATCGTCGGTTCGAATCTAGGTAAATTCTAATTAAAATCCACCAATTTAGTTTTTGGGGTTTTCATTTTCGAAAAAAATATTTTTTGTTATTGTGAATATAATTATTCTCATTTTATATCAGGACCTACTTACAATCTACTTCTAAATGAAAATAAAAGTACCATAGTGCGATTTTAAAAGTTTTTTGTAAAACGCGTACAGTAGAAAGATTCAGCAGAAATGTTGGATTTCATTACTTGTACGTCTTTAACTTTTGTGTAAGACAAGTCTCACTGTGCAAAATTCACACAATCATGTGTCTACCCGGGAAAAGAACTTAAGAAAATATATGTCGAAAAAGCCACGTACAACTACCATAACGGGGCTTGAACTCACGACCCTAATATTGGTTGTGCCATAGATAAACAACTGAGATACTATCGACTGTGTAACATATTAGGATGTCCTGTCATTTTAAGCGACTCAACTTTCATTTTTTCTGGAAGATAAAAATAGCTTACGGAATAAAGGCGGAATATACATAGAGTGCCGAGTTCAAACACCATCGACAATACTAGTATTGAATTACGAATTATATATGTATATTTTTGTTTTCGTGAGTAAGGAGAAAAAACTTGGTCACACTTTAAGATGAAAAATTTGAGCCGTTTTGCGGTTTCTCATAATGTTATAAACAAAATATTTTCTACCTTCATGTAAACAATATTATTATATATATTCCGTAAATTTATTTTGAAGGAAAGGTATTTTTTCTCAATACACGATTTAAAGATATGCAATTGGTATTGTGCGTGGAGTTTCTTATCTTTACAAGCTAGATAATTTGTGACAGTACAATTTGTCTTTCGCACTTTATAATGCAAATTCTTTTCGGAACTGTAAAGCAAATGCTTAAAATATTTTAATTATACACCCGGGGTCGCTATGCGTCTTACCTACCGTCAAATTGTCTACAACAGGTATAAAATTCTCCACATCATGCCAACAGATATAGAGCCTTATATACATTTAGCCATACAATCATCAGCTCATTATGAGACATATTTATTGTAACACAATTATTAGTTGTTATTTTTTCAAATAAAATTCATATCATCATATATATAAGTGCATGTACGTTAACTTTTTGAATACAATATTAACGCCTACCAATGCCGTTCTTATCAAAGCTACTTACAAAACCCAGTGATGGAAAAGGGGCAGCAAAATAGCAAGTGTCATTTGTAGAAGATACAAATTGAGAGCAAGATCAATTGCAGATTACGTGTTACATTTCGTGCATACTTGATATTTTTTTTATTTTCCACAATGAACTATTAAGTACACACTTATTGAATTCAAACAGGATTCCGGGCATTTGGTTGTCTGATATCGATTCAAATTATTTACAACAATTATACAAAATTGCACACAGTGTACTACACATTAATAGTTTTCGCACTGAATATTCATAAGGCAAACTCCGACCACGATGAATGTCTGTCAACTAATAATTACAGTTGTCAACAAAATAAGGAAATTGTTCCCCAAGAAAATTGCAGACTCATGTTACAGTGGAGAATCTGTTATTCTTTCCCGATAAACGCGTTTACGCGAAAACCTTTTTTTCTTTTACAAACAGTTTGGAGCCAGATCAGACGCCGGGTAACCCGGCGTCTGATCAGGCTCCAAACTGTTTGCCACCAAGATAAACATGAAATATCAGAATTGTCCCAAAGTTGTTCTTTTCTACGTTTTAGTGCTTTGCGTTTGCGTACGTTTGCGTTTAAACGAGAAAGAATAACAGATTCTCCACTGTAGATATAGTGCATTAGAACCAGTGCATATCTTGAGCAGGCAGGAGCTTTCTGGTCTACATGTAGGCATACACTGTTTGCATTATATTAAGCTATAGCATTAAGATGTTTGTTAAGACCCTTAGTAGCATTTCAGTCTATTATAAAGCATAGGTGGATTTACATAAATTCTGTTTAGAAATTTCAACTTAATCTTATGATTTGGAATATTATATTTTAAAACAACCAACTGTTTGTATAAACTAATGTAGCGTCTTACAAAACTCCTGAAAGGAAACTAACCACAATCTAGTAATATTACAAGTACATGTACAGCGTTCCCTCTTTGCAACGACACCTAATGGGAGACAAACATTGTGTTCGTTGTTCGGAATAAGTCGTTATATGGATGGGAAATTGGCTTAAATTTGCGAACAGCTTGAATCCAGATCGGCCGCCGCGTAACGCGGTGTCTGATCTTGATTCAAGCTGTTTGTCATATGTTATCATCATTTTTTCTGTCAAAATGTCCATCATGTCACTTTGAGAAAAACAGCAGACGAAATTTTATGCAGCCGATATAACGGCAGTAAATGTGTTAGACATTATTGGTCTGTTAAAGGAACTGCGACAGCGGTTGTTATAAGGAGGGGATCCTTGTTGGAAGGGCCGTTGTAGAGAGGGAGCACTATATATATCTTTCTGAAAGAGCACTGTGGCATGCTTAGTTCAAAGCACAATAAAAGCAAAACGTTCCAAGATTGGGTTATGCATTATTTAAATATTGCATTAATCAGTCACCTATGTTTGCTCATTTCTTATCAACACACTGACCTTCAAACTCTTGTTTTATTGCAAACAGTTTAGAATACGATCAGATGTTAGGTAACACAGTGTCTAATAAGGTTATAATTGTTTGGCTTACACTATATATTTTTATTAAAGAGGATGTAACTTAAATTTTATAATTTATGCAGTCCCGAGTGACTACCATAAAAATGACGGAATGGACATTTTCCTTGGATGAGGCATAACGCCACATACTACGCTTAAAGCGATTAGGTTTTCAACCATTGATGTGTTTATGCGTTGGGGTGGGCAAGCGACAATGACTTTTAAATCACTACCCTAATAATGTAATAAATTTCCTAAAAATATTTGACAACTTTTAAATTTGATTTTATAAGCTAATGATAATAATCATCCTCATTTTTATACTGAAAAAAAAATCCCTTTTTATTGCAAATATAGATATTTGTCTTTTTTCACTTTGCAAGTGCAAGTGTACATGTATGTATGTAAATTTATGTGTAGCGCTTTTGAACGCATAACTCCTATGTGAAAAGAGCGCTATGAAATCGTGTATACTAATAAATGATAATAATGATACATAATTTTGTTTCTCGATAGGTTGTTCATGCCTTACATGCTAGCAATTTGTGCCCACTGAAATATGACACACACTATTATATAGGATAAAGTGGGAGCAGTTTCTAGACGTCCTGAAATATATGCGCGTAATGGGACCTTCTGTTCCATGTCATATCACTGAACATTACGACAAAGTGATGATGTGTATAAATTGAAAGCCAGTCGATTTATCGATTTGACTACATACATGTAACCTGGTACAGTGGAGAATCTGTTATTCTTTCCCAATAAACGCGTTTACGCTAAAACTATTATTTGCAGTGCAAACAGTTTGGAGCCAGATCAGACGCCGGGTAACCCGGCGTCTGATCAGGCTCCAAACTGTTTGCCACCAAGATAAACATGAAATATCAGAATTGTCCCAAAGTTGTTCTTTTCTACGTTTTAGTGATTTGCGTTTGCGTACGTTTGCGTTTAAACGGGAAAGAATAACAGATTCTCCACTGTATATCCGATGCGCAGAAACAGAGTCGATATCGGCGGCCCGCCAGGCATCCTACTTTCCTCTAATACCCATTGGACTTTTGCTATATTAACATTTACATTTCATTCACATGTTCATTCACATTGACAGTTAATCATGATTCCGTGAGCCATTTTTTAGTACGATTTAATTTTCCTGTTATACACACGAATAAACAAATTTGTCTCTGTCTGGCGAAATCTACCATTGGCGATGTGGAAAGTTTCACAAACAAAAGTAGTATTTCTGAAGGTATTCAAATCTATTGTTATTAGCCTGAGCTAATTTGACACAAATTAAGGGGATATGTGCACCTTTGTAAAGTACTTACCAAGTTCTCCAAACTTTGAATGAAGGTAGTAAAATTAGATTCTATGACAAAACTGGTGAAAAAAATGGGGTTACCGGACCTTTCCTTTTTCACAATTTGAGATTTTTCAAGACTACCCACCTAAAATTGAAGCTTCACAAAAACTTCTACTCTTTTGTACTACGTTTTTTTCAATCTTTATTTAAACATAATATTTTTACAAGAAAAGTGCTAATTTGTATTACCATAGTAAGAATAAACCCTGAAAATAATTTTTTGTCAAGCTCAAAAAATAAAATTTGCGATTTTGCTGGATAGGAGTAAAATTTACCCACCCACTTTTTTTAATGGGAGATTAAGGCACAGTAAAAAGTGCCGTATAAATTAAAGCAAATTGATTACCAAATTTGTTATTTTTTGTTTTTAGTCTTGCAAACATAACGTTTTAGTGAAATAGCAAATAAAAACACATGGTCCATGATCTTATAAAAAAGAAAATAGACCATTTTTTATTTAAAAATCCACTTTTTCTCATTTTTTCACTTTTTGTAAAAAAAATATTTAAAAAGCAAAATCAATTTGAACCTTTGAATAATCTGTAATTTATAATAAAATCATACTTCCATTTCTGAGAAATTGAAATTAAACCAGATGTAACAAAGTGCAACCTACCTATGAAAACGGTGTATGTTGTAAACTACGTATCGGACGAAAAAATTCAAAAGTCCCGTACAATACGAAAACCCTATTTATTCGCGAAAAAAGTAGTTTATGATCATATGCATTCACCGAAATTGAATTTTGTAATTATTATATTTTACGCCATCTTAAAGTCCCATTGTGTTTTCAGACCTTTTCTCAATGCCTGAAATACGATAATGGTTAATAATAATGTTTGAACATTCTTATGGGCCAAACTGATCTATGAAATGATGAAGACGGACCTAAATCACCAAAAAGGGCGATTTAAAATCATAACAAACCGAAAATAGAACGTCTGAAATAAACATTTCCACACGGCTTAGTTTCACGTGATACAGCCGAATACAACTTCACTGGGGGCAACCGTATCTATCTCCACCCGTCTATCCATCAGTCAGTTAGACTATCACACTTTTTTGTCCGCTCTCTAACTCAACTAATTTTTATCTGATCTTTCACAAACTTGCTGAAAATGTTCATTGATATAAAATTAAGGTTTAGTGTGATTACTACTAAAATCGCATAAGGTATTTTTGAGTTATTGCCTGTTAATTAATAAAAAATGACTTTTTCAGTCATTTTTGCACTCTAAAACAAACAGCTTTTATCGGATATTCACCAAACATACTGAAAATATTTATTCATATAAAATTTAGGTATAGTTTGATTATTACTAAAATCGCATGTGGCATATCTGAGTTTTTGCCCTTTATGTATTAAAAAATGACTGTTTTCAGCAAGTTTTGCTCTCTACACAAATACGTTTTATTGGATCTTCACCAAACTTGCTGAAAATGTTCATTGATATAAAATCAAGGTTTGGTTTGATTACTACTAAAATCGCATAAGGTATATTTGAGTTATTGCCTTTTTATTAATAAAAAATGACTGTTTCAGTCATTTTTGCACCCTAACACACACAGTTTTTATCGGATATTCACTAAACTTGTTGAAAATATTTAATTATATAAGATTTAGGTCTAGTTTGATTATTACAAAAATTGCATGTGGCATGTCTAAGTTTTGGCCCTTTAAGTATTAAAAATGAATGTTTCAGCATTTTTTGCTTTCTAACACATACAGTTTATATCAGATATTCACCAAACTTGTTGAAAATGTTTATTAATATAAAATCTAGGTCAGTCATCTTAACTACCAAAATCGCACAAGGCATGTTGGAGTTATTGCCCTTGAATGACTAAAATTTTCATTTTTTAATTATTCAAGGGCATAACTCAGACATGCCTTATGCGATTTTGCTAGTTATTGAACCTGACCTAGATTCTATACTAATAAACATTTGTAGCAAGTTTGGTGAAGATCCAAAAAGAAGTGTTTGAGTTAGAGAGCGGACAAGGCTGAAACAGTCATTTTCAGCAAGCTCAAGGTATAGATTCTCCGTAGTTTGTTTTATCGTTTACCCCTAGTGAATACTTATGTACATGTTGTTATTGGATCTCATAGTGTTTAACCCTGTGCCTACTGGTCGTAACTTTTAGGAGTTTGCAAACTATTTGAATCTAAAAAGACGCCGCGTAACGCGGCGTCTCATCTGGATCCAAACTGTTTGACACTCGTCTTAAGGTTTGTTTAATTAAAACAATGCATAAATCTAAACTGAACACATTTTGCAGACGACAATGTCAAAGCAGACGTCTGTGCAGCAGAATAAGGTTAACAGGGTCATTTCCAGTGCTCCAGCTATAGATGTAAGCGAGAGTAATCTGAACTAATCTAACATTTTCTCACTCATTTCAGCACCGAATGCTATGGTGTTACTACTGATTAAACCGTCTCTTCGAGACAATTTTAATGAGTATGACACCATTGGGTTTAAAAGCAGAAATAAAGATTTTAGTTTTCGAAATACTTCCATTATCTGGAGCCCTGTATTTACAGAGTTGTCCTTCTTTCCATTCACAAGGGAGACTCTTTAATTTGTGCAGCACCAAAATATTATAAATAAAATTTAAAAAGCGAATTTCTTAGATAAAACCGGTTTTTGTGAAAGAATCACGTCCCAAGTAGCTCAAATGGGACCCCAAACAACCGTTTTGTGCAGGTTTCTCAAAAACACAATGCGGCTTTAAATGTTTTCGGAAATTTCATCATGTCAAAAAGACATCCAATGTTAGTTTTAGCGTGTTGTTTTAACTCAATCTCAACTTTTGTCAGGTTTAGAAAGGTAAGTACCATGTAGGAAGTTTAACCCTTATATTTTACATCGACTATGAAGCTAGTTCTAATACCTTCTATGGCGCGAGTGTATACTTATGGTGGATTCTGTGTGAGATAACCGGAATACACTGGAAAAAAAAACATTCGTAACCTCTCATATACTGTCCGACCTAGATCGATCTCGGGACGCTTTGGTATATATCTCCCGAACTTTTAGTAGAAAAGGAACTACAGTATGAAAAAATACCTTAAAAAGTTGGGGTCTTTTTCTAACGGCACTGCAGAACAATTATGATTATATACGAACTAAGGCGTGTATGCATGTTTGTATTGGTGTCACATTGTGATCGATCCTTACCACTCTGCAATTTCTGGCAATGGTTGTACTCTTTCCCCCATCCCATATGGAGTGCTTTAAAGAATATTCTCTCTGACGGAGGTTTGATTTATACGGCAAATTAGAATATAACCTAGTACATTTTAACCAATCAAACTGCCTTTTGCACCCCATTAACTTGATTAAGTATGGCACTTAATCATTAAGAACTTTGTTGTTTTTCGACGTCGCGTGGTGTCTACACGCGGTATGGATAACTCCGCATCGTAGCAACTAGTTGTAAACACTGCCATAGTTTGCGATCTCAGAACCAGAATAAGCGATGTTTGTTTACTAGAAACTTGGAAATGGGCCAATCAAAATAAAGGTTATATTATAAGTTAGTTAGAATGTATTAAGTGAAATCTAAATGGTTAAAAACGGACTCGCTCGCTAAAGGTCGCTCTGCCCTTCTTAATCATTAAGATTTTACTTAATATGTTCTAACTATAACATAGAAAAGAAAACAATTTAAGAAATGACCTTTGTCAGGAAGAGCATGCTAACTCTGGATGGTTTCATCATTTATCAAATATTCTAATGTTAGTTATGAAGACAGGCAACCACCTGAAGCGGATTGAATGTAAAGCAGCTTGCGCCTTATTAGGCCTTTGTCTGCCTATAGACCCTGTTCCCCCCTCAGGGGGAATTTTGAAGGCTATGTTTTTCTAAAACCTTATAAAATATGCTACAAAATGAGCCATGTTTGCACTCTGGCCGTTGGGGCGTTTCGGAGTTTTGGGGCAAAAACAAACGATTTTGAGCAAAAATCGCTGAAAATTGGAAACTGTTAATAATTTCTATAATTTCAGTTCATTTTACATTTTAAACTATCAATATATGATAGATATCATAAAGTATCAATTCTGATATCTCAAACACTGAATTGCTTTTGATTAGATTTATTTTTTGGGGAAAAATACAGTTTTTATTGAAAAATAGTGGAAAAATCTATTAATTTTTCTAATTGTGATTTATATTAATCGAGCTAAAATGTCATCTTACTGTATGCCTGCTATTGTAATTATTCATTTAATTTAATTGATAACACCTAATATAAGCAAGTTATCAATCTATTTGGAACACGGTCACTGCTTTATGTTAAATCAAGAGCTCCTCCAACACAGGATACGCCCGTTATGGGGCATAACTCCACAAAAGCCATTCAAAATATCGCAATATAAGTATGAACTCATTTATAAATGCAATAAATATCCTCCCATGTATCACGAGTATTAGTCAAACTGTCTTTCAAATTATCAAGTAAACAACTAGACAGAGAGACCGACAAAAACCAGTAAATGCCTCTTCGTATACCTCTTGTTTTCAATGGACTTTTAAATATCATTACACTATAATCATTATGTCAGTGCATGAATGCCATTCATTTTCGCTTCATATACTTACTATGAATAATTACAGTACACATTTAATAAAAAAAAAACCATAAATGTATAAATTAAGTAATTTATAGGCAATACTGTTGTATTACTAAAATGTTTAAGGTAGTAGAAAAAGTGACAAAGCAAACCAGCCCAATAAAGGTCATAGGGAACTCGATCGTTGTGGTTAGGTTTGAAGCTAAAATATTTGTCTACATGTATATGGTAAATCAATGTGCTACCTCTGTCTCAGAAGATAACTGCTATATTCCATCAAATGGAGAATGAAAACAAAAAACAACGTATTGTTGCCAATGACTGTCGACCATCTCGCTTGAAATGCTGAACTTTTGACTGCTATTCAAACAATACAGCTAAAAACTAAAACATGCAATGCAGTAAAGGCATCTGAATAGGCTCTGCCAGCAAATAAATCAGCAGCTAATAATTCTATGTTTAACCCTTCTCCTGTTGAATATGGATATGTAATACTACACCTACTATGAACATCGATAATCTGAACTATTACATTGACTAATACCATGTGGAAAACTTTCTCAAGGCAGCGTGTATACTCATATCAGCATCAATATACGCTAAGAGCAAGAGGAGGGTTAACTCTTTCACTGCAAAGTTGTATTGTCTGCTATAGCACTATTACCGCCATAATATCTTCTGCAATGGTGATGGCGTCTACAATGTTTTTAAAGTCAGCTATAGGACTGTTTTGACTGAAGAAATGTCGAAACAAGTGTCAAACAGTTTGGAAGCGGCGTCTAATCAGGATCCAAACTGTTTGCTAAGTCGCCTTTTGAAAAAACTCAATTAGGATCTGACACAATCACTCTGCCTAAAGTATAATTATCCTAGAGGTTGCAGAGTTGTAGCTACAGAGGAGAGAACCAGCTGCTGAATTCCAGATAAATAATGTCAGGCCGAAACCATTTGGTTTCAAATATATGTCATGCACGACCGACTATATTAATGTTAAAAGAGGGGATCAATGGACCACGGTATCATTTCAGGATAACAAATCTGTTCATTCTGATTTAGAAGAAGACAATACATGTCAATCACCGAAAGTTCGACAGAACATCTTATCATAGAAACATCTTTAGCTGCGCGTAAAAAGGCTGGCAACCATTTGTTTGATTGACCTTTGACGTAGGCATTTCCGGGAATTCAAATGATTTGGTCTATATGTACCCAAATCCAAACTTTACCAGAGTTATCGTCAAGATGATAGTAACCATACCTTTCTGCTCATTCTTTATCACAATGGTATTGAGAAGATCATGTCCGGCAAACACTACAACCATGCCCTGCGAATTCTCAATTTATTGATTGAAGACATTAAATGGCTTTTGCTGAAGAATTTTGACAGCGCACAATGGAGGCAAGGTCCCCAATGAGGTCAATGTTGTGCGCTCGAACGTCGCTAAAGCTGAGGCATTTCTTGAGCTCACATTCATATTCTCCAAGGAGTCATCTTTGCACAAAGAACTCTTATAGTTGTTGTTGTTGCAATAGGGGTTTAAGCCACTTTAACAATAGCTCAGTCATATCACGATTCCAGGAGACAAGTTGTCAGATCAATGCCTCATTTACATCGATCTAACATTTGGGGTATTGATCTAGAAATCTGAATCCTGACCAGAATACCAGAGTTACAAATATTCTGGATTGTAACCCTTCCAGTACTTGGACTGACATAGAAATTGATTTATCAATCAATCGAATCACTGAAGAAGGTTACAGCTATTGGCAGCCTTCTTAAGTATCATGCCAGGCGATGCCAGTGGTCCCCATTCTTTTCTGCCAGTTAACCCAGCTGACATGCCCCAGAACTACATGGGGTAAAGAAAGAACCTTCAATGGTTGTACAAATTAGCCTTGATACAATTCATTCCTTCACATTAAACCAATTCAACACTGAGCTTTATGTCGAGCTTGACATCAACGTTGAGGTGACATTGTATTATCCACTTCATTCAGTGCCGTTGCCTTTATCTAAGATGAAATACCCAGAAAAACTCACATAGTAAAGCTCTTACAATACATTGAATCTTCCAACAGAACTAATATCAACTGGCTTGAATGAAGAATGTGAATAAGTTTAACCTAAATTATGTGCTACAGAGCCTGACATTAAACCAGGATAAGTTTAAAGACATAGCAGATATGTTCCTGAGTCAGTTCTTCGAAAAAGAAGAAGTAGATTTTGTAACTGACATGTTAACACTGAGGACAAATAAATCATTTTATCGAAAATGAACGGTTTTTACTGTCTGACCCGAAGACTAAAGCTCCGAAGTACTGGAATGGTGTCATGTGAGATGATGGTAACAAGTTGATACAGCTGCTTCTGGACAAACAAACACATAAAATGCTCTGCAAAGTCACTTGTTTACAAGGTCCTCCGGTAGATGTCTCCATATGGGATCTGCGTGGCCTAAGGTTATAGTCACTGTGACTGACAATCGCTAAGCTTCTTATCGCTGTGGGTTAAAATCCCGGTCTGAGCCATTCGGATTGTTCATCATGGCTTGCAGAAGGTTGGTTGTTCTACTACCCAGTTGCCGATTTGTGTCTGAAACAGTGTATAAGGGTTTTTGGGGTCTTCCTTCACCTGTAATTAACTGGACGTCACAATATGATTGAAATACTGTTAAAGCGACGTATTATCATAACAAAATTCGGGTTCACAGAAAGGAGCAGACATTCCACAAGAAAGTGAAAACATTTGTTTGATATTGCCAGCATTTTAATGTCTAACTGGTTATAGAGATACACATACAATTTGTAAATTATGATTTAAACATTCATCTTCATGTTGTTGGCTATCAGTCAGATCTCCTAGACTTAGAAGTTGGTTGTTTGAAAGTTGGGACAGAGGGGATTGAATATGATTGGACAAGTGGTGCCATATTACCATGATAGCTGATTGGCAAATTGTGTATTTGCTAGTGATAGTGAGAATAACTCTGAAAATTACTCTGATGTAGTTGAGAAATATTTATTGATAATGGTGATGACGGTACTGAATATAAGTACAGGTTCTAGCTGAATAATGAGCGAGTATAAAACATTTGTATTTATGGTGTTCTTTTTATGTGCAAAGTACAAGAGTTTGCTTGATTTCACTTTTATGTCTGTTGGATTAAGCTTAAACTTTGTCATTTTTCATCAGTTACGAAAACAGTATAACAACTCGATAGCTCTAGGGGAAATGTCCGGACGGTCATAAACGTAATCGCTAACATACCGCCCTACCCGCCACTCAGTGGCCCGTTTCATAAACCTTCGTACAAAACATGTTGCTGTAGGTCAGATTATAAAATTCTTAATTATGATTTGTTTCTCCATCTAATCCTGTCGTGTCACATCTCTTTAGAATTGTCTTGAAAAAAAATTCCAAAGAGATGTCACAAGACAGGATTAAATGCATTTTAAAGTATTGACTAAATACCGTTTTTATTCGTACAAAGTTTTATGACACGGGCCCCAGAACCTCAATGGCGAGAAGCAGGTACAACATCTATTTATATGTAACTATGAATATCTGTTGAGTCTACTTCATTGACTTAGAAATGCATCACTTAAGACAGTTCATTAATTCTAAATGGAAAACCTCTGCTGTATAAATATACACACTCAATACTTAATATAATATATAAATTTTACAAACAAGAGGGCATTGAAGGCCCTGATATCTCTCACCTGCTGTAATGAAGCCTTATAGCTTTACCTTTGAGTTTCAACCATATTGATCTAAATCCATTCAAATTTGTAGATTATAGAGTGTAACCACTATTGGAATACCACCTATTCTAGTACAGTTTAGTAGATCAAGGGCAGATAACTTGGGGATAAACAATACTGAAATAAAGACTTTTCTAGCAGTTCAAAGTATAATCAAGTACAGATCACTCTAGCCACAATTATCAGATTTCATCAATAATTGCACTCCTTCGGGAACTTAAAGCTATAAATAAGTACATTGTGTGCAAGTATAATTACAATCCATTGAAAACTGTAGTTGTTGAGTGTAAAAACTGTTAGATAAGGCATTTTCATCACATCAAGGGCAGATAACTCTTGACCAATCAGTCCGATTTAAACCATTTTCGAATTCATTTAAGAACTAATGGTCATACATAATCTGAGCAAGTTTGAGAAAGATTAGGTAAAACGTGCTGCCTCAAGAGTGTAAAACACTTTTAGATATGGCGATTTCAGCAATTCAAAGGTAGATAACTCTTGACCTATTGGTCCAATTTCAACCATAGTCAAACTCATTTAAACTCTTATGATCTACATATACAATCTGGGCAAGTTTTGAAAAAGATTGGGTAAAAAGTGTGGCCTCTAGAGTGTAAACACTTTTATATATGGCATTTTCAGCAATTCAAAGGTAGATAACTCTTGACCTATTAATCTAATTTCAATCATAATCTAACTCATCTGAACTCTTATAATTATATACAACCATAGCAAATTTGAAAAAGATTGGATAAAAAGTGTGGCCTCTAGAGTGTTAACACTATAATTGTTGAAGACGAACGACAGACGACAAACATTCAGGGATTGCAAAACCTAACCCTGAGCTAGCTCATATGAGCTAAAAATCAAGCAATTTAAATAAAATCTAAGTATTCACGAATATGCCAATTAACTGGTTTATAAATAATGAAAGCAAATGATTGAATGCTTCATTGGCTTCCATTTGGTATCACTCTGATGCTTCTAGGTATGATATTGATTAAAACATTACGTTATGAATGTTCTAATATTTGAGTGCAAGATATGCTAGGGTAACATATTTCAAATGTCCGTTACGCACAAATGCCCCAACGGCCAGAGTGCAAACATGGCTTAAAATGTTTCTAAGACATTATACTTTAAGATAAAGTATGTCTGCAAAATTCCCCCTGAGGGGGGAACAAACATGCTTCTGGACAGGGGCCTATATGGTTTATTTTCTACATGATTCCATCTGATGGGATTTAGAAACTATTGCTTATGGTTCATAATGATGACAGTATAAGGTGAGGGGAATGCTTTATTTGCGTGACAAATGCGTATCTCTGGATTAACCCTTTCACCGCCAGAATCGCCTTAAGTTGAATTTGCAAACAATTTTGATCCTGATCAGACGCCGCGTTACGTGGCGTCTGATCAGGATCAAAACTGTTTGACACCGATTTCGATATTTCTTATGTCATACTCTCTTAATTCTAACTTTGAAATGATATTGCAGACAGTAATATTGAAGCAGACGACACCATAACGGTGTAGGGGTAAAAAACTCAAAAATAATTTGGCGGTGAAAGGATTAAAGGGTTATGTAAGCAATTTTGTGTCTGCAATACGTCAAGCAATTATGCTTTACATGCTCAGCGATTTAGGCTAATCCAATTAACATGTGTACTGTGACAGAATAATATGAGAGCAGTCTCTAGACTTCCTGAAAAAATATCCCTTATGGGACTTTCCGTTCAATGTCGCATCACTGAGCATTACGACAAAGTGTTGATGTGTATAAATTAAAAGCCAGTCGAATTATCGATTTGACTAAATAAAAAATCGGCTTCTCCAAGGCGCTAAAACAGAGTCGATATCGGCGGTCCGCCCGGACACCAACTTTTCTCTAGTATACCTTAAGCCGTTATCGCCTGCATTAGACTAACACATTCGTTAAAATTTCAACCAACTTTATATCAATTTCCTTAGCAAAAGAAAAACAAGTGAAAGCTGCTTACAGTTTATATCAGATCAAAGGCCGACTGACGTCTTGCCTTATCTGAATTCAATCTGCTTTAGAATGCACGACAAACCGTTGCACTGAGAATAGTGACGGTACGGTATTTGTCTGCAGCAATCGCAGCATGGTCTGCAGAAGCTAATAACTGACATAAGTTGAGGAAAATGATTGATATAGATTTCATTGAGGGATTTAGTGACTGTCTAGAACCCGATCAAAATCACAATGATTTAATTTATTTTCTAAACACTACTTGTTGCCATTCCATATTTATCTGTCAATAACCCCCCCTCCCCCAAAACAACAACAACAACAACAAAACAAACAAAAAAAACAAAAAAAAACAGCGAAACTTACAGTCAAGATTATCATGACAGACAGTGTAAAGCGATACGCCTATTTGTAGACTATTTAAACACAATTATAATGCAGACATTTCCAGACTCTGTATTTGACTTTGGTCTACACTGCGAAAATACCGTAGATAATACTGCTAAACAAAGTGCTATAAATGAATGTAGTGTCAAACAGGGTAGATCAAGGCCAGCCGCTGCGTCAAAGACGTCCTGGGTACAGTGGAGAATCTGTTATTCTTTCCCAATAAACGCGTTTACGCTAAAACTATTATTTCCAGTGCAAACAGTTTGGAGCCAGATCAGACGCCGGGTAACCCGGCGTCTGATCAGGCTCCAAACTGTTTGCCACCATGATAAACATGAACTATCAGAATTGTCCAAAACTTGTTCTTTTCTACGTTTTAGTGCTTTGCGTTTGCGTACGTTTGCGTTTAAACGGGAAAGAATAACATATTCTCCACTGTAGCCTTGGTCTACACTATTTGCAACTCAAATAAGGCAGGTTTTGTCATGGCACAGCACAAATATAATGCAAGATTTCTGCATAACAGTTGGTTCTGCATGTATCTGTTGCTCGTTTTCAAAGCAACACCCATTCCTTTAATGAGCATGCCAAACAATCGATGGGCACATGTTCGGCTGTATTGGGTTGTGGAGTGGGAATAGGTACTAGCTGATCGTGTAGTGGGTCGGCTTACAGTGAAGGAATTTAGCAGAGTGTCTCTTGTTGCCTGAGTGGTTCGAACAATGACAAAGACAATACACATATTGAACTGTATTTATTTCGCCGGATATGCTTTCTATGGAGTTGGATGCGATGAACCGTTGACAAGGTAATGAGTTTTATTCCATACACATTTAACTGAACATTCTGATGGCATTTTATGTAGTTCGTTAAACGTCATCGTACGTCTTAGATATCTATGTTAGATATAAAATGGTCTGCACTGCTGGCTACATGTACATGTATATGACAGAGAGAGAGAGAGAGAGAGAGAGAGAGAAGAGTGAGAGAGAGTGAGAAAAACAGAGAAAGAGAGGGGTGCTCTAATGGGGAAATGTTCTTCTTATACGGGTAAAACACTTCTTAACTTCGTTTAATTGTAAAAAGGGTTTTTAACTCATTTATAATAGTACCCTTTTCTTTTCAAAAACTTGTTTTCATAATAATATTCTCCATTCCATCTTTTCCTCTGAAATTAACTTCTAGAAGATTGAATTCATCAGTTTTTGATTTGGACTTGAACTATTTGTTTCTTGTAAGTTTACACACGATAGGACTTGTCATTAGTCGATGTTTAAGACCAGCTGATCTCAAACGAGTCTAGAATTGAAATGTTATTAAGCGAGCCTTGGCGAGCTTAATACATTTTCTATTCTAGACGAGTTTGAGATCAACTTGTCTTAAACATCGACGAGTGACATATTCTTTTTCTCACATAACCAACAATTGTAAGTTATTTTTAAGCAATGGGCATTTTCTTTGAATCCGTGTAATAACGCCGTTTTAAATAGTGACGTTAGAGTGACGTCATCAAAGTTATCTCACACATGTTGGAGACAAGGATATCCGTGATTGTTGTTCGCTAAAGAAAACAGGAGTTGTTATATGAAAGAAAAATACTATTAACCCTTTCACTGTCAGTTTGGCGTCATAACCCGTTAAACACTTTTACTGCCCTGCTGTCATCTGCTCTCAAGAGTCTTAAAGACAGTGTCTCCTAAAATATCTAGATGGAGTAACGCATCAGATGTAGTAGAGCTTATAATCTTGATCAAGGAGGTCGACATATCAGTAAAAGCTCAATGGCGCTCCTTTTTGGGAAATGGTTAAAATATGTCCCAAGAGACATTTCTACCTTGCAGCGTTTCTGTGTCTTAATTGTCGAAGGGGGTGTTTTTCGTTTATTTGAATGTCCCCTCTGCTAAGAACTAAAAGGAATGCAGATCGGTGGTTTTGATCCCGAGCGTTACCACACAGCGAAATAGATTAGCGAAGTTCATCTTTCTGAACGTATCATCATATCATCTTATCATTCATCGGCGCTGTATGATTTATTTAGTATCGCAGTGCCGTAAACCCCAACTCACCCATGCATCCAGGTAGCTGTTACTAGCTAGATAGAGTAACGTATAATTCGGAATACAAATGTTATTGTTTGCTGAAATATTGTTTGAACCGTGATTGTTTTAATCGTGTTTTTAGATATTCAATTATTATATTGTACTGCGAGTGGCTCATAAATAGAAATATGAGTTTTCATAAATGTGTGACCAAGTTTTTCTGGCATTAGTGTTATCTTAATGGCCTTAGTTTTAAATTGATTTCTCTTTTGTTATAACATAATTGTATCGCATACCATTTTACATAAAACTTTCCTGTATGATAGTATTTCTTACAATCTAGTATTATTTGGTCAAATGTATTACGCTTTCAACACATTATGACATTGAATGGCATATCAATACATTGTAGCGTAGCAAAGTTCCTTTTGAATTGATGCATAACGTCTATGTCTACTGACTTTGTCTACAAAACTTATTCCTAAAAACATCTGAAATTGTTAGTATACCTCCGCCAAACAAAGAAGAAATGGAAGTTTTGTCTGATATCCCAATAATATTTTAAAATACAACAGCGAGTTCCATAATCATAAATCTGATTTGTTGTATCTACACGGTTTTCAGATGTGAGTTAGTTCGGTACCCAATATGTTAATGTTCAAGCAATCTATAAGCGCAGACAAAAGAATTTCATTAGAGCATTAGCACATTAAAGAGTGTCTAATATTAGAACAATGTTCAAATAATGATTATAGTATCTTACCATGGATATGGCAGTGTTTATTCAAAAACGTCATTTAAGGGTAGTTTTCTTCTAGAACGTAAGGACAAGTTTTCTAGAAATAGCTCTTCATTCACGCTAATATACTTACCCATTTGTGCCTACAGTGGAGAATCTGTTATTCTTTCCCGTTTAAACGCAAACGTACGCAAACGCAAAGCGCTAAAACGTAGAAAAGAACAACTTTTGGACAATTCTGATATTTCATGTTTATCTTGGTGGCAAACAGTTTGGAGCCTGATCAAACGCCGGGTTACCCGGCGTCTGATCTGGCTCCAAATTGTTTGCACTGCAAATAATAGTTTTAGCGTAAACGCGTTTATTGGGAAAGAATAACACATTCTCCACTGTATATGTACTGCCATTACATCTACTCCTAAAACGTTACATTACTTATTATTTCATAATAGATTTAAAGCAGTTTAACCGATCAAATATTCATACGATTGCCAAGCTGTTCCATGGTGTCTGATCAGGATCTAGATTTTAAGATTTAGTCGCCTTTGATGATAACAGGGTTAATACGATTTTCACAGAAAATACCTTTTAAGCCGATTGTAATTTCTTGGATGTAGTGTACGTTAATGAAAAACGTTTTTTTTTCTCAGTTATGTGAGAGCATTTCGCTGTTGTTAAACGATAACGATAAGTTGTTCCGTGCAAATAGATAACGCTTAACAGTTGTTATGCTGAATAACCATTTACAATGTTCCATCTCTACAACAGCACCCAATGGGAGACAGACTGTGTGTGGTGCTTGGATGGAGTCGTTATAGGGAGGGCAAACAATACCCTTTTACCCTTTACCTGATAGCCTATTTCTAGTATTGAATAAAGGTGACCACTTAAAGCATGTTGAAAATAAAGCAGAATGCGCTTATAGCGCATTCTGCTTTACTTTCAGCCTGCTTTAAGCTACCATCTGCTAGAATATAGAAAATATTCCCTTAAAAAATATATTCATGACTTATTGAATTGAAGTTATTTTCTTCATCGGGGAAATAAATCATTTGTGCTAAAAGGCGCTTCTATACGGGAAAGGGTTAAGTGTTAAGCATGACTTGGCTTACAATTGCAAACAAATTGAACCCAGATCTGGATTGAAGTTGTTTGCTCTTTGTCATTATAAATTATATCAAATATCAAATATGCAACTATGGGAAAAAGGAGTAAACGACAATTTTAAGAAGACTATATTGCAACAGTGAAAATGTTGGACATAATTGTTGTGGGAATCAGCGGCAAACATTGTTGAAAGGAGGGATTCCTTGTTGGTCTGGCCGATGTAGGGAGGGAGCACTGTACTTCAACACCGAAAGCAGGCCTCACATCGGCAAGTGGTCGTCCACTGTAGGACGATGTCAGTGTAGTACACTTCTTTTGAATCAAGTAACGACTCCCTGTTATACGAAAGTAATGCAGAAAGTTCCGGTAAGATCTGTCTGCGTTGCTGTTGTCTTGCAGTGCCACTGTGAGAAGCCACATGATCTGTTAACATTCCAATTCATCCTAAATGATCGGTAGCTGCTGAGGCATATACTATGTGCACAGATGATTATATAAATTAAGAGCGATGTGGTTTGGATACGTCCAGCCTCAGGTATTACACATCTTCCAGAATTATAGTGGTATAAGATATTCACCTATAGTTACTTAGTCGGACAACAGAGTCCATACAATGATATTGTCATGTATACTATATAATGAATCCATTGTACATATCATGTAACAAGAAACATGTATATGTTTACGTTACTTAATAAAATGTTTTGAATCTTGAATCTTGAATCTTCAAATGTGTCGTCTGTACTTCATCAACTCAATCACTATCTATGGTGCAATCATTTTACAGAATAGAACAGATTAATTGCGATATTGTTGTATTTGCATACAGTTTGAACCAGATCAGGATTTTCGCGCCGTCTGATCAGGATCAAGACTGTTTGACATAAGTATATATATATGTTTTCAGTAAAAATTAAATAAAAAAAAATATTTCCGGAGATGATAATATGGTAGTGAAAGAGTTTATGAAAACAACGTCAATACCAGAGGCATATACTATTTTATGCTGATTAGACGCAAACTTTACCGGAGTTTTATCAATGTCGGGACTGTATGAAATAGCTGGTATCCTTTTCGACCAATACAGCAGAAGTGGCAATTAGTGGGTTCCGGATGAGACGCCAGGTTATATCCATTTGGCGTCTCATTTAGACCTAGTCTCTGTAGCCACAAGATTATAAGGCTTTTCAGTTAAGTATGATATCATTCTCAAGCATTTGATTGGTCAGATTTGAGCAAAGGCTCAAATCTGACCAATCAAACGCTTGAAAATTATCAGAAACTCAATTCCAAAGCTGTTTAACCTTGGACCCTGGTATTGTAGTTATCTTTTCGTAGAATTGCTGACAACTGAGCTTTAAGAATAGTTGAAGGCAGCGTTATGACTATACTTCCTTTCACATCTTATCACAAGGAAATCACTTCGCTGTTTTAATACCGTCTGATCTTATTGTCGTCTGCTTCTTTCCCAACCCTTTAATATTGACCATTTGAATGAGAATAACCGATTGTCAACAAAAATACTCAGTGTCGGATCTGAATAGAAACTTTTGGCAAATTTAAGTGTACTTTTGCCTTGGGTTTAGGGATGAACATTCGATTGTTGTTTGTTTAAAAAAAGGAATGCATTTGTTTAATGCATTGTGATTTATTCTATATTATTTGTGATGCTTTCACTGAATAAGTCCGTGTATATTGATACCCAGAGACGTTCTACCGTGTCGTGCTTCTGTGACTCAATTGTCATAGGGAATACTTTCTGTTTATTAGACCAAAATTATCCCCTCTGCCAAGAGCTAAAATCATATAGACTCCGCTACGTTTCGTTTACATCCGTTCCGCTTAATATTCATATTTAAAACTCCGGCCAGTATGGATTTCTATTATATGAACTATTGAATTAGCTAATTAAGTACAGCTTTTCCCAAGAAAAAAGTTTATTTACTCATGACCCCAGGTATTTGACCCATTAAAAAAGATTGAAAACAAAAAGTTGTTTTACTCTACCGTATATTTAGAGAGAGACAATGTATACAACGGGAGTCGAACAGGTAGGCTTAACTCAACTTAAACTGCTGCTAAACTCGGCTAGATCACCGATATTCTTTTGTTATGCCCTTGGGAAATGATTAATTTATCAATATTTACTTTTTATGTGATCAAATTCGTCAAATAACGCCATAGTACGTAAAGTTTATAACGAAAATATGCATAATTATTTTTTTTATGAAAATTAATTTTTAATTGGTCAAATACCTGTGCCCTTGACATACAGACCTTTTCGAAAAAACAAAGCAGACCCCCTATCAGACAGTATATTTATGAATTGTCTGCTACTGGTCTACATTGTTTCAATAAAAACCTCAATAAACGTTACAGTAGTAGGAGGATTGAAACCATAACAATTTTCTGGCGGCGGAACCAATATACTGACCTGGACCTTAGGTAACAAAGCCTTAGAGTTGAGTCTGAGCTTACTCTCAAATCTGACCAATCAAATCCTTGAGAACAATCTAAAATGAAACTCTAGCGCTTTAAAACCTTGGGGCCAGACACTTCCACTCTTCGGATGAGCTTTCCTTTTTTAACATACACGGTATAACTCTTTCACTTTTAACGACGGCCAAAAACGCGTTTGCAAACAGTTTGGATCCTGATCAGACACCGCCTTAATTTAACTTTAACCCGATAGTGCAGACAATATGTCGATCTCCTTGTTATTCTTTTACTACTGTGCCTAATGATGTTTGTATTACCCACACGCATTGAACCGCGCCATATCTGTATCCTTATTCTAAGGAATAGAGCCTTGGTCATTTTCTTTTCATTGGCGGTCTAGCAACTTTCCTCACAAGGGACTTTCATCTTAATCATAATCAGGCGTGTCTTTGACGGTGGTTAGCACAGTGTCTGGTCTCATCGCTGTCTGGAAATCTCCAAAATCTTTGACTTTATGATGACGACACATAGTTTATCGTTAAAATGATTTTAGCACCTTCCGATACAAACGAAAAAAACAGGGGCTCGTTTTATTAAACTTCGTACGACAATATCGGTCGTAAGTCAAAACTTACTAATACATTTATTTACTGATTTCTCTATCTAATCATTTCTTGAGAAATAAAGTATAATTGAGACTGTTGTAATCTGACTTTCGACGACATTATTTTGTCGTACGAAGTTTTATGAAACAGGCCGCTGTTTTGTACCGCCAATAATATAGTTTCCCTGAACATGGGCTCTATAGATGGAAAAACACTTTTTCTTCCCACAGTAAGCATTCTAGATTCTGCCGCAGCTTGATAGGTTGAGGTTTGATGTTGTGTGTAGGGAATAATAGACTGGCTTAGTTTTCTCAAGTTCGCACCATCTTGGTGCAGTGAAAACAATGGCCAAACAGTTTGGATCCCAAGAAGACACAATGTAAATCTATGTCTTGTCTGTGCCCCAAGCGTTAACCCTTTAACCAATAGCCTGTTTCTAGTATTTAACATATGTGACCTATTAAAGTAAGCTGAAAGTAAAGCAGAATGTGCCCTAGGGCACATTCTGCTATACTTTCAGCTTACTTTAAGTTACTATCTGCTAGTATATAGAAAATATTTCTTATAGTTCATATTCATGGCAGTATAAAATGGAACTATTTTCTTTGGCGGATGAATAAAATGAATGCGCTAAAAGTCGCTTCTATAAGGGAAAGGGTTAACAACAGTAATCACAAATTGACAATATGGCGTGGTAAAGGTGAGACCTCCTTTGAGCGATGGCGGGACAACACTATCAGATTGAAATTGTAAAGTCTGGCATTCTCAATGAAAGATGGGTAAATTTAATTACATTTTACTTTCAACCACCCGCAGGCCGAAACAACGGTGCAGCTTTCAATTCTTATCATACGGTGATATCCACAGAAAATCACGTTGTAAATTAGACTTGTTTTGATCAAAAGCAACAGCGCCATTCTCTTGGGTGAAGCTAATTTCTATATTGCAATGCACAAATTGATAAATATTGATACGTTTTAGAACATATCTCTACAAGATAGGCAGATCGATGGCTGATTACTGAAATCTAACACAGTGAGGTCTCCCTATTTCGACCACCCAGAAAGCAACCATATTCATGGCAGAAACACGTAGACTACTATCAACTCTTCCTCTGCCAAGTTTTATCGTCTGCTTTAACCCTCTTGTCGCCAAAATATCGTCTGCATTGGGAATATCATCTGCTATATTGCAATGTAGTATGGGTTCTGATCAGAGGCGGCGAAACGCGGCGTCTGATCAGGATCCAAACTATTTGCAAAGTCGCCTTTTGGCGACGTTGCCGAACAGAACAGAACAGAAACCTTTATTATCGTCACACGTTACATACAAAAGCAACACTATGTGAGCATATAAGTGTAAAGCGTAATAGAGTTATAGAATATCAGAAGCTTGCTTCAGATGGATCTAACAGCAAAATGGTTTAGAGTAATGGAGCAGCAAAATAAACCGAGTCAAATCAGGGCTGCCACAAGTTGATCATGAAAAAACCTAAGATTTCAAAATTTTCTAAGTTTCAAGTGCGATTACTTAAAGCAAGTTGAAAGCAAAGCAGAATGCGCCTTAGGGCACATTCTGCTTTACTTTCAGCCCGCTTCAAGCTACCGTCTGCTAGGATAAAAATCCGAATATTTCGGAAAAATCCGGAGAAATGGAGCCCTGTCAAATAATAACATGAATTAAACTACTAAATAAAATGACGTAGATCTCTAACTAGATCTATTCGATTAGGTTTTGAACATAGATCTACATGTAGACTACCAACTGATCTGGACAAAGAGTGAAGGTCAATGATAGGAGGGCTCCGAAGAGATCCCAGTGAAAGAGTGAAGGGTACATGTAAGTAGTTCGTTTTTTAAATTTAGGGATTAATTTTACGATGTACATTTGTATTACAAAATACAATCAGATTATAGTATCGTTAGAGCATACTGCTCTGGGTGTACACTGTTTGCATAGTACAAGTGTACTCTTCACTAGCACACTGTTTGCATTGAAAGATATGATATTCTCATCACTATTGCTTAATATATAATCAACTAGCTTTATGAAAACTAAAACTCTTGACAACATTACATTTTAGTGTCCAAAATGTTTGATGCCTACTGTGTAGCATGCTGCAAAACTAAAAAAAAAATCAGAATTATTCATTGCGTCGTGAATAATTCAAGACAGTTGTGTTGAAATGATCATTGTTTCGAATAAACCGAACTCATTTATCCATGATATTAAATGTCCTTGTAAAACCGACTTCTAAATGCCATGGAAACATCTTAACTATATTGCCATTATTCGTGTTAGAGAGATACTATAGTCACGTTTTGTGCTAAACGGTAACTTGTTGCTTCGACTGCGTTCAACCGGAATAACATAATTGAGCCGTGCCATGCCAAAAACTGCCTTATTGCATTGCAAATAGTGTAGAACAAGGTCAGCCGCCGCGTCAAAGACGCGGCGGCTGGCCTTGATCTACTCTATTTGACACCAACACACATCTAAAGCATGATATTTAGCAGTATTATCTACGGTTTTCGGCAGTATAGACCAAACTCAGATGCGGAGAACGGGGTGGTGACAACGGGGCTTGGTTTGTATAATGTTTTAATGCAATAAGGTAGGTTTTGTCATAACACGGCTCAATTATATACCTAACTTAACAAAATTAAGTAATTCGCACTTGCAATGGAAATATATAACGAGGCATAAACGACTTTCAGACAGAACCTACTAGATAAGCCTTTTAAACCAAACCTTGTTTATCTTTAATTCTTCTTTATTCATACCAAAATAGTGTAATAAATGACAGTTTGTGAAGTATTTTAACCGCGCCCGGTTACAGCTTGCGGAAGGATATCACTTGAATACTAACAGAAGTCAAATACCTTAAAAAACAAGCTAAATAACATCTGTCGAAATAGTTTAGTGGTTAACGTGTGCATAAAACCTGAGGTCAGATGTTCGAATCCCATCGATAGCAGTTTTTTCTTTTTCTCATAACTATTTGTTTTTTTTATCGTGTTTAGCTGAAACTTTAGAAAGTCGAGCGATTGTCGCCATCCAGTTGCTACGTCGTTTTTGTTGGTTTTAGTGTAATAGTTTGTACGACAATCGTTGGTAGATCCGTTTGAAGTTTGGAACACTTGCTGAGTATTCTTAACAATTTAGATCAGTTAATTCACCTTTTTTTTCAAAAACAATAGATCGTCTGCAGAAAAAATAAATAATCAATTGAACATTTAAACTTGAAAAAAATAGTATACCGGTATAAGTGGCAAACAGCTTAGATCTAGAGCAGACGCCGCGTTACGCAGCGTCTTATCTGGATCTAAACTGTTTGCAAATGTAAGCCAAGTCGCACTTAGCACGATAAGGAATACACATTTCTAAAGTTGAATGCCGATAACCCGAGTTTGATTAAGCTCATTTTCAAAACTTAGAACAAGTCCTTAGACAGCTGAGCTCTATGTAAAGAAAGATTTAGCGTTCTGGAATTTCTGTTTGGCCGTAAGTATACATTTTGCTGCAACCTTTTGTAAAGAAAGTGCACTTTTACACTCTAAACTTTATTCAGAAATGCATTATACTCGCGTATAAGAATTCACGGCAACTACCATTCATTTAAGAGCAGATATAAGAATTCCAAACATGTACTGTTTTAAAGCTATAACCAGACATTTCAAATCCAATTAGAAAATGAGTTTTACCATATATAGCCATATAAAGCCTGGTGTACCTACTTTCACATAGATTAGATTTTATCAGCAGGACTACATGGAGTCGTTTCTATAATACAGTAAAACCTCTCTATTATGACCACTTACTTGTGTTACAGTGGAGAATCTGTTATTCTTTCCCGTTTAAACGCAAACGTACGCAAACGCAAAACACTAAAACGTAGAAAAGTACAACTTTTTGACAATTCTGATAATTCATGTTTATCTTGGTGGCAAACAGTTTGGAGCCTGATCAGACGCCGGGTTACCCGGCGTCTGATCTGGCTCCAAACTGTTTGCACTGAAAATAATAGTTTTAGCGTAAACGCGTTTATTGGGAAAGAATAACGTTTTCTCCACTGTAGTATTAGGTGCGTACGACATGTGACTGCTTTAAGCAATGTGACAGTATAACAGAAAGCTCCTAAAGGAGCTTTCTGTTTTTCTGCCACCTTGCTTTATGCTTTTACATGTTTTTATACAATCAAATAGTTTTCGTTTTAGAGAAATTGAGAGATTTTACTGTAGCCAAATTTGTGTTGGAAAGCAACAGAAGATCAATAAACAATCTTTCAGACCGAAAACAACTTAAAGTATGGTATAGTGTAAAACAGACATTTCATGTCGGAGCTTTCTGTTATAACTGTTTTCTATCATTAAGTATTATGATCGCCTATTTTCATATATTTCTACTTTTACCAAAATGATTGCCTTCTCTATGTATATCAGTTTAACCTTTTACTCAATAGTCTTTTTCTAGTTTTGAAGACAATCGTCCACTTAAAGTCACTTTAAGGCGCATTCTGATTTGCTTGTATCCTTCTTTAATCTACCATATGTTAGAATGTAGAAAATATTTAGGATGAAACATATTCATGACTGTATAAATTGGAATTACTTTCTTCAAATGAGAAATAAATTAAAAGTATAATGGAGTAATGCGTTAAAACGTCATCGAGCTTTGGGTAATGCAATGAATGTCTTACGAAAATAGTGCACCATTCATTTCTGCCATGCACAGACATTCGCTGGCACGCGCAACTATACGACTTTAACTATTGACATACGAGGGAATCACAGAAAATCACATCGTCAAATAGACATTTTCGGATCTAAAACAGTTCAACAGCCCTCTTGGGTAAAGTTTATGTCCATTTCAGCACACAAGTTGATAAATATTTATACGTTTTAGAACTCCAGTGAAGATATACAAATCGATTTTTTGATAAATGAAATTCAACACAGTAGAGTCCAACTATAAGGACAACTCCAACAAATATTCATTTACCCTTTCCCTCATTGGAGCGCCTCTTAGCGCATTTTGTTGATTCCTCTGCTAAAAAAGCAGTTTCAATTTATGAAGCCATGAATATATATCATAAAAAATATTCCATATTCTAACAAATGGTAGCTTAAAGCAGGTTGAAAGTGAAGCAGAATTTGCCTTTAGGCGCATTCTGCTTTACTTTCAACCTGCTTTAAGTAGTCACCTATCTTCACAGCAAAAACATGCTATGGGTTAAATAGCTATCCTATTTGTGCTTACGGTCCTAAATAATAATGCGGCGTCTGGTCAGAGTCTACACTGTTTGCTGAAAGGAATTTCACTAAAAAAAGACACTGAAAATTTAGAACATGCACCCCTTATTTTGAACAGGCACCCCTTATATCAAAAAAGGACATATCCAATATATAAGCATAGAAAATTCCACTGGGCGAAATGGGTTAATGGATTTAAAAGACAAAATGAGCTAAGGGGGCTCCTTTCAAAGTCCTGATATCGGCAGCAACAGGGCTGCCATAAGCTGATCTTGAAAAATCCTAAGATTTCAAAATTTACTTAAAACATGTTGGAGGTAAAGCCTGCATAAAGCTACAATCTGCGAGGATAAAAATCCAGAGATTTTGGAAAAATCCGGAGAAATTGCAGCCATGCAGTTATGATACTATTGTCTACAATACTTTTACAAAGACACAAACGGGCTAACTCATTCAATCCTAAAGACGAGTATAACCGTCATTTTTGTCCTATGCAAACAGTGTAGATCATAACGGAACTCTCTGATCAGGATATGTACTGTTTGTCCTTGTGCAATAAATTCTAAAAAATAACACAAGAGATAGTCACAATGGTCTAGACTTTATTTGAAATTGGAAGGTTTCATTTGAAATCTCATGGATAACAGTGTTAACAGCAGACGCTAGCAGTTTCATCACTGTACCCGTGCCGACAGACTTTTTATTACATTCCAACTGAGATAAATCGACTTATAGCGGATCGATAACTGCAACAACATTGCAACAAGAGGATTCACTATACAGTGGAGAAAACGTTACTCTTTCCCGTTTAAACGCAAACGAAACGCAAACGCAGTGCATTAAAATGGGTAAAATGACTATTTTTGAAAAATTTTGACGACTCATTTTAAACTGAGTGGCAAACAGTTTAGAGGCTGATCAGACGCCGGGTTACCCGGCGTCTGATCTGGCTCCAAACTGTTTGCAATGGAAATAAAAGTTTTAGCGTAAACGCGTTTAGTTGGAAAGAATATCGTTCTCTCCACTGTACATACCTCTAGAACTTATACAAAATGTATAAGGTAATGCAATAAATGCAGAAATCAAACCACGGATTCTAAATAAAAAATAATGCTGCATCGGTTTTAGGACAAGAGTATTTCCAAAGTCACGCTTGCATTAACCGATTTGTGCCCACGATCCCATATATGGGACACAGGCAAACAGTGTAGACTCTGATCAGACACCGCATTTTGCGGCATCTGATCAGAGTATACACCGTTTGCTGATAGGAATTTCTATATAAAATCAAATGAAAGTAAACATTTTGACCAGGCATCCCTTTGATAAGAAATGGACTTATCCAATATATAAACATGGAAGAATCCACTTAGCGTAAATTAGTTAAGCGACCACTCAACAGAAAATTCATGTGCAGTCTTTAAAACAGGCGCTTGCAGAATGCAATAAAGTAGGAGTAAGGTAACTAATGGGGCTTTCTTCGTCATTTCTATCCTGCATTTAGAAATTTGTTAATAGAGTGGTATGCCTGATCAGAGGGCTCCTTCATGAGACCTCTAATCGAGGTCTACACCGATTGCATAGGATAGTTGTATTTCTCATAGGCACAGTTTGTTAAATCTTCCACTGCCAACATCGCCAAAAGGCGACATTGCAAACAGTTTGGATCTTGATCAGACGCCGTGTTTCGCGGCCTCTGATCAGGACCCAAACTTTTCGACACTCGTATCAACATTTTCTCAATCAAAATATCCCAAAAACTAACTTTAAACATTTTGCAGACAACACTTCCAATGTCTGATCCGGATCCCTATTGTTTGACACTCGAATCGACATTTCTTCAATATAAACAGCCAACACGCTGACTTTACAAATATTGCAGACGACACTACTAATGCAGACGATATTTTGGCGGTAAGAGGAATAAAGCAGACGATAAAACTTGGCAACGAAAGAGTTAATGACGGGTATACTCGTTGCTCGGGTTGATTAAGAGCACTCAGTTGGAGAACAGTTCTGAAACCCTTTCGCTCTCAATGACGCTTCAAAAGGCGTTTGCAAACAGTTTGGATCCTGATCAGACGCCGCGTAACGCGGCGTCTGTATAGGATCCAAACTGTTTGACACTCGCTTTGAAATTCCTATAGTCATACTGCTTTTTATATAAACGATTTTGCAGACAACAATATTGAAGCAGACGACAACATGGCGGTGAAGGGGTAAAATCTCACGAAAGGTTTGGTAGTGAAAGGGTTAATTCGACGGATACAGCTTTAAGTAACTGAACTCCCCCTAACAACATATAGTCTTTAAAAAAAAATAGACTGGGCCTTCAAGATTTGTTCAATTTGCACCCCAATCATTCGACTAAAGGGCACACGTGCTCTGGTGTCTCTTTAACTGTCTTTCTGAATTACTGCTTATCAGGCATTCCTGCATCAAGTTGTTATTGATCAGTTTATATAAATGACTGTCAGTTCAACTTTACAGCCGGTTAAATTTGTTTCAGATCTTATATTTGTCCGATAGTATCTTATATTTGTCTGGAAGGTTTCTGATAACAGAATCATAAGACTGGGCGTACAAAACCGTTTGTATGTATATACTGTGTCAATGTACTTTGAACATCCTAAAGATATACAGTGATCCCTCCCTACAACGTTCCTCCCAACAACGATTCCCTCCTTACAACGACCATTGCCGCCGTTCCCCAAACAAAACATTTATGTCCAACCTTTTCATGGCTGCAATACCGTGTGCTTAAATTTGTCGTTTGCTGTTTTTCTAAAAGTTACATATATGTGGACATTTTGATAGAATAAATATAACAAGGGTGACAAACAGCTTGAATCCAGATCAGACGCCGCGTTACGCGGCGTCTGTTCTGGATTCAAGCTGATTGCAAATGTAAGCCAAGTCTTAATTTTCACTCCCTAAAACGACACCCTCCGAACAAAACACACAATCAATGTCTCCCATTGGGCGTCGTTGCAGAGAGGGGGCGCTGTAGTTTCAGCATCTATAAAGACAGATAGCTATCAGGACGCTATGTAAGCCAAGTCTTAATTTTCACTCCCTATAACGACACCATCCGAACAAAACACACAATCGATGTCTCCAATATGGCGTCGTTGCAGAGAGGGGGCGCTGTAGTTTCAGCATCTATAAAGACAGATAGCTATCAGGACGCTAGCCGATTACATTACGTTACCGATAATGGAAGTAATCAGTTTGACAGTGTATTTGCCTCAAGCGGGTCAAAGAAACCTTTTCCAAAGCCCTTTAATCAACATGTCTGGGAATTACAAGTTACCAATAAACGTTGATTCCAATATGCATTAACGAGGGTATATTGATACAATTTGATAGAAATTTGTAATAGATTCATACAAGTACAGTCAATCTTCTGTATCTGGAACTCGGTTAAGTCGAACATATCCGTATTTCAAAGTTAAAACGTGGCTAAGCCACGTTTTAACTTTGAAATACGGATACGTTCGATTAACCGACTAACCGAACATGAAATGATGTAATTCATGTGCCGACACATCCAATAGTTCGAGTGAAGCGAGTTCGAGATATCGAAGGTCGACTGTACATGATAAGAATTACATGTATTGTCAAATGTAATGTTCAAGATATGTAAGCAGTAAAAGGTTTCCAATCGTATTTCATTCATCCGTATTGAAACTGTAAGTGACAATGACTACATGCGTTGTCTTTATAGGTAGGGATAATGGATTACTTTTGCAAACATTTTGAATCCAGATCAGACGCCGCGAAACGCGGCGTCTGATCTGGATGCAAGCTGCTGTCCCTCGTCATTACATTATATTCTGTCAAAATGAACAGTTTGTCTTTGAGAAAAACAGCAGACGACAATTTTAAGCAGACGATATTGAAGCAGTAAAAGCGTTAGAAATAATTGTCCGTTTTAGTAAACTGCGGTATGCGTCGTTGTAAGGGGGAGTCGTTGTTGGGAGGGCCGTTGTACGGATGGAACACTGTAGTAGATTTATACTATTACATGATTAGAATTAATATTTATTGGCAAATGCCGGATGCATGACATGTCAGCAGTAAAAGAAAATTAAAATTACCAATCTCATTTTATGCATCTGTATTGGAATTGCAAGAAGAAAAGTCCAAGGTCCAAGGTTATAAAGAGTTTGAGTTGAGTCTGAGATCGTTCTCAACCATTTGGTTGGTCATATTTTAGGAAAAGCTCAAATCTGACCGATCAAATGTTTGAAAAAGATCACGGACTCAACCCAAACTCTTTATAACCCTTGGGCCAGTTTAAATCAAGTCTAGTCGATGTTCGACTATTTAGGGTTGATGTTAGCAATATAATTATTGCACAACGGACAAACAGTGCAGACCCTGATCAGGGGGACACTAAGGCTACGTCAGGGTCTACAGTGTTTGAATAGGTCACATGTACTCTTTACAGGTGTGTAAATGTTTGTTGCTATGGTTGAATGTGCTAATTTACTCCCAATTCAACTTGTTTCAAATGGCTGCGAATCCATCTCGGGGCAATGGGTTTTTAGTTTCAGAAAATTTACCATTTATCAGAAGATTGGTTTTCAAACCCGCCTGTAGCAGGTCGGTGGTTTTGATCATATGCGCTTCTTAACCCATTTTACGCCTATAAACTATGCCTCCACTGAAGAAAATAGTTCAATTTTATACAGTCATGAATTTATACCATAAGAAATATTTCTATATACTGGCATATTGATAGCTTAAAGCAGGCTAGAAGTAAAGCAGAATGCGCCTTAAGGCGCATTCTGCTTTACTTTCAACCTGCTTTAAGTGATCACCTATCTTCAAAACTAAAAACAGGCTATGGGGTAAAGGGTTAACAGCGAATGCGATTAGCCGAAATCATCTTCCTGAAATCATTTAATCTCATCATCATCTCATCTCATCATTCATTGTCACTATATGACCTATTTTGTGTCGCAGTGCTGTAAACCCCAACTCATTATACACATTGGAGATATTATTATGCAATAAACTATAGGCGAACTTCGATATCTCGAACTCTGTTAAATCGAACATACCCGTATAAGCCGCGTTTCAATTTAGATACGGGTATGTTCACCTAAACCGAGCTAGAAATAAGATAAATATATGTTTCGAATTATCAAATTATTCGAGTTAAGAGAGTTCGAGATATCGAAGTTCGACTGTATTGCAAATGACATCTTAAGAAACGATTCATTTTTATCTTAATGGCAAACAATTTGAAGACCGTCGTCTGAATTGGCCTCAAACTATTTGCAATTGAAATGATTGTTTTAGCATAAACGTATTTATCGAGACAAAATAACGTCCCCCCCTCCCCCTTTGCAGTGCTCCCTCTCTACAACACCTCTCAATTTGAGACAAAGATGGTGTGTGTTGTTCGGAGGGAGTTTTTATTTAACACGGCGTCTGATCTGGTATCAAGCTGTTTGTCACTCGTTATTATGGTTTTTCGTCTGTAAAAATGTTCAAAATGTGACTTTGAGAAAACAGCAAACGACAGTTTTAAGCAGACGATATTGCAGCAGTAAAAACGGTTCGACATAAATGTTTTGTTTTGGAAACAGCGTGAAGCGTTGTTGTGTGAGAATCATTGTACTGAGGGGGAACACTGCATTGTGAATGTGTGAACATACTTAGTACGGTTTCAGCAGCTTTGAAGACAGATAGATATTATCATTATTATTACGGCTAGTCGATAGCATTACGTTTCCAATAATGAAAATAATCTATTTCACAGTGCATCCGCTTCAAGCATGTACAATAAGCCATTTCAAAGCCTTTTTACTCTTTCCCTGCCAAGTTCGTCTGCTGTCAGTAACCCTGTTACCGCCAAAATATCGTATACATTGGTAGTGTCGTCTGCAATATTTTTAAAGTCAGATATAGGGCTGTTTTGACTGAAGAAAAAGCGATACGCCTTTTCGCGCCGTTGGCAGTGAAAGAGTTAACTCTAATAAACATGTCTGGAAATTTACATGTTGCCAATTAATGTTGATTTCAAAACTCATTACCAATTGTATTTTATATATTTGGAAAGATAATCGAAATGAAATTTACACATTTACATGATCAGATTTTTACATTAACAAATGAACACTTAGATTCAAATAAATTTTCGAGAGCCCTACATTTATTTGAATTGCGTTTGTTTTATTTCAACCGAACAGGAAAGCAGAAGGTTTCCCCCATCGTATCTAACAGAACATACTTTGTTGATCCATTTTATTTCATATAGTGGTCTCATGGTGTTGTTAAATAATTCTTATTGAAATGTCTTTTCGTGCTTTTATTACGTCTGACTTAACCATTTTATGGTCAAATATATCGTGAGGTTTTTACTCCCTTCACCGTCATATTGTCATCTGCTCTAATAATTTGTCTGCAATATCGTTACAAAGTAATATTTAAGGCAATATAACTTACGTTATTTCAAAGCGATTGGCAAACAGGTTTGATCCTGATCAGACGCCGCGTAAAGTATCAAAACTGTTTGCAAATGTATTGAGAGTGCAAGGATTAGACCATATAGGGAACAGTTTCCTGTATCCTGACAAGTAGCTACTTTAATCATGCTAGACGAGGTAAATGAACTTCCTTCTGGAGCTACATGTATCTGCTTTACTCTAACCCTTTCATCGCCAGAATCGCCTAATGTCGAATTTGCAAACAGCTTTGATCCTGATCAGACGCCGCGTTACGATATCTCTTCTGTCATACTCTCTTAATTCTAACTTTGAAATGATATGGCAGACAACTATATTGAAGCAGACGACACAATAACGATGCAGGGGTAAAAGACTAAAATATAATATGACTGTCAGTACAGGGTCCAAGGTTATGAAGTTTTTACGTGTGTCTGAAATCGTAATTAAGCATCTAATTAGTCAGATTTGAGCATAGGCTCACAGGGCTGCCATTTCTCCGGATGTTTCCTAAATCTTCGGATTTTTTCCCAGTAAATGGTAGCTTAAAGAAGGCTGAAAGTAAAGCAGAATGCGCCTCAAGGCGCATTTTGCTTTACTTACAGCCTGTTTTAAGTAGTCGCATGTCAACAAAACTAAAAGAAGGCTATGGGTAATGGTACGATTTCGTAAAATCGCACTTGAAAAATGCAAAGGACAAGGTTCACGAAGCCTCTGTTTTGGCCCTGTACAAATCTTTTTTTTCCAAATTATGTTTTAGCCACTTTTTCTCTTTATTTGTCAATTTCAGATATTAAAATTTCATGAATACACAAAACTCAATTCAAATTCAAGTTTTTACAACTTTATAGTTTCTTGTAAATGGGCCACGAGGCCAAAAAAGGCCAAAAAGGCAGATTTTTCAGGGTATAAATCATAGAATTAAACAATGAAGGCACTAATGCGACACAAAGATATTTTAAGTACACAATAAATATATAAGTTGTAGTAACATATCAAAAATTTGAAGTGTCGCATGCATGCCTTCATAGTTTATTTTTAGGATTTATACCGAGAATTGTACCAAAAATCTGCTTTTTTGTCTTTTTGGCCTTTCGGCTCATTTACAAGAAACTATAAAATCGTCAAAACTTGACTTTGGGTCGTTTGTGTGTGTATTATGGAGTATTAGTTTAGTATCTGATATTGACAAATAAACAGAAAATAAAGATAAAAATCTTTTTTGGAATTTTTTTTTTTTACAGGGCCAAATCGGAGGCTTCGTGAACCTTGTCCTTTGGAAATCTTAGGATTTTTTACATCAACTTAAGGCAGCCCTGGCTCCGAGGTTATAAAGCTTTTGACTTGAGTCTAAACTCGTTCCCAAGCATTTGATTGGTCAGATTTGAGACTAGGCTTAAATCTGACCAATCAAATGCTTGGGAACACACTCAGACTCAACTTAAACGCTTTATTACCTCGGAGCCTGGGTTCAAATGACTTCAGACTCAACTCAAAGGCTTTATAACCTTGAACCCAGATCTAAAGTCTTCTCCTCTGAATGTATTCTTCATATATTTATGCATGGATTCAGCAACGAAATTTCGCTATGTGCACACTGGAAGATTTTATTATGCATATTCTCTGGTGGTTAAACCCTTTCACTCTCAATGACGTCTTAAAACGCTGTTGCAAACATATTTGATCTTGATCAGACGTGTAACGCGGCGTCTAACTTTGAAACGATATTGCCGACAACAATATTGAAGCAGACGACAATATTGCGGTGAAAGGGCAAAAACCTCACGATAAATTTGATCACGAAAGGGTTAAAGACATGGCAGTTTTTTGTCATTGCAGCAGATAATTACATATGAAAAAGGGAACAGTAGAGAAACTGTTGGGACGAAACGAATCTTGGCGTCTTATTAGTCTACCCTATTTGCTAATGTTATTTTTGTAAGTGGTAGGCATTCATTGGTTGAGATCCTTGACAGTATACCATACAATTATTTACGCAAAATCAGATTTTCTACAGAGTGAAATACAAGTTTTGTTCGATTTTTCTGACCTGTCAGAGTTATTTTTAGAACAGAATAGTTCATAATGGTAAAAAGATAACAGGGTATCATCGGATCTATATAGCCGTACACTTTCCAACTTGAGATAAGCATGATCCTCGTGCAGCACGAGACAGCTGCGCTAATTCTACTGATATGTTATTCATTCTCAATATACGTGTTTATGCTAAAAACTATTATGTCCATTGCAAACAGGTTTGAGCCAGATCAGACGCCTGGTAACCCGGCGTCTGATCAGGCTCCAACCTGTTTGCCACCCAGATTATAAAAAAAAATTATTTCTACAGTTTAGTGCATTGTGTTTGCGTTTATTCGGGACTCTACTGTACATTACAGGTCAGATAGAAACACTAAAACCATACAATTATTTACGCAAAAACAGATTTTCCCCTGAATGAAAGACAAGTTACGTTTCTTTGCAAAGCCAGTATGTATTCCGAATATGTATTGCTGTAATGCCATGACTAGACATAGCAAATCCGATTTGATAATGCGTTTTGTCATATTAACAGGAATACGTTCTTTCTAGAAATTAGCTTTTATTTGCTGAAGTGTGTGAAGTATGGCCATTTGTATTTTATGCTCTCTGGGATAAATGTCAGTGGAACCTGGCATATAGTCACCCAAGTCCGTATTTCTATGTTTTAACTTATAAATAGGGATGTATGTGAGCTATTCAAGTACATGTAATAATAAGTAATATAAATTCATAGTAGAAGTAAGGTGTAAGCTCGACTTAATGGAACTCGAGACATGAAAGTTTGATTAGATGTAAGATATACAAAACGCTGTTTTCCATATTATCAGGGCTTCCATAAGTTGACATGAAAAGTCCTAAGATTTCCAAATTTGCATTTTGCAAGTGCGATCTTACATGTACGAGACGTACCTTTACCCTATAGCCTACTTCTAGTTTTGTTGGCATGTGACTACTTAAAACAGGCTGGAAGTAAAGCAGAATGCGCCTTAAGGCGCATTCTGCTTTACTTTCAGCATGCTTTAAGCTACCATGTACTGGGGAAAAATCCGGAGATTTAAGAAATATCCTGAGAAATGGCAGCCCTGTATTATGCTGTATAAAGTATCCATATGTACAGATCTCCTTGAAGAATCCTTTAAAAAACTATTTCAAATTTAAGAATAGTTTAGTCGCCACTTATGAACCAAATATTACTTTTAGGTACCAGAAATGATATAGATTAACTGCGACGACTATCAAATAAATAGGACGCTTTTAGTTTAACCCCTTTATAAAACACCTTTTTGACAATTCTGACCGTTCGTTTTAATCTTAGTGGCAAATAGTTTGAACCCTGATCAGATGCCGGGTGTCTTCTGTACTGGCTCCAAGCTGTTTGCAATGAAAATAAAAGTTTAAGCAAAAACACGTTAAATGGTAAAGAATAATGGCTTCTCCACTATATAACACTTTCCTGCGTTAATAAGCGCGAACTCTCTACCGATCCTCTCACCGCGAACCTATCACCTCGGGGCGAACCACAGGCCCCACAGCTTCACGTGGCTTCAAGATTTCATGTTTTTGTCATTCCCCTCGCTAACCTCTCTAGACTAGGGACGTCCAGAGGGTCCATATGCTAATGAACGCAGGGCTAAACTTTTCCGACTTTGTAGAAAACAATTCCAACGCAAGCGATATTTCATCAGGAAAAGGGTTAAGCATTCAACCCTAGCGACGGGAATGCTCGTCATTTACAAACAGTGTACTTGTAAAGAGTAGATTTGTCCTGTAATATAAGTGTAGACCCTGAACAAAGAGCTCCTAAAGGAGCCATTAGATCAGCGTCTACATTGTTTGTGAATTTGAAATAATTACAAAAAACGACCATATAATTATATTCAAAACATGAGTCGACGTATCGAACACTGAAATTGTCCATATAAAATCCCAGTGGTGAATAAGCCAATGCAGGAAAGTTTGGTAATTATTATAAATCTGATTACTTATTGGCGTATTTTGGCCAAACCTTGGCCAACATTGGTAGTTCGTCTACTGGTCAAAATCTAAATACTTGACTCTCGTATTGTTATTTTTGTCTTTTAACGTTGATTTAGCATGGTAATGCACGGGTGCTTATTCAACAAAAGAATTAAAACAGAAATGACCTGTAGAACTTTGAACTTAATTTTCAACTATCAATCAAAAGCATTACAGTTTTTACCGGCGCAGTTGCCAAATGGTAAAAAATAGTTAAACCTAGTTACGCGGCGTCTGATCTAGGTTCAAATTGTTTAAAATGCACTTTAAGGGTATTAATTTTCCTTCCCTATAACAACTCCATCCGACAACAAACACAATCTGTGTCTCCGATTGGTGTTGTGGTAGAGAGTGGGACTGTAGCTTTATTGTCATTTTCAAAACGTGCTGTCTGTAATAATAGCCAGACTTGCTTTATCTACAGTTTCTTCCAAAGTATACTCTAAAAGAAACCCTATTATTTTATTGCAATTTGTTTTAACTCCAGGGCTGCCATAAGTTGGCATGACAAATCCTAAAATTTCCAAATTTGCAATTTTCAAGTGCTATTTTACGAATCGTACCGACCACATAGCCTGTTTCTAGTTTTGTTGACATGTGACTTCTTAAAGCAGGCTGGAAGTAAAGCAGAATGCGCCTAAGGGCGCATTCTGCTTTACTTCCAGCCTGCTTTAAGCTACCATGCATCAGGACAAAATCCGAAGATTAAGCAAAATCCGGAGAAATGGCAGCCCTGTAACTCTTATTCTGCCTATGACACCGAACGGCGACTTTACAATCAGTTGGATCGATATTTCTTCAATCAAAGTGCCCTTAGTCTGGCTTGAAGCTGGAAAAGAGAAAACGACAGTCACGATGAAATCAACATTGTAACACGATAATATTTGATTGAAAAGTTCCGAAAATATTGATTTTAGGGCTTGTTATTAAAACCACGAGCATTAAGCACACGTCTTGGCAATTCGTTGGGTGATTGGTTCACTTTAGCCCTCCAAAGATGACATGGGTATCAAATGTTACATGTCTCAAGACACGTTATATCAAGAATCGTGATATAAATATTAACAAATAAATGTGAAAATATCCTATATTTTGGAAATAAAGGACTGTTTTAGTTTTAGTTATTGTTTGATTGCATCTGTCATATTAACATAATGTGATATTTTGCCCATTGCACTGCCATTTTAGCTTGCACCTGATTTAACTTTCTCCTAAAACTTACGCTACCTTATTCTTGCGTCTAACACGATCCTACCTACTCCTAGTCTAACATCAACTACTCCTATAGCTACCTAGTCTACGTCTAATACTACTCTACTCCTATCACTACCTACTCTATGTCTAACACTACCTAATCTACGTGTAACATAACTATACTCCTATCAATGCCTACTCTACTCTACATCTAACACTACCTACTCCTATCACTACCTACTCTACGTCTAACACTACTCTACTCCTATCACTACTCTACTCTACGTCTAACACTACTCTACTCCTATCACTACTCTACTCTACGTCTTACACTTCCTACTCCTATCACTAACTACTCTACCTCTAACACTACTCTCTTCTTTCACTACCTACTCCTCTCACTACTCTACTTCTAACACTACTCCACTCCTATCACTACCTACTCATATCACTACTTACTCCTATCACTTCCTGCTCCTTTCACTACCTACTCTACGTCTGGCACTACTCTACTCCTGTAACTACCTACGCCTACGTCTAAAACTACTGTACGTCTAACACTACTCTACCCCTTACACTTCTCTACTTCTACCGCTAACACTACTCTACCCCTAACATTACTTCTACCCCTAACACTGCTCTTCTTCTACCTCTTAACCTACTCTACCTCTAACACTACCCTACTCCTATCACTACCGTACCACTAATACTACAACTTAACAAACTATTACATCTACCACTCCTAGAACTATCATTACCACTTACTACTACTACTACTGCAAGAATGCAAAAGACACCAATGTAAATAAATGCAAAGGCGTCATTGACTCCCATGTGAGAGTCTTCAAAGAAGGCGATTATTGAGCCATACAATGAAATTGGCCTTTAATATATAACGGCCCATAAATACAAACATAGTTTTACTTTCGACAGGTTTTTGTCCAGAGTGAGTGAAAAAGTATGAAGAGGAAAATGGCTTTTTAACTCATTTTGATGCATTTAAACCGGCGATTATTTCATTTGTGTCCTATAATAGTATCGTTCCGAATAAAATCTTTATTCGTTTTTCTTCTAGCTTCTCTCAACAAATTAACACTAATAAAATTCTAAATGCTTTCCGAATATTTTATCAATCCAAATGCCCCTATCCCCGTGATTAGCATATGAAAGAGTAACTGTTGTTAGGCCCCCGAGCAATTTAACAGTTAAGAGTGCCAAAGCGTTATTTTTCATTCACGTGTAGGTATTGTTGTGGACTGCTAACTCTTTCAACACCATGGCGCTGTTTAAAACTCTTTACATTTGCAAACAGTGTAGATCTAGATATACTCAATTACTAACCTACCCAGGATATACACTGTTTGCTTATTTAGAGCAGTATTTTAAACTACCTAGAATTCCAAGAAGACTGGTTGATGTTTTGGTAACTTAAAATATCAACAAGTAAACCTTATAACCCACAAGATTTACTTAGTGTTGAAAGAGTTAATCGGTATCTTGCTAAAGTATCGTCTGCTTCGAAATGGTCGTCTATGAAATAAACCATAAACGGGTTCATGCTTTTTATTAATGAAGGAAAACACAATCTGGATATCAAACACATTTAAAGTTTTGGTCCTAGTCAAATGCTCAAAACTCTTTGCAAACGTGTGTCTACGCGTCGATTATAATATGAGTTAAACAACCCTTGCCTTACTCCGAGGACAATAGTTATTTAAAACAGTTTGGATACTGATCAGATGCCGCGTGACACGGCGTCTTATCAGGGTTCAAACTGTTTGACACTCAATTTTATATCTAAATATTTACAATTTAAATTTTTTAGACATAAAAGCAGACGACAATAATTGTTTAAAGCTGATGACGTCATGACTGGCATGGCAATGAAGGGGTTATATTCAAGTCTTGCTTACGTATTCATATCATTTAGTCGTATGATATTCGAAAAGTTGAATTAAGCCGTCCCATATGACCACGAGACTTATTGTGTTGTAAAACAGTGTAAACGGAGCCTCTCAGACCCGGAGTCTGATCGTCGAGTTCTACACTGTCTTACAAGTTGGGTAGATGCTGAGGAGTTTCAAAGAGCGTAGACCAAAACTAATCGCCGCTTCTTTGACGTGGCGTCTGGTCTAGGGTTGACTAGAGTAACTCAGTTTCTCTACAGTATACAAATTGTTGGACATTCTTATGATATTTTCTGAAAGAAAATGCCTTTAAATAAACTTTGAGAAAAGGTGCAGACAATAAATTTTGCAAACGGCAAATGCAAAGCGAGAAGAGAGTTAAAAACTTTCGTTTGACTTTTTGTTATACAACGCTCACTCCCTACAACAACCCTCCCAACAACGATTCCCCCCTTACAACAATGTTTTCCACTGTTCCCCAAACATACTATCACAGATATACTTCTGAGTATTGGAAATAAATGACTTTTTTAATTATTTGTTGACTACATCAGTCGTATTATCAAAATATGATAGTTTGCCTATTACACTGCCATTTTAGCTCGCCATAGCACAAAGTGCTCAATGTGAGCTTTTGTGATATCCAACATGTTCGTCGTCTGCCGTCCGTCCGTCTGTCCTTCAACAATTGCAAACAACTTCTCATGGTAGCCAAACTTCATCAGAAGCATCAAAAAGGTGGGGAATGAACATTTTGAAATGAAAATGGATGAGATAATGTGTCTGGTTGCCATATCAACCGTGCAAGATATCTGGAAAATCGACTTCTTCGAATTTACTGGTCCAATTTCAATTTGGTTTTGACCAACATGTTTTAAAATGTACTTTAAAAGTTGTTCAAATTGTAGGACCAACTTTAGAGTCCTCTAGGATCCACTCTTTCTGCCTTTAATTTCATTTTCTAGTACGCGCCTCAAGGACTCATGGCCTTCGTGTTTGTACTTGGTTTTGATGTGTTCAGTAGATATTAAGTTAAAATGTTTCCATTTCATACTATATTAAATGTACCAGATATGCACGTGTTCATGTTTCTCAACAAGATTATATAATAGTCTGGCTGCTTTGTCTATCCTTCTCTCCGTACGTTTACCACAGCATGACCCCAACTGTTTAGGAAAGCAACTCATGAACTCCATAACGAGAGTGTGTTTGGGTATAATAAAGATAATGGTGAGTTTTCAAAAAGTGTTAAAGCCGCATTGTGCTTTTGAGAAACCTGCATAAAACGGTTGTTTGGGGTCCCATTTGAACTACGTGGGACGTGATTCTTTCACAAAAACCGGTTTTATCTAAGCAATTCGCTTTTTAAATTTTATTTATAATATTTTTGTGCTAGCACCAATTAAAAAGCCTCCCTTGTGACTGGAAAGAAGGACAACTCTGTAAATACAGGGCTCCAGATAACGGAAGTATTTCGAAAACTTAAATCTTTATTTCTGCTTTTAAACCCAATGGTGGCATACTCATTAAAAGTGTCTCGAATAGACGGTTTAATCAGTAGTAACACCATAGCATTCGGTGCTGAAATGAGTGAGAAAATGTTAGATTGGTTCAGATTACTCTCGCTTACATGTTTAGCTGGAACATCTGGATAACCCTTATTCTGCTGCACAGACGTCTGCTTCGACATTGTCGTCTGCAAAATGTGTTCAGTTTAGATTTATGCATTGTTTTAATTAAACAAACCTTAAGACGAGTGTCAAATAGTTTGGATCCAGATGAGACGCCACGTTACGCGGCGTCTTTTTAGATTCAAATAGTTTGTAAACTCCGTAAATAAGGCACAGGGTTAAACACTATGAGATTCAATAACAACGTGTACATATCTTTCACTGTGGGTAAACGGTCAAATAAACTATAGAGAATGAATACATTGAGCTTGCTGAAAATGACTGTTTCAGCCTTGTCCGCTCTCTAACTCAAATATTCTTTTTGGATCTTCACCAAACTTGCTACAAATGTTTATTAGTATAGAATCTAGGTCAGGTTCAATAACTAGCAAAATCGCATAAGGCATGTCTGAGTTATTGCTGAAAAATGCTGAAACAGTCATCTTTTAATACATAAAGGGCAAAAACTCAGATATGCCACATGCGATTTTTGTAATAATCAAACTACATGTAAACCTAAATTTTATATACTTAAACATTTTCAGCAAGTTTAATGAATATCCGATAAAAACTGTATGTGTTAGAGTGCAAAAAGTGACTGAAACCGTCATTTTTCATTAATAAACAGGCAATAACTTAGATATACCTTATGCGCTTTTAGTAGTAATCATACTAAACCTTGATATTATATCAATAAATATTTTCAGCAAATTTGGTGAAGATCCAATAAAACGTATTTGTGTTAGAGAGCAAACCTTGCTGAAAACAGTCATTTTTTAATACATAAAGGGCAAAAACTTAGGTATGCCACATGCGATTTTAGTAATAATCAAACTAGACCTGAATTTTATATGAATAAATATTTTCAGCATGTTTGGTGAATATCCGATAAAAACTGTTTGTTTTAGAGTGCAAACATGACTGAAACAGTCATTTTTTATAAATTAACAGGCAATAACTCAAAAACACCTTATGCGATTTTAGTAGTAATCAAACTAAACCTTGATTTTATATTAATGAACATTTTCAGCAAGTTTGTGGAAGATCGGATAAAAGATATTCGAGTTAGAGAGCGGACAAAAAAGTGTGATAGTCTAACTGACTGATGGATCGACCGTCGAAGGTAATTGCTGTTGCACACGGTGATGTTGACTCCGGCTGTATCACGTGATACTAAGCCGTGTGGTAAGGTTTATGGCAGACGCTCTATTTTCGGTTTGTTATGATTTTAAATCGCCCTTTTTGGTGATTTAGGTCCGTCTTCATCATTTCATAGATCAGTTTGGCCCATTAGAATGTTCAAACATTATTATTAACCGTTATTGTATTTCAGACATTATGAAAAGGTCTGAAAACACAATGGGACTTTAACAGGGAAATATCGAACGTTGTATGATGGAATTTACATATAGAAATACTTTAACAATGTAGTTTTTATTCATATACAACGCGTAGTGTTTATAACAAGTTGGACACTAAAATTTTTGTATCAACATAGAATATTTACCAAAATTTAAAAAGAACGAAACAATGCTAAGTATGGCTGAAACACACCAAAAGTAATTTACATGATTCATTAAAACAAAGCTTATAATTATGCCCGTCCGTATACCACATGACTACCAGTTATAATTGTTCCGTGTTGTCTGTATTTATAAATAGCGTTTTACGTCACTTCCGGTCAACAGAAACGTCAACATATTTCTGTATCTGCATAACTGAAAGAACTTTCCTGTTGTGCATATCACAGAATTTATTAAAAGCATCATCAAACCAAAAGATTACACATTAAAAGAGTAAAAGAGGCGGATCTTGATTCTAATATCTTGGAAAAATATGTGAAAAATGTCCTTGTGTTTCATAAAAATGACGCGAGACAAATGCGCTTTGTTGTCCCTTAGAAATTTTTATCGGAGCACATTTGTCACATTAATGTGTTTTTTTCGGTCACGTGAGACAAGTTTGACCGCATCGGTCTTACGTGAGACAATGTGTTCCGAGACAAATGTGCTCCTACAGAGCTTATTCCTTTGCATTTGATCTACAACATCCAGTGGGAGAAGAAAAGTGTGTGTATTGTTCGGAGGGAGTTGTTATAGGGGGGGGGGGGGGTTGACTAACATTTGCAATAGCTTTAATCCAGATCAGGGGGCCGTTTCATAAAACTTCGTACGACAAAAACGATCGTAAGTCTAAACTTTAAAATTCATTTAATTTCTGATTTCTCCATTTAATCCTGTCTTGTGACATCTTTTTGGAATCGTCTTTTCAAGACGATTCCAAAAAGATGTCACAAGACAGGATTAGATGGAGAAATAAATAATAATTGAGACTGTTATAATCTGACTTACGACAACTTTTGTCGTACGAAGTTTTATGAAACGGGCCCTAGACACGTATCGCGGCGTCTGATCTGAATTCAAACAGTGTGTCACTCTTCATTGTGGGTGGGGGGAATTCTGTCAAAATGTCCATTATGTGACTTCTAGAATCACAGCAGACAACAATTTTAAGCAGATGATTGTTTAATACAAAATTGTCTTGTTTCGGGAACAGCGGCAAGCGTTGTTGTAATGAGTGAATCGTTGTTCAGAGAATCGTTTTAGGGAGGGAGCACTGTTTGTCTTTAAATTCAATAACAGTAAGATCATTTTCATTATCTTTGAACCTCATTATTAATTGAATTAGTGGTTTGCAAAGTTTGTCGTCTATATGTACAAAACATCTCAGATTTGATATTATTTGTTTGAAAGTATCACCAGAGTGTCGAGCAGTCGTCTGGGTCAAGGTGAGACCTCTTGTTTACAAATTTGTCCGTAGTGTGCAAACGAATCAACAATTGAACTCATTTTTTCGGCGTTCAAGCGAAATAAACGACAGAAAATTATCGGCAAAATTTGCCGATGATTTTCTGTCATTTATTTCGCTTGAACTCCGAAAAAAATCAGTTCATTTCTTATATTTACAATATATTTGCTGCACTTCTCCTCATACTTTCGCCTTCCAAACCCAGTGTCTGATTCTTATTACTGTATTGTCTCGTATTTACATGTTATATGTAGTGAGAAATAAAAAGAAATAGTTGTAGTTGTTGTCTAATATTAAATGAACATTTTGTTAGTACGCATCTATGTTTATTCCATATTAGAGGTTGATAACACGAATAGTTTGTACCCTATAAGGAACAGCCATGACCGCATTACTGAATCTGTATACATTCGAAAGCAAACCAATAATTTCCATTGTTTTCATTCTAACGTAATAAATTTGACAGTTTGGCGCGAAAGTGCCGATTTGACGTCCTTTGGAAATGACGTCCTTTTTTAAAGTAGGTTAAATATATCGATTTTTTCTTAGAATATAACCTACATTTTTAACCAATCAAATTTCCTTTTGCACCCCTTTAAGTCCAGCACTTAATCATTAACCTAAAGACTTTTGTTGTTTTTGACGTCTCGTGGTGTCTGTACGCGATAAAGATAGCTCCGCCTTGTGCTAACTAGTTGTAAACACTGCCATATTTCGCGATCTCACAACCAGAATAAGCGAGATTTGTGTACTAGAAACTTTGGAATGGGCCAATCAAAATATAGATTATATTCTAAGTTAGTTAGAACATATAAAGTGAAATCTTAATGGCTAAGAAGGGTCACGCTCGCTTACAGTTGGCTTTGACCTTCTTTACCATTAAAATTTAACTAAATATTTTCTAGCTATAACATAAAGAATTGCAGACATTTGCTGTTTAAAAGGTATATCAATTTTCTTGCAATTTATATCATTAATCAAGAATAATTTTACTAGGCAAGCGTGGTTTCCGCTAATAGGAAGGCATACATCGGTTAAGAACAAAGTTTTGAAAAAAGTTGTTTGCTGTCCGAGTTCCAAAGATTAATTCGCGAATGTAAAATGCATCTGGCCCGCATCCCCTGCGAACTGTATTCACACGTCCCATCCTCTCGAGAAATAGCGTTAAAAAGAATTGAACGTAATTTTTTCCCCAATAGATTTGAATGTAAACATTTGATATTGTATGAACGGGACTTTACCGTATTTGATTTTCTAAATTTCAGACAGGGTGTTATTCAGGAGCTTCTTATGAATAACAGAACTGAAGGACCGCGGTACGACTCCAAAATTGCACCGAACTTTGAAGACGGTAAGTCTAGCTAGGATATGCCAATCTATAACTCAATGTTATCAACGTTTAATAAGCTGTTACAGGTGAACTTGTGATAATTTTTGCAAACTGTTTGGATCCAGATGAGGTTACTCGGCGTCTCATCTAGGTCCAAACTGTTTGACCATCTGGCGGTATTGTCTGTTGTTTTGCCTGGGGCGTATGTTCAACATTACACAACTGATTCACAGACCGACATGTAAACGTAGGTTGGTATTTGGATACCTGCTAGTGCATCTTACCCGTTCATGATCAAATTATTCGAGAGATTTAATTTACCGGCGGTAGTAGTCCAGTGGTAACACTGTTGGACTACGGTACCAGGGGTCGTGGTTTCGATCCCCCGCCGGACCAGCGGTCTGACTAGGGGACTTTTTCCGAATCCCTGATGATGTACAGGAATGTCCTTGAGCAAGACATGTACCGCGAATTGCTCCTCTCCACCAAGGGGTTAAAATGGGTACCTGTGAGAGTCTGAGCCGGTACTGCGGCTGCTTTAGCGCCATATGTTAGCAGTGCTCAATATTGTAGGCAAGGTGGCTCAATGATCAGGGGGTAAATGAGCGGTCATTCGGACTGAAAGTAGACTTTAACTGGTACTTTACTTTACTTTATTTATATCAGAACTTTAACATATGACATTATATACATATCATAACATAATAAGCTATATAAGCGTGGATAGGAAAATAAGTTATACATAACTTATACATTTGTGTATAAATTCTTCTGCATGTTAGCGATATATACATGTGCAAATTATGGCATTATGATTGAGTTTACATAAAACAAAACTGTTCTATTACATACATTTTTTAACAATTTGATACAAAAATATATTAAAAATATTTATTTCATTTGATAATTTGGTAAATTAACGAAATAAAAGCATAAATACTTAGACTGTATTAGAATATGCGATGTTTACCCTTTCACCGCTTTATTGTCGTCTGCTTCGGTTTTGTTGTCTGCAAGACACGTTTCAAAGTTAGATTTAAGGTTGTATGACTTAAATATCTATAAGAATGTCTAACAGTTTTGACCCTGATCAGACGCCGCGTTACGCGGCGTCTGATCAGGACCCAAACTGTTTGCACACGCGCATTATGACGTCATTGAGAATGAAAGGGTTAAAGTCCACCTGTGCAATATGTGTCCTTTCTTTCATAGTATCTTTGTTAAACGACATAATGCGAAAATCCGTGTAACTTTCTTATTAAGTTCCAAAACAGTGTTCATCAAATGAATCCAGAGAGGCTCCGTTTATCCTCTAACTACATCCCTATGCGCTCATTATCCCAAGATGGCTCAAAGCTCCACTTTGTTTTCGGATAAACAAGATTAACTTGATATATTGTTCCTGATTTTAAAAGAGAATAATCAATAACAAAATATATATTGTCTGCTTTAATATGTCGTTATCTTTTAATTTCTCAAATCATAGCACTGACTAAGACATTTATGTGAACGTCAAGCAATTTAAATCCTGGTCATACGCCAAGTTACGTTACTCGAAATAGGCTTAGGATCCAATTTATTACAAAAACATAAGCCAGTGAAAGAGGTGAAGCAGTAATTCAATTAAGAAAGGAACTGATTTGTTTCGACGTTTAAACGAAATAAACGACAGAAAATGATCTGCAAATTCCATGAATCGCGCTTATATTTACATTATATTTGCTGTAATTTCTAATATAAAATGAACATTTTATTAGTATGCATGTATGTTGAATCCATATAAGAGGTTGTTTACACGAATAATGTCTACTCTGACAGGAACAGGCATAACCGCATAACTGAAGCTGTTATTCGCGGAGAAATGATCCATAAGCCCCACCTTCTCTGTGAAAGATATCCCCAAGTCCCGCCCTTCGAGCAATTGCGCCTATACGAATCAAACGTCATTTTTTTCATTGGAATTGAATAGAGCGAATGTAAATATTTTGTAAATGTTTCGGTCAGTACATTTTGTTTTCTTTAATACTGGTAATTGACATACATGTATGTTTCGTTAACTTTGGACTTGTTTAATCCTTTCACTCTAAATGACGCCTTAAAGCGCGTAACGCGGCGTCAGATCAGGACCCAAACAATAGAGCACAGTTAGGAGTTGAGATGCTGGTATTTAAAATCACTCGGCATACGGCGCGCATCTCAACTCTTACCCATGTTCTATTGCACGATCGAACACTGGTATGAACTCATTACTTCTCAATTCAGCTAGACTACCAACGTGACTTATTTGTAAATGTCGTTTAACCCACAACTCCTTAAAATCTCCCTGAGACGATTTTGACTTAATCATCCATCGACGAAAATACTTCCACTTAATAAAATCATGAATATGCACCAGTAGAAATAATTTCCATATACAAGCAGATAGTAGCTTCAATCAAACTGCTAAAAGCGCTTTATTGCTTTTCTTTCAACCTTCTTTATTTGGTCACTTGTCTTTTAGAAACAGGATATTTGGTGAAGGATCAATATAGTTATACAGTGCTCCCTCTCTACAAGGACACCCAATGGGAGACACAGAACAGATTGTGTGTGTGTTGTTCGGAAGGAGTCGTTTTAGGGAGAGAAAACTAAAACTTAGCTTATATTTGCAAACAGCTTGAATCCAGATCAGACGCCGCGTAACGCGGCGTCTGATCTGGATTCAAGATGTTTGTCACTTGTCATTATATTCATTATAACAAAATATCCACTTATATGTAACTTTGAGAAAAACAGCAGACGACAATTTTAAGCAGACGGTATTTTAGCAGTGAAAGTGTTGTCCTGTTTAGGGAACTGTGACAAAGGCGTTGTAAGGAGGGAGTCGTTGTTGGGAGGGTCGTTGTAGGGAGGGAGCACTGTACATGTATGTTATATTTATCGTTTGTCATACACAGGGACATTATTGACGTTGAAGACCAAATAAATTCACATGAAGCTTCAGATTAGATCCCATGGCATTTTAGATGCAAATGAAGTAATTGCATATTGCCAAAGGAGGGGTCCTGTGTACATGAAAGCTATTCTATTATCTGTGACATGCTGGACATCTAAAAGTATCCCTTTACCCCATAACGTGTTTCTATGTTTGAAGACAGATTACCACTAAAGCAGGTTGGAAGTAAAGCAGAATGTGCCTTAAGGCGCATTCTGCTTTACTTCCAACCTTATTTAAGCTACTATCGGCTAGGATATATAGAACATTTCTTACGAATCATTGTTATGATACATGTTAATGAATGTATAAATTGGAACTATTTTCTTGCTTGGAAAATTACACTGAATGCGCTAAAAAGCGCTTCTATTGTGGAAAGGGTTAAATTCCATTCAGAAGAATACTTCTGAAAGTAGGAAAGCATTACCTTTTTAACCCATTTATCATCTAGTATGCTTTACAAACAGTTTGTCAGCGAAGAGTTAACTAATACCTTAATGCCTCTCTCACATTTGCTGCGGCTGCCGTACGGCGGCCGCACGGCTAATCATTTCTACGGCGAGTAGCAATTCGCCGGCCGCCGCAGAATTCCTACGGCCGCCGTGTGTTGCGCTCACATTTGCTGCGGCTGCCGTGCGGCGAGATATTATTTTTGTGGGGTTAAAAAACCTGCGGCAACCTTACGGCCGCTGTGCGGCTGCCGTACGGTGACCGCACGGCGACCGTACGGCCGCCGTACGGCAGCCGTGGAAGTCCAACCAGATACCCTGCAACCAAAATGCTGCTCCTGCTACACAACTTGGTTTTGCTACATGTTCACACAACTAATATCAGTAAAAAAAAACATGAACTCAAAGGACACATTTGGACAGCATTTAAGAACATATAAATCTATTTTTAGATAATATACATGTTTTACATATATTAACAAAAGTACAAATGCACAATAGGAGAATTGACCATTGAGTTACGGCGGCCGCACGGTGGCCGTGCGGCGATCGTACGGCTGCCGTACGGCAGCCGTAGAACCACTCTGCGGTGTGTGTTTCTACGGCCGCCATAGAAATGAAAAAATGTTATAACTCCGCGTTATAATTCTACGGCGACCTCTACGGCCTGTAAAATATTGGGATACGCCGTGCGGCTGCCGTACGGCCGTCGCACGGCCGCCGTAGAATCTCTACGGCCGCCGTAAGATTCTCTCGATTTCAGGTTTCTGCGGCCGCCGTACGGCCGCCGTACGGCCGCCGTAGAGCAAATGTGAGCGCACTATAAGCGAACAAAGAATACCCTGTTAAAGTAGGGTTCCTAAATGATCAAGGTTTATCATTTCTGATAAACACTCCCATTTTTAAAGATGGACTAGACATACTTGGATGCTGGAATTGTCAATTTAAGGTTTAAGGAGTGAATGAGTTAAAGTGGGCACATTGTTAGTCGTTAGCCCCTTAGCTGCCAGGGGCCCGTTTCATAAAACTTCTTACGACAAAAACTGTCGTAAGTAAGAACTTTAAAATACATTTAATTTCTGACTTCTCTATCAAATTCTGTCTTGTGAAATCTCTTTGGAATCGTCTTGAAAAGACGGTTCCAAAGATATGTCACAAGACAGAATTAGATGGAGAAATACATATTTGAGACTTTGATAATCTGACTTACGACAACATTAAAATTTTGTCGTACGAAGTTTTATGAAACGGGCTCCTGAGTCTCGTCTGAAAACAGTGTCTGTTTTATTTGTTGTAAGTTCTTGACATACGATTTAATGCTATTTGAATACTAAACAATGCAGTCAATTATCTGTAAACCATTTGACCTAGCTTGACACGGTTCGCTTTTACAACATTTCTAACCGTATAAAGGGTAAGCAACTAATACAAAACATATCAAATTGATGGTTGTACAGTGCTCCCTCACTTCAATGTCTCTCCCATCAACGATTCCCTCCTTACAACAACGCATGCCGCCTGCTGTCGTCAAATTGTCGTCTGCTGTTTTCCCCGAATTACATAATGGACATTTAGACAGGAACAACCTTATTGACGAGTGACAAACAGCTTGAATCCAGATCAGACGCGGCGTTACGCGGCTACTGATCGGGATTCAAGCTGTTTGCAAATTTCCTTTCCTATAACGACTCTCTCCGAACAAAGCACACACTTTTGTCTCCCATTGGGTTTCTTTGTAGAGATGGAGCGCTGTAATACCAAACATATCAAATGGATGGTTGTACATGTACATGTAATAGTAAAATTGACACTTGTCAATATGATGAATTTGTCTATCTGTAGATATTTCCTGTTCTGTTTGCTCAACTCATTCGCCTCCAAAATTAATCATGTGTTATTTACCATATCGTCTACTTCAATATTGTTGTCTGCATTGCCGTTTCAAAGTTAGATTTAAGGCAGTATGACTGACGACACTTCGAAACGAGTATCAAATACAAATACACTCAGTACAAAAGAAACGAGGCTTGCATTTAGACTCATTTTATTTCACTTTCATATAGTGTATTGTAACATAACACATTGTAAATATAAAATACAATTAATTGTGAGTAAGTGAACTCGATGCGCCAGAGATGCCGAGCTTTGATCAACGTAAGCCAACGATATACCAGATTCTAAACTGTGAACTTTGAAAACAAGGGTGACGCGGGTTAAATTACCAAAAGCCGTTTGTATTCGATCTCACGTCTGGCTCCAAACTATCACACTGATTTTTAAAGTGTTATATAATTAAATAAAACCTAAAAGCCAATTTTAAGTTAGATCTATATAGCATATGACCATTTGAAGCAGACGATAATTCAGCATTTGGGTAAAAGCAAGAACACTACATCAGACAACTCATACAGGAGCATTAAGCAAACCTTTGTCTTGTTTACCCTTTCATTGTTAACTTTTCCGGGAGTATTTTACCCCTTCACCGTTTCATTGTCGTCTACTTCAATTTAGTTGATTGCAAGATCGTTTCAAAGTAAGATACAATTTAGTATGACTTAAAACATATCGGAACGCGACGTCTGATCAGGATCCAAACTGTTTGCCAGCGCGCTTTTAGTCGTCATTGAGAGTAAAAGGGTTACAGCTGTCATCAGACGTACAGTGGAGAATCTGTTATTCTTTCCCGTTTAAACGCAAACGTACGCAAACGCAAAACACTAAAACGTAGAAAAGAACAACTTTTGGACAATTCTGATATTTCATTTTATCATGGTGGCAAACAGTTTGGAGCTTGATCAGACGCCGGGTAACCCGGCGTCTGATCTGGCTCCAAACTGTTTGCACTGCAAATAATAGTTTTAGCGTAAACGCGTTTATTGGGAAAGAATAACAGATTCTCCACTGTAATCACCGAAACCAAGTTTTTTTCGAAGTTGTGATGGAAATGAGACTAACATGAGTATTACGACGGGATTGGTTAGAGTGCAATGTCCCCTATAGATATCAATTATTTAGCCGTTTGAATCAATCATATACAACAAGCTAATCAGTCTTCTAATGCATATCATATGTCAATATCATAATATATACCATGTGACATATAACAGCAAGTTTGGATCAACATCGGAGTATCTTGGTAGCCCTTAATCAGGATCAACAATTTTTGAAATGTGTTAAAAAAGAAGTTTTAATACTGTTTTATAATAATAAATCATTTTAACAGCTCTTTGTAACTTTTTAGATTGCGTTTGTTCTTCAATACATAAGCGATCACCTGTTTAACCCTTCACAGGCTTACCCCTAGTACAATAGTTCTTTGCAAACGGTTTGGATCCTGACCAGACGTCGCGTAACGCGGCGTCTGATCAGGATCCAAACTGTTTGACACTCATTTCAATATTTCGTAAGTCAAAAAACATACAATTCAATTTTTTTTAAAAATATAGGCAGTCGACAATTGATTAAAATGGATGACGTTGTGGAAGTGAAGGGTTGGGATACCAGAACACATCAATATAACATATTTACTCGACAGGGTTTAGTTGTTCATATGTCTTCTCCAAATCCCAGACAGTAGCTAAGATAATCACCACTTTTAAGCAACAAGTACATGTAACACCGTCACTTTTCGTTTCAAGCCAATCGATAACAAGCTATCACTTGATTTCCTTGTAGAACGGGAAATTTCCGTGCAAAATTCTAATATAAATCGTTTAACCCTCTCACGTCTGTGAAATAAATTATCTTTCAAATTTCGGTAGCGTTTGATATTTAACCTATTATCCCATTAATACACTTTTTACGCCTTTAATTTATTCCTTTACGGAAGAAAATAGTTCCAATTTATACTGTCACAAATAAATATCATAAGAAATAGTTTCTATATTCTAGCAGATGATAGCTTAATGCAGGCTGAAAGTAAAGCAGAATGTGCCTTAAGGCACATTCTGCTTTACTTTCAACCTGCTTTAAGTGGTCAACTATTTTCACAATAGAAACAGGCTATTGGGTAATGGGTTAAGATTTGAACTGTTGACATACTGGTTGAATGTAATATCAATACGATTGTAGAAAAAGGATCCTGATTAGACTCGCAATCTGATCTTTGATTCTTACTTGTTTTAAAGTGTTAGCCATGCTAAGGATTTAATAGCATCCAGTATTCTTTACAGTTTCCAAGATTCCTTTCATATAAATTGCAGAATCTGTTTCACGTTTGAAAACTAAACATTTAGCAGATAAAACCCTTCTGAAAACTTTTTAATGTGTCCAGGCTCCAGCGATATAAAGCGTTTAAGTTGAGTCTGAGCTCGTTCTCAAGCATTCTAAAACGCTGTTTAACCTTGGGGCCAGATTGTATAAAACTTCTTAGGTCAATTCAACAACCAGTCAGGAAGATGAAAGATATTGAGATATATATTGTATGATTTCAATGAAAAATGACAAGCCTTTCCAGCATCTTGTATTACAAGTTTGGTATGTTATTTGTTATCACTTGCTTCATATCAGTATATTGGTTTACTAAGCAGGGCATTGGCAAACAATGTATAGCCTGATTAGACGCCGCACAAAAAAACGCCGTCTCACTGTTTGCTTAATATCTGCAATTAAACAGTCCAGCAAGCAAACGGAAAACTAAGCCCACAACACTATCTAGAACTTGTCATTATTGCGTTGACTTTCTTTTAGTTTGGTCGATATGGTAAAGAATATTATCTTCGCCATTGTAACAGAGGGGCTAAATTGCATTCCACTAGAAACTCTCAACGAATGGTTCGGTGAAATCAGACTACATGCAATAAATTTGGAAAAACTACAAGAATTGTATCAGAATTCGTTAACCTAGTAGGGCAATAGTTTTATTCCCTACACGACACAGCAGTCACTGATAATGAGTAGTTATACCAAATTGAGAACGTAACGGGAGTTATTGAATGACGGAATACCTCGCACAACGCGACTCCCCAGGGAACACATTTTCCTTAAGACTTCAGTTGGTTAATTTCGCTTGTGCCTGAAGCACATATCCGTATAACACAACAGGAAAAAACAACGCTGCACACATCTTAACCCATTCACTGCCAATTTTTTCGTGAGAATTTTACCCCTTCACCGCTTTATTGTCGTCTGCTTCAATTGTGTTGTCTGCAATGTCGGTTAAAAGGCAAAAGATAAGGCAGTATGACTGAAGAAATTTCAAAACGAGTGTCAAACAGTTTGGATCCTGATCAGACGCCGCGTAACGCGGCGTCTGATCAGGATCCAAACTGTTTGCAAACACACTTTTAAGCATCATTGAGAGCGAAAGGGTTAAGAGAGCTCTGCCTTCGTAGATGGCATTCGTGAAACGTAAACGGATCAGTAAAAAGGGTAGCTTGTTTATCTGACAAATTGTTTCTTGGTCTTGTCTAAGGTTTCACATGGTCCTTATGATACCACCTTGGCTCAACATTTCTTTTTGTTTTTCGAAAAACCGAGGATTAACTTGATGTATTGTCACACGTATTAATTGAACTGGGAGTGATTTTGTTTTCAAATCGTGTGTTCAGATGGAAGTAATCGATATGAGCCATACCATATGAAACCTGCGTTATTATGTTGCAAATAGTGTAGATCAAGGTCAGGCGTCGCGTAAAAGACGCTGCGGCTGGTATTGATCTACACTGTTGGACATCCACATGCATCTAAAGCATTCTTTGTAGTTGTATTGTAAACGGCGTATACCAAGCTCAGATACAGAACTTGTGATGACAAAGGTGCTTGGTCTGTACAATGTTGCAATGCAATAAGGCAGGTTTTGTCATGACACGGCTCAATTATGTCTACAATTATAAACCAACATTTATTTAAAGTTATAGTCAATGTGTTAAGTTGTTACGAATCCCTGAACATCAATTCTTTTAAAGGTTATCACAAAATATTTCATATACAGCGCTCCCTCTCTACAATGACACCCGGTGGGAGACAAAAAGTGTGTTCGTTGTTCGGAGGGAGTCGTTATAGGGAGGGAAATTGGCTATAATTGCAAACAGTTTGAATCCAGATCAGTCGCCGCGTAACGCGGTGTCTGATCTGGATTCAAGCTGTTTGTCACTCGTCATTATTTTTTTCTATCAAAATGTCGAATATATGTAAATTTGAGAAGACCAGTAGACGACTGTTTTAAGCAGACGATGTTGAAGCCGTGAAAGCTTTGTCTTGTTTGGGGAAAAACGGAAAGGGTCGTTGTAAGGAGGGTGTCGTTGTTGGGAGGGAGCACTGTACTTTATATCCAATCATGTCTGTTGCAATCAAAATGAATACCTGTGATGACTTCATTCGCTTTACAAAGTGAGATGTTCGAGCTGAAATCTAAACGTTCTTCTTAACCATTTCAGTGCAGTGAAGTCGTCTGCTTAACAGTTGATTTCTTCATTTTTTTATTGTTGATTGTTTTACCGAGGAAACTCCTATAGGACTGTCAATCAAACAGTTTGAAACCTGATCGGGTACCGCGTTACGCAATCTTAAACTGTTTGAAAATGCAAATTTACGCGTAATCAGTACTCTTACGGTTAAACATCAGGGCCCCGTTACATAAAACTTCGTACGACAAATGTTGTCGTAAGTCATATTATAAAAGTCTCAATTATTATTTATATCTCCATCTAATCGTGTCTTGTGACATCGTCTTGGAATCGTCTTTAAAAGACGATTCCAAAAAGATGTCACAAGACACGATTAGATAGAGAAATCACAGATTAAATGTATTTTAAAGTTTTGACTTACGACAACATTTGTCGTAAGAAGTTTTATGAAACGGGCCCCAGTACTCTTACGGTAGAACATCAGGGTCCACCCTGCTTTGCACTCATTTTAAATATTTTCTAAGTCAACAATACATTTTAAATCTGAGAAATAAAAGAAGACGATAATTGTTTGAAATTGATGATGTCATGGCAGTGAAGGTGTTAAAGAACCAATAAAGGAATTGACAGATATTGAAATAAATGCGAGTTCACTGAGTGACAAACAGGATTTTCACGCATTTTGCATTACAACGTGTTGCATGTTGTTCCAAGCAAATTGATTCAATTACCATGGGGAATAAGGTTGAATAAATTAAGCGTACCAGAGATTGACGTATGCTGATAAACATTTATCATGCTAAATAACCATCAGTTTCAATGCAATACAATATATTTAATGTTACGTGTAGTAGAAATGAGAAACATCTATATGAAAACCAACCAATATTAAACCGGTTCATACTCTAAACAGCACGTTGTTGATCTAGATTTAATAAATAAATGGGCGCTATTGGATTTATCAAGTTTAATTCCTTGTGTAAACGGTTGGGCAGATCCAAATTTATTTCAAAACGTTCACTGTTATGGCCAAAATAAACCGTGCATTAATAAATTAAACATATTTTATTTCCAAAATTTCAACATGGAAATGGGGTTGGGCCACAAGTTCCAAAAACATTAGTTACGGTCCTTCCCCTGCATTAATTTCGGATCTATGCCACGATTAACACTTCTCATGCTCAGCGTGACTTAGCAAGCCCTTGTAAACATTTGGGATCCAAATTAGACGCCGCGCAACGCGGCGTCTAATTCGGATCCAAGCTGTTTGACCCTCATATTCAACTTGCCTTCAGTTTAAATAGCTTTCAAATGGATTTTGAGTTTTTTCCGTAGACGATAAGTTTGAAGCAGACGACAATTCGACATAGTAATTTTTAAGTTACATTAATTAAAACGCTTGTGATTCCTTCAGTAATTGCATTGTATACCCTTTTCAGGACATCACCTGAGTTTTTGTGTTTCATTTTCGGTATGCAAGTTTTGACAAGTCACAGTGTTGACTTCTTTGTTTTCGTGTCTGTATCTCTAATTCCCGCATAGTTCTTAAATAAATTTGCAACTTGACAAACAATTGCTTAGCCCATTACTTCATAAATACGCCTTTTACGCCTTTAATTTCTTCCTACACAGAACAAAAGAGTTCTTGTCTTTAAAGTCATGCATGTGAGCCATGCCATGGCAAAATCTGCCTTATTGCATTGCAATATTGTACAGACCCAGCACCGTTGTATTCCTATGCTCTGAATCTGAGATTGGTATACAATACCAATTACCCGTATTTTATAAAGCTACATAATATGCATTTGATGTACATGTATGTGGATGTCAAACAATGCAGATGCATTTGACGCGGAAGCTGACCTAGATATACACTGTTTGCAATGCAATAAGGCATGTTTTCTCATAGCACGACTCATATGTATTAGATAAAAGAAGATATATTGACAATATTTTAGTGAGAATAAAGCTAAAAGCAATTTATAATTTATGCAGTTAGCTAAACCTAAAATTCTGTGCATTACAGTTGTAATATACTTAGCGCACCATTGTCTTGGAAATCCCGATACCTCTCTGTGGAATAGCCATTTAACAAAGTCAAGATAACCACCAAATGTCACCAACACTGCCTTCAACAAAGTCACATTTCCTTTCGAGCAACTTGAATAACTAGTCATGGCGTGATTCCCTTTCCAAGTGTAAGATATCCTTGTAAAAGTCTATATTTATATTTTAACACTTTTCCTGCTGTCATATCGTCCATATGATATTTTACAACTGTTATTTATCTTTAGTTTGTTTAGTGTCTGGTAGAAAAAAAATCAACCCTTAATCTGCGGTGAAATCGTCTGCTTCGAAAATGTCGTATGTAAAATTCATTAGAATTATATTTTATACATTTTTAAGTAAAAAAACTAAAAACAAGTGTCAAACAGTTTTGATCCGGATCAGACGCCGCGTTACGCGGCGTCTGATCTGGATCTAAACCGTTTGTGAAAAACAGTAAAGTCGCGATCAGCAGGGCAATTTTAAATACGAGTGTCAGGTAGTTTTTGTACTGCTCAGAAGCTAAAGTATGTAGTGCTTGACCTGAAATCAAAATGTTCGAAAATGTAAGTCGTTCTCAGAACTCTTAGCCCTTTCATCAAATTATTTGGGAGATTGTTACCCAATCACCGCTTTATTGTCGTCTGCTTCACTATTGTTGTCTGCAGGACACGTTCTAAAGATTCTAAATCAACATCGATATGAGTGTTAAACAGTCTGGGTTCTGATCAGACGTCGCGTTACGCGGGGTCTTATAAGGACTTAAACTGTTTGCATACGCGCTTTAAAGCGTCATTGAGAGTGGAAGGGTTAAGTTTGAACATTGTATAGAATGCGTACACGTTCCAAACAATCCTTTTATACTAACTACAGGTTAGTGTTTTACATTTAGAATATAACACTTAAACTTTTAAACTTCACTCTTTTAGTATTTAAATGTCACAAGTCAATTTGAAGAACCAAATACGAAATGGAAAGATATACAGATATAAGATCAATAGTTTCATTGAATAACAATCATATATCTCTGGAATAAAGCTTACAACTACAGAGCTCCCTCCCTACAAGTACACCCAAACAACGACTCCCTCCTTACAGCAACGTTTGTCAATGTTCCCTAAACGAGATATTATATCCAACAAACAGCTTGAATCCAGATCAGAGGCCGCGATACGCGCCGTCTGATCTTGATTCAATATGTTTAAAATGCAAGTCAATTTCTCTCCCTATAACAACACTCTCCAAACAACACACACACCTTTTTCAACAATAACAGTAAACAGTGCTATCTGACTAAATGTAACGCAGCTGAAAAACATATTAAAACCCTCTCCCTTACGACCACAAACGTGTGTTTACTAAAAGATATTTACGACAGATGTCGGATTAAAGCAATGCGACAGTAAAACAATTGCTCCCTTAGGAGCTTTCTGTTTCACTGTCACCTTGCTTTAAGCTGCCACGTGCTTTTTATACAGTCAATCAGCCTTATTTAATGGTCGTAATAGAGAGGTTGTACAGTGGAGAAAACGTTATTTTTTCCCGTTTAAACGCAAACGAAACGCAAACGCATCGCAGTAAACTAAGAAAAATTACAATTTTTTTACCATTCTGAATGTTGATTTTAACCTGGAAGGCAAATAGTTTGGAGCCTGATCAGACGCCGGGTTACCCGGCGTCTGATCTGGCGCCAAACTGTTTGCATTTGAAATAATATATTTATCGTAAACGCGTTTACTGGGAAAGAATAACGTTTTCTCCACTGTAGTTTATTCCCAACACGGCACAGCAGTCTTTGATAACGAGTAGTTAAATCAAATTAAGAACAAATCTGGAGTTGTTTAATGCCAGCAAATCTCTCCAGGTGACTCCCGAGGGGCCGTAATTTCCTTACAAGTTCAGTCGGTTAACCCCTTTACTACCCGGATACCATCTGCCTATCATTTGTCATCTGTTTTTATTCTAAAGTTTAGATTTTTAATTTAATTTAACTGAACACCGAAGATATTGTGTATCAACCTTATCAGACAGAGATATATCTGATCTTTGATTATGATAAAAACTGTTCGACAATGGTAATGCTCTCGGGACCACATGTTTTTGACCCATTCTTTAAAAAGAAATATTGTTTTGCCTGTGCCATAGATAAAGAGAAAACGTATACAACGGGAACCGTACAGGCAGTCTAAACTGTCAACTTGAACTACTGCTTAAATCGACTAGATCACCAGTATTCTCTTGTGGTAACGCAAGGAAAGGATTAAGTTAACTTGTTTGATCAATTTCAGTCAAATAACGCCAAAATACGTAAATTTATAACGAAATGTGTTTAAAAGTTGGCTATGTCGATTATGACGTCCACAAAAAATTGCGTAAATTTAGGGGTGATCTACTTGGTTTTCACAGTTAACGGTATTTACGGCTGGAACTTTCACCTACTTTCATTGCAGGCAACACTTTTCCGTCAAAGCATGACCCTCTTTGCACTCAGCTTTCCAAAATAATGATGAAATTCCCTTATAAAATTGACAAATTGAGAAATGAAAGCTTTTGAAAGCCATATTAGATGCAATCCCGCAGTGAATAAATTCCGTACTCTAATTGGCTGGCAGATGTTTTTGGGCTATGAAATCCCTTTGTTACTTCGTCCGATTCCGGTGTCCAAATGAAACGAGTCTTTTACTTGTCAATTTCGCGTCAAATTACATGCATATGTCATATATTTGATTGCGAAGAGGTCTTTTTTACATAAACGTGTTTGTTCATATGAATTTAGGTGAAAGTTCAAGTCGTAAAGCCCGTTTATTGTGAAACCCGACTAAATTACCCCTACATTTACGCAATTTCGTGTGGACGTCAGAATCGACACGGAAAACTTTTATGCACATATTCGTTATATATTCACGTATTTTGGCGTTATTTGATTAAATAAAAAGGAAATATTGATCAATTAATCATTTTCAGGGGGCACCACACGAGACTAATTGTGTTCTGGTCGATTTTAACAGCCGTTCAAGTTGACAGTTTAGACTGCCTGCTCGATTCCCGTTGTATTCCCTTTCTGTATATCTACAGTAGCGTTAAAAAAAACTTTTTTTTAAATGTGTCATGTACCTGTGCTCGGGACAATAGATTGAAGAGATAAAATCATGTTTGCGCTCGAATTGCAGGTTTTATTACACAGGGCCGTTATACAGTGGGAGCATTGTACCTTGAAGATTACTGAACACATGGGTAACAGTTTAAATCTGCCTAATAAGCAAATAATTCAGATGTACAATGATCTCTATCAGATGCATTATAAAACAAATCAAACATGTGTAAAGTTGTTATTTTATCAGGACTAGTCGTACCATTAGTGACACCTTAATTCCGGACATTGTAGATGCAAAACACTCCGATGTCATTTGCACTATTTTGTAAAAATCCAACCTGAACCCTTTCAACCCTAAATATCTATTGTGGGTAGTTATTATCCTTTTGGACTCTTCTCAGGCTACTATTGCACTCTTTTATATGCCAACAAACAACAATGGAATAGCAAACAGTGCAGACCCTGATCAGAGGGCTCCTACAGGAGCCCCCTGATCAGGGTCTGCACTGTTTGCATATGTAATCAGTAAACTCTACAGCGGGCTGTATGGTCAAAAGGGTAAATAAGCTAAAGTGAACCAGATTTGATAAAATATTGGAGTTGTCAATTACAAGTGTCAGGGGGTTATCTGCTAAGCCTCTTATATTGTTATAGAAACAGGCCATATCGTACAATAATGGCCACTAGCTTAAAAAGCGCAAAGAAGGAACGTTCGTAGGTTAGGTATACTATATTAATATATGAACCTATTTATAGTATATTGATACATGTATAGAAACGAAAAATATGTATCTTTTACGTACGTCTATTTATTGCGAAGCTGCCGCTCATATATACTTATGATATCTGTCGTCAAATATAGATCACTCTCACTAAAGTCTTGCTTTGAGCAAATAACTTTGAAACTTTGAAACTTTATTGAAATATATCTGTATAAGGTCCACTACCGTGGACAGCATTAACATTTATACAAATAGAAAACATACATATCAATAGAGAGGTCATTAGTTGGGAATACGCAAATTCATTTGAAATTCTTATAATTTATAATAAAGCTTAAATAAAAAGTATTTCTTATGAATAAACAGATGTTAACCAAAATTTGTTCCATATATAGTCATTATCACCTGACAGTTTAGATCGTGATCAGTTCCTAAGTAACTCAGCCTCTTTTCCTAGTCTATGCTGCCTCGAATTCACTCTTTCAATTTGTATATTGATGTGTCATAATAGTTATCAAGAAGTATCGAGGTTACATGTACATGGAAGAAGAAAGCATACAGGTATAAGAAATGGTCTATGTCGTAAATTAATGGTTTCACAGAAGTTCTCTGACCATGGTCTTCATTGTTTGTATAGAACAATTTTATGCAAAACAGCTACAATGTTTGTTAATGACGAGTTATACCCCGCTAGGGTTTATTGTGTTAAACCATTCCCCCATAGCCTGTTTCTATACTCACCCAAAACAGAAACATTACACTTAATAAATTTAAATTAGTTTTAAATCAAAGCACAACATACATATTTTCGTGTAACATTATATTGGTTTATCGTTACACAACACGTGTGTAAAATTCTAACCATGTGCTACTTGCTTAACTCCGTCAAAACCACATTACCTTGTACTGACGTCTTAATCACTCATTACGTATGCAAGAAAGCTCAAAACTCACAGACATGTTCCAAACACATCAAAGTAGAGTTTACAGCTACAAAAGATATAAGACGCCCATCCATTTCCAGGAAAAAAAGCCCACTATGTAGTGTAAGGTTTCTTTTTTTGGTGAGTATAGTTTTGAAAAAAGGAGACTACTTAAAGCAGGTTGAAAGTAAAGCAGAATGCGCCTTAGGCGCATTCTGCTTTACTTTCAGCCTGCTTTAAGCTAATATCTTCTAAAATATAAAAAATATTTTTTATCAAACATATTTATGACTGTATAAATTGGAACTATATTCTTCAGTGGAGGAATGAATTATTGGCGTAAAAAGGTGTATTTATAGGTAAAATGGGTTAATGTTTCCACTGTGTTTATCACTATCACTGGCTAATGTTGTACAGTGCCCCCTTCCTACAACGTCCCTCCAAACAACGATTTACAACAACGCTTTCCGCAGTTCACCAAACAAGACCTTTATGTCCTATGCTTTCACTACACTTAAAATTGCCATTTGTCGGTGTTTTCTCAAAGTTACGTATAAGATATGTTGACAGAAGAAATATAGGGACGAGTGACAAACAGTTTAAACCCAGACCAGATCGGGGTTCAAACAGTTTAACCCTTTCCCCCATAGAAGCGAATTTTACCGTATTTAATGTATTCCTCCGCTGAAGAAAATAGTTCCAGTTTATACCTTCATGAACGATAACCATGACACATATTTTATATACTAGCCTTGCAGATGGTAGTTTAAAGCAGGCTGAAAATAAAGAAGAATGTGCCTTAAGGCACAATCTGCTTTACTTTCAACCTGCTTTAAGTGATCACCTGTATTTAATGTTATAAAGAGTTAGGTAAAGAGTTAAAAATGTACTCTAAGAGTATCAATTGTCCCTCAAAATAACAACTTTCTCAAAACAATACACATAATATTTGTCTCCCACTGATTGTTATTGTAGAGTAGGAGCACTGTATCGTGTATTTGTTTGTGAAATATTTCCGCGTTGTTCTACTAAGCGCATTTCCCAAAGGTAGCATACATCTGATGACTGTCAAGATGTATTGACATATAGAGAAATTGGTCCCGAAGCCAGTGAGAGTGCTCAGAGGTCCGCTTACTAGATATGCATGAGTACAGTGCTCCCTCTCTATAACGACACCAAAAAGGATACACAGATTTTGTGTGTTGTAAGGAGGGAGTCGTTATAGAGAGGGAAATTAAGACTTGGCTTACATTTGCAAACAGCTTGAATCCAGATCAGACGCCGCGTAACGCGGCGTCTGATCTGGATTCAAGCTTTACGCGGCGTCTGATCTGGATTCAAGCTGTTTGTCACTTGTCATTAAGATTTTTCTGTCAAAATATCGATTATGTAACTTTAGAAGAACAGCAGACGACAATTTTAAGCAGACGTTACTGCAGCAGTGAAATGGTTATAAAGTATTGTCTTGTTTGGGGACCATCGCTAATGGTCGTTGTAAGGAGGGAATCGTTGTTGGGAGGGCCGTTGCAGAGAGGGAGCACTGTACAACCCGCTATTACGGAAACTCAATTAACGAACTTCCTCCCTACAGCGGCCCTCTGAACAACGATTCCCTCCTCACTTTAACGCTTGCCGCTGTTCCCCTAACAAGGCCATGATGTTCAAACTTTTCACGGCTGCAATATCGTCTGCTTAACATTTTCTGTGTCAGCTGTTTTTTATCTCAAAACCATATATTGGACATTGTGACAAATAAAACGTGACCGTATGGATCCAAGCTGTTTGCAAATGTAAGTAATTTCCCCTCGCTATAACAACTCCATCCGAACATCACGCTCAATATTTGTCTCCCATTGAGTGATGTTGTAGGGTGGGAGCGCTGTTTCCGATGTTTAATCTTTTTAACGCTAAATTCCTCTTGTGGGTATTTATAGTCATTTTGGACTCATCTAGTACAATTCTTTTGAACCAGTCTACTGTTACATGTGAAACTTACCAATGAAACTATCAAACAGTGTAGACCCTGATCAGGAGCCCTCTGATCAGGGTTTACACTGTTTGCATTTGTAATAAGTAATCTCTACAGAGGGCTGTAGGGTTGAAAGGGTTAAGACTTGTTACGAGTAAAGTCAAGAAAAACGACTTCTCTGCTGTAGCTCCTGTTGTATACTTCATCAAGTGTTCTTTATGAAATACTATATTAACCTCTTTACTGATACAATGACGCAATGACTCTTCTAACACCGTCAATGTCACACTATTATCTGCTTATATTTTCCGACTGCTTTTATTTACAAAATTTTGAATTTTTAAGCCTATTACTTGAAAAAATTCAATCTGAGTGTCAAACAGTTTGGATCCTGATCAGACGTCGCTTGACGCGGCGTCTGATCAGGATCCAAAATATTTGCAAATGTCAGTGCAGTTGACCTTTGCAATGAAATCGATAATGGATTAATTTTATTGTACCTATTAACAGTTTGGTAGTTAAGATGATAATGCCACTTTACCCAAGAGAATAACTATTAACGGACAGTCCGTAAATCAATTATATTCAAATTAGGACTAACAGAATGGACAGTTTAGTGATCAGAGTGCATTTTATACAGTAGCACAATCTTACTATACTACCAGATACATGCACCAAGGAATTGTGTGATTTTTTTAAAATCACGGAACAGTTATTGTAAGACTAAGTATAGCACAATCTCCTACAGGAGTTAGCTGCATTAGTTTCTTCCTGCATTATGCTTTCTCCTGTCTTTAAGACGGCAGAAATCGGCGGTAAACAGCCGTGAACAATTTACACAAAGCTGCCTGTTTGCCAAAATAGTTGGCCAACACACGCTAACAGCTACTGAAGCTATTGCGCGGATAACAACAAAAGTCAAATTGGCGGTCAAATGAGTAAACGAACTGCCTTTTAACTATACAGTGCAATTCCTCTTCAATAAACCAACCTTTCGATTTCTGATGTTTTAAACAAAACAGCTTACAATATTATTTTTAAATAATATTTTATGTCGTAAAATTGATGCATTTCAGTTGATTAATTCATTGTTGCGTGACACGGTGTGCGATTAGATTCTTATATAATTCGCCGGCCTGCCATAAGTTGATAAAAATAATCCTAAGTTTTCAATTTTTTCATTTTTTCAAGACAGATTTTCCTGATTATACCTTTAACCCATAGTCTGTTTCTAGTTTTTAAGACACGTAATGCTTAAAGTAGGCTAAAAGTAAAGCAGACTGTGCCTTAAGGCGCATTCTGCTTTACTTTCAGTCTGTTTTAAGCTTCCATCTGTTGGAATAAAAATCCGAAGATTTCGGAAAAATCCGGAGAAATGGCAGCCCTGAATTCGTTCGCAACCATGGAAAGTACCTGGACATGGGACACAGTGATGTAATTGTTAGAGAGTATTCCATTTAGCGGTCGTTCATTATCAGCGCCGAGCTTTGGTTGGCCATCGACATTTTTACTGAACTCTCTGTTGGTGTCTTTTAAGAAAGTTGTGACTATTTTATATTAAAAGCACAAGAACTCTTACTTTATTTTCGAAAGGCTGGTCCACGCTTAATTTAGGAACGCATATAGCCTATATTATAAAAGTTCTTACATTGAATGTTAATGCTAATATAAAACTAAACTACTATCAGATACAGCATAATTATGGTACAGGCTATTTATCTTTAGGGTCTAGATGTTCACTGTTTGTCTTTTTACGACATTATAAAAAAGTATTTGCAGATTTTAATAGAACGTAACTATCAAATACAGTGCTCCCTTGTTGTAGGGAGGGAAAATAAGTACCCTTAGAGCACATTTTTCGAACAAATCTCTTGTTAGGGGAACAGCGGCAAGCGTTGTTGTAAGGTTTTGATGTAGTTTGATTTAACGGCACCGCGACACGTGAAATGGTCATATGGCGCCGAATATTTGTGCGGAGGACCGTTATTTGGAGGGACCACTGTACCATAACATTGACTCCTGTAGAAATTGACATTTTGTAGATTATCGGTACATTTATTCCCGCTGTGGATGGCGAGAAAGCTAGTTTCATGTTTTGGCACGGTCTGGTATATTTCTACTCAATGTTTGTCCAAACAGGGGACCCTATCGTTACTTAAATTGAGAATCAGAGTGTAAAGTAATTTCTGTCTTTACATGTACGATGAGACAATGTCCCAGGACATCACATTAGGATAATAGCTATATCCATGGGTTATCACAAAATAGTCTACATAAGTAATAATCCTTTAACTACTGTTATGTGATAGGTTAAAAAATACAATGCTCCCGCCCTACAACGGCCTTTCCAACAACGATTTTCTCCTTACAACAACGCTTGCTGGTGTTCCCGAAAAAAGACACTTATTTCTAACTCTTTCGCTGCTTCAATAACATCTGTTTAAAATTCTCCTTTGCTGTTTTTCCTCAAAGTTACCTATTGTGGCCGTTTTGAAAGAAGCTATATAATGGCGAGTGACAAACAGTTTGAATCCAGATCTGGACTCAAGCTGTTTCCAAATGTAAGCCAAACCATAATTCCCCCTAACTATAACAACTCCATCCAAACAACGTACGCAGTCTTTGTCACCCATTTAGTATTGTTGAAGAGAGGGAGCACTCTAGCCGTATACATGTATTCACACAATTCAAACATTTGACGAGCTGACTGGCGCAGCATCAATAATAATGTCACAAAGTTATGACCCTGATCAGACGCCGAACTGCTCGACGTCGTATCTGCATCCAAACTGTTTACAAATGTAAGTCGTGTCATGACAAAATTATTCGGGAGATTTTTACCTCTTCACCGCTTTATTGTCGTCTGCATCAATATTGTTGTCTGCAAAACACTTTTCAAACTTAGATTTAAGGTTGTATATGACTTAATAAATATCGACAAGCGTGTCAAACAGTTTGGGTCCTGATCAGACGCCGCGTTACGCGGCGTCTGATCAGGACCCAAACTGTTTGCAAACTCGCTTTAAGGCGCCATTGAGAGTGAAAGGGTTAAGTCATGCCATGCTATGCAATCTAAAATGTTATACATCAACAGTGACTCTATCCTGTTAAGTTCATTTTGACTTTAATTAATAAAACCATATAACTTCGGGCCATATCAAATCAATAGTAATTTTGTTTCTTATCCTCTTAACGTTTCACAACCGTATTAAGTTTGTGAATGCTGGGTGATCTTTTCATTCGCAACAATTGTCGTCTGCTAAATCTACTTTCTAAAAATCTAATATTCTAAATTCCTTTCAAAACAAGGCCAGAGTGACAAACAGTGTGGATCCTGGCGAGACGCCGCGTAAAACTGTTTGCAAATGTTGTCGTGAATTCGCCGTAAGCGTGCTAAGAGTTTAAAAACATTCACACGGAAAACTCATTACAATGTTATTTGAAAACAAACATCAGAAGACAGGGTAACCGTATTAAGTTGCTGATAAAAAGCCTTATATTTCGAAAACAAGCTGCCAGGCTCTTTAACACCAGCATAATTAATCTTAATTATGCAAAAAGTTTAGATTAATTATGCAAAAAGTTTAGATCTGACCTGGATCTAAACTGTTTGACACCCATATCAATGTTTCCTTAAGTAAAAAAAAACGAATAAAACTCCAAATTTTAACAGTAAGAGCAGAAATCCGACGATTTAAGAAAAATCCGTAGATCCTGGGAAATTATAAAATATCCGAAGATTTCGGACAAATCCGGAGAAATTGAAGCCCTGAGATGACAAATATGGAACGGGCGACATGGGCGATATAAGTTAGGTATAGTGAATACACCTTTAACGTTAACTATTCAACGATCCATCCATTTATAGTGTTTCAGCAGTTGTTTGCAGCAAGATAAAATTCAAGCATATATCTTTTAAATTTTTATATTCCTTTAACTGACTTGTTCAAAAATATTCATAACATTTGCAAACAAGGTAGACCCAGATCAGAGGATTCCTGTAGGAGCCCTTTGATCTTGGTTTACACTGTTTTGCTAATTTAGACTAGTATTTATTTACCTGCTCATAATTCAAAGTAGACTGGTTCATGTTTTGGTAACTAGAAAGATCCACAAAGAAACCTAATAATCCACAAAAGTTACTTAGTGTTGAAATGTTAAGCAAGCACTTAACTCAGTCTCTTTGGCGCCAAATTAATCGTGAATTGTTTACCTCTTCACCGCTTTTTTATCGTCTGCTTCAAAATTGTCGTCTACAAGATCATTTCAAAGATACCCAGTATATTTAAGGTAGTATGACTCAACAAATATTGATATGAGTGTCAAATAGTTTCGATCCTGATAAGACGCCGCGTCGCGCTGTGTCTGATCTGGATCCGAACTGTTTGCAAAGTCGACTTCTGTGCGACTTCTGCGCCGAAAGGGTTAACTATAACATGGAACCAATAGTTTATTTCATACACTCGCAACAGTACAGAATGTTACGGCACGCATAGCTTAGACTAAAATGTCTGCTATATCATAAATTATTAAGTCACGCTTATCAATCAAATACAGTAAAACCCCTCTAAACCGGAACCTCTTAATACCGGAATTCTCTCTAAACCGGACAAAAACTTTGGTCCCGTTTTCCACCCATATTTACGACTTTGATTTATTCCGTCTCTGAAGAAAATACATTCATGAACATATATATTCATGAATATTTTCTATATTCTAGCAGATGATAGCTTAAAGCAGGTTGAAAGTAAAGCAGAATGCGCCTTAAGGCGCATTCTGCTTTTCTTTCAACCTGCTTTTAGTAGTCAGCTACCTTTCATACTAGAAACACGCTATGGGTTAAAACCCCTCTAAACCGGAAACCCCTCTAAACCGGATGTTTTTGTTGTCCCCACACATGTCCGGTTTAGAGGGATTTCACTGTACAACATTTCATTCTCTCTTCTAATAAATATCAGATGTTATAGGTAGTTATTCTCCAAGCTTCTACTTGTAATACGTTTTTATTTATGCTTTTCGGTGGATTACCACGAAAAAGCAGTGGATGATCACTTGGTAATCCACTGCAGTGGATTATCACCAATCGCTTTTATTATGAATTTTCCCCGTAGGGCTCCCCAAGAATCGTAGTCAATCGTGTCTTATCGTTAAAATCCGGCAGTCCGATTTGTCGCGAACTACTCACCGGAAGAGCTCGAATCCAAACTCGGGAGCAACGAAGTAATTCGGATGACGTCATTATACCGCCAACTGTCACGCCACATGTGTTCGACATAAAACGTGGGGCTCAACACGGGATAAATAATGTACGTTCGCTTTCAATTTTGAAACAATTTCGTTTAAAAAGTGGCTTTAAAGCATAAATAAATAGAATAACTGTGTTTTTTCAGTGTAAGATCGAATTTAATCCATTTCGTGAACATCAGACTGTTATATTTTCACTCGTGGCTTCGCCACTCGTGAAAATATAACGTCTGATGTTCACTCAATGGATTAAATTTCGATCTTACACTGAAAAAAACAGTTATCCTCTATATAATGATCAAGGTCAGAAACCGAATATGTTGGCTGGCCTCCCGCCTACACGAATCAAAACTATTCAGAAACACTTCAAAAAAGTATTTTTAAAACAACCCATTAAAACTCTTATTTTAAAGTATTCGTTGCACGTTTAACAATAAGAACTGAACAATATTGATTAGCGTTTCTACTGAATTGCATTTGTTACAAGTTGTTTCAATTTGAAAACAAAATTTCACTTCAAATGCATAATACAGTTAAACCTGTGTGTAACAACCTGTCAAGAGGAGATATAAAGAGTTAAACCTCTCTATAACGACCACTTAAACGAAGGCTTATCGATTGTATAAAAGCAAGATGATGGTAAACAGAAAATATGACGAATACAACTAAATGAAGAAAATGTAGGAGTTTTAAGTTCAACATAACTCTTTTAATCTTAAAAAATACTAAAGTCAAATCAAAGAACGCATTTGGAAATAACAATGGACATGGAATTCATGTGTTTATGATTCCGTTGAATACCGTTCATCCTCTGTGAGCGTTCGTGTTGTATTGAATTTATTAAACGAGTCATCAAACACGATAAAAAAAACAGGGTCAGCCGAGTTTCTTCTTTCTTTTTTTTATCGTTTTTAGATGACGAGTTTAATAAAATGAAAAGCTCTTTTTTTAACTTGACTACAAACTCGCACAATACCAAACCAATAACTAATTTGCTTTGCCTACTTTCTACGTCGAAGCTGTGATAAGAATAATGATGAATTATGAGCGAAAAGAAATAAAAGCGATTAACTCAAATTGATAAAAGGACAACATTGGATATCTTGAAATTAAAATCACTTTCAATTTGACATTTTCGTTAATCATCTTATTTGCAAAATCAATGCAAAATGGTAGTATTAAGTATAGACTTTGCGCCAGGCCATGAGCTAATTTCTTACATTGTTAACATGGGGTTATTGATATGACGTCATTTGCATCTTGATAGAAGACCCGTTGAATAGAGAAACGTCTCAATGGGTTTACTTCCCTCCTACACCGTTGCACACATTAGAAAATATTTCTATATTATTTCCATTACATTTGACTCAGTGACAATGAAAGCATTGTGCGTTTTATTTTATTACACTAAATTAACGACGGTTTAAGAAATAGCATATGAAATGAAAACAACTCATTATCCTGTGAAATTTCAAATGGAAGATTTATGATAGCCTCTACTTTGATAAGTTTGTTTCAAAGCTAAATTTTACCATGCAAGACAAAACAGTCTAGACTCTGATCAGACGCCGCATACTGCAGCGTCTGATAAGAGCATACAGTTTGCCAACGCTCATCAACCATTTAACCCTTAGCCTGCCACTCACGACTATAGATCCATATGCAAACAGCTTGGATCCGGATGAGACGCCGAGTAACTCGGCGTCTCATCCTGATCCTAGCTGTTTGACACTCGGACAACATTTTCAGCAATTTTGAGCAACTTTGAAGCACTTTGAAACTTGAAGCAGACGAGAAATATACCAGACGACAATTTATTTGGTGGGCTAAGGGTTAACATCGTTAGACTGCGTAGTGGGACTAGGGCCATGCTTATAAAGCGTTTGGGATGAGTGAGATCATTTTCAACATTTTAAATCAAAAGCCTGAGAACGTCATCTCAAACGCTTTATAAGCACAGTACCTAAATAGATTTGCAATTTCAACGTCAGATATATTTGGCACGTTATTAACCCTTTCATGATCAAATTATTCGGGAGATTCTTACCCCTTCACCGCCATAGTGTCGTCTGCTTCAATATTGTTGTCTGCAAGACACGTTTTAAAGTTAGATTAAGGTTGTATGACCAAATAAATAAACATAAGAGTGCAACCGGTTTGGGTCCTGATCAGACGCCGCGTTTCGCCATATCTGATTAGTATCCAGATTGTTTGAAAACGCGCTTTAAAGCGATATTGAGAGTGAAAATGTTAAGTTGAAATACTTCTACCATTAAAGAAAATTTGCATTTTCCATGCATCAGGGAATAAATTCCCGAAGAACCCTTGCGTGAAATCTGACTAAATGTAATAAAGTTGGAAAATACTATAACGACTTTGACCAGAGTGTGTTTACCTAGCAGAGAAATAATTCCATTCCCTACACGGAGTAATTATATACAGTAAAGAAATTAGTGGAAGTTATTAAATGACGGATTCTCTCTCACACAGCGAGTCCCCGATGGGGACGCAACTTCTGGCGAATTCAGTTGGGTAATTTTACTGGCGCTCGAAGCACAGGTCCTTATTACACAAACTGTAAACGAAAATGATCCAATAACGGCTGCATCTTCCAACCATCCTACGAAATGCTATGTACAGTAAAACCTCTCTATTACGACCAATAAATTGTGTTAATTATTAGGTGTTCGGCTGGAATTAATGTGACTGCTTAAAGTAAGGTGATAGTAAAACAGAAAGCTCCTTTAGGAGCTTTCTGTTTTACTGTCACATTGCTTTAAGCTGTCACCTGTCTTTTATACAATCAACTAGCCTTGGTTTTAGTGGTCGTAATATAGAGGTTTTACTGTAATGTTTTAACGACAGGTGGCTGCTTAAAATGGGCAACATGATTGCATTGCATTACTCTCGTTTGAAGCAGTCTGATATCTTAGACAGTAATTGTAATGCTTCATCAACTGATTACTCAGATTAATCTGGGTCTTTTTCCAAGTTTTAGTTGAAATACGGATGTGAACTAAATATGCATTTAAAGAGTTTTGTAACACATTAGGGACTGTGAGTGACAGTTTAATCCTGAAAGATGAACATGTAATTCCGAAGAACAAACAAATCACTGTTAAAAATAATCTAGACTCAGCCAAACTAAGATCAAGCAACCATTCCAGTGAAAACACGTAGAAATATCTTAAAGTTAGTGACAGCGTACAGTGGAGAATCTGTTATTCTTTCCCGTTTAAACGCAAACGTACGCAAACGCAAAACACTAAAACGTAGAAAAGTACAACTTTTTGACAATTCTGATAATTCATCTTTATCTTGGTGGCAAACAGTTTGGAGCCTGATCAGACGCCGGGTTTCCCGGCGTCTGATCTGGCTCCAAACTGTTTGCACTGCAAATAATAGTTTTAACGTAAACGCGTTTATTGGGAAAGAATAACACATTCTCCACTGTAATGCATGACGAATGTAACATAGTTATATTCCATTAACTCATTATCCCCTAAAACTTTGAATGGACAATTCCAGTTTGCAAAAAGGCTGGTCCATTTTAGACTATTTAGGGTTGTTTTAAATTGTAAGAAATTGTAAGAAATTGTAAAATGACAAACAGTGAAGTCTCTGATTAGAGGGCTCCTGCAGGAGCCCTCTGATCAGGGACTTCATTGTTTGCATAGGACAAGTGTACTCTTCACAGATACACATTTGGTAAAGGACGCATACATGCGTCACTAGTCTAGGGCTCAATGAGTTAAGGCCTTCTATTCTGCATTACAGTCGCCCTACATACAATGGGGAAGACGTTATTTTTACCAAATAAATGTGTTATCATATCTAATGCAAACAGTTTGGAGCCATATCAGACGCCAAGTAACCTGATGTCTTATCAGACTCCAAACTTATTTCTACTCAGATGAAAATTAATCGTCAAAGTTTTTTAAAAAAAAGCGTTTTCTACAGTTTATCTTTTATTACGTTTACATCGCATAAACAAGAAAGAATAACGTATTCTGTTCTGCAAATCTGATACATTCAAAATTATTCTCAATTCAGTTTACGTTGCCATGGTCACTGGTTTGATTGTAACCCTTTACTTCATATCATGCTAAGGTCTGAAAACAGATAACCACTTTAAGCAGGTTGGAAGTAAAGCAGAATGCGCTTTAATGCGTATTCTGTTGACGTTTCAGCCTGCTTCAAAATGCCATCTACTGGGATATATAAACTATATCTAATGATGCATATTCATTACTGTATACAGTGGAACTACATTCTTCAGTGGAGGAATTATTTTATTGCTTAAAAATGTATATATATATGGAGTAACGGGATAAATTCCCGTAAGGATGTAATATTTTGTATCTTAAACATGGTACTACATTTATTTTAATTGTCTAGTCTGTCGGTAAATGGTTAATACTCAATATCTACCGACACATAAATGTACCCCATGGGTGCTTATTATTCATGGCCTGTTGCCTCTATGTACATACTAATAGACATTTCTTACTTAATCGGAAACGGAATCCGAATCGGAATAAGGGTAAAACTTTGGTAGTACAGGCTAAACTAGAAGGGGCGTTTCAAAGTATTTTCATTTTTCTGCCATCAATCTTACCTAACAAGCCCACGAATATCCCCTTTCTGAATGTGGTAGTACATACAACACATGAAACTCAGATTTACCGGAGGGGGGGGGGGGGGGGGGGGGTCAATAAAATCGGTATATCGGTGTCTGATCTAGATACATTTTGTTTAACCTGGCACTTGATCAAGTCAAAAAGTGAAGATCAGATTCTATGCTGTAGACAAATATTTTCGAAGTTGTAGGGCTCGTGCTAAGTTAAAGTAACTGACTATGCACGTCACGGTGCACTCGCCTACAAAGGGTTGTGGGGTTCAATAAAATATGCAAAATGAATTCCTTACTGTTTAATAGCCAATATGCGGTTTAAAGTTAAATTATATCTAAAAATGAGTCAAATGCGCTTGCGTCTGCATACAAGAGCAGCACACACACTTACCACATCTGGCAAATTAGGTCGGGGTGTCTCCAAAGACAGTTTAATGCTCTAAATGTTCTAAGATTGGCAAAACATGGTCAACACAAGCTGATGTCAGACAACGACATGCACAAGCCGCTGTCAGACAAGGACCTGCACAAGCCAATCGTCGAGATGCTGCAGCAGCCGCTCTGTCATCAGACGAGGAGGACGTTCCGCCCAGACGACGACATCGGCTTTGTGGTCTAGTGAGGGAAAATCATGAACTGTATAATAATTTCATGAAAAAACACTTCCAAAGATAAAACGTGAGCTTAATATTTTAAGTGACAGTGAGTAACACATTGTATTCTTGAGTTTGTTCATTTCTGCATCTGCATTTTACAATAAAGACTTTCTTGTACATACCTTAACGGCATACGCTACCAATTCGTGAGACACCTAGTGGCTTTTAACGAAGAACGATAAATCAAGCATCGTTCCTCTCCGAAATCGTGCATATCGGTTACCTCCCGTAGACACTTTCGGTTTCAAACATTCTCCATTATTCGCGTAATATATACGTAAAATGCATGAAATTGTACTTGATAAATGAATGTAAGTGACATTTGGCAAATACTCTATCTCATAAGGCTAAGTTAATAACCCATAACATCAATCTAATTGAGTATAAGCGTGAACCCGATATCACCTAGAAAAAGCCGTCTGCTTATTTAGGCCGTTAGCATATGTATGAAAGTGCCTATAGTTTCAAAAGAAGCATTATAACTAATGTTTTTTTACCATTGTCTTATCATTCACACATATAGCTTTTATTGTTAGAAGTTTCATCAATTTATTTCGGGCAGATTTTGTTTGAGTGAGTGTTTTCATTGAATTGGAGCCGAAAACAATTTAGAAAAATGCATATATATCAGACCAAAACTCTACTCTTTGCATCATATTTTTAGTGAGCATCACTTTTTAACTGTTTTAATGTTTCTTTGTCCCAATTATTACTTTCATCATTTTCGAAAGGCAAAATAACGCATGCCGTCTCTTTGTCGAGAATGGCTACATCATATATTTCAAATACCCATAGACAAAACAATACCATTATAACCTATGTTTTTCTTTTTGCCATGGTACTCAGATATGTTTGAAGAACCTATGCTGAAATTTTCATAGAGATCCATCGGAGATTTCATTTGGTCGCGAATGTCCTTCATACATATACATGTTTTGCTTGGCCTAAAGTAAATAACAAAATACCTTTGAGACACCCCCTCCAATTTAGCCTATACTACCAGCGGTTTACCTGTTTCCGATTCGGATTCCTTTTTCGATTCAGTAAGAAAAATCTATTAGGCTGCTATTTCAAAGACGGATTCTAGTTAAGCCTGTGTCTCCGTTGCCTAGTGGTTATAGTCACTGTGACTTACAACCGCTATGTTCCTCACCGGTGTGGGTTCGAATCCCATTCGGGTTTTCTTATGGGGGAAAGACTTCCAGCTAGCTTGTGGAATGTCGGAGCAATTGTGCCTGAAACAGGGCTTCAATGGGATTCATCCTCCTGTAATTAGCTGGACTTCGCGATAGCACTGAAATAATATTAAAGGGACGTAAAAACAAAACAAATCCAAATCAAGGCTAGCATACTTTGCAATAGGTAAAAAGGGCCATCTGCTACAAAAACAGGGACTTCTATCAGTAGAGATGATATTTAACCCTTTCACCATCATAAGCGACTTAAATCTTGTAATGCTGAATTGTCGTCTGCATCAAATGTATCGTCTATGAAAACAAAATTATGAATGTTTATCCTTTTTAAACTACAGGAAATGTTAGCATGAATAGCTTTGATCCAGATCAGCCGCACATGGATCCAAGTTGTTTGCAAATATTAGCCAAGCTGTGCGAAGCACGATAAGGAATAAGTCGATATTGCAAACCGTCAGACGCTGCACTCATATAAATAATTCTACAATAAAAAATTTCAAGGACAAAAAATTGAAGACGAAAGAAGAGGGGCCTGGGAATCCGATTCTTTGGATTTAAAATCACGAAGCATTGATTTACACCGTGAATATTATTGTAAACAGCTTGGATTCTGTTCAATAGCCAAGTTGAGAGGCAACCGATCAGGATCAAAACTGTCGTTTATAGTAAATGAAACTTTCAGAATTCGACGACCATATGTCGAACTTCTGTTGCTTGCACCATTTTTGCAAATGGTAGACATAAAGGGAAGCACAGCCAATTTCATTGTGAAAAAGGCAAATGCCAGAGGCGCATTCAAACAACACCAGCTGAAAGGTTAATAGGTCCCACAGAAGAGACATATTTTCTTTACTACACAGTAATGCTTGTATAAGATCGCATGTACTTTATATCCAAACTCATAATAATTTTGAAAAGATTTACTTAATCATTGAAACGCTTAAATAGATACCAAACTTTTGCAAACTGTATATTTTAAATGTTTGGTTCTTAATATTCGATCGTCTTATTCTTTATCCTTCTACTTTTTCAAATTTATTGAATTTTAATGCATTGCCATGTTCGTACTATATACGTTTTGCAATGAGTATAAGTTTCTCATTTACCTGGATTAACAAAAACTGTGTCGAGAAATGATATTGTGATCGTTATCAATAGGTAGAAAACTTAAATATGCTTCAACCTATCTATCATTATCAGCTCCATGTCATGGTTTTTAATTATTAAGGATAAAATACAATGTCAATCCACAATGATTATGCTAATACTCTGGACTATCTATATGTTTTCTAGAATGCGAATCATATTATATATACAACGGGCAATTCCAGTTTCCAATAAAATTGAATTAATTGTTTACTGTGTATTTAGGGTTGCTTTATACAATATGTTGCAAACTGACAAACATGGTAGACCCTGATCAGAGGGCTCTACCCTGTTTGTATGGGACAAGATGTGTACTATTTATTTATGCACTGTTTTTAAATGACGAGTAAACTCGTTTCTAGGTTTGAATCAGTTAAACTGCACTAAGAGGTTGAATGAGTGATTCATTTTTTCTTATATTTCAGATGTGCCTACATATGTCACGATTCAGTTGTTTGTTCAAAACATATATGCTGTCAGCGAGTCTTCTATGGTAAGGTTCTTTATAACGGGTTTTTTCATCATTGTTGGAGGTTGTGACCCTCGACTTAATGTCCAAAATCGTCAAGCCTGTTTCACATAAGCCGTACGAATTTTTCGTCGTACGATTAAGTAGGCCCAGTGTACCGCAAGACAAATTCATGTCCGTATCAGTCGTAGAAATCGCAAGACCGCAGTGGGGGATTTTTTGTTGCTGTTTTCTTCTACTTCTTCTTGAAATCAGTTGCATTGGCGAATATTGAATACAAAGGTTTTATAAAACATTCACCAACAAAACATAGAATCGATGTTCTTATCTGAGTCGAGAAACAACTTTTAAGTCCTCTATTGAGTGTTTTGTTTCACTTTCATCGTGAAACTGCAAATCGAAAATCTCCAATTAAATATATTATTCCTATTAAGAGTTAATTATTACATTGAATTGCAAAACGACAAACACTGCAGTTCTTAAGTAACCCTCTGATCTGGGTCCAAACTGTTTGCATAAAACAAATGTTCTCTTCACAAGAACGTATATTGTTTGTAAATGGCGAGTAAACTTGTGGCTAGGGTTAAACGTGTTAACCCTTTTCTCCATAAAAGCACCTTTTAGTACGTTCAATTTATTCATCCTCCGAAGAAAATAATTTCAATTTAAACATTCATGGATATGTTCCATAAGAAATATTGGTTATATACTGATAGATGGTAGCTTAAAGCAGACTAAAGGTATAGCAGCATGCGCCTTAAGGTGCATTCGGCTTTACTTTCAACTTGCTTTAAGTGGTCACCTGTCTTCAAATATAGAAACAGGCTATTGGGCAATGTCTAAAGTTGTAACGTGTTTCAAGGACATTTACAGGTCTCTTTTGCGATGTGATTTTAGCTCATTTGCTGTGACTGTTTAGCTGTTTGTCTTTCTGTAGGATTTTTCTGTGGATCTGACGCTGAAACAGAAATGGAAGGACCGACGTCTGGCCTATAATAACAAGTCCAGCCTACCATTCATCGAGCTGGACAACAAACTTATGGACAGCGTGTGGGTAAGTATACAGTGTTGCTCTCACTCTCTCATGATAGAAAAGGGTAGACACCTTTGTATTGTCCGGGAATCAAGACTGTGCAAGATTTGTACAAGAGATATTGAGGATGAATACCACTTTCTGTTAGTATGCCCTTTTTATAATGACCTCAGGAAGCATTATTTAGCTACAAAATATTATATTCATTCAAGCATGTACACATTTAACTTGACACGTAAAACCAGGACCACAGTACGCAATCTTGCAATGTACATTTATTATGCATTGCAGTTACGACAGGAAACACTAAATTTAGCAAATCTAATTTGAAAATTACACCTATGTTGTTTTTTTGTACTGTTACACACCGCATGTATTGATATGTTATATTATGTATATATGTCGGGCCGGAGGCCTGCATCACAATAAAATGTGTCTTGTCTTGTCTTGTTGCTTCTCTTGAGCCATATACATTCTTTGCCAAAACCATAAAACGAAACGCTAACGCGAAACACTAAAATGTAGAAAATTACAACTTTTTGACAGTCCTCACGACTCATTTAAATCTGAGTAGCAAACAGCTTGGAGCCAGATCAGACGCCGAGTTGAATACATGTAACAGTTACTAATAAATTTTGATTATTCTATTTATTATATACAGTTTTAATGACTTTTTACAGAGAAAACCCACACAATTCATTGTTTACGCAAAACGTCACAAAATATATTGTGATCTGACTTCAAAAAAATGATATCGTCACTGCAAAAAAAACCATGACGCATATAAAATGTATCTAATTGAGAAATCTCTTTATTCATCGATATGTATACAATGTATAATAATACAGGTTCACATCTATTTTCAAACACATTGGGTCCAAATTAGCGGCTCTATTATTCATGATCTGATCAGAAATTCAAGTATTCACACTCGCGTGGATCAAGCCTAAATTTCAGAAAATAGAAACAGACCATAAAAATTTAGGCCGAAAATACAGAGTGATGAAGATGTAAACTGGTTTGCTATAAACGTTTATATTTTGTTTTAATGATCGATGTAGGATGATTCCGCTTATTTTTCAACTGTAAAATCCTGTTTTCTCAAACTCTCCCTAGTGTAATATGCGTCTTCTGTGTAATACGGTTTCTTCGATTTCCTGTCGGTGTCGTTTTGCCTTGTCAACCCTTTTCACGCCAAATTTATTGTGCGTTTCTTCGCCCGTAATGTCATGTGTTGTCTGCTTCAATAGTGTTGTCTGCAATATATTTTTAATGTAAGATTTAAGGCACCACGACTCACAAAATTCCGAAACGAGTGTCAAACAGTTTTGATCCAGATCAGACGCCAAACTGTTTGCAAAATCGACTTTAGTTGCCAACGGCTTCGATGAAAAGGTTAATCTTTGGTATTCTATACACTAATTTGTTTCTTAGTTGGTTGTCGTCTATATACTTTACATGTGTTGCTTCAAACAAAGAAGCATTTACCCAGGGTGTCACTGCCTCTTAGCAGCCTAGAGTTCATTTTACATTTTGTAAGAGCATTATCACAGCTGTGAAAAGGTTCCATTCAAAGTGTGACTAGTGCTTTACCCAAAACCAACTGATCGTCCGATCCAAACTGTCGCTTGCAGCTTCTGAAATTATGGTTTAAAGACTTTTACTTTAAAAGTAATCTATATACGAGTGTCTATTAGTTTGGATCCTCAAAATACGTCGATTTCACAGACGTCGGTTCAGTATCCAAACTGCTAGCGAAACGTATTCATATCGCACTAGACTATTGCTGAGTTAACTCATGGCATGCTAAGCGCGATTTTGCTCACCATTGCAAACAGTTTGAGTCCAGATCAGACACCGCGTTACGCGGTGTCTGATCTGGATTCAAACTGTTTGCCCCTCAACTTCAAGTTTTCGCCAGTTTAAAAAGCTTAACAACTAAGTGTAATTATTTTCGCAGACGATATATTTGAAGCAGACGACACATCAGCATTATACGGGTTAATATAACCATTGTCTGAACTACATACACTGTATTAGACATTGCAAATTGTTCCATTCGAGACATTGCAAATGGCCTCAAACTAATGATCTGACGTCGCTCAATATCAGTAGACAAGCAGACATATAAGCTTGTCGTAAAGGGTTCTTATATGATAAACTTCAGTAAAACTTCATATGATTCCGACTGTACAATTGTTTTAACTATTAGGTGTTTACAACAGATGACTGCTTAAAGAATTGTGACAGTAAACAGAGAGTTCGTGTAGGAGCTTTCTGTATTTGACTGTCACCATGCTTTAAGTTGTCATCTGTATTTCATACAATCAATTCCTCTGAGGTTTTACTATGAAATAAACTTTATATGCACGGTCTTTAGAACGGAACTGAATAAAGATGTGTTACTGTCTTAAGCACCGGGTTACATTATGAAGAAATCAATTGAAAGACATTTTATGATAAATGGAAACTAATATACATTAATTTCTCTGCATTTAGTAGCTACTGTTATTGTTTTTCTTCAAAAGCTCAAATCAATCTGCCGCAATGCCACTTATCAGGATCTAAAAATGGTTTGCATTATTTTATGGATGAAGGTGTTGGTTTTACCGCGCTGCGGCACACAATATGTTATATATCTTCGATGAATGATTGTGGATGATGATGACTTTAGGAAGATTATTTCGGCTAATCTCATTCGTTGCGAGGCAGTGCAGTGGATCAAAGCCACCGTGTTGTCATCCGGTTAGCTCGATCTAATAAACAGAAAACATTTCCTATGGCAACTAACCCCCAAAACTACACCAAGATAGAAAGGTCTCTGGGTCACATGCACGTTAAATAGTAAATTGTTAAACAGAAAGGTCATTTTCGGCATTACTTAAACATGCAATCATGTTATAAAATATTCTTTGCAATATTTTTTTCTATTTTGGATGTTTGAAGATTTTAACTAAAGACAGGTCATTTGAATATCAAAGCGTTTGAAACATGTTTAGACACCAATCAACAAGTAACCCGCAAACACATGCCACACATTTAGTTTTGTAAAAACTTCTGTAACGACAATACCACAGAAATAAAATATATTCTGCTAATCTGGTGAGTGTTTTATGCGTCTGTAGAAAAGACATAAAGTGCTTCCTCTCTACAAAAATACACAATTGAAAACATGTATTGTGTACATTATTCGGAGGAAGTTATTTTAGGGAGGGAACATTAACCCTTTACCCAATAACCCATTTATAATATTAAATATAGGTGATCACTTAAAGCAGGTTGAAAGTAAAGCAGAATGTGCCTAAAGGCACATTCTGCTTTACTTTCAGCCTGCTTTAAACTACCATCTGCTAGGCTATATAAAAATATTTGTTATGGTAATTGTTCATGAGGGTATAAACGGGAACTATTTTCTTCAGCGGAGGAATAAATTACATACGCTAAAAGTCGCTTCTATGAGGGAAAGGGTTAATACCCTTAGAGTGTAAACAGCTTGAATCAAGATCAGACGCTGCGTAACACGGCGTCTGATCTGGATTGAAACTGTGCGTCACTTGACATTATATTTCTATAAAACTGCCAATACGTAGCTTTGAGAAAAAGTGCAGACGACATTTCTAAGCAGACAATATTGCAGCAGTGAAAAAGTAAGACGTTTTCAATTGTCTTGTTTGGTGAACAGTGGCAAGAGTTGTTGTAAGGAGAAAATAGTTGTTTGGAGGACGGTAATAGGGAGGGAGCACTGTAATCAAAGATTTTTTGTTTGTATCATGATCAAAATCGTTTATCAATGTAAAATAGTTAACCTTTCGATGTCACCGATGTTCTCGTAATTGTGCACCAAACGAATTTAAGCATCAATTTAATTTTCGAAAGAAAAAGACGCCAGTTCTGGTATCCAAATATTGTAGAAGCATGTATATAGTTGTTGTTCCCTGTCCTGTTAGGAATTACATAGAAATATATTGTTGATGTTATCTAACATAGTCGGGTATTAACTACATATTATACAAGAACGAGTATATTCCACATGGAATACACCCTATACCTTACATATATACCATACAAATTACATTACAGCTCATCATATCTAGTGTAAGTACAATAAAACCTCTATAACAACCACTTACACGAAGATTAATTGATTGTATAAGTGACAAGTGATAGCTTTAAGCAAGGTGACAGTCAAACAGAAAGCTCCTAAAGGAACTTTCTGTTTCACTGTCACCTTGCTTTAAGCAATAACCTGTCGTAAACACCTAATTATAAACAGAATTTAGTGGTCGTAATAGAGAGGTTTTACTGTTTATAGTTGGTAAGCTTTATTATGGCACAATCCAAAAAAGTTTGTGAATTGTTTGAGCAAATCTGTTTTGTAGGTACCTGATACATACTTTGGTAATGAGAAGAAAGCTAGCGTCCATATGGTTACACAACCCAATAAAATGATGCACCTTTACAAAAATGGAACAGTGTTGTACAGTATGAGGTAGGAATTGGTAGAATGTCGTCAAACTAGTGTCATGTAGCCATGTTAAAGGAGATACAGTTAAATCTCTCTATAACGACCACTAAAAAGAAGGTTAATTATTCCATAAAAGGCAGGTGACAGCTTAAAACAAGGTGAACGTAAAACAGAAAGCTCCTGGGCAGTCACCCATAATGTATATTTTGTACACATCTTATAATACTTGATAAGAGTAAACCAGAAAACCCTTAAAGGGACATTTTGCTTTACTTTCTGTCCTGCAGCATGCAGTTAATTGAAAAATGTAAGACACATGAATGCCATATTGGATAAAGGCTGCTTATCCCGATTTATACTGAACTTGTCATTGTGGTGTGTGTTAACTCCTAAATTCCATGCTGCATGTTCTGGAAATTGAAAATAATGTCCTATATACTTTTTTATTGCATGACATTCATACTGTTGTATATGGTATTATATGCTTACTTGACAAATGCTGGTATTTATTTTAATTGGGTCTTTGGTAATTGCTTGACACTCAATATTTTGATTTATGTTTCCTGCTTAAATGGCAAAATATGTTATGACTGATATCTCTTGTACTTAAAATAACATTGTATTGGGTATTTGCTTATTATAAAATATAGTATGATTTTTGTATCTTGTACTTTCTAGAATGTAGTATCATAGTGCATTATTGGTGTGTTAATGACATGGTACCCCTTGTTGGCCTCCTTCAGTCAGCGTTGACTATGGATTTGATTCTACTTCTCTGCCCTTGGTGGAACATCTCCGCTGGTGGCTGAACAGTCCGATGCGGGAATGGCAGTCTCTTTTACAAGTGTAACACAGATATATAGACTGTGTTGTGTCTCGGTTGCAGTTTTCTTTTCTACGGGCTCGTTTGTCTTCAGCTAAGCTTTTCAGTTTGTCCTCTCCCGACACCAGCTGTTTAGCAAGGGTGCTTCTCCACTTTGATCGGTCAGCAGCAAGATCTTCCCAGTGTTCGCTGTCAATCTCTAGGGCTTTCATGTCCCTTTTACAGACATCTCTGTAGCGCAACTGAGGGCGACCAGTGTCTCTTTTCCCGGTTGCAAGTTCCCCATAGAGGACGTCTTTGGGTATTCTGCCGTCCTCCATACGACGAACATGACCTAGCCAACGGAGTCTACGCTGTCTTAGTAGGGTAAACACAGTGTTGAGGCCTGCACGAGACAGAACTTCAGTATTGGGTTCTTTATCCTGCCAAGAGATGCCTAGGATGCGACGGATGCACCTCATGTGAAATGTGTTTAGTCTCTTTTCTTGCTTAGCGTAGGTCGTCCATGTCTCACTCCCATATAGTAGTGTGCTGATGACGCATGCATTGTACACTGCCATCTTCGTTTTAACAGAGAGCTTAGAGTTCTCCCACACACGTGTGGTGAGCCGAGCAAAGGTGGTTGCTGCTTTCCCAATTCTCTTACCTATCTCTGTATCAAGAGTGAGGTTACTGCTTGCCGTGGAACCTAGGTATGTGAATTGGTTTACAACTTCTAACTCATAGTCGTCAATGGTAATGGCTGGTGGCACATCTACACCTTGTCCTAGGACATTTGTCTTCTTTAGGCTAATAGTCAGCCCGAAGTCATTGCAGGCCGTGGAGAAGCGATCCATTAGGGTCTGGAGCTCTTGTTCGGTATGGGTTGTGACTGCAGCATCATCAGCAAACAACATGTCTCTGATCAGAACGTCCCGTATTTTCGTTTTGGACTTGAGTCGTGCAAGGTTAAACAGTTTGCCATCCGATCTGGTATGAAGGTAGACTCCCTCTGTTGTCGTGTCGAAAGCATGCTTCAGGAGCAAGGCAAAGAAAATCCCAAAGAGCGTTGGAGCAAGGACACAGCCTTGCTTGACACCACTGCGTATGTCAAATGGTTCTGATACGTTTCCATCATACTGCACTGATCCCTTCATGTTTGTGTGGAAGGATTCGATGAGACTCTGTAGTTTAGGCGGGCATCCAATCTTTGGAAGAATCTTGAATAAACCATCTCTGCTGACTAAATCGAACGCCTTTGTGAGATCAATGAAGGCAATGTACAATGGCATGTTCTGTTCTCTGCATTTTTCCTGGAGCTGGCGTAGAGAGAATATCATGTCTACCGTTGATCTGTTGGCACGGAAGCCACATTGGGATTCTGGGTAGACGCGCTCTGCCAGCTTCTGAAGACGGACAAGAACTACCCGTGCATATAGTTTGCCAACAATGCTGAGGAGAGAGATTCCCCGGTAGTTGTTGCAGTTACTTCTCTCGCCCTTGTTTTTGTAGAGGGTGATGATCTTGGCGTCCCTCATGTCTTGCGGTACAGCGCCTTCTTCCCAGCATTTGATGAGGACTTCGTGCAGTGGGAGCAGTAGGGTAGTCTTGCAGTGCTTGATCAGGTCTGGAGGAATACCATCACTGCCTGGTGCTTTTCCTGCATTCAAGCTGTCAATGGCCTTACTGAGTTCATCCAAAGTAGGTTCAGCATCCAGTTCAGTCATGATTGGTAGGCATTTGATGGCATCAAGGGCTGAATCTGATACAGTGTTCTGTCTTGAGTATAGTTCAGAATAGTGCTCCACCCATCGATCCATCTGCAGGCTTTTGTCTGTGATTACTTCCCCCGTTGAAGATTTGAGGGGAGCTGACTTAGTCTGGACTGGTCCAAGTGCCTTCTTGATCCCATCATACATTCCTCTGACGTTTCCAGTGATGGCAGCGGTCTGAATGTCTCTGCTGAGCTGAGTCCAGTACTCGTTTGCACAGCGCCTGGCAGTCTGCTGGACTTTGCTTCTTGCAGCCCTAAGAATCTGGAGGTTCTTTTGATTAGAGGTCTTCTTGTACACAGCAAGAGCAGCACGCTTTGCTTCAATGACAGGTGTCATCTCAGAGGACTTTGCTTCAAACCAGTCCTGCGACTTTGAAGTTTTCTTCCCAAAGGTTGTCAAGGCTGTGCGATGAATAGTGTTTCGTAGTTCTTCCCATTTCAATGTTGCAGACTCCACAGGCGTCAATGCATCAAATTCTTCATTGAAGGTTGCAGCAAACTGTTCTACAAGTTCTTGTTGTGGCATCTTACATGTGTCAATGCGGGCCTTTCCGTGTTGTCTTGCTCGGTGGAATTTCTTCACTTGTGTTCTGATCCTGCAACACACCAGTGAGTGGTCTGTGTCGCAGTCCGCGCTCTGGTAGGTACGGGTGAGTAGTACATTTTTAAGTAGAGTGCGCCTTGTCAGGATCAGATCCAGCTGGTGCCAATGTTTTGAACGTGGGTGTCGCCAGGAAACCTTGTGTTGAGGTTTTGTCTGAAAGTATGAGTTGGTGATACATAGGTTGTGGAATGTGCAAAACTCGAGCAGTCGCTGTCCATTTTCATTCATCTTTCCCACGCCAAACTGTCCAAGGCAGGAAGGCCAGGAGTCGTGGTCAGCACCAATTCTGGCGTTGAAGTCACCCAGGAGGATTAATTGTTCTGTTCTGGGGATGCTGCTGACAGTTGTTGAAAGGTCCTCATAAAACGCTTCTTTAGCTTCCGGTATGGTGGTCAAGGTGGGTGCGTACACACTGACAAGAGTAATTGGGCCTTCAGTGGTGTTGAGGCGGAGAGTAAGTATACGTGCAGAGCCGTTCCTGCCTGGTTCCACCATCTCCAGCAAAGTGTTCAGCAAAACGTATGACATGGTAACATTGCTTATATCTCAATGTATTTGTTTCAAATTTAATGTCGTCGTTCATGTTTGTGCTGAATTTAGAAAATGTATGAGAGATATACAAACAAATTGTATTTGCTTGACAGTTGATGCCATTTTGATACATTTTATTATAACTTCAATATATAGAGCATGCAATAACATTACATGTACTATCATGATTTAGTTTATGTCTTCCCGTGATATTGTATTTTTGTACGCTGATTCAAACTGTTTGCAAATATAAGCAAATTCTCCCCCACCCCCTTATAACAATTCCTTCCGAACAACATGCACAATCGCTTTGTCTCATTGAATGTTGTTGTAGAAAGAGATCTCTATAGTTCGTGAAATCGGCTGTACCGCCAAGTATGTACTGGGGCCCTTTTCATAAAACTTCGTACGACAAATGTTGTCGTAAGTCAGGTTATAAAAGTATCAATTTTTATTTATTTCTCCACCGAATCCTATCTTGTGACATCTCTTTGGAATCGTCTTGAAAAGACGATCCCAAAGAGATGTCACAAGACATGATAAGATAGAGAAATCATAATCAAATGTATTTTAAAGTTTTGTCTTACGACTGTTTTTATACGAAGTTTTATGAAACGGGCCCCTGGTGCTGAGTCTGTATAGTTTTTGTACGTAGTTATTTTTAACTGAATTTTGTGTTTAAATTATGTAACGAGTCATAGGCTGGAAATTTGAAAGAGTGTTTTGAAAAGCATTTGATTTGGTATGCAATTAGTTTTGTTTGTTCGAGGATACAGTTCAAGCTCGACATGGACATCTAAAATTGGTATAACACTATAATTACAGGAGTACTACAAGCGTCCAAACATACAATTATGATAAGTTATCCCTTCATTGTCATTCGGTCACCGGCTTTAAAAATATCGCCTGTTTTATTTCTTAAATTTCAACTATAGATAAATTGATTTAAGTTAAATCGTAAACCGTGTCAAACAATTTGGATCCTGACCCGATCACACGTTATCCTTCGTCTAAAAAGGATTCAAACCTTTTATCAAATTACAATTAAATTCTGGATAATAAAGTGATGGGGTTAAATTACCTGTTCTTATGATTAACCCTTTCCCCCATAGAAGCGACTTTTAGCGTATTAGATTTATTCCTCCGCTGAAGAAAATAGTTCCAATTTAATCAGTAATGAATATCTATTATAGGGAATATGTTTTATATGCAAGCACATGATAGCTTAAAGCAGGTTGAAAGTAAAGTAGAATGCGCCTTAGGGCGCATTCTGCTTTACTTTCAACCTGCTTTAAGAAGTCACCTCTATTCAATAATAGATATAGGCTATCAGGTAAAGGGTTAAGTAAATTCTATCTAGTCAGCTAAAGAAGGAAATCCTATCTGAAAACGTTTGTTAAGGAAATAGGCCAATATAATTAAGCTTCAAACAGAATACATGTATAAGATGTAATAGATATTTTGATGTCCCTTGAAAGGGCAGACATACCAAGCGTACTGCAATTTGACATTTTGCAAAGACATATCTTGAAGAAATCATGCCCGTGCGCAGTTAACGCACAATCATGTAATAATGTTGTCACGCAACATTTCTGTAGTTTTCAACAAATCCCGTGATGTGAAATCATGTTAGAGTTTAAACAACCAGTTCGTGTACGTGCCTTGAGCTATGTTATTGATGAACAAATAACGAAGTGAAAGGATGCCTGCAGTGTAATTATGTTAGAGTTTGGGTGTGCCACTGATTAGAAGCACATGCTGCACTTGCAGACTGATGCTCACTTCATGTAACCGCTGGGAGTTTCTTATTGATTATTTATAGGCAGGCATTAATATTGTATGCCCTATCACAAGGATGAGTTTTATGCAACTTGCGCTACAATGCACGAACATCTTTTACTCTCACTGTCCTTGTCTGCCTGTATATGTATACTCTCTCTGTCTCTCTACGATTCTCTGACTGTCTTACTGTTTGTCTTTCTGTGTGTATGTCTGTCTCTGTCTATGTATTTCTGTCTGCAGTATTTCTGTTACTATCTATGTGTTTTTCTTTCTCTCTGTGTGTGTTTTTATATATATATATATATATCTTTCTCTCTCTTCTATATCCCCCTCTCTTTCTCCATATCCCTCTCTATGTGCCTGTTTCATTATATGGGGTACGATGTCTAACTATGCTTCTATTCAGTGTTTACATGTATGTCTTGTTTGCATTAAGCTATGTTTTACAAAGACTCAATCGAAGGTTCGCTGATAGTGATCATGACAGACAATGCTTTGATGCATGTAAATCAGAAAACTTCCACACGATTTCTTTACTGTTACATTCATCTTGATTCAAACCACCACAAAACCGTAAACTCCAAATTCAAATGTCCCTTAAGGGGACTACTATAGAGTGTTGATCGATTCTGTCTTTTATAAATACATTTGTATATGTCTTAAACACAGACCCCTGGTAACTAATGTTTCGTATTGTTGATATATTTTGTTAAATCCATCAGAATACACAGCCGTACCTCTGATAAAATACAAATGCTAGACTGCCCTCGGTTTATAGATGACAAGTTAATTTACTCTTGTCTGTGTCAGGCCTGATATGTCAAACCCAGGTCTGAAACGAATAGCAATTTCTATACAGTCACAGGGCTACAGATAAGGGGGGTATTTCAAAAACTAAAATCTTTATTTCTGCTTTAAACCCTATGGTGTCACTACTCTTTAGAATCGTATCGGAGAGACGATTCTAATGAGTAGTAACATCATAGGATTCGGTACTGAACTGAGTGAGAAAATGTTGGATTTGTGCAGTTTACTCCCTCTTATCTGGAGCCCTGCAGTCAGTTTTGTAGCAAACCGCCATTCATAGGAAGGAACATGGGTGCACGGGACGTCATTCTTATGGTTCACATTCAACCCTAGCGACGAGTATAGTCGTCATTTACAAACAGTGTACCTGTGAGGATAACTCTTGCCATATGCAAATAGTGTAAACCCTGATCAGAGGGCTCTTTAAGGAGCCCCCTCTGATCAGGTTTTTCACTGTTTGTCATTTTGAAATATATATTGTAAAAATCATCCCCGAATAGTCAAAAATGGACTAGACGTATTTTGAAATTTGAATTTGCCCATTAAAGGTGTCACGGGTGCATGAGTTAAAATACGTGGCTGCTTAACTAAGCCCCCCCCCCCCCCCCCCCTTGAGACTTCACTAGGACAATTCCCGTTTCCAATTAAGTCTGGTCAAATCTTACATATTTAGGATTTAGGATAGTACAAAATGACAAGCAGTGAATACTCTTATCAAAGGGCTCCTCAAGGACTTAAATGGCTTCATTGTTGGCACGGGACAAGTGTACTCTTTACTGACACACTGTTTGTTAACGACGAATTTACTCGTCGCTAGTGTTGAATCCGTATGAACAGGAGGAAATCGTGCAGGGAGCCCCTGTAGAAGCTTTCTTGCATTATTTTTCCTGCATTAGCAGCAATATGCCTTTAGAGATTTCTATTATACAGCGATCCCTCACTACAACGACACCCAATAGGAGACACAAATGGGGTGCGTTGGTCGGAGGGAGTCGTTATAGAGAGGGAAAATTAAATCTTTGCTTACATTTGCAAACAGCTTGAATCCAGATCAGACGCTGCGTAACGCGGCGTCTGATCTGGATTCAAGCTGTTTGTTACTCGTCATTATATTTATTCTACCAAAATCTCCAGTTATAAGTAAATTTGAGAAAAAACAGCAGACGACAATTTTAATCAAACGATATTGCAGCAGTCAAAGCGTTAGACATAATTGTTTCGATTAGGGGACTGCGGAAAGGGTCGTTGTAAGGAGGGAGTCGTTGTTTGGAGGGCCGTTGCAGAGATGGAACACTGTTCTAACATGAGTGGTAGGTTAGCACAAGTCTGATTTTAAATGCATAGTTATTTTATATTCTAACTCAACATTTCGATGTGTCAGACAGAGTTGGTGACTGCCAAAGAAGTGTTGCTTCAATTATAGAATAAATGGGTTCGCTAAAATATTTCTGACATGTTTACAGATTAGTATGTCTTTCAACTTGACACGCCTGAAGCCGTTAACATGTAATGTATAAGTTTTCAATTTTCAAATTCTGTCTTTGTAACACTAAAACATATTTTAAACAGATCCTGAATAATTGGTGCAAATGTATATGGTTTAAACAATATCTTATTCATGAATGAAATCGACTGGACAACAAACATTGCCTATGTAAATCCTCTCCAGTGGTATACGATACAGTTAAACCTATCTTTTTCAAAAACTAAAAAGAAGAAAAGTTCGTTTTTTGGAGCTTTCTGCTTTATATTCATCTTGCTTTAAGCATCCGCCTGCTTTAAACATGAAATTTTTTAACCTCAAATAGCAGTCGTAATAGAAAGGTTTTACTGTAATGACATGTTGTACAATTGGTATATGTTCTAGTATAGGTACAAACAATGGACACATGTTGGTCAAGTCGCGAGACTCTGTATCTTAGTCCCCGTTGTTAATTTCTTCACCTTAACCCTTTTACGATCAACTTCATCGAGAGATGTTTACCTCTTCACCGCCATATTGTCGTCTGATTCAATATTGTTGTATATTGTTGTATGCAATATCGTTTCAAAGTTAGATTTAAGGCAGTATAACTGACGTCATTTCAAAACAAGTGACAATCAGTATTGATCCTGATCACAGAGACACTGTTTGTTATTAACATATCGTACTATTAGGTTAATTGGACAATGTACGTAATAACACTTTTATTTGTTAACCCTTTTATGCCAAATTGTGCCTTCCATGCTTATATATCAATATGTCCATATTTGATAAAAAGTGTGTCTGGTATAAATTTTAACTTTCGTTTAGTTTTATATTGAAATTCCTTTCAGAAAAAAGTGTAGATTCTGATCAGAGTGTACACTGTTTGCGAATTTCCCTTTTATTGGGCGCTAGGCACATGTTGGTTAAGGAACAGGAAACACTATTCAAGAATTAAATACGAGATAATGGAAGTGTCTGGCCAATAATTAAGCACTTATTGGCAATTGTTTATGGCAAATACAGTGAATAAGACGTTATTCTATTCCAATAAATGGGTTTGTACTGAAGTCATTCAGTTCATTTCAAACAGTTTGGTACGAGAGTCTTTTTACAACGAACAGAAGAATTTTAACAACGTAGTGTTTTGTCGTCTCATGTAACCGAAACTGATACCAAATCAAAACATCTAAACTTTCTGAGTTTTTTTGTTTTCAAATATAGGACGATTGGTTACCATCAACGAAACAAACACTTTTGATTCTGATACAGTGGAGAATCTGTTATTCTTTCCCAATAAACGCGTTTACGCTAAAACTATTATTTACAGTGCAAACAGTTTGGAGCCAGATCAGACGCCGGGTAATCCGGCGTCTGATCAGGCTCCAAACTGTTTGCCACCAAGATAAACATGAATTATCAGAAGTGTCCAAAAGTTGTTCTTTTCTACGTTTTAGCGCTTTGCGTTTGCGTACGTTTGCGTTTAAACGGGAAAGAATAACAGATTCTCAACTGTAAGAAGCAGAGTATCTGGTTCAAAACTACTTACACCGTCTTACAGAGGTCGTCATTGTTTACTTACCCCTTGATTTCACTGTCATGACGTCACCAGTTTACATATGTCGTTTGCTTTCTTTTACAATTATACGTTTTATATATTTTTATTTAAGACATTTAAAATGAGTGCCCAGCAGTTTTATCAGTACCCAAACTGTTTGTAAATAACTATTGTACTCGGTGTATTGCAGTGAAGGGATTAAACTTAGAAATAAGGGTTCGTTTGATCGGTAAATATTAGAAATTTAGGCTTATCAGTGCATGAATAAATGGCCGGTAAAATATGATCAGACTGAACAGATCTTATATGATGTAAAATGAACTGATAACAAAGACAGTATCCGGCTACTTATCTATATCTACATAAAATAAACATTTTGGTATGTTTTGTTTATAAAAGATATCTCGCAACCGATTTCTCTTACTCATATGACTGAAGCTAAAAATGACTCTATTTCCAAATCGAGGGTTTGGTGTAAAACTATTGTAACTCCTTCACAATTTTGAAGGCGTTACAATAGTTTTGCTTCAAGCCCTTGCAATGATGTATCAATTATCTCACAGGAGTTTGTGTTTTAACATGAAACAAATTTCATCTGTTAAATATATCTTCTGTTAAACTGTCACATAAGTCGTATCCATTTCTGCATTTAATTAATAAAACTGCCAAACAGTTTTGATTATAATGAGACGTCAAAATACTTGGCGTCTCACTAGGATCAAAACTAATTGGCACAGTTGTCCCAACATCGCGTTTAGCATATTAAAGGGTCACTAATTGGTATCCTTATGGTGTCGCCTTTCGTGAATGTCATATATGAAGACTTAATGCATTATTCTCCAGTATAGGACATGTTGACGCCTCAGAATATGCAATGTTGTAGAAAACACGGGCTTCAAATGTCAATGGACTTGTTTCGTTTGGTCATTAGCGAAATTGTATTCATAGTAAAACCACCAAACTGAATGTGTATAAATCTAGCAATTATAGCCTGTCTTTTGTATATGTTGATAGATACTAGGGAATCTTAAACTAGTCACTTCATCGGCGAGCCCGGCAACATTGGCACTGATAACAGTTACCTTTACCCCAACAAGCTCCTTTCAGCACATATAGTCTATACTTCTACTGAAGAAAATATTTCCAATTTGAACAATTAAAAACATGTACCAAAATATTTTTTCTACTGGTATATCCTTGCAGATGGTGGCTTAAATAGGCTAAAAGTAAAGAAGAATGTACGTAAGGCGCATTCTACTTTACTTTCAACCTGATTTAAGTACTCACTTGTCTTCAAAATTAGAAACAGACTATACAGTAAAGGGATGATATATCATATAGATATATAATATATATAATTCGTAATTTTGAAATTGATAAATAAATGTAAAGCACTGTTTTAGAAGATTCTGCAAACGGGCGAAATGATCATTCGACTATTGGTGTATGCCACGGACTGTGCAAAATATGCATGCTTAAGTCTACGGAAATAATATTAAAAAACCACTATTATATGGTTTAAATATCAGGCCGCTCCAAGTTAAATAAATACTAAAAATAACCTACTATCACCGCGTTGATGTAAGCAAAACGCTGTTTTCCTTACATCTTACCTTTTGTTACATCAAAGAAAGGCACCAGTTGCCTTTTGAAATAACTCTTTCTCCGCTCGGGACCTTAAATGACGCCACATTCAGATCGTCGTGTATTCTTTTCTTGGTCCAAATCGTATACGGTTGTTTTGTAATCGACACCAGGAAGACGAGTTGAAGTGTCACGTCTTACATTACGCCTTTTCTGTATAGTTCAACAGCTTCTACCTCTTAAGTCGCTACTTATCAATTATACGAAAAACGTGATCATACCATAACATACGCCTATCAATAATTATCATTCTGATAACTAGTTTTATGCATTTATATTTCAAATTGTTGCAAAAGTAGCTCACATGCTCCACCCGGGCAGCGCATTTGACGTTGTGCAACCTTAGCTTGCGCATCGTCACGGAGATTAATACAAGTGCAAACACAACTTGGATCTTGACTATGTGACATCAAACTTGTATGTTAATGCCAATAATAGCACAACTAGTACCGATATGGTTTAACTACTTTGACACTATCGCTTTGCTGTCTCGTCACCAACTTCTTACAGTGGAGAATCTGTTATTCTTTCCCGATAAACGCGTTTACGCTAAAACTATTTTTTCTTTTACAAACAGTTTGGAGCCAGATCAGACGCCGGGTAACCCGGCGTCTGATCTGGCTCAAAACTGTTTGCCACCAATATAAACATGAGTTATCAGAATTGTCCAAAAAATGTTATTTTCTACGTTTTAGGGCTTTGCGTTTGCGTACGTTTGCGTTTAAACGGGAAAGAATAACAGATTCTCCACTGTAACTGGTATTCCTGGTACCTAAACCATTACCACGATGCATCCTTGTCTGCACCAAACAAAGTTATAGTGGGGAAAATGTAATTCTTTCCTACGAACCGGTTTTTTCTCACGTAACTATCCCTATTTTGAACAGCGACAATGATCGCGATTATCATTGTCTCCAACTTGTGTGAGATCAATTTGATGACGTCACTCTGTAACGCCACTCTTTATAAAAGCGTTATTTGTTACGTCACCGTATTTTCAAAAAGCATATTGCTTTTAAAAATAGCTAAGAATAATAAGTTATGTGAGAAAAAGAATTTGTCACTCGTTGATGTTTAAGACAATCTGATCCCAACCTCGTCTAGAATGATAAAAAATTATTAAGCTAGCTTAATACAGGTACTTACAGATCTTTATTCGGCATAAAATAGCATAAGCATATTCATAGCCATCAATTTGCATGAACAATATATACATACGTAAAGAGTATTGACATGAACAATTAAGTTTCATTAAACAATTAATAACATTTAAGTTCTAAACTCGGTTGAGAACAGCTTGTCGCAAACATCGACTGATAAGAGATCATAGAATTACTTAAATAAGTGATTCCCATGCAAACAGATTTTAATAATATAAGACACCGGATTTCTCGGCGTTTAATATGGCTCCAAACTGTTTGATACTCAGGTTACAATACAGTATCAAAATTTTGAGGAACGTATCGTTTTTAGCACTTTATTTCATTGAGTTTGCGTTTACATTATTTTTTATATAAAAAAAACCATATCGTCTTCCTGTTGTTGCTTTTTGCATATTATAACGCGGCACATTTGTTTTTCAGTGTCAAACAAATAAGATTCTATTCAAACCACGGTGATTGACGTGGATCTAAACCGTTCGCCAGTCAATGGAAGATAATTTACGTGGTCTGTGTCATTTATCGTCTGCTTTAAAAGTGTCGTCTGAAAATTAAGTCAAATTCGTTTTAACCCTTTACCTTATAGAAGCGACTTTTAGCACATTCATTTTATTCATCCGCTTCAGAAAATAGTTCCAAATTATACTGTAATGAATATGTGTCATATTAAATTCTTTCCTAGCAGTTAATAGCTTAAAGCAGGCTGAAAGTAAAGCAGAATGCGCCTTAGGGCGCATTCTGCTTTACTTTCAACCTGCTTTAAGTAGTCACATATCTTCAATACTAGAAACAATGCTATCAGGTAAAGGGTTAAGTATTTTTTAATTGAGAAAGTATAAAAACGAGTCTCTTGAGCAGTCTTAATCTTGAATATACGCCGGGTTGTTCGGAGTCTGATCTGGATATATCCAAATTGTTTGCAAATCCAAACCGAATACGCATTCGGTGGGAGATTGGTTAATACAAATTGTATTAACAGAAAATGGAATTATCTGATTCACTATAGGGCATTATATAGTTCTGCAGACCGTACCTTTCTTGGCTCTACCATTAGCAACATATAAATTGACGGTGGCAGTGACATTTAGGAGTTCTCTCATCGCCAAATTAGGAATAGTTCTTTCACGTGGAAAGCACGTTTTCAATTATAAGTTCAGTACAGTCAAGCCTATATTAAGCGGTCATATAAAATATCATGAATGTCCAGCATTACAGGCAGGTTACAGCTTAATACAGGACAGAAGTAAAGCACGGAGCTTTCTGCTTTACTTTTGTCTGGCATTAATAATTAAACTTCATTGAGTGGTTAGTCTGCTTACACCAAGGGAGATTACTTTAGACAGGTTTAACTGTAGCAGGATGCTTATCAATGGTGACTGCTAGACAAGAATGTGTGAGTATCGAGAAACGGTACTTTAATAACCCTTTTAAATGTTAAATTGAATCGTTCGTTTTAACCCATTCGTAGTCAAAATAGTGTAGGATAAATTTGTCTTTTGCACATTTAGAGTTTTTAAGTGTAGTTGAAACGATTTTGAAACGGTTTTTGTCCGGATCAGGGGCCCGTTTCATAAAGCTTCTTACGACACATGTTGTCGTAAGTCAGATATTAAAAGGCTCAATTATTATTTATTTCTCAATCTAATCCTGTCTTGTAACATCTCTTTGGAATCGTCTTTTCAAGACGATTCCAAAGAGATGTCACAAGACAGGATTAGATAGAGAAATCAGAAATTAAATGTATTTTAAAGTTTTGACTTACGACAACATTTGTCGTACGAAGTTTTATGAAACGGGCCCAGAAGACGCAACTGGGTCCAGCCTGTTTTATTATTTCGACTTCACTCATTCATGGTGGTGAAGCATTTATAGCTATGGCACATCCCTGTTTGCTACATGTATAATGTTACAATGTAATTGTTTTCATCGCGAGAGAAACTACAGTGGAGAAAACGTTATTCTTTCCCGTTTAAACGCAAACGAAACGCAAACGCAAATCACTTAAACATAAGAAATGAAAACTTGTTGACAATTCTTACTATCTTTTTTTATTACCCGGCGTCTGATCTGGCTCCAAACTGTTTGCACTGAAAATAATAGTTTTTGCGTAAACGCGTTTATTGGGAAAGAATAACGTTTTCTCCACTGTATCTTAGCCAAGTGAGAACGGTCGTAAAACCCACTATCACGGCCAATTTAAGCAAAATGACTTGAGTGTATAAGACAGGAAACTTCTTCAAACAATATGAATTAAAGAAATCATCTAAAATAAAATTATCTTACTATGCGTTTATTATACAGATGTGTTGGCTATACCGCCGCTTTTTCTTGAAATGTCCAAGGGGGAAAGTATGATGGTGATTGTTTTTGTAAGGCATATGCAGTTATCTCCTCTGAAAATTGTAGTAACACGTAAACAGGACTCATAAGGTCCCGGTTTTATCTGGGGGATTTTCTGTTACGTTTTCATTATTTTTTTTCAGATTATCTCTTACTCTAAGCTGCCCAATGAATTTGAGGAAGTATCCACTAGACGAACAGAAGTGTCCGATAGTAATGCAAAGTTGTAAGTTAACGTTGTTTTAAAGTACAGTGGAGAATCTGTTATTCTTTCCCGTTTAAACGCAAACGTAGGCAAACGCATAACACTAAAACGTTGAAAAGTACAACTTTTGGACAATTCTGATAATTCATGTTTATCTTGGTGACAAACAGTTTGGAGCCTGATCAGACGCCGGGTTATCCGGCGTCTGATCTGGCTTCAAACTGTTTGCACTGCAAATAATAGTTTCAGCGTAAACGCGTTTATTGGGAAAGAATAACGTTTTCTCCACTGTATTACTTTTGATTTACTGAGTATTGCGGTATTGTTAGATACCGGTAGATTATCTTGTTACTTGGGTTAGGATTGCCAAATAAATAGTCATTTACGTAAAGAAATATATAGCAATACCTCTTCAAAGTAACAATTTGGGGGACATAAAAAGTTGGTCATTATAGAAAGAGTGTTTTTCAACGGAGGTTAATTTCATGGAAAACCTTTTTAAGTTACCATTCAGAAAGGAATACTTAAGACCTTTAATGACAGTTTACTGTTCAATTCAGGAAACAATAATACAGGGCGCTCCAAAAGGAACTGGACTACGCTGTTATCTGCCATAAAATGTCAATAGTTATTAGAGTTTTTGCTTTAGGTTTCACTGTAAGTATTAGGGATTCATTTATTTGTTGTTATTTGAAACAATCCTTAGAATTTATTTATCTTCATATTCCTTCAGACAATGTATTGATCGAAATTATTTTCACCAATCCGCCCCTTCAGGTTAAGGCTGGGCAATGCCAACAATTACAAAACACAGCATAGTTTTATTCAGATGTGTACAAAGTACATTTTCTTAATCACAGAGAAGTATTCATACAATAAATACCATCACGTGACAACATAAGAAAGTAACTGTTGTTCCTTTGAAGATGAATACATCAGGTTTTTTTGTTAAAGAAATGTCTTATTCTAAGAGCATCTCGTATATATAAACTTAAATTACAGAATCCTTTTTATTTTTTTATCAATAATTCAATATTTAAACATTGATGGTCCTTCAACTAGCAATCATTAAAGTATTCTCAAATGAGTGTATTTTAACGTTGGCTTCCGAGAAACATCATTCAAACACATACATCAGGGCCTGTGCTTAAATGTTTGAGATGAGTTTGAGCTCGTTCTGAAGCTTTTGATTGGTCAGATTTGAGCAGAATGCAGTTTCTCCTTTATTTGTCTGCAGTTTCTTTCAAATTATTTTATCAGAGTGGTAAACAGTTTTGGTTCAGGGGTAACGCCGAGTAAGGCTTGGCGTCTCAACTGGGCCCAAACTGTTTGCGAAATGTTTCACAAACCCATCAATAGCGCGCGAGTGGATTGCTAAACACAGTAACGAGTACAATCTATATATTTTTGCCATTTCCTTCTTTTGACAGGCCATGTTATACAATAACGATGTCATAAGGTTGACTTTACGATGTACTTTTAACTCATTCATCCCTGAAACTCTTAATTTAATAGTCCAGTTGGCAATTATGTCCAGTCCGTTTTAAACTATTTAGTATAGTTTTAACAATATAATAACAAAATGACAAACAGTGCAGACCCTGATCACAGGGCTCCTTAAGGAGCCCTCTGAACAGGTTCTGCACTGTTTGCATATGACAATCATCCTTTTAACGGGTACACTGTTTATAAATTACGAGTAAAATGCGTCGCTGGTGTTCATTGTGATTACATGCATTGTCGAATATTTTGCAGATGCTTACACCAAAGGCAATGTGCGGTTTAATTGGACAGAGACAGATCCACTTCGTATCCAAGATAACGTGATAATGCCACAATTTGAACCGACGGTGGGGGACACTATCGCGACATGCAAACACATATGTAAGACTTCAGGTTATTATTGAACAGAACAGAACATGTGATATAATATGATATTCTCTCTTTTTGAATTTCCATATCAATTAATAAACGTTTTGTGCTAAATTTGATAGCGTGTATACGTGTTAGCAGTACTAAAGAATTAATCGATAAATGATCATAATTATCTCTAACGAGGAGTGTCCAATTAATGCACGGAAAAGTCATGCAGAAACCTGTTTGAGATTTCCTCATCATTTACTGTAATACTTTAAACTGAAATCCTGATACAGCATTCCCTCTCTACAACAACATCCAGTGGGAGACCGAGAGTGTGTGTGTTGTTCGGAGGGAGTCGTTATAGAGAGGTAATATCAAGAATTGGCTATTATTTGCAAACAGCTTGAATCCAGATCAGACGCCGCATCACGCGGCGTCTTATCTGGATTCCAGCTGTTTGTCACTCATAATTATATTTATTCTATCAAAATGTCCATTTATATGTAATTTTAAGAAAAGCAGCAGACGACAATTTTAAGCAGACGACATTGCAGCAGTGAAAGCGTTAGACATAAATGTCCTGTTTAGGGAACTGTCGTAAGGGTCGTTGTAAGGAGGGAGTCGTTGTTGAGAGGGCCGTTGTAATGAGGGAGCGCTGTATATGTATTATTTTATCTTCTCGCTATGATCTGAGAAAACACACTGATGCAGATGATGTCTCTGAATGCGACTTAACCCTGTACCGCATAGCCTGGTGTTAGTTTTGAAAAATGATGACTGCTTAAAGCAGGTTGAAAGTAAAGCAGAATGCGCCCTAATGCGCATCTGCTTTACTTTCAGCCTGCTTTAAGCTACAATATGCTAGAATAAAAAAATATTCCTTCTGATAAATTTTCATGACTGTATAGATTGGAATATTTTTCTTCCGCGGAGAATTAAACGGAATGCGCTAAAAGGCGCTTCTATAAGGTAAAGGGTTAACTAAAGTTTTGAGTGCTTTACAGGATGTTGTTCCATATGTATTTGATATTGCTTTCAAGACAAACTTAAAACTGGGTGTGTTGTCTATGGGAAATCTCATGTTAAACAGCTGACTTAGCATTTTTCGTTCAGTATAATTACATGTATATTTGCAAATCGGTTTAAAATTTGAAACTGACTAATATGTTTTCTATTATTATTTATTTAGCTGTCGACTTTTCCTGCCTACATACGGAGATTTACTTAAAGAGAAAGGTTGGCTATTATATCGTTCAAGTATTCGTGCCCAGTATACTTATAGTCGTGCTCTCGTGGGTCTCGTTCTGGGTGGACCATCACGCAGTGCCCGCGAGAATATCGCTAGGTGTCCTCACAGTACTCACCATGACAACGCAGAGTTCAGGCGCTCGACAATCTTTACCACAGGTTTCATATATTAAGGTTAGAAAAATCACACAAAATCAAGAAACATTTTGTAAGGTGTCATCCGCTATATATCGAAACATGCAATAACCATATTCCTCGTCTATCATACACTTTAACAAACTGAATATGATTACAAATCTAAGTATCAACATATTGAACCCATGCAACACGTATAATCGACATTTACAAATAGCGTACAAGTGAAGAGTAAACTTGTCCTATCTGGTTCTGCAATGGTTGTTCATTCAAAATGTATTGTGAAAATCCACAATAGCTAGTCAAAAATGGACTTCTTTATTTATTACAAACATCGTTTTATACAGTTGTGTTGGTAAACTACAAAAGTCGGTGGTGACATTTCACTATACACACTTCAGAATTCAGAATTCATACTACACATTTCCTGACCAATCTAATACCTGAGAGTGACCTCAAACTCAACTCAAACGCTATATAGTATTTGGGCATGGAGTCTTTAGTGTGACTTTAGACGTGTTAAGTTTTAAGTTTTAACTATAATAAATGCTGTTAATCTCTTATATATCATTCCTAGTTCAAACTTCACATTTAACACGTCAAACTTCAGAAGTAGGAAGGGAGAAGTTTGAAGCGTGAAAAAAACATTAAATATAAATTCTGTTAGAGATTAATAGAATCTATTTAGGAAGTGCGAATGCTGTAGTTTAAACTCTTAAGTGTGTATTTGGAAATGTCACCTACACAGATCTGTCGCAGTAAAACTTGAACACTGTTGTTTGCTTTTATGTGTTTCTCTTAAAATACAATGATCCGACAGTGGAGAAAACGTTATTCTTTCCCAATAAACGCGTTTACGCTAAAACTATTATTTGCAGTGCAAACAGTTTGGAGCCTGATCAGACGCCGGGTAACCCGGCGTCTGATCAGGCTCCAAACTGTTTGCCACCAAGATAAACATGAATTATCAGAATTGTCAAAAAGTTGTACTTTTCTACGTTTTAGTGTTTTGCGTTTGCGTGCGTTTGCGTTTGAACGGGAAAGAATAACAGATTCTCCACTGTAGTTTGCGCCATATGACGCTTATTTGTGTTGCGGTGCCGCAAACCCAAATTCTGAAAAACAATTAAATGTTACTGTGCTCTGTAAATTGACAATAGATATAACAGTATTCCCAAACGGAAACTGCTCTTTTTGAAAAAGACCTTTAGAGGTCGAAATATTAGAAAAGAGCAGTTTTTGTAGTGTACATCAAATTTCAACGTTAACCATTTCACATGCTAATATGACATTGGTTGATTGAGTTAGGTTTACGTTACCGCGACAAATAAAATGTTCATATTACCCCGAAGAGTTTAACGTAATAACCCGATAAACACCGTCACTACATACAAGTAATAACGTATATGTTTCGCCTGCTTTTATTGAATATTGTAGGTGTTTTAGTTACAGAACATGCGATATGAATGTCAAACCATTCGGATCCTGATCAGATACTGCATAACGCGATGCCTGATTAAAAACCCAAACTAATTTTAAATGTCAGCGTTGCAAATATTGGCAGTGAAAGGAATGATTCATCTGCATTTTACTTAACCCTTTGAACCCTAGTCCCGCATATAGGCGTCCTTTTCAAACATTGCACATGTGGATAGTACACTTGCCCTATGCAAACAGTGAAAACCCAGATCAGAGGGCTCCGAAAGGAGCCCTCTGATCAGGGTTTTCACTGTTTGTCATAATATCAAACATTGACAAAAACAACCCTTAAAAGTCAGAAATGGACTAGACTAAAATAGAAACTGGAATTGTCCATTTAAAGTTTCAGGGAGGACTGAGTTCAGAAAGAGTTAACAATTTCAACGGACATGGACAAATTCTCTTTAAGGCTATTGACGTATGGATGTTCACGTGTCTACTGTTTGTCTTCGTGGCCTTGCTAGAGTATTCGTACGTTAACGTCGTTAATAGACGACAGAAGAAATTGAGAAGACGACGACCGGAGGAGTCTGTAGAACTTCAGACTGTCACGGTAAGATGCGATTTCCCTCACCATTACCCTATTGTATAAGATAAATGATTGGGCAAAGCAGGCTGAATGCAAAGCTCAATCTTGAGCTTTCTTTTTTGTTTTCAGCAAGCCCTAAGCAAACAGCCTTCTAGATGGGTGCAGGAAACTGCCCTATAGCTTTTAAAACCTTTCACTTTCAATGACGTCAAAAACCGCATTTGCAACCAGTGTGATCCTGATCAGACGTAAGTAATTCTGCCATAAATCTAACTTTCAAATGGCCATCTCGGCGACACTGAACATGATTGGGTCTGCTGCTTTTATGTCTGTTTGGTATTGTTGTTGTTTAGAAATATATCTAAGTGATATCTGCGGATAGAATCGCAATCACCAATGTTTACAATCGTGAAATCAGGTTTGCCAGGGAATGCGTAACAGTTATAAGGACGTATAATGTATTACATTGCATTCAAATTGTATTTCCCTAACACCATATTATGTGGTTAGCTTTCAACACAAAAAGGTTAATTGTAGTTTTCCTACTGAAAAGGCTTAATTCATTACTCCATGGAGATTCATTCTTATGCATTTCATTTATTCCTGCAACGAAGAGAATAGTTCCCATGTACGAATACGTATCATAATAAATATGCCTATACTCTTACAGATTGTAGCTTAAAGCAAGCTGAAAGTAAAGCAGAATGCGCCTTGATGCGAAATTTGCTCTATTTTCCACCTACTTTAGGTGAGCACCTGTGTTTTAAAATAGAAACAGGCTACATGATTAATGAAGGATAAATGTAAACCAGAATACTCCTAAAAAGTGTTCTGCTGTAGTGTTATCCTTCTTCAAGCCGTTGCCCAGATTTTAGAGACCCCTATGTTCTGTAAATAAATACGAAAGACTCAAGCAGGAAACGCAACACAAACAGTACACCCACCTCTCAGGCAGAACACACACACACAGTCATACTATAACAAGCACACACACATGCACACACATACACACTCACACGCGCGCAACACAATCCCCATCCACACACCAAACAGAAAACAACACGCAAGACAAACATAAAGCAAAGTGAATATAGGAGCCCGCCTTGGTACGGTCAGTAGCAATCAATAATCAATTATAAAGCCTTACTACTTAACACAGGTTTATTTTCTAGGATTAATGAGTACATTGTCATAATTGTAACCATTGATTTTTGCTCTATGTTCAAGGTTTCGCCGAAGGAAATTGTTTTAGAGACGGTAAGTGATATGCTCTCATGGTATTCCTGTCTGTTAGGACCACTAAAAGAAGGTTAAGTAACTGTATGAAAGACGGTTGACAGCTTAAAACAATGTGAACGTAAAACAGAAGGTTCATTGATGTGCTTTCTGTTATAGTACTTTCACCTTGCTTAAAGCAGTCGCCTGCTATAAATTCCTAATAAATAATGTATTTTAGTGGTCGATATAGAGGCCTTTTACTTTTTTGGTAACATACAAAATCGAAACCTCACATTTATTCACACATACTTTGTCTTGTTATAAAGGACATTTGCATATAGTGGGAGAAAGATGTACTATGGTGGAAATGTTGCGACTTAACTTGGAAACGAAATCCAGTAAAGTTTGCGTTGATTTTAGTTTCAACCTTCGTCTTCTCCACTGTACATAAACAAACGCAATAGTGTCTTTAGTTCCTTAACATTTGAATTTTACAATTCGGGAACAGTTTGGATCCAGATCAGTACTGAGTAAAGGCATCTAATCTAGATCCGAACATTTCATATCTGCAACATGGATACATGTACGCAATCATTGTCAATTTTCAGAATTTAAGCAGATAACATATCACTGATGAGCAGACGAAATTTAAGTTGAATAAATGCAGTTGAAAAGTGTTTAGCAAACGAAATATTGGTATTGAAAATTTGGTAGAGTTTGACTTAAAAGAAGGTGTATTGATATATAGATACCTGTGTTTAAATCAGAATAAAAATCAAGTTATTTGTTATTCAATGTTTCGTGTGTTGCAGGAAACTGGTGCTCTCCTAACGGAAGAGGACACAAGATGTTACTGTTTCGTAGACGCTCGCCAGGTTGATAAAATGTCCAGACGGCTATTTCCAATCCTCTTTTTCACTTTCAATGTGATTTTCTGGGTTTTTTATTTTACCTATCCTGATCCAGAGCCAGAATGACACGACGACAACAAAGTCAATAAAGCAAAAAGCTCCCGTAGGCAATGTAGGCTGTCTTTAATTAGTCTACTTTACAGTGGCCGTAATAAAAGGAGCGTACGAGCTATTCTCCCCCACACCATTGAGCCGATGCTGACAAGAGCTGCAAAGCATTGGATGGTGCATCGTCACATGGCTTTGAGTGGAAGTAAATCCATCTGAGATATAATAACGTGATATATTCACTACAGTTGGCGGAAATATTGTTTCCCTGCCATTGAAGCGATAAGTTACAAAGCGTAAATGTGATGATGGAAATCTGAAAAAGAATGGCAGTTTATCGGTTTTGTTAAATCAGAATGTTTGACTTAGAACAGAGCTCCAGATAAGGGGGTATTTCTCAAATTAAAATCTTGATTTCTGCATTAAACCCTCTTCGAGACAATTCCCATGAGTAGTACATTGTAACACCATAGGATTTGGTGTCCTAGTGAGTGAGAAATGTTGGTTTCGTTCAGTTAACTTCCTCTTATCTGGAGTTAATATGCTGGTCAGATGCAGATTGACTAGGAAGGAACAAATAATGTCTTCTCTGTTGTATGTAACAGTATCTAGGAAGACATAAACTTTTTTGTGGTAAGAACTATCATAGGAAACTAAAATTAGTTTCCATCACTAAATAAATAAAATCTTAGAAGTAGAAATTTTCAAACTTTTATCGGTCGTAGCGCCCCTCGTTCGATATATTAATTGTAGTAAATATTTACTAATAAAACACACACTTCCAACTTTCACGTTACATCTTATCTTGATGCTTAAATACAGTAAAAACCCTCTATTACGACCACTTAATATAGTCAAATTGTCGGTGTGTATGATAGGTTGCCGCTTGAATCAAGTTGAAAGTAGATTTGAGTCTTGTTCTGAGCTGTCACCGGTCCTGACGACAGTTTAATTTCTAAGATTTCTTTTGTGTGGTGGTAATAGAAGGGAGTTTACTGCTGGGCTCGAGATAAGAAGGTGATAAACTGAACCAATCCAACATTTTCTCACTTATTTCAGCATCAACTCCTATGGTGTTACTACTCATTAGATTCGTCTGAAGAGATAATTCTAATAAGAAGTGACATCATAGGGTTTAAAGCAGAAATAAAGATTTTATTTTTGAAATACTCCCCTTATCTGGAGCCCTTTACTGTATTGATTTCACAACAATGTAGAAATACTTCCACATTTATTCAATCTCTTTACTGCCCTAACCCGAGTACAATGGGTATCTGCAAACATTTTGGATCCTGATCAGACGCGGAACGCGGCGTCTGACTAGAATCCAAACTGTTTGACTTTCATTTCAAATAAGCAAATTGTAAAGTTGAGAAACAAATGCAGACGATACTTTTTTTAATTTATGACGTCATGACAGTGAATGGTTAAGTACGACTTATTTATTATTTCTTCTACAACACACCACACATATCGTTGTCTTAGCACCAGTTTTTCAACCAACTCAAAAGTTCACACTTAAATTTTGCAAACAGCACTCCCTCAACACCTAACCCTCTCAGATTGAGATTATCATCTGCTACTGTATTCTAAATAGTTATTCTCCGAATTGGACAAGAGTGTCAAACTGTTTGGATCCTGTTGAGACTACGGGTCATTTGGCATCTAACCAGGCTCGGAGGTTATAAAGCTTTTGACGTGAGTCTAAACTCGTTCCCAAGCATTTGATTGGTTAGATTTGAGCCTAGCATTTGATTGGTCAGATTTGAGCCTAGGCTCAAATCTGACCAATCAAATGCTTGGGAACGAGTTTAGACTCACGTCAAAAGCTTTATAACCTCGAAGCCTGGATTCAAACGTGTTGCAATGGTATTCACAGTTTCACCATTAACGTGAAATATTTAACCCTTTCACTCCCAATTACGTCATAAAGCGCATTTGCAAACTGTTATGATCCTGCTCAGACGCGGTGTTTCGCGGCGTCTGATCAGGATCAAAACTGTTTGCCACTTGTTTCGAGATTACGTCAGTAATACTGCCTTAAAAGTAACTTTGAAACGATATTGCAGACAACAATATTGAAGCAGGCGACAATATGGAGGTGAAGGGGTAACATTTTCACGATAAATGTGATCATGAAAGAGTTTTAAAAGAGCAATAACCTATGATGTAACATTTTTTCATAACTACGTGATCAGTTTTTTATAATCTCTTAGCACAGTTATTTTACATCGTAGCACAAGCATAGGCAACCGTATCGTACCTAAAGAACATCAAAATATCTTCTCTTTTTTTGGTTATAATACGGTTGCCTGTGAGCACTTGTTGATAGTATCACATTAGTTATATCACATACACTTTTTGATGTCAGTATTTGTCTTAGCAACATTACATTATTGTAAGATTCTACACACATTGCCTATCCGTATTGCAATGTTAAGACGTAACTGAGTCACGTTTAACTCTTTGCATGCTGGGTAATTTTGTCGTGTGCAACCGTGAATTGTCGTCTGCTAACTTTTCTTAGATTTTCAAGAACTATTTTCAAAAAAAAGATCAGAGTGTCAAACAGTTTTGATCCTGATGAGACGACGCTTACGCGGCGTATCATCCGGATCCAAAATGTTTGCAGAGGTAATCACTTTTGCAGTCATATCCACCGCTATTATAACGGGCATATTCGACCCTCAATGAAATCTATAAATGAAGACAATTTGTTGGCGATGAAGAGGTTAAAGCAGACGATAAAACTTTGCAGTGAGAGAGTAAAACGGTAGGTCTCTACAATGTAACCCCGAATAAGACGCTCGATCCTAACCGTATGTTCTACATATACTTTGATGTCAAAGGGGTCATAGAGCATAGCTTTTAATTTGAATGATGAAGAAAATGATTATTAATCTCAATTTTGGATTAAATTAACGATATTTACAACAATTAATCATTGGTCTTTACGGAAAGGAAATAACATCAAGGGCATAGATAATAGAACAGAATAGAAATTTTATTCACATCTTATCTTGTACAGTGTACCACGTTGTATACATTTGAAATACAAAATTAATCAAATCAAATGCGGTGTTTTACATATAAGAAACATACACATTTTGCATATAGCAAGCCTTGTGAATATGCTTGTTACAATCTAAGCATCCTTTGTCATAACAAGTAGCTACAGCTTTACCCATTAATCGTTTCACCACCTTTGCAAACATATTGGATCCTGACCAGACCCTGCATAACAAATATTAAGTGTAGAAATATGATACGATTTAGATTAAAAACATTCGATTGGTTAAAATGACACCCGGCGCAATCAGCCATAGCAATGTCATTTCTTTGTCATCAGAAGAATACAGTAAAACCTCTCTATAACAGCCACTAAAACAAGGGCTATTTGATTGTATAAATGATGGGTGACATCTTAAAGCAAGGTGACAGTAAAACAGAAAGCTCCTAAAGGAGCTTTCTGTTTCACTGTCACCTTGCTTTAAGCAGTCACCTGTCTTAAACACCCAATAAGCAACAAAACTTAGTGGCTGTTATAGAGAGGTTCTACTGTATCGAATCAGGGTAAATAAATTGAACTTTCCCCAATCCTGTCTCCTTATGGTCTCCGCAAATTTACATGTTGTGAATGTTTTGAAATACAGTATTCCCTCCCTATAACGGCCCTCCGAACAATGCTGCCCTCTAAACAAATTTCTTGCCGCTGTTCCCCAAACAAAATATTGTGAACAACATTTTTACTGCTGCAATATCGTCTCCACAACCTTTTCGTCTGCTGTTTTTTTTCTTCTGAAAGTCACATATTGGACATTTTGGCAGAAAATAGCATTATGACGAGCGACAAACACGTGTATTCAAGCTGTTTGCATACATAAGCCAATTTCTCTGCCTATATAACAACTCAATCCGAACTGCACACGCAATTTTTGTCTCCCTGTTGGTGTTGTTGTACAGAGGGAGCACTGTAATCAAGTTTTATGGACTCCTGTTTTAAAGTACAAAAGCGTAACATTTTGTTTTAGGCACGGAATTTAGATTTTGTTTCGCCTTAACGAAGAGGCGAAAGTGAGACTTAAGTATAGGGCTACCATATATAGGATCTGTCATGAGTCGATGTTTAAGACAAAGTGATATCAAACGAGTCTAGAATTGAAATGTTATTAAGCGAGCTTTTGCGAGCTTAATAACTTTTCTATTCTAGACGAGTTTGAGATCAACTTTTCTTAAACATCGACGAGTGACAGATTCTTTTTCTCACGTTACGAACAGTTTACGCTATTTTTAAAGCAATATGCAATTTTTGGAACCCCAGTGACGTCAAAACGCCGTTATAAATAGTGACGTTATGGTGACGTCATCAGATTGATGTCACACATGTTGGAGATAAGACTATTCGTCATCGTTGTTCGCTATAGAAAACAGGGGTAGTTATGTGAGAAAAGTTGATCTTGAAAAATCCTAAAATTTCCACCTTTTTTCCCAAGCGAGAATGCTAAAATCAGGTTTAAAGTAAAGCGGAATGACCCTTAAGGCACATTCTGCTTTACTTTTAGCCTGCTTTCTTTAAGCTACCATCCGGCAGGATAAAATCCGAAGATTTCGAAAACCTAGAGAAGTCGAAGCCCTGAATTATTGCAATAAAAATTACTGACACAACGAGAACTTAGCATAGGAGTTACATGTATATCTAGATGTTAGTGCTTCTTGCATCGCCTCCGAATATACCTATCCTGTTGTCGAGTTCACTCCATCGTTGTGACGAGACCAAACACGGCTTTGTTTGTTTATTTTAGTTATATTTTGATAATATACCATTTCAACTATATCAAGTCTGATCAAAACATGTGTCAAAGTTACGTCAGCTCACTTTCAGTCTTTCAAAGAAAATATTACAATGCAGAAGACTTTATACTTTCCCATTTAAGCGAAATGTAAAGACGATGCAATAAAATGTAGAAATTAGGGTGTGTGAGTGTTTGGGGTTTTTTTAAAAAAGAAAAAACACAACAACCAAACAAAAACATAACAACCAAAGCACAACAGGCAAACAACAATACAATATTCTTTAAATAAAGTGGCATTTAGTTTGCTGTATTATCAGACACCGAGTTACCTGACGACTGATCTGTCTTCAAATAGTTTACATTTGACATACATTTGGATGTTTTAGCAGAAACACGTTTAGTGGGAAAGAACAACGTCTTCCATTGTAACATGTTGCATAAATACATAAGACTTTATCGCTATGTGTCAAAGTATGTCTTTTTTAACCCTTCTCATGCTTGAAACGTAAATAGATAACTATTGTGAACTAAATGATTCAGACCGAGATGTCGAATAATTCGGGATCTCGTCCTGATCCAAAACAGTTTGAAGCCAAATCAGAAGTCAGGAAATCCAGCGTCTGATCAGGCTCAAAACAGTTTTCCACTAAAAATATATTATTGCAAACAATTTGAATCGGACCGAGATGTCGAATAACATTGAGATCTTATCCTGATCCAAAACAGTTTGGAGCTTCTTCAAGTGCTAGGTAATCAGGCCTCTGATCAGGCTCAAAACAGTTTTCCACTCAAATTATTAAATTTGGTACGAATGGCATAACTTTCAAGAAGGTATCAGTTTCTACATATTTTAGCATTGCGCAATTTGCGTATAGCTTCGTTTAACCATTTCGCTGCAAGGCTCTATCACACTTACCAATGCAAATAGTTTGGATCCAGATCAGAAGCCGCGTAAAGCGGCGTCTGATCTGGGTCCAAACTGTTTTGCAATGTTTCTTTCGTTAACAACGCTCAAAATTCCAAATTTTATTGATAAAAACAGACGACAAATTTCAGCAGACGATATTATGCCAACGACGGTGTTACACGGGTTTTATGTCATACTGGCAGCGAACGGTTAAACTCTTTCGCTCTCAGTGACGCTTAAAAGCGCGTTTGCAAACAGTTTGGCTCCTGATCAGACACCGCGTAACGCGGCGTCTGTTCAGGATTCAAACTGCTTGACACTCGTTTTGAAAATTCTTTAGCAATAATGCCTTATTTGTTAAACTTTAAAACGACATTGCAGACAACAAAATTAAAGCAGACGACAATGAAACGGTGAAGGGGTAAAAAGCTCACCAAAATTTTGGCAGTGAAAGGGTTAAACGGGACAGAAAAACTTCTATGAGCATGAGAAGGGTTGCGTACTTGTCTTTTGCATTCTTTGTGTAATTTGCTCAAATGTATGATAATGTTGCATTTTATCTGGCTTGTTGTAAGATTTGCGCGCTTCTCTTTACTGTTTACATCTTTAACTCTCATAGAATAGTTTTTTAGCCTTTCTTGGCATCAAATAGTCTAAATCATTGTCTGCCAATCATTTCCTCACTAGAATTTGCAATCAATCATGATCAAGATGTGGTGCCAGGTTACTCGTCGCCCAATTGGAGTAGATACAACCTCTGTATAACGACCACTAAGCTGTGTTAATTTTTATGTTTTTACGACAAGGGACTGCTTAGAGCAAGCTGGCAGTATAACAGAAAGCTCCTTTAGGAGCTTTCTGTTTTACTGTCACCTTGCTTTAATCTGTCACCTGTCTATAAAACAATCTATTAGTGGTCGTAATAGAAAGGTTTAACTGCACATATCTTAAGAAAACGCATACTAGTTTATGTTGATAATTTAGGCTAAGTAGTAATACCTTATAGAAGGCAACGAATTTGAAAATGTCGATATATATACATGTATTATAAAGGGACCAAATGAAGCGACACCGAGAAGAGACGATTAAGTGCGAAGCGAAGAGATGTTTCTTTATCCATTTAAACATAATAATTTGTCATTTGACTTTTATCTTGTACACTTCCTTGCGGTTTTATACATGTATATGGGCTAATGTGAAAATGTTGAGATCAGTAGCTTTATTAGAAAAAATAGCACATACCGGTAGTATCAAACATTGCACGTCAACCCATTACTAAATAGATATTCCCTTTTACGCCTTTAATTTATTCCTCCATTTAAAACAATAGTACAGCTTTATACAGTCATGAATATTATTAAAATAAATGTTTTATATATCAAAGCAGATAAAAGCTTAAAATCAGATTTAAAGTAAAGCGGAATGCGACTTAAGGCACGTTCTACTTTACTTTCAGCATGCTTTAAGTAGCCACTTTGTCTTCAAAAATTAGAAACATGTTATGAAATAATAAGAGGATAAAATGTGACCTAGGTGTGCTAGCTTTCTGCACGTAATACAGTGGAGAATCTGTTATTCTTTCCCAATAAACGCGTTTACGCTAAAACTATTATTTGCAGTGCAAACAGTTTGGAGCCAGATCAGACGCCGGGTAACCCGGCGTCTGATCAGGCTCCAAACTGTTTGCCACCAAGATAAACAAGAATTATCAGAATTGTCCAAAAGTTGTTCTTTTCTACGTTTTAGTGCTTTGCGTTTGCGTACGTTTGCGTTTAAACGGGAAAGAATAACAGATTCTCCACTGTAGCACACATGTTGTCCTAACGTTATTTTAATGTATTGCATTGAAGCTTGGTCTTTCACTGCCAATGGCGCCAAAATTCGACTTTGCAACCAGTTTGGATTCTAACGCGACGTCTGATCAGGATCCAAACTGTGTGACACTCGTGTCGTTATGTTTCAGTCATACTACATTGGATTTTTCTTTGAAACGATATTGCAAACAACAAAATTGAAGCAGACGACAATGAAATGGTAAAGGAGTAAAATCTTTATTTGGCAGCGAAAGAGTAAACGCTTTCAACCTCATACACGACTTTTACTAAACAAGGCGATATCATGACGGTGAACTGTTTAACTTCTTAACTGTCATGACGTCAATTTAACCCTTTCCCCCATAGAAGCGCCTTTTAGCGAATATGATTTGTTCCTCCGCTAAAGAAAGTAGTTCCAATGCAATCAGTCATGAATGTATATTACAGGGAATAATTTCTATATTGTAGCACATGATAGCTTAAAGCAGGCTGAAAATAAAGCAGAATGCGCCTTAGGGCGCATTCTGCTTTATTTTCAACCTGCTTTAAGTAGTGACCTATCTTCAATTATAGCAATAGGCTATCAGGTAAAGGGTTAAACAGTTCTCATTTGTTTTTATTTCTGAAATTTAAATTAAGATATTTTGACTTAAGAAATAATGAAATTAATAACAATTAGTTTCATAAACGTTCATACGACAAATACGGTCGTAAGTCAAAATTTGAAAATACATTTAATTTCTGGTTTCTCTATCTAATCCTTTTTTGTTACATTTATTTGGAATCAATACGATTCTAAAAGAGATGTCACAAGACAGGATTAGATGGAGAAATAAATAATAATTAAAACTTTTACAATTTTACTTACGACAGATTTTGTCGTACGAAGTTTTATGAAACCGGCCCCAGGATCCAAACTGCTTACAAATACAGTGGAGAATCTGTTATTCTTTCCCGTTTAAACGCAAACGTACGCAAACGCAAAGCGCTAAAACGTAGAAAAGAACAACTTTTGGACAATTCTGAAATTTCATGTTTATCGTGGTGGCAAACAGTTTGGAGCCTGATCAGACGCCGGGTTACCCGGCGTCTGATCTGGCTCCAAACTGTTTGTAACGGAGAAAATAGTTTTAGCGTAAACGCATTTATTGGGAAAGAATAACGTTTTCTCCACTGTAGCCATTGCACTCGGGATAAGGCAGTGAAAGGGTTACAGTAGACAACATTTTTTTAAACTACTTTCATACATACAGTAGGCTTTAACATTTGATCTAGTTAAAACCGCGCATGTACACCTTTACTGTTACAGTGGAGAATCTGTTATTCTTTCCCGTTTAAACGCAAACGTACGCAAACGTACGCAAACGCAAAGCCCTAAAACGTAGAAAAGAACAATTTTTGGACAATTCTGATAACTCATGTTTATATTGGTGGCAAACAGTTTGGAGCCAGATCAGACGCCGGGTTACCCGGCGTCTGATCTGGCTCCAAACTGTTTGTAAAAGAAAAAATAGTTTTAGCGTAAACGCGTTTATCGGGAAAGAATAACAGATTCTCCACTGTATGACCTCATCAGATTTAAACAATTGTCGTCCGGGTTTAATATTATGATGATGATGATGATGATGATGATCAATATTAAAGAAATGTTCAAATAAGCGTGAAACAGTTTGGATCCTGATCAGGATCTTAACGGCATGACACTCATTTCAATATTTCGTAAGAAAAAACATTTAAAATCTAAAATTTGAGAAAGAAAAGTAGACGACAATTGTTTAAAATGGATGACGTCATGGCAGTGAATGGGTTGATTCCGGATGTGACGCTTAGTTAGATAGTTAGAACAGACGCGGCGTCCTTGCAGACGACTATTTTGCAGCACGTGCTTTAGGTTAATATCCATTTTGTACATAAGGAGAGATAGCTTTCGTTTGAGCACTATAGATTTGTTGAGTCTTCAAAACAGTTCCATGTTTGTCTGTTATCGACGAATAGTACAGTCCCGCTACACCGACCACTGAAACGAACGTCACATTTTGATGATTGTAATCAAAAGGTAACACCTTAAATCCTTATAATCAGACTCTATAAAAATGGAAGCTCCAATATACGTGGTTAATTTTGTTTTGTTTTAATGCCTTCGCCAATATAAGACAAGTGACTACAATTGGTTTGTAAATAGTTTGGTTCATAATCTTAAAGTAGCCCTTTGTATTATTCCTCCCTTGTTTTAATCAGTCATTAGCCTAAAACACCTAATACGCTCGTAATTTACGCATTTTAGCTGGCAGTCGTAATAGAACGGTTTCTACTATAATAAGCTTCAGGTGTAGAAATACCAGTAAATTCGACTCAACTCTTACGATGCTAGCGGCGGAAATATGCGCCACAGTTATTGCCTTTGTAAACAGTTTGTTTGAATCTAGATGAGACACCGCGTGACGCAGCGTCTAATCAGGATCCAAACTATTTGAAACTCTGACCTTGTTTTGAAAATAAATTTAGAACATTTTATTTTTAGAAAGGAAGCAGACGACAATTGTTGCAGATGGAAAAAATTACCTACCATGCAAAGAGTTTATAGAGCTTGATATACCGGGTGTGACTGTAACTCTTCTTTGTGGTCGTTTTAACGGGATTGTGCTGTATATATTCTTATGTGATAATCTGTAGAGAAGGAGACCTGTTATTATCCTCTATTCGTGCTTGATTGTCTTCTGCTTCAAATATATCGTCTACTACTGCTAAAAAACTAAACAAAATCAGTTGTCATGATTTTGAAAAAGAAGAAAGTTCAATACGAAGGCAAACAGTTTGGATCCAGATCAGACGCCGCGTTACACGGCGTCTGATCTGGATCCCAACTGTTTGCAAATGTTAGTCAAGTCCCACTTAGCATGATAAGGGTTAGAACTGCACAATTTACATCCTATGCCCTCAATTTTTCACCTTTTAAATTTGTTTAGCCTGTATATAACTTTTGATATCACATGTTATACACATATTTTAAACTTTTAATAAACAATTCTAAATGTATCCCTTTTTTTGTTATCATATTCCATCCTATTCCTTAGACCAATTGATCCATAGTGTCATATATTCTCGCCCTTTACAACCAGTGTACCTGTGAGGAATATACATGTCCTATGCAAACAGTAAAGACCCAGATCAGAGATCTGCAATAGGAGGGTCTGTATTGGTTGTGAATTATTTGCAAGACATCCCTAAGTATTCAAAATTGACTAGATTTAGTTGGAAATTGGAATTGTCCTTTTGGCGTTTCACTGGAGAACGGGTTTGCTAATTAGAAGCAGATTAGGGATTCTGTAGTTTCCAATGTTGTGCCTCTCTAGCACTATAGTTTTTGTAATGTTAGTTTTTATTCCATTATAGAGGAGTTTTATAACATAGTTAAATAAATGTAGTTTTGCAACCGGTTTTTATTCAGTGCTTAAGTGTTTTAAACATTTGACATTTAGGTTACGGAACACCAAAACATACAAAATGTACTCTCATGGAATGGATACAATTCATTTCTGTTATCCCAGTAGGGATTTATGTAGCAACTATGTGGCCTGGAGTGACATATCCCTGTTTTAGCCGGTGCCTCTGTAAAAAGGTAGCAGAAAACCAGTCATGTCACTGCAGTCATGATATTTGTCTTACATAACACATGACTCCTTGTTTCTTCATTTTTTTCAGCTGGCATGAATATAGAGTTGCACCTGGCTTTGCTGTAAAAGTTGACAATATTTTACCTTTAAGATGATACATTTTATATGGATTATATAGCAGAATCTAAGTTGTGTTCCATACCCTTTAAATTCATTATACAGTAAAACCTCTCTATTACGACCACTAAATTGTGTTAATTATTATGTGTTTCTTATAGATGACAGCTTAAAGCAAGGTGACAGTAAAACAGAAAGCTCCTGTAGGAGCTTTCTGTTTTACTGTCACCTTGCTTTAAGCTGTCACCTGTCTTTTATACACCCAATTAGCCTTCTTTTTAGTGTCCGTAATAGAGAGGTTTTACTGTACATGTATTAAAAGTCATATTCGCAATAACATGTATACTGTCCCTTTCACCGCCATACCACAACGCTTTAACATTTGCAAACAGTTTAGATCATACTAACTCTTCGCCTGCCGATAGCGAATTAACAAATATTTGCAAACAATTTTTATCCAGATCAGACGACGCGTCACGCGGCGTATGATCTTGATCAAGGCTGTTTGTCACTCCTTTTAGGTTTCTTTAATTTAAAATTTTATGAAATTGAATTTTACCAAATTTGCCGACGACAGTTTCAAAGAAGGCAAATGGATTTTCTTTCCTTCTTTATACTTGAATAAGTTTCTTTTTTCCCTTTTCTTTTTGTAAACTTATGATATTTTCTTCTGCATTACATCATAACGTACTTACGATTGAAATCAAGGGAAGGGCCTTCTCTAATGTTGGTATAACTTGTGGCCCAACCCGTTTGCAATATATTAGAGTCTTTTGATAGTTTGTATACATATATGCTGTAAAACTGTGTACATGTTAGTCGATAAATGTATATGATATCTGATATATGCAATAAAATATGATTAAATCAAAGAAGACGATATTCCGGCAAGAGATGGGTTAAGATGCTTGGTAACTGTGTGTGTTCATGATTCGCATTTTTTTGACACCGCAATCGAATGGTTCTTAGATAACAAATGCATAAAATCAAATTTTGACAAAATAAAAACAGACGATAACTTTGAAGCAGGCAAGTGCAGTGAATGAAGTACGTAAATATAACAGATGTATGTGATTGTACCGATTCCTTAAATGAATTAATTTGAACGACATGTAAAATGCCCTTTTAAGCCCTGGTTTGATTAATGAAGGTTTGAAAATGACATTTATATTTGTTTCTGAGTTATGGAGTATGTAATTTTAAAAACACATGTCGTTTTGGTGACGATTTGCAGTCGATGGTTGTAAATATAACAGATTACATATGAATAAAAACAAAAATAGACCGATATATCAGTACTTATAAGATGTTATTGTAAATTGTCGGAAAGTAATTAAGAATTTAACACTTTCAATGTCATTGTGACGTAATGTCCTGTCTAATTAAGTCACTGTCATACAGTGGAGAATCTGTTATTCTTTCCCGTTTAAACGCAAACGTACGCAAACGCAAAGCCCTAAAACGTAGAAAAGAACAATTTTTGGACAATTCTGATAACTCATGTTTATATTGGTGGCAAACAGTTTGGAGCCAGATCAGACGCCGGGTTACCCGGCGTCTGATCTGGATCCAAACTGTTTGTAAAAGAAAAAATAGTTTTAGCGTAAACGCGTTTATCGGGAAAGAATAACAGATTCTCCACTGTATTATTGTCTGCTCGCTAAGTTACGGTCTGCTTTTATTTCTAAATTTAAGAATTCTAGACAGTTTGACTTTAAAAAGGCATTCATATGAGGTTTTAGATTTGATTTAGGTGTTATTCTTTTTATATGTATGAGTGTAAAACAGTTAAAATCCTGATCCAAACGCTCCATTACGTGATACAGGGGAAGTAAAGCCAAATGTCCTCTTTAGAGCTTTTTGTTGACTTTATCCGTGTATTAGGCCATTGAAGAAGCTGTTACAGTGGAGAATATGTTATTCTTTCCCGTTTAAACGGAAACGTACGCAAACGCAAAGCACTAAAACGTAGAAAAGAACAACTTTTGGACAATTCTGATAATTCTTATTTATCTTGGTGGCAAACAGTTTAGAGCCTGATCAGACGCCGGGTTACCCGGCGTCTGATCTGGCTCCAAACTGTTTGCACTGCAAATAATAGTTTTAGCGTAAACGCGTTTATTGGGAAAGAATAACAGATTCTCCACTGTAACAACTTCGTATGAATGACCGCTTAACCCATTACTCAAAACGTACTGATTTGTTTTAATTGTATTCTTCCCGAGGAAAATATCTTACATTTTTTGGTCATGAATATTTATCATAAGAAACATTTTCCATATTCTAGCCGATGAAAGCTTAAAGCAGGCAAAGAGTAAAGCAGAATGCAGAATTTAATACGGCAGTTGACGAGCATTGCCGATCGCTCTCCGAAGAGAACCGATTTTGGTCCTATCTCATTAGAGTCTCTACCTACATGTATCTCTAACACTGAACTCAGTAATCGCAGAAATCTTGAATTCATAACAGTGACATAACCAGAGCTCTAAATAAAAGAAGAATTTCAAAAACATAATTCTTTATTTCTGGTTTAAACCCTATGGTGTCACTACTCATTAGAATCGTCTCGAAGAGACGATTCTAATTAATAGTAACGCCATAGGATTTGTTGCTAAAATGATTGAGAAAATGTTGGATTTGTTCAGTTTACTTCCTCTTATCTGGAGCCCTGCATAACGGAGTACTTATATACCTAGTATTTCCGACACTATCTAGCTGAGTCAATCGCTTAATTTAAATAAGTAATGTACAGTATGCAATTATTATTTATTCTGACCGATATATATTTTGAATGTAATGAAGTTCGGTAGTAATGTCAATCAACTTATGTAGATTATGTTATGTACAGACAACATAACTCCTTTGGGTGTGTGTTACAAGCAATGATTTATTTTATTTACGAACCATGCCTAGTCATTGTTGAATAGTGAGTAGACGTGTTTCCGTAAAATAGAAACAACTTAACCCTTAGCCCGCCAAATAAATTGTCGTCTGCTATATTTCTCGTCTGCTTCAAGTTTCAAAGTGCTTCAAAGTTGCTCAAAATTGCTGAAAATGTTGTCCGAGTGTCAAACAGCTTGGATCCGGATGAGACGCCGAGTTACTCGGCGTCTCATCCGGATCCAAGCTGTTTGCATATGGAGCTAGTCGTGACTGGCAGGCTAAGGGTTAATTGCTAAGCTGAATGAAAATTGACTCCGCTCAGCAGAAAATAGAAAGCGATGTATTATAATCTTTGTATGTTTAAAAATGATTTGAAATAAGCAAGATTGGAACAACTATTTACTCCGCTCTCCGACATTTAAAAATAGCTCAAATCTGACCAATAAAATGTGTGAGAACGATTACAGACTCCACTCAAATAGTTTATAAACATGGAGCCTTGACAGGACTACGGGAGGCAGATTCAAAAGCCTAAATTTAACAAAGCTTGAAGAGCTAGAAGACAAGAGAAAATCTAAGTCAACAAAGCGAAAAACAAAGTGAGGATTGAAACTATTTTAGGTAAACACACTTTGATCTTTTATTTATACTATTAAATTCTGTATAGATACAAAACAATATAATTTAACATAGAACATGATTTTATGTATATATATTGAGATGTTGGAGTGTCGAATTTCAAATTCCAAATTTGACATACCTTTTTCAAATCACTGTAGCTCTAAAAAAGGACACCACCATATATATGTTTTTCCATTTTTTCATTCATCATAAATAGCTCTTCCAAAAAAACAATGATAGAAAAAAAGTTTGATACTTTGAAAAAATCCCTTATGACATTGATGCACCCTTAAAGCAGGCAAAGAGTAAAGCAGAATGCAGAATTTAGTACGGCAGCTGACGAGCATTGCCGATCGCTCTCCGAAGAGAACCGATTTTGGTCCTATCTCATTAGAGGTATTCAACCTTAAGTCTCTACCTACATGTATCTCTAACACTGAACTCAGTAATTGCAGAAATCTTGAATTCATAACAGTGACATAACCAGAGCTCTAAATAAAAGAAGTATTTCAAAAACTTAAATACCTAGAAGACAAGAGAAAATCTAAGTCAACAAAGCGAAAAACAAAGTGAGGATTGAAACTCTTTTAGGTAAACACACTTTGATCTTTTATTTATACTATTAACTTCTCTATAGATACAAAACAATAGAATTTAACATAGAACATGATTTTATGTATATATATTGAGATGTTGGAGTGTCGAATTTCACGGCCTGATTCGCGATCCTTTAACCCATTATTCCATAGTCTGTTTCTAGTATTAAATATAAGTGACCACTAAAAGCAGGTTGAAAATAAAGCAGAATGCATTCTGCTTGAAAATAGAAAAACAAATATTATGATACTGTTCATGACTGTATAAATTGGAACACTTTTCTTCAGTGGATGAATAAATATCAGGCGTAATAAGGTGAATTTATAGGTTAATGGGTTATGCCTCAGTCCCTTCACAGCCATCATATCATCTATGTTTCAAAGTTAATAAATGACCGAAGGAATAGTGATACGGATGTTCAATAGTTTGGGCCTTGGTAAGACGCAACGTAACTCTAAATCTGACCAGTATCCAAACTGTTCACCAAGTCGACTCTAGTTGCCTATCAAATGAGTTAAATGTAAATGTAATTGTAAATTTTGTCCACACCTTGTAAATCATGATAATCGATTGAGACAGAGCATTGCACAGTTCATCCTTTAAACGAGTGGCCTTACACGTTTAGCTGTGATTTTATTTGACCTTACCTACCGTTTTACTTGGATGAACTTAGTACAGTGCTGCCTCTCTACAACAGTACTCCCAACAACGACCCCTCATTACAACGACGATTGCCGCTGTTCCCAAAACAATATAATTGTGTCCAACCTTTTCACGGCTCCAATATAGCCCAATTAAAATTAAATTGTTGTCTGCTGTTTTTCTAAAACTTACATATTGGACATTTTGATAGGAAAAAAACATAATGACGAATGACAAACAGCTTGAATCATTATCAGACGCCGCGTTATGCGGCGTCTGATCTGGAATCAAGCTGTTTACAAATATTAATCAACTTCATACCCTATAACGACTCCCTCCGAACAACGCACACTCATTGTGTGTCCCATTGGGTGTCGTTGTAGAGAGAGAGCGCTGTACATCATGTGACAGTATTCAATATACATGCAAAACTTTATAATAACAGTCCCTACTTGTTTCTTGGATTAACCCTTTGAACCCTAGTCCCGCATATAGGCGTGCTTTTCAAACATTGTACATGTGAATAGTACACATGTCCTATACAAACAGTGAATACCCAGATCAGAGGGCTCCTAGGAGCCCTCTGATCAGGGTCTTCACTGTTTGTCGCAATGCCAAACATTGACAAAAACGACCCTTAAAAGTCAGAAATGGACTAGACTAAAATGGAAACTGGAATTGTCCATTTAAAGTTTCAGGGAGGAAAGAGTTAAAGGCTGGCTTCCCCGAGAACTAACTGGATACCACACTAGCTTTTCCAAACACATCCTTGATTTTTCTCCATCTTCGTACATACAAATTCCACCCACATTGAGCATTTATCAAATAAACTTTGCACAATGTTCCCAAGCAAAACATGCCGACTAATGTCAGACACGGTTTGACATTGTTTACCTTTTACTGCCAAGGTTGATGCCAATAACCTTTGCAAACAGGTTTGATCCTGATCAGACACCACGTAACGCCATACTGTTTGACACTCATACAGTGGAGAATCTGTTATTCTTTCCCGATAAACGCGTTTACGCTAAAACTATTTTTTCTTTTACAAACAGTTTGGAGCCAGATAACCCGGCGTCTGATCTGGCTCCAAACTGTTTGCCACCAATATAAACATGAGTTATCAGAATTGTCCAAACATTGTTCTTTTCTACGTTTTAGGGCTTTGCGTTTGCGTACGTTTGCGTTTAAACGGGAAAGAATAACAGATTCTCCACTGTACCAATGTTTTGTAGGCCAAACACATAAAATTCCAAATCCAATAAGTAAAACTGACGAAAAATATTCCTGATGTACCATAATATAAGGAAATCAAGATGGTTAGACGTGTCATAAATCTAATATTTCACCTCTAGTGATCAAATATTATTTAAGCTTGTTAAACATGATGTAATGCAAATACATATGCAAATTTTTGGCTAATGATTGACGTCGATATATAGCCTCGATCGAGGAAACAAAGGGCAACGTACCGGTAAACAAGAAAAAATGTATAACCAGAAAATCTTGACAAACACCAGTAAAATGGTTAATTGTTTAAATGGTTAGCCATATGATAAACAAATGCCATGAGTAAGAAGTAAACCCTATTCACGCCAAATCACAATCTTCTTTAAAATTGTCGTCTGCAAAATAATCAAATTCAAATGATGTTTTATTTTTATTTTTGAAACAAGAATGCGAGCGTCAATCAGTTTCTATCCTATTCCGACGCCAACATTATCGGCATTTAATGTTTATCCAAACGAGTAATTCGTACAATGGACAAGACGCAATCGCAGGGCAATAACGTGTAGAAAATTACAATGTTTTGCAATTTCGAACGATTCATTCTGATCATTCTGAGTGGCAAACAGTGTCGAGCAAGATCAGACGCCGGATTTTCCGGCCTCTGATCTGGATCCACACTGTTTGCAATGGAAAAATTGTTTAAGCATAAACGAATTTATTGAAAAAGAATAAGGTCTTATCCAATGTACGTGGTAAGGGTAAACCAGGATAGGTTACTGCAAACGCACAGAATCGAACATTTCAACTCCTCATTTGCCGTTTTCGACACTTAAATCGACCTTACTAGTATTTTATGATTACAAATTTAATAGGTCGATCTCGCTTAGGTCAAAATATTGACATAAGGGTATGTTCGAACAAACGCGAGTTCGAAGTATCGAGTTTCGACTGTGTTAGAGTTGAGAAGCTTGTTAGAGCAACTCATCGGGCAAATTCGAAATCGCTTAATATAACGTAATGCTTTTTCTTACATGAACAAATAAAGCAGATTACTTTACCAAGAAGCTTGTTAGAGCAACTCATCATGCAGATTAGAAATCGTTGGTTTTTTCACGTAACAATATAACGTAATGCTTTCTTCTAGCCTGAACAAATACAGCAGATGACTTTACCAAGTATAGTTTGATGAAGCAACTCACCGGGCAGATTAGAAATTTTTGGTTAACCACAATGCATAGTAGTAGAACAACGACTTCCCACGTAACCATATAACGTAATGTTCTTACTAACCTGAGCAAAAATCGAAACAATGAATCAACTGACGCGCTAAATTAAAAAAGAGATATGTGTGAATAAATACGCTCGACTAAGGCATGTTTCTCTACCTTTCGCGCATATACATTTATACAGTGCTCCCTCTCTACAACACCACCCAATGAGAGACACATATTGTGGATGTTATTCGGAGAGAGTTGTTATAGGGAGGGAAATTGGCTTACATTTGCAAAGAGCTTGAATTCAGATCAGACGCAGCATAACGCGGCGACTGATCTGGATTCAAGCTGTTTGTTACTCGTCATTATGGTGGAATTATTTTCTGTTATAATGTCTATTATGTGACTTTGAGAGAAACAGTAGACGACAATGTTTAGCAGACGATATTGTAACAATGAAGACGTTGAGCATAACTGCTTTGTTTGGGGAACAGCGGCAAGCATCGTTGTAGGGAGGGAATCGTGTTCAGAGGACCGTTGTAGGGAGGGAACACTATACAACTAAATTACAATCTTTCAAATAAATGTTTCAGTTTAAATTTTATCTTGTTTAATGAATAAAACTCTAGGGAAACATTTTGTCAATTACAATAAAGAAAACGTTAATCTTTACCGGTTAAACGAAATTGAAGACAATGAAATGAAATGTAAAAAAGAAATAAAAAAATGTTTTGACACTCTCGTCATTTATATTTGTTCGATTTGCAGATAGTAAGGATCCGGAAAAGACGCCCGTTTACCGTTGTCTGATCTAGCCCAAAATTGTTTGCATTGAATGTGTTGGTTTTCGCATAAGCGCGTTTCCACTTTTTCGGAGTTCTAAAACAAAATCTGAAAAGTTATGTAGTAAAGCCTATAATGCTTTTTAGACCTCCAAAATAAAGTGATGTTAAAATGTTAAGGATACAGTGGAGAATCTGTTATTCTTTCCCAATAAACGCGTTTACGCTAAAACTATTATTTGCTGTGCAAACAGTTTGGAGCCAGATCAGACGCCGGGTAACCCGGCGTCTGGTCAGGCTCCAAACTGTTTGCCACCAAGATAAACAAGAATTATCAAAATTGTCCAAACGTTATTCTTTTCTACGTTTTAGTGCTTTGCGTTTGCGGACGTTTGCGTTTAAACGGGAAAGAATAACAGATTCTCCACTGTACTTGAACATTGAACGTAGAAGACATATAAAGCGGGAAAAGATTGAAGGCAAGCAATAAAGCTCTGATAAGTATTCTCCCGTTATAATATTGGTTCAAGTTTGGCGTTGTCAAAATTTAGTGTCAATGTCGTTATTAGCAAAGAACCTTAATCCTTCCACTTCCATTATGACGTAAATAAACTAAAAACAGTAGAACTTTGATATCTCGAACTCGCTTAACTCGAATTATCCTATATTTCGAAACTAGAATTTGTCTTATTCCAAGCTTGGTTTAAGGTACCAAAGTATTTGCAAGTGTCAGCGTTTTAGGCATTGGCATTGAAAGAGTTACATGCTTTACTCTACAATCTGCTATACATGTTACATGTAACCCGTGCAATGTCCTACCCCGAATACAACAGATACATGTATTGGTTAACAATTTAGATCCTGATCAGACGCCGCTTATCCAACCATAAATGGGTTAAGCTTCTGTATGCTGTATTTAAAATTTAGATACATTTACTATTTTATTTTAGAAATCTATATCGTTATGAGTGTCAAACAGTTTGAAATCTTATTATGCATCATAATTAGCCATTGAACTTAGGATAAGGTAGTGAAGGAGTTAACTGAATTGATTACCGAATTTGCTACTATAGATTTGTTCCTTTCTACCCTTGTCACGCACATATGCGTTCTTGCCAAACAGTGTACATATGAAGGGTACGTTTGTCCTATGCAAACAATGTACACCCTGACCAGGATCCACACTGTTTGTCATATAGCAATACATTGACCAATGGCCACCCAAAATAGTAAAAATGGACTAAAGTCGAACTTTGATATCTCGATCTCACTTTACTCGAACTATCCGATATGACGACACGTGAACTTCATTATTTCATGCTCGGTTATGTCGAGCATACCAGTATTTCAAAGTTAAAACGTGGCTTAGCCACGTCTTAACTTTGAAATACGGGTATGTTCGACTTAACAGAGTTCGAGATATCGAATTTTGACTGTAGACTAAATTGGAAACTGGAATTGTACATTTGAACTTTTAGAAAAGAAAATTATTAAACCTGTGTACTGTTTTATGGAAAGGAAATCAAATTGAAAAACAAACATTATGTAAGCAAAACTTTTAAATACATATATGTACAGTGGAGAATCTGTTATTCTTTCCCGTTTAAACGCAAACGTACGCAAACGCAAAGCACTAAAACGTAGAAAAGAACAACTTTTGGACAATTCTGATAATTCATGTTTATCTTGGTGGCAAACAGTTTGGAGCCTGATCAGACGCCGGGTTACCCGGCGTCTGATCTGGCTCCAAACTGTTTGCACTGTAAATAATAGTTTTAGCGTAAACGCGTTTATTGGGAAAGAATAACAGATTCTCCACTGTATGATTATAAGGCAAAACAAACTATTATTGACAAATAGATATCATAAACATCAGTATCTGTCTTCCTCTTGACAGTTGAGCTGTAAAAATAGTTTTGATGCGTCATGACTTCTGAAATACAAGTTCAAAACTATCTCATTGACCATAAATATACCATTCATTCCCATTTATTCGATCACTCAGTCTGGGCGTTGTTTTCGATGTTTCGTATTATTAACTGCTTAAAGCAAGATGACAGTAAAGCCGAAAACTCATTCACGTGTTTCCTGTATTTTATCTATTGCATTGCACGCTGTTATGCGTCTTTAACACTGGCGATTAACTTTTGTTTGCGTAATAATAAGGCCTTAAGATATATTAAAAGACACAAGTTCGTTGATCTATGCAACCACAACAATTATGATGGATAACTTTATATTTGAGCCAGTCATAAAATGCGGAAATAAATTTTCTCTGCCCTTGTCACCTTGTAATTTTGCTGATAATTTGTTTTTACTGACATTTATTCACACTATACATTTGTTGTATGAACTTATTTGCTGGCGGGCAGCTGAACGTGGTAATTTTCTACACGTTATTGCACTGTAATAACTTTTTCACCCCTGAAATATTTAATAGAAATAGTCCAGTTTCAAGAATAAATCTATTTGACTATATAAGGTAATTTCTGCCATATATTGCAACATGACATACAGTGCAGCTCCCGACCAAAGGGAACCCTATAGTCTAGGCTTACACGGTTTGCATAGGATTGGTGTACCTTTGACAGGTACAGTGTTTGAAAGTGACGTGTATATACGTTAGGACGCAATGTGTCACCCATTACCCCATAGATACGCCTTTTTACGCCATTAATTTATTCCTACACTGATGAAACAAGTTGCAAATTATACAGTCATAAATATCTATGATAAACAATATTTTCTATATTCTAAGCTTAAAGCAGGTTGAAAATAAAGCAGAACGTGCCTTAAGGGGTCACCTAATTTCAAAACTAGAAACAGACTATGGGCTAATGGGTTAATACTCAAAAGTCTCGAGACATGTGTTAAGGCCCATCTGATCGAAGGTTTATTGAGTAAGTTAAATACAGGTGTCTAATAGATTGACCAGCAAGTAAATGTAAATTGAAAGTGAACAACAGGGTACTGATTGAGGACGTTTCTAACTTTGCATATTTTTTCTATTAATGCTTGAATCGGTACTTCATCCAAGTTAGCGAAATGATGAAATGGTTTAAATAAAAAATATGCATCGCACGTCTTCATGCTGTACAGTTGGGGAAAACGGGGTTTTTTTGCATTTAAATGAAAAAAAATAAGACAAATAAATGTAAAATTGTGTCTGGTAACAAATTCCTTCCCATTTTGAAGTAAAATTATTTTGTTTATTTTTCAACAAATGCCGTAATCGTAGACGGATGTCCATTACAAATATAGTGTTCCTTCCCTGTAACCACCCTCCCAACAACGACTCCCTCCTTACAACGACCCTTACGGATGTTCCCCAAACAAGACAAAATGTTTAACGCTTTTACTGCTGTAGTATTGTTTGCTTCAAATTGTCGTCTGCTGTTGTTTCTCAAAATTACATTTTGATGGAATAAATATAATGGCGAGTGACAAACAGCTTGAATCCATATCAGACGCCGCGTAAAGCGGCGTCTGATCTGGATTCAAGCTGTTTGAAATTTTTAGCTAATTTTCTACCCTATAACGACTCCCTCCGAACAACGCACACACTGTTTATCTCCCTTTTGGTGTCGTTGTAGAGAGGGAGCGCTGTATTTAGCATCAGAACAGTTGACGATTACTTCTCTGTCTGATAAGACTATACGCTGTTTGACAAGGAAAACAAAAATGACATCTGTCGTTGTTTAATAGAAATCCTTGTTCCTTTTTTAGAAATTTATTTGTTTAGAATAAGCCTATTTGCTCTTGCAAATGCTACGACTAACAAATAAACAAAATTATTTCGAAGAATAAAATGCATATTAAGGTGTGTCAAGTTAGATTTTAAGTGGTGTGTGAGTTCAAATTAAGACCGATACTGCCTAGATATCTAAAAGTATAAATATTAATCCTTGGGTAATGCACTTGCCATATTATTTTCGTGTTCAATGTATAACCCATTTATTTATGAAATGTTATAGTTAAGAGCCTTTTTCAAAGAAAACCACGTGTGATTTTCTTTGAAAAGGGCCCTTAGAGGTCGAAATATTAGAAAAGAGCAGTTCATTTATTTATATTGAAACTGTTTAATAGAGCTGACTTATAAAGTGCAGAATGCGTATTTCCTTATCATTTCAATGAATCTAAACATAAACTCGGTACAATTAGTTCGAAAGCTTGTCCTGGCGGGAATGCTTATTTACCCTTTACCTGATAGCCTATATATATTATTGAATATAGGTGACTTCTTCAAGCAGGTTGAAAGTAAAGCAGAATGCGCCCTAAGGCGCATTCTACTTTACTTTCAACCTGCTTTAAGCTATCATGCGCTAGAATATAATACATATTCCCTATAATAGATATTCATTACTGATTAAATTGGAACTATTTTCTTCAGCGGAGGAATAAATCAAATACGCTAAAAGTCGCTTCTATGGGGGAAAGGGTTAACAACCCCTTCACTGCCACGACGTCATCAAATTTAAACGATTGTCGTCTGCTTCTATTTCTAACAAACAATTTTTAGGTATTTTGACTTTAGAAATATTTAAACGGGTGTCAAACAGTTTGGATCCTTATCAGACTCCGCGTTACGCGGTGGCTTATCAGGATCTAAACCGTTTGCAAATAACTACTGTACTTGGGGTAAGGCAGTGAAGGGGTTAAGAGTATATAAATTCAAACAAGTTTAAAATGGATGGATTGGTGATTTTGGTTTTTTGGGCACTGCGATACGGAATAGGTCATATAGCGTCGATAAATTATGAGATGATGAAGAAGGACGGTTTCAGGAAGATGGTTATAGGACGATGATTTCTGCTAATCCCATTTGATGACCAGAAACATGCCTTCCATTAGTTCTTGGCAGAGAGGAGTATCTGTCAAATAAACAAAAAAATCCCCTATGAACATTAACCCCCAGAGCCACGGCAAGGTAGAAAGGTCTCTTGGGTCACTTTTAAGATGTTAAACCGTTAATTGTGAAAACGTGCAGGTGAGCCTTCTAGGTTGATAATATCAACATGAACCAAAGATTATGCAGTGTCACTCCTACTTTCGTCAATAAAACGTCATTTATATCACCATCTTATGTTATGACCATAATGATGCAGTTACCACAGTCAAACGAGTGTCAGCTGCAGCCAATCTCAGGGTAGATTTACCAATTAATCTTTTCTTGGAAATATTTGGGTTTTGTCGAAACGTCAATCCAGACGATATGACAATAGCTTCTCCGAAATCAACACTGAAGCCGTTACAAGACGTTCGCGGAATTGCACGTCACATGCTAAATCATAATTTTTAAAATGTTCATCCAATTTATCTTTAATTTTAAATGTTTGTGTAGATAATTTGTTTTGTTACATTTCTGTGTAAATAGCTTCTGTTCGTTTATAGTGAAGAGCTTTATTTGATGAACACTTCTCCCGAATTGGCCACAAATAACTTTTTTGATCAGCTTCAAAAATATCTGAAGCTATTACCGATATTTTCTTCATTTTAAATTACAATAAACATTGTTTTCAAAACTCCAGGCGACAATTGGGATGCAGACGATAAAATGTCAGGATAAGTGATGACTTAACGCATTCACCCCTGAAACTTTTAATGGATTTCAATTTCAAAATAAATCTAGTCCATATTTGACTATTTAGGGTTGAATTAAACCATCTATTTCAAAATTATTAACAGTGTAGACCCTGATCAGAGGGCTCCTTAAGGAGCTCTCTGATCAGGGTCTACACTGTTTGCATATGACATAGTGTAATCCTCATAGGTACAAAGTTTGTAAATGACGAGTATACTCGTCGTTAGGGCTGAATGTGTTAACACGTAGTTCTAAGTGAACTGAAGTGTTTTTTACCATTTTGCAGTTGTAGATTCAATTGATTTTTCGGCTGTCATCAGTAAACTGCAACAAGTATATATTTGCTTTTAATAATAAAGAACCAAAACGAGTGTCAAGCAGTTTTGCTCTACACCATACATCAAACTTTTCGGCATCTGATCTCGGTTCTAACTGTCAATTAGTTTAAAATAGTCGAATGGTTTAAAGTTTTTGAGCATCTTTGATATATAACACGATCCGTGGCTGGATTGATCAGTGTGTTCATTCGTTTTAACCTTTAACATGTCAGCCAATATTAGTCAGTGAAATGAGTCGCCCATAATAAATCTCTGAATAGATTTACCTGTAGTTACCTTCATGGCTTACCATCGTATTGTCAAACAGTTTGGATCCTGATGAGTTACTCGGTCCTTCATCTTGATCTAAATGGTTTGTAAAAATATTTGTAATTTATCAGAAATTCGATTAATGTGTCCTCAACGTGAAACATTGTCCACACCTTTTTGTCTATGGTGGAAAGACGAATTGTTCGTGATTGGACAGCCGTGGGCAAGTCAAATTCTTGATTAACGAGAGGCCTATGTACATACGTAAGAAATTAATCTTTGTTTTGCACAATAGTGTTTCCGTTACTAGCAAGAAAACTGCATTTTGTACCCAGAGGGGCTGAAAGGATAAAACGATAGAGAGTCTTTTTGACAGGGGAAACAATTATATCATATTTTAAGTGTGTGAATAATTTGTGCTTATGCTGCTGTGAGGTAATATGAATTGCAAAAGCTGATGGAATAATTAAAAAGAAAAAAAAGATTTTCTTCGGAATAATTATGTAAGTATCAAGGAGTTCAGTGTGATTGTCAATTAAATAAAACGTCCATAATGGTTCGCTGACATGATTTGTTTATAAAAAAAATAGTCATGTTCAAAATTAAGCATTTCACCTGTCATGTGAACTGTTAGTGGCTATATGATTCCTACATTTCAAAAAAGTGTATATTTTCTCTAAACAAATGTGACCAGGAAATATACTCTATAAAAACTCGCTTTAACAAATGCTTTTCTTAACTATATTATTTATTACCACTTTTGACCGGTATCTACAAATAGCTTCAAATATCATAGGTCTCGAAATGCCAAGAGCAATGTGGTAGTATCTAGTAACATAAACCCATTCACTGACATGACGTCATCTGCTTGAACAAATGCCGTCTGCTTTTTTTCACAAATATGAGTTTTAAGGAAATTTACCAAAGTGATATTGAAATTAGTGTCAAACAATTTGCATCATAATCAGAAGCCGCGCTAAGATAAGAAGAAAATTGCTCTATATAATGTACATGATATCCTTATACTTTATCCTATATATGATATACTTATTTACTAGAACAAGCAAGTTATAGTTTGCAAACGGTGCTTATCCAGATTAGATGGGTTTGGAATAAACCATCGGATCTGGGTTTACTCCTTTTACAATATACCTTTTCTAAATGTCTACTTTTTTATATTTACTAGTAGTTATTATGACTCAGCAGATTGACTTCATCTTCATTTGGAAATATTATCTTATTTTGTATACCATAAAATTCAAAATTTCAATAATCTTATTATATTTTCTTGATCTAGTACTTTAGAATGTTTACTGTAAGTCATGTACATAGTTATATGTTATAGGGCTATGAACATTGCATATGTTTAATGCCAATAAAATTTGAATTGAATTGATATCGTACAACTCAAAAAAACATGTTGTAAAATTTGATAATTACAGGTTACAGGTCTTAGCAAATTTGATATCAGAACCCATTTGTGCTCACGATCCCATATATGGGACATAAGCAAACAGTGTAGAATCTGGTCAGACGCCACATTCTGCGGTGTCTGATCAGAGTCTACACTGTACGCTGAGAGGAATTTCAATATAAATCAAAATTAAAATTAAAATTTTGACCAGACATCCCTTTGATAAAAAAATGGATTAATCCAATATATAAACATGGAAGAATCCACTGGGTATAAATTGGGTTAAGATATTGCCCAATGAACATGCTGTTCATCTATCTGCATGACAAGTGCACTTGTGCATATCACAATTATATACGAGATTCACGCGTCATAGTGACAAGCACAGACTGCATCTGAAACGATTATAGTAATATTAAATGTATATCTTAATTAGTTAATCATACTTTTACAGTATAGTTGACTATCTTAGTATTCTTTGTAATCATCTTGTATGTAACAAATAACTGAAAATTGAAATAAAAGAGTATATGTATACAGGGGTCTATTATTTATGCTGTAAGATATTCTTTAGATATATTGGATACTTTGATAGTTTCCACACATTTTGGATTGAAACAGTTTTTACCAAATTCAGCTGGTCAAAATATTAGTTAAAGTTTGTAATAGCGCATCATTTATCTGATCATACTGTTATATTGCTGATTCATTATTCCACTGCTAGTGAAACTGTAATTTTGTTTGCATCCGTTGGCCTGTTTCTTGCTCTTTATATCCGTTAACCCGTGAGTTCGCCAACTACGTTTGATTACAGTTTTGAAATTACTCACTATGCGCCGGTAATGGGCAAGTTATACTCGTAATACTCGTCTTGTTAATAGAATCTTAATAAAACACCGTAACATCTTTAAGAACAACCTGAAAATCAATGCGTGTCATCATTTTACCACATAGAACACTGACTTTTAAAGCCTTCATAAAAATTAGCATTGACAGTCATTCAACAAGTGGTAGTTTATTTCAAAACCAAATAGGTTTTAAAGCTAATCTTGCGTTTTCATTTACTAATCGCCCAGCATGTACCTCAACCTGTAAATGTTAATAATGATATTAGAAGCCTTTTCACAGAAGTTTGAATATACTGTTATTGAAAGCAGTTCCAGATAAGTTTTGGATAAACAAAACTAAAACGGACTTGTCGGACTTGTCGGTGTGGCAATTAAATTATATTCAATTAATGTCAGAGTGTGCTTTTCAGATCTAAAGACATGTGACTAGCGCGTTTCATTGGTGTTTTATGCGATAAGGATGGGTTTAACTGCCTTACCCCAAAGTAAAATGATTATTTGCGAACAGTTTTGAATTTTATCAGCGTTATATTTTGACACTCGTATCGATGTGTCTTTAGTCAACATGCACGAAATTTAAATTGGAGTAAGAAAAACATGCGACAATTGTTGAACTATATGACGTCATGACAGTAAATTGGTTGACGCCCACTATTAGTGACAAATCCTATCCTACTTGATTACGCAAGTATTCAGATGTCATTAAGGATAACCGTATTTTTATAAACCATGATTCAGGAGGGGTGTTAAATGACAGTGGCATTTTTATTATGGCAAACAGAACATAAATCAGTAAATCAAGTATCTACACGGAAACCCCTTTAACTCTTTCCCCCATAGAGGCGCCGTTTGACACAAGTACATTTACATTTACGACAGGTGGGTTTTAAACTAAGCCGGGTAGTATCACTCAAAAATATTTCAGGTAATTCCGTATTTATGAATAAAGATTGATTTTTACAAAAGCAAGAAAATGTAAAAGTTTACATATTGAAAATATGATAAATGAAGTATGAAATTCCATGAAAACCCTCAGTCTGCGTTTGTATATGACTCAAAACAGAAATGGATTGAAGCATTGATATAAGCGTATTCCCTCTTTAAAACAAAGGAATCGCCATTTATTTATATTAAATGTGATTTGCCAGTACATTACGATGACGCGTTAAAGTACTACGTTGTGTATTACAACCGTTTCCAAATGACGTGGAATTTCGAGGCCCGTTTCATAAAACTTCGTACGACAAATGTCTTCGTAAGTCAGATTATAAAAGTCACGTTTTTTGTACATATAGAAAACCACCATTTCGGACAAAAGTATATTCAAACTATTTAATGTTTTGTTTTTATTTTAACTTCATACCTTAGTTAAAATATCTAGTTCATCCCATTTTATGTTGGGTTTTAACTTATTTACCCCCGGAAACTTCAAATAAAGCATTCAATATTCTAAGTAAGTCTGGTCATTTTTTGTTTAAATTTATGTATTTTTATTTTTTACAATATATTTAAAAATGATAAACAGTGCATAACAGTGAATGCCTTAATGGCAGTTATTGGTCAATGGTGTACTAATGTAATAACTTACACTATAAATTGTAGAACACAGCAAAGTACCCCCGGTAATTAATATTTCTTCATTATTTCTCTCAACATTCAGTGAAAGAAAGTTAAGTTCCTTGTCCGAAAACAGAAATGTTGAGGTCAGGGATGAATCAAACACCACCAAACTCTCAATCTTTTTACGGAGCTTCCTGCTCCTTAACTCAGGTTGAAATAAAGCAGAATGCATCTCCCCCTTAAAGCAGGTTAAAAGTAAAGTAGAATGTGTTGCCATTTAGCCTGCTTTAAGCTACCATCTGCGAGAATATAGGACATATTTCTTATTGTCAAAATTGATAACTTGTACAGTGGAATGATTGTCTATAGGGAAGGAATATATTAACTCATTACCCCATAGTTAATTTATTTTATGAAAGATAGGTGATTATTTAAAGCAGGATAAAAGTAAAGCAAATTATGCCCGAGGGCGCATTCTGCTTTACTTTCAGCCTGCTTTAAGCTACCATCTACTAGAAAATAGAAAATATTTCTTATAATAAATATTCATAAATGTATAAATTGGAAATATTTTCTTCAGTGCAGGAATAAATTAGAGGTGTAAAAAGGCGTATTAATGAGGGAATGGGTCAAATGCGTGGAGCAATTGCTTAATTGTGTCATATCAGCAAGGGTTTACTACACATACAATATAAGCATTAACCCTTAGCCCGCCAAATAAATTGTCGTCTGCTATATTTCTCGTCTGCTTCAAGTTTCAAAGTGCTTCAAAGTTGCTCAAAACTGCTGAAAATGTTGTCGGAGTGTCAAACAGCTTGGATCTGGATGAGACGCCGAGTTACTCGGCGTCTCATCCGGATCCAAGCTGTTTGCATATGGAGCTATAGTCGTGAGTGGCAGGCTAAGGGTTAAGTGACTTAACTTGTTGTTGTTTAGTATCACTTTGCACATATATACTCAGATATTACAAATGCAGAGCAATGTTGTCCTTAATGTTCACCATTTCACTACCATAAGTGATTTTGTAAAAGTTTCCACCCAGATCAGAGGTTGTGGGACGCGGCATCTGATAAAATTTCACACTGATTTTGGTACTCGTATCGCTATTTCGTCAGTCATAGTGCACTAATATAGATGAAGATATGTGAACACTTACAACAGTATACCTTTTAATTAAACCGCAAATAATTACATTTGCAATTTTAAGTCAACCCTTTGCTATCTAAATGGAATTATTCCACGTGACATTTGGGAACAGTTTTGATCCGGATCAGAGGACGGTTGTCCCGCTGAATAACCAGAGTCCAAACTGTATATAGAGCATACTTTAATAATGCCATGTTCAAAATAAATTTACAGACATTCATTTTGAAGTTATCAAAGGTTAAGCTTAAGAAAGATAAAGACAATAATTTGACATCTGGCTTAGATAGTTATTTATACAAAAATGCCAAGTAAAAATTTAAACATTGTTAATATTCATTGTCAAAATTGTATTTTGCATCTAAATAATTAGACTTGATGTAGTATCTTTGAAGAAGGTAAATAGGTTATCGCATGACACACAGAAGACTCCGAAGGGAACTTAATACATTATTTGTGTCCTTCATTAAGTCATTACTCGTTCACTTGTTTTTAACTGTCGTTGTTCTTATCAAAACGAGTTCGTATAATAAAAGATTAAATTTATATATCTTGTAATTGTTTGAAGAGTAATGTAAACATCCTATTATTAATAGCTTAAATGTTCATTTCTAATTTAACTCATTGAACCCTAGTGCCGCATATATGCGTCCTTTAGCAAATGTGTGCATATGAAGAGTACACTTGTCCTATGCAAACAGTGAAGTTCCTGATCAGAGGGCTTCTACAGGAGCCCTCTGATCAGGGACTTCACTGTTTGTTATTTGCAATTTATCACAAAATACAACCCTAAATACTCTAAAATGGACCATCCTTTATTGCAAACTGGAATTGTCCAATTGAAGTTTCAGGGGATAATAAGTTAAAGAAAAAAATCTTGTAAAGTTTATAATCATGGATTAGATGTGTCTTATATATTTATGATGTTATTCTGTTTTTGAGGGTAAATGACCTTCGTGAATCATTCATCAGAGTGGCATCAATCATACAGCGCTAACGAAACATTTTAAAAGATTCAAAAACGAGCTTTCAAAGAACACACATCTATTTTAAGGTGATGGTTTTTTCTGATTTATAGTGTAACAAACAGTTCAAACAAAATTAAAATTCATATTGGAGACATGTTATTGAAGTTTAAGATCTCTGAGCCTACCTGTGCTCAAAATTGAATAGCTTACTGAAAGTCAGCCATGATCTGTTTTTGTTTTACATTTAAGCTGTGTCATTAGAAAACCAATCTTAGTACGCCATAAATACTGCGTCTGATCTATATTAAATATTTGAACCCTAGTCACTCATATACGCGTCATTTGCAAACAGCATACATGTGAGAAGTACACTTGTCCTATGCAAATAGTGTAGACCCTGCTCAGAGGGCTCCTTAAGGAGCCCTCTGATCATGGTCTACACTGTTTGTCATTTTGAAGTATATTGTAAAAATCAACCCTAAAATGTCAAAAAATGGACTAGACTAAATTACAAACTAGAATTGACCATTTGAGGGTTAACACTGTTAAAAACCAGTCAGTTTCTACAATAGTTATACCTGATAGACCTGGATCAAACACCAATCCTTAGATGACGCTTGAACTTGCAATATTTTACAATATAATACGTCTGGTTTTCTCATGGCATTACTCATTTATATTGACCTATATTAAAATGGAGAAATAATATGTATTGCCATGCACACCCATCTGTCGAGCTTTAACCCTTTACCCCATAGAAGCGACTTTTAGCGTATTTAATTTATTCCTCCGCTGAAGAAAATAGTTCCAATTTAATCAGTAATGAATATATATTATGGGTAATATTTTCTAGATTATAGCACATGATAGCTTAAAGCAGGCTGAAAGTAGCCTTAGGGCGCATTCTGCTTTACTTTCAACCTGCTTTAAGAAGTCACCTATCTTAAGTACTAGAAATAGGCTATCAGGTAAAGGGTTAAAAATCAATTCTAGACTATGCAATGTTGCAATGAAAACGTATTTATTTTTTGTCATTATATATAACTACAGTTTGCAAGACAAGACATTTACCTAAACAGTCTTCAAACTAACGTAGGAAAATGTCTTTTTAATGAAATTTCTCAAAAAGGAGTTAGCTTATAGCGATCATTGTGTACGTGGCAATTCTTGGAGGAATGTAGAAACTATTTATGAAAATACTCGTATGTGACCGCTTAGTGTAAGGCAAAACAGAAAACCTATCCAATTATTAACTATTCATTCCATACTGTTGTTACGTTATTGTCCAATACTCATTGCATGTGGTTTTGGCTGTTAGAAATACAGATATCCATTGTTCGGATATTATGCATTCATTGATCATTGAAACATGCACATTGCACATTTTCCAACGAAGCAGGTCTTTCTTATTTAGATATGTTTTGATTAAGAACGGACGAGTTATTCGGTATCTTAAATGTCTGAATAATGCAGCTTTGTTTCGGTGGTTCTATATTTTAAACTGAACTAAGCCTATTTAGAAGAAGATAATTTAAATCTTAGTATGCTAGCTGTGAAACCATGGCAATCCTTGCAAACAGTCTGGATCCCGAAAAGACGCCGCTATACCCACGCGACGTCTTAACAGCGTCAAAGCTGTTTGACACTATGACCTTTTTTAATGTAATCCATTTTTGAACAGTAGCAGACTACAAATGTTGAAGACGAAAATGAAACCCAGCATGCAAAGAGTCAATGCAGACAATATTATTGCAGAAGATGCATAAATGACACTATTAACCTCTTCACTGCCATGACGGCATCAGCTCAAAACAGTAGTTGTCTGCGTTTATTTCATAATCTAATATTTAGGTTGTTTGACTTAAGACAAATAAAATTGAGTGTCAAACAGTTTTGATCCTGATCAGACGACGCGTTACGCGTCGTCTGATCAGGATTTAAAACTGTTTTCAAGTAACCATTGAACGCGGAGTAAAGCAGTGAGGGAGTTAAAACCACAAAAATTGAATAATCTTATGTGTTACATTTGTATTCAGTTTTTTTCTGTTAATGACAAGACAATGATACATCATTTTTTGTTAACTGTCTTAACCTTTAAAACTCTTTGTCGCGAATAATTTGACATTAATTTGGATCCAAATGAAACTTAGGGTTACTCGAAATCTCATCAGAATCTAATATGTAGGTCACTATGATTAGATCTAGAAGTTTAGAAAATGCCAAAATATCATAACTTTCATTACTGATAACAAAGACGCAGGCGACATTTTGCTGAACTCAATTCTATTGTCTGCTTAAAGTGCCGTCTGCTCTTTTAAAATTTGGATGGCTTTGACTAGGGGATATTTGATTTGAGTTTAAATAGTTTGGATCTCAAGACGCGGAAATATTCGTCGTTTATCTGATGCGAAACGTTTAGTTTCAACGAATTGTAGTATGTTAAAATGATAATGTCACTGTTATTTACAGGTTAAAATTATACATAGATGCTGTCTTGTTTTCATAACACTTATTAGCATGTTTTTAAGTAAACTAGACATTGCATAATAAATGACAATCGCAGTAGTTAAACCCTTTACCTGTTCATTGTGCTTGCCATGTACAAACAGTTTTGATCCAGGTCAGACACGAAGTAACATGGCGTCAGATTTGTATCGAAACTGTGAAATTCTTGTTTCTTGGTTACTTAAACCTAAGAATTAGTAAAACTATATTTGACAAATTTGACATGTGACAGTTTCAAGGCAGACTATATTTTATGACAATAGAGCGGTTATTACATGATTGAAGACGTTGAAAAGTTCAGAAATCATCAGTATGGTTTCAGGCCCGGTTGTAGTTGGTTCGGCAGTGGGAATTAGATAAAACACTGACGCCTACAAGTCCATAGACTTGAGTAGCGGTTAAGAGTGATATTACAAATATGGAATAACGATTAAAGCTGCAAAAAAGTATTTTCAAGTTGTCTTACTAAGGTTAGATATGTGCTGTGGTTTATATATTTATGTACAGTACATGTATATCCGTTAATTTTGTGGCTCTTTATAAGGGTTTTTGTAATGTGGATGATAAAAAAACAGAAATAAAGCAATAAGCTCACCTAGAAGATTTCTGTTTTACTTTTATCGTGGTTTAAACTGTCACATGTCTTTAACAATTTAAACGATTGTTCGTATTTGATAGAAATGGGTAACATAAAATAAAATAGTGCTCTACAGTGACAGATATGCGGATATACAGACTAAATAGGATTTAGAACAAATGAGCTTAGGTTAATAAGCGACCAATTTAGGATGTGAGTGATAGAGTGCACTTTCCAAGATAGTTTTTTTGTGCTGATAATCGTATTGAAATACCTTTAAACAAACAAAGGTGTTTTAAATAAACTGAAAAACGGGTAGCAAATTAACAAAAAAGAAAAAAGACAAGTGAAGGATAAACGGAAAGTGCGATATTAGTGTAGGTATTAAATTAATGATAACCATTCGAAAAAATAGCCCATGAAATATCAGCGGTTAGTTTATTTTGATATTTTATCTACGTGTATGTCGCATTGCCTCGTCAAAGTTGATATGTAGGTCATGGATTGGATAAAAACATTATGAAATGCACCATTAAAAGAACCAAAATAATCACATTAAAAATCATAATAAGTACAGGCAAAGTTGTGTCTGCTCAATTACTCAAACTACTGACATGTTTCGAGAACGAGTTTTTTTTTCCAAAGGTTAATTCTTTGGTAAAATAAGCCTGTTGAGAACCTTGTCCTTTGTTCTTACTTTAGGGTAATGCTTTCTAATCCGGATCATAAACAATTTTTTGTCTTCGTTAATTTGACTTTTTTACATAAATAATTTTCCTAACATTATATCTGTTTATATAAGCGTCTGCCATCTTGTGACACAAACATTGTTTTAAGGCCATATTTGGTTGTCAGTCACTTTATATCATGACATGCAATATTATCTCGGCTTTGTTTTTGCTTGTATAAACACTACATGTATTAAGTGCAAGTTACAATTTATTTGAAGTAATGCATTTATTTGTTGATTCATTATGGCCAGAAGTTATGACAAGACGACTGTGCTGGTAAACTTACATTAATTCTGCGTAACATTGCCTTGTAGGTATACAGAACGGGAAAGACTTTACTCTGTCCCGTTTAAACGCACACTAAATGCTCATGCATTGCATACAATTATAGAAAATGACATCGGTTTCACAATTGGGACAATTCACTTTAATCTGAACGGCAATTGATTTGGAACCTGATCTGACACCGGGTTATCAGGCCTCTGGTTTGGCCGAGAACTGTTTGCAGTGTAAATAATATTTTAAGCGTAATCTCGTTTATCGGGATACTAGTAGATATATGTTGCAGGAAACTTGTCACAGTGAAGCATTTGTTTAGCGACCATTGGAAATAAGAATCATCGAAAGGCTTAAGCCCTTTACCCACATAGCTTGGTTTTAGCATTGACAGACCGTTGTTTAAAGCAGGCTAAATGAAAAGCAGAATGCTCGGTACAGAAGGCTGAAAAACGGAGCATTCTGCTAGGATATTTCTTTTTGTGCATTTTCATGACCGTATTAAGTAGAACTATTCTCTTCCATTGTTTTAACTATGAGGTTAAGACTTATGACAATGTCGCGCAAGTGAAACTTTTTAAACCATATCTGACACCGAGTAACTAGACGTCCTATCATGGTCAAAACTGTTTAACACTTGTATCGATGTCATTTCTGTAAATATGTCCAAATCAAATTTCAAACTTAAATCCGAAAATAATTTTGAAATCAATGGGTTTAGTGTGTTGAATTCTGTGTGTTGATTCTGAAGATCGAAATAATTGGTAGTTCACCATGAATTTATGTTTTGTGTTACAGAATACAAAGGAATGGATCTACAAAAGACTATCATCCGTCTGTTCCTCGCAGCATTATGTGTAGTATATGTGAAGTGTGGAGCGCTGTTGGAGTTAAATGATATGATGCCTATGCCCGGTCTACATAATAGTGGAGGACATGTTCAGTTCAGTAGTAACTGGAATCCATTCAATATGTTTGCTACTGCAAAACCCATTTTAACTCCAATGCATAGTAATAAGTTTTTACCACAATCGCCGGGGATTTCTCAAATCCCATCGATACCAAGTAGAAAGGGGGTTGGTACAACACATCTTATGGCCCCTCCACATGCAATCGGGCAATTTTACCGTTTTCCTCGCTTACCAATTGGATTTGTTGGTTTTCCAAACAATATTCCTCATCGTTCATTTTTACCCCTTGCTGGAGGGGGCACTGGTAATGTATTATTGCCAAAAACTCAGCTACAAGGCGGTATGAGACCATCTCCTAAATCACCAGGAATATTACAAATACAGCCCAAACCAGGAACACCTCTGAAGGGATCACCACTTCCAGACAAATCTTTACATACTCATGCCGTTGGAATGGTTGTGCAGGGACCTTATTTCGCCGGCAACAAGCCAATGGGACCTGTAGTAGACCCAAAACATCACTTGCCTTTAAATCACCTTTTCGTACCTATTCCTATGATGGACGGACCAGGCGCTGTACCGGAAGGTAGGACTCATTTAACAAATATAGTATTTCTTGTAAATTGGAAAAAACGTTATTAATTCCCGTTATACGCAAACGAAACGCAAACGCATAGCATGTTGTAGATAATTAAAACTGTTTGACACTTCTTACTTCTTTAATTTAATCGACGTGTCATACAGTTTGGAGCCGGTTCAGATTCCGGGCTATCCGGTGTCTAATCTGGCTCCAAACTGGTTGCAATAGAAATGATAAACGCGTTTATTTGGAAATAATAACGTATTCTCCACTGTATTTTCATTGATTGAAATAGCGTGAAGGTCTTCTTAAGACAGATGACAACCTAATGCAAGATAGAAGATATACAGATAACTTTTATATTAGCTTTCTGCATTATCTAAACCTTGCATTAAGCAGCCATGTGCGAAATATGCAGCTTAATACGTCCTTATGGAGAGTTTGTTAATACAAAATTGACTTAAAACTTTAAGATTGTATCATTTCATCTATAACTAGTTTGTATAAATGAGGTTAAGAGGCCTCAATGAGGGAAAAAATATATCGCACAAACTCTTGAAAAGGCTTTTTGCTAAAAGTTATTGTTACCGATATAAGCAGTCAGGTTACTTTACACAAAAACTATTTTGAAAGGTCTAACATGAAAGAGAATGAAATGAAATAACCTTATCAATTATCAACATTTTTCTGTCGTTTAGCAGTATGTACTGCATCATTCATTATTACAGTATGCCCTATTGGGAGACTTTTTGAAAATAAACATGAAAACATATTGAACGAGTTTGCGATAATCTCACTTTTAAAAGTCCATATCGGTTAAAGTTTAACTCATTATCCCCTGAAACTTCCAATAGACAATTTTCAGTTTGCAATGAAGGCTGATCCAGTTTAGAATATTTAGGGTAATAAATTGCAAATCACAAACAATGAAGTCCCTGATAAGAGGGCTCCTGCAGGAGCCCTCTGGTCAGGGACTTCACTGTTTCAAATGACGTGTACTCTTCACGGGTACACATTAAGTAAAGGACGCATATATGCGTCACAAGGCTTAATGAGTTAAAGAAAATGACAACAAGCGCAGCAGAATACATACTCTTGCATTCGAGGTTATTCGGAGGTAAACTGGCTTCTGGTTAGGCTCCGTACTGTTTACTACTCAGATAAAAATACATCATCGGAACTTTCAAACGACTATCCTTTCTACATTTTATTGCAATACATTAGCATTAAGTTTCATTTATTCGGTAAAGAATAACTTTTTTTCTCTATTGTAAAGACAATAGAGGGCGAAAGTAAAGCAGATAATTATTGTGATAGTTTTTTGCTTTACGTCCAACCTGATTTGAGAGCATCATCTTCTCTGAGTGATCGGAGTGGTCGGAGAACTATTGTAGACTGATTGACAGATTGTGTCTCTCTAACAAATGCGTGGTATGTCATGCTATGAGATATGTCATTTAAATGCGCATTTACACGTTGTAAGCATGTTCGCATTTTAAGTTCTGTAATGGTTGTTACTTGACAGCTTCAACTGCTTTTTATAACTATGTAAACAATGCAGTACCTGATTAGCCACTTGTTTCTAGGCTGAGTGGTTGAGCTAGATCTGTACCGTTTACCAGGTGTGATTTGAAATATCTGAAAGACCCTCTTCTTGTAAGATGGCTTCTAAGCAGTCGAAACCTGATTATTCCAAGTTGCTAGAGTCGACCTTAGTTTATAGGCTGATGTTTTTCACCTGAAAGGGCGGAACTAACCTTTGGCAAGGATAAACTAATTTGCTTTTGATTTTAGGGGTGCTAGCCGTAATATTGGAAGCCCCCCTTCAGGGGAGGGGGGGGGGGGGGCTTTCTCAGTGTCGAGGTTGAATGTAGCCATGTTCTTGGAAGGAAGTTCTACTTATTGCGAAACGGTGAAAATAATTGACGCTATATTGTACAACCAGTCAAAAATGCATTGTATGCGCATGCCTGAAACTAGGTTGCATACATTTTCGCAGCAACCAATTTTTACGAAAATCAAATATTGTGGTTAGGAATAAAACCCGTACCGGAACTTATCACTTCGATAAGGAATAAAACTCATACCTTCACTACATAAGATGTTAAATGATTGTGTGGCGGCCGTAAAAGCCGCTTACAACTACTAAACTAACGCTAATTAATTTATTGTATGAATGACAGTAGGCAGCTTCAAGCAAGGTGAAAGTAAAATTGAAATCTTTTACTGGAGTTCTCTGTTTACTTTCCCTTTGTCTTATAAGCAGCATTGTGTTAAACAGCGAACTGTCTAAAACAACAGTTATACTGCTGTCTCCTATTCTCGCGGGGCTAAGCCTTAGATTATTATATAAAGCACATAAATTGTTATTAAGAATTCTTCTTTGTGGTTTAAAAGTCAGTAGAAACTCTGAATAAAGTATAACATCAATATAAATAATAATAATAAAATCTTATCTAGGTCATTTCTACGTTTGAATACACCACCCTGCATAATCTAAATCAGTCAAATGTTTCCCTTATATTCTCGGGCCTTCTGATTGGTTGTCAAGGTTTTTTGCTATGGAGGGGGTAAACTCTTTCAGGTCAGATAAGTATTTTTAGAGTCAATTTAAATCTATCATATGGAAAATTTCTGCATCTGTGGCATAATTTTTTGTTTGTTTATTGAGATTTGAATTATGCACAAGTATTAAATAAATGACAATGTGCAGCAGGTTTTACATGTGAAATTTAGAAAATAGAGAATTCAAATCCAATTGATGATTTATGGGTCAGTGCAACATTTTCCAACAGAAATATATCTGAAGAAAAAAATTGATATATTTCTGGAGGAATGCCCATTTCATCTGATTTTGTTAGGCACGAGACTATGAGAAACCCTGAGAATACGAGAATTGACGTTAACGCAATTTACTGGTCGCTATATAAAGAGAGGTTCATTTTACATAAAATATTTTCTCAAATGTCTCAAGTATACCTTTCACCTATATTTCTCTTTTCCCAAACCCTACATAGTTTTGTTTCCTACCACATATGCATGTCACTTCATTAAAACTGCTCGGCTTCCCTGGCTTCTTTTTTAAAGAAGCCAACTTGTATTGTTATTGTCCGATACTTTCAAAATGGAGAAACACAATTAATGCGTTCATCCATATCCATTTTGAAAGGTATGTACAGTGCTGCCTCTCTACAAAAACACCCGACGGGAGACAAAGATTGCGTGTGTTACTCGGAGGGGGTTGTTATAGGGAGAGAACATTAAGAATTTGTTTAATTTGCAAACAGCGTAACGTGGCGTATGATCTGGATTCAAACTGTTTGGCACTCGGCATTAATTTATTTTCTGACAAAATGCCCATTATGTCACTTTGAGAAAAACAGCAGGCGACAATTTTAAGCAGACTATATTGCAGCAATAAAGCGTTAGACATAATTGTCCTGTTTAGGGAACTTTTGCAAGCGTTGTTGTATGGATGGAGGCATGCAAAACAATAACAGATTTTTGATAATTTATGCATTAACCCATTACATGGGAATATTGGCAAGCGACATAGATCCTAATGAGGCGACGCGTTCCGTGGCGTCTCATTTGGGTCTGCATTGTTTGCTATAACATATGAAATGTTCTGCTGTACCGAAAAACATTGCAGTGTCTTTAGATCACCCTTGTAAACCTATAATGGTATCTTCCAGCAAACACAAAGGGAGAGTTCATAGAGGATAATCAATTTCTTTGGATTGATATGAAAAATATATCACGAGAATGGGTTGTTATCTGGTTAAAAAACGAGTCCGCAGGACGAGTTTTTTAACCAGATAACAACCCATTCGAGTGATATATTTTTCATATCTATTCAAAGGAATTGATTATTCTATTTATTATATATTTTTAATGACGTTTTTACAGAAAAAACACACCAAATTGATTATTTACGTCACAAAACTAATTATGACGTGACGTCACAAAAAGTGATATCATCACTACATGTAGTGATGATATCAACAGTGACGATATGAAATTTATCTAACTGAGAATTCTCTATAAATTATCGATATGTATATAATAAATTGCAATATCCAGACATAAATGGGTTGATAAGTTCATATGTACGTATATGGTCTAATTTTTTGACATATCATAATCAGCTGAGCTAAAAATATGACCAGCAAAACTGTGGTAAAATATACAAGTTATTTTATGACAACTGTCTGTTCGGGAGTTACAATTTTTACTTTTTGCTTGATTTGAAAGTCTTAAATAATGTAATAAATGTCAAAATGTATATATGTCATATCAATAATACCTTAACCCTTTCCCTTATAGAAGCGACTTTTAGCGCATTCATTTTATTCATCCGCCAAAGAAAATAGTTCCATTTTATACTGTCATGAATATGTACTATAAGAAATATTTTCTATATACTAGCAGATATTAACTTAAAGTAGGCTGAAAGTAAAGCAGAATGTGCCTGCTTTAATAGGTCACATATCTTAACTACTGGAAACAGGCTATGGGTTAAAGGGTTAACCCAGTCACGATAATCTATTAGTATAATGCAGTCCCGCTGTTATAGCCGTGCAAACAAGCGCTGAATTATTAAGCCTTAAAGACAGATAGATGGTAACATAAAGCAAGATGAAAATTAAACGGAAATCTCCTACCGGAGCTTTCCGTTTTACTTTCAGCCTGCTTTACGTGACCACATTCTTAAAAACACCGCCAACAAAAATGCCTGTTAGTAATCGTATCAGAGGGACTGTACTGTTGTAACCGCTAGGGTGGGTCTAAAATCAACGAATTAAAACATTAAAATAGAAACGACGTATCAATCAGATTTTTTTTTCTGTTCTTGATGATTGACATGGAATGTTCTAATATATGTCTTGTTGATTTCAATTTAGCGCCGTCCAGCTTTATCCCTTTTCCCCATTGAAAAAAGAGTTTCATTAACATTGCAAAGAGTTTGAATTCTGATCAGATGCCGAGTTACTTGATATCAAATCAGGCGCCAAACTTATCGATACTCGTTTCGAGGTTGTTTGTGTAAAATTTCCTTATATCTTAAATTTAATATAACAATGTATAAAATTGTAATTGCAGGTGTCAGTTTTAAACAAGACGATACTATGGTGTCGTATTGGCCAAACGATCATGCAACTACCAGAGTTTAATATTAGATTTGAAGTCACATTTCAAACGTTTTTAAAAGGCAACCAAACTTTTGGTCCGCATTGACACAATGTCAAATTGCAATCCACATCTAAAGAATAACTCTTGGAAACTGTTTCGAATCGAAACAGTGTAAAAGTGGAAAGTTCTTTGCTTATATATTAATGAACAATGAAATAATTAAACCATTGTATTTAATATTTTAAATAGGCATTTAATTTCACGTTTGAAACTAGCATTTCGCTCAGAGTTTTAGACTTGAATAGATCAAACATATTTATTCCTTTGAATATTATTAAAGTACAAATATATAATATTTGTACATGTACAACTGTAATGGGCAGGTTAAGCAAAACATCTCTCAAGTTCTGATCAAACAGCTACTGAAAGAATCCATGATATGCCATGTTAATCTGACTTAATCCTATATTCGTTCCTTGGAGAATTACTTTGTTATTTTGTCTATTGCATAGTTCATTTAATATATACATAGAGAGGTTTACATTACATTACGTATGAATGCGTCGTATTCAGCAGGAAACGTGTTAAAAGAGTTTTGGTTGAGTAATTCCTTTAGAATCTAGTCTATTTGTACATTGTCTATTTGTTTTTGTCCTGCATTTAGCAACTTTTCTTTACCGAACATATTTTATGCCGTAAATAAGAAGACAATTCAGTTTCATGAATTTGACAACTTAGTTATGTCAACTTATGTGGCGATTTTATCACATATCTAATAAATCATTAATGTTTTATTTGAAGGACCACCACCACAAGTCTATGCTGACATTCTAATAGTTGTCGACGCTTCCCCTGAAATGGGCCACATTGATCCCTCCGGCATGGTGGTATGGAACCCTGGCGTGGTGAACTTCATCCACGAGCTCATACAAACAACTCCCATGGGTCCAGACCTAAATCGTATCGGCATTGTAGTTGTCAGCCACGGAATAGATGACATGATTCCTTTCAGCCACGATAAAATGTTCCTTCAGAAAAGCTTGAAACACCTTAGGCCTAGCTTTCAGGGCGGGTGTTCACAAAAGGGTATCAGCACTGCGAGCAGTTTGTTTTATCAGTATGGCCGACCTATGGCCGTAAAGAGAATTGTACTGGTTGGTCAGGCGTCTGTAAAGTGTCCATACAGAAGCATGGCAGAGGTTTTATACGCTGGTCGGTGTGGCATTGATACAGTCATTGTTGAGATCGGCAACATGCTAGGACCAGTAAAGAAGGGGAAATATCAGTCATCATGGATTGTCCCAGAATCAAAGTTCCTGGTAGATTTGGCAGGACCAATATCCAAAAGAGCATATATACGTAAGTATTTTTATATAATTATATTCTGATTCCAAATAACAAAAATACTTACACATTGTCTTGATCTGGTGAATTGATATAATCATGAAAGATTTAACCCTGTCACCGCCATAGCCACATATAGGCGAGTTTGCAAACCGTTTGGTATTTAAAAAGGATTCAAACTGTTCGGAACGATATCGATATTGCTTCCGCCCAAGTACCTTACAACTAACTGTGAACTGACGTCAATAGAGACGATAACTTTTCGGTGAAACGGTTAAAGTAAGCAATAGATTTTGGCTGTAAAAGAGTTTTAACAAGAGCTGTTCAAAGACAACAATGCTCGCCATTGATACATTACGAAACTTAAATCCATAGGATGAGGACGAGGTCACAGGGGTCAAACTTTTGGAAAGGGATTGTGTTGCAAGTATGAATATTGTATGTGGGCTACAAGTATGAAATGGTACAGCAGTTGTGAGCAGTTTTCAAAACTTAAACACATATTTCGGAACTAAAACATGGAGGCTAAGATTAAGGTCAGACTTGTAATCTTTTCTAAAGAATGGGAAGGTCTTGTCCAACGGTATGTGACACTACCGTATTTATGTTCCAAACCTGAAAGCTGTAGGTCAAATGGCATATAAGTTGTGGGGCTGCGATTTCTCCGGATTTTTCCGAAATCTTCGTATTGCTATCCCAGCAGATGGTTGCTTAAAACAAGCAGAAAGTAAAGTAGAATGCGCCTGAAGACGCATTCGGTTTAATTTCCAACCTGCTTTAAGTAATTGCGCTTGAAAACCAAACATTTTGAAATCTAAGGATTTTTCTATATCAATTTATGGCAGACCTGAAGTGGTAACCGTGTTAACGCGAACGGCAACGGACACGCCGATGACAAAACTTCCTCTTGATAACAACCATTCAAAAAGGTTTGGTTTTGCTGCTAAATGCACGTGGAAGCATAGTGGTAATAAAACAGAAAACCATTGTACAAAAACCTTCAGTATGCTAACCGCGATTTTACTAACATTTGCAAACAGTTCAGATCTAGATCTGTCGAGGCTTAAACCGGCGTCTGATCGGGATCTTAGCTTATTGTTACTCATATTCAACTTTTTTTTAACTTTAAAGGCATAAAAACTGATCGTGATTTTTTTCCGCAGACGATAATACTGTAGCAGACGACAATTAAGCACGGTATGTGTTAAGCTTCCACGTGCTTTTATCACCATCGTTTTTGCCATTGCAGCGAAGGTTTTATGTAGTGGCTCCAGTGAATACATGCATTAGTTGAATGTAGGGCTGTACAAATGAGGTAAAGAGACGGAAAGAGAAAAAGAAAACTGAATGAATGAATGAACGAGCTACAAAAAATGCAATTTAATTCAACTCAGCTACTGAATTATTAATAAGCTATTTATCAAATATCTAATGAATAATAATGTCAATAAAGACGATGAAATTGTTTTGACAACTGCCTCTGAGGTATTTACAGTGTTGTCATTATTTCGCTTATGTCATAGGTTGTTGGAGGTTTTAATTGTCAGGCTATGTTTCAAGGCTTGTTGGGTTGATGTAACCTGAGTGTCGTAAAACAAGACGTGACAATCGAGTAATTAACAACCATAAAACTGCATTAATTGTGACACTTAATGCTCCTAGGATGACATATAAACAGTTATACCTGGCAGGAAGCTGGACCAACCTGTTAGCCTTCACCACTGAGACCATCAACAATATCTACAGTAAAATACATATAGAGCGCTCCCTCTCTACAACGGCATCTAAAGACACAGATGTGTGTGTGTTGTACGGAGGGAGTCGTTGTAAGGATGGAACATTAAGACTTGGCTTACATTTGCAAACAGCTTGGATCCAGATCAGACGCCGCATAACTCGGCGTCTGATCTGTATTCAAGCTATTTGTCACTAGTCATTATATTTATTTTATCAAAATGTCCATTTATATGTAGTTTTGAGAACAACGACAGACGTCAAATGTAAGCAGACGGTATTGTAGCCATAAAAAGGTTGGACATAAATGTCATGATTTGGGAACAGCGGCAATGGTCGTTGTAAGGAGGGAATTGCTGTTGGGAGGGCCTTTGTAATTGAGGGAACTCTGTAGTATATATGCTCTAAATAAGGTTAGTTGAACCAGTTGATCACTAGTGGTCGTATAAGCGCGCTTTACAAAGAGTTTACTTGTGAAGAGTACACTTGTAGGCATTGATAACAAACCTTCTCGTAAAGGGTCTATTATCAAGCTAAAACGTGTAGATATAGTGAAAAGACAAACTCATTTGTGCTAAAGCAATTATTATCATAACAAACACTCTGGGGCCTGTTCAGACGCCGAGTGACGGCGTCTGAACAGGCTCCAAACATTTTGCCACTCTGTCAGAAAGATATCGTCAGAAACAGCAAAATGTTGTCACTTTTTACTTTTAATTGCTTTACAATTCTCCACTGTATACTGCATCAGCATAAGCAGTTTAGGAGAATTAAGTACTTAACTAAGCATGGCTCTTTCAATATAGTGGATAATACTCATCATTTCCCGGTTTGAGAAGAAAAACGATGCAACACAATTGTAGTAAACACTCTTCTGAAATTTAACTAACTGATAATGCACAAAATTATTTGTTTGTCAATAAAATCATGTATGTTTTGTCTATGTACGAGTCGTATACATTATATTATGCTTTCCCTCATGTATTTATGTAAATCATGAACTGAGCGTAATAAAAGAAATTGAAATTGAATTGAATTTACGGAGTAAGTACACATATGTAGCTATTCGTGTCTAATTGTCTATTGTATAAATCTGAGTTGTCACAGTTTGAATCTAACACAAAAATGCATTTCTGCTGCATCTTGACAGGTGGTTCTTTAAGTGAAAACAGAAACTTTCAGCTTAGATATGTCTGCTCTACTTTAAGTCAAGTCTGCTTTCAACAATCACATGCCTATTAAATGGGGAAAAACTTTTTTGCAAGGTTTGTAATTCAGGCTAACATATACAATACAATCGAAGTCACGTTCTTACCATTACACAAATGATGTTTGAATAAAATGTTAGTGACAGCTTAACCCTTTGAACCCTAGTCCCGCATATAGGCGTCCTTTTCAAACAGTATACATGTTAAAAGTGCACTTGTCCTATGCAAACAGTGAATACCAAGATCAGAGGGCTCTTTCAGGAGCCCTCTGATCTGGGTCTTCACTGTTTGTCAAAATGCTAAACATTGACCAAAAACAACTCTTAAAAGTCAGAAATGGACTAGACTTAATTGGAAACTGGGATTGTCTATTTGAAGTTTCAGGGAGGAAAGGGTTAAAAGTAATATGAAATAGAAAACTCCTCTAGTCCTGTACTAAATGCTCAGTGTTTCTTTTCAACACTTTCGACAAGTCTTATTTTCTTCGATTCTTTATACCTATACTGCCTTCTGGTCGGGGCCGAAAACATTTGATACTATATTTGTGTTTCTTTAGTCAATGTGCCTATAGTTTAGAAAATAAAGCATGTGACAATTGAAACAGGTGATAAAGTGGCATGACTTAACTCTGCACGATAGACCTATTCCTAATAACTGTTACAAACATATTAAAGCAGCTGTTACTCGGCGTCTCAAATATATTCAAACAGTTTGCTATTCCGGTTATATATTCTAAAAGTAGTACATGTGAATCACCTCTATGAATTGTTGCAGACGACAAATTAGCAGATGGCATTTATCTAGCGGGTTTAAGGTTGATGAGACTTTATGTCGTATCACGTGACTTTACACATGTTGTATCGCTATGGAAATGTCGTCTGCAAAAGTTGTCGTCTGCGACAACTCTCACATCTAATCTGTAAACATTTTTTAGAAACATATTACCAAAGTAACAAGTAGTTTAGATGCTGATGAGACGCCGAGTTACTCGGCGTCTCATCAGGATCCAAACTGCTTGCTACGGTTATCTCAAATTGCCGATTGTGTGCAGAATATTAAATAAGCTTTCTCGCTCTTCTGATGAATTGACACGTTTTAGATATATTGTTTAACAGATTACTTTAAATGCTCATCACGGCATTCAAGAAAATGCCATTAAAAATAAATTATCAAGTTTCAGTAATTATTAGGGTGAGCGAAAAAATGTGTTTGATTTAAGACCATCTAACTAAAATGAATTGTAAAATGAAGTCGTTGCTAACACCTCATCCGCCAAATCTGAATAGACTTGTATTTTCAAATAGTTTTGGTCCAGGTATGACGCCAAAAAACTTGTAATCTAATTAGGATCCTCGTCGATGTGTTTCCTCACCTTTTAAAACATATATACCTGAATAAAAAACTGCTACAGATGCGGTCTCAGATGAGGGTAAATTTTGAACAAAAGAAGGGGTTAGATTGTCTATCAACTTACATTTCCAATGGTTTGAAAGTAGCAGACGTGTTAGATACAGTGGTGAATATATTTTTGTCGCCTTTACTTGAAACGAAACGCAAATCAATGCATTATAAGGTGAATAATGACCGCTTGTTGGACATTCTCTCGATTACTTGTTTATTTTCTAAATGGCAACCCGTTTCGGATCTGATCAGACGCCGGGTTATTTGACTGCTCTGGGGTCCGTTTTACTAAACTACTTACGCAAAATGTTTGCGTAAGTCAAAATTTTAAATTTTAGTTTATATTTTTTATAATCACTTGCTACAAACAGCAAATAGCCAGATCAGAGGACGCGCTTTTAGCGCGTCCTCTGATCTGGCTATCTGCTGTTTGCAAACGTTTATGATCGAAAAATAAGAGTTAAATGATTTTGACTTACGCAAACATTTTGCGTAAGTTGTTTAGTAAAACGGGCCCCAGGCCAACAACATGTTGCCATGGAAATACTTGGTTGAGAACTAACGCGCAAAAGTATACAAAACTCAATTATATATCTTCTTCTAGGGATGACTTAAGGGAAAGAAATATGTAAACAGAGTTTGAAATATTATGTGTTTACATTTATGTATTTTTTGGGAACTTTACCAATTTCACACACCTGCATGTATTAACAATATTATTTATGATTTGGTATCGACGCTGTAAAACTTTATAGTTTACGTATGATATAATTTAGAGTTCACATGTTTTGCAAAGATATTGTATACCACGACCTGTTTTTTAAGACTTAGATCCTCAGACATAAAAACTGAGGATTTCTTTTTTTGACAACCCTTAAAGTGTCAAAATTTGTTAGTGTGGTTTTATAGTGCTCTAGTACATGAAAATAGTTATAGACAGTCATGTATTACGAAAATTGTTCCGGAAATTTTTTTTGTAAATTATTTTTTTATCAATTTTTAGGAAAACTATATGTTGAAGTAGGGGTTAAAGGTTGTGTAAATGTTTAACTCGAGAGTGAAATTGACTTACGTTGCACAGCGAACAGTGCAGACCCACACCACGTACACTAATTACTATCCAAATAAGCTAAATTTAGCGGGTAATACAGACCAAAGTGTTTAAACAGATGACATTATGTCATTGAAAAGGTTAATTACTAGAACCACATACTACATCATCATTAAGAAAATAACAGTTTCCCTAGGAAATCTGGCCTATACTACATGTAAAAATGTGTTTTAAATGAGTCTGATGTCGTTCTTAAGCTTTAGCGTCACTAGAGTTCAACTGAGCATTCAGCTCAGATCTGACCAATCAAAATCTTCAGAACGATCTCAGACTCATCTCAAATGATTTATAAACATGGAACCTGTTAGATTCGGTTGGGCCTTTGAAATCTAAAAATGTGAGACTATACAGTCAATATTGTAGTCAGAAGAAACACATTTTGAAAAGAAGCATAGACAAATTAACAAACAGGTGATTACTTACTGCAAGATACAAAAATAATACAAAGCCCTATTATATAAGTTTTCTGCAATATTGTTAACTTGCATTGAATAGATCTAGTCATCTGCATTTAGGGTAACCCAAGCACCTGTTATTGACTGATCACTTAATACAATATTGACTATACAGCGACAACCCACTTTTTGCTTAGTAATAAATCAAGTCTTTTGATAATAAGTATTACTATATAGTCATCGCGACCTTACTTCAAAGTTGTTAATGTTATGGTATCAATCACACAGATAGAAACCTCAATACAGTAGAATTACGTGGTAAATTAGCCCCTTAACTGCCTTAGTACACATGTACCACAATTGTCAGCTTGATTCCATATCAGATGCCATGCAATTCAGCGTCTGAGCACGATAAAAATGTTTGAACTATATTTCGATGTTTATTTTACACAAGAGTCCACAGGTCTAGATTTGTCAATAAAAAGCAGACGACATATTTCAGCAGACAATAGTATAGAGAGTCTAGAAGTAAAGGGGGTTAATGATGTCAAATCGGGTCAACGGACACGGTCATGATTAGTGTGTCCATTAACCCCTTTGAACTGCTACGACTTAATCTGCTTGAACCCTTTCGCTGCCAAATAAATCGTGAGATTTTTACCCCTTCACCGTTTTGTTATCGTCTGCTTTAATTGGGTTGTTTGCAAGATCGTTTCAAAGAAAAGAGTCAATGTAGTATGACCTAAAACATATCGAGTGTAAAACAGTCTGGTCAAGATCCAAATTGTTTGCAAACGCGCATTTTGGCGTCATTAAGAGTGAAAGAGTTAAACGTTTGTCGTCTGCCTTAAATTATAAGATTTAAGTTTAGTCAAAAGTGATAACACAGTGACTGTCAAACAGTTTGGATCGTGATCAACCTTAGCGGCGAATAAGGTATTCATTTTACAAACAGTATACCTGTACAAGAAAATATACAACAATAATCCTATGCGAACCTTGATCAGAGGCCTCTTTTTGGAGCCCTCTGATCAGGATATGCACTATTTTTTCAGCTTGAAATTTATTTCTAAACACGGCCCTAACTAGTCAAAACTTTACCAGGCTTTATCGAAAAGGAGAATTATGCATTTGAAGTTTCAGGGGTGAATGAGTTAATATAATTGGTTGTTAGCTAAGACAGATATATCCATCCCAGAGCCTGTTTTTAAATCGTCGTCAGCAATTGTGTCGATATTCAACTTTAGGTATATGTACTTATAAACCGAATAACTAATTTGACTGTAAAACTCGTTTTATGCCGGTGGTCCATAATTTATTATTTTTTCCACTCGATCATTCTTTAAAACTGAAGAATAAGCCTAAATATGATTGTCAAAACCTTTTCGCAATGATCCGTCAAGTCCTGGTGGGTAAATTAAAAATATGCCACTTTGAATTAAAGTCCCATGACCTCTTCAATGGGGTTCATGTGTAAGGGCATCGCCTATTTCAAGGAATTTCGAGGAATTGGTCGTTTCCTAATACATGTACTACAGTACTAAAGAAGAGCTATTTCAGAGAAATTTTAGTTCGTTTTAAAAGAATAAAAACGTTAGTTGGCAAAAACCACTTCGGAAACATTTTTAGCTCACCTGAGCCAAAGGCTCAATGTGAGCTATTGGGATGGCCCTGTGTCCGGCGTCCGTCGTCCGTCGTCCGTCGTTAGTCGTCCGTCGTCGTTAACAATTGCTTCAAATGACATCTCCACCTATACCGCTTGACAGAATTCAACCAAACTTTACAGAAATGTTCCTTGGGTCAAGCTCTTTCAAATTTGTTCAAAGAATTAAAAACAATGCAGAAAGTGAAAAAATAAGGAAATCTTAAAAAATCTTCTTGTCAAAAGCTGCAAGGGCCAGAGCTTAGGTATTTGGCACATAGCATCATCTATAGGTCCTCTATCAAGTTTGTTCAAATTATGCCCCTGGGGTCAAAATTGGCCCCGCCCCGGGGGTCACAGATTTACATAGAGTTATATAGTGAAATTTTCAAACGTCTTCTTCTCTGAAACTAATGTGGCCAGAGCTTTGAAATTTAGCATGGTGACACTTCTAGATGTCCTATACCAAAAGTGTTCAAATCGTTGTGGTCGGTTGCATAACTAGGTCACAGGAGCTAAAAATAGATTTTTTTCAATGAAAACTTAAAAAATCTTCTTGTCTGAAACTAGAAAGGCCAGAGCTTAGATATTTGGCACATATCATCATCTACAGGTTCTCTATCAAGTTTGTTCAAATTATGCCCCTGGGGTCAAAATTGGCCCCGCCCCGGGGGTCACAGATTTACATAGAGTTATATAGTGAAATTTTCAAACGTCTTCTTCTCTGAAACTAATATGACCAGAGCCTTGATATTTGGCATGGTGACACTTCTAGATGTCCTATACCAAAATTGTTCAAATGGTTGTGGTCGGTTGCATAACTAGGTCACAGGAGCTAAAAATAGATTTTTTTCAATGAAAACTTAAAAAATCTTCTTCTTTGAAACTACAAGGGCCATAGCTTAGATACTTGACACATAGCATCGCATACAGGTCCTCTATTAAGTTTGTTCAAAATTATGCCCCTGGTGTCAAAATTGGCCCCGCCCCGGGGTCACAGTTTTACATCGAGTTATATAGTGAAATTTTCAAAACGTCTTCTTCTCTGAAACTAATATGGCCAGAGCTTTGATATTCAGCATGGTTACATTTCTAGATATCCTTTACCTATTTTGTTCAACTGGTTTCAGTCTGTTGCATATGTAGGTCACATGAGCTAAAAATAGATTTTGTTTTCAATGGAAACTTACAAAAATCTTCTTGTCTAAAACCCTACTACCCTGATCTTAGATATTTGGCACATAGCATCATCTACAGGTCCTCTTACAAGATTGTTCAAATTATGCCCGTCGGGTAAAAAATGACCCCTTCCTGGACATAAATAATTATCTCAATTTTGTCAGTTATTCTCAGGTGAGCGAAATATGCCCCATGGGACTCTTGTTTGTTAAACTATGGCCCAGTTTAAGAGTTCATGCTTGACAAAAATGATTATATTCTAAAATCTCTTCATAGCCGAGATAATATCTGATTAACACTCATTGTCTGACTGTATATCTCAAATTAAAATACAGTGCATCCATCTTACAACGACCCTCCGAACAACGAGTCCCTCCTGAAAACAACGCTTGCGGAAGTTCCCAAAATAAGACAATAATGTTCAACGCATTAACCCTTTACCTGATGGCCTATTTCTAGAATTGAAAATAGGTTACTACTTAAAGCAGGTTGAAAGTAAAGCAGAATGCGCTTAAAGCGCATTCTGCTTTACTTTCAGCCTGCTTTAAGCTATCCTGTGCTAGAATATATTGAAAATTTTCCCTATAATATATATTAATGACTGATTAAATTGGAACTATTTTCTTCAGCGGAGGAATAAATTAGATTCGCTAAAAGTCGCTTCTATGGGGTAAAGGGTTAATTGGTGCAATATCGCCCACTTAAAATAATTGTCTGCTGTGTCTTCTTAAAGTTACATTTAAGTGGACATTTTGACAAAAGAAGTATAATGACGAGTGACAAACAACTTGATTCCAGATCAGACGCCGCGTACAGTGGTATCTGGTCTAGTTTCAATTTGTTCGCAAATGTAAGCCAAGTCTTGATTATCCCTCTCTATAACAACTCCCTCCGAAAAGCACACACAATCTTTATCTCCGACTTTTTGTTGTTGTAGAGCGGGACCACTGTAACGACATTTGACTAAAGAAATGTCAATAAGAGTAGCAAATAGACTTGATCTTTACAAGACTCCAAGTGACCTAGCGTTTGATCAGATAATCAGTTAAAGTGCTTTCAAGGCAAGCCATTGGATGGATTAACGGAACTAAGGCCGATAAAAAATATATTTTCTAGTGGGGAAGGGGTATTAGATTTCACGTAAACATATATTTAGGTCTCCCGAACTTTAGTAAGGAGACATTTTGTGTGTGTACTGTCCTTATGTCTGTCCGTCCGTCTGTCACGCTTTGGTTTCCGTCAACAACTTTTTTTCTAATGGGCGATCATGTCCAGTTTTGGTGTACTGGCTGCTTTTGGCTATGGAATGTATGGGATTGCATTTTATGTCATTTGGTAAAACGTCACATGATCTGTTATTGAAAATAGATTTTTTATTTGGTTTCCGGGCAATAACTTTTGTTCCAGTTCAGCGATCCTGTCCACTTTTGGTGTGCTGGTTGCTGGTGAGTTACGTAGGGAAAACTTGGGATTGCATTTGTGGTCAGGATGTCAATGTCAAAAGATATATTACTAAAAATAGACGATGTGTTTACTTCGCTTCCTAAACAATAACGTTTATTCTAACGGGTTGATAATATCAATATTTGGGGTACCGGTTGTTTATGAGGAGGGGGTGTTTTGGGTTGCATTTGAGGTCATTTTGTAAAAGGGCAAGTGAAATGCTACTAGATTATGGACAATAACATTTGTTTTCATGGGTTGTTCATCTCACTGTGTAGTGTACAGTTTGTTTGTGCAGAAATGGTGCTAGTATTGCATTTAGGTCAGTAGGTCCAAGGTCGCACGATCTGTTACTAGAATAGAATTGTAGCTAGACAATACTTATTTCATGGAACCATTTTGTCCCAGTATATAGTTTGGTACATAGAATATGTAAGGGAAAATAGTGTACAGCTAATTGCTCCTACACTATTTGCGGGATTTGCACCAATTAATAACATATATTTGATGTTATTGAAGTGGTTTGGAGTTTGGGCTGCTGCCATTTTGACTTAAAATATTTGGGATTGGGGATACGGGGAGACATACGTTTTTCTCAAAAACAAATTCACTTCTAATTTTCCATGTTCCTGTTATAAAATTGCTTACATCCTGATCAGACTTCATGCAATTCAGCGACTGGTCATGTTTCAAACCTTCTGATGACTTATTTTGCGTTTCTTGTTTTAAAGAGGATTGCAACCTAAGCATGAACCATGTTACATACGTACTTTAACTTTAAAGCAGACGATGTTGCAGTATGTTAATGGATAATTGATTTTTTTTTTCAAAAGTATTGAAATTCTCTTATTGATATTGTAATATAAAAAGGGTATTTTTTAAATACATTTGCAGTTGAAAATGTAAATCAAGCGTTTGGCATCATGTGAGTCTTACTGAACCTACCTGTTACATTATTGACACTTTGGTTTATCATCCCTTCTGTTTCAATACAACGTTTTTTTTCTGCTGAAAATTTGTCGCCTGGGTTATTCAGATTAAGATACATGTATTATGTTTATTAATCTAATGTCGTGCGATTGTTTGGATCCTGATCTGACGACGAGTTGCTCGGCGTCCAATCAAGATCCAGTCAATTTTCAAATTCCATTTGAATTGCGTTTGACAAGGATATGTGAACAGTTTACAAGTCAATGCAAACAGAACAAAATCTGCCAATTATAGTCTCGATCGATAATGTTAAATAGAGTTTTTTTACCTTATGTATGATTTAATGAGCGAATCTGTGAAACAATAAACACCTTGATTTATTAATACGGTCACATTTGACCTATCAATCATGTTGTGAGGGATTTAACACCCTGGGGATGATAAAGCAGATGAATAGGAAATAGTTCGAAAGGTCGCATATGTATATTACTTACAATTTCACTGCCATGATGTCATCAATTTTAAACAATTGTCGTCTGCTTTTATTTCTCAAATTTAAATTTTAGGTATTTCGACTTAATAAATATAAACATTGAGTGTCAAACAGTTTGGATCCTGACCAGACGCCGCATATCGCGGCGTCTGATCAGGATCTAAACTGTTTTCAAAATCGACTGTATTCGTCATTAGCGATAACAGGGTTAAACCACAGGTACTTGACACATACATCTAGATCTATTAACACCCCCCCCCCCCCCCTTTACAAAAAAATAAAATATTTTTTTTTACTATACTTCTATTATAGATCTATAATAGTAGTATAGTAATAAAAAAATAAAAAAAGTTTTAAAAAAGGGGGGGTTAATAGATCTAGATATATGTGTCAAGTACCTGTGGGTTAAACCAGTTTTGTAAACAGGTCATATTAATTATAATTCTATTCATAGACCCGCCTGTTTTATGGATGACAACTTGTTTATCTAAGAAGTTGCGAGTGTGTTATAATAAGACTTGATCGAAACATCAAATATATACATCAATTAAAAACTTAGGTTACACAACACTTTATTAGTTGAAGTAAAGTGAAGAATGAGGCCATACAATGTATGTTAAAGTTAATTAGCTACCTCGCAAGCACAGTAAAGATGATCTTATTATTTCCAGTTTAAATAGAATAAAATACAAGCGCAGTATAGTAAAATATAGAAAATAGCAACATTTTAACAATTAGTTTTAATGTGAAAAGACGCCGTCGAGTTGCCAAAGTAAAACACGCATAAAACTCCAAAAGCAGACGATATACAGGTAGTGACAACGTTAGAAGGATTATTACATCATAATGTCATTTACAGAGTCAATGTCCGTTTTATGATAACAGAACAAATATTTGAATAGAAGTTTATGGAAATTTCCTAACACAGCCAAGTTCAATAATCTTACGAATAGTAAAGGTAAATCAACTTTATAAAAATTGTCATTATTCCGCAAGAAAATAATTTATATCAGCAATTCCTACTTTTGTTTTTGCAATGTATTTTCATGTTATTGTTCGATTTTTCTGACCTGTCGGAGTTATTTTTAGAACAGAATTGTTCATAGTGGTAAATAGATAACAGGGTAACATCGGATCTATATAGTCGTACACTTTCCAACTTGAGATAACATGATCCTCGTGCAGCACGAGACCCTTGCGCTGACTTTACTGATGTTTTATTCTTTCCCAACAAACGCATTTATATACTAAAACTATTATTTCCATTGCAAACAGGTTGGGGCCAGATCAGACGCCGGGTTACCCGGCGTCTGATCAGGCTCCAACATGTTTGCTACTCAGATAAAAAATATAATTAAAATGTCTTAAAGTAAATTTCCACAGTTTAGTGCATTGCGTTTGCGTTTAAACGGGAACTAATAAGGTATCTCTACTGTACATTGCGCACAAAAATTACAGCTATCCGTATCATTAACCGTATGTAGAGTAAACTCATCCCTTTGAAAGTTTTAGAATGTTCCAATCTAAAAATAACTCCGACAGGTCAGAAGAAAACACTAATAAACAGTTCTTCCAATTAAACCAATGTTGTAAACATGTTCTATATCGCATTCCCAGATTGGCCCTTGACTTATCGTAATAAGCTTGTCGTCTCGTAAAACACGTAAAGGTCTGCCAACTCTACAATCCAAAATGTCACAAACCTCTTTGAACAAAAGACTGTTATTTCAAACATTGTATTCTTTATCGGTGACTGTAAATAGCATAAATTTGATGATACCTGTGTTAATGTAATACTATTTGAGGGTAAAGATTAATTTGTATGTTGATGTTGGTATAGTACTAAAAACGAAAACAAAAGTACATATATATCAAATATATTTTAATACTTTGCAGCTCCAATACACGGCGGCTGGTCCCCGTGGTCGGCCTGGAACCCGTGTTCATCCAGCGGCACGTGCAGCATCGGGTACCAGATGAGGTTCAGGCTATGCAATAACCCTATTCCACATTTTGGCGGAAGGAACTGTAAGGGATTTTCGGCGGAAACGAGACTGTGTCACATGGCTCCTTGTATAGGTAGGTTTTTATGAAATTGAATGTGAAGAAATTTAATAATCTTACCGCTACTGTTCCCTCTTGCTTATCTAATTCAGTCCGGAAGCTTAAATGGATAATTCAAATATCCAAATTCGAATTAAGGCTACTCTTATTTACTATTTAGGGTTGATGTCGATAATATATTTCACACTGACAAACAGTACATGCCCTAATCAGAGGGTCCCTGCAGGAACCCTCTTATCAGGGTCTACACTGATGCCATGTACTCTTCTCAGGTATGCTGTTTGTTAATGACAAGTATATTCGTTGCTAGGTTTAAATGCGTTAACTCTTACAATGCAAACGGTAATGGGAGCGACTTTAAACATTGGTACAACAGCCACTATATAGTTTCTCTGCTAGCCTTAGTTAGAATAATGAGTGACATAGTTGAGTGATGGTCAGGCTCCGAGGTTATAAAGCTTTTGACTTGAGTCTAAACTCGTTCCCAAGCATTTGATTTGTCAGATTTGATCCTAGGCTCAAATCTGACCAATCAAATGCTTGGAAACACACTCAGACTCAACTAAAACGCTTTATAACATCGGAGCCAGTTGTAAGTTCTAGCCAATGTTGAAATGATGTGCTCATTTGAAATAGTAGACTGTTTATGTTAATTAAAACGACAAACAGTACGTAGCTTTCTCTACGTTTGATCTGACAAACAGTATCTCATCAAGATATAAACTGCTTGTCAGTAGGGGTTGTTTCTCTCGACATATAGGAACCTATTACTAGTAACTCATTGAGTCATATCGGCGAATGTACTAGTCATTTACATATCTGTATCTGTGGAGAGAACACTTGTTCCATGCAAACAGTTTATATCCCAGATTAGATGACCCCTGAAGGATTCTCTGATGAGGGACGACACAGGTTTCCATTATGAAATATATTGTAAGGTACAGCCCTGAATAGTAAAAAGAAAAAGACTTTGCCTTTCTATTTGAAACTGAAATGATTATTCAAACATTTAACACGTCCAATTGTTGATGTTGTCAATCTTTTTATTGTCTAAAATAAATTTTGACAATATATCATTTCTGTGGAGAGTAGTAAACTGCTTTTTATGATGCTTGTCATTAGAACCCGGAAATCCTTAGATGACACCCAGGTGCCAGTATAGAAGTTTGGTTATTGCTTGTTCAGCTTCACAGTAGCTAGACAATCGATCTTCATTTGTCTTTCAGCGATTGAAAAAGTATAATAAAAGCGTATATAATAGTTAAGGCAGCTTTCTCTATTATCTAGTTTTGAAAATTCGACATCATAATAGTATATCTTTCGAAGTCTAAAAGGCGATTGTTTTGCGATTTTAAAGGACAATCGGAACAAGTCTACAAGTGTCTCAGCATAACTGTTTAACCTATAATAAGAGTTCTCATACATACCCTTTGACCAGGAAAAGTGAAAATAACACATAATGTATATCTTTCTGTTTATTGTTACCCCTCATCCTGCGGAACGTGACTTGCTGGTATTTGCTAATAGTTTGTACCAAGACGCCGCGTGAGGCGGTGTCTGATCCTAATCCGAACTTTTTGATACACGTCTTTCAGTTCTTTTAATTAAAATGTATAAGGTTTTATCAAATAATTTTTGCAGATGACAATTTCAAAGTAGACGATATTACTTCAAACAAATGGTTAACGTAACGCTATTAATTAACGCTCATAACATTAATCGTTACATTATCTGCCTCTTTGTTCCCATTTGGTGTAAACAATGAGTATCACATGTTGTTAGTTTCCGCTTACGTCGTCTAACGTGAAACATAGAGCAGGGTGAAAATGTTTCATTTGCAACAATTACATGTATCAGATACGGTCTATCAACAAATTTTCAGAACCTGTTATCATAGTGCCAAAAAACGCCGAGTGACAAGTATTTAGATAATTAAGTATAGCATATATACCACTTTAAGATACTCGCAGACGACAATTTTGAAACAGACGCCAAGTCAGCATGTAAGGTTAAATAGTTATTTATCATTATTTTTATCATTATTATTATTAATATACCAAATTTATATAGCCCTCTTTTCACACAGGAGTTGTGCGTTCAAAAGCGATAATGGAAATTATTTCAATATCAGTACCAATATTATAAATATTGTTATAATATGATTGAAAATCGTGATTTCTTTTATTTAGAAGTTTTATATACTTGTCTAGATGTGCTTATATATACTACCCTCGTATTTTCAAGTTATTTACCGTTTAAATGAGACCCGAACGCAATGCTTAAAAATGTCCAAAATAGCGGTGTTTTGAAAAAGTTGCCAATTTAGTTTGTTGGGAAAGAATAACGTTTTATCACAACTTTATGTAACTGTAAACATATCATCTGTCTAAATATATATCTATATCACTTAGCGGCTCATATCAAAACAAATGACATATTTGTTTTTAAAAAAAAATAAGTTTATGAAATATTCATGTTTTAAAACTATTCCAACTTTGGGATAACATCGTATATAAATGATAATGACAAGTGCGTGACACGTGGAAGTTGTGATGTTAAGGCAATTTACCCTTATCATGCCGTAAAATCGTCTGCTTTGAAATTGTCGTCTGCAAAAAAAATTATTCAAGAATTTAACTTTTCTTATAAAACAAACTTAAAGACGCGTGTCAAACAGTTAGGATCCCGATCAATCACCGCGTCACGCGGGATCCAAACTATTTGCAAATTTCAGTCAAGTCGTACACGGCATGGTAAAGGTTAAGCAATTTATCTTCATGTACATTTTTACCAAAGGTACTATTCATCATAGCTGCGGTCTTCGGTATAGCATATAAATAGCGGGCTTCGGTAATGGATAACTCTTTTACCGCCATTTTATCTTCTATACTTACAAACTGTCGTCTACATTTTTGTCTTTTATATATATTTTTGCTAAATAATATTGATACGCGTGTCAAACAGTTTTGATCCAAATCAAGCGACGAGTCACTATGCGTCTTATCTTCAGCCTTAGTAATGCAGATCTCGTAGATGGTGACAGATGTAAATAGAATATCATTATTACTTTTCGAAAACCAGATAGAGCGACAAGACAAACAGTTTGGATTCTATTGAAACGTCATACATGTACATGTATAAGTAAAATCGAGTCTTTGTTAGAATGTTAGTCAACATGCTCAAAATATAGAATTGAAAAATAAATGTAGGTGACATTTTGTAAACGATATCAAAACAGTTAACGAATTAACCCATTCACTACCATGGCATAATCTATTTGAAACAATGCTCGTCGGCTTGATTTTCTCAGTCTTAAATTTTAGATATTTTAAGACATGTTGAGATGAGTGTCAACAAGTCGTCTGATTAGGATCTAAAATGTTTACAAATAACCATTGTACTAAGGGTAGGGAAATGAGGTAGATTGTCTAGTTACTTCGTAGCTCATGTAACCTGCTTTTATATTTTACAGCGACGACAAGTTTAAATATGTAAATAATCTTAGTTTAATTCGATTAGATAATAATCATGTCATTTTGATCTTTAAATAAATGTTTGAACATAGGAATACCTTATCGTACTTTTGTTTGCTATTCTTAGTTATTCTTTACCGGCTTTCATATGTTAAATCATTAATATAAAGTGTAACATTCTAATTGTTTGTGTAAAACCGTGATGTTATAAATATCTGTGTTATATATGGCATGTTATGTCATTTATATCATCTCTTATAATTTCTATATGAAATTGCCTTGCGCTATTTTAAGCTTTTATTGTATATGTTCCTGTATGTATTGAATGTGCATTGATGAAAAAAACTGAAGATGTAAATTAAGATTCTATCTATCTGTAACACAAAAAGGCGGCATATAAATATGCTTAACATGTCGCAAATAATAACGATTTGTTAAGTAAAAGTCAAACACGCATGTTTACCATAATTAACTGACAGTAGGCTAATTAATAAAATTTATTCACTTGTATTAAACCTTTATAATTAAACAGTGAACATGAAAGAATTGACGCGATTATAAACAATTTTTCGTGGCGATACATGTACTTCAAAGCCTACTTAAAACTTAAAAATCCTTTGCCCAGAGTGTTACTTCAAACTTGTAAGACCAAGGCCATACTTGTAAATATATAGGTCAAATAAGCTTTTTAATGACATGTATATATAAGATAGAATTTATTACAGGCAATCATAAAACACACCGAATTCAACTGACAAACAAATGTTTTTGCTTTTTTAATGTAATATCAACATTCTTCGGATTCATTGCATTAATGTGAACAAACATTCTGAGATAATAAACAAATATATAAAACTTGTTTTAGAAGATATTTGGATAACTGATTTGGAAACAAATTCAAAACCACGAAATTTTACGCAAAAGAAAGGGGTAATTGCGCTCTATTATCAAGATGACCTACATGTATACTAAATCTCAATAAACTTTTAGCTTTTGATCCAATTCCTTTACTTTATATTTATGTATTGTTATTGATGATGTTTTCTATTGAAGTAAAATATGTTTAAACTTAATAATATGTTGCCATGCTAGATGACAGCAAACCAGAAATCCTATTCTTAAGTGTTCTTGTTTATTTTCATCATGCATTTAGTAGTCGATTGACTTAATTGTTATTGTATAGGAAGATGTGGGAAAATGCAAAAACTAAATCGAACAGCTATCAGCTATCACCCGATGTGAGTGAGGCTAAGTTATCGAGTGATTCTAATTAGACTAACGTTACCGTGCAATTTGTCTAAAATGTCCTTAACTATTTTCATGCTGGGTAATTTTTCGTCTGCAACAATTGTCGTCTGCTACTGTTCTAAAAATACCTTTTTCAAAATTTATTTTTAAAAAACCTGGTCAGAGTATCAAACAGTTTGGATCCTGATGAGACGCCGCGTTACGCGGCGTCTCATCTGGATCCAAACTGTTTGCAAAGGTAATCACTGTATGATATATTCGACGCTAGCATGGTGAGAGTTAGATCATTTATTGTCTTCACAGTAACAGCTTACTTGTCCGTTTGATGCACGACGAAGTGATGATAAAATAAGATCAACTAGGGTTACCTAACTTCATCATTTAACCCTTTCACTCCTAATTACGTTATAAAGCGAAATTGCACAGAGTTTTGGTCCTAATCAGACGTCTGGTCAGGATCAAACTGTTTGCCGCTTATTTTGAAATAACGTAAGTGATACTGCCTTAAATTTAACTTTGAAACAATATTGCAGACAACAATATTGAAGCAGACGACAATATGACGGTGAAGGGATAAAACCCTCACGATACATTTGATCATGAAAGGGTAAGCCCTTGTAATGCTGAATAATTTTAATGGAGTGTTCCACTTTGGAAAAATGACCAGTTTGTGTCGATTTTAAGGCTTTTTTGATATTTCAGAAAAAATATAATTAAAACAAACATTGTAGATCCTGATCAGAGGGCTCATTATGAGCCCTCTGACCAGGGTTTACAATGTTTGAAAAAAAGGTAAACACGCACGTGTGTGTTGGTTTCCAGTGTAGAAGGGCTTATCCTTCACTGCCATTACGTCATCGGCTTCAAATAATCATCATCTGTTTCTATTTCCCCAAATTAACATTTTAGGTATTTTGGCTTTAAAAATATTGAAATGAGCACAGGGCCCTGGAACGATTGTTTTTGAGAGAAAAAATTGTCAGAAGGTGTATATAGATATATACCTTCTGACGATTTTTCCCCTCAAAGAACAATCGCGTCGAGGGCCTGTGGAAATGAGAGGCAAACAGTTTGCGTACCGCGGTGTCTGATCAGGATCCAAACTGATTTGGCTTTTTTATTTTCAAATAATCATTGCACTCGGGGTAAGGCAGCGAATGGGTTAATGTTACATTGTAAATCGCTCTGTTACGCTGGCTGCACCATATATGGTGGTGCTACAGTGGAGAATCTGTTATTCTTTCCCAATAAACGCGTTTACGCTAAAACTATTATTTGCAGTGCAAACAGTTTGGAGCCAGATCAGACGCCGGGTAACCCGGCGTCTGATCAGGCTCCAAACTGTTTGCCACCAAGATAAACATGAAATATCAGAATTGTCCAAAAGTTGTTCTTTTCTACGTTTTAGCGCTTTGCGTTTGCGTACGTTTGCGTTTAAACGGGAAAGAATAACAGAGTCTCCACTGTATAACTAATCAAAGTTTGCTTTTTAGATTTCATTTTATTGAAAAGGCATCATCGCACGTGAAAAAGAAATAGCGTTATCAACTTTAGCCTGATGCCAACAACACTCAAATCGTCCAATGATCTCTATGCAAAAGCTCAAATCTGATCAATCAATTACGGTCTCATACTCAACTCTAACTCTTAATGAGTTCTATATCCAAACTGTTTGCAGTTTCGAAATGTAGTTTTCTCGCGACCCAGCAGACCATGAAGACTTTCCTGTTTCAGATACAAGTGTTGGACATTGGTCACCGTGGTCCCAGTTTTCACCCTGTTCGTCACCATGTGGTATTGGCTCTCAGACTAGAACTCGATCCTGTCTCACACTAGCGGGCACGCCTAGTGCCATGTGCAAGGGCAAATACGTTGAAATGAACGAATGTATTGTCAAAAACTGCCCAGGTAAGATTCATTTGATTCATTCGCAGGTCCAAATTTTTAAATTGTTTAAAAGCTACTAGAATCAAGTTTTGAAACAAAATATTTATACTGACACCTGTATTTGACACCTATTTCTTGTGGTCTGAGAATTTTGCTACTGACTCTTCCTATACTACCCTATAGTATTTTTGTTATCAAGACAACTGACCACTTAGGCATGTTAGAAGTAAAGCTGGGTGTGCATTCTGCTTTACTTTCAGCCTGCTTTTAAGCAACCACCTGTTAGGACATAGGGACTTAATATTTCTGATGTTAAACATTCACAACTCTATAACAAACTATTAGTTTTAAATGGAGGAATAAATTAAAGGCGTTATCATACAGTAAAGAGTAAACGAGTGCCCGTTTGAGGGGTCATTATGGTGGTATTTGCTTTCTTTATTAGCCAGTGGTGTGTTTTGTAGAGTTTTATGGTTGAGTTGGTCAATAAACCATGGAGACGAATGTATGCGTCCTTCAATAAGTGTACCTGTAGCGAGTACGCTTGATCTCTGAATATAGTGCAGACCCAGATCGTACGACTCCTAAAATTTCCATTTGATCTGCACTGATTGTCTTTTTTTAATAAATAATATACAAAACAATCATAATAGTCACTACGAACTAAACTTAATATGAAACTAGAAATGTTCACTCGAAGTTTCAAATACTTGACTTCGAAACCATTGAGCTTTGGACAATTTTACTAACCGAATTGTTCTTGATAAAAATGGTACATAAAGATATGAAGTTGTAAACGAATATGTACATAATGCAATTAAATGTAGAAAATGACATTTTTTAAATAAGTAACTTTTTTAATCTGTGTGGCAAACAGTTTGCAACCTAATAAAACCATGTATGGCTTAACGCCTGAACTGGGGCCCGTTTTACTAAACAACTTACGCAAAAATTTTGCGTAAGTCAAAATCGTTTAACTCTTAATTTTCGATCATAAACGTTTGCAAACAGCAAATAGCCAGATCAGAGGACGTGCTAAAAGCGCGTCCTCTGATCTGGTTATTTGCTGTTTGTAGCAAGTGATAATAAAAAATATAAATTAAAAGTTAAAATTTTGACTTACGCAAAAAATTTGCGTAAGTAGTTTAGTAAAACGGGCCCCTGGTTCCTAACTGTTGGCAAATGAAATATGTACTTCTTTCAGCAGAAAGCGCGTACCCTGGGGAAACGAAAGCGTCTTCCCTGATGGAGCTAAGCTATTCTTAAAATCAAAATAATTCTCACTTATAGCCTGTTAAATTCACAGGGACCCGACCCGATTGATTTTTTGAGCGAAAATAATTGTTAGAAAGTATATATAGAGACAAGGGGTACAACTGATAGTCAGTATATTCTCACCTTATCTCGACAAAACCGGGCATAACACTTATAATAATTGATGAAACGACACCCTTTTTGCAATTCTGTCTAGCTTATATAATACCCTTCTATAAAAACATAACCTAAAATCAACTGTAAGCAGGCACTTCCAACAGTAACAGCGTCTAGTCACTGAAATCACCGATTTTTGCAAAACGGGACAGGTGTTCGTTCACAGCCGACACAGCATTGACCACTACTTAACGCTTGTTTAGACGGTAATATCGAGCACGACAGTCATATAGTTCCATAGATACACGTTTTGGACCACAGGGACCCGACAGGATTGATTTTTGAGAGAAAAAATTGTCAGAAAGTATTATAGAGACTCTATATAAAGCTTCTGACAATTTTATTTCTAAAAAATTAATCGTGTCGGGTCTCTGTGATGTAAACATGTGACTTTGTTGTTGATACGGCAATGATTTGAGAATAAAACAGCTTTGATCGGTGTCAAAAACGTACATCCATGGAACTGTATGACTGTAATGCTCGATATTAAAGCCTAAACAAGCGTACAATAGTGGTCAATGCTGTGTTGGCTGTGAACGAACAACTGTCCCGTTTTCCGAAAAACGGTGACTTCAGTCTGTAGACGTAGTTACTGTTGAAAGTACATGCTTACAGTTGGTTTTAGGTTATGTTTTTATGGAAGAATATAATATTAGCTAGACAGAAATGCAAAAAGGGTGTCGTTTCATCAATTATTATAAGTGTTATGCCAGGTTTTGTCGAGATAGAGTGTGAATATACTGACTATCAGTTATACCCCTTGTCTCTATATATACTTTCGGACAATTTTTTTCTCTCAAAAATCAATCGTGCCGGGTCCCTGTGGTTAAATTGCGTTGGTATTTTGTACAGTTAATAAGACGTTATTCTTTCCCAATAAACGCGTTTACGCTAAATATATTATTTCCATTGCAAACAGTTTTGAGCCAGATCAGACGCCGGGAAACTCGGCGTCTGATCAGGTTCAAAACTGTTTGCCACTCAAATGAAAATGAGATGTAAAACTTTTCAAGCGATTTCAATTTCTAAAGTTAATTGCAATGCGTTTGCGTTTCGTTAAACAGTAAATAATAACGCCCATTCGTATATTTCAGTGAACGGTGGATGGTCCAAATGGTCTCCCTCTGGGTTGTGCTCAAAGACCTGTGGTGTAGGAGTCAAACTGAGGGTCCGACAGTGTGACAATCCGGTTCAGGCCAACGGCGGACATCCGTGTGCAGGTATACATGTACATTGTACTAATAATCACTGCTAGATAAGTGTCTATAAGCGACCTATACCTGGATACTGAAACTATCTCTCGTTATGTGCTTATATATACACATTGTAATTGAGATTTAGATAAACAACAGTGTTAATATATATAGCCGAACATTTCACATGAAAAAACAAACAGTAAAGATCCCGATGAGACGCGGCAATATGCCGCAAAATGCCGCAATATACTTATAGTGTGCACGCTTTTATGGCTGCCAATGTGTAAGAAAGGTTGTGACATAAATGCAGAGCTTGGGTTAACACCTTCGCTGCTTTACCCCGAGTCATGATACCAAGTATTTTCAAATACAGTGGAGAATCTGTTATTCTTTCCCGTTTAAACGCAAACGTACGCAAACGCAAAGCGCTAAAACGTAGAAAAGAACAACTTTTGGACAATTCTGATTTTTCATGTTTATCTTGGTGGCAAACAGTTTGGAGCGTGATCAGACGCCGGGTTACCCGGCGTCTGATCTGGCTCCAAACTGTTTGCACTGCAAATAATAGTTTTAGCGTAAACGCGTTTATTTGGAAAGATTAACAGATTCTCCACTGTACGCGGCGTCGCATAAGGATTCAAACTGTTTGACACTCGTTCCAATATATCTTAATGCCTAAAATGTAGTTGATAGAAATCAAAGCAGGCGACAATTGAGTAAAATTGATAACATCATGGCAATGAAAAGATTAACTCTAATACATTTGTTGAGTTTTAATATGTTTAATGTTTTAGATATGAAAGTATTCATACTAAACAGTTATTAAACTGCATCTTCAAATAAAACCACAAAACAATTTCAATATATTCGGCAGACAATAATTAACAGCAGACGATACTATACAGAACAGTAATAAAAAGAGAATGAAATATTATTACATATGTTCTATTTGATATCTGCATTCATCCCTAATGTGTGAATTCTCATTAGAATCGTGACAAAGGCACTATAGCGATGGGTAGTCATGCCATAGGATTTCGTGAAGACATATGGTAGTTTCAACTTATGGTTTTATACTGACAAAAAGGCTGTTGTGTAGATATACTCACCCTATTAAAACTATATACAGTAAATAAAAACTCGATAGTTCAAACTCGCGTTAGTTCGATATACCCATAGTTCAAAGTTAGAACGTAGCTTAGCCATGTTTAAACTTTGATATACGAGTTTGTTCGACTTAAGCAAGATCAACTTATCAAAATTCAACTTATTAAATACTGGTTCGATCGGTTTAACCCATTTTATGCGGGATACACTTTTAGGTGTACTTCTAGGCAAACAGTTTTGATCTCAGACCAGGCCCCACATTGTGGTGCCTGATCTGAGATCAAAACTGTTTGCAGCTAAGTCAATATTCTATCAGAAACTGCTCAAATCTTTTGCAAATATTTGAGTTATACCCGCTGCAGACGACATTTTAAAATGGCAGCCAAATATTTACCCAGCATACGTTGGGTTAAGCGAGTTCGAAGTATCGAATTTCGACTGTGTTACAACATGGTTATAATATAAAGCATACCGACTCACTGTAGGTCATGCATTCTGTCGTTAATTTCAGGACCTTCAGTGGATGAGGCGTTTTGTGATACAGGAGTGCATTGTCCGATCCATGGAGGCTATGGTATATGGGGTCCATGGACTGCCTGTGAAGCCACATGTGGCAAGGGCATGCAATCTCGACAAAGACTCTGCAACAATCCATTACCCCAGTTTAAAGGCGTGCCGTGTGAAGGAGAGGGAATCATGATTCGCCCATGTGATACCGGCATACACTGTCCTTTACATGGAAACTGGGGACCTTGGACTGGGTTCGGCGCATGCTCAGATACATGTGGTGTGGGGATACGCATGCGCGAGCGATTCTGTGATTCTCCAACTCCTAGTTTCGGAGGTGATGCGTGTAAAGGACTGATAATGGAAGAAGAACCATGTGAGACTGGAAAAAAGTGTCCTGTGCATGGACATTGGTCCGAGTGGGGAACATTTGGACCGTGCTCCACACCATGTGGAGAGGGTATGATGACGAGCGTAAGGGGTTGCAGCAATCCACCGCCATTACATGGAGGCATGCCTTGTAAAGGTTTAGATATACGTAACAAACCATGTGTCACTGGAATACCGTGTCCAATCGATGGTGGATGGAGCCCGTGGTCTAAGTACGCAGGCTGTTCAGTTAAATGTGGTATAGGTATTGCCACAAGGATAAGGGAATGTAATAATCCAGTGCCCCAATACAAAGGGTTGTATTGTGTTGGGTTGGATGCTCAAGGGCAGGTGTGTGATACAGGTTACAGTTGTCCAGTTCACGGAATGTGGTCCCATTGGGAACCATGGGGACCATGCTCAGCATCGTGTCATTCTGGTATCAGACAACGGCGTCGAATATGTGACAATCCTAGTCCAAAGTTCGGTGGCCTATCATGCGACGGAAGCCCCGTTTCAGAAGATAGGTGTGAAACCAATATCCCGTGTCCTGTTGCTGGCGGCTGGTCTGAATGGTCTCTTCCATTAGCGTGTCCGGTAAAGTGTGGTGCAGGTATGACCAAACGTGTGCGGGAGTGTAATTCTCCACCGCCCATGTACGGTGGTCCAGACTGTGTCGGTCCAAATTATGAACTTGTAGAATGTAATACAGGAATAATGTGTCCAATCGACGGAGAATGGTCACTCTGGGGTAAATGGAGTCTCTGTGACATGCCGTGTGGAAAGGGAAAGATACATCGAAAACGTTTATGTAACAATCCCTCACCAATGTACAATGGTTATCCGTGTAAAGGTCCGGATACAGAAATTCAACAATGTGACAGTGGAATAATGTGTCCTATTGATGGACATTGGTCGGTTTGGGGCCCTTGGACAGTATGTTCGGAACCATGTGGGACAGGGTTTATAACACGAAATAGAATATGCAACTCGCCGGCACCTGCATACGGGGGTCACCCTTGTGAGGGCCCAGACATGGAGAAAGACGTATGTGACACCAAGATCATCTGTCCTATTGACGGTGGGTGGTCACATTGGAGTGAGTTGGGTCCGTGTTCTGTTACCTGTGGTGCTGGAGTAATGCATCGGTCGCGTCAGTGCAACAACCCACCCCCTAACTACAATGGAGCACCATGTCACGGGTATGACACAGAAAAGCTACCTTGTGATACAATGGTTCACTGTCCAATTCACGGCAACTGGGGAAAATGGTCCAAACCCTCTACATGTTCTGTAAAATGTGGCAGTGGCTTCATGACTAGAAGTAGAGTGTGTAATGACCCAGCCCCGATGTATGGGGGTGAACCTTGTCCAGGTGATCATATTCAAAAGGAGCATTGTGACACAGGAATATATTGCCCAATAGATGGCGGCTGGAGTTATTGGAGTGAGTTTTCACCATGCCAAGTGCCATGTGGAGTTGGTGTTGTTTCAAGAACGCGAACATGCACTGCACCCGTACCTAACTATGGAGGCAGACCTTGCAAAGGAATCAATGTTGAAGAAAAAGTATGCAATATTGGTAGACCCTGTCCTATTGATGGAAACTGGTCTCTTTGGACGGCATACGGCGTATGTTCTACTACTTGCGGTGCCGGGGTAATGCAGCGCCAGAGAAAATGCAATAACCCTGCCCCTATGTACGGCGGTGCAAACTGTTTCGGACTTCCTCTTGAAACAAGCCCGTGCGACACTAAGATTCCATGCCCGATAGATGGTGGTTGGACAAAGTGGACTGGGTACGGAAAGTGTAGTGTAACATGCGGTGTTGGACTTCATATGAAAACAAGAAAATGTGCCAATCCCGTCCCAATGTACAATGGTCTAGATTGCGATGGTCCTTCAACCTATGAAGAACCCTGTGACACTGGCATACCTTGCCCAGTGCACGGTATGTGGACTGCGTGGTCTGGATGGGGTGCATGCTCTGTTCCCTGTGGTAGTGGAGTAGCCTATCGTGTCCGAGAATGCGCGAATCCACCTCCTCTATACGGAGGAATGCCATGTAAAGGTGCTGATAAGGAAAAGACTGAATGTAATACCGGCATTTACTGCCCTATTCATGGCGGCTGGGGTCCATGGGGAAAGTACTCTTTCTGTTCAGTTACATGTGGTGTTGGTGTTAGACAACGTGATCGACTGTGTAATTCCCCGATACCGCAATACGGAGGAAAACTGTGCGAGGGCGAGTTAATACATACAGACGTATGTGATACCGGTATCTCATGCCCTATCAATGGGGGGTTTTCTCGTTGGTCGAAATGGAGTTCTTGCAAAGCTACCTGTGGGGACGGTGTTCAAACAAGAGTTAGGTTATGTGACAATCCACCACCAGCATACGGCGGTGCCGATTGTGAAGGTTTCTTTCATCAATCACAGAGCTGTTATTCTGGAGTCAATTGTCCGATTAATGGTAACTGGGGGCCTTGGTCTGGATATGCTCATTGCTCTGTCACATGTGGTGTTGGCATGCAGGAAAGGTCTAGATTGTGCGATAATCCTGTCCCGATGTATAACGGCATGCCATGTAAAGGGGACGCTTTCAGCTTTCAACTTTGTGATACGAATGTATTCTGCCCTGTGCATGGAGGATGGAGCATCTGGACGCTGTGGTCAGAATGTTCAGTAAGTTGTGGCGTTGGTACGAGGTACAGGGAACGCACGTGCACAAACCCGCTCCCACGTTACGGCGGAAACATTTGTACTGGGGAGGATAAACAGGGACAGGTTTGTAGTACCGGGGTACCCTGTGCAATACATGGCGGCTGGAGCACATGGACTGTATGGACGGACTGTTCTGCATTATGTGGCGAGGGAAAACGAACAAGAAAACGTGAGTGTGACGATCCAGCGCCTCAATTTGGCGGAAGACCTTGCAAAGGCTTTTCAGATGAATTTGTAATTTGTAAAGCAAGCATGCCTTGTGCTATTGACGGTGAATGGGATTCTTGGGAGCCATGGACGAAATGCATTGGTCCCTGTGGTATTGGTAAACGGGAAAGGCGTCGGTTCTGTGAGGCACCTCCACCACAGTATGGCGGCCGAGATTGTAAAGGGTTACAACAAGAATTGGACGATTGTGATACCATGATTCCTTGTTCAGTGGATGGAGGTTGGTCAGGCTGGTCAATGTGGGGTGCGTGCATCACCGATTGCGGGATGGGATATCAGATAAGATCTAGAACGTGTACGGCTCCAGAACCAATGTATGGCGGGAAGCCATGTATTGGCATATACGATCAAAAACGGGATTGTAAGTCTAATATACACTGTCCTGTGGATGGGAACTGGTCACCATGGTCGATATGGGATAAATGCAAAGGAAAGTGTGGAATGGGTTTTCACTACAGGATTCGCATGTGTACGGACCCAAAACCACTCTTTGGGGGCAAACCGTGCAAAGGCATTCCTGAACAAAAGCGCTCTTGTGATACAGGTCGACCTTGTCCTATCCACGGCGGCTGGTCTGTGTGGGCTGCTTGGGATTATTGTGACGGTAAATGTGGAAAAGGAGTGCAGGTGCGGATTAGAACATGCACACAACCAAGGCCAATATACGGTGGGGATCTATGTGAAGGTATCCCGCGGCAGCGTAGAGTGTGCGACACTGGTCGGCCGTGTGCGATACATGGAAACTGGGGACTGTGGACAGCCTGGTCCATGTGTGAGGGGAAATGCGGAGAAGGGAAGACAGTTAGGTGAGTTGCAACTGTTTCAAAAGAGAAATACAATGTATGAAATGTTCTGCATATTTTTTAACTATATAATTATTGCAAGACCGAATACAAGCTTGTCCGTCGCTCGGTGCAAGGCAACTTGATGTTGATCAAGGTTGACCGGTTGTTTTCGTATTATTTCTTTGTTTTTGTTTTAAAATAAATTGGGGTTGGTTTTTTTTTTAAAAAAAAAAACCCTGTTTTCGACACATCTCAAACACACCCTTGAAAATGGACTATGAATAAATTCCAACCTGATTTCAATACAGTATAAATATACAGTTACTCACATTCAGATCATAATTGTTTCGCATAGGTCATTATTATAGGCTGTTTGCTTACATAGAGTTTGTCGACGAGACTCTCAAAAACCCTGCAAACTGTATTGGTCCGAAGCAAACATCTACGTTTCTGGGCACTGAATGTCAGTCAATCTTCTTTAAAGATGTTACCTTCAGTAAGCAGGATACTTATCAACCCGTTCCTCCAATGAAGTACCTAAGAACGTTTCATCTTGCTGTTCCGGTGCATAGGTGCCACACATAAACATGCATTTAAATTGTTGAATGCAGATGACAGATTAACCTTAACCCCTTCACCGTAGTGACGTCATCAATTTTAAGCAATTGTCGTCTGCTTTTATTTCTTAAATTTTAATTTTAAGAAATATTGAAATAAGTGTCAAACAGTTTGGATCCTGATCAGACGCCACGTAACGCAGCGACTGATCAGGATCCAAACTGTTCGCAAAATACTTTTGTGTTCGGGGTAAGGCAGTGGAGGGGTTAATAATATACACAATTTCTTTGTTTTGTAGACAGGTGACCACCTTAAGGCGCATTCTGCTTTACGTTTGAGTCTGTTTTAAATTACCATGTCTAGAATAAATTCATTAAATGTTTAAAACGCGTATATATGGAGTAAATAGTTAAGGCAAGATGGAAGTAAAGGCGCTTTCTGCTTTACTCCTGTTTTTGCTTTGGGCAGTTTCATAACTTTAATATAGTTGAATATACGTGATTTGCACATATGACTAAATGATTAATTTGACAAATAACTAACTGACAATTACGCATGTTCATACAGGGTTCGAGAGTGTAATTTCCCTCCGCCGCAGTACGGCGGAGAACCGTGTGCTGGTTTCCGGAAGGAAATTATGAAGTGTGACACAGGACGACCCTGCTTGCGAAAAGGTGGCTGGACACTGTGGGGAATGTGGACCGCGTGTTCTGCAACGTGTGGTACAGGTATTCAGGTGTGTACCATCTCTAGCAGAGATAATATAGTAGATGTGCAGTCAAACCTCTCTTTTACGACCACTCAACTGGGTCAATTATTCCAATTATTATTGTTTACGAATGGTGAATGCTTAAAGCAATTTGACAATAAAACAAAAAGCTCCACAAGGAGTTTTCTGTTTTACTGTCACCTTGCTTTAAGCTATCACCTATGTTTTATGCAACCAATAAGCCTTCGTTTTGGTGGTCGCCAAGGAGAAGTTTTACTGTATGTACTATCTCTTTATGTACTTGTAGTGAACATGCATATTGATTGATTCGAGACAGCTCTATAACAAATCAATCTTATCCATGTTTCAATAACTCAATTCCATCGAAGCAGTGCTATATTTGGAATTTTAAATACATTTTGTAATGGTATGTTTTTAGATCCATGTTTCATTTGCATGGTGATTTTATATTGCCCCTTATGGCTATTTTAACGAATAACCAAATTAATAGTAAATACAGTAAAGAAGCGCTATTACATCCAAACACGTTGATATTCAAGTTAACCCTTTGCGTGCTGGTCGCGACATTACTGTTTTTCGCAAACAGTTTGGATCCAGACCAGACGCCGCGTAACGCGTCGTCTGATCTGGATCCAAACTGTTTGACACTCATCTTTAGATTTCTTTTCTTAGAAAATGTACAAATCTAGATTTAACAAATTTTGCAGACGACGATTTCGAAGCAGACTATACTACCGCAGGATAAGGGTTAAGAGATGTGAAAGTGAAGCTAAAATGTCCTTCGGTTAATGTTCACTATTTTATTTCAGGAGACTTCATATGACAGTTCCGACTTCCACCTAAGACTTGTTATTTTTTAATAAATGTATTAAGTATTGAAAATAATTATGTTTGTTACTTTGCGATATAGTGTTACAATTAACTCTAACTATTTAATAATAAAAATGAAAAGAAAAAGAACTAAGCTTAATTGGAAACTGGAATTGCCCATTTGACATTTCGATGGCTTGTGAGTTAAGCTTTGAAAATAAGTTGTATTGTTTATATATTTGTGTCACTTCCACTTCTTTAACAGATTCGTCAGCGGTACTGTACGAACCCTGTCCCTATTGGTCCAGGAATGGTATGTGATGGTTACGCAGAGCAGAGCCGAATATGTAACACTAACACTGCCTGTCCTATACATGGCCAGTGGTCGTCATGGGGCATGTTCGGTGCCTGTATAGCCGACTGCAGTCTAGGTTAGTCTATACCAGTAGCGTGTTCAGTTACCACTATTTGCTGTTTAAGTTAGCAGTTTGTGCCCCGTGTGTAGCGTGCAGAGTACAGTAGAGATAACGGTTTCTTTCCAAATAAACTATTATTTTCTTTGCAAACAGTTTGGAGCCAGATCAGACGCCGGGTTACCCGGCGTCTTATCAGGCTCCAAACGTGTTGCCACTCAGAATAAAACTGGTAGTCAGAACTGTCTAAAGTTGTCATTTTCTATATTTCATTGCAATGCGTTTGCGTTTGAACGGAAGAATAACGTTTTCTCCACTGTATTTCAGACAGGTAGTCAACTCACAATCGATGGCCATCGCAGGCCATCGATTTCCTTACTGAACTCATGGCAGTTCGACAAGTAGAGTACATACATTTATAATGCAACGCGGAGCAGACCCTAGACTGCGGACAGGAGGGGCGGATCTCGGCTGCACAAATATGTTTAAAACATGCACGTGTGAATTCCAATAAAACAACGAGGCAGGCCATATGAAATATACTCACTGTCACTTTCAACAAAAAGTTAGAGATATTCTAATTGACTTGAGTGTTATTTGCAATTTGATAAAGGATAGTTTAACAAATGGTACATATGTACAGTGTATCTTGCCTGCCATAACATCACTAGTTTTTCGATTGTGTTTGATTTTGGATTTTTCCCTAAAAAAAGGTTTCTCAAAGAAAAACCATCCTGTTTCGGTTTCATGATCGGTACAGTAAATTTCCTCTATTGACACCACTAGAATCTGTTTGAGACAGGTGACTACTAAAAGCAATGCGCTTTTTGTTTTACTTTCACCTTGATTAAATCGGTCATCCATCCTTCATACAATCAATTGTCTTTCTTTTTAGTGGTCGTAAAAGAAAGGATTTACGGTTTTTGTCAAATCGTTTCATTGTCCAAGGTTATAAGCTTTTGAGGATAGTCTAAAGTCGTTCCCAAGCATTTGATTGGTCAGATGTGAGCCTAGGCTCAAATCTGACCAAACAAATGTTTGAGAACAAATTCAGACTCAACACAAACGCTTTATGAGCTTGGAGCCATGTCTCTTTCTCCACCTGAAAAGCTTATAATGTGGGACTATAAACCCAGGAACGTATTTACATTTAATATACGTCCCTGATAAACCTTAGTAGCAACAATAATCTTTCTCCTCTATAAAGGTCAACCGGCCAATGGTGTGCAAGTCCGCAAGCGCCTGTGTAACAACCCAATGCCCCAGAATTTTGGTATGCCTTGTGTAGGAGGCTTTGTGGACGAAATACCATGTATGGACTTCCCACCTTGTCCAATACCGGGTAAGTTGTGTGATTGGGTCAATAGGGATCAATTTGTAAAATTTCATACACAAAACTACGAGCACCATATTTTTTTTATTTCACACCTATATAGATTAACCAAGCGGAAACTCACCTTTCTACAACGAGACGATACAAGAGAAACGAGCATTGTACTAACTTGTAAATGTAAAAGTGCGATCCCAAAAAGCCATTTTTTTTTTCAAATCGGGACTCGAAACCTGGAAATCCATATTTTCCGTAGTGTAGGTATGGCCAACTCTTCCGACACTTTGCTAAGAGTTACTTCCTTTGAGACCTGCCTCATGTCTGCAAATTACCGATTTCATTGCTTGTTCAATAAAGAAATTCAGCACATTTTTTATTAATTTAAATCATATGAATGCCATTCATTTATCCATAAAATCAAAGAGGATAAGGTTTATCCAACGTCACGATAGACTAACAATGCTTGTTGTTTCAAATGGTGCAATGTCATTTTCATCATGAGTGTAACACCGTCGTGTAGAGAGAAAAAAAGCAATTTTGTTATTCTAATAGATCTAGCTCTAATAATCTAATAATATTTTGTTCATATTTTATTTTATGGTGTGCAATAAAGAGTGATGTGTACAATACTGAATTCAATTGGACTCGTACGAACCAGTCATCATCGCCTCGTCTAGATATGGACCATGACTGCTGTGTACTTATCCAATAGAATTCAGTAGTGTACCCAACACTGTTAAACAACCTAATAGTATTATACCCAACACTGTTAAACAACCCCATAATATTATACCCAACACTGTTAAACAACCTCACAGTATTATACCCAACACTGTTAAACAACCTCATAGTATTATACCCAACACTGTTAAACAACCTCATAGTATTGTACCCAACACTGTTAAACAACCTCATAGTATTATACCCAACACTGTTAAATAACTTCAAAGTATTGTACCCAACAATGTTAAATAACCTCATAGTATTGTACCCAACACTGTTAAAGCCACTATATTTCTCCCACATGATCAGAATCGAACATTTTTCTAACATGAAATTTATGTCACTATCGTAATCGTTCCATATAAAAAGAAGTAATACGTGGTGACATTTGAAGCAATAGTGCTAACGAACAGTGAAATTTGTGGAAACAAGTAATCAAGTTTGTTTATATTTGAATAGCGACGAAAGTTTACGGACATACTCGGTAAAGCTCATTTGCATAATTATATACAAGTCAGCGCTTTTCAATCAAAGAGAGACAACTCCTATAAGTTTGGCCGCTAAATGTTACACAAACTGATGCAATGTATACACATTGTCGCGGCCGAACCAATCACGTGACCTTTATGCAATCGTTCGAAAGTTCTCGGAACCAGCACGTAGTCTTATTTGTAAACAAACCCGCTTATAATGTAAACCAACACGATAAGAATTCGACACATTTAGGTAGGATTCTTTACGAAGTGGGTGCATATGTCAGGCTTCTTACACCCGATTTCACTTAGTTTTAATACATAGAAAATGCACACATATAAGAAATTGGGCATTTTAAACACCAATTTGAGCGGGATTGTGCCTTTCAACAATCTCATAGTATTGTACCCAACACTGTTAAACAACCTCATAGAATTGTACCCAACACTGTTAAACAACCTCATAGTATTGTACCCAACACTGTTAAACAATCTCATAGTATTGTACCCAACACTGTTAAACAACCTCATAGTATTGTACCGTACACTGTTAAATAACCTCATAGTAGTGTACCCAACACTATTAAACAACCTCAAAGTATTGTACCCAACACTGTAAAAAGATCTCATAGTATTGTACCCAACACTATTAAACAACCTCATAGTACTGTACCCCACACTGTTAAACATCATCATAGTATTGTACCCAACATTGTTAAACAACCTCAAAGCATTGTACCCAACACTGTTAAACAACTTCATAGTATTATACCCAACACTGTTAAACAACCTCATAGTATTGTACCCAACACTGTTAAACAACTTCACAGTATTATACCCAACACTGTTAAACAACCTCATAGTATTGTACCCAACACTGTTAAACAACCTCATAGTAGTGTACCCAAAACTGTTAAACAACCTCATAGTAGTGTACCCAACACTGTTAAACAACCTCATAGTATTATACCCAACACTGTTAAACAACCTCATAGTATTGTACCCAACACTGTTAAACAACCTCATAGTAGTGTGCCCAACACATTTAAATAACCTTATAGTATTGTACCCAACACTGTTTAACAACCTCATAGTATTGTACCAAACACTGTTAAACAACCTCATAGTAGTGTACCTAACACTGTTAAACAACCTCATAGTATTGTATCCAACATTGTTAAACAACCTCATAGCATTGTACCCAACACTGTTAAACAACTTCATAGTATTATACCCAACACTGTTAAACAACCTCATAGCATTGTACCCAACACTGTTAAACAACTTCATAGTATTATACACAACACTGTTAAACAACCTCATAGCATTGTACCCAACATTGTTAAACAACTTCATAGTATTATACCCAACACTGTTAAACAACCTCATAGTATTATACCCAACACTGTTAAACAACTTCATAGTATTGTACCCAACACTGTTAAACAACCTCATAGTAATATACCCAACACTGTTAAACAACCTCATAGTATTGTACCAAACACTGTTAAACAACCTAATAGTAGTGTACCCAACACTAAACAACTTCATAGTATTATACCCAACACTGTTAAACAACCTCATAATATTGTACCAAACACTGTTAAACTACCTCATAGTATTGTACCAAACACTGTTAAACAACCTCATAGTATTGTACCAAACACTGTTAAACAACCTCATAGTATTGTACCCAACATTGTTAAACAACCTTATAGTCGTGTACCCAACACTGTTTAACAACCTCATAGTATTATACCCAACACTGTTAAACAACCTCATAGTATTGTACCCAACACTGTTAAACAACCTCATAGTAGTGTACCCAACACTGTTAAACAACCTTATAGTAGTGTACCCAACACTGTTAAACGACCTCATAGTATTATACCCAACACTGTTAAACAACATCATAGTATTGTACCCAACACTGTTAAACAACCTCATAGTAGTGTGCCCAACACATTTAAATAACCTCATAGTATTGTACCCAACACTGTTTAACAACCTCATAGTATTGTACCAAACACTGTTAAACAACCTCATAGTAGTGTACCTAACACTGTTAAACAACCTCATAGTATTGTACCCAACATTGTTAAACAACTTCATAGTATTATACCCAGCACTGTTAAACAACCTCATAGTATTATACCCAACACGGTTAAACAACTTCATAGTATTATACCCAACACTGTTAAACAACCTCATAGTATTATACCCAACACGGTTAAACAACTTCATAGTATTATACCCAACACTGTTAAACTACCTCATAGTATTGTACCCAACACTGTTAAAGTAGTATTATAGTATTATACCCAACACTGTTAAACAACCTCATAGCATTGTACCCAACACGGTTAAACAACTTCATAGTATTATACCCAACACTGTTAAACAACCTCATAGTATTATACCCAACACTGTTAAACAACTTCATAGTATTGTACCCAACACTGTTAAACAACCTCATAGTATTATACCCAACACTGTTAAACAACCTCATAGTATTGTACCAAACACTGTTAAACAACCTCATAGTAGTGTACCCAACACTAAACAACTTCATAGTATTATACCCAACACTGTTAAACAACCTCATAGTATCGTACCAAACACTGTTAAACTACCTCATAGTATTGTACCAAATTCTGTTAAACAACCTCATAGTATTGTACCAAACACTGTTAAACAACCTCATAGTATTGTACCCAACATTGTTAAACAACCTCATAGTATTGTACCCAACACTGTTAAATAATCTCATAGTAGTGTACCCCACACTGTTAAACAACTTCATAGTATTATACCCAACACTGTTAAACAACCTCATAGTATTGTACCAAACACTGTTAAACAACCTAATAGTAGTGTACCCAACACTAAACAACTTCATAGTATTATACCCAACACTGTTAAAAAACCTCATAATATTATACCCAACACTGTTAAACAACCTCATAATATTGTACCAAACACTGTTAAACTACCTCATAGTATTGTACCAAACACTGTTAAACAACCTCATAGTATTGTACCAAACACTGTTAAACAACCTCATAGTATTGTACCCAACATTGTTAAACAACCTTATAGTCGTGTACCCAACACTGTTTAACAACCTCATAGTATTATACCCAACACTGTTAAACAACCTCATAGTATTGTACCCAACACTGTTAAACAACCTCATAGTAGTGTACCCAACACTGTTAAACAACCTTATAGTAGTGTACCCAACACTGTTAAACGACCTCATAGTATTATACCCAACACTGTTAAACAACATCTATTATTGTACCCAACACTGTTAAACAACCTCATAGTAGTGTGCCCAACACATTTAAATAACCTCATAGTATTGTACCCAACACTGTTTAACAACCTCATAGTATTGTACCAAACACTGTTAAACAACCTCATAGTAGTGTACCTAACACTGTTAAACAACCTCATAGTATTGTACCCAACATTGTTAAACAACTTCATAGTATTATACCCAGCACTGTTAAACAACCTCATAGTATTATACCCAACACGGTTAAACAACTTCATAGTATTATACCCAACACTGTTAAACAACCTCATAGTATTATACCCAACACGGTTAAACAACTTCATAGTATTATACCCAACACTGTTAAACTACCTCATAGTATTGTACCCAACACTGTTAAAGTAGTATTATAGTATTATACCCAACACTGTTAAACAACCTCATAGCATTGTACCCAACACGGTTAAACAACTTCATAGTATTATACCCAACACTGTTAAACAACCTCATAGTATTATACCCAACACTGTTAAACAACTTCATAGTATTGTACCCAACACTGTTAAACAACCTCATAGTATTATACCCAACACTGTTAAACAACCTCATAGTATTGTACCAAACACTGTTAAACAACCTCATAGTAGTGTACCCAACACTAAACAACTTCATAGTATTATACCCAACACTGTTAAACAACCTCATAGTATCGTACCAAACACTGTTAAACTACCTCATAGTATTGTACCAAATTCTGTTAAACAACCTCATAGTATTGTACCAAACACTGTTAAACAACCTCATAGTATTGTACCCAACATTGTTAAACAACCTTATAGTCGTGTACCCAACACTGTTAAATAATCTCATAGTAGTGTACCCCACACTGTTAAACAACTTCATAGTATTATACCCAACACTGTTAAACAACCTCATAGTATTGTACCAAACACTGTTAAACAACCTAATAGTAGTGTACCCAACACTAAACAACTTCATAGTATTATACCCAACACTGTTAAAAAACCTCATAATATTGTACCAAACACTGTTAAACTACCTCATAGTATTGAACCAAACACTGTTAAACAACCTCATAGTATTGTACCAAACACTGTTAAACAACCTCATAGTATTGTACCCAACATTGTTAAACAACCTTATAGTCGTGTACCCAACACTGTTTAACAACCTCATAGTATTATACCCAACACTGTTAAACAACCTCATAGTATTGTACCCAACACTGTTTAACAACCTCATAGTATTATACCCAACACTGTTAAACAACCTCATAGTATTGTACCCAACACTGTTAAACAACCTCATAGTAGTGTACCCAACACTGTTAAACAACCTTATAGTAGTGTACCCAACACTGTTAAACGACCTCATAGTATTATACCCAACACTGTTAAACAACATCATAGTATTGTACCCAACACTGTTAAACAACCTCATAGTAGTGTGTCCAACACATTTAAATAACCTCATAGTATTGTACCCAACACTGTTTAACAACCTCATAGTATTGTACCAAACACTGTTAAACAACCTCATAGTAGTGTACCTAACACTGTTAAACAACCTCATAGTATTGTACCCAACATTGTTAAACAACTTCATAGTATTATACCCAGCACTGTTAAACAACCTCATAGTATTATACCCAACACGGTTAAACAACTTCATAGTTTTATACCCAACACTGTTAAACAACCTCATAGTATTATACCCAACACGGTTAAACAACTTCATAGTATTATACCCAACACTGTTAAACTACCTCATAGTATTGTACCCAACACTGTTAAAGTAGTATTATAGTATTATACCCAACACTGTTAAACAACCTCATAGCATTGTACCCAACACGGTTAAACAACTTCATAGTATTATACCCAACACTGTTAAACAACCTCATAGTATTATACCCAACACTGTTAAACAACTTCATAGTATTGTACCCAACACTGTTAAACAACCTCATAGTATTATACCCAACACTGTTAAACAGCCTCATAGTATTGTACCAAACACTGTTAAACAACCTCATAGTAGTGTACCCAACACTAAACAACTTCATAGTATTATACCCAACACTGTTAAACAACCTCATAGTATCGTACCGAACACTGTTAAACAACCTCATAGTATTGTACCAAATTCTGTTAAACAACCTCATAGTATTGTACCAAACACTGTTAAACAACCTCATAGTATTGTACCCAACATTGTTAAACAACCTTATAGTCGTGTACCCAACACTGTTAAATAATCTCATAGTAGTGTACCCCACACTGTTAAACAACTTCATAGTATTATACCCAACACTGTTAAACAACCTCATAGTATTGTACCAAACACTGTTAAACAACCTAATAGTAGTGTACCCAACACTAAACAACTTCATAGTATTATACCCAACACTGTTAAAAAACCTCATAATATTGTACCAAACACTGTTAAACTACCTCATAGTATTGTACCAAACACTGTTAAACAACCTCATAGTATTGTACCAAACACTGTTAAACAACCTCATAGTATTGTACCCAACATTGTTAAACAACCTTATAGTCGTGTACCCAACACTGTTTAACAACCTCATAGTATTATACCCAACACTGTTAAACAACCTCATAGTATTGTACCCAACACTGTTAAACAACCTCATAGTAGTGTACCCAACACTGTGAAACAACCTTATAGTAGTGTACCCAACACTGTTAAACGACCTCATAGTATTATACCCAACACTGTTAAACAACATCATAGTATTGTACCCAACACTGTTAAACAACCTCATAGTAGTGTGCCCAACACATTTAAATAACCTCATAGTATTGTACCCAACACTGTTTAACAACCTCATAGTATTGTACCAAACACTGTTAAACAACCTCATAGTATTGTACCCAACACTGTTTAACAACCTCATAGTATTGTACCTAACACTGTTAAACAACCTCATAGTATTGTACCCAACATTGTTAAACAACTTCATAGTATTATACCCAGCACTGTTAAACAACCTCATAGTATTATACCCAACACGGTTAAACAACTTCATAGTATTATACCCAACACTGTTAAACAACCTCATAGTATTGTACCCAACACGGTTAAACAACTTCATAGTATTATACCCAACACTGTTAAACTACCTCATAGTATTGTACCCAACACTGTTAAAGTAGTATTATAGTATTATACCCAACACTGTTAAACAACCTCATAGCATTGTACCCAACACGGTTAAACAACTTCATAGTATTATACCCAACACTGTTAAACAACCTCATAGTATTATACCCAACACTGTTAAACAACTTCATAGTATTGTACCCAACACTGTTAAACAACCTCATAGTATTATACCCAACACTGTTAAACAACCTCATAGTATTGTACCAAACACTGTTAAACAACCTCATAGTAGTGTACCCAACACTAAACAACTTCATAGTATTATACCCAACACTGTTAAACAACCTCATAGTATCGTACCAAACACTGTTAAACTACCTCATAGTATTGTACCAAATTCTGTTAAACAACCTCATAGTATTGTACCAAACACTGTTAAACAACCTCATAGTATTGTACCCAACATTGTTAAACAACTTCATAGTATTATACCCAGCACTGTTAAACAACCTCATAGTAGTGTACCCCACACTGTTAAACAACTTCATAGTATTATACCCAACACTGTTAAACAACCTCATAGTATTGTACCAAACACTGTTCAATAACCTCAAAGTATTATACCCAACACTGTTAAACAACCTCATAGTATTATACCCAACCTTGTTAAATAACCTCATAGCATTGTACCCAACACTGTTAAACAACCTCATAGTATTATTCCCAACACTGTTAAACAACCTCATAGTATTGTACCCAACACTGTTAAATAACCTCATAGCATTGTACCCAACACTGTTAAACAACCTCATAGCATTGTACCCCAAACTGTTAAACAACCTCATAGTAGTGTACCCAACACTGTAAAATAACCTCATAATATCTACTGAACTTCGGCATGTGTGCAAGAAAAAAGGAATATATATGGTCCTAGGAAGTAATGCAAACTCAAATAAAACATATTCTATAACAAAAACAGATCAGATAGTTGCTTTTCAATTCTGTGTCCACCCTGTTTTCGAAACATGTAGAATAAAAACTACACCGTAAATGACCAGTTATCAAAACTAAACTGTAATTGTTTCAGCATAAGAACAACAATTTCCCGAGTCCACTGAAATCGAACTCATCCGCACTTTCAATGTTAAAATGTGGCTTAGCCAATGAGCATTCTGTTTTGCCTCCAACTTGCTTTCAGCAACCGTCTATCTTTAACCCTTTCGCTCTCAGTGATGCTTAAAAGAGGGTTTGCAAATACATGTAATTTGAATCCTGATCAGACGCTGCGTAACGCGTCGTCTGATCAGGATCCAAACTGTTTGACACTCGTTTAAATTTTCCTCCGTCATCCTGTCTTATTTTTTAACTCTTTCCTCCCTGAAACTTTAAATGGACAAATCCAGTTTCGATTTTAGTCTAGTCCATTTCTGACTTTTAAGGGTTGTTTTTGTCAATTTTTGGAGTTATGACAAACAGTGAAGACCCTGATCAGAGTGCTCCTTTCGGAGCCCTCTGATCTGGGTATTCACTGTTTGCATAGGACATGTGTACTATTCACATGAACACTGTTTGAAAAGCACGCCTATATGCGGGACTAGGGTTCAAAGGGTTAACTTTGAATCGCTATTTCAAACAACAACATTGAAGCAGATGACAATGAAACAGTGAAGGGGTAAAGCCCTTACGTTAAATTTGATCATGAAAGGGTTCAGGCGCGTTCGTCTTTACTTCAAGTCTGCTTTAAGCATCGATCTATCTTTGACCCATTTTATGCGAGAATCACTTTTAGGTGTACCTCTGGGCAAACAGTTTTGATCTCAGATCAGGCCCCACATTGCGAGGCCTGATCTGAGACCAAAACTGTTTGCAGCTAGTTCAGTATTCTATCAGAAACTACTAAATTCTTTTGTAAATATTTGAGTTATGCCCGCTGCAGACGACATTTTAAATGGTCGCCAAATATTACCCAGCATACAATGGGTTAATACTGAAAACAAGCTATGGGGGAATGGTTAAAAGAGTTAAAGTTTTTGTTTCAGTATGGAGTGTGTGGTCGGTGTGGGGCAAGTGTTCGGCTGTGTGTGGCCCCGGGGAGACTAGACGTGTACGAGAGTGTATTGACAAGATCTCGGGCAAGCCTGTGATAGGCTGTATAGGACCGGATGTTGAGCTATTGCCGTGCATTGATAAACCTTGTCCATGTAAGTACGGTGTTATAACAGTTTCACTGGGTAACATAAAGTGGACTGAAAGTAAATCAGAAAGTTCCTAATGAAAATTCTGTTCTACATTCTACTTGCTTTAAATGAATAATAAAAAGCAAAATATGATTTTACTGAGCAGAAAGCATTAAATCTTGATTGTTTACAAATGTATTAGCTCAACTCTTTCAACACCATGGACCTGTTTAGAATATACTCATTACATTTGCAAACAGTGTAGACCCAGAACAGAGATCTCCTTTAGGAGCCGTCAGATTAGGGTACATACTGTTTGCTAATTTCGAGCAGTATTTATTAAACTTCTCAGAAATCCAAGTAGACTGGTTCGTGTTTTGGTGACTAAAAGATCCACAAAGAAACCTCATAACCCACAAGAGTTACTAAGTGTTGAAAGAGTTAAGAAACATCATAAGGTTGCATTTATTTGGTTTTTAACCCGCATATTTCTACCCCGTTAAATGTATCGATGCAATACCTCGTCCATCTTTCTATTTACATGATTATATTCCAAGCAATAAAAAACAATGATGATAATATAAGTGGAATTAAAATGAACATAAGTCTAACAGTTCTCGGTTAGTTCACTCTTTTTCCGATGAGGGTTTATATTGTTTTTCCAATTTTCAATAGTTAGTAAAACAACAACCAAGAACAGTTAAACATTGATACTAAGCACACTGGTCCCCAGCGGCGGGTATACTCGTCCTTAACAAACGGTGTATCGCATGATGAACAGTAAACATATCCTATACAAACAGTGAAAATCCAGATCGGGGTCCCGTATTACGACAAATACTGTCGTAAGTCAAATTCTAAAATTCTGAGTTATTATCCATTTCTCCATCCAATTCTGTCTTGTGACATATCTTTGGAATCGCCTTTAAAAACGACGATTCAGAAGAGATATCACCAGACAGGATAAGATAGAGAAATCAGTAATTAAATGTATTTTAAAGCTTTGACTTACGACTGATTTTGTTGTACGACGTTTCGTAAGATTGTCCCCAGAGCTTTTTAGGAGCCTTCTGATCAGAGTCTGCACTATTTGTCATTTTTGCAATAAGTTGTAAAAACAACCCTCAATAGTCAGAAAGCGATTAGACTTTATAAGAAACTGAAACTGTCCATGTGAATATTCAGGGGTGAATGAGTTTTAAATGAAGACTGGAGTAATCCAGTTTAAGTTCAGTCTGTGTCTACACTATTTGAAATGGACACTTGTCGACATATTTGGGGATCAACTGAATAATGTGTTCGGAATTTGCCTTCCATTTGTTTTAAATATTCAAAAGTCATATAATTTAGGTAACGTTGTTTGTTTTCAGTGCACGAGCTGACGTGTTCTACGGAGTGTAAGTGGGATAATGGTATCGGGTATGCCAACTACCCGGGTGACTGCTCACTGTTCGTGCAATGTGACAGTCTCCACGGTACACCTAAGGTACACAAATGTCCATGGGGTCTGTTGTGGAGTCTTGAAATATTGCAGTGTGTCTTCCCAAAGCAGTCCGAGTGTCGTAAGTCATATTGTAACAAATAGTTTCTCTTTCAATTCTCCATGATATAATTAAACCCCCACAAACAGAGTTTGAGGGGGGTATACTGGAATCAGCCTGTCGGTTGGTCGGTCGGTCGGTCTGTCTGCAAAATCTTGTACTTTCAACTCCTCCTTCAGTTTCAACCTGATTCACTTGATACTTTGCATAAATGTTACTCAGGAGTAGTAGATGTGTAAGACACAATTTTCAGGTCTCTGTGACCTTGACCTTGACCTTTGGCCTTGAAATTGGTATTGAAATTGGCAGGCAAAATCTTGTACTTTGAACTCCTCCTTCACTTTCAACCTGATTCACTTGATACTTTGCATAACTGCACGAATGAGTCGTTCTTCATTCGTGTTCATTGGTGATAAATGTTACTCAGGAGTAGTAGATGTGTAGGACACAAATTTCAGGTCTCTGTGACCTTGACCTTTGGCCTTGAAATTGGTATTGCAATTGGCAGGCAAAATCTTGTACTTTGAACTCCTCCTTCAATTTCAACCTGATTCACTTGATACTTGGCATAACTGTTACTCAGGAGTAGTATATGTGCAAGACACAAATTTCAGGTCTCTGTGACCTTGACCTTGACCTATGTCTTTGAAATTGGTCTTGAAATTGGCAGGCAAAATCTTGTACTTTGAACACCTTCTTCACTTTCAACTGATTCACTTGATATTTGGCATAAATGTTACTCAGGAGTAGTAGATGTGCATGACACAAAATCAATTCTCTGTGACCTTGACCTTTGGCAGGCAAAATCTTGTAAGGCGAACTTCTGAAAAAAAATTAAATGTTAAGTATCCCAATATTGCAGAGTCCCTTCTGTGTATTGATATTTTGGCCAAGTAGCCGTTGGGGATACCACCTTTAGTGACCACCTTGACTTTTGACCTTGATTATTGAAAAACCTTGTCCTATACTACATCATCTAGAATTACCAAACATGGTCTGTGGATACATTTGGTAATTCAGAGTGTTGCATAACACCTTAACCTCAATTTGACCTTGACCTCTCACTTTAATAACTGAACAACCTTGTTCAAAGCATAACTTTTATAAATACCATATCATCTAGGATTACCAAACCTTGTGTGTGGATATATCTTGGGATTGCAAAGTGTCACATACCTTTTTGAGATCACTTTGATCTTGAAATTGACCTCTGACCTTGGTTATGAAAAAAAATTGTCCAGAGCATATCTCTTTTACCCTATCATCCACGATTACCAAACCTGGTGTGTTATTATATGCTGGGATTGCAGAGTGTCATATACCATTTTTAAGTCATTTCGACCTTGGCTTACACCTTTGATCTTATTGTAAAACCTTATTGAAAACGTCTGCAGAGTGTGACAGAGTGCTGTATAGTGGAGGTATTTATCACCTTTAGTGATAGCAGTTCTTGTTTGTTTGAGATATGCGGGTGTCAGTTTTAGAAATATTCACATGATCTGGAAATTGTATGTGACATTACATATCTATACTTTATTTTAATATCATATATACGGTCATATAACGGTGCTGTAGACTTGTCATATTTACAATCTCTTACACCGATGTCATACCTTAATTTTTTTGCAGAATTTTGATGCCTAATATGCCTTTACACCGGTTGCATACCATAGTTTTTGTAGATTTTAATACTCATTTTGCCTTTACACCGATGTCATACCATAGTTTTTGTAGATTTTAATACTCATTTTGCCTTTACACCGATGTCATACCATTGTTTGTTTGAAGATTTTAATACTCATTTTGCCTTTACACCGATGTCATACCATTGTTTGTTTGAAGATTTTAATACCTAATTTGCCTTTACACCGATGTTATACGATAGTTTGCTTGCAGATTTTATTACCTTATTTGCCTTTAAACCGATGGCATACCATATTTTGTAGATTTTAATACCCAATTTGCCTACTTGTTAATGTTAATATGTTGTATCATAATTTGGTAGTTTATTCCAATCACTAGAGTTACATGTTTTTTTCTGGCTTTATACCAATTATACATAATTTGTTTGTAGAATTTAGTGCCTACTTTGCCGTTACACCGATGTCATTCCATAAGGTGGTGGTTTATTTTAATACATGTACCTCTTTTGAAATTAGACCAATGTAATGTCATGCAATAGTCCGTCTAGAAATAATTCAACGCCGTGACATAGCCTGCTTAAAATTTTCGCCAGCCTTTATATATAATCCTCGAATTTTATACGTTCTTTAACTTAAGAAACAGTGCTACATTTGACAACAGTTTGGATCCTGATCAGGATCCAAACTGTTTGCAAATACCAGTCCATACGGTCTTGGCAGTGAAAGGGTTTCTCTGGTTTATTGTTTTGACGTCTACGTTTTTTTGTATCGAACAGAGGTCTGCCAGGCTCCAGGAGATAAGGTTGCCTATCACATTTCGTGCAGTGCGTACTGGCAGTGTGACGGCGATGTTCCGGTGCCCATGTGTTGTCCGAAAGGCCACATGTTCGATCCTTTTGAGACAAGATGTGTGTTAGATATTAAAGGCCGCTGTAACGAGCCATGCCAACCTGTAGAGAGAGTTTACAAAGAAGGTATGTAGATACAGTGTACCCTCCCAACAACGACTCCCTCTTAACAACAACCGATGCCGCAGTTCCCTAAACAGGACAATTATTGCTAACGCTTTTACTGCTGCAATATCGTCAGCTTAAAATTGATGTCTGCCAAGTGGACATTTTGATAGAAGATATCTATTATGACGAGTGACAAACAGCTTGAATCCAGATCTTTTCGCGGCGTCTGATCTGGATTCAAGCTGTTTGCAAATGTAAGCAAAATCTTAATTTCCTTTCCCTATAAATACTCCCTCCAGACAACACAAACAATTTGTGTCTCCCATTGGATGTAGTTGTATAGAGGGAGCACTGTGCAGCAAATCTTTTAAAATCTAAGATCACTTGCGTCGAACTTAGCCATATTTCGAAGTTAAACCACGGCTTAACCATATTTCTCAGTTAAAACACGGCTTAGCCATATTTCAAAAGTTAACATATTTCAAAGTTAAAACACGGCGTAGCCATATTTCAAAGTTAAAACACGGCTATGTCACATTTCCAGTAGTTTTTATTTGATATACGGGTATGTTTGACAAAACTATTAACTAAGCTCGAATTGTCGTATTTCAACTGGAGCAATACTTTAAGGCGAGTTCGAGTAGTCTGTACCCTGTATCAATTATCGACTTTATTGTATACAGTGTTCCCTTCCTACAACGGCCTTCCCAAGAACGACTCCTTTCTTACAGCGACATATGCCGCAGTTCCCTAAACAGGACGATTAATTCTAACGTTTTTTACAGCTGCAATATCGTCTGTTTAATATTGTCGTCTGCTAAGTGGACATTTTGATATAAGATACATAATGTAGAGTGACAAACAGCTTGAATCCAGATCAGACGCCGCATTTCGCGGCGTCTGATCTGGATTCAAGCTGTTTGCAAATGTAAGCAAAGTCTAAATGTTTCCTCCCCATAACGACTCTCTCCGAACAACACACACAATATGTGTCTCCAATTCGGTGTGGTTGTAGAGAGAGAGAGCACTGTACATAATTGCCTTCCCACTTGGTAATGAACCCTCGTATATATCAATGCAAAACATTTATGCTTGATTTTAACCATATACATGTATTGCAAAATTTCAAATAGTGTAGGCTCTGATCAGAGGGCTTATTTTAGGAGCCCTCTCATCAGGATCTAAACTGTTTGCATATGATAAGCGTAGTCTACATATGTACACTGTCAAATAACGACGAGAACACTCGTTGTTCGGATTGAATTTGTTAAATATACTAGTATCAATGATTAATATTATAAGTAAAACTTATTCTTGTTCCATTTTATTGCCAAACAAATGTTTGAATTCAATAAAGCTCTTTTCTGTCTAAAGTTCATTACTGTCTGCTTTCTGATTTTCCTTTTTACTAATTGAAGATAGAACATTGAATAACATTTATATTGTTTGCCGACATGTTTGTGACATTATGGGAAGGGTCGAATCTAATGTTGCAATAACTTGTGGCCCAACCCTTTTGTGTATATTAAACAAATTTTATGATGTTTGTGTGAACATGTAAACTAATTGAGCAATAAAATATTATTAAACAAAATTAATATTATATATATATATAGATGAACAGCCGGTTTTTTTTAAGTTGATTGTATTTTTCACCCGGTACGTGCTGATGGTCTGTGAATATTTCAGACGAGTGCGTCAGGGGCCCGCTTCATAAAACTTCGTACGAAAAATTCGATCGTAAGTCAAAACTTTAAAATGCATTTAATTTCGTATTTCTCTATTTAATCCGGTCTTGTGACATATTTTTGGAATCGTCTTTTCAAGACAATTCCAAAAATGTGTCACAAGACAGGATTAGATGGAGAAATAAAAAACATATTGAGACTTTTATAATCAGACTTACGACAACATTTGTCGTACGAAGTTTTATGAAACTGGCCCCAGCTTGCTACATACTACATGCATTTATTTTTATTTCAGTATGTACATTCAGAGCTTCTCTAAAGGGTAAATTTTTGTACCAGGAACATATTAACGGTCTGTGGGTGGAGAGACCATGTGGAGGGGGCACTATATTCTCAGAAAAAGACTGCCGATGTATCCATCACGGTGGTGAAGGATTCTTGGCGATACCAGTTCAAAAAGGTACAAGGGGAATCACGTTAAAATAGTCACTGCTACTGATGTTGTTATTGTTGTTGTTGTTGTTGTTGCAGCTGCTGCTGATGTTGTTGCTACTGCTGTTGTTGTTGTAATTATTGTTGCTGGTGCTGTTGATGTTGTTGCTACTGCTATAGTTGTTGTTGCTGTTAATGCTGTTCAACCGTCCTTGAGGCAGCATTCATAATAAGACACCAACACACCAAAGTAACGCCTGTAGGCGCGTTAATCAGGGCTCCAGATGAGGGGAGCATTTCAAAAATTAAAATCTTTATTTCTGCATTAAACAAATGGTGTCACTACTCATTAGAATCGTCTCGAAGAGCGATTCTAATGAGTGTAACACCATAGGATTGGTGCTTAAATGAGTGAAAAAAAATTGAATTTGTTCAGTTTTCTCCCTCTTAACTGGAGCCCTGCTAATATAGATGCCTCCTCATGCCACTACCATGTTTAGATTAGCCTATTTATGCCCATTGTTTTAATTCAAGGTTTTCCAGGTCTCATTTTGCATTTTCACTTTGGTTTTGATAGAAACTCTTGTTAGCAAACAGTGTCCCAGTTGTAGGATGATAGGCGCAAATGGGTTAGGAACAAAAGAAACGTTTTCTTCTGAAGTTCATACTGACAGATAGATCTACATGCTTAAAGCAGGCTGAAGGTAAAGCAAAAAGGTACCTTCAGGGGTTTTCTGCTTTCCTTTCAGCCTGCTTTAACCCATTACCCCATAGAAGCGCCTTTTAGCGGCTATGATTTATTCATACGCTGAAAAAAATAGTTTCAATTCAATCATTCATGATTATATAGTATAGGGAATATTTTCTATATTCTAGCAGATGGGAGCTTAAAGCAGGCTGAAAGTAAAGCAGAATGCGCCTTAAGGCGCATTCTGCTTTACTTTCAACCTGCTTTAAGCGGTCACCAATACTCCAATAGTAGAAATAAGCTATCAGGTAAAGGGTTAAACAACCCCATGTCTGAAACAGTTAATAAGGCTATGAAGAAAAAGGAGTATTGCGTGTTACATTAGAACATTCTATAGTTCCTCATATTCTTTAGCATAGTGAGTGTAACGCACTGATAAACAGTAACTGTTGGTCTTTTAAAACGTCCAGTTACTTTGTTCTAACATCGACCGTATAATGTCATGAATGAAGGACTGGTGCAATTTCTAAGTCCTTAGTGTGACCCTCCCGAAGGTCGAACATTTTAAACCCTGTTTTATCCCTTTCACTCTCAATGACGCCTAAAAGCGCGTTTGCAAACAGTTTGGATTCTTATCAGAGGCCGCGTAACGCGGCGTCTGATCAAGATCCAAATTGTTTGACACTCGTATCGATATGTTTTAAGTCATACTACATTGAATCTTACTTTGAAACGATCTTGCAAACCACACAATTGAAGCAGACTACAATGAAACGGTGAAGGGGTAAAAATCTTACGAAAGTCTTGGCAGTTAAAGGGTTATAGACCGATGCTTTATAGACTGAGCTATCGTAAAATTTAATACAGACGATATTATGACGGGGAAAAGATAAGAGTAGACGACAACATTTGGCAATGTCAGAAATACAGCGCTCCCTCTCTACAACGACATCCAATGGGAGACAAAGATTATGTGCGTTGTTCGGAGGGAGTCGTTGTAGAGAGAGAAATTGGTTTATATTTGCAAACAGCTTGAATCCAGATCAGACGCCGCGTAACGCGGCGTCTGATCTGGATTCAAACTGTTTGTCACTCGTCATTATATTAATTCTATCAAAATATCCACTTACATGTACATTTGAGAAAAAACAGCAGACGAAAAGTTTAAGTAATCGACATTGCAGCCATGAAAAAGTTGGACATAATGGTCTCGTTTGGGAAACAGCGGCAAAAGTCGTTGTAAGGAGGGAGTCGTTGTTGGGAGGGCCGTTGTAGAGAGGGAGCACTGTAACTCTTTCAACACTATGTACCCGGGGCCCGTTTCATAAAACTTCGTACGACAAATTTTGTCGTAAGTCAGATTATAAAACTCTCAATTATTATTTATTTCTCCATCTTATCCTGTCTTGTAACATCTTTTTGGAATTGTATTGAAAAGACGATTCCAAAAAGATGTCACAAGACATGATTGGATAGCGAAATCAGAGATTAAATGTATTTTAAAGTTTTGACTTACGACAGCATTTGTCGTTAGAAGTTTTATGAAACGGGCTCCCGTTTAGAATAGACTAATTTCATTTGCAAATATGTATACCTAAATCAGATGGCTTCTATAGGAGCCCTCTGATCTGGGTTGTCGCTGTTTGCCTATCTAGATCAGTAATAATTAGACTAATCAGAATTCCAAGTAGACTGGTTCATGTTTTGGTAACTAAAATATCAACACGGAAACCTATTAACCTACCAGAGTTACTTAGTTTGTAAAGAGTTAAGAGCGTTCTGTTAATTCTAAGCCACCATCGGCTAAACTTTGTATTTGCTTTGCAATTATTTTAGAATGTAAACCAGAGCTTGATATGAGGTTCACGTCATTGAAGGACGACCTGGCGCGAAACGTTGGGCTACATATCGACGGCGTACAATACCTTGGAGATGGAACGGCTTTGTTTGACGGAAATGCTGCCATTAATTCCAACATTTTCTCAAACTCAGAGTGGGGTCAGGAGGTGTACGTCTATATCCGGTTCAAACCGGATCTGAAGACGGGAAGGCAGGGGCTAATTCACAACTCGGGATGCGGGCCTTCGGACATAGGACCTTCCGTTTTTATAGGATTTGACAGTGATAATCAGTCAATTAACAATAAAAATATAAACATGAAATTTGCTGCAGTCCCAAGAAAGAAAACCCTTCAGTATGAGTTTGTCAACATGACCGTTTCGGTATGTAGCTCCTTTCCTTCGTTCATGAATATTTGTCTTGTTTGTGAACAAGAAATTTTTACACCAAACAATATCAGTTGCGCCTTGGTAACTTTTAAACCATTACCTACTAAATACGCCCTTTTACGCATCTAATTTATTCCACCACTGAAGGAAATAATATATATCACCATTAATATGCGTCATAAGAAATCGTTTCTATATCCTAGAAGACAGTTAAACAGAAAACTCATTTAGAAGCTTTCTGTTTTACTGTCACCTTGCTTGAAGCTGTAACCTGTATTTTATACAATCAATTAGCCTTCTTTTTAGTGGTCGTAAAAAAAAGGTTTTACTGTAGCAAGCCTTCTGTATGGCGTGTTATTGTCGTCTGTAATATTTGTCGTTAAAATTAATTTCCTTTCAGAAAACATAATCAGGGTGTCAAACAGTTTTGATCTAGACGAGACATTGAGTATCTCGGCGTCTCATCTGGATACAAACTATTGCAACAGTTGTCTAAGCTTCGAGTGCAGTGTGCAGCAGACTAATTCATCCCCTCTTATCTGGAGATTGGAGATACAGTCGAAACTCGACACTTCGAACTCGCTTAAATCGATCGTACCAGTATTTTTATAAGTCGAATTTCGATAAGTCGTTCTCACTTAAGTCGCACATACCCGTATTTCAAAGTTAAAACGTGGCTAAGCCACGTTTTAACATTGAAATACGGGTATGTTCGAACTAACGCGAGTTCGAATTATCGAGTATCAACTGTACATGCATTCTCATGTTTTATTTTCAGTCTAAACAAATGCTGGACGCCTGGTTTGAATTCGGGAGAGGGCATTTCATTGCCGAAGTAAACGGACTTCAAGCACAACTTATGATCGACGGTAAGTTCTTTATAAAACCTAACACGTTGTGATAACTAGTACAAACTGTTCGGGTTCTAAAGCGGTGCTGATGACTTTACCTTGATGTCTGTTGATTTTGATCTATTATCCCATAAATACGCCCTTAAATTACGCTTTTAATATATTTTTCCATTGAAGGAAATATTTCTACTTTATACATGAATATGAACTGTAAGAAACTGTAAGAAATAGTTTCTATATTCTACCAGATCGTATCTTAAAGCACGCTGAAAGTAAAGCAGAATGCGCCTTAGAGCGCATTCTGCTTTACTTTACCCTGCTTTAAGTGGTCGCCTGTCTTCAAAACTAGAAACATTGTATGGGTTATCGGATTATGCAACCGCTTGTTAATATGTAGGACAAAATTCATACCGTAAAAATCTTAACGTTTGTGACACTCTGTGTAACTGCTCTAAATAACATAAAACTTGAACAAATTGCCTTTGTCATGCAGTAGTTTTTCCAAAAGGTGCAATCCTAATGACAAAGAGGGACAGTCTGATCAGGTGCGCCTGTTTACAGGGTCCACGCTTGTCTGTCCCAATATTTAGAGCATTACTGTATGACTCTTTACCGGGCCAGTTGCTTTACTTTCATCTTGCTTTAAATGTTACTGTCTTTAACGCCATTAATATTTCTCTTTTTAGTGGTCGTAATAGAGAAGTTTCACTGTATTTCATTGTCAGTCAATAGCAATGACATTTTTTTTATATTTAGGGCTATTTTCAGATACTATTTAGATATATATTAAACAGGACAAACGATGATGAGCTCTCTGATAAGGATCTAAATTGTTTACAAATGACTCGCAGATGACTCACATAAGGTTTGCCTGTTGTCCAATCACTTTCTTTTTAATAAAATATTATTTAAACTAAAAGAACCAAGTACTATAGTTTCAAACAAAGGAAGGGGTAAAATATGTCTTTAACTGTTTATAGGCTCTGAAGTAGCTCGTAGACACGGGGCGTTGAACATTGGTGGAAATCTGTGCAAAATAGGCAACGAGGCATTCCAAGGTTTTAAAGGCATATTAGACGAGGTAAGATCCCGAGCCGATTATATCCCATCTGAAAATGTGTATTTGCGATAGCATTTTTTATCCATTTCTTTAATTATTTAGTCGATAAAATTCATTTAAATAACCCCATATAAATCGTACTCATTCATTTGTACAAACCCATTCATTTGTATAACCCCATATAAGTGGTACTCATTCATTTGTATGAACCCATTTATTTGTATAACCCCATATAAGTGGTACTCATTTATTTGTATAAACCCATTATGTGTTACTCATTCATTTGTATAACCCCATAATAAGTGGTACTCATTCATTTGTATAACCCCATATAAGTGGTACTCATTCGTTTGTATAACCCAATCTAAGTGGTATGCATTCATTTGTATAATCCTATCCCAGTGTCAATTTTAGTGCAGAATGTGTGACGGTCCCAGTTAAAATTGTCGTACCTATTCTGTTACATTTTGATTTCTTCTTTTCCAGGTGCGGATCTACAAGTGCAAGCCTACACGTCTATTATAGCTGGATTAATACTCTTTGAGTTCCATTCATGACATCGTTTCCATATTGGTGCCTTTGAACCTTATGATATTAAGTCACGAATGTATCGTGTTTACAAACTTTTTTTGCAATTGCCATATATCAAAATCTGAATGCCAAACTTTTACTTTGGGAAAGGCGTATTTATTTTTTATCCAAACGAGTCAAGTCATGCTAAAATTAACGGAAACAGTTTTTGCTCAACACCATGCTTTTGGAATAAGGTGCTGCTTGAAAATTAAGCGAGTAAAAAGCCTCTGTGAACAGCAGATGTAAAGAAGCAGTTTGTCATTTTAGGGTTGTATTAGAGACAATATTTGACAAACATAAAAGAAAAAGAACTATGCAAACTTGTCAGAGGACTCGTTAAGAAGCTCTATGATAATTGTCTACATGGTTTGCAAAATATTCACATATACTGCAAAGAAAGCAATTTACTAGGAAGCCTACTTTCTGATGAATTCCCATGTTACTTGTTCATGTATCTTAGTTTGAAATTAAGCCTTAAATTGTAACGTCCAGTATGTGTTGTCCAAACATTAAAATTTAAATGCATACATAATTCTATAAAATGAGCTACTCGTTATGTTATACATATATATGCGTAATGTTTGGCTGAATGCTCAACACCCGTAGGACTATGTTGTGTTTGAATACGAACTTATGTAAGTAAATTGAGTAAAGGCATGTGAAATCTGTTTAACAACAGCAATTTAGTACCGGTGATTCGTGTTTGTTTTCTTGTTAAGCTTACCGTGGGGAAGACAAACAATTCGTATGTCCATTGCATTAACCCTTATCCTGCTGATATGTAATCTGATTTGACATTGTCGTCTGCAAAATGTGTTAAACTTAGATTTGTACATTTTGTAATTAAACAAATATAAAGACGAGTGTCAAACAGTTTTTATCCAGATCAGACGCCGCGTAACGCGGCGTCTAATCTGGATTAAAACTGTTTGAAAAAATGAGTGAAGTCGCGATCAGCAGGCAAAGGGTTAAGATTAAATTTTGTCAAGATTTGGAGTGGAGTCTGAGATCGTTCCCAAACATTTGATTGGTCATAGTTGAACTTTTGCTCAGTTAAAGCTCAAATCTGACCTATTTTAAAAATGATTGAGAACGATCTCAGACTCAACCCGAACCTTTATAACCTTGCACCCAGATCACACGCTGAGAAACTCGATGTCTGGTCAGCTTTCATACTGTTTGCAGCTCAGGTCAATGAGCATAAATTTAATGAACAATTAATGAACAATTTTATAAACCTGACATTTTCGTACATTTTATTGTATAAGTTACATTTAAATTAATAGGAAATAATAAAGTCTTCTCTACGGTACATGCCTCGCTATTAGAATCCCTAAAACGAATGTTTGTTTCATGTGTCTAAGGCAGGTGGCAACTTAACCCTTTCCCCCATAGAAGCGCCTTTTAGCGCATTAAGTTTATTCCTTCACTGAAGAAAACAGTTCCAATTTATACAGTCATAAATATGTATCATACAAAATATTTTCTATATTCAAGCAGATGATAGCTTAAAGCAGGCTGAAAGTAAAGCAGAATGCGCTTAAGGCGCATTCTGCTTTACTTTCAACCTGCTTTAAGTCGACACCTATATTCAATACTAGAGACATGCTATGTGGGAAAGGGTTAAACTCATTTAACTCTATTTTTCAAATGGACCATTTCAATTGCCACTAAAATCTAGTCCCAATTTGACTGTTTAAGATTTTTTTGTAATGTATTACAAAATCACAACCGGCGCTGACCCTGATCAAAGGGCTCGTATTTGAGTCTGTTAATCTGGGTTTACAATTTGCACAGGACAGTTGTACTCTTCACAGGCATATTGTTTGTAAAAGTTTAGTTTAAACATATTTTATTTCAATTATATCCATGTAATGGGGTTGGGCCACAAAATCGTAAAAGACGAATATACTCGCTAATAGGGTTCAACTGATTATGATATTGAGAAAGTAGAAAAATGAGCTTAGGCAGAAACATTTCTGCTGCATTGTCATTCTGGTTTACGTCACCACTTGTCTGTAAAAACACGGATGTTTGCTGATAGTGGTACAGTGGAGAATCTGTTATTCTTTCCCAATAAACGTGTTTACGCTAAAACTATTATTTGCAGTGCAAACAGTTTGGAGCCAGATCAGACGCCGGGTAACCCAGCGTCTGATCAGGCTCCAAACTGTTTGCCACCAAGATAAAAAAAAGAATTATCAGAATTGTCCAAAAGTTGTTCTTTTCTACGTTTTAGTGCGTTGCGTTTGCGTACGTTTGCGTTTAAACGGGAAAGAATAACAGATTCTCCACTGTATAGACTTTCGACTGCCACCTGTCTCTAACATGGTTAATGGGTTTTCGTAATAGTAGATACACTAAGAGGTTTACTGTATATTTTGTATATATTTGACTGCTCAACCGCACTTAAACTTTTTAACCACAGGTGGTTGTCGCATACCATGTCTCAACAACAACATCCTCCAAATCCCAACACATGTTCATCTTTTTTAATCCCATGTTACACTTGTGTGTATCTAAACCATAACACTGTATGTTAGTTTTGGTTGGGATACCTAAAAGATGGGAGTTTGAAAATGGATGCATTTGTGTCCGTGGGGGTGTTGTTACTGCTTTTGTGTAGACATGGCACCTGTGGTCGAAACCACAATTTTACATAAGTCAAACTAGAGTTAAGCGGCCATACACACAAATAGATCTAGATGAAACAATAATCGTTTATATACAATTACCAGTCTAACACAGGACAAAAGTAAAGTAGAAAGCTCCTGTGGGAGCTTTCTGCTTTATTTTTGTCCTGTATTAATTAAGCTGACACCTGCGTTAGATGCCGGTAATACTTAAAATGTATTCAATGGCGAGTGGCCGCTTAACCAAAGTTTGACTGTACCTTTAAGTTACACCATTTGTTTATGTTAAACAAATAATAAATTGTTGAAAAGTTCTTGTTGTAGATAAGTGTTACCTTCATAGAAAAGTTAGTAATACAAACTGCTGAAGTTTCGTTATTACTAATAATGACTTCCATCATGTTATGATTGATTGTTTATATAAATAAATTATTTATAATATACATGTATTTTTCCATTATTTATTAGTTCTTACAATCTGATAAGCATTTCAAAAGCATATACTGACACTCAATAATAGTAAAATATTCAAGTTTTTGCAACAACGGTCAACTTGTCAGTGATAGATCGGCGGGGGTTAATATTTTATAGCCATTGTGGAGTGGTCACTAGTTTACAGAGGGGGTCGGTATTTTTGTGTGTGAAAGGGATGCCACCTTTTTCTGAAGAATACGGACCATGGGGTCAATATTCTATGATGTTACTTTACTTCGTTACACCGGAAAGTTTTCTACGCAGATTTTTTTCTGTCAGTGGCAAGTGATACAATGAACAGATGCTAGATTAAGAATTTATTACATTGCAATTGTACAATGAACAAATGACAAACACATGGACTATTTGTAATGCCATTGCAGTGGCACAATTAACAAATGACAAACACATAGACTATATATCAGACCATTGCAATTGTACAATAAACAAATGACAAACACATGGACTATTTGTAATGCCATTGCAGTGGTACAATGAACAAATGACAAACACATGGACTATTTGTCAGGCCATTGCAGTGGTACAATGAACAAATGACAAAACATATGGACTATTTATAAGGCCATTGCAGTGGCACAATGAACAAATGACAAACGCATGGACTATGTATCAGACCATTGCAGTGGTACAATGAACAAATGACAAACACATGGACTATTTGTAAGGCCATTGCAGTGGCACAATGAACAAATGACAAACACATGGACTATGTATCAGACCATTGCAGTGGTACAATGAACAAATGACAAACACATGGACTATTTGTAAGGCCATTGCAGTGGTACAATGAACAAATGACAAACACATGGACTATGTATCAGACCATTGCAGTGGTACAATGAACAAATGACAAACATGTGGACTATTTGTCAGGCCATTGCAATGGTACAATGAACAAATGACAAACACATGGACTATTTGTCAGGCTATTGCAGTAGTACAATGAACAAATGCCAAACACATGGAATATCCGTCAGGCCATTGCAGTGGTACAATGAACAAATGACAAACACATGGACTATTTGTCAGGCCATTGAAGTGGTACAATGAGCAAATGACAAACACATGGACTATTTGTCAGGCCATTGCAGTGGTACAATGAACAAATGACAAACACATAGACTATGTATCAGACAATAGCAATTGTACAATGATCAAATGACCATAACATGAACTATTTGTCAGGCCATTGCAGTGGTACAATGAACAAATGACAAACACATGGACTATTTGTCAGGCCATTGCAGTGGTACAAAGAACAAATAAATGGACTATTCGTCAGGTCATTGCAGTGGTACAAAGAACAAATGACAAACACATGGACTATTTGTCAGGCCATTGCAGTGGTACAATGAACAAATGACAAACACATGGACTATTTGTCAGGCCATTGCAGTGGTACAAAGAACAAATGACAAATACATGGACTATTTGTCAGGCCATTGCAGTGGTACAAAGAACAAATGACAAACACATTGACTATTTGTCAGGCCATTGCAGTGGTACAAAGAACAAATGACAAACACATGGACTATTTGTCAGGCCATTGCAGTGGTACAATGAACAAATGACAAACACATGGACTATTTGTAAGGCCATTGCAGTGGCACAATGAACAAATGACAACACGTGGACTATTTATCAGACCATTGCAGTGGTACAATGAACAAATGACAAACAAGTGTGCTATTTGTCAGGCCAGATTAAGAATTTATTACATTGCAAAGCAGTTTGGTATGTACACAAATATAACAATATACATATGATAAAATATTATCTCAGATATCTTGGCAGTTGTCTTACACTTCTAAATGTTGTGACAAGACATTATTATACAATAAACAATTTAACTTGTTTACAATATCAGGGCTGCAATTTTTCCGGATTTTCCCGAAATCTTAGCATTTGTGCTCTTGCTTTTAAAATTTAGAATTTTCTGCTCTTTTCACTCAGGAAACATGGATATGCATGTCAAACAGTTAAGATCCAGATCAGACGCTGTGATATGCGGTGTCTGAGCTGGATCTGAACTGTTTACATAATTATGTTAGTAGCAAAATGGTTAAAGATAGGACCATAAAATCGTGCGTGAAAATTTGGAAATCTTAGGATTTTTATGAGCAATTTGAGGTAGCCCTGGAATATACTGCAAAGTCCCACTACTACAACCACTAAACACACAGTTTGTTTTTTCATTGATTAACACAACAACCCATAGAAATGCCTATTAAAAAGGTTTAGGCATTTTTCTCAGCAGTAGAGAGATACACACAGGTATCATTGCAACTTTGTAATGTTAACTCTTTCCTTTCTAAAGAAGCAATTGCACACAATCAACCCTTTACCCGTAAAATATTCTTTTTTACACCTTTACTTCATTTCTCCCTTGAAGATAATAGTTCCAATTAAACAGTCGTGAACATGTAGCTTAAGACATATTTTCTAAATCCTAGCAGATGGTAGCTTAAAGCAGGCTGAAAGTAAAGCAGAATGCAACTGGCAACTTCTATTTTACTTTCAACCTGCTTTAAGTGGTCACATGTCCTCAAAATTAGAAACAGGCTATGGAGTAAAGGGTCGAGCAGGTAGCTCTTATTCCTTTCCTTTATAGTACCAGGAACGTGTATTGTGTATACATGTATATACGTTCCTGATAGTATAGTCAGTGCCCCTTCATTTGAGTGGACATAAAGTGGCATTATACAATACAGTAAAAAACCCTCCAATACGACCACTAAAAATAGGCTAATTAATTGTATAAAAGACAGGTGACAGCTTAAAGCAAGGTGGAAGTTTTACTTCCACCTTACTTTAAGCCGTCACCTGCCGTAAACACAAAATACTAAAGATAATGTATAATAGAGAGGTTTTACTGTACAATCCGTCAAACAAGTTCACCATTAGTGTAAACAATCACCTGAGTTAGTTCAATGTTGTAAAAGAAAAGAAATGCAATAAAACAACCATTACTACTGTTTATACCTTGTCTTAAAACCCTCATATTTCTAAAATATTGAACCACAGGTATCCCACAAAAGGACCAACAAAACTACATGATTATATCTATGAGAAACATCAACAAAATAAATAATCTTTAAGAAACCTTTCAAGGAGGCAACCTGTATTAAATGACTATCCAGTATGAAGCCCCTTAGCAATATTTTACACAGGTGGTTGATAAATACGGGATGAAAATAACTCAGAGAAAATTCACGTACTATCCTTTGGTCCAAAAGTAAATAATAGTTGCACATTTGATGGTCCTTGAACATGGCATCGTACTAATTTCACCCATTACTTCATAGCCTGTTTCTAGTTTTGAATAAAGATGACCTCTTAGGATGTAGCTTAAAGAAGGTTAAAAGTAAAGCAGAATGTGCCTTAAGGCACATTCTGCTTTACTTTCAATCTACTTTAAGTGGTCACCTATCATCAATACTAAGAACAGGCTATGAGGTATATGGTTATAAGTGACCCTATAATAAATAATGATCCTTTGGTATAAAATAGGGTAAACTATATGGTCCCCTGATAAGATGTATGTGCAATTTACAATGTATTTACAAACAAAACATTTTATTTTATATACATGTACAACATAAAAGCTCACAACTAGTGATTTTGATCCACATAGGCCTGATAAGCAAATGATTAGACATTGTTTGTGCACTTATTTTTTCGAATAAAATTGAAAACTAAAAAAATATTTACCCAATTTTCAAAAATTGACACATTTTTTTTTACATGTTGTATCCTAAAACCTCTAACTGTTAAAATATTAACCCATTACCCCATAAATATGCCTCAAATTTAGAATAAAGTAGTTCCATTTTATATAGTAATAAATTTGCAACAAAAGAAATATTTCCTATATCCTAGCAGATAGTAGTTTAAGGCAAGCTTTACTGTCAGTCTGCTTCAAGTAGTACCTTGTTTTCAAAACTATAAACAGGCTATGGGGTAATGGGTTAAAGTATTGTCACTGAAAATTCAGTATTAGGAACTGTATACATTGTATACATAAGACCTATTAATTACAATAGTGAAGATACCATGAAAGACAGGTTTTGATCATCCTTAAAACTTCAAATAACTCTTTCAACACCACAGACCTGTTTAGAATATTTTCAATACATTTGCAAACAATGTAGACCCAGATCAGAGGGCTCCTAAGGGCCCTTTGATCAAGGTCTACACTGTTTGCTAATTTATACTAGTATTTATTAAACTATCCAGAATTCTAAAAAGACTGGTTCATATTGTGGTAATTTAAATAATCTACAAGGGAACCTAATAACCCACAAGAGTGACTAAGTATTGAAAGAGTTAAATAGCAATTCCATTTCCAAATGAAGTTTAGCCCATTTTTCACTTGTAAAGAATGTGTGACACTAAACAGGTCATATATTGCCAATAAATGGTTAGATGATGATGATGATGAGTGATGCTTTCAGATGGAGGATTTCTGCTAATCACATTTGCTGCAAATTATTCAACACACAGTTAAGCCCCAGAACAACTGTAAGGTAGCATAGCTTCAATGGTGGTTTAAGGTAATCTCTCTAGAAGAGTGTTGATTCATCATTTTTAAGTGCTCTAAAGTCCCATTGGTAAAGACCATGCACCTGCATGCCCGTTGTTCAAAAACTACAAACAAGTTGTCACATTCAGCCTTCATGCACCAAAACAATTGTTTAATAAGTCAAACCATTGGTTACACAATATTTCTAGTTTTATGTAGTTTAGTTTTCAAATGTTAAAGTGTACTACACTAGATTGAAATGCAAAGTCTACTTAAAAACATTTTTTATCGAAATCTCACTACCATTACCACTGAAATGAACACTCCTTGATCATTTAAAAGACAAGAGGTTACTTAACCCATTACCCTATAGCATGTTTCTAACTTTGTAGACAGGTGATCACTTAAAGCAGGTTGAAAGTAAAGCAGAATGTGCCTTAAGGCACATTCTGATTTTCTTTCAGCCTGCTTTAAGCCACCATCTTCTAGGATATAGAAAATATTTTTAATGGTACATCATGACTGTATAAATTAGAACTTTTTTCTTCAGCGGAGAAATAATTTAGATATGCTAAAAGTCGCTTCTATGGGGTAAAGGGTTAAAGCAGTGCTTTAACGAACCGAACCTTGAAACTTCAACTTGATATTTCCAGTTTCCAGAAGTCTAGTCCAATTTTATCTTTTTCAGTTTTTTTACAATATATTGCAAAATGACAATTGGTGCAGATCCTGGTCATAGTGGAAACAGATAACCAAATCAAACAGCACAATATAATCTCTAACAATATGAAGATAAAAACTTTATGAAAAATTAATGCCCAATTCTCTTAGAGACTGACTATCCACAGTCAATCTTGTATTAGATAACCATTTATACTAGAAGACGCTTAGATATCACAATATTAAAGTGACAACTAAATACAGGATAAAAGTAATGCAGAAAGCTCCTATAGGGAACATTACTTTTATCAAACAATAAGCAACCATTTTGTATATAAGACTACCAATATGTATTCTATGTGATCACATAAAGCAAGACTGACTGTAGCTTCTTTAAAACCTTCACTCCATAGCCTATTTCTAGTTTTGAAGACAGATGACTACTTAAGGCACATTCTGCTTTACTTCCAGCCTGCTATAAGCTACCATCTGCTAGAATTTATAAATTATTTCTTATGATACATATTCACGACTGTATATTTGAACTATTTTCTTGATGGAGGATTAAATTGACTGTGCTAAAAGGTACTTCTATGGAGTAAAGGGTAAAAAGATTTCTCTTTGTTCGATAGTATATACCCAAAGTTGAATCTAAAAGTAAACAATATGCATGTAGAAGCAATGGCAACATAACATATAACTCAATCCAACTTAGACTGTTATGATGTAATATAAGCTACAACATATAATATAGGATATAGTTTTACCCTTCTCTTGCAAAAGAGTATATAGCAACTTTTTGCAAATACTTAGGATCCAGATGAAATCCCAAGTTACTCAACATCTGATCAAGCTCCAAGGTTATAAAGCTTCTGAGCTGAGTCAGAAGTTGTTATCAAGCATTTGATTGGTCAGATTTGAGCCTTGGCTCGAATCTGACCAATCAAATCCTTGAGAACAAACTCTGACTCAATTTAAACGTATAATAACCTTGGATCCTAGACTCAAACAGTTTAACACTAAGATTGCACTTAAACAGCAGTAAGAAGGGAAAGGTGTATTCAGATATATTGAAGACAGTCCTTTTCAAAAAGACAACATTTCTAAAATGAACTATACATGTATATTCCCTGATGAAGGTCATTGATTGACAGAAACGTTGGATAATAAAATTACAGTCAATACAACAAGTCTGAGATCGTGTGTTGTCTTTTGATTGCCTTTTTCTTATATATTTTTTAAAGTAACCTTGTTTAGCACGAGAAATTTAAATGTCAGAGAAAATGTGTAAACAACATGTAAACACTATTTCATAAAGATTTTTAAAATTTCATCAGCTGTTTGTGACAAATGAGATTTTGATAAGTATTTTGTAGGAAGAGGTACTTAAATTAACCCATTACTCCATAGTTACAGCCTTTCATTTAGTTAATTCCTTCGCAGAAGGAAATAGTTCCATTTTATACAGTCATGCATGTGCTTCTATATCCTAGCAGATGCTATCAAAAAACAGACTGAAAGTAAAGCAGCATGTGCCTAAAGGCAAATCCTGCTTTACTTTCAACCTGCTTTTAGTGGTCATCTGTCTTCAAAACTAGAAACAGTAAAGGGTCAAAGATACTTTTGTGACACAAAACTTAAACCTTTGTAAACAAAGTCTCAAAACAATATACATGTATACATCTTTACATTCCTGTACTATTTATACTTTTTGTCAGGCATTTCAATACATATTTTAGCAAACACTGCAGACCATAAAATGGTGGTACCATTCTAGAAGTATCCCAATTGTTCATCTGGTTCTACATTGTTTGCATTGCCCTGTCAGGGCCTATTTTTTCTGGTGATATGACTGCTTTAATTATAATCATAACAAATTTCAATGCTCATTTTTTTATGTAGAACTGCTCCAGTTGGACTTTGATATCTAGAACTCGGTTTAGTCAAATCATACCCCCTAAGCCGCGTTTTAACTTTGAAACACAGGTATGTTCACCTAAACCAAGCTTGAAATAAGGTAAATTCATGTTTCAAATTTCGGATAATTCGAGTTATGCGAGATATCGATGTTCGACGGTATTTGCTTACTACTGAACGACAGTCACGCAGAAAGCTTCTAAAGCAGAGTTCTGCATTACTTTGTGCAGCATGTAGCTGCATTAAGTAAGAAAGTACAGTAAACCATCTCTATTACGACAACTAAATTGTATTACTTATAAGGTGTTTACTACAGGTGACTGCTTAACCCTTTCCCCAATAGAAGCGCCTTTTAGCGGATATAATTTATTCATCCGCTGAAGAAAGTAGTTCCAATTTAATCAGTACTGAATAAGTATTATGGGGAATTTTTTCTATATTATAGCACACGATAGCTTAAAGCAGGCTGAAAGTAAAGCAGAATGAGCCCTAAGGCACATTCTGCTTTACTTTCAACCTGCTTTAAGTAGTCACCTATCTTAAGTACTAGAAATAGGATATCAGGTAAAGGGTTAAGGCAAGGTGGCAGTAAAATAGGAAGTTCCAATAGGAAATGTCACCTTGCTTTATGCTGTCACCTATACAGTGAAACCCCTCTAAACCGGACATGTGTGGGGACCAGAAAAACATCCGGTTTAGAGGGGTTTCCGGTTTAGAGGGGTTTTAACCTATAGCTTGTTTCTAGTATGGGATGTAGCTGACCACTTAAAGCAGGTTGAAAGTAAAGAAGAATGCGCCTTAAGGTGCATTCTGCTTTACTTTCAACCTGCTTTAGCTATAATCTGCTAGAATATAGAAAATATTTATGATGATATATGTTCATGAATGTATTTTCTTCAGTGTAGGAATAAATCAAAGGCTTAAAAATGGGTGGAAAACGGGACCAAAGTATTTGTCCGGTTTAGAGAGAATTCCGGTTCAGAGGGGGTTCACTGTATTTCATATAATCCATTAGCCTTCGTTTTAGTTGACGTAATAGAGAGGTTTTACTGTAAGTAAATATTTCATTATCCTGACATGTGCATAGTTCAGTACATGTTTTTATCTACATATTGTTTTAATACAAACAAAATTTACCCCTGGCCTAGAGGGCCTATAAGTAACATAACTGTATAACTCAGTTATAATGTACAGTAGAACCTCTCTATTACGACCACTAAAACGAAGGCTAATTGTCTGTATAAAAGACAGGTGACAGCTTAAAGCAATGTGAAAGTGAAACAGAAAGCTCCTGTAGGAGCTTTCTGTTTCACTTTCACATTGCTTTAAGCAGTCACCTGTCTTTAACGGCTGATATTTGACACATTTTAAGGTCGTAATAGAGAGGTTCTACTGTATATACCAATTCATATTTAACACAACATGGTACAGTGGTGAAAACATTATTTTTTTCCAGTTCAAACAAAACGTAAACACAATGCAGTACAACTGTAACACTTGCAATATGTCTATTAGACTCCTGTTTGAACACAGAATTAAATAGCCGCTTCTCTTAACTGAAACTGTAAACAGTTAAAAATATCCTTTGCGTTAATTAATATGGTCAACATTGAATAAACCCATTACCCCATAGCCAGTTTCTAGTTTTGAAGACAAATGACCACTTAATTTATAATGCAGGTTGAAAGTAAAGCAGAATATGCCTTAACCCTTTCCCCCATAGAAGCGACTTTTAGCGTATTTAATTTATTCCTCCGCTGAAGAAAATAGTTCCAGTTTATACCCTCATGAACAATTACCATAACAAATATTTTTATATAACCTAGAAGATGGTAGTTTAAAGCAGGCTGAAAGTAAAGCAGAATGTGCCTTAAGGCACATTCTGCTTTCCTTTTAACCTGCTTTAAGTGAGTACCTGTATTTAATGTTATAAACGGGTTATTGGGTAAAGGGTTAAAGCACATTCAGCCTGCTTTAAGCTGCAATTGCTAAGATATAGAAAATATTTCTTATAGTACATGTTCATGACTGTATAAATTGGAACTATGTTTTTCTGTGGAGGAATACATTAAAGGCTTATTATGGGGAATGGGTTAGGCATGACTGCATAATTTAATACATGTGGTTGATCTTTGCAGGATAAAAGTAATGCAGAAAGATCCTAGCTTTAAGCTTCACTTAAGGCACATTCTGCTTTACTTTTAACCTGCTGTAAGTGGTTACCTATCTTCAATACTAGAAACAGGCTATGGGGTAATGGGTTAAGAATAAGCTGAAATACTATCAATTAGGGAGTTGTTTTTAAGAGCAAGACTTATCAAGATCCAACTGAATAGGAATTTCTTGGAGGACAAGGAAAGCTCTTATTCATAGAAGAAACATACCTATCTCATAAAGTGAAATGTAAACTTAAACTCATTGCATGCTTAACTCATTCACCCCTGAAACTTTTAATGAACTATTCTATTTTCAAACTAAGTCTAGTTCGTTTTGTCTATTTAGGGTTGATTTTAACAATAAATTGCAGAATGACAAACCGTGTAGACCCTGATCAGAGGGCTCCATGAGACAAGAGTAATCATCACAGTTAGGTACACTGTTTGTAACGATGAATTTACTCTAGCTAGGGTTGAACATGTTAATAACTTTCCTGCATTATGTTGTCAGCTTTGATGGAAATATTTTTGTTTTCAACCTCAGATTTTCTGAAATTGGATCCGAGTGTCAAACAGTCTGGATCCAGATCAGGCCCCACATTTGTGGGGCCTGATCTGGATCTAAACTGTTTACAAAAGTCATCAACATTAAAAATTCACTGCCAGCGTGCATAGAGATATTATATGTCGACTAGACGGAGGTGTCCTCAGGAACTTGAAGCTCCATTAGTGAAGGTCTGTGTGAGTTTTTTGCCTATAGTCTCAACATGGAAGCCTATTTTCACGAGGGCCTGATGGTCTAGGATGAGGCGGCCATCAAACAAAAACGCAGGCTTCAACATGTCGTCATGGATCTTCTTGTAATCGTAGTGCTGAAAAAATATTGTGAAATATAGAGTCTAAGCAGGTAATGACCATGTGACCTTTTGACACATTTACCTTCTCCTTATATACAGTGGAGAAGATGTTATGCTTTCCAAATAAATGTGTTTATACCTAAAACTATAATTTCCCTTGTAAACAATTTTGATGTCAGATCAGACACCAGGTCACCTGGCATCTGATCAGGCTCAAAACTGTTTGCCACTCAGATTAAAATAAACAGAAATTTCAAAAGACAACAGTGATATCGATGATTACGTTTATTTCCAACTAACATTACATTTGATTTGTTGTAAAAAGGCATGACACAAGGAAGTAATCTTAACAAGCTTTGCTTTCGATCCAATCCTATTCCATTGTTGTAAAATTATTATCTCATCATGTACAATAGGTAGCAAATTTAAGTACTTTAGGCACATTCTGCTTTACTTTCAACCTCTTTAAGTGCTCATCGTCTTCAAAATTAGATACAGGCTATGAAGTATTCGGTTAAACATTCCACCTAAAAATACCTTTTTGTGCCTTTACCTATTCAGTTTAATTATGTCAATGGGTGCATTGATTATCAGGCCTGACATGTAAATCTAGGTTTTCTTGTCACCACTCAAATTTCCACCCACTAAATGAGCATTCAGTTAAACTTGTGTTAACCCATCACCCCATAAATATGCCTTTTTACGCTTTTGATATATTCCTCCACTGTAGAAAATGCATGCACTTGTGTTTAAAACAGTCATGATCAAGCACCATTATTAATATTTTCTATATCCTAGCAGATGGTAGCTTACAGCAGGCTGGAAGTAAAGCAGAATGTGCCTTAAGGTGCATTCTGCTTTACTTTCAACCTGCTTTAAGTGGTCACCTGTCTTTAGAAAAGGGCTATAGGGTAATGGGATAAGCTGCCGCTCAAAATGTGGTGAATTACAGTCGAACTTTGATATCTCGAACTGGCTTAACTCGAATTATCCAATAGTTAGACACATGAACTGCATTATTTCATGCTCGGTTAGGGTCGAACCTACCCATATTTCAAAGTTAAAACGTGGCTAAGCCACGTTTAAACTTTGAAATACGGGCATGTTCGATTTAACCAAGTTCGAGATACAGTCAGGACTCGATACAACGAGTTGTAACGAGTTTGTCGTTATATTGAATCTCATATATATAGATTTGTGCAGGTTCGTTCCCACGGATTTCGTGTCGGTAAGTGAGTATTCCGTTGTAAAGAATGTCGTTGTATCGAGTCCTGACTGTATCAAAGTTTGACTTATCAGCCTTTAACACAGGTGACAATGCAGAACAAAGGTAAAGAAGGAAGCTCCAATGGAGCTTTCTGTGTAACTTTCTTTTTACTTTAAGAAGTTATGTCTTTATTAAAGAGCCCTATGCTTTTTCACAGATCACCAGCTTAACACAAGTTAGACTGTAAATGACATTTTTGCCATGGAGTTATTTATACCATACATAATCTCTTGTTTCATAATCAATGTAATATATACAGTCAAAGTTCCACAACTCAAAGTTGCTTAATGAAACTTACCTGTAATTTAAAGTAAAAACTTATGTCTTAGATACATGTACTTTATTACTTTGAAATATGCATATGTCCAACAGAGGCAACCTTGGATTCATCAGATTTCAACTAAAGAAATACATGTTATGTCAGTTTAAGTGAATGTCAGTTGTCGCGGTTTGATTGTAAACAAATTTTTAAATAAGCATGTAGAACAGCTGTTACCGTGCAATAAAATTTTAACTTACAATGAATTCATCCCACTCTGTACAGACTACAACAGCATGCGAGTCTTTGGCTGCCTTGTATGGATCATCACATACAGTCACTAGCTCACGAACTGAAACAAAAAAACAAGAAATATAGCATATGCTACCTCTCAAGACCCTTAACACCCCTGAAATTTTAAAATGGAAAACACCAATTTAAACATTGACAAGTGACAGATTCTTTTTCTCACATAACCAACGATTTTACGTTATTTTTTTAAGCAATAGGCATTTTTTTGGAATCTCGTTGACATATTTTATAAAAAGTGACATTATAGTGACGTCAACAAATTGATCTCACACATGTTGGAGACAAGGATATTCGTGATCGTTGTTCGCTATAGAAAACAGGGGTAGTTATGTTAGAAATAGAGGGTCTTACATGAGTGCTCATTATTTATCATTTTTAATAAACGAGTTGACTAAAATATTATGACGCGAGCCTTGGCGAGCGTCATATTAATTTTAGTCAACTCGTTTATTAAAAATGATAAGTAAGTAAGATTAATTTTACCTCTTTCTGCATTGTCTGTAATAGCAGGGTGAGACAACTCACTGAAAGAAACAAAAAAAACAACATTATCATCAAATGATACAATTACATGTATAGTACACTGACCTTATCAGACCAAATCAAACCTTAACCCATGCACTACCCCATAAATACAGTAAAACCTCTCTATTCCTCTCTATACGACCACTAACTTGTGTTAATTATTAGCTGTTTACGACAGGTGACTACTTAAAGCAAGATGGCAGTGAAACAGAAAGATCCTTTAGGAGCTTTCTGTATCACTGTCACCTTGCTTTAAGCTGTCACCTGTCTTTAAAACAATCAATTAGTCCTCGTTTTAGTGGTCGTAATAGAGAGGTTTTACTGTACACCTTTTTGTCTCTAATTTATTCCTTCACTGAACAAAAAAGTTCCAATTAGGCAGTCATATATAAGTATCATTAAAAATATTTTTTTTATTCTGGAAGATGGTAGCTTAAAGCATGCTGAAAGTATAGGTTTTTAACCTTGGACCCAGGAAACTTTAAGAGAATCTAAACAAAAATTTGCCCTACAGAGTCTAAGCAAGTTGTTTCTTCCAACAGGACAGCTTAGAAAGGTTTTCACCTATTTGTCTACAATTATATGAGCCGTTCCATGACAAAACCTGTATTAGCGACGTTGCATACACAATGACGTAACAATCGATCAAAGTTTGACGTCATGCTTTCAACTTTTTCCCACCGTCAACCAGGAAGTATTTGTGTTTACAATATCATTTGGATCTATAACGTGGGGTTGTAAAATGAAAAAAAGATACATGTAGTGATCTTGAGGTAAGAAATCTAGATATAAAATCTATTGATATATTCACTTGATAAAGGTTTTATGTACTAAATATGAGTGTTTTAAAGCGAAGTTTAGCCAGCCATGTGTTGTGTTTGTGCATGCCTCCATATTTGTTTATACTCTGACCGCTGGTCGAGAGTGTGTTTTCCTAATCGCCATGTACTTTTTAAGCGTTTAAAATAAATTTATTTTTAGATAATCTTTAAATTCATAAACGTTTGACGATTGTATAGACCTAGAGAAATGTTGATTACATAGTCCCCTGTGAAATGGTGGTTTCTGACATGTTTTAGGCAGCTTTTTTATGCGCTTGATTTCCACTTATTGTTTTCAATTTAATGCAAGGTTTCATAAATTACCGACTTTACAAGGTTAAGGAATCTTATTTGAAGGTCACCAACTTTGCTAGACCAGTTAGTATATATAGTTCTAGATTTAAATGTGTCAGACATAGGTATTCTGCCATTGTTGTCTAGGCTCTCTATATCTAAGAAGAGTTGTCCCAGAGAACTTGGACTTGCTCCAAGAGAAGTCTGACTTGCTTCAAGAACATTTTGCAGATGCAGAAGAATGATGACGAAGAGTTTAGTGTCTCTCCTGATATGACTTGTATTACAGACTAACGCCTTTAAGTAGTGGGTGACGTTATGCAGCAGAATTAGGATTGTCTGCAGGTTTTGTTTATGGAGCTTCACATGTTGAAGTTTCGGGGCTAAATCGACTAGTACGTCGTCATCGTTGAATGTGGCATATTTGTCGCAAGTCAAAAAAAGTGTGTACACGTCCACTGGGTGGGACCGGAACATTCTGCCCGGGAATTTTGTTATGCCTCGATGGTCTCGGTGCGTTCTGAGCGCGTTCTCGCATTCCGTATAATCACTGGGGGCCAACGGAGTATCACGAGGATTGTTTCGCACAGAAGTCCTGTATATGTTCCGCACCGATAAAGTGCATATTTCGTGAACCCAAAACGAAAGTAAAACACGAATTGATAAACAATGCTATACACATGATAATAACATTACCTTTTTAGATTGATTGTATCAATGGAATATTATTTGGGTTATAAAGAATCTGTAGTAATGCAATAAATGGATTTTAAATCGAGTTTAACAAATTAACCGTGTATAGGTGCCGCACAGAGTATGTATATGTTACTAAACGAAGTCCATTTTATATGTATATGTTACCAACTGAAGTCATCATTGAATTTATAGGATACAAACCGCCACGTATCATGTTGCCTACTGTTTATCTCGAAAATAAATGATCTCCACCAAATCTGTTGATAGTGACAGTCCAGTGAGAAAATGTTTAAGGTTAACACACAAAAAAACTAGTCCATTTCATGTAAGTTTCTGAAGCAGTTAAAAGTACAGGACTAGGAAATTGGAGGATATTTGCCTCGTTTTCAGACAAAAAGTATACATCTAGTGACAAATACATTGACATCATTCTAAAATAACTTATTAATACCCTTAGCATATGCTATGTTTCCTTGAAATCGACTCATAAATAAATATAAAAAAAAACATTTGATTAAAATTCCGAATCGAGGCTTTTTGGTGATAATTTAGCTGTCAGTTGTACCAAAATTAACGTCACAAACCACTTGGTATGGTCATGGCCTCATCGCTAAAAGTGCGCCCAAACTTGCTCTACGTCGGGCGTACGGCGGTCGCAGAAAGGTTAAATCGGGCAGCGGGCATTATATAAAGTTGTGAAGACTTGTAGCCTAATCCCCTGCATGTATATATTATGCAATAAATATGTTTAAACTAAACGTGAAATAGGAAGATTCTTGCGCTGGCCGAAGAAATCCTACGGCGGCAGTGTTGCGGCCGCACGGCAAATCCCAAAGTTTTACAGGCCGTAGAGGTCGCCGCAGTATTATAACGTGGAGTTATACAAAAAATACATTTCTACGGTGGCCGTACGGCAGCCGGGACTCAATGGTTAATTTTAATATTGGGCATTTGCACTTTTGTTCATATGTGTCTATTGATATAAAAGTGGGTTTGGATGTTCTTATGAGACATAATGCTGTCCATATATGGCCTTTGAGTTCTCGGTGTAGTTGGACTGATATGAGTTATGTACACATGTAGCAAGCCAATGTGTGTACACGTAGCAGAAGTAGTATCAACGGCCGCCGTACGGCCATCTGGCGGTCGCCGTGGGTTTTATTACAAATCGCGGCCGCCGCAGAGGCTCCATACGGCTGCCGAACGGAGACCGCACTGCCGCAAGTTTTTAACCCCTTAAGGCGCATTCTGCTTTACGTTCAACCTGTTTTAAGTAGTCACCTATTATCAAAACTAGAAACAGGTTATTGGGTAAAGGGTTAACGATCTTGCATACACTGGCAACACTTAATGCAAATTATACTCGCCGTGGCTTTAAACAGGGGTGCCATTATGAGCGGTGATAGTTTTAAATATACATGTTGATCTAGCATCTATATCAGACTAAAACCCATCACTATACATGTTGCAAAAACATCTCTTTAGTAAAGCGTCGATTCATTTTTTTTTCAGTATTATACAGGTAACGTAATCCTTTTATATGACAGATGAAAGGATTACGTTAATTTTATTCAAGTACATTGATCTGATTTATAAGACCTGTACTAATATAAACGGCTTTTGATAGTTGGCTTCGTGTTTGAAGATTATTGATTTATATTTTTGCTACGCATCAAATGATCATTTAAAGATGACGACTTACGTGCAAATTTTATACGTGTCTTGAAAACTGAACTGTTTATCAATTAGTTCAGACCCCATGCATAGCCACATTGCATGCTTTAAAAATGTCGTCAGAATTTTTATTTCAACTGGTTATTTAGACCGTTGTATTTAGTTTGTCAACTATCGAAAGGCATAAAGATAAAATTTAGAGAATTTCCATCTTACAAAACATTTTTGATATGTTTTTAAGTTATAATAAATGTCAGTGCTAAAATAGCTCACTGTATATTAACAAACATAAGGTCATTTTATGAACTCCCGAATTAACTATTGCATATACTAAATGACTTTATTGCTAAATACATTTTAACAACATATCATAGATCGAAATCAGTGAGATATATTAACTAAATAGTGGCCTTTTTATGAGAAAATTTGAGCTGTGTTGTTATGTATTTCAATGAAAACTCTTGGCTCAATATAAGAGAGCAAGCTTGTTTGTTATGGTGTATGTTATACCCAGCATATGTCATTATTAAAGCATCTTTATATCGTTAAACTACATGGTATTTTAACACATGAGGTCGCTATTCTATAGGGGCTATGATTCTTCGTAAAGAGTCAGTTTCCTTCGTGTGCCAGGGTCGTAATTTTATAACCGGATAATACTATGACCGGGGGTTAAATTAAAAACAAAAGGCTCCGGGTCACTTTTCTATGGAATCATTGTACTCCGTTACTCCGGCTGTGGAGTAAAACGATCCTTTGTCGCAACTGTCGGGTAATATTGAACGGTTTAAGTTGTTTACCGCTCGGAAAATTAAACGGTTGTCTAGTTAGTCAAATGGCCAATTATTTATATCCCTAAAAACGACTCAAAATGACAAAAGATATTTAGTCAAGGATTTTGTTATATTTATGTTTTGACAGGTTGCCTTCCAATCATTATTCTCTTACTCTTACTCTACTCTACCGTACCCCCTACGATTGTTGTAGATCTAGATTTATTTTTTTTAAAAAAAGTAGATTCTGTAGAATGCAGCTTGATCAACTTGTTAATCTAGGTGCTAGAAAGTGAAAAACCATTTAGACCCTAATTTAGACAACAAGTCCAGTCTACCATCTTCACAATCCCGTAGATCGAAATACCTTTTTGAAATTAGTTTGTTTTTGGTACAAATGTCTAGTATAGTTCTATATGGGTTGGTATCGCTATAAACGGGTTTAATTGTAGGTTGCATCAAGTAAACTAGTCCTTCATAGAAAGCCGTTGCATATGCTAATATCAACATTTCCCATCATTTTTTGTGATATTTAACAGTTTTCAGTTTCTGACAAAAAAAGGAATGATGAAAAAGAGCAAGCGAAACGTCTAAATAATTTGGACTACAAGTAAACAGGCCCGTTATGATGTCATAATCATACGTCACAAATACAAATGACGAAACCTAGCCGTAAAATGAAAACTAGACAACAAGTCTGTTTCACTGTTTGATATGTATGAATTCTCCAGTTCGATGACATTAAAGATCTAGTTATGAATGCAATTTTTTTTTATTTTCAAACAATACAGACTTAAACCAACCATTGCACCTCGCAGGCGGAAATTTAATTATATTTCTCTGAAAAAGACCACAGCTTGGATCTTTTTATCCAATAAAATAAAGTAGATCTTAGTTTAAACGACGTTTGGTTTTTCATATAACACCATACAATTCGAAAATAGTTTTTATTTACATTCAAGTTAATTGAAGGCAGCGATAAATAAACCAACCCAAAACAATAAACCATCTGTCTCAGAACTTTTCGACTGGATTCTAGACGCCATTCGGAGATACATTCGGAGATACATGTACTTGGCATTTCATCTGGCTCGAAATTATTCAATTGTTCAAATAAGTCAACAGTGCTCAATAGTAATTTCGTTTAATTGGATGTAGAAATGCTTAACTCTTGTAATATTACATTAACAAGTGTGTACCATAGGCATATCTTCACTACAAGGGAAAACCTTAACGTCGCAAACCGTGACGTTGACGTCATCCTGTTTTTTTTAAAACGATTAACCACGCATCACGTTGTAACGTCTGAAAAAGTATACAAATGTGTCATATCGCCGAAGAAAACAATTGAATTCGAAAGTTTAAATAATGGTCTTTCAGAAAATGAGAAAAAACAAATTTCGAAAAAATTGTCACTAATACCGGTTTTGTCATGGAACGGCCCATATTTAGTGCCTTCAGACACGTCTACCCTACGCTGATAAATGTGCTCAGGCAAATATTTCTTTATCTTGTTGATAATGGGAGGCAGTTTAACCCTTTCCCACATAGAAACCCCTTTAGCCCATTGAATTCATTCCTCCACTGAAGAAAATAGTTCAAATTTATACAGTTATGAATATGTATCATAAAAAATATTTTCTATATTCTAGCACTCTGCTTAACTTTCAACTTGCTTTATGTGGTCACATATCTTCAGTATTAGAAACAAGCTATGGGGTAGCGGGTTAAAACAGGATCAAAGTTGAGCATAAATCTCCAATAAATCTTCCAAAGCAATAGCAATCTGATCAGGTTCTGCACTTTTTGAATTTAACCATTTATTAACGGATATTAACCCTTTGAACCCTTGTCCCGCATATATGTGTCCTTTTCAAACAGTGTATGTGTGAATAGTACACTTGTCCTATGCAAACAGTGAAAACCCAGATCAGAGGGCTCCTAGGAGCCCTCTGATCAGGGTCTTCACTGTTTGTCATGATGCCAAACATTGACAAAAACAACCCTTCAAAGTCAGAAATGGACTAGACTAAAATGGAAACTTGAATTGTCCATTTAAAGTTTCAGGGAGGAAAGAGTTAACCCTTTTTACAAGAACCCATTCAAACAAAATCATAAAATGTTATTAAATAATGTTAAAACTATTGATTTGCACAAGTTTTCAGTAATAGATTAAATTAAGAAATCATTTAAGGCTATTGATATCTAACTTAATATACCCTCCTCCTGTTGAATATACATAATATAAAACACTGCACTCTTTGAGAATATGCCATAATCCTGAACAAATACCTGTGCTCTATTGCACGATAGTACACTTGTTTGATTTTATTAATTGAATTATAACACTTCAATTCAACTACAATAAGCACCACCACAAGGGCGCTACACTTCTTGGTGCACAAATTATCAACGCCATATTATGTCACATTAAGCTGTTACAGTGTTTTCAGTAATAGATTAAATTAAGAAATCATTTAAGGCTATTGATATCTAACTTAATATACCCTCCTCCTGTTGAATATACTTAATATAAAACACTACACTCTTTGAGAATATGCCATAATCCTGAACAACTAATTTGGTTAATGAAATAGGGTAAGAAAATAAGAAAAAACTTTCCTCAAGAAAAAATGACAACATTGCAGACCCTGAACAGATAGCTCTTTAAATTGAAGTTGTTTGGTCTCTACACTATTTTCAAAAAAACACCATAAGCCAAGACTAAGAAGGGCTAAGATCAGTGTGTCTGAAAATACACCTTGAAAAAAAGGACCATTTAAGCAATCAATTAATTTTATTCTTTGCATAGGAAGTATTTGTCCTGTCTTGTTTTCTCTGCTTTGATGTCTGCGTAATAATTATGTACTGTTTTCATGAATTCAGTTTTGCAAAAATTGGATCTGAAAGTTTAACAAATTTTGATTCAATTCAAGCCCTACATTAGAGAACATGATCTGTATCTAAACTGTTTGCAAAAACTATCAGCAATGCTTAAAATACACAACCATTGTCAATAAAGTTCAATTACTTCACAAGATTACTATTAACACATCATCCCACATAGCCTGTTTCAAGTTTTGAAGAAAGATGACTTAAAGCAGGTTGAAAGTAAAGCAGAAAGCGCCTTATGGCGCATTCTGCTTTACTTTCAGCCTGCTTTAAGCCACCATCTACTAGAATACATATAAAAATATTATGGTTCATATTCATTACAACATTAATCAGAACTATTTTCTTCAGTAGAGGAATAAATTAAAGGCGTAAAAAGGCGTATTTATGGGGTAATGGGTTAAAAGATAAATCAACAATTTGTTAAAACAAGCACTCCAATTACTTGATATAAACAACAGTCTCAAAACTACAATATTTTCAGAAACTAAAACTAATTATCAAAATCAAAACAAAATCAAAACAAAATTACAGTCAATCTTGTTGAAGAATAAATTAATGGCGTAAAAAAGCATATTTATGGGGAAATGGGTTAAAGCAGGAAGCCTTCATGCGCATTCTGCTTTACTTTCAGCCTTCTTTCAGCTACCATCTGCTAGAATTTACAAAATGTTTCTTACAATAAAAAGTCATGTCTGAGTAATTTTAACCCATTACCCGATAGCCTGTTTCTAGTTTGGAAAATAGATGACTACTTAAAGCAGGTTGAAAGTAAAGCAGAATGCGCCATATGGCGCATTCTGCTTTACTTTCAGCCTGCTTTAATCTATTACCTGCTAGAATAAGGAAAGTATTAAATATGACACATATTCATTACTTTATATATTGGAACTATTTTCTTCAGCGGATGAATAAAATGCATGTGCTAAAAGTCGCTTCTATAAGGGAAAGGGTTAAAGAGCCACTAAAGTGGTACTATTTTCTTCAGTGGAGGAATAAATCAAAGGCATAAAAAGGTATATTTATTAGGTAATTGGTTAAGCAATTACTTGTATCTAAGATTCCTCAAGATATTCTTTTAAGTGGTCACTTAAAATATAAACTGTAATATAAACTATACAAATATACTGTTAACCCTTTACCTGATAGCCTATTTCTAGTACTTAAGATAGGTGACTACTTAAAGCAGGTTGAAAGTAAAGCAGAATGCGCCTGAGGGCGCATTCTGCTTTACTTTCAGCCTGCTTTAAGATATCATGTGCTATAATATAGAAACTATTCCCTATAATACATATTAATTAATGATTAAATTGGAACTATTTTCTTCAGCGGATGAATAAATCATATCCGCTAAAAGGCGCTCCTATTGGGGAAAGGGTTAATATATTATATAATTATATTGTCTCCAAATAGGGCTTTACTGAAGGTGCTTTATTCCCCCTGGGGACTGAAAGAAGGAAGGGTGTTTTGTTTTGTACATCTATATATTGGTCTGCCGAAATGACATCCAGTGCTTATAGTGTATTGCTTGGTTTCTTTGTTTATTAACATCCATTTCTGCCATCTATGTGCTAATTGGACGCCCCAGGGAGAGGAGAGCGGATACAAAAAACCTGGTTGTGATGCCCTACTCTTTTATCAACAGATTTTTCTAGATCTTTTGAATGTCTAGTGTAAAGCACTGATACATCGGACCTCAATTTATAAAGTCTCATTCAAAGGACTTAGTCTGACTAATTGGGTTGGAATTCACAACACCTGGTATTGTAATCAAGTGCATTTCCGCTGGACTACATATTGGGCATGAACTTATCTTGTCCAAAATTGCCATCATGATTACCTTTACCAATGATAGACTATATATTACTTTCAGACCTCATCTGCTATAATATTAAATTCTTCAGTGGAAGAATAAAATTAATTGAATGGGGAAAAAGGTGTATATAAGGAGTAAGGGTTAAAGGCTACGAGATAACTTCACTTTATAAAACCTGTATTCAGCAACTAGTCCAGAGACGATGCATGGATATCACTCAATACTTTGTTACAGTTTATTGCAGGACAGAAGTAATGCAGGGCTGCCATAAGTTGATATAAAAAATCCTAAGATTTCCAAATTTGCATTTTTCAAGTGAGATTTTACGAATCGTATCTTTTCCCCATCGCCTGTTTCTAGTTTTGTTGACACGTGGCTGCTTAAAGCGTGCTGAAAGTAAAGCAGAATGCGCCTTAAGGCGCATTCTACTTTACTTTCAGCATGCTTTAAGCTACCATATACTAGAGAAAAAAAATCCGAAGATTTAGGAAAAATCCGAAGATTTAGGAAAAATCCGGAGAAATGGCAGCCCTGGTAATGCAGGATGCCACAAAAGAAGATTTCTATTTTCATTTTATCCTACATTAACTCTTGTAACACAAAGTATCTCTTGTGGGTTATTAGGTTCACTTGTGGATCTTAAAACTATAAACTACCGAAGCATGAACCAGTCTACTTGGAATTCTGGGTAGTTTAATAAATACTGGTCTAAATTATCAAACAGTGTAAATCAGATCAGAGGGCTCCTATAGGAGCCCTCTGATCTGCCCCCTGGGTCTACACTGTTTGCAAATGTAATGAGTATATTTTACACATGTCCATGGTGTTGAAAGAGTGCCATCATTATATATGACTGCAAATAAAAATTAAAATTCAAGATCAAATTCAACTGCCAAGTCCTGAAATGTTTGATTTTATAAGGTGGCAAATGTGGATTAGCATTATTTATAATTTATTTTGCCAAACCACTTCAGAGAACAAAATAAAATATCCTTGTAAGAGATGGTGAATTATTTTATGTGAAACGACATCAAACGACAATAACCTGCTAATAAAGGAGCTAGCTGTCTGAACTAAGGGTGGAGTTTTTCTAGCCTAAATAGAGATTTTCATGAAGAATGTACATATAGTAAGTAACGTTGAGAGTAAACAAACAAAAGATCCAGATAAGGGGAGTTGTTTAGTGCTTAAATCTAAGTCCTTATGCCTCCAATAAACCCTATGTCATGACTACTAGAACTGTCTCAACATATGCTGTGACTTAAGAAATAATAACTTCATACCAGTGTATTATCAGGTAATAGATCACAGGTAGGAGTTGAGATACATAGTAATTATATCAGAATGTCATAGGCCAAGTTTTAATTCCAGCATCTCAATGACTACCCGTGTTCTATTGCATAATAATACACTGGTATGAATTTTTTAATTTGATTATTACACTTCAATTTAACTAGAATGTGCACCGCCACAAGGTAGCAACATTTCATGATGCACAAAGTATTGAAACCATTTATGTCACATGAAGCTGTTACAGCGTGTCCATGTTTCCTTCTTTGTTTATATAGGGGTGTGTGAAAGGTGTGTTTTAATTAAGAAATAATAAATTCATACCAGTGTATTATCGTGCATTAGAACACGGACAGGAGTTGAGATGCATAGTTAATAGATCAAGAGACCTAAGGCCTCGTGATTTTATTAACAGCATCTAAACAAATACCTGTTGCACGATAGTACACTTGTTTGATTTTATTAATTGAATTATAACACTTCAATTCAACTACAATATGCATCACCACAAGGGCACTACACTTCTTGGTGCACAAATTATCAACGCCATATTATGTCACATTAAGCTGTTATAGTGTGTGCATGTTTTATAGAGTATTTAAACATAGATAAATTCTTTTTTTGTTTATATAGGGGTGTCAGTGCAAGGTGTGTTTTAATTAAGGAATAATAAATTCATACCAGTGTATTATTGTGCATTAGTACACAGGTAGGAGCTGAGAAGAGTAGTAATTAAATCATAAGGCCTATGGCCTCATGATTTAATTACTAGCATCTCAACAACTACCTGTGTTCTATTGCACGATAAAACACTGGTTTGAATTTATCAATTCAATTTTAGTACTTTAATTCAACTACAATTTACACAACAATAACAGCACTACATTTCCTAGTCCACAAATATCAACACTATATTAGGTCACATCAAGCTATTACTGCCCGTATGAGAATTTAAACCCATAGATATGGTCTTTCTTTGTTTATATGAGTGTTCCCAAGGTGTGTTACAATTAAGATATCATAAATTCATACCAGTGTATAATCATGCAATAGTCGTTGAGATGCTGGTAATCAAGTTACTATGCATCTCAACTCCTACAGTGTTCTATTGCATGATAATACACTGGTATGAATTTATCAATTTGATTCTAACACTTACTCAATCAGATCTACATTGTGCAGTGCCCCAACATTTCTTGGTACACGAATCATCGAAACCATATTAAGTCACATTAAGCTGCTACAGGGTGTGCATGTTTTATAGAGAATTTAAACATAGATACGTTTCTTCTTTATTTATAGGGGTGCACGCGAGGTGTGTTAGAATACTTACGGTATTAAAACCATCACAATATAGTATGATCAAAACACAAGGGAAACTAGATGTGTAACTATGTCGGTAAGACACATTATGAAGCTCCATAGTTTCATGTACATCACAGGGGAAAAAGTTTCTTAATACAACCAGTCGTAATTTCTTGAAAAATTTAAGCATATCAATATCCTGACACTTTTCACATCGGTAGAATATGTCAAAACCCCATGTAAAAGTGTCAGGTTGCAGCTTACAAACTGTAGGAAACAAATGGATTGCGAGACAGAGAGACAAAATAATGGATTAGCAGAGGGTCAGTGGTATCCCCTTCACCCTAGCTTATCATCACGGGGTATAATACTGATTGAAATCTCCTTTTTACGCCTTTAGTTTATTGCCCTACTCAAGAAAATAAAGTTTACAATCATGAATTTGTATCATAAGATATAATTTTTATGTTCTAGAAGATGTAAGCTTAAAGCAGGCTCAAAGTAAAGCAGAGGAATACACCTTCAGGCGCATTTTGCTGTACTTTAAAACTGCTTTAACCCATTACCCTATAGCATGTTTCTACTTTTACAGAAATATGATCACTTAAAGCAGTTTGAAAGTAAAGCAGAATGTGCCTTAGGCACATTCTGCTTTACTTTCAACCTACTTTAAGCTATTATCTGCTCGGGTATAGAAAATATTTCTTATGATACATATTTATGACTGTATAAAAGGGAATTATTTTCTTCAGTGTATGAATAAACTAATGGTGTAAAAAGGTGTATTTATTGGGTAATGGGTTAAGTGGTCACCTGTTTTCAAAACTAGAAACAGGCTGTGGGGTAATGGGTTAACACCAGGAGCCCTGATAGACAGGCAGCAATTTCCTATCTGCTGATGATTAATTCCTATAGGGGCTTGTACATATCAATGTCTTGGTAAAACTCAGTGTGCCTCCATCAGGACAATTAGTGTAATTTCACAACACGTCGATTTAACTTTCATTTACTTATAATGAATTACCCAAGCAGAACAATAGTGCATTGTTAACTTTATCCCTTGTACAAAGACTAGTGTGCCCGTCAATACATTTTGTGCATTCAAATACATCAAAACCTCTCTATTACAACCACTAAAATGAAGGCTAATTGATTGTAAAAAAAGACAGGTGACAGCTTATACCAAGGTGACAGTAATCCAGAAGGCTCCTAAATGATCTTTCTGTTTTACTGTCACCTTGATTTAAGCAGTCACCTGTCATAAACACCTGATAATTTATACAATTTAGTGGTTGTAATAAAGAGGTTTTACTGTTCATGTGCGGTTCATTTATACATTTCTTCTGCATAATGGCACAATTGACACATTTACTCATTTCTGTGAAGGCAAATAATTGCCATTACAACCCTTTACCCTGTCCTATTAATTGCACAAAACTACAGTAACACCTCTCTTAACCCTAAACCCCATAGCCTGTTTTTTAATTTTGAAAATAGGTGACTACTTAAAGTAGGTTGAAAGTAAAGCAGAATGCGCATTTAGGCGCATTCTGCTTTACTTTCAACCTGCTTTAAGCTACCACCTGTTAGAATAAAGAAAATATTTCTTATGACACATAATGCATGGCTGTATAGATTGGAACTATTTTCTACAGTGGAGGAATAAACTGAATGCGCTAAAAGGCGCCTCTATCAGGGAAAGGGTTAAACAGACACTGTTTTTTTCTCTCTCAAAACAATGATGATTACAAATACATGTCACTACTTAATGCAGAATAAAAGTAAGGCAAAAAACTCCCTTTGGGAGGTTTCTGTCTTACTTTTATCCTGCATTAACTCTTTGGACCCTAGTCTTGCTTATATGCGTCATTTGCAGACAGTGTGCCTCTGAGGAGTACACTTGTCCTATGCAAACAGTGTAGACCCTGATCAGAGGGCTCCTTAAGGAGCCCTCTGATCAGGTTCTACACTGTTTGTTATTTTGACATATATTGTAAAAATCAATCCTAAAATGTCAAAAATGGACTAGACTTAATTGAAAACTAGAATTGTCCATTTGAGGTTTCAGGGAGGAAAGGGTTAAGCTGTCACATGTTACCAAACTGGTTTTGAGTCTGAAATGTTGATTTATAAGTGTCTGGTTTTGGAGAAGTAATTATTTCTATAGTATGGTTGTTGTGACATATGGACATGAATGTTTGTATTTATAAAGACCGTTACAAACTGTTCCTCACTCACATACTGAATATTTCAGGGCTTAACCCTTTCCTTCCTGAAACCCTAAATGGACAATTCTAGTTTTCAATTTAGTCTAGTTTATTTTTTACTTTTTAGGGTTGATTTTTACAATATATGTCAAAATGACAAACAGTGTAGGAGCCCTCTGATCAGGGTTTGCATAGGACAAGTATACTCCTCACAGGTATGTTGTTTGCAAATGACCCATATATGTGGGACTAGGGTTTAAGGGGTTAATTATAAGACTCACTGATCAACTAGTTGTGTATAAATAGGACAGTAATAACACCATTTGCAATACAAGGGGTAGTTATCTTGGTTTAATGTTGAGACTTTTGTATATATGGGTGCCTTCAATTACAATTACACATACATGACATGATTATGATATAAGATTTATGTACCAGTATGTGTATCAGGGGCCCGTTTTACTAAACTACTTACGCAATTTTTTTGCGTAAGTCAAAATTTTAAATTTTGATTTATATTTTTATTTTCACTTGCTACGAACAGCAAATAGCCAGATCAGAGGACGGGCTTTAAGCGCGTCCTCTGATCTGGCTATTTGCTGTTTGCAAACTTTTATGATCGAAAAATAAGAGTTAAACGATTTTGACTTACGCAAAATCTCAATAAGTCCAGGCATTATGTAAGATTTCCCAGGACAGTGCACAGACATATCATATTAGAAAACAGTGCAGACCCTCATCAGGCACTGTCTGATCTGGGTCTACATGGTTTTCGAATTCGAAAAACTTTTGAAAGGTTCCTGCACAAGTTTAACTTGAAAAAGCTCTTTAATCTCTCAAAATAATTTGACAAGTTTTTTATTCTTCAAGGCTGACATACATGTACGTATGGTTATTTGACCAAGCTTCACCTTTACTCTGTAAGGCTTGGAGTTATAATGGATAATACAGTGACAGTTTGAGTTAGACTATATAATAGCCAGGGCTCCAGATAAGAGGGAGTATACTAAACAAATCCAACATTTTTTTTACACATTTCAGCACCAAATCCTTTGGTGTTACTACTCATTAGAATTGTCTCTTTGAGACGATTCTAATGAGTAGTGACACCATATGATTTAATGCAGAAATAAAGATTTTAGTTTTTTTTTTAAAATACTCCCCTTATCTGGAGCCCTGTATACCGGTAATAGCATCTAATAAAGTTAAACAAAAGCTACCATGCCACAGGAGAAAGTGTTGTAAAGGAAACTAAAAAAAACATGATACCTCAATGCCCTGTTAAAAATAATGTCAAAGATTACAAACATTTTGATAATATGTAATATGGGAGGATAAATGCAAGGAGAGGCAGATCAGAGAACTTGATGACAGATCATTCAGAATGCATTGCTGAGGTAAGATACTGTAAGCAAAGACTGATTGCTTGATGCATGCATGAAAAAATGAGAGGTGAATAATTTAATTGATTGGTTGGTGCTTGCATGAAATAGGTTGATGGGCTGATATTAGCATAGATGTGATGTATGATTATAACATGCTCGATAGGTTCACGATGCAAGGATAAATTTAACCCATTACCCCCATAGCATGTTTCTAGTTTTGAATACAGGTGACTACTTAAAGCAGGTTGAAAGTAAAGCAGAATGCACCTTACGGTGCATTCTGCTTTACTTTCAGCCTGCTTTAAGTTATCATCTGATAGAATATTGAAAATACATATTCCTGACTGTATAAATTTGAATTATTTCCTTCAGTGGAGGAATAAATTAAAGTTGTTAAAAGGCTTTTTTTTATGTATGATAAGGTAAGTTGGTACCTTATTTGATAGACTTGTGTATGCATGGGTTATGGTAAATGTATCTTAACAATGTGTTTGTGTATACATATATGTATGATAAGTTGGTATCTAATTTGATGGACAGGTGTATGCATAAATGTGTGGTAAATGTATCTTAACGATGTGTTTGTGTATAAATATATGTATGGTAAGGTGGTACCTTAATTGATGGACTCGTGTATGCATAGATTATGGTAAGTTGTATCTTAAAGATGTGTTTGTGTATACATATATGTATGGTAAGTTGGTATCTGATTTGATGGACAGGTGTATGCATAAATGTGTGGTAAATGTTCATCTTAATTGAAGGGTTGGTGCTTGTATAGATGTGATGTAGAATGTAACTTGGTTGATGGTCTGGGGCCCGTTTCATAAAACTTCTTACGACAAATGGTGTCGTAAGTCAAAACTTTACAATAAATTTAATTTCTGATTTCCCTATCTAATCCTGTCTTGTGACATCTCTTTGGAATCGTCTTTTCAAGACGATTCCAAAAAGATGTAACAAGACATGATTAGAGGGAGATACAAATAATAATTGAGAATTTTATAACCTGACTTACGACAACATTTGTCATACGAAGTTTTATGAAACGGGCCCCTGGTGTATGGCAAGTTGTTATAATACATAGATGTATGGTAAGATGTAACTAGGTTAGATAGATTTACAACAAAGAATCCAGCATTTCTAACATACATTTCATCAATATGCTCTGTCTATCTATGTATATTCCTATATGTTATTACAATGCTGATGTTAATGGATTGAACAGAAATGCCTAAATAGTCTAAGTAAATGTAGGCAAACGGCAGACTATACTGTATGTCATTGAGTTGTAACTGGAGTACTGGAGGTAATAATAAAACAATACATGTATATATTTCTACCATAATGACAAAAGCAGATGAAAATCTGGCTAAAACTACTAGTATACAATAGTGACAAGTAAAAGCACACAACTACTTCAATACTCAAATTTAATGGACATTCATTCAAAAGAAGATAAAACTTGTCTTTAACCCTTTCCCTTATAGAAGCGACTTTTAGCGTATTCATTTTATTCATCCGCTGAAGAAAATAGTTCCATTTTATACTGTCATGAATATGTACTATAAGAAATATTTTCTATATACTAGCAGATGGTAACTTAAAGTAGGCTGAAAGTAAAGCAGAATGCGCCTTAGGGCGCATTCTGCTTTACTTTCAACCTGCTTTAAGAAGTCACATATCTTCAATACTAGAAACAATGCTATCAGGTAAAGGGTTAAGACAGGTGACTGCTTCATGCAGCATGAAGATAACACAGAAAACTGCAATAGCTAGGGTCTTCCTGCAGTACCTTTGTTCTGTATAAAAGTTAAAACCATTACACCATAAATACACCTTTTTTACCCTTTGAATTTATTCCTCCGCAGAAGAAATTCCCTCCACTTTAAACAGTTGTGAATAATTTTGTATCATAAGAAATATTTTCCATAACTTCCCAGAGGGTAGCTTAAAGCAGGTTTTAAAGTGAACCTGAATGCGCCTGTTGGTGCATTCTGCTTTACTCTCAACCTGCTTTAACTCTTTGAACCCTATACCTGCATATTGGTGTCCTTTGCAAACAGTGTACATGTGAATAGTACACTTGTCCTATGCAAACAGTGAAGACCCAGGTCAGAGGGCTCCTAAAGGGTCTTCACTGTTTGTCATAATGTCAAACATTGACAAATACAAATCTTAAAAGTCAGAAATGGACTAGACTTAAATTGAAACTGGAATTGTCCATTTAAAGTTTCAGGGAGTATTGAGTTAGGTGGTCACCTTTTTTCAAATAAAGTCTGGTTCAGTTTTGACTATTTAGTTTTGACAATGTACATGTATTTAAAAATGACAAACAGTGAAGACCCTGATCAAAGGGCTTCTTAAGGAGCCCTTTGATCAGAGTCTACACTGTTTGCATAGGAAAACTGCACTCCTCATAGGTACACTGTAAATGATGTCACTAGAGTTGAATGTATTAAGCAGTCACCTACCTTTAAAAGACTCTATGCTTTTTCAGTGAATCACAGCTTAACTCAATGATCAGTGAAAATTCCTGTTTCCAATTGAGTCCAGTTCATTAATGACTAGTTAGGTTGTTTTTTTTTACAATACTTTGCAAAATGACAAACAGTTTAGACCCTGATCAGAGAGCTCATATAGTAGTCTTCTGATATGGATCTAAAATGTTTGCATATGGACAAGTGATGTCTTTGCATGTACACTATTTGTCAGGGTGTATGTACTTGTTGCCAGGGTCCCATGGGTTACCATATGGAAGACTATGCCTTCAAAACTAAAGCCTATATCAGCAGTCTGCATTAGCATGATAGATATATCTCAAAGATCTGTTTGACACAAACTCTAACAATAAATACTGTACAGAAAAATTCTGCAATTACAGATACTCTAAGGCTACTCTGAGGTTAAATACAGGAAGCAGTTTAATGCTGGATGATTGTAAAGCAGAAAGCTCCTTTAGGAACTTTCTGCTTTACATTTACCCTGCTTTGACCCATTACCCCATAGCCTGTTTCTAGTTTTGAAGGCATGTGACCACTTAAATCAGGTTGGAAGTAAAGCAGAATGCGCTGCTTTACTTTCAACCTGCTTTAAGCTACCCATCTTCTAGGATATATAGAAAATATTTCTTTTGATACATGTTTATCACTGTATAAATTGGAATCATTTTCTTCAGTGAAGGAATTAATAAGGGGCGTAAAAAGGTGTATTTAAGGGGTAATGGGTTAAGCAGTCACCAGCTGCTTTAAACACAAAATAATTATTTTATCGAGTAGTCAAAATATCAGGCTTTACAGTCCTATTCTGACAAAGGGTACATGTACTATCCTTAGTAAGATATGTCTATTAAACTGGCCCCAAGATCTTTAGCTATACTTACAGGAAGATCTGACTGGATTCCACTTGAGGGTCATAGATCGTCACCTTTGCCCCTTCCTCTATCAGGTACTTTATAACATAGATGGCTGCAGACTCCCTGTGAATAAATACAAAGATATTCCATACTGACAAGTTGTAATAGAACAAATATAACAATATTCCAAAAAGGGAATCAAAATATTAATTAATTCATAAATCTTAGAACTCTTTTCTAATATTTTGAGCCTTATCTAAAGAAAATCATATCCAAACACACGTCACATTTTCGTTACATGCATTCACCATGGACCTGTTTAAAATATATTCTTGATATTCTCTCTGATTTTGTGGCTGAATAGAGAGTCAAATTTGGAAATGATTGCAGGCAGGCAGGTCACTGATCACTTTTGAAAGGAGCATAAAAACAAACAATATTACTGAGCACATTGCTCTGTCACTCAGCTTTATACATAAATCAAAGTATAGAGTCAAACTAGTGGTAAACTGTCACTCAAAATAAGATCAATGTGCAATCTTCAACTCTTATAACACCATGGACCTGTTTAAAATATATTCTTAACATTTGCAAACAGTGTAGACCTAGATCAGAGGGCTCCTAGGAGTTGAGGCACATTCTGTTTTACTTTCAACATGCTTTAAGCTGTCACCTATCTTCAATTTTAGAAAAGGTCTATAGGGTAATTGGTTGATGAACTGCCACTAAACCCTTTCCCCCATAGCCTGTTTCTAGTTTTGAAGACATGTGACTACTTAAAGCAGACTGAAAGTAAAGCAGAATGTGCCTTAAGGCACATTCTGCTTTACTTTCAGCCTGCTTTAAGCCATTATCTGCTAGAATCTAGAAAATATTTCTTATGATACATATTCATGATTGTAAAAATTGGATCTATTTTCTTTAGTGGAAGAATAATGAAATGCTGAAAAAAAGGTGTATTTATGAAGTAATGGGTTAACACATGTTTGGTTGTAGAGATAAACATCCAGTACCAACCTAGTATCACCAGTGTCTTTCTTGAAGGCAAAACCAAACACAGCTATCTTCTTGTTAGTGACAGTATTAAAGAGACAGTCAATGATTCTATTGGCAAACCGTCTTCTCTGGTATTCATTAATGTTGATTACCTATAAGGAACAAAAACAAGCATAAATAATTATAAAATTATGAATGTTCATTAGATATGTTAACCCATTACTCCATGGATACACATTTTTACGTCTTTAATTTATTCCTTTATTGAAGAAAATAGTTTCAATTTATATACATGTAGTTATTAATATGTTTTAAAAGAAATCTATTCTGTATTTTAACAGACTGTTGCTGAAAGTAAAGCAGAATGTGCCTTATGGCACATTATACTTTACTTTCCGCCCTCTTTAAGTGATCACCCATCTTAAATACTATGGAGTAATGGGTTAAAATCAATTTTTAGCCAGATGGCATCATCAACATTCACTTATTAACTATGAATTATAATCTTTGTCAAAATGGGGTTTAAACAGATGGCTTAAAGCAAGACAACAGTTGTGTAGAATACTTCCACTAAAGATTTCTGAACCCATACATATGCCTATTTACACCTTTAATTTATTCATCACCCAAAGAAAATAGTTCCACTTTATACTATCATGAATATGTTTCATAAGAAATATTTTCTATTATCCAACAGAAGGTAACTTAGAGCAGGCTGAAAGTAAAGCAGAATGTGCCATTAGACACATTCTGCTTTACTTTTAACCTGCTTTAAGTGGTCACCTGACTTTTACAAAAAGGGCTACTGGGTTATGAATTCAATGCTTTAGTTTCTGCCATTATCAGCAACATATCCCTACAAATCTCCTCATGCATTCCAGGGATCCAGATAAGAGGGAGTAAACTGGACAAATTCAACATTTATCACACATTTCATTACCAAATCATTTGGTGTTACTTTTAATAGACAATTCTAATGAGTATTGACACCATAGGGTTTAATGCAGAAATAAAGATTTGTATTTTTGCAATACTCCCCTTATCTGGAGCCCTGCATTTAATGAATAGTTACTAAACATATGTATGACTTTATGAATATTGATTTGCCTTCCAACTGTGCACCTGTCTTTACAAGTTGATGGCAAGCTGAATATTCACATAAACAGCTGACTTGCACAACCTTTGTCCGAAGCTTTCTAGCAAAAATATTTTTTCTAGACTATTTCTATGGCACACAGTAACTATTCCTGCATAGCCAAAAGTGAAAGTGACCTATCTCCAACTGTATTAAAGGCAGGTAATTGCTTAACCCATTACCCCTTAAAAACGCCTTTTTACACCTCTCATTTATTCCTCCACTGAAGAAAAAAGTTCCAGTTTATACAGCCAAGAATATGTACCAGAAGAAATATTTTCCGTATCCTAGAAGATGGTAGCTTAAAGCAGGCTGAAAGTAAAGCAGAATGTGCCTTAAGGCACATTCTGCTTTACTTTCAACCTGCTTTAAGTAGTCACCTGTTTTTAAAGCTAGAAATAGGTTAAGAGGTAATGGGTTAAAGCATGGTGAATGTAAAGCAGAAAGTTCCTTAAAGGAGCTTTCAGCATTACTTTCATCTTTCTTGCCACGGTCCACCTGTATTGAACAGTGTCAACAAATACTTATTTTATGGTGCTTATTTGAAAGTTCGAGGTAAAGGTGCCAACGCCTATGCAAGAAAAGGGTTAAACACTGACAAAAAGTTATGAATGAGAGGACTACTACAGTTTCAACCTCTCAATTGCCACCACTAAAAAGAAGACAAATTTATTGTATAAAAGATAGGGGACAGCTTAAAGCAAGGTGACAGTAAAATAGAAAGCTCCTTAAGGAGCTTTCTGTTTTACTGTTACCTTGCTTTAAGCTGTCACATGTCCTAAACAACTAAATATTTACACAATTTACTGGTCATAATAGAGAGGTTTTATTGTAATCAGATTGGACCAGCTTGATAGGCCATTCTGCTTGTACCAAGCTGTCCTGTGATTGTTAAGAAGAGGTAGGCCATCAACAACAACAACAACTGTACTCATACGTATCTGTCACTATGACAAGGTAGTATATTATACTTCACTCACCTGTTGCCAATAGGCAGCTACTTCAGGTAGATTTAGGCATTCACATAGATACACAAGATTCAAAACATCTTTCTGAAAGCAGCTGCCACCAAATCCTGAAGTAAAGCAAAGCATGAGGTCTCATTGAAGAGAAAATATTAAAGCTACAGTCCAATACACCCGTGCACACCCCTATAATTATAAACAAAGAAGGGACGTATAGATCTATGTTTAAATTCTCTATAAAACATTTAGGAGCTGTAACGGCTTAATGTGGCATAATATGGCTTTGAAAACCTGTGCACCAAGAAATGCAGTACCTTTGCATTGGTACAAATTGGTATAAATTGTAGTTAAACTGAAGTGTTAGAATCGAAATAATAGATTCATACTAGTGTATTATCGTGCAATTGAACAAATGTGCTAGTAATCATTGAGATGCTGGTAATTAAATTTAATTACTACACATCTCAACTCCTACCTGTGTTCTATTGCACGATAATACACTGGTATTAATATATTATTTCTTAATGAATGCTATGCACAAAACCCCTAATGGAAACTTATCCTGCTTTAACCCATTACTCCACATAGAGGCATTCAGACTCCTTAACCTGTTGACCCCTAAAATGAGTCTAGGGTTCCTTTTAATAGTGCAACTGTGAATAGTACATTTGTCCAATGCAAACTGTGTAGACCTAAATCAGAGGGTCCTATAGGAACCCTCTGATCAGAGTCTAAAGGTTTTTATTTTTAAAATATATGGTTAAAGGCAACCCTTGATAGTAAACACTGGACTTAACTCAAATAGAAACTGGAACTCTTTTATCCCGTTTTAACCCTTTGAACCCTAGTCCCGCATATATAGACATCCTTTTCAAACAATTCAAATAAGAATAGTACAATTGTCTTGTGCAAACAGTGAAGACCCAGATCAGAGGGCTCCGAAAGGAGCCCTCTGATCAGGGTCTTCACTGTTTGTCATAATGTCAAACGTTGACAAAAACAACCCTTAAAAGTCAGAAATGGACTTAACTAAAATGGAAACTGGAATTGACCATTTAAAGTTTCAGGGAGGAAAGAGTTAAGATGATATCTGTATTCAAACCATCCCTGAACACTAGTTTGTGGTGCTTCTATGGATGAGTGGAGTGAGTGCTCAAATGGGACTCCTATGGAGGAAAGAGTTAAAACTGTACATACCAACACTTGCTTTCAGGAACTTGTTGCCTAATCTACTGTCTGTGCCCACTGCATGTGCAACCTCTGACACGTCCGCCCCAGTCGCCTCACACACCGCTGACATGGCATTGATGCTTGAGATTCTCTGAGCCAAGAAGGCATTAGCGGCCTAGAGAAATGAGAAAATAATTTTGCATACACTCTCAAAAGCATTTTAATACAATAACCTTCCAGTAATATGACATGGGAACAGGCTTGTTTTCTGCTTTTAACCCTTTACTCCATAGTCTGTTTCTATTTTTGACAACAGGTGACCACTTAAAGCAAGTAATAAGTAAAGCAGGCTGCACCTAAAGGTGCAATCTGCTTTATTTTCGGTTTGCTTTAAGCTACCATCTGCTAGGATATAAAAAAAATAGTTCTAATGTTGCATATGCATTACTGTATAAATTGGAACTATTTTTATCAGTGGAGGAATAAATTAGTGACGTAAAAAGGCATGTTTATGGGGTAATGGGTTAATCTAGCACTATTCCACTAGCCCCTAAAGGCGCATTCAGCTTTACTTCCAGCCTGAATTAAGCTACCATCTTCTAGAATATAGATGGTTTTTTTCTTATGAACATTATTAATTACTGTATAAAATGAAACTATATTCTTCAGTGGAAGAATAAATGAATTGAGTAAAAATGTGTATCCATGGAGTAACAGGTTTAGTGTGTATAAGGGAGATAACACCTACCAGTTTTGACAACTCTGATGACCATGTGTTCATAGTTATAACATTTTGTTTGGGTACCCAATGTTCATATACCCAGACCAGGGCGTTTATTGCATCTTGTCCTTCTGGAGTCTGTTCTCCACCTATTAGCACTCGGTCAGGATTTAACAAGTCTTTAACAGCTGTGCCTTCTGCCAGAAACTCAGGGTTGGATAAAATCTGGAAAACAGTAAAATCAGGTTTAATAGTTGTAGTCATATCTAGATAGAATTTATAACAATTAACTCATTACCTCATAAATATGCCTTTTACGACTTTTATTATTCCTTCACATAAGAAAATAATTTTTATTTATACAGTCAAGAATATGTACAATAAGAAATATTTTCTATATCCTAGCAGATGATAGCTTAAAGCAGGCTGAAAGTAAAGCAGAATGCGCCTTAAGGCGCATTCTGCTTTACTTTCAAGCTGCTTTAAGTGGTCAACATTCTTCAATACTGAAAACAGGCTATGGGGTAACAGGTTAAAGTTGTGTAAAGGGACAACACCATACAAAATTATGGAAATCCCTCCACATTGCCAACTGCTTGACTCATTATACCATAGAGACACATTTCAAGCTTTTGATTTATACCTCCATTGAAGGAAATATTTCTAATTCATACAGTCATGAATATGTATTGTAAGAAATTTGTATATTCTAATAGATAAAAACAGGCTGAAATTAAAGCTGAATGCACCTATAGGCATATTCTGCTTTACTTTTAACCTGCTTTAAGTATTCAGCTGTCTTCAAAACAGGCTATGCAGTAAAGGATTAATGCATGGCAATATAATATAATATAACAATATGCAAATATCAATAGTATTAAAGATAAACACATGGTGCTCATAATTTATGTTCTAATCACAAAGACTAGGCAGGGCATTCATCAATGAGTGGAATGTAAAACTGTCATTCTACAGCATTGAATACCCCTTAACAAATATCAATTGTTTTTTATGTATAATAAAAACACTGTTTTAGCACTATTATAAGAACTGAACAGAACTGTTCTGTTCTGTACTATTATAAGTGTTGCCTAAAGCAGAGTATTATGCACTAAGTAAAAGAGCTTGAACGGGTAAGTACAGAAAATCTTTAAAAGCTTAAAAAGTTTGGAATAATTATACAAGTTATTTTCATACATACCTCATGAAAGAAATTAAATATTAATTCAAGAAGGTCACATTACATGTAAGAACTGTTAATGCTGATATTTACTCATTGACCCATAACCCCATAGCCTTTTTCTAGTGTTGAAGACAAGTGACCACTTAAAGCATGTTGAAAGTAAAGCAGAATGTGGCCATAGGCCACATTCTGCTTTACTTTCAGCCTGCTCTAAACTATCATCTGCTAGGATAAAGAAAATATTATTTATGTTGCACATTCATGACTTTATCGACTGGAACTACTTTCTTCAGTAGAGGAAAAAACAAAGGTGTTTAATGTGCATCTAGAGTAATGGGTTAATGCCAGGTTATTGATAAATCATTAATGTTATCTTCAATTAACCCCTTGAACCCTAGTCACTTGTATACTCATCTTAACAAGTAGTGAAGAGTACACTATTCTAAACATACAGTGGAGACCCTAACTAGAGGGGATCTCAATTGTCAGGTGGCTGAGGGTATGCAGTTTTTCATTATGCAATCTTGGCAAGTTGAATTGTTCATTGGAAGCTTAAGGGGTGAATGAGCTGAACATCCCTTCTCTGAAGCTATAATGTTGTCTCTCTGTATGCAAGAATGAACAAGACGGTTTATGGTCTCAACGTCCCAATACCTCAACGTACCAGACGGAACGTCCCTATTATCTGGATGGAACGTCCCACTTTATAAAAATTATAGAAAATCAGTTTTATTTATATTATTGTTGTATAATTTATTGTTTTTGAGATTATTCACGATATATAATCTGATTGATTTAGGATATCTGTTATTACAAAAATGAACACCCGATCGTAGAAAAAATTGCAAATAGTACACTCCGACGGCCGTGACGGCAGCTAAAGCTAATCTCCTGATAACCTTTTCAAACAGTTTCATCCAGATTAGAGACCAACTCAATTCTCATCATATATTCCAAACTGTTTGTAAATTGGATATTAATAAAGTCACATATAGAGGATATATTGATTTAAGCAGGCGTCATATTTAGCAGAATTCATTTTCTTTGTTTTCATCGACGGGCGACTCGAAATGCAGAGAACACCACAGGAAAAGGGTTTTATGTTGTAATAGCGTATTTAAAGGTATCTGTGCACCAGTTTATAAGTCATATATGAATTCCCGCTCAAAAAGATACTTTTATTGTTCAAAAATCGGCGACGATATGAAAAATGCCGATCCTACCTAACCTTCGTAAACACCAACTAAAATAAATTTGATGTACTAATATCGTATTTAAAGGCATATATATATTGTGTTTAAATAACTGTGTCGACACCCCTGTTAAAAAAGGTGGCTTTTCTTGGTTTACCCTGAATCGCCGATAATTTGAAAATACCCACCTTCCTTAACCTATTCATCCCTGAATGGACAATTCCAGTTTCCAGCTAAGTTTTGTCCATTAATGACTATTTAGGATTGAATAAGACAATATATTGCAAACTGACATACGAGCAGACATTGGGCAGAGGAGCCCTCTGATCAGGTTCCTCACTGTATTCGTATGACATGTGTACTCTTCATAGGTACATTATTTGTTAATGACGAGTATACTCGTCGTTAGGGCTGAATGTATAAACCTACGAAAAACGCCCCGAGTTCCCCATTTAAAATAGGGGTTATGCATTAATTCTATTTTTGGACTTTTTTCGACACTCCGATACCGAATACAACATTTAAAATAGGTTTAAGATATAGTCTTGAAACTTATTATATCAATTAAAATTTATAGTATGAACTATGGTCGAACATTGACGACCATATAAAAGTGCCGAGTATCCGGGACATACGAAAATAAAAGCCGAAATCAGCATTTAATATGTACATAACATAAGCTCGTTCCCTTGTGAATATTCTTTCCAGACTCCACCCACTGACTAATTAACTAAATTTCCACTCTGTTATATTAATTAACAATCGTTTTTGCTAAACAGTTGTGACAACTCTGATCTATGATAACTCTATAGACAGGTATAGTAGGCCCTGACCTATGTCTGCTCTGTTTGCAGAGGCGTTAAAAGGCTCATTTGGGAAAGGGGTAAAAGACCTACAAATTGGTGTTAAAACAAAAATCCCATTCAAAATGATTCTTTTATTGGATTAAATGCGGCTACACTTAAAACTGAATTCTCAATCTGCCGTTAAAATTCGAAAAATCTCATTTATGAAATTTAACTTGGTACTTTTATATTGACACCGATTTTAACAGTCCACAAAGGCATCTTTTTTAAACTTGACTGAAATTAGTCGCAGGTTCGAAAACACATGTAATTTCAAAGAAATCGTAATATCAGTAAAACTTACACATACAGTGAAGAAGACGTTATTCTTTCACGTTTAAACGCAAACGAAATGCAATTGCAATAAAATGTAGGAAATGACAACTAGTAGTCAATTCTGAATATTTATTTTAATCTGAGTGGCAAACATTAAGGAGCCTGATCAGACGCCGGGTTACTCTCCAAAATGTTTGCAATTTCAATAATAAGTTTTAGCAAAAATGCGTTTTTTTGGAAAGAATAATATGTTCTCCACTATAATTACCTAACAAATCAATAGTCCAGTCAATATTATCTGTAACAAAACTGATTCGACTCATGCACACAAACACGTAAGGGACGGGTGATTGACAGGACCAGGTCTTTTGAAGTTATAACGACACAGCTTCTTACAGGTTAACCGCTTTCTGATGACATGTACTGTTTCATCTGTTTCTGCAGACTTTATTTTCGGCAGTCGGCTCCACTTCAAAGTCTTTGATGTTGCCGCGCAGAGGGCGATTTTTTTTGTTTTTAAAAAGGGACCACCTGATGAGAAGAATCACCAGTCAAATTATCAGAACACACTGTTTAAATGTTATTTAAAAAAATTGTAATAGTTATGCACCCATGCAAACCTGGCCTATTAAACAACCGCTGTACCCAGACCATTTAGCCTTATCTATTTTGTTAAGTAAACGGTGTACACTGCTCAGATGAATCCTTCACGAGTTCTTTGATCAGAATCTGCACTATTTGATGCCCCCGGTATCTATAAATGCGAATGCGTATAGCGTTGTCAAGTCCGTGTGTCCGTCCGTTAAGTAGACTTTACCGTTTCCTCCAGCATCAATACCACTTACTCAAATCCCTAGATACTTATACAGTTGTTCAGGGCTCCAGATAAGGGGGGTATTTCAAAAACTAAAATCTTTATTTCTCAATTAAACCCTATCGTGTCACTACTCATTAGAATCGTCTCCATAGGATTTGGTGGTAAAATGAGTAAGAAAGTGCTGGATTTGTTCAATTTACCCCCTCTTATCTGGAGTCCTGGTTGTTGTCTTTAAGTTGGTTTACGGGTAAAATATTTAACCCTCATCATGTTTTAAAGTGTGACTTGTCTAATAATTGCAAACAGGTTGTTTCCAGATCTGGATCCAAACTATTTGTCACTCATTTCAACTTTTCTTCTTTTTCAAATGCATGAAAACTAGTTTTCAGCTTATCAGACAATATGTTTAAAAAAGACGACAATTCAGCATGAACACGTTAAAAACTCTTTGATCAAATCTTCAAAAGTTAGCCGACTTCGCTTCCCCGCTCAACATATTCAACTCACAAGTAGAGTTTGTTGTTTTCTAAAAGTGATTGACAGCGGATTTTACTAATAATTATCCAATTGAAATACACCTTTTGGGAGCATGAAACTTTCCTATTAGGGTCCAGATGTGAAATTAACAAATGGATAACGTTTCTAAATCTTCGAGTTACGATGTTCGTGTGTATGTAATGAGTTTACACGCAGTGATCTGTGAATGATTTTCTGGAATTTTACGAAAAATGCTGAAGATAAAAAATAAACTTGGCGAAAACAAAACACTTTTCATGGGAGTATAATTATAAGGTAAATCGTTAATTTCATTCAAGTGTCATATATAAACCAATAATTTGCTGTCTAATTATGATCTATTATGATATCAATATCTTTTTTTTTATAATGGCAATTTCGAATTGGAATTGAACGTTTGCTAAATAAATGAAACAAGTTGGAAGTTGGTTTCTGTGTGAATCAATCAGACATTTAAAAACGTTAAGAAACGTTAAGAAAGTCGCAAACATTTGAACAATTTATCAAAGCGTGCCGATGTTCACACCCTCGCGAAAAATATGCTATGCGATTATCAGCGCGTGCCGAATACACAGTCAGTGGCATATTAGACTTGACACGTGTATTTGTTACGCCTCTCGTCTGCAACTTTTCCCTTTCATGTATGCCGACATTTCAAAGAGTGTAATCGTAGACATGAAACATATACACAGTGAAAAATGGTAGCTACTTGGGTGTGGCATTAGCGAAAGGAAACTTATCTTCTACGAAATACGAAGATTAATGTGATGCTATAAGTGGATAAAACAACCCCGACTAACGGAGGATAATACTCACATAGGAACATCGTATGTACACAGTATGTAAGCAAAAAATATTTCATTTAATCCCAGTTACTCATTTAAATCACTATTTCACGTTTGCATCAATTAATAATTGTCAAATACGAGTGATATATATAATTTTTTAAAAATGGCACGTTGGATCCACAAATGGTACGTTGATGTAGTGGGGCGTTGATGCGATGGGGCGTTGAGACCAGACACCAACAAGACTCTGTCTTTAATGAACGAACATGCCCACACTGGAAACAACTGTATAGGTATCCAAGTACTTTAAAACCACTCTATTACCATCACTATCACATATGCTAATTGATGGTATTAAATACAGTGACAGCTTAAAGCAAAGTGACAGTAAAACAGAAAGCTCCTAAATGAGTCACCTTGCTTTAAGCAATCACCTGTCGTAAACAACTAGTAATTAAAACAATTTACTAGTTGTAATAGAGGTTTTACTGTATACAAGTACACATGAAAGTGGTGCTGATTCTAGATGAAAATGTAAATTCTCTAGACACCTGAAGGGAGAAAAAGGACAACCATTTTATGTCTCTTGCATCAGTAGATTCTGGCCATCAGATAAGACAATAAACATTATGCAATAATACCTGATATTTCACGCCTGGCCTCTGATTGGCCCTCAGTATATTGCTAATACTCTCAGCTGCCTTGACGGGGACTGTGTCAGATAAGACAGAAAACATTGTGCAATAATACCTGATATTTCACGCCTGGCCTCTGATTGGCCCTCAGTATATTGCTTATACTCTCAGCTGCCTTGACGGGGACTGTGCTTTTCTCCACCACTATTTTAGACTCTGTTGAGACATCAGCTATCATTCTGGCTGCTGATTCAATGTACTTCAAGTCAGCTGCTCTGCCCTACAACACACAGGTTACAAATGAAAGAAAATAGTTTCAATAGGCCACAGGAGAACAGTTCGTCATTAGGCATTGTTTTGATTTGTTATGATGTTACGTCGCTTTCAACAGCATTTAAGTCATATCGTGACATCACGCTAATTACATCTGGCATTGTAATCCTGCCATTAATATTCTATGTCAGTGTTTAACCCTTTTACCCATAGAAGCACATTTTAGCAAACTTAATCTATTCCTCCACTGAAGAAAATAATTTATACAGTCATGAATATGTATCACAAGAAATACTTTCTATGTTCAAGCAGATGGTATCTTAAAACAGGCTGAAAGTATAGCAGAATGTGCCTAAATTCTGCTTTACTTTCAACCTGCTTTAAGTGGTCATGATTGTGTCTTCAAAACTTATAGAAACAGCTCAAACAGTCATCTGTCAGGATGTACAACAAGTTTCTATGGCCCTATATCTGGACAGCAGACGTATAAACAATTGTCTCTATGAGGAACACGTAAATGCACTGCTACCCGGTATATCAACAGAAAAATTGCCTTATTGAAAGCTATTGGATTATATACCAATGTCTGTATTTGGTTCTCTGAGAGATGTGTGTACATGTATATATTTTTCTTGTTTTTGTTTTTTTGTAGATCTATAGAAGATCTATGTATGTAATGCTTTGATGTCGGCCCCCTTACAGACATGGCGGATTAATTTAGTTGTTAGACTAAATCAGTCATCCTCGTAAAAAAAGTAAATCATTCATTCATGGTATTATGTTAACAGAAAGTCTGTTTAGCTTTATATAACCCATACCCTATAGCCTATTTCTAGTTTTTCAGGACAAAAAGGTGACCACTTTAAGCAGGTTGAAAGTAAAGCAGAATGCACCTTAAGGTGCATTCTGCTTTACTTTCAGTTTGCTTTAAGCTACATTCTGTTAGAATATTCGTTATATAGAATATATATTTCTTATGGTGTTTATTTATGACCATATAAATTTGAATTATTTTCTTCAATAGAGGAATAAATTAGGTGTAAAAAGGCGTATTTATGGGGTAATGGGATAAACAATTTGTATGTGGGAATAGTGTAACAGAAACCAACCTTTCCAAATCCATAGCTCTTTGTTGGGGTGTTCACACAGATGAATATCAACTCAGCTTCACGGATACCTTTGTTAATGTCTGTAGAGAAGAATAAGTTCTGACCCCTGCACTTTTTAACAATATCATCCAAGCCAGGCTGAAAAATAAATACACATATCTTCAGTAAAGTTTAAACCTAAGTTCAGTGGTAACTGAAAGCATAATTGGTTTGCAGTCTTATATAAAGATGATAGCAGATTACTGTCAAAGTGTTAAACTCAAATGACTTTCGATTAAGAATAACGATTCGTACAGTACATTCTATAAGAATCAATTATGCATGCTATGCATTTGGCATGTATCATAAAGCATCTTAAGAAAATGGACTTACCTACTAGTACATGCACCTAAAGATATTATTTTATACATAAACTCTTTGTATGCTGAATTTATCATATGAACTACAGTAGAACCTCTCTATTACGACCACTCAAAAGAAGGCTAATTGTCTGTATAAAAGACAGGTGACAGCTTAAAGCAAGGTAAAAGTGAAACAGAAAGCTCCTGTAGGAGCTTTCTGTTTCACTTTCACATTGCTTTAAGCAGTCACCTGTCTAAAACGACTTATACTTGACACAATTTAGTGGTCGTAATAGAGAGGTTCTACTGTATATCCAATTTTAAGAAATGACCATTATATGTTAATTTTATAGGGTTTTTTTTCAGAAAAATATTTCAGAACAAGACTGTGTTCAATGAACGTTTATGCCCCCAGTGTCATCCTTGATAGTCATAATACTCTTAATCTATTCTAAGTCCAAATTAGGTCTAGGTCAAGGTCACATTGAAGTTGGGCAATTTAGGCGACTTGGTAATGGTCCAAGGCAGCAACTGTATAAGTATCAAAGATTTGTAGTCTGTCAGTAGTGTTGAAGAAGATGGTGTATTTATGGGGGAACGGGTTTAACACCGGAGCCAAGGGTAATAGTTACCTCAAATATGGGGAGTTTGTCAGAGTTCCATTGAGCTATTCTGTGTTCACTAAGGTCCACCACGGTGACAGTTAGGTTTGGACACTTGTAGGCTATCATGCTGCAGGTTGGGCCGCCAACATAACCCGCCCCTATACAACATATCTTCTTTATGGTCATGTCGAGGTGTCTGTAAAAGAAAAATATAGGTACAAATGTACTGAATAAAACTTTCCTCCCTATTAACCCCTAGCTAGCCTGTTTCTGGTTTTGAAGATTGGTGATTACTTATTTAACTTAACCCAATACCCCATAGCCTGTTTCTGGTTTAGAAGATAGATGATCACTAATTTAACCTGAATACCAATAGCCTGTTTCTGGTTTTGAAGACAGGTGCATGATCACTTAAAGCAGAATGAAAGTAAAGCAGAATGCACCTTAAGGCACATGACATTCTGCTTTACTTTCAGTCTGCTCTATTAAGCTATATTTATAAAAAGCCGTTTTTTATTAGGTACAGGGTTAAAGTATAGGTTGAACTTGAAAGTAAAGCAGATTATGCTCTGTATGTGCATTATGTTGCGTCTCATCAGGATCCATTGCAAACTGTTTGCAGAGATAATCACTGTGGCACATGTCCGCCACTAGCTTGGTAAAGAGTTAAATCTACACACGGGCAAATATAATTTTTATTATCTATAGAGTATGCTTATAGTTGAATATTTTGTCCATCAGGATGATATATTGTCATACACCCTATTACCTACAATAACATAAAAAAGAAAGAACACAATACCACTATTCATTCCCTGCAGACTTAATAGCATGTTTGAGTGAATATGGAATATTAACATATAAATGAGGTGTCTCTCATTGAATAGCAAATATAATGTATGACCATTAACATTATACACCCTGTAATTAGTAAATATTAATTATAGTCACTGTACGACATGGATGAACACAAATTGATACATAAATTGTGTGAATGAGTTGTAACAGAGCAAGACTTGCACAATTTTGTATCTACAACAAGGTAGATTATCTAACAGGGCTGCCATTTCTCCGGAATTTTCAGAAATATTTGGATTTTTCTCCTAGCAGATGGTAGCTTAAAGCAGGCTGAAAGTAAAGCAGAATGTGCCTTACTTGCAACCTGCTTTTAAGTAAACACAATTGAAAAATAGAAATATTAGAAATCTTAGTATTTTTCATGACCAAATTATGGCAGCCCTGATCTAACATTATGTGAGAGAAAAAAAGAGAAAAACTGTACATGTGTGCATGTACAGTAAAACCCCTCTATTACGATCACTAAATAGAAAGCAATTTAATCGCATAAAAGACAAATGACTGCTTTACCCATTTACCCATAAATACACCTTTTTATGCCTTTAATTTATTCCTCAACTGAAGTAAATTGTTCCAATTCATACAGTCATGAATATATAACATAATTTTTTTTTATATATATTCTTTCAGAATGCTGCTTAAAGCAGGCTGAAAGTACAGCAGAATGCGCCAATATGCACATTCTACTTTACTTTCAATCTGCTTTAAGTGGTCACCTTTCTTGAAAACTAGAAATAGGCCATAGGGTAATGGGTTAAAGCCAGATGAAAATGAAACAAAAAGCTCCTAAAGGAATATTCACAATAATTTATGATTTCATAATTAATGTGAATGTTAAATGTACGTCACACACTATCATATATTTAATCTGTGGGGCAAAGGAGTGTGTAGAAATTGGCAGATTTTTTTGGCGGCTGGAAAAAGAGGTGGTTTAAGAACACAAGGTACTTGAGATTTCTATAAGCTGGTTCTGATTAACCCATTACTTTATAGATATTTATTTTAACAACTTTAATTTATTCCTCCATGGAAGAAAATAGTTCCAATTTATATGAATGTGCACAAAAGAAATATTTTCTTTATCTTCGCAGATGGTTGCTTAAAGCAGGCTAAAGGTAAGGCTTAAAGTAGGTTGAAAGTAAAGCAGAATGTGCCTTAACCCTTTCCTCCCTGAAACCTCAAATGGACAATTCTAGTTTTCAATTTAGTCCAGTCCATTTTTGACTTTTTAGGGTTGAATTTTACAATATATGTCGGCGGTAGTAGTCCAGTGGTAACACATTGGACTACGGTGCCAGGGGTCTCGAGTTCGATCCCCCGCCGGACCAGCGTTCTGACTAGGGGATTTTTCCGAATCCCCAATGATGAACAGGAATGTTCTTGAGTAAGACATATGTACCGCGAATTGCTCCTCTCTACCCAGGGCTTAAAATGGGTACCTACCTGTGAAGGGTCTGAGCCGGTAGTTAAAAATTCTCAAATTCTGTCAAACTCAAACATTCTGCATCATATTGCTTTAGTTTAAACAGTATTTTATTTACTGTTTAAATCATCATGCTTTGATTATAAAAGATCTGGATCTACTATTTTTCTGTCTAATGTCCAATATATTATTTGAACATCATGCAGTTCATGAACTTGAAAATGATAAACATTTGATGAACTGTTCATGAACTCCAGTTCATGAACTGAAATTTAATGAACTGATCCTTATACTGTTCATGAACTTGAGTTCATGAACTGGGAAATGATGAACAGTTCATGAACTGTTCTTCAGTTGTTCATGAACTCCAGTTCATGAACTGGGAATTAATGAACAGTTCATGAACTGTTCTTCAAAGTTCATGAACTGTTCTTCAAAGTTCATGAACTGTTCTTAAAGTTCATGAACTGTTCATCATTTCATGAACAAATTTTCGCCGGGGTCTGCAGCTGCAATATGCGCCATATGTTAGCAGTGCTCAATAGTGTAGACAAGATGGCTCAATGATCAGGGGGTAAATGTATTGTTGGCTGAGCGGACTGAAAGTAGACTTTAACTGGTACTTTACTTTACTTTTTTTATGTCAAAATGACAAACAGTGTATATATAGGGTTAAAAGAGTTAAGGCACATGCTTTACTTTCAACCTGTTTTAAGTGGTCACTTACCTTCAAAACTAGAAACAGGCTATGGTCCATAAAGGACTAATGTGACTTAACTATTTATCGATTCAAAGTTTTATAAATTATATGTATGAAAATTAATTTGCATGTTTTGACTTCTTCAGAGGGACAATGTGACTCATTCAGCTTCTGAATCAGTAACTTTTGTGCACTATCGTTTGACAATTCTTTAATGGGGTTTTTAAGGTATGTACCTTAGGTCATCCATTTAATTCATAATGGAAGACCAGCTTGTTTACACCGACAAGAGCCTGATCATTACCACACCAAATCGTTTTCCATCAATCGTGACCTGGGCATTCAATGACAAGCTATAGCTAGTGTCAGTCATTTTACTTATTTTGACACTGTAGACGAATACAATTGAACCCTTTCCCCCATAGTAGCGCTTTTTAGTGCATTTAATTTATTCCTCCACTGAAAAAAATAGTTCAAACTTATACAGTCAGAAACATGATACAGTGGAACCCCTCCAAACCTGAACCTCTAAATACCTGAATTCTCTCTAAACCTGACAAAAACTTTGGTCCCGTTTCCAAACCTCCTCGATTCTAAATTACACCATAAATACGCTTTTTATACTACATTCATGAATATTTATCATCATATATCTTTTCTATATTCTTGTAGATGATAGCTTAAAGCAGGTTGAAAGTAAAGCAGAACTCACCTTCAGGCGCATTCTGCTTTACTTTCAATCTGCTTTAAGTGATCAGCTATCTTCCATACTAGAAATAAGCTACGGGTTAAAACCCCTCTAAACCAGAAACCCCTCTAAACCGGAAATTTATGTTGTCCCAACACACGTCCGGTTTAGAGGGGTTTCACTGTATATCAAAATAAATATTTTCTATATCCCATGAGATGGAAGCTTAAAACAGGCTGAAAGTAAAGCAGAATGGACCATAAGGTGTATTTTGCTTTACTTTCAACCTGCTTTATAAGTCACTCAGGTCAGCTGTCTTCAAAACTAGAAACAGGCTATGCAGTAAATTTTAAAGGGTTAAGGCAGGACTTATAATATTATATGATCTAGCACAATTCAACTAGACTCTGCTACATTATTCTTATTGGGGCTATCCATACTTAAGTTTTTCAAATTTTACTACCAGTATGGGAGCTAAGTTACTATAGCCTCCAGGCAAATAAATGTTTTGGAATCAAAATGCATTTATTAAAGCAGGTAGTCCTTCGGGCTTCAACCACCAAACCAAAAGTTACACATACACCATGGGATATATGTTATAATAATACAAAAATTACATATAAATGTACTGCATGAATAAATCAGCTCACTACAACATCTGTGTTCCAAAAATTAATTAATTACCGTATTCTTGATATGAATGCGACTAAACTAATTGCTAAAGGAGGAATCTAGATTATAAAACATGCTTTGTGGTGTTCAGAGTAACATATGTCAGAATCAAGCAACAGTTATTATCAGATTTTTCTGACATGGTTGAGTTATTTTTTGAACAGAATAGTTTATAATGGTAAATAAATAACAGGTAACAATTCGGATATACATTCATACACTTTCCTACTTCAGATAAGCATGATTCTTGAGCAGCACCAGACTGCTGCGCGAGCATTTTACTGATATCACAGTTATTCTTTCCCAATGCACGCATTTACGCTAAAACCAATAGTTCCATCGCAAACAGGTTGGAGCCAGATCAGACGTTGGGTAACCCGGTGTCTGATCAAGCTCCAACCTGTTTGCTACTAAGATTATAAAGACAGAAAACTCTGAAAGTAATTTTCTACAGTTAGTGCATTGTGTTTGTGTTCAAATGGGAAAGAATAATGTCTTCTCTTCTGTACATTAAGCACAATAAATACAGCTTTCAGTATCCCTAGCTAATTATACGGAAATCATCGAGTACAAAATGATCATCCCCTTTAAAGTTTTATAATGTTCCAATCTAAAATAACTCGGCCAAGTCAGAAGAAAACACTTGTAGTGTACGACATCGTACAATTTTACTCAAAACCTAAAAGCAATGTGTTTATTGGACTGTTGTGGACCTCATAACACAAAACACTAACAAGAAAATTGGAGAACTAAATAACCATTTACTCCATAGCCCTTTACATGCTGGGTAATTTTTTTCGTCTGCAACATATAATTGCCATCTGCTACAGTTCTAAATATGGAAATTTCTTTATTTCTTTTCAAAACAGGGTCTGAGAATGGCAAACATGCATTTAATTAATTCCTCAACTGATGAAAACAATCCTTTTTTATACAGTAATGAATGTGCAACTTAAGAAATATTTCCTACATTCTAACAGATGGTGGCTTAAAGTAGACCTTTCTGTACATTCTGCTTTACTTTCAACCTGCCTAAAGTAGTCACGTGTCTTCAAACAACAGGCTATGGAGTAAGTAAAGCCTCTAGAAGAGTTGACAGTCTGTTGTATTGTACCACAAAACAAGCAAGTATAGTGCTTGCTCCCTATAAAAGGTCCGCCCAACAATGACTCCCTCCTTACAATGACCCTTGCCCCAGTTCCCTAAACAGGACTATAAAGTCTAACGCTTTTACTGCAGTAATACCGTCTGGTTAAAGTTGTCTTCTGCTCTTTTTCTCAAAGTAACATTGAACATTTTGACAGAAAAAAACTTAATGATGAGTGACAAACAGCTTAATTGAATCCAGATCAGACTGCTTTACTTGGCGTCTGATCTGGATTCAAGCTGTTTGTATATTTAAATCAATTTCCCTCCCTTTACCAACTCCTTCAGAGCAAAGCACACATTTTTGTCTCCCATTGGGTGTCATAGAGGGAGCACTGTATAAGGATATTCCCAAACCTTTTCATACATTTTCAAGTTAAGCCAAGCTTGAATAGGAATTTATACAACAATGTCTTGAATGTTTTTGATTAAAAAGAAAGTACAATGGACTACATGTGATGGAAAATTAGCATGAGCTGCTCAAAATTACCACAAGGGTGTGAAGCAGAACTTACAAGATTGATAGATACACCATTATGTGGGCAATTTTGTCAACTTAAACAAGTTACATCCATGCCTACAGTAATTAGTCGTAGCACTACATATCTTATTCTTACAAAACCAGTCATTGACGCTATATGTAAGTTGATAGCATATTATAAGTTGATATGGGTGGGTCGAAGATCTAAATGTCCCTTGTATCAATCAGTCAAAACAGAATCCCATTCATTGTCCCTAACAGGTAAGGTCAACTTTATAGTCATGAAAATGTGCCCTAAGAAACGTTCCCTATAACCTAGTAGATTGTAGCTTAACCCACAACCCCATAGCCTGTTTCTTAGTTTTGAAGATAGTTGACCACTTAAACTTAAAGTAGGTACATTCTGCTGTACATTCTGCTGTACTTTCAGCCTGCTTTAAGCTGTCATCTGCTATGATAACGTTGTTTTTTTCCTATGATGCATATTCTTGACTATTTTCTTCAGATGAGGAATAACTACCCTTTCAATTTTGAATCAATGAGATTTTGACATACGCTTAGGTTTTCCAACTCCTTGCTTAAACATGTTTCTTGCCCAAGGGCATAATTGCATCAATTTAGTATGCTAAGTCTTATAACGTCACCAGTAATTTAAGTAACAAATGCAAATCTGTTATTCAAACAATACAATACATTTGTACTGGTAAAACAAGCAATAAGAAACAGAACAGAACAGAATAAGGTGACTAACTACTTATATATGCTATATTTCCCCATGGAAAATGAATGTCCTAAAAGAAAAGCAGTTTTATGCTTCTACCATATTGTATGTAAATACCTGGGTGAATGAAAGCTGTTCTGTTCTGTTAGAAATCTAAATTCCTGCATCCTTACAGATGGATGCTAATAATTAATCCTTTCCCCCATGCACCTTTTAGCATATTTAATGTATTCATCCTTTCAAGAAAATAGTTCCAATTAATACAGTCATGAATTATGTATCATAAGAACAAAATTCTATATTCTAGCAAAAATAGCTTATTAAGCAGGCTGAAAGTAAATCAGAATGCGCCTTAAGGCGCATTCCACTTTACTTTCAACCTGCTTTAAGAAGTCACCTATCTTCACAACTGGAAATGGGCTATGGGGTAAAGGGTTAACCCAGTAACTCCATAAATACACCTTTTTATGCATTTAATTTATTCCTCCGCTGAAGAAAATACATGTTCTACTTTTTACAGTCATGAATATGCACCATGATATATATATTTTCTGTATCCTAGCAGAAAGTAGCTTAAACTTAAAGTATGTTGAAAGTTTAAGGGTGCTTCAAAAATTAATTAATGTAACTTGATCAATAACTTTGATATAATATGTGCAAAATGCATGTGTGATACATGTATATCATTTCAAAGAGCAATTCTTTGCCTACACTATGGTATAATGCACAATAAGATCACATAACTCGATAAGTAGCAATACAAACCTAAATGACCCCTACAATTGAATACAATTGAGAATGAATACTGGTTACAGTTTCATTACAGGTAGTTAAGCATTGAATACAGGTAGTTTTATAAATTACAACATGTCTCAATAAGTAGACCAGAATGCCATACCTCAGATACATGATTTTAAGCAGGTCCTGTCCTTATATATCCACACTGAGAATCAAGAATGTGTATATTTATGTCACTAAGTAACAAAATAGTGACAGCTATTGCACTTTCTCCTCGTCTGACACCTATAACTGACCTGTCATACTTCTAGACCTATGACACAACTATAAAGTACTCTGAACTATAATACCGGTAGTAGTAAAGTCGATCCCCCTGTTACTTTATGTTAAAAGTTTGTATCGGTTACACCAATTCCAATGTTACACGGTTTTCACACTAATTACAAGCCACTTAAACTCCCCGGCGATCTGAATTCAAACAGCTCTAAGTATTGAAGCAATGTGCGTGAACTTGCTTTGACAAACATGTGTACCTATACAAGCACGTGGACCAGATCAATATCTTTGGTTAAACTTAAATAATACATTGAATAAGTTGACCTATTGTTAATCAGTCATTCTTTTAAAGAAGAATAAATCTGACTAACAGATGACTGACAACTTAATGCAGGATAAAAGTAAAGCAGAAAGCTCCTATAGGAGCTTTCTGCTTTACTTTTATCCTGCATTTAGCTGCCACCTGTATTAAAGACTTCAATTTCACAATTAGAGTGTCTAAACACCTGTGTGCCATATAGTACAACAATACAAGTCCTCGCTTGTCCTTAAACCCTATTTTACCCCACTGTTGTCTACCCCCAGACTATTATAACATGTACACACGACAAAAGCCCTGGGTAGAAATGGGTATTAAAGAAATCCAATAGACCTAAACTACAGTTAAACCTGTACGCAGTGACAATGCTACCCAATAGAAAATATGTTAATCTCTATAGACATGTGATATAACTGCTTAATGCAGGACAAAAGTAATGCAGACAGCTCCTATATAGGAGCTTTCTGCATTACTTTTGTCCTGCATTAACTGCTTTCATTGTAAAATATTGCAAAATCTTCTTTTGACACTTCAACAGCCAGTCAGTGATTCTGCAAACAGGTTTTACTCCATAATTTTGTAACAATACAACGCCAAAGGCTTTCAGTTATACATCAATATTTATTTAAAGCTTTAAATGGGGAAAACCAGGGCAAACATTCTGAAACCAGATCAGATTTCAATAACTTTTCATGTCATTCTTTATTTGATAAAGATCCAAACTAATTATTGATATGTTTGCACTAATTCAGCAATCTTTCTAAAGTAAAAGTAAATATCTAATAAATCTTTCACATAAAAGTATTTTTTATGTACAATTTTCTGTGTAAACTAAACAGTTAATTTTTTATACAAACTTTGTATATGTTGCAACTTGTGCTTTACTAATTTCAAAATTTCAGTTACTTTACAAGTGATTGAAGTACACAGGTTTATTTATTTATGTGTCATATATAATTCACCTCTAAAAAAACGTAATTGCCACTTCATTTAAGTTTTGAGATTTAAAATCATAAGAACACATTAAGCTTCAGAGATTCAAGAGTATAGTCCCTATAAACAATTTGGTTTGGCTCTCAGCCTCTGCCATTCTGGCAGAAGCTTAACCCATTACCCCAATGCCTATTTCTAGTTTTGAAAACAGGTGACGTACCACTTAATTAAAGCAGGTTGAAAGTAAAGCAGAATGTGCCTTAAGGCACATTCTGCTTTTCTTTCAGCCTGCTTTAAGCTACAACCTGCTAGAATAAAGAAAATATTCCTTACAATAAATATTTCATGACTATAAATTGAAACTATAATTTTCTTCAGTAGAGGAATTTATTAAAGGCGTAAAAAGGTGTATTTATGGGTTAATGGGTTAAGGAGCCAAACCATGGAAAGTGTTACTGATTGTTCTTCTCTCGCAAGCTTATTAATGCATTGGTTAATACATAGCCTTGGATATTTCCTAACAATACAATTATACAAAATTGAATAAAACCCCTGTCTTATCTCATAATCTAAAGATGTTAATTAAAAAAATTGCTTTCCATTTTTTGTAATTTAAAATTTAATTATTCTTCAAAACTTTCGCTGACTTTGATCCTAGGTTTTTCTTCTCAATTTTCAACCAATATTATATCCTTGTCTCAATTCAACATTTAAGTTGTTGTTTTATTTTGATCGTTGTAAGAGTCTACAAAGGTCACTATACACAAAACTATTTAAAACAAAAAAAACCACTATAAGATATAAAATATGAATATCAGATAATGATTATCACATTCCAGTTATGCAAACAGATATATCATAAGTGCAAACAAACGTCACATAAAGAGTGGTTACTTGAGATTAGATTTAGTTCTAAATAAACAAAAGAGTTGAGTTCAACGGATTAAAATATAAATTTTATAATACAGTAAAATCTGCATTGTCCCTGAAAAGAATGTCTCAATCATGGTATTAAAGATAGCTCAAAAAATGTTTAACCCATTACCCTATATATTGCCTGTTTCTAGTTTTGAAGACACTTGACCACTTAAAGCATGTTGAAAGTAAAGCAGAATGTGCCTTAAGGCACATTCTGCTTTACTTTCAGCCTGCTTTAAGCTATTATCTGCTAGAATATAGAAAATTATTTCTTATGATTTTTATTTGTGACTTGTATGAATTGGAACTATTTTCTTCAGTAGAGGCGTATTTATGGGGTAATGGGTTAAAGTAAAGCTGAAAGCTCTTGTAGGAGCTTTCTGTTTTACTCTCATGCCTATTTTTGATTAGTCATTATCACAGCAAGGTTTTATACTTTGCTTTGAATTGAAAACTACTTAAAAATAAAACACAATTATATAGTGTTTAATTTCAAACTCAAAAGAGGCAAAATTTACATCTCCCGGGTATATATTTTTCTCTTTCAGGTATCCCTTTGGACATAACATAATATCATGAAATATTCCAAACAATTGTCAATTTGACAAAATTTGCTATTTATGAGCCATTACTCTATTAACCTATTATCCCATAGCCTGTTTCTAGTTTTGAATATAGTTACCCACTTAAAGCAGGTTGAAAGTAAAGCAGAATGTGCCTTAAGGCACATTCTGCTTTACTTTCAGCCTGCTTTAATCTATTCTCTGCTAGAATATAGATAATTTTCTTCAGTAGAGGAAATAATTAAAGGCATTAAATGGTGTATTTATTGGGTAATGTGTTAAATCAACACTATTATAGGCAGTCAGGCTAAGGACTGTTTATCAACTTGACAAAGATCCTGATCAGATGCCACATAATTTGGTGTCTGATAAGGGTCCAAACTTTTTGATAATCATTTCTATGTCTTCAGTCATTTTGTCTTAACCCATTACCAAAACATGTAGCCTATTTCTAGATGTGCATGAAGAAAAATGCATGACCACTTCAAGCAGGTTGAAAGTACTTTCAGTTTATTTTCAACCCATGATGCTTCAACACTTTACCCCATAGCCTGTTTCTAGTTTTGAAGATAGCTGGTGACCACTTAAAGCAGGTTGACAGTAAAGCAGAAAGCGCCTTTAACATAAGGTGAATTCTGCTTTACTTTCTGGCTGTTTTAAGCTACCATCTGCTAGGATATAGAAAATATTTCTTTTGATACATATTCATGACTGAACGAATTGGAATTGTTTTCTTCAGGGGAGGAATAAATTAAAGGTGTAAAAAGGGATATTTATGGGGTAATGGGATAAGCTACCACTTGCTAGGATATTAACCCTTAGCCTGCCAGTCACGACTATAGCTCCATATGCAAACAGCTTGGATCCGGATGAGACGCCGAGTAACTCGGCGTCTCATCCAGTTCCAAGCTGTTTGACACTCGGACAACATTTTCAGCAATTTTGAGCAACTTTGAAACTTGAAGCAGACGAGAAATATAGCAGACGACAATTTATTTGGCGGGCTAAGGGTTAAAAATGTTTTTTATGGTACATATTCATGTGCGGATAAATTAAGGAGCTATTTTCTGCACTTGAGGATAACATTATTATTAAGGCATAAAATGGAGATTTATGGGGTTATGGGTTAAATCTAGCTTTAAAACAAAAGTACAGACCATAGTATTATAGCAGATGGTATCTGATGACAATGAGAAGGAAAATCAGAGAAGGGACAATTGTTAAATAGCAAATTTCAGTAAGTAAGGGGGAAATAACTACAACTTATCAGTCTTATCTGTTGTGATATATGGCTAGTTATCTAACTTCTTTTTCTTTGACCATTTAGCATGCTCATTAAATGTCAGCAAAAATTGGAGATCAGATTTTAAAGCTACACAACACAGAGTGCTAAATCATAAAAAAATTAACAGATAAAGGGGGATAACTCTAGTTTTCTGAAATTATCTGACTTGAATTTGACTTGAAGATTGATCAAACCTATGTTCAGCAGGGCTGTCATTTCTCCAGATTTTTCCAATTTTCGTATTTTTATCCAAGCAGATGGAAGCTTAAAGCAGACAGAAAGTAAAGCAGAATGCACCTTAACCCTTTACCTGATAGCCTATTTCAGGTATTGAAGATAGGTGACTACTTAAAGCAGGTTGAAAGTAAAGCAGAATGCGCCCTAAGGCGCATTCTGCTTTACTTTCAGCCTGCTTTAAGCTACCATCTGCTAATATGTAGAAATTATATCTTATGGCACATGTTTATAACTGTTTAAATAGGAACTATTTTCTTCAGCGGAGGAATAAATTAAATACGCTAAAAGTCGCTTCTATGGGGGAAAGGGTTAAGGTACATTCTGCTTTAATTTCAACCTGCTTTAAGTAATCATGCTTGAAAATAGAAAATTAGGAAATCTTAGGATTTTTCAAGATCAACTTATGGCATCCCTGTTTCAGTATAGGATTCATTCAAATATCATCCAATGAAATACTTGTACAATTATTACATTCTGTGTACAGCGCCAACTCAAAAGATTACTGGTATCCCGGTACAACCATTTTTCGAACACCTAAGCATCTTTAAATCAATTGCAAAATGTTATGTGAATAAAAGTTATTTTTTTACTTAGCTATTGGATATACTGATCCTCAAATCGGTTCTCTAACTATGTAAACAATGCATGGTGGCCCACTTACCTCATTTTCAGTAGGAAGCCAACCTAAATTCGAACAGTAGGTTTGACACCACAAAATGTTTACTTTATTTAGTCCAGGGTAAGTGTTTGTTAATGAAATGTCAGAAAAACACAAAACAAATGTATGTAACCTCTTAAAAAGTTAAAGTAAACTTATTTTAAATATAGTTTACAGTAGTTTAGACATCATCTATCACATGTAAATGGCTACAGGCAGTACAGATGAAGGCATCTACCCTTCTTAGTACCCTGGCTAAGCTGCACACTTTCAAGTGCACTCAACAGTCACAATAAGTTGTTGATAATATTTTTCTAAAATGAATTGGTGTACTGTAAACATAATGTTTATTTTTTTCTTGTAACTTCTTATAGGAAACACAGTTTTGAATTTAAAAAAAAGTGAAAAAATTGATAAGGACCCCTAGTTTGAGATTTTATCTGAATTTAGTGGTACCCTCAGTATAATTTGTCTGGACCACTAGGAATGAGGTAAGTGTAAAAGCTATGCAGCCGACACAAGGCTGGTCGTTTTTGTTGACAGAAATTGTAGTTTGTGGCATATTTATGCATTGGGAAATTTGGGTAAAGATGTAAATTCAACATTTATACTCAGCTATCTTCAACAAATTCTGTTTTACCTGTTTATACTGATAATTCTTGCCGATTTTGTGTTCTTGACGTTTCTACTGATGTTGTTATCAAAATTTCACGTGTGGTTATGCAAATTTGTTTGAAACCATAGATATAACGTGATATGATTCAGATGTTCGATTTTTGGTTGTGTTCGAATAATGGTTGTAAAGGGATATGTGAAATTCTCAAAAAAACATAAATGCTACTAAACTGGCAGTGTCTTAACCCTTTCCTCCCTGAAACCTCAAATGGACAGTATACATGTAGTCGTGTCCAGTTTTGAATTTTTAGGGTTGATTTTAACAATATATTTCAAAATAACAGTGTAGACACTGTTTGCATTGGACAAGCCTATTCCTCTCAGGTACACCGTTTGTAAATGACTAGTATACTCGTGACATCGCTAGGGTTGAATGTCTTAAGAATTGTTTACTGATATGTATCATAGTGACATAGTCTGAATACATAAAAGCCAAACAGAAAATTAACCTAATTTTCATGAATTAAACCTCTTAGCATTCCAAGTTAAAATAACTTAATTACCCTCTGAACTACCAGCGACAGACTCTTGAAAATTTAATGCAATAAATGTTATCCACTTAGCGTATTCATGTCATAATGCAAATTTTATATATGTACAGTCCATCTTGCATTAATCCATTATATTCCCATAGAGGAGCCTTTTAGCACATTTAATTTACTCCTCCACTGGAGGATAAGTCCCAATTTATACAGAAACATAATATGGGGTAAGGTTTAAAGCAAACACTCATTATAAGATTAGAAGACCCTTGTTGAATCTTAAATACAGTAGTAGTTAGATGCAGGATTAAAAGAATGCTATAGGAACTAATATCTTCATTATTTTTATCCTGCATTCAGCAGCCACCTGTCTTTAGAGATCTCCATGTTACTATAACTCATTAGCCCATAGCCTATTTCTAGTATTGAAGATAGCTGACCACTTAAATCAGGTTGAAAGTAAAGCAGAATGCGCCTTAAGGCGCATTCTGCTTTACTTTCAACCTGATTTAAGCAACCATCTGCTTGGAAATAGAAAATATTTCTTATGGTACTTTTTCTTAAATGTATGAATTGGAACTATTTTATTCAGTGGAGGAATAAAAATAAGGCGTATTTATGGGGTGATGGGTTAAGTAGTGGCTACATGAGTGATCACTGTAGAAAGCTAAGGGACTCCAGAGTGTGCTAATAATGGAACTTGTATTTATGAAATACATATGATTGTATAAAACAGTCCTGTGTTTTAACCCATTACTCCAGTCTCCAGTCCATAGATACATATTTCTACCCATTTAATTTATTCCTCCACTGAAGAAAATAGTTCCAATTTAAACAATCATAAACATGTATCCTAAGAAATAGTTTCTATATTTTAGCAGATGATAGTTTAAAACAGGCTGAAAATAAAGCAGAATGTGCCTTAAGTGCATTCTGCTTTACTTTCAACCTGCTTTAAGTGGTCACCTATTTTTTCAAAACCAGATGCAGGCTATGGAGTTAATATAAGACTATACAAAAGTACTGTATGAAAAATTTCTAACCCTTTACTCCATAGATAAGCCTTTTTATGCATTTTATTAATTCCTCCACTGAAGTAATGAATGTGCGACATACAAAATATTTCTTATATAAATATCCTGGCAGACAGTGGCTTAAAGATGGCTGAAAGTAAATTTATCAGAATGCACCTTATGGCCAGGTCTGCTTTAACCCTTTCCCCCATAGAAGCGCCTTTTAGAGCATTAAGTTTATTCCTGCACTGAGGAAAATAGTTCCAATTTATACAGTCATAAATATGTATCATACAAAATAGTTTCTATATTCAAGCAGATGATAGCTTAAAGCAGGCTGAAAGTAAAGCAGAATGCGCTTAAGGCGCATTCTGCTTTACTTTCAACCTGCTTTAAGTGGACACCTATATTCAATACTAGAGACATGCTATGTGGGAAAGGGTTAAAGGGCCCATTCTGATTTGCTTTCAACCTGCTTAAGTGTTCACCTGTCTTCAAAATTAAGAAACTGGTGAAGGGGTGATGAGTAAAAACCACTTGCTGCTTATTAACCCTTTACCCCATAGAAGCGTCTTTTAGCGCACTCAGTTTATTCCTCCGCTGAAGAAAATAGTTCCAATTTATACAATCATAAACAGGTACCATAAGAAATATTTACTATATGGTAGCAGATGGTAGCTTAAAGCAGACTGAAAGTAAAGCAGAATGCGCCTTAAGGCGCATTCTGCTTTACTTTCAATCTGCTTGAAGAGGCTACCTGTCTTCAAAACTAAAAACTGGCTATTGGGTAAAGGGTTAATGCATAATGAAAGAAACATTGAAAGCTTCCTTTTAAAACTTAGTGATTACTTAACCCATTCCCACATAACCTGTTTGTAGTATTGAATATAGGTGACCACTTAAAGCAGGTTGAAAGTAAAGCAGAATGTGCCATATGGCACATTCTGCTTTACTTTCAGCCTGCTTTAAGCTATTATCTGCTAGGATATAAGAAAAATTTCTAATGATACACATTCATCACTGTATAAAAAGGGAACTATTTTCTTCATTGGAGGAAAAAGTTATAGGCGTGAAAAGGTGTACTTATGGAGGAATGGGTTAATACAGGTTTGATTGTAGATGTAATATTCTGTCCACGTCTACAATTTGCTTTATCATCTGTTTCAATCAATGATTTAATGAGTGTAATTATAATATAGCATTTCATTCCAGTAGACGACTTAAGTACAATTCAAAAGACCATCTGCTATTTCCAATCAATTAACACAATATGTTACATGATTGGAAATACAGCAGTGATAATTTTACCAGTGCATCCCGAGTCCTATACTCATTAAACTCGCCAGGGACTCATTACTTTAAAAGTTGCGAGTCTCATGGACCCATAGCTTTTCTGACCTTTATTTAACCTATTACTCATAAGCAAATAATAGCTTAAAGCAGGTTGAAAGTAAAGCAGAATGTGATATTTCAAACTCGCTTAAGTGAAAAATACCTGTATTTCTAAGTTAAAACGTGGCAAAGACTCATTTTAACTTTGAAATATGGGTATGTTCTAACTTGAGCCAGCTCGAGATAGAGAAATTCATTAAAACAAGAGGGACAGAATGGCCCTTAATTGCTCACCTGATCATGGTGACACTAAGGTCAGCCAGAGTCAAGTAATTTCAGATTTTTTGTAAGAAGATTGTTAATATACAATACAACACTCAATACAAAGAGTGGCTGCTCAATACAATATAATGCTCAATACAAAGAGTGGCTGCTCAATTATCAATACAATATAATGCTCAATACAAAGAGTGGCTGCTCAATAAAATACAACAGAACAGAACAGAACACATCTTTTATTGTCACCCAGGTATAAACATACAACATGGGGAAATGACATAATTACATAAATCAATATATTTACAGGTGTAGGTTCCGATCGTGGTTCGCAATTTGGGGGTAAAATCTTACGGGTTCAAATATAACGGGATTTTCCGTCAGTTGTTTAGCTCTCGACATGCGCATATTAACACACATGTTGATCGCGACCACTGGTGGATGATATTCCTGATCCGCGCGTGCGGTCCACGTCAGAAGCGTGCAGAGCATCCAGACAGCAGATAGCCTGGGCGGATCAGGTGTTGTTAAATATTTCTAACTCTTTGATAAAATATGCTTTATTTTTAGTCATTTTCGATGTTATTCTTCATTGTGCTGTATTAAGTTTTACTCTTTATTTAGACATGGACATTAATCTTTATTACTATCAGCTATACATCGTATACGTAAGTATTGACACCCATGGTGCTTATAATACAAGCAGGGGTATCAATACCGCGGCGCACATGTAAGGTCGCATGACAAGTTGAAAACAGAAGCAAAACAGTTCAAAGTAAAACAAAGTTTCTATATAATATGTATACACTAGAACGCTATTTAATGCGATGTGTTGCGGTTAGATCAGATTACATAATAGTGTATCTATCACGCTGGGGCCGACAATACTGTTGCTTTTCATCCGCTCCTGCTTTTGTACATGGGTGTCTCGCCCTTGAGCCGCAGTCCGTATAAACTGAATGAGATTCTACAGATGGCTGCCCATGATTCAAGCGGGTGTATTGCAGTAAACATTGAGACGGATCGCCTAGCGTTTAGTGTAGATCAAGGTAAGTACAGTTTTATGAGCTTTTTCTACAGGTACTGGTATTCAATTAATTCAAAGACAAAAATACTAATAACGAACATACGTTTAGTCAGAAGGATGTTCTTGCGTAAACAGCTTAGGCCCCGAACACATGCCGGTAAGAGACGTGCAGCTGTTTAGGGCTCAGGCCTTTTACCAGGTTGTAGGCTCTATTTACAGACATACACTCAGTGCAAAAAGAAACGCACATCGTGCTCAGGCGCAGACCAGGATACATGTTTTTGAGGAAAATTAGAAAAGAAAGACCATAGCTCAAGATTTATTTAATTCTGCAACAAGTTCAGAAAAAAAGACTAAAAAAACATTGTGCTGCCTTTTAACCATTTCCCTCCTAATGACGCCCAAAAGCGTTTGCAAACAGTTTGGATCCTGACCAGACGCCGCGTAACGCGGCGTCTGATCAGGATCAAAACTGTTTGACACTCTTATCGATTTCATTTAAGTCAATCTACATTTAATTTTACTTTGAAACGATCTTGCAAACAACAAAATTGAAGCAGACGACATAAGACGGTGAAGGGGTATAAACCTCACGATTAATTTGACAGCGAAAGAATTAAATACAGCTTGTTTAAAATACCGCACCGATTAGTGCAGGTTGTGATTCTACAAATTCAATAATGATTTAATAATTATTAACAAATACGTTCCTTCTACATAAGAATAAGATTGTGATACAAAATGTGCGTTTCTTTTTGTACTGAGTGTACATACATATAATGGGAAACAGTATTTAACCATTGCAAGTGTTGTTTGTAATTAGAACATAATTGTCAAGAGCCAAACAGGTAAGTTTGAAAAATAAGATAATGCATATGGATCTGTGGAGACAGCCCTGCAAGGCGCTAATTGGCATACAGTGCAGACCCAATAGGGTTCCGTCGAACACGGTTTCTCATGGGGTATGCACCATTGACGGGATCTATGAAATTAGGAATATTAATAATATTTAGTAAATTAAAGTGAACGTATCAGCGTAAGTAAATGTAGGTTAATCTACCTTCATTCTTGTATAAAGCAACCACTAGAAGCGACCACATTGTGTTCCCGTTATTATTACCCGCATATAACCAGCTCCATGGAAACGAAATATGGAGCAGGTTTACAGGTTAGTATAGACATAAGGTAAACAATCACTCAGTAGAATCAGTCCTGCAGGGTAGTACTCCGTAAATAGTGCAGACCCAGATAGGTAAACGCACAACACCATCTCTCTTTAGGGTATGCACCATTTGACAGATCCATGAGTGGCATGTAGTGAAATATTAACCCTTTGCCTGCTGGTCGTGACTTTGTTGATTTTTGAAAACAGTTTAGATCCAGATTAGACGCCGCGTAACGCGGCGTCTTATCTGGATTCAAACTGTTTGACGCGTTTCTTTAGGCTGCTCAATACAATATAATGCTCAATACAAAGAGTGGCTGCTCAATACAATATAACGCTCAATACAAAGAGTGGCTGCTCAATACAATATAATGCTCAATACAAAGAGTGGCTGCTCAATACAAAGAGTGGCTGCTCAATACAATATAACGCTCAATACAAAGAGTGGCTGCTCAATACAATATAATGCTCAATACAAAGAGTGGCTGCTCAATACAATATAACGCTCAATACAAAGAGTGGCTGCTCAATACAATATAACGCTCAATACAAAGAGTGGCTGCTCAATACAATATAATGCTCAATACAAAGAGTGGCTGCTCAATACAATATAAAGCTCAATACAAAGAGTGGCTGCTCAATACAATATAACGCTCAATACAAAGAGTGGCTGCTCAATACAATATAAAGCTCAATACAAAGAGTGGCTGCTCAATACAATATAACGCTCAATACAAAGAGTGGCTGCTCAATACAATATAATGCTCATTACAAAGAGTGGCTGCTCAATACAATATAACGCTCAATACAAAGAGTGGCTGCTCAATACAATATAATGCTCAATACAAAGAGTGGCTGCTCAATACAATATAAGGCTCTATACAAAGAGTGACTGCTCAATACAATACTCAATACAAAAGAGTGGCTGCTCAATACAAGTTTGCTTGTTGAAGTTGAAGTTCAAAAAACCGATAAGCTAATAAAATGTAATTATTATATAAATATTATACAGCAAATCTAGATTAACCCATTACCCAATTTACCCCATAAATACCTTTTTATGCTTTTGATTTATTCCTCCACTGAAGAAAATGCACATCCTATAAAAGTATTTAACTGTGTTTAAGGCAGGACAATGCTTTAAAAAGCAAGATGAATATATTTCAAGCAGAAAGTTCCTCTAGGAGTTTTTTACTTTACATTCATCTTACTGCAAACTGAGTCTAACTGACACCTGTAATCAAACATTGTGGCTCTTAAAAAAGTCTAATGTGCAGGAGTAGGTATAGGCGCCTCTGTGGCTATTTTCTTCAGTGGATGAATTAATTAAAGGCGTAAAAAGGCGTATTTATGGGGTAATGGGTTAAATTATGATAAGCGTTTGACATACATTTATAAAAAAAAATTCCTATATGGCATTTTCAACAAATCAAGGGCAGATAACTGTTGACCGGGTCACCCATAACTCAGATTTCAACCATAATCAAACTCACCCGAAAACTTATTGCCATAATACAGTTTGTATAAGACTATAAGTTTAATTCTTCTTCTTCTTCTAATTTAAATCATAATGAGACTTTGGTCAATATGACGCAAATCTTCACCATAAATCAGACTGTTTACATGCTCTCTAGGGAGATGGGTGGACAGTGTTTTTCCTCCTTATATAACTGGTACCTATAAACGGAGGCATTCCCAATTGCCAAAACTGACCATTTTTCCAAATCTGTGGTAATAAAATTCCCAATTTGAGAGATTTGATCAAGTAGAGTTTGCTTTAAGCATGTTTAAACAAATCCTGCTAATACCAGCTGAAGACCCATATCGTTACAGAGGCTATAATGGGACAATTTATTGCTAGCAGTCAAATTCAGTTATAATTTTATATAGTTAACTCAAAACTGTTTAATTTGGCCCATGCAAAATTCCAAATTTGACTAGAAATGACGCTATTTTTCCCAATTTGACTAAAAGTGATGCAAATTTTCCCCAATTGGCTTGGTACCGGAGTCATTCCCAATTGGTTGAAGAAAAACCCTGGTGGATCGAGTAGACTAGTGTAGCAAGATTGAAAGAGGAGTGGCAGGTATCGTCAATTCTCGTATTCTCGTGGTTTCTCATAATCTCGTGTCTTATAGACTAGTCGGAAATCTCAGAAATATGCTCCAAAAAAATGTTAGAGGCATTTTTGCGGAAAAGTTGACAGGCAACATTTTTATCATAATTAAAGTGTGCTGAATCCATTTAGGGTGCCTGTCACCCTCTCCGGTGCCTTGAAAGCCCAAAAAATGGTAAAAAACAAAATGGCCGCCAAAACTCTATTTTTCGCTATTAAATCCAATCTTTTTGGGATTAAATATACCTATTACTCCTAATCTATATGGTTTATCACAACAAATCTTCACAGGAATGTTCCTGGGTTGATTCTCTATCAAAAAATTGATAACATGAAGATGTCTGGTTGCCATGGCAACCATAGTAAAAATAGAGAAATCTTAAAAATAATAAAATTCTAGTAAAATAAATCACATGGCCCAAAGCTTAGATACTTTATTTATATATGACAGACCCCCTTTTAACCATAATTAAAGTGATTTGAATTCAGTGTGTTGCCTGTCCCCCTCTCCAATGAAGTTTAAGGCCAAACACGGGTAAAAACACATCACAAAATGGCCACCAAAAAGCTAATTTTCGTTATTCTATGCTGTATTTCTGGGATCAAATACACAAAACATTTTCTTCTCCTAAACCACATGGCTGATTACAACCAAAAAGCTCTGTACAATACTTTGTTTTGGGTCGATCTCTTTAAAAATGATTTCATGCAGACTTTTTGTTGCCATGGTAACCAAAGTTAAAATCAGGTTGGTTTAATTTTGTCAAAATTTGCTAACTTTGGGCTAATTGGACATCACAGAGAGAGAGAGAGAGAGAGAGAAGCGGATATAGAGGTACCCAGGCGATACCCAACTTTTGTATGCCCAGTACATGTATAAATCACTTATACATTGAATATAGGTACAAAATAACCATAGCGAAATTGGCGGATAAGGAGCATTTTTGCATTTAAAGTAAGTTGAGTACAATTACTATTTACAATGTACCATGCTCTACTTAAATTACTATCTTATATGTTACAGTGGGAAACTTTTTTTTCCTGTTTAAACGGAAGTAAATGCTTTCGCAGTTCAATAAATGTTGGAAATAACTCCTTTTGGAACCTTTTGACTTTGCATTAAAATCTTAGTGGCAAATATTTTGGAGATTGATAAAACTGGTGTCTAATCTGGTCTCAATTTGTTTACCATGGACATCATTGTTTTGGCACAAACATGGTTTTAAAGAATACAGTTGTAACTACTGTAGTTACGCATGGTTAGTTATAACTGACATACTGCATTCAAAATATCATATAGTTCCTATTCATAGTGGTAGTTGTCGTTATCCTTGGATTTGTATTATGATGTGGACACCGGACAGTATACGGGATATTCCGCACAAGTTTTCACTGTTAAATCATATTGTTAATATAGTAATTACAGGAAGTCAGTTTCAAACACAACTTGGGTATTGGTGTAAATATCATTAAGATGGAAAGCCATTGATATTCACTCTACTCTAATGTCTGGAAATGTGAATGCTTCACATGTAATGATAGTGCATCACTTGTTGTGACCGACTATAAGGAATGGGACTCGAGAAACAGTCGAGATTGACACTGTCTTGTTTAACGAGTCAAAGTGCTCCATATTGTACTTTTTATCAGATAAATCTTTAGCATTTGTTTATTGAAAATTTCTATTTACAAAGCTTTGCGTCATTCCATGATTCTCTGCAAAAATATTTTATGCAGTCTATTTGCTTTGGCTAGGGAATAAGGATGTTTAAGCGTGCACGACTGGAATGGTTTCCAGGACAGTTAGGTCATACAACATAGTGTGAGCAGGACTATTATACTCGTTTCTGTGACCCCGGCTCTCTCGGCCAGAGTTTGGTGTATTACATTGAATGGCAGTGAGACAGTAGAATCAAAACATTAGTGTATCTGACCAGAACAACTATTTTGTCAACATCGCTTGTAAGAAAAGAGTAAAATAATCCGTTGATATCCTCCTCTTGTCAAGCTTGGGTATTTACGTGTCTACATCAGGCTTGTTTGATTCGGCCTTTGACTTTTTGCTCATCAGGGAACCCACCAGCCACAACTATGATTTGGTCATGTTTATCAAGCTCTGCAACCTGTTCAGAGAGAGGGCTCCTGACAAGTCAGTCTTGTTACTTGGAATGGCTCAAATCAACAGGCAGGGGTACCTTATATCAGCAAATAATACCAAAACTAGGGCTGATACCCTTGGCACCTCTTTTACATGCTTTAGATTTGATTGACATCCTATAATACCTGCTATGTTTATTAAAACACCAATAAGATCTTCAAATGTAGAACCTTTCTGTGTCTTCATAATGGCAATCAGAAAGGTATGCCCATCAATAATAATGAAGACAGTAGTTCAGCTGCTGCCTACATTTGTGAACACATTGTTTCTGCTGTTAGAATCTGATATAGAATGGTTGAATATCCTAGCAAGCGCTATCAGCAAAGACAATTGCTTGTGGTTCATCTAAGTCCACTGTATGATAGACCGGTCAGCATTTGAAACGGTATGTTTGCTGTCTCTAGAACATAAGCCTTTCTGTATCAAATAGAGATGAAAATATCAGTGGTTTGTTCTTCTACAACGGTATTGGAATCTGACATTCCGGTCCTTACATGGCAATAGGCTTTCCTCAACAAATGCGTTGCGTTACCTTTGTCCTTTGCATTTAGGAATTCATTGTCATTTTATGTCTAAGTCCTTTGTTACAATGATTGGCTAATCTGCATACTCTTCAATGGCAAGCATATGGACTCATATACGACGTAAGTTCTGACACCAATTCGTCTCCGATAGATTGTGTCTGTTTTCTGAAGAATCAACAAGTATTGGATGAGTGAATTGGGTTTATCATCTCACCAACAGTTTTTCAGCTATAAAGAGATAATGTCTTCTTGAGACAGATACATGTATAGTGCAGCAAAACCATGATATCAGTCCATCGATACATGTCATGATACCGTAATCATTCATATTATAAAGTTATATCGGGCAGACCAGTAGTGCTAGTTCAACATTTCACCTACATCGAGAGAATATTGGATATGATTTCAGAAACTTAACTGCAGCTGGAAAAATATCTCACTTCTGATCATACAAGAGGTATGCAGTGGTCCCCTGAAGTCTTGTGAATAGGTTTTAAGAGCCGCATGGGGCTCATTATCATGACATTACATATTGATTTGTTTGTCAAAATTCAAGCGGCACCTTTCTCTTGTAATTTTCTATGTGGATCTAATATCATGCGATTAAACTCACTTTCTTAAGGCAGTTGTGGTCTTTGTGATACAAATAACTCCTTCTCACCATTCTTCTTTCTGTTCAGCAAACCATGGCTTTTGTCTAGACCAACTTGATTAAATCAACACCTTGATCTAATTGCTACAAGTTTCCATTTCAGAAATTCATGAAACACATCTCTAGGAAGCTGGTGCATTTTATTCAATTATCCATCAAGCATTATTTGTGTGATCAAAATGCTTTAACGAGAGGACCATACTGACTCTATATAGTTCAGCTGTGTCATTAGAATTTGACATAAGAGCCGCTGGGAGGGTACGATTTTGATAACAGGGATATGATCTGAACAAACCTGATAGAGGTCTACAACGTTATTCTTTACAAAACAAATCTAGTATGTGTCACCTTATGTTTTTGACAATGTATTAAAAAAATTCATTAACTAGTAATGTTTGACCTTATGGCAAAATGTTTACAAACTTTGAAGAATTCTACAGTGCTCCCTCTCTACAACAACACCCATCGGGAGTCAAAAAGTGTGTTTGTTGTTTAGAGGGGGTATATTGAAATAAATTAATGTTGTTTATGCAACTGTGACAAGCATTGTTGTAAAGAGGGTATAATTGTAATGAGAGTAGTTGTACTTGATGATGATTTACACTAGATATCAAAGCTTTGGGCCTAGTCAGGTTCTTACATGGACAAAAGTAACTTACAAGAACGATAGGGCAATGGTAATTTTTATCACGGAGATATGCTTTTTAAAAAGATTGATAGATGTCTTCTAGGCCGTACTATACACAAAATGTCTAAGCTCTGCGTTGTACATGTTTTTATAAACACTGAATGGTTTGTGATGGCAGGGACCAACCATCAGCCTAGGCGATGATTTAAACAAACAAGATAAAGGTCTACTGTGTTATGCTAATATACAAGCTTGAGTTTTGTGGTTTTTGACAATATTTCTTTTCCTATAGAGTATAAGTCTATGCACAACTGTTGACCCTGGTTCGGGCCAATTTATTAATTTTGTTACATATTGAAATACCGTTTTGAGTGTATTGTTACACCCCTAAAATTTAGATCCAGGTATAAACTTGATAGAGGTCTACTAGGTTAAAGTAAGTATCCATCAATTTTCTCAGCTTTGGGACTTGTGTGTACGTGTGGAGATGGGGGGGGGGGGGGGGGGGTTACAAGTTTGTAATTCTTGGTTTTTAGGTTTCTCTTTTTCATTACCTTAGTTGCCACGGCAACAAATATTTTTTAAGGAGATACACCCCATGAGCATTCTTGTAGTGTTTTGCTTTAATAAACCATGAGGTAAAGGTAAAGCATATGTATTAGATGTATTAATTTTAATCCAAGTATAATTGGATATAATAACGAAAAACCTGATTTTTCACTTTTGTTCCCATGACAACAGAAAGTCTGCATGAAATCATTTTTTAAAGAGATTGAACCAAGACATAGTCTTGTACAGTTGGTTCTTATCAGCCATGTGGTTGAGAGGAAAACGTATTAGGTGTATTAAATCCAAGAAAGACTGCATAGAATAACGAAAATTTAGAGTTTTGGTGGCTATTTTGTGTTGTTGATTTGATTACCAATGTTTGGCCTTAAAGTTCATTGGAGAGGGGGACAGACAACAAACTGGATTCACATCACTTTATTTATGGTAAACATGTGGTTTGACAGTTATCAATAAAGTATCTAAGGTTTGGGCCATGTGATTTATTTTACAAGAATTTTGATTTTTTAAGATTTCTCTATTTTTTACTTTGGTTGCCATGGCAACCAGACATCTTCATGTTATCAATTTTTTGATGGAGAATCAACCCAGGAACATTCCTGTGAAGATTTGTTGTGATAAACCATATAGATTAGGAGTATTAGGTATATTTAATCCCAAAAAGATTTGATTTAATAGCGAAAAATAGCGTTTTGGCGGCCATTTTGTTTTTTACCATTTTTGGGGCTTCCAAGGCACCAGAGAGGGTGACAGGCACCCTAAATGGATTCAGCACACTTTAATTATGATAAAAATGTGGCCTGTCAACTTTTCCGCAAAAATGCCTCCAGAAGTTTGATTTCCCCAAAATCCGACTAGTCTATTACAAAAACAGATTAAATGGACACTCCTGACATCCAGAAATATATCAACGCTTTTCCTCCGATAAATTTATGTTGGAAAATATTGTAAGGACAAATAAAACATCAATTGGGTTTGAGTTATCTTTTTTCGAAATTTCACATGTAAAACGTGTTGGATATTGTAATTCATTTAATACTAGTGCATAGTTAAATCTAAATAAACAAACAAAAATTGATGCCACAGACGCAGAAATTGTCCATATGATAGATTTAAAGTGACTCTAAAAACAGTTATCTGAACTGAAGAATTTATCCCCTCCATAGCAACAAACGTTGACAACCAATCAGAAGGCCCGAGAATATGAGAAACATTTGACTGATTCAGATCATGCAGGGAGGTGTATTCAAACGTAGAAATGACCTAGATATTATTTCTTATAATATATTATTATTTTTATGGATGTTATACTTTATTCGGAGTTTCAACTGTTTTTTAAGCCACAAAGAAGAATTCTTAAAAGCAATGTATGTGCTTTATATATATTCTAAGGTTTCTTGCCACACGAGAATAGGAGACAACAGTATAAGTACTTAGAGAAAAATCAATATTTTAAAGACCCGTCTCGGGTGGCTCTGTTGCTCAGTGGTTACTGTGCAAGCCAGGCATCTTCTCTTCCTCTCTTCTATTTATTACTACTCTCCATCAATACTGATGATTATGAGAAGGGGCACTTTTTATGTGCTTCATTGGGACTGTACTCGGCGGGTCACTTTATCCCGACACCGACGAACCAGTCATAATGCTAACATGAAATTCTGAGCGCCAAGGAGGGAGGCAATAACTAGCAATTTTTAAGTATTTGGTTTGACCCGACCGGGGATTGAACCCGCAACCTCTCACACTGTAAGCGGACGCTCTACCACTGAGCTACGCAGCATGGTATAAAACGCCAGAGCCACTGGGTTCGAGTCCTAGTCGGGGCCATGATTTTTCACCAGTCCTGTAACAATAGTCATAGTTGTTGTTATTTGGCCTACCACACCCAAAACCAAAAAGTTCGGGTTCGAAATGTATTGGGGACGAAACGTTGTTTTGAAACGATAATTCTGAGTCACAAACAAAATAAACGATACATTTCAGTATTAACCCAAATCAATAACTGGGAAATTCAACTGACATTATATTTGATCGTTAAATTGATAACCTACACAGTAAAACTAACTTATAAACACTTCTGTATTTTTGTAGTCGTCAGCGTTGTTGTTGGTTCTCTTTTTTGACAACAAATGCCGGAGCCCATCTGGATACGTTAAAACAAGGGCCGTTACCGGATCTTGATCTTGATCTTGATTTGATACAGTGTTACGTCTTTCGACAATTTCACACCGCGCATGCGTCATAATTTTGTTTACATATTTGTTTTTTTGATTTCATTTACAAAAGATAGAGTCGAATCTTTTCTGAAGTCGAAGGAAATGCTTTCCATGAGACCTTTGCCTAAGCAATCCCAATCTCTCACAGTTCTAGGGAAAAAACTAAATTTGTAACTATTTGTTCTAGCATAAATATGATTATAGTGATATTTATGCATGTTTTTGGTTCTACGTTTTGGGGATGATAGGTTTTCAGTTGGTATTTTTGCTTGTTCATTTGCTTGTTTTTCAAAGGTCTAAATGAACAAGCAAAAATACCAACTGAAAACCTATCATCCCCAAAACGTAGAACCAAAAACATGCATAAATATCACTATAATCATATTTATGCTAGAACAAATAGTTACAAATTTAGTTTTTTCCCTAGAACTGTGAGAGATTGGGATTGCTTAGGCAAAGGTCTCATGGAAAGCATTTCCTTCGACTTCAAAAAAGATTCGACTCTATCTTTTGTAAATGAAATCAAAAAAACAAATATGTAAACAAAATTATGACGCATGTGCGGTGTGAAATTGTCGAAAGACGTAACACTGTATCAAATCAAGATCAAGATCAAGAAGATCAAGACCTTTGAAAAACAATATTATCCTACTTCTTTTTCTTCTTTGCATTAGTGGTTCTAATTCAAGGTCGTCTAAAAGCTTGGTCATAGTACCTGGTTCATACACATAATTTGATGTAATGAATCTTACTGATTTCTTCTGAACTTGTTCTAATTTATCTTGTAAACCTGATTGATGTGGATCCCATGCCGTACTGGCATATTCTACTACTGGCCTAATAAGTGATTTGTATGCTGCAAGTTTAACATCTTGTGGACAAAAAGATAAATTTCTTCTAAGAAGACCTAGAGTTCTGTACGCCTTGTTACAGACTTCTTGAATATGTTTATTCCAGTCCAGTGTGTTTGTTATATTAACCCCTAAGTATTTTATGGATTCTAGAAATTCAAGTGTTACTCCATCCAAAGTATAACCTGAAGAAATTATGTTTTTCTTCCTACTTAACCTCATCATATTACATTTTACGGGTTGAAATCTCATTCCCCTGCAGTTTCTAGCCCATTTTCCTAGGTTGTTTATATCATTTTGTAAGAGAATACAATCATTATTGGTTTTAATTTCTCTGTAACATACACAATCATCGGCAAACAGTCTGATCTCGGATTCTACGCATTCAGCTATATCATTTATATGTATTAGAAATAATATGGGTCCTAACACTGTTCCCTGTGGGACACCTGACTTGACTTGCGCATCATCCGATTTCGTACCGTTTACCACAACTGTTTGTCTACGGTTGCTAAGAAAAGCATCAATCCATTTTAAAACTTGTTTAGAAACTCCATATTTATGCAGTTTAGATTTAAGTAATTCATGTGGAACTGTGTCGAAAGCTTTTTCGAAATCAAGAACAAAGACATCAACTTGTTGGTTGTTATCTAATGACTTTTGCCAATCATCTAAAACATTTATCAACTGAGTCTCACAGCTATGATGCTTATGAAAAGCATGTTGTCTATCAGAGATGATATTGTTTTCATCTAAGTGTTGCATAAGGTTAGAGCATACTACATGTTCTAGCAATTTACAACATATACACGTAAGAGATACAGGGCGGTAATTACTTGGTATGGTTCTGTCATTTTTCTTAAAAAGTGGACATATATTTGCAAGACTCCAATCATGTGGTATAGAACCTGAATCCAGAGACTGTTGGAATAAGTGAGCTAAGATACTTGACAGTTCAAATGAAAGTTCTTTAAGTATTTTCGGATGTATTTCATCTGGTCCCATTGCTTTAGAAGTATTTAATCCAGCTAGCAATTTCTGAACACCTTTAGCAGATACAGAGATTTTGTCCATTCTCAGAATGTTTGGAATTTCATGGGGTATTGACTGATAGACTGTTTCAGTGAAAACACTGGTGAACTGATCATTTAATGCCTGTGCTTTCTCAAAGTCGCTTTCAGCTAAGTTGTTATCTTTTTTCTTTAAAGTAGGTATATTCTGCTTATCAGTTTTTTGTCCATTGATGTATTTCCAAAATGGCTTTGGATCTCCTTTAATGTCACCTATCATTGTATTTACATGATTATCATGGGCTGTTTTTACTTCATTTCTTATTTGTGATCTAAGCATCTTCCATTTTGCTCTTAGTTTACTGTTTTTAGTTTTCTTGTAGAGTGAGTGAGTTTTATTTCTACGTTTTATCATATTTTGTATCGTTTTGGTAATCCATGGCAGAGACTGGTGGGTTTTTGATAGTTTAGATGGAATGTTTTTGGCAACAGATGATTCCAAAAATTTCATCAGCAAATTCCAGTTTTCATCAACTGACCTACGATTTTGGTTTCCATTAAAATATTTCTCTTTCTGAAAGTCTGATGTTTCTGATCTCATGGCCTCATAATTTCCTTTAGAGAAAAGATAAACTCTTCTTTTATGAAGTTTCTTTCTAGGTGCAAAAACATTTAGTGTTGCAGATATTATTTCATGATCACTAATTTTATCAAATGATTCAACATCTGCAAATTGATTTGGAGTGTTGGTTATAATTAAATCTAGTGTATTTTGCTCCCTTGTAGGGAAATGAACAAGTTGCTCAGCACTATGTTCATGGAGGATGTCAACTAAGTTTTGTCCGTCGTTTTCTGTCAGATTATTTCCAGTTTCCTTGTTTAGAAGGGATTTCCAGTCAATTTTCCTATAATTTATATCACCTAACACATGTATACATGGTTGTTTTTTGAGGCTATGTAAAGACTTCAGATTTTTAAACTGGTCTCCTAGTAATCGTGTATGTTCTTGTGGAGAGTCTGGGGCCCTGTACCAGGATGAGATGTAATGGGATTTGCCATTTATTGACAACTTTGCCCATACAGATTCCGACCCATCCTTGAAGCAGGTAACAGGAAATGCCTCCAGGTCTGATTTTACCAATAACATTGTGCCACCCCCACCCATAACTCTATCATTTCTGAAAATGTCATATCCTAATGAGTTTGGTATTAATTCATTATTTGTTACCGTGCTGTCTATCTTAGTTTCTTGAATGGCAACCACATCTGGCTTTTCTTCTTCCAGAAGTGTTTGCAGTTCAAGTTTTTTACCTCTGATACCATTTATGTTTATTGAAAGGAATTTAATATGTTTTTTAACTACAGTTCTGCTATTTTCAGCCTTAGGAGGGGTGTAGCTGTCATTCAAAACTTCAAACATGTTTCTATCCTCAAAATTAAAAGTTTCATTACAAAAGGAATTTGAAAAATTCATAGATTCACATGTTGGGCATATCCATAAACAGTTTGTAGCTTGTATTACCTCATATTCCCCTGGAGATAGCATTGAACACCTATTGTGAATCCATGTTTTACATGAGTCACATTCAACAGCAGGTTCATTCTTATTTACATTTCCTGAACAAAGGCCGCAGGGTGTCACACAATTTGTGCACATCCAGGGTTCTATGGATTCTTGTCAAGTCTTATAGGTTTCCGAGTCTATATTAGCACAGCGGGTATGGACCCATTTGTTACACCCATCGCAACATACTGCCTTGTCTGCACTCCTTACATATTTCATACATACACCACAATTTTTTGGATATCCAGGATTTGTTTCTATGTCTCCTGCCAAAATTATGTTTCGCTACCAGACGGTTTGCTACTCCAGCTCGCTAAGTGGGTCCGCTATGTCGCACACCCGCTGTATTCCATTTCATGAACTTTCAAGAAAAGTGTTTGCTTAAGAAATAAATGAATTAAAAAATTTAAAAAAAGTAGCCGGAAAGCCCCGCAAAATATGAATGTGCACATGGTCAATGCCCGTATATTATACAAACCCGCAAGGCCGATAATTCGGGAAAATCATGGCTCCGAAATCGAAGAGTGGAGTGAAAAATGAAGATTTAAAACAAGAAGACATTCTCCAGGCTGTTGTTTTTGCTGACAGCTTCAACAGGAACTTTTCACCTGTTTCCGATGATAAACCAAGGGTACTTTTTATAGTTACATTTATCCCGATCCCTTTATTGGATTATTCAATATGTTTGCTAACGTTATGAGTGGGTGGGGAAAGACTGATGCAATTGGTTGCCAATGTTTTGACAGTATTTCTAGGCTACACATTTGAGATTTCTTCTTCTGTGTTCCATGACACTAGATTTATGATGGGTAAAATATGCAGCCAGACCAGGATTCAAGCCAGGACACCTCTCTTACTTAGACCGGCTGCGTGGCTTATCGTCTGCGCACTCGTTTAAACGCTCACCTATTTCAAAGCCATATTTGTTTACTAGTCATATGACCTAAGCGACCCCCGTGACGTAACACGCATGCTCTCTATCGTTTGTAAACACGAAAAACTACTCTCTGTTTCAAACATGTGAATAATCAAATATGCAAAGTAAGAAATATAACAGTTTATCATGGAAAACTTAGACGCTCAGTTTTCGGGAGCACCCATTCATATTTATCTTCTCACGCGGCAGTCACGTGACAAGCAATTTTCCCGCCATTGAAAAACAGGTCAATGTTTAGTAGGTGTACACTATTATAGGAATCTGTTAGATCATGCTGATCGATTTACATGTGATTTCTAATTGGCTCATAAATGCACTATAAATTTATGAAAAAGGTATCTAAGTTTATTATTTTCAAATTTTTCATTTCAGACATCCAATGCTAATTACATGAGCTACTACCCAACATTCATGTTTTAGGGTTTGGAGAGTTTAAGCGAGAGTGGGACACAAATCAAAACCACCCCTTCTTTTCATATGAGTGCCCAGTTACATTTACCCGTTTCTTCATTTATATTTTAAATTGTTCGAAAATCATGTCAAATCTGAAACAAAAATCGATACCAAAAAATTAACGTTGGCTCCCCAGTATGACAATAAGCGTACACAATGCAGCACAGTAAGAACTTTATTTATAAAGCTAAAAATAACTCTAATATAGGTCGGCCTATCAGAGGCGACGAAAATAATGAGTACTAACAAAAATGGCGGCTTTCACGGTGGTGTCAAATCGACAATGCTCTGAACAATTGGGGCATTTAAACTTGAAAGTTGCATGGTTTTTATCATTAATTATTATAATTAAGCACATTTAGCTTCAGTCATAGTTTAAATCACATTCATTTTATAGCTGTAAAAAATTACGGCGAATATATCGCTTAATGGCGTCAAAACTGGTAATGCTAGGATAGTGGTAGAGCGTCCGCTTGCAGTGCGGGAGGTTGTGGGTTCAATCCCCGGCCGGGTCAAACCAAAGACTTAAAAATAGGTAGTAATGGCTTCCCTCCTTGGCGCTCAGGATTTCGGATTAGCATTACAACTGGTTCGTCGGTGTCGGGATAAAGTGACTGGCCGGGTACAGTCCCATTGGTGCACCTAAAAAGTGCCCCTGCTTGTAATACCCGAAAGGGGCGTGTAGCAGTATATAGAGAAAGAAAAAATGGAGAAAGAAAGAGTGCTCTACCAATTGAGCCACTAAACCGCTTAAAGTACACAAATCTCTCACCATTTCTGCATTAACAATAAACGCTACTCATCTACACACAACCCCTATACACAAGAACTCGTCCCGAATTAATCCATGAGTTAAGTCTTTGCCTTAGGTTTTTCAGACCACTTGCCCGAAGCTGACAAAAACCGCTTTTTTCACAGTATATACACCAAATTCTGACGCAAATATCACTAATTCTGATGCAAATACCACTTGCCCGAATCAGGAACAACTTGTCCCTGACTTCGGGCAAGTGGGTAAGGTCAAAGACTGAGTTTCATATAAATTTTTGTATGTGTCACACGTTACAATGTGTAGGTTTATCATCACTTGTACGTCCTCTCAGTACAAGCACGCTTGACTGCGAAGTTGGTGACCCGGATTCAAACCATTCTACTTTATTTCAACCTGTTTTATCCCATAGCCTGATTCTAGTTTTGAAAATAGGTGACGACTTAAAGCAGGTTGAAAGTAAAGCAGAATGCGCCTTAAGGTGCATTCTGCTTTACTTTCAGCCTGCTTTAAGCTACCAGCTGCTAGAATATAGAAATCATTTCTAATGTTAAATATTCATGACTATATAAAAAGGAACTATTTACCTGAGTGGAGGAATAAATTAGAGACCTAAAAAGGCATATTTATGGGGTAATCATTAATGGGTTTAGTGGCACAGGCTATGAGATAAAGGGTAAATACATGCCATTATTTTCAGGCCCTGTTCCCGGTTGCCAACAGTCCCCTGTTGGAGTATACACTAGAATTCCTGTGCTGGGGTGGTGAACAGGAGATATATATTGTGTGCTATGAGATAAAGGGTTAATACATGCCATTATTTTCAGGCGCTGTTCCCGGTTGCCAACAGTCCCCTGTTGGAGTATACACTAGAATTCCTGTGCTCGGGTGGTGTACAGGAGATATATATTGTGTGCTATGAGATAAAGGGTTAATACATGCCATTATTTTCAGGCCCTGTTCCCGGTTGCCAACAGTCCCCTGTTGGAGTATACACTAGAATTCCTGTGCTCGGGTGGTGTACAGGAGATATATATTGTGTGCTATGAGATAAAGGGTTAATACATGCCATTATTTTCAGGCCCTGTTCCCGGTTGCCAACAGTCCCCTGTTGGAGTATACACTAGAATTCCTGTGTTCAGGTGGAGTACAGGAGGTATATGTTGTGTGCTGTCATCAAGCTGATCAAGTGAAAGAACATCTTAAGTAAGAATAATTTCAAGCATTAACTCTTACCATGCTAGCGGAGGAAACCGTATAATTATGTGCCACAGTGATTACCTTTGCAAACAGTTTGGATCCAGATGAGATGCAGCATAACTACTCTCCGGCTCTACACTGAAACAAACAAACAAACAAACAAAACACCACTCTGTTTTTAATCATGCCATTGATCTTTTAATTATTTGACTCATTTTAAAAATGATCTTACAAACTTACTATAACAATTTTATAATCTTGGTAATAATATTGGAAGAAATTCCATGTTTCCATGCATCTCAATATTGTATCATTTTTATTGTGAATGTAGTTATTTGTCTTTCTCGCTTTGTAGGTACATTTATATAATATCATGTGAAGCGCTTTTGAACGCACATCTCCTGTGTGAAAAGAGCGCTATATAAATCGGGTATAATAATAATAATAATAATAATAACGCGGCATCTCATCAGGATCCAAACTGTTTGACACTCTGGGCCTGTTTTGAAAAGAAATTTTGAAAAATCTATTTTTAGAACAGTAGCAGACAACAATTGTTTGCAGATGAAGAAATTGCCTAGCATGCATAGATTTGACCCTTCTCCGGCTAATACAGAGCATTTTCTCAAAGAATTTGGAAGGGTCCTAATTAAGTGGCCTTTCTTTTTTGGAAATTCAAGCGTGATTGTTGGCCAAATTGACTCAATGAGAAAAGTAAAGTGACTTTCAAGATATATGAAGAAAAAAAACATGGATTGAAAGTCTACTTACTTACTGTAAATAGAAAGTGTCATTAATTTAATAATTATATCCTCGGAGGCTCCGCAAACGAGTTTGTTAATATTTTATGTCTTTCTATGTATTAAATGTGCTGATGGGGGGTATAAAACACCTTTAGTGACAGTTCTAGTTCATTGTGTATTGTTGTGTTACAGGAACTCGAGATGGAATGAGAAGAGCTCTCCTTGTAGTGTTGTTCCCATAGTGTCTGACGGATGTCTCTCTATGGGCGATGCCTTGAGAGATATAGATGCGAAAAACTTGATCCGTAGTGACTTTGTGTTGGTTTACGGAGACTTTGTGTCCAACATAAAGCTACAGAGTATTATAAAGGAACACAAGTAAGTAGTGCAGAGAAAAGAAAGTAGATTAGTACACATCCAGAACTCCAGATAAGGGGAGTATTTCAAAAACTAAAATCTTAATTTCTGGATTAAACCTAGACTGGCTTCAGTCTCTGCAATTGTAGATTAAAATTTATTATTTCTCCCTTTTTCCCCATACAGACTTGTCTTTTCCTAGCTTCAATTTCAAATCTGTGCCGGACCCTGTAGCAGGAATAAGGCAACAGTGGCACATATTGAAAACAGAATACATAGCAGATAATATCTTATTTATCAGAGTAGTAGCTAGTCTAGATTAAACCCTATGGTGTCACTACTCATTAGAATCATTGTCTTCGAGACGATTTTAATGAGTAGTAACACCATAGGATTTCGTGCTGCAATGAGGGTGAAAAAGTCGGACTTGATCAGTTTACTCCCTCTTATCTGGAGCCCTGACTTCTCTTAATAACAACTCCAGATAAGGTGATACATATATACATGTATTTCAAAAACTAAAATCCTTATGTTGCCACCAACCCCTATGTTGTGACTACTCAAGGTTTGGTGGAGGCATAATTGAGATCAATATAATATTTGCATAAGGTGATTATTATCTGAAGTCCTGTTATTGTAGCTCAAATATTGCAAATAGTAATATCTAATTAACCGTTACTCCATAGATAAACATTTTTATGCCTTTAATTTGTTCCTCCGCTGAAGAAAGTAGTTCCAAGTTATCCAGTCATGATTTGTATGAAATGTTGCCACCAAATACTGTGTAGTAGAAGCCTGATAAATGTATTAACCCATTACTCCATAATACACATTTTAACACTTAAAGTTTATTCCTCAGCAAGAAAATTGTCCTAAATTATATGGTCATCAATATGCACATGAGAAACATTTTCTAATTTCTGGCAGATGGTAGCTTAACGCATTTATGCGTCATTTGCAAACAGTGTACCTGTGAGGAGTTCACTTGTCCTATGCAAACAGTGTAGACCCTAATCAGAGGACTCCTTAAGGAGCCCTCTGATCAGGGTCTACACTGTTTGTCATTTTAACATAAATTGTAAAAATCAACTCTAAAAAGTCAAAAAGGGACTAGACTAAATTGAAAACTGTCCATTTGAGGTTTCAGGGAGGAAAGGGTTAAAACAGACTGAAAGTAAAGCAAAAGGTATAAAGGAGAGAGGTTCAATGTAAGAGATGATAATCCAGTAGTTTAAATCTTTATTTGAAGGGAAAGAAAAGAGAAAGACAAATCAGCAGTCATGACGATGGTATTTAGACAAGCCCCTCCAGGTCACATGACACGATGCTCAGAGGAAGACGTCGTAGTAGCAGTAGATAACACCACACAGAATGTTATACATTATCAAAAAGTGCCTGAGAAATGTAAAAGATTTGAATTCCCAGTGGTAAGTGAATAGTTTTGGGCTCCAGATAAGGGTAGTATTTCAAAATCAAAAATCTTTATTTCTGAATTAAACCCCATGTTGTCACTACTCATTAGAATCGTCTCGAAGAGACAATTCTTATGAGTAGTAACACCATAGGTTTTGGTGCTAACATAAGTAAAGAAATGTTTAGAGTTGTTCAGTACATTATCAAAAAGTGCCTGAGAAATGTAAAAGATTTGAATTCCCAGTGGTAGGTGAATATATTTGGTCTTGACTCAGGGCCTCAGATAAGGGGAGTATTTCAAAATCTAAAAACTTTATTTCTGCATTAAACCCCATGTTGTCACTACTCATTAGAATCGATTCTAATGAGTAGTGACACTATAGGATTTGGTGGTAACATAAGTGAGAAAGTATTAAGAGTTGTTCAGTTTACTGAATGACTCCCTCTTAACTGGAACCCTGTTGACTGAAATTACTTTCTGTTAACCCCTACTCCCTTAGATGTGCCTTTTGGCGCTTTTACCTATTCTTCCTAGACATGTCTTTCATGTGTCTGTCACATTCTGTTAATAGGTGGTGTGAAAGTGTTCTTGCATTGTGGCAGTCTGATACTTAAAACAAGCTAAAAGTAAAACAGACAGCTCGTGAGGGTATTTCTGCTAAAATACATACAGCCTGCTTTAACCCATTACCCCATAAATCATAAAATGTGCCTTTTTACACCTTTGATTTATTATTCCACTGAAGAAAATAGTTCCACATTATACAGGCATGAATATGTATTACAATTTTAAGAAATGTTTCCTATATTTTAGCAGATTGTAGTTTAAAGCAGGCTGGAAGTCAAGCAGAATGCGCCTTATGGCACATTCTGCTTTACTTTCAACCTGATTCAAATAGTCACTTCTAATCAAAACTAGAAACTGGCTATGGGGTAGTCGTTTAAATAATCACATGTCGTATGGAAACAAGCTATCGAAAAGGGTTAGATAGCAATCTCTGACAGGAATCCAGGCAGTGTACTTGCTCTAAGTACAAGATTTAAGGTGAAAATAAATATGTTTACCCTATGCCCTTGCCATTTACTGATGCCAGAGGCATAAAGTGTTTATGTAAAAAAAATCTTGTGCAGTATTAAAAATGTCTGAATGAATGGTCCCTGTTTTTTCCTCTCAGGAGATCCTAACCGAGCACAAAGATGTACAGCTTCGCTATGACCTGTTAGATGCTAACATCAGTATATGTAGTCCTCTGGTACCCCAACTGTTCACAGACAACTTTGACTACGAGAACCGAGACAGTTTTGTTAGAGGCATACTGATAAATGAGGAGGTAAGACTAGGTTTGTAAGACAAGGTAGGGCTGAGACTCTGAGCTTGATCAGACAATCTAATCCCAATTTAACACTTGTTGGTTAGGTTCCCTTGTGGATCATTCTAGTTACCAAACAATAATGTTTTGTCTACTTGGAATTCTGGATGTTTAATAAATATTTGTCTAAATTAGCAAACATTGTAGACCCTGATCAGAGGCTCCTATAGGAGCCTCTTATCTTGGTCTACACTGTTTGCAAATGTCATGAGTATATTTTAACCAGGCCCATGATGTTAAAAGAGTTAGTAGCCAGTGAACACATGTGTTATTCTATCACTGATTCTCTCACTCAGATTATGGGTAACACTATACAGATGCATGTTGTCACAGATGCCTATGCTGCCAGAATCTCAAATCTACAAATGTATGAAGCAGTCAGGTTAGTATATCTGAATGTATTACAGTAAATTGTGTTAATTATTATGTGTTTATGACAGTTGACTACTAAAAGCTAGGTGATAGTTGAACAGAAAGCTTCTTTAAATATAGTTGTTCACAATGCTGCTTATGCATCCATATGACCTAACCTTCATTTGACCTTGACCTAATATGAACTCAGAATATTTAAATGGGTTATATTTTGGTTGACCAAATTTTATAGTTTTGTCTAGCATTATTTGCTAGTTCCTTGATTATTTTTAGTTGTTTCGTCTGACCATTCCTATTCTGACCTTATCACTGAAACTCCATATGACCTTGACCTAATTTGAACACATTGTCTTGATATGTTGAAAATTTGCTCTGTTGTGTATATGTAGAAGATTGTCTTCAGAGCTTTGTATGATTATAGGTTTTGTCTGTTTTTCAGTCAAGATGTATTAAACAGATGGACATTTCCATTTGTGCCCGACTACTGCAATAGACACAATAAAGACATGGTGGCATTTGGTCGACATAATGTGTACCTCAGTAGGGATGTCACACTTGCCAGGTAGGTACAGTGGAGAAGAATAAATGTGTTTAGGCTTAACCCATTACTCCATAGATTACGCATTTTAACAAATTTAAATTATTCATCAACTGAAGAAAAAATTTGCATTTTATACAGTCATGAATATTTGTCATAAGAAAAACTTCCTTTATTTTAGTAGATGGAAGCTTAAAGCAGTTTGAAAGTAACCTGCTTTAAGTGGTTTCCTATCTTTAAGACTAGAATGGAATAAAGGGTTAGACTCACTTACTTACGCTGCAAACAGTTTGGAGCCTAAACAGACGCCGGGTAACCCGGCGTCTGATCAGGCTTCAAACTGTTTGCCACTCAGATCAAATCTAATGGTTAGAATTGCCAACAAATTATCATTTTCTATGTTTTATTGCAATGCATTTGCCTTTAAACAGGAAAGAATAATGTATGCATTAAGGGAATTATCCTTGTCTGTAAAAGTTGTGTTTTTATGTCCCTGGCATATACTGATGCTGTCTGTGCATCCGTAACAAGGTTAATCAGATTTTACCATTTTGTCTAGCATCAACACTGCTATTTAGACCCCTTGGAACCTTATATATTTGTTGCCTTGGACTATACCATATTCTAACCAATATCACGTAAACTTGATTTGACCTTGACCTAATTTGGACTTCACCTTACCTAGATTTGACCTTGACCAAATTTTTTGGACTTAAAAAATATGAAAATATTCAAAATCTATTGCCAAGAATGCCACTAGGGCATATCTTGAATGCTTCGTCTTGGTCAAAAATTGTGATTATTGCTGGGTAGTGGTACCAGTTTATGCAGTAACTCAGTTATTTCCCTTGTCACGAAGTGTTAACCATAGTTTTCTCCCTTGTTTTCAGAGAATGCAAGCTAGTGAAGAATGTGCTGCTGGGTAGTGGTACTAGTGTAGGCAGTAACACAGTTATATCCAACTCCATTGTAGGCAAGAACTGCCAGATAGGTAAGCAGACATTAGTGCATCTTGAGTATCAAAATATTATTGTCCTGCAGAGCTCTAGATAAAGGAAGCACTGGATTCCATATGCCTCCCACCAAACCACATACCGGTATTGTGTCTCATTAACCCTTCACCCCATAGGCTGTTTATAAGTTTCAAAAGGCTAGTGTGACCCACCAGTGGCTAACTTGTTCTGTAACATTACACACAAATCCCACAGAAAAAAGATGATTACAGTTTTAGATAATTGCTTTGTCTGTGTTTACATTTCATAGTCTTTAACCCATTACACCACAATCTGTTTCTAGTATTTATTATAGGTGACCACTTAAAGCAAGTTGAAAGTAAAGCAGACTGTGCCTTTAGGCACAATCTGCTTTACTTTTAGCCTGTTTTAATCTACAATCTATTAGAATATAGGAAATATTTCTTATGATTCATGAATGTATAAAGTGGCACTTTTAAATTCAGCAGTTGAATAAATTAAAGGCGTAAAAATGCATATCTATGGGGTTTTCATTAAAAAAAATTTGCTTTTCAGGTAAAAATGTGCGAATTGAGGGATCTTATTTATGGGACAATGTGACTGTGGAAGACAACTGTACAGTTCAGACGAGCCTTCTCTGTGATAATGTTGTAGTATATAACAATGTGACAACCTGTCCGTACTGTGTACTAGCGCCTCAGGTAACATTTCGTATAAGAGCCATAGAGAATTTGTGTTATAGAAAAGTGCAAGCTGAATGCTGGACAAAAGTAATGCAGAAAGCTCATATAGGAGCTTTCTGCCTTGACTTTTGTCCTGCAAGAAGCAGAGAGTTCCAGGCGTAAGGTTCTTAGTAGGCACTGAACACATTTGATTGTATATGTAAACTATTTGACACATTATGAATTTGAAACATAGATAAAGAAAGAAACTAATTGCCACAATCTGTAGAAAAATGCTTTTCACATGTAAGTTGGGAATAAGTGTCTAAAATAATTGCCAATAGCTGTAGAAAAATGCTTCTCACATGTTAGTTGGGAATGAGTGTCTAAAATAATTGCCAAATGCTTTAGAGAAATGCCTTTCATATGTAAAATTGGAATAAGTGTCTAAAATAATTGCCAATAGCTGTAGAAAAATATTTTTCACATGTAAGTTGGGAATAAGTGTCTAAAATAATTGCCACAATCTGTAGAAAAATGCTTTTCACATGTAAGTTGGGAATAAGTGTCTAAAATAATTGCAATTAGCTGTAGAAAATTGCTTTTCACGTGTAAGTTGGGAATGAGTGTCTCAAATAATTGCCAATAGCTGTAGAAAATTGCTTTTTACATGTAAGTTTGGAATGAGTGTCTAAAATAATTGCCACAATCTGTAGAAAAATGCTTTTCACATGTAAGTTGGGAATAAGTGTCTAAAATAATTGCCAATAGCTGTAGAAAAATGCTTCTCACATGTTAGTTGGGAATGAGTGTCTAAAATAATTGCCAAATGCTTTAGAGAAATGCCTTTCATATGTAAAATTGGAATAAGTGTCTAAAATAATTGCCAATAGCTGTAGAAAAATATTTTTCACATGTAAGTTGGGAATAAGTGTCTAAAATAATTGCCACAATCTGTAGAAAAATGCTTTTCACATGTAAGTTGGGAATAAGTGTCTAAAATAATTGCAATTAGCTGTAGAAAATTGCTTTTCACGTGTAAGTTGGGAATGAGTGTCTCAAATAATTGCCAATAGCTGTAGAAAATTGCTTTTTACATGTAAGTTTGGAATGAGTGTCTAAAATAATTGCCACAATCTGTAGAAAAATGCTTTTCACATGTAAGTTGGGAATAAGTGTCTAAAATAATTGCCAATAGCTGTAGAAAAATGCTTTTCACGTGTAAGTAGGGAATGAGTGTCTCAAATAATTGCCAATAGCTGTAGAAAATTGCTTTTAACATGTAAGTTGGGAATGAGTGTCTAAAATAATTGCCAATAGCTGTAGAAAATTGCTTTCCACATGTAAGTTGGGAATGAGTGTCTAAAATAATTGCCACAATCTGTAGAAAAATGCTTTTCACATGTAAGTTGGGAATAAGTGTCTAAAATTATTGCCACAATCTGTAGAAAAATGCTTTTCACATGTTAGTTGGGAATAAGTGTCTAAAATAATTGCCAATAGCTGTAGAAAAATGCTTTTCACATGTAAGTTGGGCATAAGTGTCTAAAATAATTGCCAATAGCTGTAGAAAATTGCTTCTCACATGTTAGTTGGGAATGAGTGTCTAAAATAATTGCCAAATGCTTTAGAGAAATGCTTTTCACATGTAAGTAGGGAATGAGTGTCTAAAATAATTGCCAATAGCTGTAGAAAAATGCTTTTCACATGTAAGTTGGGAATGAGTGTCTAAAATAATTGCCACAATCTGTAGAAAAATGCTTTTCACATGTAAGTTGTGAATAAGTGTTAAAATAATTGCCAATAGCTGTAGAAAAATACTTTTCACGTGTAAGTAGGGAATGAGTGTCTAAAATAATTGCCAATAGCTGTAGAAAAATGCTATTCACATGTAAGTTGGGAATAAGTGTCTAAAATAATTGCCAATAGCTGTAGATAAATGCTTCTCACATGTTAGTTGGGAATGAGTGTCTAAAATAATTGCCAAATGCTTTAGAGAAATGCCTTTCATATGTAAAATGGGAATAAGTGTCTAAAATAATTGCCAATAGCTGTAGAAAAATGCTTTTCACATGTAAGTTGGGAATGAGTGTCTTAAATAATTGCCAAATGCTTTAGAGAAATGCTTTTCACATGTAAGTAGGGAATGAGTGTCTAAAATAATTGCCAATAGCTGTCGAAAAATGCCTTTCACATGTAAGTTGGAAATGAGTGTCTAAAATAATTGCCACAATCTGTAGAAAAATGCTTTTCACATGTAAGTTGGGAATAAGTGTTTAAATAATTGCCAATAGCTGTAGAAAAATACTTTTCACATGTAAGTAGGGAATGAGTGTCTAAAATAATTGCCAATTGCTGTAGAAAAATGCCTTTCACATGTAAGTTGGAAATGAGTGTCTAAAATAATTGCCAATAGCTGTAGAAAAATGCTATTCACATGTAAGCTGGGAATAAGTGTCTAAAATAATTGCCAATAGCTGTAGAAAAATGCTTTTCACATGTAAGTTGGGAATGAGTGTCTAAAATAATTGTCACAATCTGTAGAAAAATGCTATTCACATGTAAGTTGGGATTAAGTGTCTAAAATAATTGCCAATAGCTGTAGATAAATGCTTCTCACATGTTAGTTGGGAATGAGTGTCTAAAATAATTGCCAAATGCTTTAGAGAAATGCCTTTCATATGTAAAATGGGAATAAGTGTCTAAAATAATTGCCAATAGCTGTAGAAAAATGCTTTTCACATGTTAGTTGGGAATGAGTGTCTTAAATAATTGCCAAATGCTTTAGAGAAATGCTTTTCACATGTAAGTAGGGAATGAGTGTCTAAAATAATTGCCAATAGCTGTAGAAAAATGCCTTTCACATGTAAGTTGGGAATGAGTGTCTCAAATAATTGCCAATAGCTGTAGAAAAATGCTTTTCACATGTAAGTTGGGAATGAGTGTCTTAAATAATTGCCAAATGCTTTAGAGAAATGCTTTTCACATGTAAGTAGGGAATGAGTGTCTAAAATAATTGCCAATAGCTATAGAAAAATGCCTTTCACATGTAAGTTGGGAATGAGTGTCTCAAATAATTGCCAATAGCTGTAGAAAAATGCTTTTCACATGTAAGTTGGGAATGAGTGTCTAAAATAATTTCCACAATCTGTAGAAAAATGCTTTTCACATGTAAGTTGGGAATAAGTGTTTAAATAATTGCCAATAGCTGTAGAAAAATACTTTTCACATGTAAGTAGGGAATGAGTGTCTAAAATAATTGCCAATAGCTGTAGAAAAATGCCTTTCACATGTAAGTTGGAAATGAGTGTCTAAAATAATTGCCAATAGCTGTAGAAAAATGCTATTCACATGTAAGTTGGGAATAAGTGTCTAAAATAATTGCCAATAGCTGTAGATAAATGCTTCTCACATGTTAGTTGGGAATGAGTGTCTAAAATAATTGCCAAATGCTTTAGAGAAATGCCTTTCATATGTAAAATAGGAATAAGTGTCTAAAATAATTGCCAATAGCTGTAGAAAAATGCTTTTCACATGTAAGTTGGGAACGAGTGTCTAAATTAATTGCCAAATGCTTTAGAGAAATGCCTTTCACATGTAAAATGGGAATAAGTGTCTAAAATAATTGCCAATAGCTGTAGAAAAATGCTTTTCACATGTAAGTTGGGAATGAGTGTCTAAATTAATTGCCAATAGATGTAGAAAAATGCTTTTCACATGTAACTTACTAACTACTAATTAACTAAATCTTGAGTTTTTCAACTGCTGCGGGTGTCCCTACAGGGGTAGGCAGCAGGCGGCTAGAGTTTCCCTCACCTAACCTCCAGGCTTCTCTATTTTGCGGATCAATGCTGTCGAGGCTGCATGTCCTAATGTCAGCCTCGACACATTCCAACCAAGTCTTCTTTGGCCTTCCTCACCCTCTGGATCCCGGCACTTCCATACCCATCATCGAGTTGATACATGATTGTGCCGGGATACATGTCCAAACCATCTCAGACGCCTTGTGCGTGGGTCCGTTGTCACTTCCTGAATCCCCAGCATTGCATACAGTGCATCTGTAGTGATGTCGTCTTGGGACTTGACACCACAGATCCAACGGACCATGGCTCTGTCATTCCGACGTAGACGCTGCAAATCTGAGGCAGACAGTGCCCAGGTTTCACTTCCATGTAGTAGCGCAGAGCGCACACAAGCATCAAAAACTCTCCCACGAGCTTTGAGGGACACATGCCTAGATGTAAGAAGAGGCAGGAGTTTCTTGAACCTTCCCCAGGCCGTACCGCATCTAGTGATGATGATGAGCTCACATCCTCCCCCTGCACACAGCGTATCACCTAGATAGCAGAAACTGGCTGCCACCTCTAGTTGAACACCATCCACGACAACTTGGGTGACTGGTCTACCATCAATAGGGCGCGCCATATCTCGACACCTGGGGCACACATAGTCCGGGTCGTCAGCAATTCTGCCTTTGATGCCACAGCATTTCTTGTGTACCCACAGCATGCATTGGGAACATTTGATGGAATTCACCCCAACTCCAGTCCGGCACACAGAACAAGGAAATGCCCCAGAGTCACGAAGAAGATCAAGCCCTGGGCCAGCTACCATGAGCTTGGTCTTCTTCATGTTGACACTCAACCCTTTACCTTCCATACCTGCTTTCCAGGCTGTCAGCTTGGAAATGCACTCCTCGAGTGAGTCTGCAACCACGGCGAGATCATCCACGTATAGATACTATAGAAGCTCCCAAGGGACGCCGGTACGAAACTCGCGTGAAAGCGCCTCAAGAACAAGGATGAAAAGCAGAGAGCTGAGGACCGAACCCTGATGCACTCCAACTCTGACTCCAAACTCGTTGCTGTACTGCCCGTTGATGCGCACTTGACTTCTGACATCAGTGTACTTTCCTTGAATGACACGCACAGCCCACTCGTCAACCCCAAGACTTCTTAATGCCCACCAGAGGACATTCCTAGGCACTCTGTCAAAGGCCTTCTCAAGGTCCACAAAGGCAAGATATAGTGGCTTGTTGGCTGCAATGTACTTTTCCTGTAAGTTGGGAATAAGTGTCTAAAATAATTGGCAATAGCTGTAGAAAAATGCTTTTCACATGTAAGTTGGGAATGAGTGTCTAAAATAATTGCCAATAGCTGTAGGAAAATGCTTTTCACATGTAAGTTGGGAATAAGTGTATACATTACTTTCCAAGAGTTGTAGAAAAATACTTTTCATACGTAAGACGGGAATAACTGTATAAATTATTTGATACAGTATGGTTTGTAACATAGCCGTTGAGGGGATGATCCCCATTGTACAGTAAAATCTCTCTATTACGACTACTTAAACGATAGCCAATTGATTGTATAAAATACAGGTGACAGCATAAAGCATGGTAACTGTAAAACAGAAAGTTCCTTTTGGAGCTCTCTGTTTTACTGTCACCTTTCTTTAAGCAGTTTCCTGTCATGAACACCTAGTCATGGCCCCAGATAAGGGGAGTATTTCGAAAACTAAAATCTTCATTTCTGCATTAAACCCTATGGTGTTACTACTCATTAGAATCGCCTCGAAGAGACGATTCTAATGAGTAGCAACACCATAGGATTTTGTGCTGAAATAAGTGAGAAAATGTTGGATTTGTTCAGTTTACTCTCTCTTATCTGGAGCACTGCCTAGTAATAAACATAATTTTGTGGTTGTAATAGAAAGGTTTTACTGTACAAATATTGACCACAGGTTAAAGTTTGTCCTGGTGTTACTGTGAAGGAAGGGACTATTGCTGTGTCAAAGTAGGTTGAAAGTAAAGCAGAATGTGCCTTAACCCATTACCCAATAGACTGTTTCTAGTTTTGAATACAGGTGACCACTTAAAGCAGGTTGAAAATAAAGCAGAATGTGCCCTAAGGCACATTCTGCTTTATTTTCAGCCTACTTTAAGCTACCATCAGCTAGGATTTAGAAAAGATTTCGTTTGTTACAAGTTTATGTCTGTAAGCATTGGAACTATTTTCTTCAGGGGAGGAATAAATCAAATGCGCTAAAAGGCGCTTCTATTGGGGAAAGGGTTAAGGCACATTCTGCTTTACTTTCAACCTACTTTTAAAAGCTCTTATCTTCTAGGGTGTATAAAGCATTTCTGATGTTGCATATTATGTAAGTGGAACTATTCACTTGAGTGGATTCTAAGAATACATTTAAGGCATAAAGTAGTGTTATATGGAGTAATGGGTAATAAAGGCCAGAAAAGCTATGGGTCCATGGGACTCAAAACTTTTTAAATAATGAGTCTCTGGCAAATAATGAGTATAAGACTCAGGATGCACAGGTAAAATTATCACTACTGTACAAATATTTATCCCAGGTTAAAGTTGGTCCTGGTGTTACTGTGAAGGAAGGGACTATTGCTGTGTCAAAGCTGGAGGATGATTTCGGAGATGATGAAGTTGACGCTGCAGATGGAGGTACGACTTCGTTGACTTGGTATCATTATAAGATTTAAGTTTGAAATGAAATTGTTTTGTGTATCAGACACAAATAACTTTGAGGTATTCTTTCATAGCTTGTTCTCAGTTTTAAGAAAGGTGCTGCTTAATTCAGGTAAAAAGTAAATTCTAACACACCTCGCCCACACCCCTATATATGCAAAGAAGGACCGTCTCAGTGTACGAATTTTCAGTAGAGCACTCACGTGCTAAACGTTCCAACGTGACGTCATTTGGCTTCGAAAATGGGTACGCCATGAAATGTAGCGCCGTTGCTTCGGTGCAAATTATGGTTAAATTATGTGTTAGAATCGAAATAATAAATTAATACCAGTGTTTTATCTAACAATCGAACACGGGTAGTCCTTGAGATGCTTGTAATTAAACCACTCGGCCTAAAGGCCTCGTGATTAAATTACTACGCATCAAAACTCCTACCAGTGTTCGATTGCACGATAAAACACTGGTATGTATTTATTATTTCGATTCTAACACAGTAGAAATAGAAAATTCCTGTAAAAGATATATATAGGTTAGACTGCATTAGGACAACTGGACAAGTATTCGTGAAATAGACGGGTCGGAGCCCGTCTATTTCACGAAGACTTGTCCTTTGCAGTCTAACCGATTTAGACCGCCCATAAATCCAAATAAGGAATATTGTTTACAAAGATCACCACAAAGGCACTATGTGACGTGAAATTTGTGGTTGCTATTATATACACGCCTGACTCAGCTGTTTTAAGCTGCCAGCAACGATAATCTGCCAATCAAATTTTCCTTACAATAGTTTCATTTTGGCAGGAATAATCCAGTCTTCATGAAAAAGGAAGAACTGAATAACCGACTCTGATTGGCCAACGTCACAGAATTTCACCAAAAGGCTGTCTAAATAGATTAACAATAAAGAAGCTCCTATTGACTTTTCTTACATTTAGCAGTCTTTAGATACAAATAACTTAATACATCTTCACTGACTTGTGTTTGAACAGGTGATAGAGATCTACTATTTGGTGCAAAGTCAAAGGCCTTTACCTATGTCGACGCTGAGGGAGAGGACAGTGATGAGGAAGAGGTGACCAAACAGTTCTGGGGTTTGAACCTGCACTCAGAAAACCTAGAAGAAGATGATGATGATGATGACAGTGATAAGAGCAGTGAAAGTGGCTCACAGCCAGAGAGTCTTCCACCTGATGGTGAGTGGTTAACTAAAGTATCTACAGAGTTTTTGTAGGTTAAAACTATATCATAGCGACTGAAAAGAGAATTTCAAATACAGTGATGCACACTTATAACGAAATCCAGGGGACCTTGCAAATTATTTCGTCTTATCCAAATTTTGTCTTATCCATATAACGAAATTTCTTTGTATTTTAAAACTATCCTAGTTACTGATCAGTGGAGAGCTTCAAATTCTTACACACTTTTGTCTCCATAAAAACCCTATGCTGTTACTACTCAAAATAATTGTTTAGTTTACCCCTGTCCGTCCAACCACATGTCAGTAAATACTTTGTCCATCTAATTACTTCTACAGGTTTCAAGCTAAAGCCTTATAATAAAGATATTTGCACATATACCCTAGAGAAGCATATGCTCAGGATTTGATATGATTCAATTTTACAAAGAATTACAGCCAGTTGAACTTAGTGATCTTCCTCATTATACGGTTCAGGCAGATAGGGAGTCCCCGGACATCCTTTATGTTAAAGACACAGACACAGTTCTAGTCTAATCTGATATTTAAATTTGAAATTTTTGTATATATCTATTCATTTACATGGATCCATGCATGATATAAAGCGTTTGAGTAAATTCTGATATCATTCTCAAAATTTTGATAGGTCAGATTTGAGCATTCTGCTCGAACTTGATTAATCAAAAGTTTGAGAGTGATATCAGACTCAACTGAAACGCTTAATAAGCATGGAGCACAGAATTATACACTGACGGAATCGAAACCTCGTGCTATATCGTAAATCTCGTGCGGCGGATACGAGACTCGCGAGACTTGATAAGAGACTGTCTATCGGCAGTCAATATGATAAATGTGTGTTTTCGAAGCATTGTTCACGGGTTTTTATTCCCGTGAATTGATAGGAATGTCCACATAGTCGTTTAAATCCTATAAAATGTCAATAAAAACACTCGAGTCGGTAAATTTCACGCCAGAAATCGCGGACAACGAGGCAAAGAAGTGAAGATGTTGTCACGTGACACATAATCTCGCAAAATTCAACCGCCGCGAGAGCTCAGGTACTCGCCTATTTAATTTCGCTTAGTTGCTATTCCGTTTTGTATAATTCCGTGCATGGAGCCAGGTATTGTGCTAAGTGTACAATGTCTGGACTAGAGTTTAACCCATCAAGCCCTAGTGACGTGTGTAAGTGCTTTTTCCATACAGTGTTCCTGTTAAGATTAAACTGTACACTTCCTAGGCAAACTATGTAGACCCAGGCCAGATGACTTCTTCAAGAGCTATCTGATCAGAGTCTGCACTGTTAATCATTTTGCAATATTTTGTAAAATAACAACCCTAAGGCTAATAGTCATAAATAGAGTAGATTTAATAAAATGCTAGAATTCCATTTGGAGTTTCAAGGGCCAGTGATGTATATCTGAAGTACATAAAACCTCTCTATTACGACTACCAAAAAGAAGGCTAATTGATTGTATAAAACATAGATGACAGACTGACAGCTTAAAGCTAAAGGGGCTTTCTGTTTACTGTCACCTTGCTTTAAGCAGTCACCTGTCTTAAACACCCAATAATTATTACAATTTAGTGGTCGTAATAGCGAGGTTTTACTGTTACACTACAGTGTGTCATTATTTGTCTTTATTCTAGGAGGAATTTCAGCAGGTAAAAACACAGAATTATAGAATGATGCTTTTGTTTTGAGTTTGAATGGCATAATTTTTATTTCTTTATTTCATGTGTAAGCATATGCTAAAATATACAGTAAAATATGTGTTGTTAAATGGCCATTTGTTGAGGAAGCATGGATGTGCCTAATTCATCTCCTCTGGGTCTTCTTGTGAATGGCTGATTAGAAAAAGCAGTTTTGCCAATAGTATAGAGTGACAAATACCTCCTTGTCCTTGATCAATTCTTACTCTACCTACTCTATCAGTCCATTGCATTGACTCTACCATTTTAGTCCATGACATTGGCCCCAAGGTATAATTTGTCCATGACCTTTGGCTGAATCTTTTGAGTGGTCACTTAATTCAGGTCTTACTGCATTGTACCATCAGTTCCAGGGCTGCCGTAAGTTGATCTTGAGAAAAATCCTAAGATTTTCAAGTTTTCTAGTTTTCAAGCGCAATTACTTAAAGCAGGTTGAAAGTAAGGTAGAATGTGCCTTAAGGCGCATTCTGCTTTACTTTCAGCCTGCTTTAAGCTACCATCTGCTAGAATAAATATCTTAAGATTTTGGAAAAAATCCGAAAAAATGGCAGCCCTGCAGTTCTCTTATGCTTACTAACATGACTGCTGCCAGGACCGGGTAGATGACTGCATGTATGAACCTTTCTTTCCAGTATGTTCTTCCTCCTACTTTGAACATTCTGTTTTCTTTCTTCAATCAAAGTTTAAAGTGTAAAAGCACATGCCTTTCTAGCTGTAGCAGGTCTGCATGTATAGATATGAGCTGGAATTGGATGACCGCAAGTAATGATGTGACATTCTATTAGCAGCTATTGACCTGTGATAGGGCAATCTTATTGAATAGCATGTCAGTTTTGTTGTGTATTGTTTACTGTACATGTATTTGCAAAAACATATATGTCGTATAACCCATTACTCCAAAGATACACCTTTTCATGCCTGTCTACACTAAGAAGTCCCCATGTAAGAAGCCCTATACATGAAACATAGCTGTTATTTCCAGGGTCTTTCCAGATAGTAGTGTAAAGCAGGTTGAAAGTAAAGTATAATGGCAAACAGTGCAGAACCTGATCAGAGGGACCTCTGGTAAGGATCTACAATATTTTCATAGGACAAGTGTAATCTTCACAGGTACACTATTTGTAAATGATGGGCTTCTGCTATACATTACATGTATTCTGTGTCAACTGTTCCATGAAAGCCAAAAGTTAAAATTACCATAGATATCAAACTGGATTTAAGACAGCTTGCTAAAAGAATTTCTGCTTTACTTTTTCAAAGATCTTGCTTTCGGTTACCACTTGCTGTTAATACTATCAGTCAATATCCATTTGTGGAGAAGTAGGTAAAGGAGTCCTATGACACTTAAGTGGAGAAAATGGTTAAATTTTAAATATACCGGCTAGTCATTTTGCCTATTGGTGTACAAACATCTTGGAAATATGGTTGTGTTTATCTCAGTTTACAGTAAAACCTCTTTAATATGACCACTGAAATGTAGATTAACATTATTGATAGCATTTACGACAGGTGGAAACTGAAAGCAAGATAACAGTAAAGCAGAAAGCTCCTATAGGAGCTTTCTGCTTTGCTGTCATCTTGCTTTAAGCAGCCACCTGCCTAAAACTTCAATTTTATCTCATGTAGTGGTCGTTACGTAATAGAGAGGTTTGACTATCTGTAAATACCTACCAAGGACGCCTATCTAATAAAGTTCTATTATATGAGCACATTGATTCCATTTTGATTCAATCGTAATGACAAGAATGTAAGATAAATTCAATGAATGAATGGTGTTTTACGGCCCATCGACACAAAAAGGTCATTTAGAGCCGAAGTGGATAAGTTCAACAATATGTTATCATCATGCAATTAATATACAAAGTAATGCAAAATACCATACAACATCTGTGCATCATATATTATTGTCTGATTGACAATCTATTCCAAATGCATGCAGTAAAATGAGTGCTCACAAGCCACTCAATTAACTCTTTGCATGCTGGGTAATTTAATATTTTGTCTGCATAATTGTCGTCTGCTGTTGTTCTAAATATAGAATTTTCAAAATTTCTTTTCACTACAGGGCCATAGTATCAAGCAGTTTGGATTCAGATTAAACGCCACATTATACAGCATCTGATCTGGATCCAAACTCTTTGCATAGAAGATGATCATGATTCTGCCGCTAGCATGCGAATGGTTAATTTCGTTGGTGTACTTTATGCATTAACCCTTAGCCTGCCACTCACGACTTTAGCTCCATATGCAAACAGCTTGGATCCGGATGAGACGCCTAGTAACTCTGCGTCTCATCCGGATCCAAGCTGTTTGACACTCGGACAACATTTTCAGCAATTTTGAGCAACTTTGAAGCACTTTGAAACTTGAAGCAGACGAGAAAGATAGCAGACGACAATTTATTTGGCGGGCTAAGGGTTAAGAATAGCAGACATTACATGTCCATGTGTATATAGATTTCATCTTAACTCTTTCCTCCCTGAAACTTTAAATGGACAATTCCAGTTTCTATTTTAGTCTAGTCCATTTCTGGCCTTTTAGGGTTGTTTTTGTCAATGTTTTGCATTATGACAAACAGTGAATACCCTGATCAGAGGGCTCCATAAGGAGCCCTCTGATCTGGGTATTCACTGTTTGCATAGGACATGTGCACTTTTCACATGTATACTGTTTGAAAAGGATGCCTATATGCGGGACTAGGGTTCAAAGGGTTAATGCTGCTGCAGGACAAATGTAATACAGAAAGCTCATAGGAAGCATGATTTTTGTTATGCATTTATTCGTCACCTTTATTTTAGACAGCATAGTAATTTCTTTTAAATATCTGCTTACTGGTAACTCTTTACAGGCTAGCAGCGAAATAGTTATTATCTTTGCAAACAGTTTGGATCCTGATAAGAAGCTGCATTACGCAGCGTCTCATCAGGATCTAAACTGTTTGTCACTCTGACCATGTTTTGAAATGAAATTTTGAAGAGCCTATTTTTAGAACAATGGCAGACGACATTTGTTGCAGACGAAACAATTACCCAGCATGCAAAGAGTTAAAACATGTTTGACTGCACCTAATATTCTGTCGTTGATTTGAGTTTAACTCTTACCATGCTTACGACGGAATCGTGATTATCTGTGCAAACAGTTTGGACCCCAATGAGACACCACATAGCATGGCATCTCATCAGGATCCAAACTATTTGGACACTATGACCCTGTTATGAAAAGAAATTTTGAACATTCTATTTTTAGAACAGTAGCAGACGACAGTTGTTGCAGATGAAAAAATTACCCAGCATGCAAAGAGTCAAACACACAGTCAAGCTTGTGTTACACCATAGCTGGTTTTAGTATTGTAGAGAGGTGTCCTTTTAAAGCAGGTTGAACGTTAAGCTTAAATCTGCTAAAGTACAGAATATATTTCATGTGGTGCATATTTATGACCGTATAAAATTAACTTTCTTTTTTTTAGTAACGGTATAAATCAAAGGCGTTAAAAGGCATATTTATGGGGTAATGGGTTAAACAAGCTCCAATTCCCCCTCCCCCCCCCCCCCCCCCCCAATTGAAGTGAGTTCTACAAGGACAGGTAACTGCTTAACTCTTTGAACCCTAATCCCGCATATAGGCGTCTTTTAAAACAGTGTACATGTGAATAGTACTCTTGTCCTGTGCAAACAGTGAAGGCCCAGATCAGAGGGCTCCAAAAGGAGCCCTCTGATCAGGGTCTTCACTGTTTGTCAGTAATGCCAAAAATGACAAAAACAACTCTTAAAAGCCAGAAATGGACTAGACAAAAATCGAAACTGGAATTGTTCATTTAAAGTTTCAGGGAGGAAAGAGTTAATGCAGGATAAATGATATGCAGAAAGGTTCTGAAAGAGTTTTCTACATTACTTTTAGCATGCATTTAGCAACCTTTTGAATTAAAGACTGCCCATATTCTGTTGCTTTTGTACAAACTTGACTTTACGAGGGGTGTTCAATAACTAATGCACCTTGATCAATAACTTCAATGTTATAAGTGTACATGTAATATGCAAGTGTGATACATCATTGGAAAGGGTAGTTCTTCACTTACACAATGATATAATGCAGGACTCGATCAATCAAAATTATAATCTAATCATTGTTATCCTGTCATGTGCCTATTTTCCTGACGGATAAAGGGGTGACAGATAAACTTTGCTTTATTATGCTAGTTGGTCACATGACCAATGTTATTATGTCAGTTGGTCACATGACCTGTAGCCAGAACTATTTTTTCCACTGAGACGCTTATTTTTCCCGCTGTTAGGAAATGTATTCTAAAACTCTTTCAACAGAATTCGACGTGTAACGACGTTTATTCGAACTATTCGATGCAATCAAAGCATTATAGAGTACGCGTCACCAGTCGCTTGCTGAGATACTTCTATAATTGTCCACCTTTTAGATTTCCTAAGTGGAAAACACTAGATTTTTAAAGGTTCTTTTATTTCTTTTCAACGTAACTAGGATGTGACGTCATCTATATAATAGCGCGCTTTCCTAGAGTAACATAGTTCTTTATAGTGAGAATCTTATCTAAATCAAAAATTATTCTAGCTTTATCACCTGATATATTCATCCGCCTTGCCAGATAACATTTCTCATTCAAAGCTAGTCACCAAATATTCTCTATCTCTTTCGAATGATATGTAACACATGCATTTTGCACATAGGATATTGAAGTTATTGATTAAATTGTATTAAATTATTGAACACCCCTCATATTCCAGTGGCGCTCTTGTTGAGGGCCTTATCAAACATATTCAGATGATTATCATCTTTCCCAGCTAATGATCTCGAATAAAACAGATTAATTACATAAGTAGCTTCTGGTAACATCTGCTACAGTTCAATGGAAGATAATTTATAGCATCTTTTTAACCCATTACCTCTTATCCTATTTCTAGCTTTGAAAATAGATGACCACTTAAAGCAGGTTGAAAGTAAAGCAGAATGTGCCTTAGGGCACATTCTGCTTTACTTTCAGCCTGCTTTAAGCTACCATCTGCTAGGATATAGAAAATATTTCTTCTGGTACATATTCTTGGCTGTATAAATTGGAACTATTTTCTTCAGTGGAGGAATAAATAGAGCCGTTTTTAAGGAGTAATGGGTTAATTGTAATGTACATTAAAACCTCTCTATTACGACCACTAAAAAGAAGATTAATTGACTGTATAAAAGACAGGTGACAGTTTTAAGCAAGGTGACAGTTAAACAGAAAGCTCCCAATGGAGCTTTCTGTTTGACTGTCTCTTTGCTTTAAAAATGGAGCTTTCTGTTTTACTTTCACCTTGCTTTAAGCAGCTCTTGTACAATTAATTGTTCCCTTAACCCGTTACCCCATATGGTTTTCTAGTTTTAAAGACAGTTGATCACTTAAAGCAGGTTGAAAGCAAAGCAGAATGCGCCTAAAGGCACATTCTGCTTTACTATCAGTCTGCTCTAAGCTACTATCTACTAGGATATAATAATTATTTATGGTGCATATTCATGACGGTATAAAAAGGAAATATTTTCTTCAGTGAATGAATAAATGAAAGGCGTAAAAATGCACATTTTGGGGGTAATGGGTTAATACAAGCTGAACTGTGCTATATATCTGTTGTTTTTCAATTCCAGTGCCAGTTTACTATCAGGAGATGCTTGATACTGTACAGAGAGCCAAGGATGAAAACATTAGCAGCGAAAACCTCACACTGGAAATCAACTCCCTCAAGTAAGAACCATAACTCTTAGTGAAACCTCACACTCGAAATCAACTCTCTGAAGTAAGAACCATAGTTCATAGTGAAAAGCCACTTCAGATTTGTTTATGTGGGGAAGCCATCCAGCTGGCAAAATCAAATTTAAATTCTTTATTACACTCAGTACATGTTTTCACATGAATGCCTGAGGATAATTGTAGGTATAATACAAACTAAACAGCTAATATAGATAATGTCAGTGGTTCTAGTTTCTACCCAGTTATGACTGATACATATTCATGACTGTATAAAAGGGAGCTATTTTCTTCAGTGGTGGAATAAATTCCAGTCATAAAAAGGTGTCTGTTAAATACAGTGGACTATCTACTGGTTTCTCCTATGACGTTATGTGTACTTTTAGGCATGCCTATAACATCTCTATAAAGGAGCTGACAGTTATGGTGATGAAGGCAATACTACAGCAGCCCCTAGCAGAGGACCCCAGTCTAGCAGGGCCAGAGGCACTCAAAGTTCTAAAAGAGGTAGGGGCACAGACAGACATTTAACCTTTCTATGTTAGAAACTAGTAAAGCTTAACCTCTGTATAACGACCACTTAAATGAAGGCTAATTGATTGTATAAAAGACAGGTGGCTGCTTAAAGTAAGTTGACAGTGAAACAGAAAGCTCCTAAAGGAGCTTTCTGACTTACTGTCACCTTGCTATAAGCAGTCACCTTCTTTTAACACCCAATAGTTAACATAAATGACTGATATTTATGTAAATATTGTCCCAATTTAAAAGAAAAAAAAATGTTTTGAATGACCTTTAATAACTATGGTTTAGGAAGTTGTATAGATTTATCATAGATAATGAATTTAAAATGGGAGACATCTAATTCCCTCTTTTTCAGGCACTAACCAAACATATGCGAGTACTTCAGAACTACATCAAGAATGATGAATCCCAGCTACAGTGTTTAACAGCCGTGGAGGTAAGTATAGATAACCAATGGTTAGGACAGTCAGTCAAAACAAGGAGATACATGGGCATGAGATACCTTAACTCTTATCCTGCAGTAATATCATCTGCTTTGATCTGCAAAAAAAATAATTAGAGTAATACATTTATGAAGTAAAGAAACCTAAGGACGAGCGTCAAACTGTTTGGATCTGGATCAGATGGCGCGTTATACGGTGTCTGATCTGAATCTAAACTGTTTGCAAAAATCAGTAAAGTCGTGATCAGCAGGCAAAGGGTTAATGCATTAACCCATTCCAGTATAGTATAAAACAAAATAAATAGCCACACAAGTATCCATGCCTTAGCATGGCCGTACATCCATCCATATGTCCGGGCACATAAATCTATACTTGTGTGGCAACTAAAAAGCCTCATAAGTGAAAAATAGGATAAGGGTTAGCTTCTAAATCATTTTATTTCTATGTTAGAGCAACAAGGAATTTGTGTAATATGGCTATCCATGCAGAAAAAATATCAAAGAAAATAGCCACATAAGACAAACATAAGGAGCATTCTTCTTTACTTTCAACCTGCTTTAAGTGATAACTTGTTTATCAAACTACAAACAGGCTCTGGGATACTGGGTTAATGAAACTCCAACATGTTACAGGTTGATGAAAAAAAAAGAAACATCATGCAGTAGGTTTTACTAACCCATTACCCCATAGCCTGTTTCTAGTTTTGAAGACAGGACTGGTCACCATTTAAAGCAGGTTGAAAGGAAAGCAGAATGCTCCATAAGGCGCATTCTGCTTTCAGGCCTGTGATTTTTCCGCGGATCCGCGGATTTCCGCGGATTGGATTGCCGCCGAGACCATTTCTGAGATTCGTCCAGATTCGTTGAGAAAATCTGACGACTATAAGGGGGGTGAGGTCTGAAAGTCGGTCTCGTCCGCGGACGTGTTTTAGTCTGACCCGGAAATCGTCTAACATAAACGGTAAGGTGTCACACCTGTACGGAAGTGCTTCCGGGTCGTAGGGTGCCTAAATAGTACCTAATTTATATAGTGAAAAATTGATGTGTGTGTGTTCATGGTCATATTTTTTATTGAAAGTGCTGATTAACTGCAGATGCATTTGTTTTTGAGCTGAAATAGTGATGTTGTTGATAAATCAAAGGTGTTTCTGGGTTCTATTTGGGAACTAATTTGTGAGAACATGTGGTCAGAGATGCGAGTGTGGTGCGGCGGGTCATCAACTTTCGTTTTGTAAATATTGACGGTGACCTTAGAAATGTGAAATTTGTGGAAAAGTTGAACCTTCATGGTGCCACTTTCTGTTGATAATTCTGGTGACTTATAATTGCTTTCCATGGAAACAGGGCCAGTATATTGCTCGGTACGTCAGGGAACTGGACAGAGATAGGAGAATATGGGCAATTTACTATAGAGTTCTATGGAGGGATTTTGTACAGGAGTGACACCTATATGAAGGATTTCCCGGAAAATGACGTCACAGTTTATTTTAATTTTAGAGTGCTATTTTAGGGAAATTATGAACATGTAATGATAGAAAAGTTATTTTTAGCTGCATCAGGTAATTATTTTGGCTAAAAATGAGGTTTTTCACTTAAAATTGTGACGCCTGCGATTTGAGAAAGAGACCGATGCACACATTTTTTCTTGAAATGCTGTAGAAAAGCTCTGTGCTTGCCTTATGTAGGCTTTAAAGGTCTGTTTAATCTGAATGTCATTAGGTTTGCAGGTTTTGGTCCACAAAATGTTGATTTCTTGTTTTTCCTCAGAAAAAAAGGGGGCTGCTACCAATCGGCCTGGTCATTTTCGACCCCGGTCCAAGACCAACGAGCTTTCACTTTTCCTTCAAATCTGTCATAAACATAGTTTTTCTTCTATTTTTCACTGCAAATTCATGTACTCGATATTATTCATGGCTGTCAGCATGTTGAAAACGTTTATTAGCTGAAAAAAGGAGCTATTTTGGGTGAAAATGGCAAAAAATGCATTTTTTCATAGAGAAACCCTACTATCTAGGATAGACGTGAAGGGCGAATTTTGTTGTTTCAATATTTTTCTTACCCGAAAAGGCAATTTTCCTTTCAAAAAGGGTTATCCGCACACTTTCGTTTACATAAAAAGTGTTCGAATAAGTTTACATGTGGCGAAAACAAAGATTTAGCGGTCGCGTTGAATTTAATCCAAAAAGCTGAATTTTTACCAATTTTGCGACTTAGACCTTGTTTCTAAACAGTCTATAATGCCAAATGTTGTGGAACTTGACATCTGTCACCATGTTTTTTTATTTTTCAATACCTATAGCTATGATATAAGAGTAAAAACAGGCAAATCAGGAAAAAATTGGTTCATATTTAGGTGTCACACCTGTACGGAAGTGCTTCCGGGTCGTAGGGTGCCTAAATAGTACCTAATTTATATAGTGAAAAATTGATGTGTGTGTGTTCATGGTCATATTTTTTATTGAAAGTGCTGATTAACTGCAGATGCATTTGTTTTTGAGCTGAAATAGTGATGTTGTTGATAAATCAAAGGTGTTTCTGGGTTCTATTTGGGAACTAATTTGTGAGAACATGTGGTCAGAGATGGGAGTGTGGTGCGGCGGGTCATCAACTTTCGTTTTGTAAATATTGACGGTGACCTTAGAAATGTGAAATTTGTGGAAAAGTTGAACCTTCATGGTGCCACTTTCTGTTGATAATTCTGGTGACTTATAATTGCTTTCCATGGAAACAGGGCCAGTATATTGCTCGGTACGTCAGGGAACTGGACAGAGATAGGAGAATATGGGCAATTTACTATAGAGTTCTATGGAGGGATTTTGTACAGGAGTGACACCGTAACGGAAAAGTCCGAGTGTTCCACATCAATTTAACTGGTTACCGCATTAGTGGCTGCGCGTGCTCTTACAATATTGAAAACTCGGAAACCAGTCTTCGCGACAACGCCGCTTTTCGAGACCAACTTTTTTTTGTGTTTTGATGTTTGAACGATGTTTATAGATTGTCAACAATATGACAGCTTCCTAAAATAACAAGGTTAGCAAATTTAAAAGGGGTTTGATAATGACATTGATTTTTTTCCCGTTAAGACCAACGGCAAGCGAGTCGAGAAGTCGGTACCAGATCGTAACGCCCCCGGATCAAAACGGCCCACCTATATATTTTATTACAAATAGCCTAATTGAAAGTAAAAATAAATGAATGTCTGAAATGTATTCAACATTGAATAACCATGGTAGTGGCGAGATCAATCTACATGATCTAAACAATGCAACTTTTGGAGAAGAAGACCCCAACCCCAGGCAAAATAATCAGTCTGTTGATTTTGGTCAGCAATGGGAAGAACTTTTCATGGGTTTCATAAAAATGTATAGATCTAGTTAGAACTAATTTATCAAGAACTCGTGTATAATTAATGACACAGAGGTGAGTGCTTTATTTAATAAACTTTTTGAGCAGAGAGGGGAGGTATTTTCATAAGGATAAATGAAATACCTACCCCTCTCAAACTTCATGCCATTATTGAGTAGTGGCTATATCCATGTAACAATGCATTTTTAATAAAAGAACCAGGGCTCCAGATAATTTTTCTTCTAATCAGTACAGTACTGATCAATTTTGAAAACAATCAGTCCCCAGATTTTTTAATCAGTACACATGGATTTTCAATTCATCGGCAGATCGCGGGTTAAATAGCCAACTTTAGAAGAAAGGGGAAATAATGCCTCAGTAATAATGCTATACACAATTTTTAATAACCTGATAGTTGTAGATCATAAACATCTCCATCAATCCAGAAATCTCAAATTTCACGTCTTTGTCATACATTTATCTACTAGGACACAGTATTACTCAAACTCATTCTTTCCACGTACCATCAGACTTTGGAATAAACTACGACACAGCACTAAGTCCAGTGACAGTCTCACAAGCTGCTTCACTGCCAGCCTCAGATCTCACAACCCCTAACTGCATAAGTTGTTTTTAAACTTTTTTAACCTCTGTTTATAATTGATCTTTTAGCTCTGCATTGTTTATCATTATGTTTTCCTTTTTTTAACACTGTCCCCGACCTCCCAGACCTGTCATTGTCAGAAATTGACCGTAGGGAGTAATGAAGTAGAAGATACATGATACGATATATGTAAATAACGATTTTCAAGAACCTAACATTTTTACCGCTTATGCGGGTTTTTTCTCCGCCCATGAAACAACGTTCGAATTTATATCGTTCAACAAACTACCACAAGTTTCATTAGGTGTTAGTTCTTTTCAAAGCAGATAGCTGACAACAGACGGTTTTCAACTTTCTATCGCTTTTCTGACTTTTCCATGCTGAGATTGACATTTTGTTGCGAGGTTTTCAACCAAAACACTTTTCGGAGAACTTGGATTTTATCGTCCATATTATATCAATAAAGATATAGATGTATATGCGAGTGATCAGTAACCTCCCCTTTGCTAACGGTGCGCAAGTAAAAAATTACCATACGATAAAACGAAGCTACGAGAATGTTGAAAATCAATAAAAATTGACTATGTCGTGGTTAACTATTTGCAAATCTCGGTATGACAAAAACTCGGCTTTTGAATTGATACATGCGTCCCCGATAATTTCTCGCGTACACAGTACTTCAATATTTTGAAATTAACGCGTACACGGTCGAAACGTTCGCGTATTTCACTGAGTACGCGGGCTTATCTGGAGCGCTGAGAACTATAAATCTAGTTAGAAATCATTTATGGGACATGGACAGGTGAGTGCTTTACTTTATGAATAAATCTATCGAGCTGAGAGGGGGAGATATTTTCATTAGGATAAATGAAATGCATATCCCCACCCTTTCACATGTCATGCCTTAAATGTCAAAAAATTTGAAAATGGCCTGTACACATTTGGCATTATAATTATGATAATTTTAATAATTGTTCATATATAGAGTAACCTACCCCAATTTTTTGTTAAGTGGGTTAGAAAAGATGGGGGATCAGTCCACCTTCCCCTTTACAATATGATATTGTCACAAGGAAGGGAAGCATTGGATCGTATTCATAGACCCACATACTCGTAAAGGTCTATATTAATTTTGAAACAGGTGTCGAAACAGAATTGGACAGGACTGCTTTGGTTGTATTCTGTGAAAATGGCTTTAAGAAAGTTTAAGTATCTGTATCATAGTAGGCCTATATACTCTCAACACTTTACTATAACCAGGGACCATGTATGACACATTATCAATACAGTATCCTTGTAAAAGAATAAAACTACTTGTAGGTATTAATCTCTATGGTAATGCTTTACTGCAAGTAGAGTACATGTATATTATAAACATTTTTTATTGGACAGGACTGCTTTGGTTGTATTCTGTGAAAATGGCTTTAAGAAAGTTTAAGTATCTGTATCATAGTAGGCCTATATACTCTCAACACTTTACTATAACCAGGGACCATGTATGACACATTATCAATACAGTATCCTTGTAAAAGAATAAAACTACTTGTAGGTATTAATCTCTATGGTAATGCTTTACTGCAAGTAGAGTACATGTATATTATAAACATTTTTTATGAGAAATATTTGTTCTAATTTTTAAGTGTCAAATTCAATGATACAAACTCTATCTTATATACATGTATATGGCTTTATGAGACAATACTAATAATTATGATAATAGTAATAATAATTAATAATAATCTTTAAGTGTCAACTTCAATGATACAAACTCGATCTTATATATACAGCTTTATAAGACAATAATAATAATAATCTACACCCCATCCCATATTTTTCACCCTTGGATCTAACAATAATAATAATAATCTACATCCCATCCCATAGTTTTCACCCTTGGATCTAACTCATCCATGGATCTATTAATTATCATCTAACAAGAAACACAGATTTTTGGGGGCCTTGCAGTCTTAATGGTAAAAGCAAAATGCTTTACTGTTTAGTTTGAAAAGAGTTTGCTCAAAGCCTGTTGCATCATCTGTTCAATAAAATCAAATTGAAATAATGGCTATGCTGTTTTTCTTCAATTATTGGACAACATTGTAACCAAGAAAATGTTGCTTTTCACTTCCAAACAGTTATTCATATGAGCACAGTTTCAGACCTTCAAAATGTGTAGAGTTGTTAAGAGTTGAGACTCAAGACAAACTTATAATAGTCAAGATGGCCAACAGCTATTGACTCCATGGCATTGACACTGAAAAGATCAGATTGAAATTTAATCATGAAACAGAAAAGAAGATGCATGCCTGTAGTCAGTAATGTGTTACTACAGGCATCTTTACGGTTTCATGATTAAAATCTAGTCAGTCATTCCTCACCCTAGTTAAATTATGAAATTGTTCTTATAAAAGTTCTAATTTTGCTTTTTAATCATCCTTTAGAGCTCTTAAATTAAACACAGGAGAGCCCACAAAATACCTTCAAAAATGCTGAAAATGCCATTTTTTTAAGGGGGCTTTGCCCCCTGTTACCCCCACCAGGGCATTGCCCTTGGAACCCATTCGGGGCCTTGGCGGCCCCCGAAACCCCGGCCAAATTATTTTCAGCCCCTCAGCTGTCAGGCTAATCACACCCCTGGCTTTACTTTCAGCCTGCTTTAAGCTACCACCTGCTAGAATATAGAAAAAATTCTTGTAATACATATCCATAGCTGTATAAATTTAAACTGTTTGCTTCAGTGGAGGAATATATTGACAGCATAAAAAAGATGTAATTATTGGGTAATGGTAATTAACACATGTAATTTGAAAATGATGATAGACATTTTCTGTCTGGCAGGAGTTTGGCAGCGCAGGTTCCCAGCAGATGGCGCTAGTGATGAAATTGATCCACTTCCTGTATGATAGTGACATACTAGCAGAACATGTGATATTGAAATGGTACCGTCTACCAGTGACTGTGAGCCAGCTAGGGGATAGCGAGGATGAGGCTGAAATAGAAAACAATCACAAGGAAGTGAGAAAACAAGTGAGAAGAATAGTTATGTTTCATGGTGGCACTGATGATTGTTCTTATTAACCCTTTACTCCATTTAACACCTTTAATCTATTCTTCCACTTGTCCTGGAATTGAGCCATTGCAAACTTTTTCTACTTCCTCACAGGTGGCTGCTGAATTGTGGCTTTTTGCTTTACTTTTAGCATCAAAATCCAATAGAGGAAACATAAATATAACATGAAGAAATTATTGAATTAGATTGGATTGTCTCCCTTTGTTCTTTAAATCATTCTTTTTATTTCGTCACCTTACAGACTTTTGCTGTAGGAAGAGGTGGCACTTAGGAAAATATTTTCCATGGTCTGTCCCTCTGTCAGTCCCTCTATCTGTCACCCTTTTTCCGTCCTATTCCTCCTGCGCTACTGAAGCTTTTCAGATGTAAATTCCATTATTGAAAGAGCTTTACTTTGCTTTATTCCCCTTTTTCCACATTTTCTTTTCCTGCAGATTTTCTCCCTTATACTGATGCTTTTGAAGTGAAATTTCATCAATGGAAAAAGATTGTCTTGCACAAGGTTCATAACTCTTTCATCACTACTGTGAGAGTTGTTCCCCTTTCCCACAGTTTCTATTTTTCTGCCCGTTACTCCTGTTCTACTGATGCTTTATACAGTTATGAATATGTACAATATGAAATATTTTCTATATCCTAGCAGATGGTAGCTTCAAGCAGGCTGTAAAGCAGAATGCTCATTAACCCTTTAACATATAGCCTGTTTCTAGTTTTGAAGAGATGTGACTACTTAATTAAAGCAGGTTGAAATTTAAGCAGAATGTGCCTTAAGGCACATTCTGCTTTTTTTTCAGACTGCTTTAAGCTACCATCTGCTAGAATTTAAAAAATATTTCTTATGCTACATATTCATGACTGTATAATGTGGAACAATTTTCTTTATTGTAATAATAAATTAAAGTCATAAAAAGGTGTATTTAATGGGTAATGGGTTAAGTGGTCACCTATCTTCAAATCTAGAAACAGGCTGTGAGATAACGAGTAACATGTTGTATGGTTCTGTTGCAGGTTGCTCCTCTGATAAGGTGGTTAGAGGAAGCTGATGAAGAATCTTCAGACGAAGACTGACCAAGGGAAGAAACTCTTGTTGGACTAGTCAGATATATGTGGTGTTTATTGGAATGATCCAAACAGAATGGTGACTTCAGTGAACAATGATAGTACCGGGTACTACTAGCAAACAGTTTGGTTCCTGGTGAACTGCTACAGAGTTAATAAATTGCAGAGCTTGGCATAAATATGAGAATCTATCATGAGTGTTTATGTAGGATAGGAATTTCTCCCCGAGGTTCAGAAAATTTGTGCAGGGATAAGGCTTGCTGACTCCCTGTGTGAATTTTCTGGCCCGAGGGGAAGACATTCCTATCCTATATGAACAAACGAATGTTTGGTATTTTTTCTCCCATTTAAATCATTAAAACAAAATACAAACAACCGATTCATTGCAGTTTATGGAATTATTTTTCAGCCAATACATGTCATTGTTGATGGTAACGTCATCAAAAATGACATTATTTGGAGACCCGCTTCTCATAGCGCTTGTTGATAAGCTTAGCAGGACAGAAAATCGATATCACATGATTTAAAGGATACAGTCATTCTCTATGAGGCAAATCCCTATCCCATATAAGTGAAAGTTGGAGAGCTAGGTCGGGCAGAGTTGGATCATTCAGCCCCAGTGTGGAGTATACTCGTTATTAACCCTTAGCCCGCCAAATAAAGTGTCGTCTGCTATATTTCTCGTCTGCTTCATGTTTCAAAGTGCTTCAAAGTTGCTCAAAATTGCTGAAAATGTTGTCCGAGTGTCAAACAGCTTGGATCCAGATGAGACGCCGAGTTACTCGGCGTCTCATCCGGATCGAAGCTGTTTGCATATGGAGCTATAGTCGTGAGTGGCAGGCTAAGTGTTAAGTTTATCAACAAATAGCCCACCTGTAAAGAGTATACTCTTCCTATGCAAACAGTGTAGACCCTGATCAGTCCTAAATGAGCCTACTGATCAAGTTCTGTAGTGTTTGTCATTTTTCAGTATATTGCAGAAAACCACATATTCTTGACTGTTATAAAACAGAAAAATGTCTTCATTGGAAGAGTAAATAAAAGGCATAAAAAGGGTATTTATGAGGTAATTGGTTAAATGAAGCATGTGGATCTCAAAAGACAGGTGACAAGGAGCTTTCTACTTCACTTTTATCCTTCTTTAAGCTGTCAGCCGTTTCAAAAATTGATCATGGATCTGCATTAGAGTGACTGCTTAACCCTTAGCCTGCCAATCACGACTATAGCTCCATATGCAAACAGCTTGGATCCGGATGAGACGCCGAGTAACTCGGCGTCTCATCCGGATCCAAGCTGTTTGACACTCGGTCAACATTTTCAGCAATTTTGAGCAACTTTGAAGCACTTTGAAACTTGAAGCAGACGAGAAATATAGCAGACGACAATTTATTTGGCGGGCTAAGGGTTAAAACGTTTTGGCTGTAGTATTAGCAAGGTGATTCAAGCACTTGACTGTATAGAAACTGGCCGTTGTTAGAGGTAACTGAGACAGTAAAACCTCTCTTATTACGACAACTAAATTGGGTTAACTATTAGGTGTTTATGACAGGTGACTGCTTAAACAAGGTGACAATAAAACAGAAAGCTCCTTAAGGAGCTTCGTTTTACTGTCACCTTGCTAAAAAGATGTCACCTGTCTTTTATACAATCAATTAGCCTTTGTTTTTATGGTCGTAATAGAGAGGTTTAACTGAATATCAGGATAGGGTTTCCATTGAGAGATTTTTCAAGGGAACGAATTTGTTGAATGTTATTGAAATGAAGTCAGATATAAATGTTTCATTGAATGGTGAATATTACCAGATCATGATAAAACGCAAGAATAATGTCATTTTGATACATGTTCAAATAAATGGATGAAATATAAAAATATGTGTGTTTGTCATCAATTTACATTCCATATGAAATTCATGTATGTAATTGATGTTGAGGATTTAAATTTATTTTTATTAACCTTCTGCACCCTACAGGTGATTATGAGAAACAGTTTGTATCAAGATGTGACACCTAGTAAAGCTTATCTTGTCTCTTGCCTTATCTGGACCCATACGTCTGATATACTAATGCTACATATTGCAGACATTACTGGTAATACTGTAGACAACAATTTCTTAGCATGCTTCACCCTTTACCCTTGCCAGTTTCTAGTTTTAAAGATAGATGTCCACTTAAAACAGGTTGAAAGTAGAGTAGAATGCCTTTACCCTATAGAAGTGCCCTTTAGCACATTTTATATGTTCCTCCACTGAAGAAAATAGTTCCAATTTACATGAACATGTACCATAAGAGATATTTTCTAAATACTAACCGATGGTAGCTTAAAGCTGTCTGAAAGTAAAGCAAATTTTGCCTTAATGCTCATTCTGCTTTACTTTCAACCTGCTTTAAGTGGTCACCTATCTTTAATCATGACTAGAAACAGGCTACTGTATGTGGTTAAGGCACAATCTGCTTTAATTTCAGTCTGCTTTAAGCTTATCTGCCAGGGAATAGAAAATATTTCTTATGACTCGTATTTATGACTGTATTAATTGGAACTTTTTTTTTTCTTGAGAGTTGGATAAGTTCATAAATTCCATGGGATAGGGGCTGTTGCTGGAGTGGTAAAAAATATGTCCCTACTATTTCCAGCAAATCTGACACATTTTTGCAAGATGATTATTATTATTATACCAGATTTATATAGCGTTCTTTTCACACAGGGGTTGTGCGTTCAAAAGCGCTTCACATGAATTGACACAAATGTACCTACAAAGCGAAAAAAGACATATTTATAACTACATTTAGGTCTAAAAATAAACATGATACCTTATGGATTTACATGGAAACAAATTCCGAACAAGGGAAATCCTTTCAATGTAATTACCAAGATTATCCTTGTCAACACCATACACGGACCTGTTTCTAAGACTTGATGCAAACAGTTTGGAACCGTTTAAAGTGAAGCCCGGTGTCTGAATCTAAACTGTTTGTCACTGGAGTCCTGTTTCTGTAAATAAAAAAAAACTAAATATGAAAGAGACTTGACCAAATAACAAAACTTGCATATCCGGAATTGATCTGGGTCTAAACTGTTTGCAAAGGATGTGTTTTCTCGGTGTCTGTATTGTACGGGCTTATTCAAGCGTTATAAATGTTAGGCTAGTGCGTTTGTATACGGAATATCCAATTTTGATGTTAATAGTACAAGGGAGGCAACTCTGTCAGGCTTATTGGAGACACCATGCGACAACTGCTCCGTTAGCCTTGCACTGAACCTAAACCACAACGTCAAAAAAAGATTATCAAACTAAAGTGACAAGCTAGCTGAATCAAACTTAAGTCTTTCTAATATTGTCTTTGATATTTTATCTATGTTGAAGGTCAAGGTCAGCTTGTTTATTACCAGTGGTCCAGTGCTCAAGTTACATACAACCTGCTGACACAGCCCCATCTCCGGTAGTAATAAAAGAGTGTATAGTAGCCACATGTCCAAGCACGTGGAGTTTCTCCGGGTATTCCGGTTTCTTCTAGAATTAATGCCCACATAGGCCACCATATCACTATTCGAGAGAGGTTTTCATATTTTGATTGTCGATGAACAATGAATAAAAGAAAAGAAAAATGCTACACGTTTAGGTAACTCCGTCGCCAAATAGACAAAGGGATTATGACACCAAGAGAAATGGCCTAATCGTTTCGATTCCTGTTCATCATATAAGATTGTACATGTAACTATATGACTCATACGTGTACATGTTAAATATAGTCTAGAAGAGAATGCACAAACTCTTGTTTGCTATATACTTGAATATGTTTGAGCTGTCACGGCTGAGATTTTAAAATATCCGCAGAAAAACACACTTGAGACGGATTTTTCACTTGAAAATACCAGCACTTGAAATACATGTAGTATAAAACTAGATCTACATGTATATGCACTTTTACCCTTTATTTTCTGAAATTCAGTACATGTATATACAAACAGTGTAGACATTGATTAGAGGGCTCCTTAAGGAGCCCTCTAATCAGTGTCTACACTGTTTGTTTTACTTTAAAATTTCTGAAATATTTTCTTAAACAAACCATAAAATCAGTTTAAACTGATCATAGTCCATACATGGAAAATTTAGCATAGGTGGGTAAATTGACGATGTTTATCGCTACATACCAATCCTGTCTATTAACTTATATTTACATTCACCCTGTAAAGTCTTTATGTAATCCTATTAAGAATATGGAGTACATCTGCCGGTGAATTTCCCGTGCTATTCGTGGACTTCTTAAAATAGACTACATCGGGCACTTAACACTAAGCTCCCATTGGTCGACGGTCATATAGATAGATAGATAGATAGATAGATTTATTTCAATATCATGTAACATGACAATAGCTAACAACACACACATACATCTTAAAAAAAATACAATTTATAAAAATTGCAATGATTATATATATGTTGTGTTATGAACGCTAACGGAGTGATACAGACCCATAGGTCGTTTCATATCGCGTTGCTATGTGTGTAAATGGGTTATGAAAACAACCGCGACCTGTATTTTTAGAATGTGCTTTGGCAATAGATATTCAAGTTGCACTGTTATTTGTTTGCCTTGTAAGTCTTTTCCATTCACAGAGAGAAAGTTTACTGGAAAAAATCCTGAATTTTTAATACAGTTACAGTACATGTAGTTGGGACTTCTTTCTCACCATATTTAGAAACTGGAATAGCTATTACATCGACATTAAATCTATCAAATCTCTTTGACCGGTATATGATAAATTATTATACAGAAAAACAAATCTGGCCAATAAACACATTAAATTGACAAGACAGAAAATATAAATATAAGGAATAAACAACATTTTTTTGCCGCTCATGACGGTATGACTACATTAGCTTCGGGGGGGGGGGGGGGGTAAGTTTAACGATAACGCCCTTCGGGCGTTTACGAAAGTTACCCCCTGCGAAACTAATGTAGTCATACCGTCATGAACGTCAAAAAGATGTTGTTTATTCCTATAAAACACACGGGTATGTCTTCCTACTCCCATTGACATTGCAAATCAACTTGTAAAACAGACTGGGTCTATAGTTATCTCCAACATGAGCCAATGTGTTTTACATAACTTTGCCGTGTCATGGGAAAACCTGTCTTATTGAATTACAAACAATGTAGATCAAGGCAAGACGCGGCGGCTGATCTTGATCTACACTGTTTGACACCCATATGCATCTAAATCATTCTATGTAGCTGACATGTGCTATACATGTACAGTATTTGGCAGTGAAGACCATACTCAGATACAGAGCCTGGAATGACAACGGTACTTGGTCTGCACAATGCTTTGAACAATGCAATAAGGATGGTTTTGTCAAGTGACCATTATTTGCCTTTATCTCAAATTCTCAAAGTACTAGTTCTGTCTGCTGCTGCGCGACTTGAAAATCAACTAAACCTGCGACGAATATCTTTGTTTCAGATGTTTATTGTTAATAATTAATCTGCTTCTGGGTGACCTCTATTGACGCTCATACACACCCTTTAGAAATAGTGTAGATCTACCTAGGTAGAGAACAGTTTTCCTTTGTAAACTATGTATACCCAGATAACAGTGTTCCTATATCTAAGCTTTCTGATCAGTTTGTCGTGTGCAATATTTGTAAAGACAGTCCCCTTGTAATAGTACATGTACAAACATTGACTAGACTCGAAATGGAATTGTCCGTTTGAAATTACATGCGTCAATGACTCTGATGATTCTTGAGGACTCGTGTACTTGTAACTTCAAGTCAAAATGCTCACAGATGAGATCAGAGTGCATCCCATTGTCATTCTCAGAAAGTTTGGTTTCCATGCTAACGGCACGGAACCTTAGTATTTTAAGTATCATGGTCGGATTACTGGTCAGTCAAGTGGATAGTTTACCAATATGAGGGCCGAAGCAGCGGCCAGTGCTGATAAACGTGTCAGTGAGAATGGTCGGTGGTCGATCTTCTTCCATTCTATATGTCAACATTTGAGATAAATTCACGCAAATATTTGTACTCTCAGTATGAAACAAAGATATCCCGAATGACTGCCATATTCTCATGCCAGCTAACCAGGGGCCCGTTTCATAAAACTTCGTACGACAAAAGTTGTCGTAAGTGAGATTATAAAAGTCTAAATAGATATTTATTTCTCCATCTAATCCTGTCTTGTGAAATCTCTTTGGAATCGTCTTGAAAAGAAATTAGATGTATTTTAAAGTTTTGACTTAGGACCGTTTTTGTCATACGAAGTTTTATGAAACTGGCCCCAGTCACCTGCTGGCGCGGGCTTCGCTACTTGTAATTTTGAATTTCGTTTGCTCCTTCACAACTAAAATTGTGTTAGTCCCTATTCTGGCCAGCTGACCACTTAATGTAGGACAAAAGTAAAGCAAAAAGCTCCTATAGGAGCTTTCTGCTTTACTTTTGTCCTGCATTAAGCTGACACATGTTTGTAAGATTGAAAATTGATCTTATTTTGGTGACCGTTTAATACAATTTAGACTGTATTTAGGGAATGGTTTATTTAAACTTTATTTAAAAATCAGCATGTAAATATTTGAAAACGTCTGCAGCCATGCAAATCTAATTTGCCCTTAATGATGCTACTTTAGAAGATATCAATATAGATCTCTAAACACCAGGGCTGCCATAAGTTGATAATAAAAATCCTAAGATTTCCAAATTTGCATTTTTCAAGTGCGATTTTACGAATCATACCTTTACCCTATAGCCTTTTTCTTGTTTTTTTGACATGCGGCTACTTAAAGCAGGCTGTAAGTAAAGCAGAATGCGCCTTAGGGCGCATTCTGCTTTACTTTCAGCCTGCTTTAAGATACCATGTAGTGGGAAAAAATCCGGAGATTTAGCAAAAATCCGGAGAAATGGCAGCCCTGAAACAAATATGTCACACATTTTATCATGATGATGTTTCGATCAAGTGATTGGGAAATCACGTCCATTCGGTATTGATCATATTTGTACTGTGTACAAACATATTTAAAGATTTCGACACCTGCAAAATTTATTGATGAATTAACCCGATAGATACTCCATGTTTTTCTACATGTTTCCAATTTTAAAGACAATTGGCCAATTAAAGCAGTTTGAAACTTGAAAGTAAAGCAGAGTGGGCCAAGATACTATATGAATAATAGATATTAAAGCAGACGACTAACATTAACCCATTACTCCATAAATACGCATTTTAACGCCTCTAACGATCAATCCTTATAAAAGTAGCCCATGGCTATAAATTTCTGAAAATGAATCATGGCTTATATACTTATATTAGAAGCTTTAAGCTGGATGAAAGTAAAGCAGAATGCGCTTTAACTCTTTCCTCCCTGAAACTTTAAATAGACAATTCCAGTTTCCATCTAAGTCTAGTCCATTTCTGACTTTAAAGGGTTGTTTTTGTCAATGTTTGGCATTGTGACAAACAGTGAAGACCCTGATCAGAGGGCTCCTTTCGGAGCCCTCTGATCTGGGTCTTCATTGTTTGCATAGGACATGTGTACTATTCACATGTACACTGTTTGAAAAGCACGCCTATATGCGGGACTAGGGTTCAAAGAGTTAAGAGATCACCTGTCTTCAAAACTAGCAACAGGCTATGGGGTAAAGGTTTAAAGCAGATGGTACCATTGCAGTGACGGGATTAAGGAGACACTGCTTTAACCCGTTCGCTCTTAATGGCGTCATAAAGCGCATTTGCAAACAGTTTTGATCAAGCTCAGACGCCGAGTTAGGATCAAAACTGTTTGCTACTTGTTTTGAAATAACGTCAGTTATACTGCCTTAAATCTAACTTTGAAACGATATTGCAGACAACAATATTGAAGCAGTCGACAATATGGCGGTGAAGGGGTAAAAACATCACGATAAAATTGACCATGAAAGGATTAAATACCCAATTCCTTCGTTAAAATGATGGCTGGATTTTACTCCTTTAACCCTTTCCCACATAGCATATCTCTAGTATTGAATATAGGTGTCCACTTAAAGCAGGTTGAAAGTAAAGCAGAATGCGCTTTGAGCGCATTCTGATTTACTTTCAGCCTGCTTTAAGCTATCATCTGCTAGAATATAGAAAATATTTTGCATGATACATATTTATGACTGTATAAATTGGAACTATTTTCTTCAGTGAAGGAATAAACTTAATGCGCTAAGAGGCGCTTCTATGGGGGAAAGGGTTAACGAGAAAATAAATATGAGTGATTAATGAGATATTTTAATAAAACATGATTGATCACTTAATAATTGTGTTCTTATTTTTGTAGAAAATTAAACTATAGATTCTACTATATAAATGTTTAATCCTATTGTAAGACTGCTTGTTAGGATGTCGGTCTGTGTTTTCCAGTTTACCCTTTTCTTCACATGAGCGCCTTTACTCTCCAAGTTTTCAAGTTTAATTTCATTTTTTCAGTATGGATAATAACACAAACAAGAGAATACATTCTATATAGTATACCAAAGCCACGTGAACACAAAGCCACGTAACCGCCATATAACACTCTTAACCCATTACTCCATAGCCTATTTCTAGGCTAAAGACAGGTGAGCACTAAAACGGTTGGGCGCAACGCAGAATGCGCCTTAATTCTGCTTTACTTTCAGCTTGCTTTATACTACAATCTGATAGGATATAGAATATATTTATAAGGGTGCATGTTCAAGACTGTTTAAATTGGAAATATTTTTCTTCAGTGGAGGAATAGATTAAATGCGTAAAAATGCATATCTATGGAGAAGGGGGTTAAGCAGCTACTTGTCTTATAAATACTATATACGGTGTAGTTATATATCAGTAGGCTAAGGGGACAGAAAATTGAAACGGCACCACACCTCATTAAGGTGTCTATTTTCAAGCTTAATCATAAATACATGAGGTAAGCGACTAGCATAGAGTTTCTTTGGCATTGAAAAATAGTCAATTTTGTAATTGTTATAAGACGGTTTAAGATATAATGATATAAATTGACCAATTTACTCAAATTAGGTTGTCATTGCACTCATCTAGCGATTATTTGAAAACTTTGGTATTGGTATTTCTTGAGAGTGATGACGTAATTCAAACGCTACATGCAGTGAACAGGTACACGTATTTCGGTAAATAACTATACATAGCTAATGTTAAAATGTAATATATGAAACGACTTTAAATAAAATTTGAATTGTGTACAGTGGAGAAGGCGTTATTATTTCCCAATAAACACGTTTGCGCCTAATCTGTTACATGTATTTCCATTGCAAACAAAACATGGCAATTTGGAGCCAGATCAGACGCCGGGTAACCCGGCTTCTGGTCAGGCTCCAAACTGTTTGCAACTCAGAACAAAAATAATAGTCAGACTCGTCAAAGTGTTGTTATTTTCTTCGATTTATTGCAATTCGTTTGCGTTTCGTTTGCTTTTTTTAAACGGGACAGAATAACTTCTTCTCCACTGTACAATCGAGAAATATTTCCTCTTTATACAGTCATAAATATGCACCATAAGAAATAGTTTCTATATCCTATCAGATGGTAGCTTAAAGCAGGCTGAAAGTAAAACAGAATGATCCTTAAGTCGCATCATGCTTTTCTCGCAACCTGCTTTAAGTGGCCACCTGACTTTAAAATAATGATGATTTCGACATAAACTGGCTCGAGTTGTGGAGGTTCGATTTTAAAACCTATACACGGTGATCATTGAAAGGAAGTTACGTGGACACTCTTTAAAATAGATGACTGTATTAGTGACAGAACGAAATGGATAAGCCACAGAAATATCCCTTGCTTACTGAATTACTTTCAGTCTGGTCAGTATTTAATTTGAATTATGTCTTTACCCATTACCCAATAGCATGTTTCTAGTTTTTAAAGGCCGCTTAAAACGCGCTGAAGTGCTTGACTGAATGCAACTTAAGGCTCATTCTGCTTTACTTACAACCTGCTTAAAACTACAATTTGCCAGGATAATGATGAAGAAAATATTTTTATCGTATATATTCATGACTGTAAAAAGTGGAAATTCAGGCTATTTTCTTCAGCGGTGGAATTTATTAAATGCTCAAAATACGTATTTATGGAGTAAAGGCTTAAAGAGTCCGATATTTCTTCTCTTGCTGGTCGGTCGGTACAGTTGTGGTTGTAAGGTATACATTACATGTTAACCACAAATGTCCCTGTCTTTCCGACAGGGTGGGGATCTTGTCTATTAGTGGCGAACATCTTCCAGTCAGCCGTCTCGCAATCGCAACCTCTCTAATGAAGACTAATTGATGATGATTAAGACATATGTAAGCCTAAAGCAAGACGAAAGTAAAGCTCCTGTAGGTGCTTCCTGTTTTACTTTCATCTTGCTTTAAGCAACTACATGTACATGTATCTGCATTAAACACAAAAATACGTTTTCTGGCCCGGTCGAACTAGATGGGGCATTTACTGTATTGGGACCAACAATGGAGATATTCAAAAATATTTAATTTCTACATTCCAGACTAATTTACGAAATGTATTGAACCCATTTACAAACATTCTATAATGCCACTGTTTCGTTCCAGCTTAATCACTCTTAACATACGTTGACGGATTGTCATCATGTTTGCTAAAAGTGCCTTTCTTACGACGACGTGGTTCTCACGACGACAATTAGTCCGTCATAATAACAGATAATCTTAGCTAAAGTTAACCCCTTCACCTCCTTACCCCGAGTACAGTAGTTATTTGCAAACAGTTTGGATCCTGATCAGACGCCGCGTAACGCGGCGTCTGAACAGGATCCAAACTGTTTGACACTCGTTTCAATATTTGTTAAGTCAAAATACCTAAAAATTGTTTTTTAGAAATAGAAGCAGACGACAATTTTTTTAATTTGATGACGTCATGACAGTGAAGGGGTTAATAGCGAGTGCTTTGCTTTCTTTAATCGCATTTCTTTTCATGTGTTTGTACAAACATCATTATTGGCTTTCGCTTACCATTGAGCATAAATCTACCGCCAGAAAGCCTAAGATCACGGTCAAATAAAGGGTTGTAAAGGGCCAGAGATTAGCGCCCTGATAATCTCACAATCCTTTCATCGCATGTCTCACGTCTTGTTTGATGATCTTTAAGATAAGTTCCAATCTGATTTCAGTTGAGTTTTTTTCTTGTTTTAGAGCTGATAAGGTGGCACAAACGTGCAACAATGAAGTGACAAGCGAACACGAGCCATCATATTGCCGATTGTGCTTCGGAAGTTCCCGCCAAAATATAGTTTTTAGTGTTTGTAAAATTTAAGACAATTGAAAAAACAATAACCTTTTCTAATTACGGGTGACTGTTCTTCAGTATTGAGATTATTAAAACAGGCTACTGGGTTACTTTTAAATACAAAAAGTCGCACGTTTTCCTCTATTAACTCTTGGGGTTCTCTGCAATGATTTTCCGCCTGGCATTAGACAAAAAACATGCATCTGTACTAAAGATTTAAGTAGCTGCTTAAGGCATGTTTGGTTAAACGATAGCTGATTTTATAAAACAAGAAATAAAAACATTCTATCAGATCACTTCATAATAGTAAGTATTTTGTTCTTCAAAGACTGGTGTTAAGACAGCGGGTGGCAACTTAATTCAGGTGTATATCAGATCTAATATACGTTCCTGATTCAGGTCAGAGGTAGTGTAGTGGAGAATCTGTTATTCTTTCCCGATAAACGCGTTTACGCTAAAACTGTTATTTGCAGTGCAAACAGTTTGGAGCCAGATCAGACGCCGGGTAACCCGGCGTCTGATCAGGCTCCAAACTGTTTGCCAACAAGATAAACAAGAACTATCAGAATTGTCCAAAAGTTGTTCTTTTCTACGTTTTAGTGCTTTGCGTTTGCGTACGTTTGCGTTTAAACGGGAAAGAATAACAGATTCTCCACTGTAAAGCAGAAAGCTTCTACTCTAGTCCTGCATTAACACTCACTGTAGTATCACTGTATTTAGAGAACCTTATGTCACTAAACAAAAATTGGCTGTTAACATGATAGTGTTTTATATAAATAACAAACGTAGATATTCCATCAGCTCTCTCATATAATGAGTGTATACGTGTTGGATATAAAGCAGTGTATGCAGTTTTATGTACGACTATACATATGGGTTTGTTTTATGACATATAGAGTTACATGTCGCCTGCCTCCCTATTTGGTCTATTGTTTCTACAAGCGTCTGACCAACCCTGACCCCTGTGACACATTCCGTTAGTTCACACTGACTCACCACACCACCTCTCTACTACTCATGGCTTTCACCTTAAGTAGTATCTTCTGCAATCCACAATGTCCTTGAAAACAGCCAAGATCCCGATCAAGATCAAAAACATAAAACATTTCCATAGCAACCTAAATCTAATATATCATAACGTGACCCTGAAAGATAAGTACATGTACATGTAAATTATATTAGTTTAAAAAAAGAAGCAGACGACATTTTTCAAATCAGGCGACACATTTCAAAAGATGACAGGCAGACCTTACTGATATTATCAGCAGTTTTTCAAGCTGTTGTTCTTCTGTTTACACTTTCCATGTCAATGTTTCGCAAAATTGGTAAATTGCGGTTGGGCTTGAATACGGGTTGTTTTCTTTCGAAACAATAGCGCTGAAAGCCAAGGCGCTTCTCCCACCAGCCCACAATACAGTGGAGACGACGTTATACTTTTCCGTTTGAACGCAAACGAAACGCAAACGCATGGTGATAAAATGTAGAAAATGACAGTGTTTCAACAACTCTGACTATTTGTTTTAATCTGTTTGGCAAACAGTTTGGAGCCTGATCAGACGCCGGATTAACCGGCGCCTGATCTGGCTCCAAACTGTTTGCAATGGAAATATATTGTTTACGCGTAAACGCGTTTATTGGGAAAGAATAACGTTTTCGCCACTGTAACCGCTCAGGCGGCAAGCAGTGATGTGGTCATACTGAAACATGATGACTAATAAGTAATAACACCTTTTTGAAATTAATATAATAACAACCGTCTCGTCATATTCAGTCAAACCTATACAGAACCAACAGAACTACCAATAAAGAAAATGGATGGATAAATCTAACGACAGTCGGTTGCTTAATACAAAACGAGAGTAATACAGAAATATGCCAAAGAAGCTTTTCCCATTGTTCTAGGCTCCTAACAGCTACAGATATAGACTAGATCTACCCAGATACTTTTTTAAAATCTACTTACCTACGGATTGACTTCTTACTTTTTCATCGCAATTTTTAGCTCACCAAGAGCTAATGTTGTCACCCAGTCGTTGGCGTCGGCGTTGCCGTTGCCGTTCCTGTTCCCGTTCCCGTTAGCAGTTTCAAGAAAATGCTTATAACTTCCATGTCCCTTGAGGTATTGCTTTCTTATTTCGTTTGTGTGTATGTGAACAAGACCTTTCCATGCACACAAAACGTTTGACCCATGTGACATTGACCTTGAACTTAGGGCATGTGTTCAGGTTTCGAAATCTGTGTTTAGGTTTTGAAAAATGATCCTCCTATATTCATTTAGATATTCCTTTCATATTTGGCATGCATGTTTATATGGACAATACCTTTTCATGCATACAAATAATTTCAGCCTAGTGACATTGACGTTTAGGTTTCAAAAAATGCTTATAACTCCTACATGTATCTCCCTTGAGATATTGCTTTCATATTTAGTATGCATGTGTGTATGGACAAGACCTTACCATGCACACAACTATTTTACCCCTGTGACCTTGACCTTGAAGTTAGGGCCCGCGTTTAGGTTTCGAAATCTGCGTTTAGGTTTCTCAAAATGCCTAGGACTCCTATGTCCATTGAGACATTCCTTTCATATTGGGTATACATATGTTTATGGTTAGACCTTTCCTTGCATGCAAAATGTTTGACACCGGCGCGGCGACCCTGGCTTTCAATTTAGGGCCCATGTTTAGGTTTGGAAATCTGCATTTAGGTTTCGAAAAATGCTTATGATTCCTATGTCCCTTGAGGTATTACTTTCATATTTGGTTTGCATATGTATATGGAAAAGACAGTCCATGCACACAAAAAAGTTGACCTGTGACCTTGACCTCCGAATCTGCTTTTAAGTTTCTAAATGTGCCGAAGGCGAGCTTTGTTGTCTCTCTGGCAAATCTCGTTTTCGTCTGCCTTAACCAATTTATGCCCATCACCCCATATATGGGACATAGGCAAACAGTGTAGACTCTGATCAGACGCCACATTTTTGCTGAAAGGAATTTCAATATAAAAGGAAACAAAATCCCAATTTAGACCAGTCACCTCATAGATCAAAAATTGACTAATCCATAATATAAGTATGGAAGAACACCGAGTGCAAATGGCTTAACAATGGTTAGTACTATTTCTTCAAAACTAGATTTGAGAATGACTGAACTATCTAAATTTGAGGATTGAAAGCAGACATTATTTAAGCTGACGATGTACAGACATTTAGAGAGATGAAAGGTCCAAATGACCAATACCGTTTCCTACATTCATATCCTTGTCTGTTTTCGAAGAGATCGACTATATTCTGTAAATACAGGTGACACATACGGTATGCTTTATGTTTTGGGTTGCATTCGACTGCCACCTGTCTTAAACACTGTCTTTGCGTGCGTGGGAAAGGGTTTCGAGGTTCTCTGTCCAATGTCCATTAGCGTGGAAACAATTTCAAATCAGACGTCTTAATTCTTTCTCTCCCCCACAACCCCAACATATCATTTGAACTGCCCATTCCATTGTTTGTCGTTTATTGGACGTTACATTTCATGGGGGAAACCGTTGTGCCAAAGACATTTTAAGATCTGTTTGGTTTTTAAGAAATAAAGGAGTAAATATAAATCCGCATTTTAACAACGTGATTCGTCTGGGAATTGCATACATTGAGGATCCTAGTAACCCGCGGCGTTTGAGCACCCCCAAACTGTTTGATATTTCAATTTATTCACAGTAAAAAGACACAAAAACTAAATAATGCAGAAACTACCATAGCAGGACAACCCAATATATTGGCCACAGTCTTATTGTCGAATACTAGAGTCTGTCGAGAAACAGTTTTTATTCAGTTTCTGGTCTACACTTTTTGCAATTATCTTCGCATAACACCTATAACCCATGAACATTGTATCGCGAACTTTGGCCTTGGTTCGCGGGCGATTAGTGAAATTATACCAGTGTAATTGATTTTTATGTGTTTACTCAGAAAGGTAAATATGTTATTACAAATAATTAAATTTTGACGATTTTGATCTCAGTATACGGTTAAACTGGTTTCAGAACGATAACGCGATTTCAGGAATATTGGATTTCATACACGTGACCTATTTGATCTTAACCATTTTACTTACGGTCAATGACGCAAAAAAGGCGCATTTGCAAACAGTTTGAATCCTGATCAGACGCCGCGTAACGCGGCGTCTGATCAAGATCCAAACTGTTTGACGCTCGTTTCGAAATATCGACAGTCAAACTGTTTTATATATAACTTTGAAACGATGTTGCAGACAACAATTATATTAAAGCAGATGAAAAAATGGCGATGAATGGGGGGTAAAAAGCTGACGATCCATTTGCGATGAAAGGGTTGCTGTTTGTCGGGTATACGGTATATGTATATTCTAGTGTAACATTTAGCCCTCTATATGAGACTGTCTGATGATTGAACATTGCAAACAGGTTGAATTCAGATGAAACCCCACATGAATCGGTATCTCATCTGGATTTAAACTTGTTGAGATTCTAATGATATTTTAGTCGAAATTTCCAGTAGATAACGCTGTAGACGATACAGTTGACTTTGGCAAACGCCATCTGCATCATGTATGCTCACGTTATTTGATTATAGAGGTCCTATATTTGAAATAAAAGTCAAAATAAAGATATTTCGAGTAAAGAGGCTACCGACCCAATAATCAATAAAAAAAAACAAAAAACAGGCGCACTGCATGGTTATCTTTAAATAAGTTTTGTGGCAGTCATTGGTTAGTTACTTGATTTAATCTTATTTTATTGCAAATACAGCATATATGTATACAAAGTATCAATAGATTATAAGATATTGATTATAAGATATTGTAAACGGGTTGGGCCACAAGTTATACCAACATTAGAGAAGGTCCTTCCCTTGATGTCAATCGTAATGTCAAATGGGATTGAAGGGGCACACTCTTCATCTCTACATTGACCACTCTTCATGGGGGGGGGGTCTGAAAAGCGTTTTCTGGCCTTTATTTAGTACAAATACATAAAATGTTGCTTAGTTACTATAATTGGCAAAATTATTGTGCCCCCCCCCCCCACACACACACACCCCTGTTCCTATAATTGTTATCTACATAATTTATGGATATTGGAAAAAGGTAAGGTGTTATGTTAGTTACTTAACATGCTCAATACATACATACATACATAAAGCATGCCATAAATGACTTGAAAGTTTGAACAGTGTTCATCCCTAATTCTCTACAAGTAGCTGAACAAAATCATTTACTCAACAGATACTCATTGTTTACGAATCTAATCAATCCGTACACTGAAGAAAATGGTTCCCTATTATTTACAGTCATGGAAATGCAGTTATGCACCATAATAAATATGTTCTTTATCTTAGCAAATGGTAGTTTAAAGGCTGAAATAAAATTTCCTTCGACTTGCGTTAAGTGGTAACCTGTCTTCAAAACTAGAAACAGGTTGTGGGGTAAACGGTTAACTAGTTTATGTCTATCCTAAAACATTAACATGGTAAACTTTTCTAAACACCAATAGTTCACGCTCTGATATTGAAGAGTTCAAGCACTTAAAGTTTAGGAAGACAACATTTCTTTAAATCAAAGTTTGGCAAAACCGTGCCACAGTCTCGCGTGCATGCACAGTGCCTAACCTTTAGAATGCTCATATGCCATCTGCTTTGAAATTGTCGTCTGCCGAATAAAGTCATCTTTTTCAGATATTTTTTCAAAGATGGCGAATTAAAAACTATTCAACCAGTTTGGTTCCCAATCAGGCGCCGAGTAGCTCGGCGTCTGATCGGAAATCAAACTGTTTGCAAGCTAACATTCAAGTTACAAATTAGCATTCCAAGAGTAGAGATGTAAAAGTTTGATTTATTTGATGGCTTTCTAAACGGTGGCAAATTACCCTGCAATGGTTTTTAAAGCCTCTAATTGTGGGTAACACTTATTGTCATATGGCCTTACAAACCTCTTCTTTCTGAACCCAACACGCCAGTTCAATGTGTTCTGCTTCCATGAGCCCGTAAGCATCTTTTGTTTGCTGCAAGTTCTCTTTGCTGTCATCCAAATGCATTCTGCTATGTCCTGAAGTACATTCCCTGTATTCTGCAAAATTTGCAAAAGTTGTATTTCACGTACAGGAAAAATGTTATACGACATCGAAAACAGTTTAAACCTTGATAAGAAGCCAACTTTCTAATGAACATAACAACAATATAAAATCAACCCTTTACAGAACAAGTATTTAAATATAGATGCATGTGCAACCGTTTTTAACACAGGCAACAGCTTTTAACACATGCGACAGCTTAATGCAATACAAATGTAATGGGAAAAAATACATTTTTGACGTTTAATGCGGGAGAAAAGTAATACAGAAAGCTCCATTGGAGCTTTCTGTATTACGTTTGTCCTGCATTAAACTGTCACGTGTGTCTCTCTACTACTCCCGTTGAATGGTCACCCAGGACAGATTGATTATGTTTAAATTGTGTACGTAGTTTTAGTTACCAGTATTAACTTTCACTCCACTGTCGGCTCACTATAATTACTCGGGTCAATAAAACTGAAGATTGATTTATGTACGTAAAGTGGTACAGGAAAATCATATGTTGTCTGAAATCGTTGCTCAGATCATCATCTTTATCTAGTGTTGATAAATGTTTGGTATTTGCTTGCACATTTACAGTAGGGGGACATTGGCCGACAAGGGGGTTATTGGCTGCCCCGTGCTCTCCTTTTTATTCGACAGTTATACATATTGGTAATGTTATCTCATTCACCTCTGAAACTATTAATGAACCATTCCAGTTTCAAATTACGTCTAGTCCATATTTCAATCTAGGGTTGTTTTCATTAATGTATTACACTGTGACAAACAGTGCTTAACCTAAAGCAGCCATTTGATCAGGATATACACTGTTTGTATAGGACACATACACATGTATATACTCTTTACATGTACATTGTTTATAAATAATGAGTATATTCGTCGCTAGGATTCAATGGATTAAAAATAATCTCCTCAACGGTGGGTTGGAAAATCATTTATAGAAAAGGAGACACAATTTGTTACTTCCTCAAGACACTCCTGAGAAAATATGCAAAATATGTTTTAATTGAAGCCCTGTAATTTTAGGATCCGAAATAAGAATGTTGTTACCGTTTACATTCCTCTTACATTTTTCCACTCAGAATTTTGAATAAGAATTAAAGACATAAAAGACGAATTGCCAATAGGAACACAGCGCAAATATAATGCAATAAAATGTAAGACATAACATTTAAACTGTTTCTTGAAAATTTTAACTTTTTATATGTGGGTGTTGATCAGACTGTTTGAACCCCGAATATGCATGCGTTTGCTTAACCAATTACCTTTTACGCCTATAATCTATTGCTCCACTGAAGAAAACGGTTCTCTTTTATACAGTCATGAATGTATAGAGTAAAAATGTTTTTATATCCTATCAGATAATATACTTAAAGCAGGCTGAAAGTAAAGCAGAATGCGCCTTACGGCGCATTCTGCTTTACTTTTAACCTGCTTTAAATGATCATATTTCTTTAAAACTAGAAACAGGCTATGGGGTAATGTGTTGACAACAATATCCCCCTCCCTGTTGTTTAGCTTCAGACAAGACACGTGTTTAAACCAGTCTCATTGCATCTGCTGCACAGTGGAGAAAGACATTATTTCACGTTTAAATGAAGGTAAACGCAAACATAGTGCAGTAAAAATCTGTTGACTCATTTAATTATTTTGTTTTGTGGCAAACATGTTACATATATATTCTGTACGTATTACATTTCTTGCATATTGATCAGGGTTTCGTTTTATTGATGTGGTTTCTTATTTCTTATATGTATTAACTAAATCTAGTTAGGTTTGTTACATTTTCTTTTATGATTCTTACGATGATATTTCTGTGATACTGATAGTTTAAGTTAATATATTAGCTGTGATGGTAATTTATAATAACACCGTGACTCTATGTGTCTTGCAACTAGAATCAAAGACCACAATGGAAATAAGGAAAATACATGTATGTTCCTTTTTGTGTTATCTTTGTTGTTTAGTGCACATTATATGGCTCTTGTATGTTACCTTAATTATGTTTTGCCATGTTGTGTACATTTTTACCGAAATAAACATATCTATATCATCATCATGAATACTGCACTCCTTCACATATCTACATAGCCTTATCAGACGCCGGCGTCTGACCCGGCGTCTGATCAGGCTCCAAACTGTTCGCCATGGAAATAATTGTTTTTGCACAAATGCAATTATTAGAATAGATTAACGTATTCTCCACTGCATTTAGCATGAGCGTCATCCAGCATGTAAAAGGTCTGCGCGACAGAAATTGGAAGTCTTTGATCAATGTTTCATTAATCAAAGCGCTGACAGAGTTTGCCGACTATTCTGTCATCCGCTCATTAGCATCATGAGAAAGGTCAGAGTTCTGGTTTGAGGTCAGCTTAAACTGTCCGGCCAGGCATTATGTCGTGAAATGACCAACACTGGACATTCTATAACATCTGCTGGAAACAAAGGTTTTCACAGAGAAATTGACATTTTTATAATTGAGACAGTGGCACTAAGTTGATGGAAGCATAAGATTTCAATAAAGTTCTAACTGAAATTAATTTATGATTCTTGTAAAAACGTTGACGTATTATGAATAGAACTGTTGATGTATAGGATAGATAGATTGGTGGATGGAAAGATGGATTGCAGCATGGTTCATTTAAGCGATTATATTAACCCATGGGCCTAAGTGTGTATTTTAGTGATTTTAATTTATTCCTCCACTAAAGAAAATACATGTAGTTCAACTTCATACAACCATGAATGTGCACATAAGAGATAGTGTTAGTTTTTTTTTATATCGTAGCAGATGGTAGCGTAAAACAAGTTGAATGAAAAGCAGAATGCTGCTTTTAGTGATCACCTGTCTTAAACGCTAAGTGCTATCAGGCGAAGGGTTGAAATCAAACTCCATACTGCAGAAAACTGGCAGTTCTTGAATCTCTATTTTTCAAAATCCAAGATTACATTTCTGACTTCACCCTTCCTTTAATCCATTGTAAAAACTGAGAGGTTTGCCATTTTACTTGAGTGGTATCCATATAGCCTTTGGCCGTAAATCTTACAATGATAATACGATAATACAAATACATTAAGTAAATACGACATATACGGCAAAACAAGCATTGGTGTTATGTACTGATTGTAGGCCAGGCAAAGTGGATCAGTAGTTCCCTATTGTTAAGTTTAAAGGAAATTTTGCAATAACGTCCAAACAAACATAAACTATTTGTCTGTGTTAAAGATACCGTGTAAGTAGAATGCTTAAAGCAGGATTAAAGTAAAGCTGTACTATTATCCTGCTTTAACAATCATCTGCTAGATTGATTTGGGTGTTACGGTACTGTGACACAATATCGTTCATATAGCACCGATATGTATGTACGCATATAGTGAATGCATGCGTACAAATGTAGTCCCAAATCCGAAGTTAATATACTGTTTTACTAATTTATCTTTTCTATAGGTTTTATTTTTGTTTGTGCCAGTTCTTTATCCGTCTGAGATCCAGTGCTATGCTACTACATGTATATTGATATCCATTATCCAGAATGAGATTTAACCAGTCTCTTATTTACAGTGGCAAAAAGAAATCACTCTCTCCCTTTAAAAGAACCGAACAAAAACTCAATTGAATAAAAATGGGGAGACGTTTAGTTATTATTCAGAACAGTTAGTGACAATTACTTTAAGCCTGAAGTGTCATACAATTTGGAGCCTGGTCAAATGCCGAGTTACTCGGTGCCAATCTGACTCCAAACAGTTTTTGCAATAAACAACCAGTCTTGGAGAACAAACAAACTTTGAGTGGGAAAGAAAAATGTTTTACACCCTGTGGTTAACCAATTCACTGCCATTATGACGTCATTGTCATATTAACGTCTGCTTAGATTTTCGTCTGCTTTTATTTATAAATTTTGCAATTTTGCGCTTTTTTACTTAAGAAATATTGATTTGATTGTCAAACAGTTTTGGATCCAGATCAGACGCCGCGTTATGCGGCGTCTGATTTGGGTCCAAAACGTTTGCATATGTTGGCGTTGGCGAACTTGGTAGTGAAAGGGGTTATATGTACAACTTCTGCAGACTAATACCAATTCAGCCACCGTTAGATTTTCAATTAACAATGCTTCCCGTTGTCAAAGAGAGTATTTATTCAAATTGCATGAGCTCAAAGTAAAGATAACAGATTGTAGATAAACATATTAAGCAACTGTAATTATCGCAGATTCGCTTTTATTCAATGGCATTACGGCCGGACACGTCAATATTTGTCTAACCTTTCCAAGACAGCGGCGAATTTCTGAAAGAGCTCTAGTACCGGATTAAATTTGACTTTGTCAATATTTTGATATTTGTTCTCAATAAAGGAGACCAGTGTCTCTCTCTGTATCAACTTTCAATACGGAAGAACAAATCTAGAAATTATATTTGAGGGATTATGGATACAATAAAGTCTTGCTCATAATGCTATTCAAATATTTTGTTGTGCAAGTCTAAATTTTGCTTAAAGCAAGTTGAAAGTAAAGCAGAAAGCTCCTAAAGGAGCTTTCTGCTTTACTTTTATCTTGCTTTAAGATGCAACCTTCATTGACATCATCAATGGGTATTGTAATGAGTGGCAGTAATTGCCGGTTTTACTGTTTCTAGAATTGCGTATCAATGAAACAATATTGGCAACCTTTAGAGCTCAAATAAATGTTCGTCAGATAATTGTGTTGTCTTCAGAAATTCTCAAAGTAGATTTTCCACCATATCTCTCTCTCTTATTTGCAAAATATAACCCATGCATCAAGCGTAATCAATCCTGGTGATTCGGCGAACTACCTGGCTTCTTATTTGGATCAAAACGGTAATTGCAAAATATCATAACAAAGTCTCACATAACTTGTTAAAGGTTACATTCGGTCGACTTATCAATTTTAATCATTGCCAGCAGATCGATATAACGCGACTTCCTTTCAACTATCAACACTGTTTTTTACGTTTTCTTGAACAGCTTGGATCCAGTTCATTCCTATAGAAACTGAAGGTCAGGTTATGTCCATGTGATGTCAATATTTGTTCGTTGTAACAATGCAATATTATACATGTACTGAACTATTCCAATAATAAGCAATCATCATACATTAACCTTTAACCTTGGGTTTGATTTGTATTTACAAACATTTTGGATCCAAATCAGACGCCCAGTAACTCATTGTCTGATTAGGATCCAACATGTTTGACATCCATATCGAAATTTTGGCAGGTATCATTTAATCATGTAAAGTAAAGAAAGTGCAGAGGGCAATCTGGAACAAAACGATACAGCGGAGAAAACGTTATTATTTCCAAATAAACGCGTTTACGTTAAAACTGGTATTTCCATTGCAAACAGTTTGGAGCCAGATCAGACGCCGGGTAACCCGGCGTCTGATCAGGCTCCATACTGTTTGTCACTCAGATTAAAATAAATGGTCAGATTTGTCATTAAGTTGTCATTTTCTACGTGTTATTGCAATGCGTTTGCGTTTCGTTTGCGTTTTCACGGGAAAGAATAACGTTTTTTCTCCACTGTAGCAGCAGGATAAAGGTTACCATTAGATTTGCGGCTGTATGAAGGATGAAGCAATATCGACGTTCACGGGTTTATGAATGTAATGGTATTATACTATTGTACTGTTGGTCAATAGTTAAAGTGACCACCAGTAACCCTCGTCTTGTTTTTATTTCACATTCACTCACTCAGAACATGATAAATCATAAAATGGAAGAGAAACTACATTGTGTATGTTAGAAAGGAAGGTTTGCTCAACGATCAATGTCTTTATTATATGCCTTCGAGTGATATCGAGCGTTTCCGCGTGTATTTGCAGAGTAAAATACAAGAGTCTGTATCAGCCACCTTGTATCAGCCACTTTGTATTTTACTCTGACCTCGCTTTCGATTTGACGTGACGTCATTTACGTACATGTACGAGTGCCGCGTTATTCTTTGTGACATACAAAAAATCTTGTTCTGCTTCAAATAACTAATAAATTTTGGATATAAAATGATTTAAACAACTATTTAGTTGTTTCTGGTTTGTATTCAAGGCATATAATAAACACATCACCAGTTGGCAGTGCGCAACAGAGTGTTGCATTTAGCTCTCGACGTTTTTGGCGGAAACAACCGATCAGACTCGCGCCAAGGCGCTCGTCAGATCGGCTATTTCCGCCAAAAACGTCTCGAGCTAAATACATCACTCTGTATCGCGCTGTCAACTGGTAATGTGTATTTATTTCCTTCTCAAACATCAGCCTCTCCCTCCCTCTCCCCCTCCCCCTCCCCTAGCTCTCTCTCTCTCTCTCTCTCTCGCACTCTCCCTCTGTGTATGTGTGTCTCTCTGGCTCTCTATTATCCCTATGTCTCTCTGTCTCTGTCTCTGTCACACACACACACACACACACACTCTGTCTCTCTCTCTCTCTCTCTCTCTCTCTCTCTCTCTCTCTCTCTCCCTCTCTCTCTCTCTCTCTCTCTCTCTCAAAGTTATATTAAAAGTAAAGTTACTGCAAGAACATAACTTTGTAGAACGTACCATGAAATTCACAGGTACTGTTGTGACAATGTGTGTTAAAATGCTTCACCAGTGTCTTATTAAAAAGAAATTTCAAAAGCCCTTTCGCATAAACAAATTAACTAACATTTTACGGGTGGTGCGTTTTTATTGCGTTTGAGTATACTATGTAGTATTTTGCAAGTATAACTGTCTATGCTGGTTTCGTTTTTCAAATTAACTCGTTTTCAAGTGTACATTGACTGATCAGAGATCAGGGATTAGTGTTGACCACTGGGGATTGACATGTTGGTTACTGTGACTTTTTTAGCAATTTAATCTTTGACAGAATCTAATGATGTCTTTCATATCCTGCAGATAAGCCGTGGTGCTTCTTTTCTTTCGCCGTTAAACGAAAACCATGCCAGTATTATAATGTCCGGTATGCCTTTTTGCTTGTTGTAATTAACATCTTCAAAGGCACGACTTGAGACATCGACAAGACGTCAATCATTACAGATCTCGTACCGTCTCGACACGACGAGATTTCATTATAGTTTATCACTGACTCGAAAAAATCTGATCTCTCTGACCGTTCTGGAGAAGAGTCTTTTAATTTAGCGCTCGATCTTTTCAGTAAAGGAAACAATGAAATCACTTAATGAAACTCGAATTTTGGCTTTCAGCGCAGTGATGCGCACGGGTCACTGAAAACAGGATTACAGCGTCAGCCAGGGATATGAGAACTAGCTTTGCGGGAGGGGCAAATGATTCCCCTACTAATTGTTGTTTTGAATCAATTTGTGCACCGTCAATACCCTCAAAATATCCATTGTCCTTCATAAACCCTCTAATTGTATCAATTTCGTCAGAATCCTTCTGGGAGATGAATTGGGTTTGTTGGTTTGGAAACCTTATCACCACGATCACAGTATCGGTAGCTGAAGATTCCTGCATAGTCGGCGTATGAATACAAGCTGATCAGTGTCACCCAGACGCTCTTCCGCTTGATTAAAGGGCAATCTTGGGCAGATGAATACAGATCACCTTTTAAATATTTTGTAAAACACTGCTATGAATATAGAATTAAGCAATTGTGCACGAGTAAACGGTAGTGTATTATAACCAAGCAGCTAACCAGATATGCCTTCATACGAAACATCTTTGCATCAATACATACAAGTTTGCATCATTACCCTGTAAGATTATTCGGTATAGTATGCATGGTAATCAATTCAAACCATAAAATCTATACAGAACGAACATGGTAACTTCATTCAATCGCAAATCGATAACTCTATCTGGCTTCAGACGAACATATCCGTATTTTGCACGTTTTAATTTTGAAATACGGGTATGCTCGTTTAAGGCGATCTCGCGTTACCGAATTTCAACTTTAGAAAGCTTGACTTGAATTTAAAACAAGAGGGTTCGACTGTATAAATTTTCCCCAACCACTGATTTCACACAAATATCTTTTCAGAAATACAAAATGGATATTAAAACATTGTTTTAAAGTGCGAATTCTCGGTAGCAGAATGGAAATTGCGGATATATTTAAATTAGAAGTAAACAGTCATAATATACTCGACATTGGACTGATTAATGAATTTCAGCACTGTAAAATCTCACGACAGATTCCGTGTAAGGCGAGTACGTGCGTGATCTCAGCAGCAACAATGCTATCCCATTGCATTGATACATGTACAAACACGAGGTGTTTTGCCATGTTTTACCATGTCATGTATACATGTAACTAGGTCTTCTTTTCATAGTTTGTGTTATTTAACAGTGATTGTTTTCATTGTTAACGCATACAGTTAATATTTATCATTTAGCGAACGTTCAATAAAAGACCCATGTGTACATGTAGTTTTTTGGTGCGGTTTTTATATACATATATTACAATATTGACTGTACTTGTTTTCAGTAACGAATGGCTCTCTGACATTGCCATCAGTGAAGACCTAGTGCCTGTTCAGTGTCTCATGAATGTCTATAATGTGTGCAATGCCAATGAACCGCAGTAAGCAAAGGATAAACAAGTACAATATTTTTTCTATTTTGTTGCATAAATCATTAATCACATATGTGTATAAATGAATTCTGTTCCAGCTATAACGACAACGAGATAGAATGTTTGCTTCTGTTTTATAGGTGAGTTTCATAAAGCAAGATGAAAGTAAAGCTGAAAACTCCAGTTGTATCGTTTTGCTAAAGGCTTTTCACCTTGCTTTAAACTGTTAGGCGACCTTAACGCCGTCAGTGATTCGTTCTTTGAGTGTTCGTATTACTGTTCTTATATATGTTTCACATATACCAAATCCGAAGGGGTATTTTTATATGTTTTAATTTATTAAACCCTAGAGTCTGAGACGTGGGTACGCGTGCTATGCAGCAGGTAAAAGTACACATGTTAACCCATTACTCCATAATTACGACTTTTTACGCCTCAATTTTATTTCTAGACTGAAAAAAAATACACGTATGAATATGCCCCATAAGAAATAGTTCCTATATCCTAGCTGATGATGTTTTAAGCAGGCTGAAAGTAAAGAGAAATGTGCCTTAAGGCACATTCTGCTTTACTTTCAAACTGCTTTAAATGGTCATCCGGTTTTCAAAACTAGAAACCTTATATGGGGTAATGGAATAAATGCAAACAGTGCAGACTCAAATATAGAAACAAATCTATAGAAAAATATGTCGAGCATTTAGGCATGATTATGGCGTTTGGTTTCCAATGTGTTTTTATTAAAATAATTTTTTTTACATGTACACGTTCATGTGTTCAGGAATGTTTTAAAGGGACTCGCAACCGGATGGTGTACTTGTCAAAATAAAATAAAATACCCAAATAAAAGCAAATATGTGGCATTATTTGGCTTCTGACATTAAAAAAATATGATCAGTCCAAAAAAAGTCTCAAGAATCGTCACTGAATCTTAGTTTTTTAGATATTTTCCATCGTTTTTCTATAGCGTCAGCTGACGGTATAGTTGTTGTTGTTGCTTCTCTACACGGGCTCAGACATAAACCCGAGCCGAATAAAGTATTATCGATCGCTACCACTGAACTACGTTAATTCGCTACCATATATATAGAGAGCGCTGGTAGCCGTGGTAGTAAAGGCACTTCCCCATTTTTCATGTTTGTCTCCGCATGGAGGGTCACGGGTTCGAATCCCACCAGAGCTTCTTCTTTTCTTTTTTTTTGAAATGCATTTTTTAACAGAATTTATTATCCTAAACTAAATCTTACCCATTTATATAAGCATTTAACATATATTTACAAATTACTATTTTTAATGCTAAATCCGCTTGCGAGCCTCTTTAATGTACATGTTTATAGATGCCTGTATAGAATTATATGTGTGTGTGTGTGTGTGTCTGATTAACGATAAACTATTCTGTTATTTCTAGTTCACGCATGTAGACTGCCAATAGTGTCACAGAACAGAAAATATGTGACAACCTTCACCTTGACCTTGCAATGCTGGACATGCCTGTTTCTCGAGGAGCGTACAGTTAAACTTGTGTTAAGCCCAATTTTGAACCACGCAAATACCTAGCAAATTACAGATGTCATCTTAATGCATGGTACAAGTAAAACAGAAAGCTCCAATAGGAGCTTTCTGTTTTACTTTTACCCTGTATTAAGATATCACCTGTATTATTACTTCTGGTTCACAATATATTATCTTATGGATAGCCGGTTAACACAGAGTTTGACTGTACAGCATAAAAGCATGTCACCACTTCTTCGCAAGCCTCTTAATGGCCTTGGGGTAAGAAGGTGGTTTCAAGCGATTAATTGCCATTACTTTAATTAATATGTATCAATAGGTATGTATTGAAGAGTAATCATGACGCGCTTTATCGATAAACGTCATCAATGATTAAGGTGTGAGATAGAGAGTACTGGCTGCATTTGTAGGCGGGGCTATAGCACGTGCGATTGACCGTTAAACAAAGTGACATCACAATTATTACGTCACCTTTAGTGTGTGGCAGATGGATCAGAAGACAATAGAAATGACAGGCAGACAGACACGCAGTAACTTGGGGGAAATATTTTGGCTGAAATGTTTACTTAAGATGCAGGTGAAAGTGTTTAAAGAATCTAGGTTGAATGCCAGCAATTCACACCGATAACACATTTTTGACTGCCAGTCCATTCATTGAAATATTCCATTATGTTTGCTTAGAAGTTTAACATCAAGATTAAGCTGTGTTTTAGACACATCTCTACTTGTTCATATAGTCAAGCATACATCTACAAACAGTGCATATCATGACTACAGTAAATCACAGGGTCTTCACTGTCTGTCAGTTTGTTATCATAAGAGTAAAGTATACCTTTTCTAGCAGGATTTTTTGGCTTATTTGCATCAACTGAATAAAAATAAGTAGTTGTAAAGTGAAGTTTATATAATTGAAATTATTAACGTGTCTCCCAACCAGTATATTAATAATTAACCCATTAATTCCTAAAATACGGATATTAACACCTTTAATCTATTCACCCACCAAAGAAAATAGTCAAGTTCACCTTATACAGTCATGAATAATTCAATATACTTAAGGCGCATTCTGCTTTAAGTGGTAACCTATCTCAATATTAGAAACTGGCTATGGAGTAATGGGTTAAGGGACCATCCATCTGTTTTCAAAACTAGAAACATGTTATTGGGTAATGGGTTAACCCTTTACCTCATAGCCCGATTCTAGTTTTGAAGACAGGTGACCACTTAAAGCAGGTTGAAAGTAAAGCAGAATGTGCCTTAAGGCACATTCTGCTTTACTTTCAGCCTGCTTTAAGCAAAAATCTGCTAGGCTATATAAAATATTTGTAATGGTAATTGTTCATGAGGGTATAAACAGGAACTATTTTCTTCAGCGGAGGAATAAATTAAATACGCTAAAAGTCGCTTCTATGGGGGAAAGGGTTAAACAAAACGAAAGAACAATGTAACCCCTCGGCCAAAGACTCGCAGCACTTGTTCACTAACCTGTCAACAAAGACGAATTGAAACCTCTGAAGAAAGGTGGTTCCATATAACAGAATCAATTATTACAACAAAATTGTCGCATGATCTCTCAATTTTAATGAAGCAATTTTTGACACGCGAGCGCATTGCAAAGTGTTCCAGACATATTGTTTTAACAATTTACTCCTTAGATAGGCATGCTTACTAATTTATTCATTCGCTAAAGCAAATACTGTAGGTCCAGTTTATACAGTCATGAGTATGCACCATCAGATTTTTTTTATCCCAGCAAATGATAGCTTAAAATTAATAAGGCTGAAAGTAAAGCAGAATGTGTCTGCTTTAAATGGCCACCTCTCTTCCTTTTCTAGAAACAAGCTAAGGAAGAAAATATTACGAACAAACAATATGCATCTTTACCTCAATTGTAACATTAATTTTGGGTATTTAAACACATACTGTATTACTTATACAGAATATATTTCGAAGAAAGACAAAGTATGTACCAGTTCATTTGCCATATTATTAATCAACTCAGAGAATAGTTGCAAACGAGAAATTTTGCAGAAGACTATTGCTTTTGTATGCAAAAGTGAAGCTTGAAGTTACTTATTTCAGGAGTACATGTAATGTTGGTACACATTTCACCACATTTTGCATATTTTTGTTTACATTACTTACACATCATTTGGCATGCATTTCAAGTTCCATATGTGTTGGTTTAAAGAAATCCGTCACCAACTACATACAAGCTTGGTTTCCTACAGAACTAGGTTGGTAGAGGCAAGGACTGAAAATTGTCACAAGGGAAATACATGTTTTGCAAACATTGCAGACCACTGCCAAACCCATTTGAAATACATCGTTTTGTTACAGTATTTGCCATTTAACCCTTTCCCCCATAGAAGCGCCTTTTAGCGCATTCAGTTTATTCTTACCCTGAAGAAAATAGTTCCAATTTATACATTCATAAATATGTATAATACAAAATATTTTCTATATTCTAGCAGATGATAGCTTAAAGCAGGCTGAAAGTAAAGCAGAATGCGCTTAAAGCGCATTCTGCTTTACTTTCAACCTGCTTTAAGTGGACACCTATATTCAATACTAGAGATATGCTATGTGGGAAAGGGTTAAAGACACTAGTCAGAAAATATGGGGGAGGTCTGACTGATGTTTTGCAATATCGAAAATAAATTTTTTATAGGAGTATTTGCGGTGCCTTTGTCCTGTTTTTATTACCATACCAATTCATTTCCTCATGGCTCTATGTACGTCTTTGCTATAGTAATGTTCAATGTCTGATTATTTGTGTCTGTTATGGTCTGCTGTGTCATATCCTCTTAGTCTAGTGAGTCACGTGGTCGTTTTGCTAGGGGTGGGGAATCCCACAAACATGTACTTTCTTGAGTCGTATCTCAACATTCTATTTACTTAATCTAAAGTACAAGTATAAACAAACACAGTCTATGTACAGTATTGTATAAAGAGTTGTTGTTGTTTGCGGTTTAAGGCCTTTTTACCTTAATTTCAATCCCATTTGGTCCATATTCGAGTAGACGCAATTATACATCATATCGTAATTGTATTTACATAGTGACGCCATTTTTAATGGCCGACTTGGATACAATTCACCCGGAAGCGGATATTCCGCACCGGTGCACCGCAGTATTATAGTGCAGTATGACAATCCGAGTTACAGTCAAATATCGATATGCCAAACATACTGAAATTGAAATTAACTTTATTTATTCTGTTAATATTTGATAACGCGACTTTGCTTAAGTCAAACTTTACCCGTATTCCAAAGTTAAAACGTGGCTAAGCCACGTTTTAACTTTGGAAAACGGGTATAGTTCGATTTATGAAGTTCGAGTTATCAAAGAACAGCTGTATTTGAGAAGGCACTTTCCGGGGATATGAACCGCTTGTGTTTTTAATATATTATAAGATAGGCATAACGTTACAAAATAATGCACATAATATTGTGCATATGTAACACGGCAGCCAAAATATCCGTAGGGCGTATTATCTACGAGTGGCTTCAGATAGTCTCAAGGGCACTTTTAGGAATTATAAATGGATTTAGTCTCTACTTGTCATTCAGCATCTTACACTAATCTTCTTAGGCATTGTACAGTGATGTCTTGTTGTATATACGTTAATCTACTTAGTGTGTTAATAGAGTGATACTTGAAAAAATGTAACTTAAAGAAAAAAGAAAGAAAGACATTCTCAATGCTTAGACTTATTCAAAATGTGTCATGAAGTGTCTGTAACAATATTCAATTATTGTTTCAGGGCAAAACGCAACTATTGCTGTATACATGTCCAAGAGCCTTACCTTTCAAATTGATAGAAACATGTTTATTTTGTTTTATTTGCAATTTATTGCGATTAACCTTTTCACGAGAAAAAAGCACATGCTGTTTAGAAATAAAAGTGTTAAAGTTAACAAAAAATATGACTCCACTAAATTGTCAAACATCACTTTACTGGTTTTATAAACAGTTTGAAGTCAGATCAGAAGCCGATATAAATTTAAAATGTTTGCAAATGTCAGTCAGGATATATTAGGTAGAACAATGGTTAACCCATTACCCAATAGCCTATTTCTAATATTGAAAATTGTAGACCACTTTAAGCAGGTTGAAAGTAAAGCAGAATGTGCCTTAAGGCACATTCTGCTTTACTTTCAACCTGCTTTAAGCTACCATCTACTTGAAAATAAAAAATATTTCTTCTGATAAATATTCTTAATTGTATAATTTGGAACTATTTTCTTATGTGGATGAACAAACTAGAGGCGTAAAAAGGCGTATTTTGGGGGGTAGTGTGCTAAATGACAATACTCGTATACGTAGTTTATTCGGTTTTACATGTACTGTATATCTGACTGTGACAGAAAACTGAACATTAACACGCTATCCTTCTCCGTATTGCACGAATCCACGATAAAGTTTTATGAGGTTACATCGACAATTAACGAAAAAGAAAAACGTACAAGAAATGCATAAAACTCTCGTCCTTATAGATCTGTGACTTTCAATCAATACGAATACAAATTGCACAGAAACGACGACCGAGTCAGTCAGTAACACGAAGAGATCATCTATAGATCTATACCACCAAACCTGTCAAGTTAATTTTGCAGGCGTGTGGATTTTATATCTGTTAAATCGTAAAGTTTTAATTCCCAGGCCCATGTTAAATGGTGTTTAAAGTAGGTGGGTCCCTTATAGGTATCTTGGGGAACGTTTGTTGCGGTCAGTTATGTGGTCAATGCGGGTCAACTCGACCAGTATAGGTAACGACATTCTTTAGTTCAAAACCATATAAGAAACGTCAATAAAAAGGCCCAAGTAAAATGATCAAACCAACGCGTGTCTTGATGATTTGAAATGAATCATTTAAATGTAGAGTATAGTTCTGTAGAAATGTTGCTTAAAAAGAGTAGTGTACCTCAAGAAGAAAGCTCCATTTGGAGCTTGCTGCTTAGTAGGCATCGTGTTTAAACAGCAGTCTTTCTTTAACAACAACACCTACAGCATATAATTATGTTATTGTAATCTTCAATCTGGAGGATATACATGTAAAGATATAATTTTATAGTATACCTATTGAAAAAGAAGAATTAGTTGGAACAGGGCTGCCATTTCTTCGGACCTATATACGGATTTTTCCGAAATCTTCGGATTTTCTGCTCTTACTTTTGAAAATTTGATTTTTATGCTTGTTTACCTTGAAAACATTGATATGGGTGTCTAACAATTTATATCCAAATCAGACGCCGCGACAATCGTTCAAGAATTCCTTAGTTGTGTTGAACGCAGAGGGGGATATCAAAGTACATAGCATGGTCGAAAATAAGCAGATATTTGCTAAATGGACTCTATGCTTTACTTGCTTTAGGAAACCTCGTATCTTTACTACCGAAAACAAGCTACCATTAACCATTTACTCCATAGCTGGTTTCTAGTTTTGGAGATAGGTGACTGCTTAAAGCAGGGTGTACGTAAAGCAGAATGCGCCTTAAGGCGCAATCTGCTTTACTTTCAGCCTGCTTTAAGCTACTACTATCTGCTAGGATATATAAATCATTTCTTATGGTACATACTCATTACTGTATGAACTGGATATATTTTCTTCCGCGGAGAAATAATCTAAAAGCGTAAAAAGACGTATGTATGTGGTAAAGGGTTAAGTGTTTGTTACAGCGTGACTGAACTGTATATATCAATCTTGTGTTAAGGGGTATTTAAACCTTTCACCCTGTCTCCTCTAACACCTAACTTACCAACTAATTCCGTTTTATTGTTGCCTTTATATACAGTAATAGCCATGGTTCATGCCAGAATCAAGCTGGCTATAGCCACGTTTATGGTGAACAGTTTAGGTTACACATTTATTATTCCTTTTGACCTTTAGCCGATGGCATTTTAGTGGTATCATAGCCCATCGTAATTCTGATTAGTTCATCAACAGTCCATCATTTTCATTAAACCCCTTCATTGCCTTTTCCTGAGTAGAATGGTCATTTGCAAACAGTCTGATCAGGGTCCAAACTGTTTGTTACTCGTTACGATATTCTTATTGTCAATTTACTTAAAAATTTAAAATTTGAGAAATAAAAGCAGACGTCAGATGTTTGAAGCATATGACGTCATAGAAGGGGTTAAAGTCTCGCAGTTGTGACCAGTCTAGGACAGGCCGTAGTTTATTTTCAGTATTAAAGGCAGATGAGTGCTTAAAACAATATGAGCGTTCTGTTTTACTTCCATCTTGATTTAATTAGCTGACATTCATTTTAAATATCATGGCTGAGAGTTTGTTTTTGTGGTTGAAATGGCCGGATTTCACTGTATAGGGATAGGAATAATCGTAAATCTTGATGCACGTGTATGTCACATATTCCATCTGTCTTACTAAAGGAGTTCAGCTGCACGTGCTCTAGTTTACGGCCCTCTGGTACAAGTCATGGGACAAAAACTGTTAGTAGTAGTCCCTGGTGGTCGACAAACAAGCAACCATTCAGTTTGTAGCCATTTTTGTATTAATTCTACTTTCAAAAGGACAACATTGTGTAGTATTCCTAGCAGGTGACAGCTTAATATATGACAAAAGTAATACAGAAAGCTACTAAAGGAGCCTTCTGCATTAAGTTTGACATTTGGTCACCTCTCTCTATAGACGTTTAAAACCAAAAATACAAAAAAGATTGACTACATCATGTTGTGTGTAAGAGGTATTGTTTATGTATATTTCAATGCGGTAACCCTATTAATACAATGTATATAAAACTTCGAATACTGTTAACATATATTATCTGAACTATTACAATGGCACATAAAATAAGTAATCCCCCACCCCCAAGAAAGAGTACAGACAGATCCTGTAAAAACAAAAACAGTACAGGCTCTGATCAGGCAGCTCATTCAAGAGCTGTCTGATCTGGGTTTAGGCTGTTCTCAGAAACCTTCAATATAAATAAATAACAGAAGGGGGTTAATTTCATAAATAGGATCAAAGCCTTCTCAACACAAAAATGGCCAAAACTTTTGCCAAACCTATACCTATTACTCTGCAATTATGTTTGCATTAAAACTTTTTGATTTCTGACCTTGGACAGAGAGTCGATCCATACTTTTTATGACACAAACAGTAGACATAATAACGAAATTATGAATATTTCATATCTGAATGTTTGATATGAATTTTATTGCCATATGAATAACCTTTGACCTTTACACAAGGATGACAATAGTCCACTAACAGCTCCTCAGAGGGCTTTCATTTTGTCATATTTTGCTTTATATTTGCACAAAATTTGTAAACTGACACATGATTGACGAGTTTCCCCCTTTACTGCCATGACGTCATCAGCTTAAAATAACTGTCGTCTGCTTTTATATCTAAAATTTTGATTTTAGGCAATTTGACTGAAGAAACTTCAACTTGGGCCTCAAACAGTTTGGATACTGTTCAGACGCCGAGTTACTCGGCGTCTGATCAGGATCCAAGCTGTTTGCAAATACGAGTGCATTATGGGTATGGGAAGTAAAGGGGTAGAGATAGGAGTTAGTGGGGATTTCCATAAATTAGCCATGCCTCGAACGCCATGAGACAAAATTAGTTAAGCCAATCATGTACTTGAATCCGAACGAACCTGTCCAAATGTTTGTTCTTCATTCGGGAGTCGTATTTGCCAACATTTGTCCGCCACAATCATTTCAAGTCCATCTTTTTATGAATTGGCAAATTGGAGAATACGATTAGCCTTTAACGCGTTATGTGCGAATTTGTTATAAGTATGCAAATAGTTTGGATCCAGATGAGACGCCGAGTAACTCGGCGTCTCATCTGGACCTAAACTTTTTGACGCTGTGTGTGTGCATGTTTTCCTTAAGCAATGGCAGATGTACCTACTAATGTAATTGCTACAGCTAGGGTAAATGGAACACGAAATTGGTTTGCGTGCTTAAGGTTAAATATGCTTCTAATTAGAACTCAAAAAAGCGAGTTTGTTATTCCAATTTTTGTTATAAAATAGCTTTTGTAAATGACATGTTCGTGAATTATGACGCCTTTGTGAAGTGATAATTAGATGTGAATCGTAGGAAAAAGAATAGAATTTTCTAGCTAGAACTACAAACTAATGACAATATTGTTGCTGTTGTCTTTTGTGTAAAAGGAAGGTTTCAAAGGCAAGTTTTGCTGAATATTAAGGCAAATGTCTTGGTACAGACAAATCAACGTGAACGATACATGGGGCAGTCTTAAGGATAGGTTGCAAAATGAAATTGACGGAGAAGGTTAAATTGGGAAACGCGTGTGTAACTTTTGTCTGCATTTAACGAACACCTGTCTACAACTGTATCCACCATTTTAAACCAGGTTGCTGCACACCATGGTTTTAACTGATTTTTTGGTGTTCTGGGTCCCGTTTCATAACACCTCGTACATGTATTTTAAAGTTTTGACTTACGACAGTTTTTATCGTACGAAGTTTTATGTAACGGGTCGCTGATATCCGTATTACGAAACGTCGTACGACAAAAATGGTCGTAAATCAAAACTTTGAAATACATGTTATTCCTAATTTCTCCGTCAAATCCTGTCTTGTGACATATCTCTTTGGAATCGTCATTTTAAAACGATTCCAAAGAGATGTCACAAGACATGATTAGATGGAGAAATAAATTATAATTGAGAAATTTATATCTGACTCACGACAATATGTTTGTCCTACGAGGTTTAGTAGGACGGGCCCCAGATCGCTCTTTAACAAATTTCAGTTTTCGTTTAACCCTTTACCCAATAGAAGCGACTTTTAGCGTATTTAATTTATTCCTCCGCTGAAGAAAATAGTTCCAGTTTATACCCTCATGAACCATTACCATTACAAATATTTGATATAGCCTAACAGATTTTAGCTTAAAGCAGGCTGAAAGTCAAACAGAATGTGCCTTAAGGCACATTCTGCTTTACTTTCAACCTGCTTTAAGTGGTCATCTGTCTTCAAAACTAGAAACAGGCTATGGGGTAAATGGTTAAGGCTACTTTAGTTGAAAGATGCCGCTGACGGCGCCTGATCAGCTAAACGTTAATCCAATAACAGATTAACCATAATCCAATAATGAACAAGTAAGACTGCGGTCTGTCGGATTTAAGGTTGATGTTCTGTTTACTTTAAGGTGAGAAAGGACTTCGTTGCATACCGTTTAGATTAAAAAAAAAAGCTCCATTAAGTATTTTCAGATTTGTTGATCACAACACGATGCAACGTGAAATTCTTCAGATTTACAAACATATTTCCAATCAGCAGAAGTTTTTCTGTGATTGATGATATACAGTACACTTTCTCTAAACGCTTTCATGATCAAATTATTCGGGAGATTTTTACCCCTTCACCGCTTTATTGTCGTCTGCGTCAATATAGGTGTCTGCTAGACACGTTTCAAAGTTAGATTTAAAGTTGTATGACTTAATAAGTATTGATAAGAGTGTCAAACAGTTTGGGTCCTGATCAGACGCCGCGTGACGCGGCGTCTGATCAGGATCCAAACTGTTTGCAAATGCGCTTTAAAACGCAATTGGGAGTGAAAGGGATAAGCGGCATGTCAGTAAATAAAGATAAGGGGTTTTATATGCATGCGCCTGCTTAATGCAGTACAAAAATGAAGGCAGACTGAAGCTCATGTTGTATAGTAGTTGTTTTAATAGTTGTTGTAGTAGTAAAAGAGTATTTATAGTAGTAGTAGTGGTGTAGTTGTCGTAGTAGTAGTAGAAAAGGTGATGGTGGTAGTAGTGGTGGTTATTGCTGTTGTTATTTTTGGTAGCAGTACATGTAGTAGTAGTCGCTGTGGTGTTAGCGGCAGTAGTAGCAGTGGTAGTAGTAGTGATGTTGGTGGTTGTAGAAGTAGTAGTTTTATTGTTGTTGTTTTTGCTGCTGTTCTTTAGAAACAGTAGTATTCGTCGAGGTGGTAGCAGCAGAAGTAGCAGCGGTATAAGTAGTAGTAGTGGTAGTAGTCCTGAAGGACCCCGATTCTAATATTGGAATAAGGAGTGGTAGTCTTATGATGAAGCAATAGCTCCACACACTTGGCGATAAACATTCAATCAATGTTCTCAAAACATTAAAGAAGTATTTGTAACACCAAGGCTAACAAAGATTACAATAATGAGCTCAAACCTTGACTGACTTTTCAAGAAGACCGGCAGATAAATACGTTAATTTCATTCCTTATTCAGACTAATCCGATGAAAAGAGCAATCCGGTCTAATATTCGGCTACACGTCGGACCCCGACGTGCACTTTAGGATCGGGACAGCGAGAAACCTGCATAAGCCATTCATGCTGACTTGAGCCCGGTCACGGCTTGTCGGCTAGCCGTGAGAGGCACCATCATTAATCAAGTGGGCAGTTGATACGTTAACTGACGTGCTCGCCCAGGCAAGTTTGTCCTTATTATTCCCGACGAGTTTTTGCCGACATGGATGTCGGAACCACTGAGGCTGGTGAAGTTGATGAGAGGATAATGAGGACTTACCTTGAGCCCGCTGTCAAGTTTTAAACAGTAGAAACCCTATACTTCGAACTCGCGTTAGTTCGAACCTACCCATATTCCAAAGTTAAAACGTGGCAAAGCCACGTTTTAACTTTGAAATACGGGTACGTTCGACTTAATCGAGATCGATTTATCGACATTAAACTAATGAAATACTGGTTATGTCGATTTAAGCTAGTTCGAAGTATCGAATTTCGACTGTATTTAATTTCCCACAGCATCCGGATGTTTAGATCTGAAAGAGAGAACTGTATAGATTTGCGTTATCAAAGTAAAATTCAGAAATAAACTTACATTTTGAAACTTGTGTTGATATGTTATAACAGCAAGTAGTACTCTGGTCAATGTCTACTTGGTCCTAAATCCTGATTCTGCTGATGGTTTAATTACACTAAGCCTGTCTTCAACTCCTGGCCAAAGGAACATGACTTGACAGTCTTGCAACCAGGTAGCAGCTTAAGAGCAAAAGTAATGCAGAAATAAGCTCTCTACATTACTTTTGCCCTGAATTAAGTAGTTACCTGTATTCAGAAATAAAACAATTCCCCTGGCTGTTAAATACAGGTATTAGCGTACACACATTGGGAGAAAGCATATCAAGGGCACGTCAATTATAGTCAAATACTTTGTACCGGCCACATGCGGTACCCGTCAAGATATTTATGTACAAGACATGCAAGGCTGCAGCGAATATGATGTGGTGCTGAAAGATTAGGGTACAGTTTACCCCTTCACTGCCGTGACGTCATCAATTTTAAACAATTGTCGTCTGCTTTTGTTTCTTAAATTTTAAATTTTGCTTTTTTGGTTGAAGAAATATTGAAATGAGTGTCAAACAGTTTGGATCCTGATCAGACGCCGCGTGACGCGGCGTCTGATCAGGATCCAAACTGTTTACACATAACCATCGTACTCGGGGTAAGGCAGTGAATGGGTTAAATACAATGTTCCTTCTATAGCCGCCACTTAAACTGGTGTATTAAAAACAGGTTGTAGCTTAAAGCAATATGAAAGTAAAGCAGAAAGCTCCTATCGGAGCTTTCTGCTTTACTTTCATCTTGCTTTAAGCTGTTACTTGCAATAGATAATGAGAACAAACTGTGTTACTGAGTGGTCGTTTGAAAACGGTTTAACTGTAGTTGCAATGTTCTTTGGGTTGCAGAGTGATAGGTATTCCGTGTTTAATGAGAAGCACCCAAGAACCCCTAGTACCTTTGGCAGCTAACCCTTTTCTCCAAGGAACATCTTTCTTGTCCATAGTGGAATAAGTATGCAAACTGTTTGGGCAATTGTAATAACATTTCTTCAGTCTAAATGTCAAAGTTTTTTTTAACACTGAATTTGAAAACGATAGGAAATTACAATTTTAAGCATATTGCAGGGCTACCATAAGTTGCTCATATAAATCCTAAGATTTTCACATTTTCAAGAGCGTTTTAAGGTATCGTACCTTTTACCCTTTCGCTGGCAGGCTATATAACACTATCATAAATATCCAAACAGTTTGAATTCAGATCAGACGCCGCGTTACGCGGCGTCTGATCTGGATCTAAACTGCTTGACACCCATATCAATATTTCCCAAGAAAAAGATGCATAAAATTCATTTTTTTAAAGTAAGAGCAGAAATCCGAAGATTTCGGAAAAATCCGAAGAAATGACAGTGCTTATTGTATTAAATATATCATTCAAAGAGTTGAAATATTATAAGTTTATAGTATTTATGACAGGTGTCTGCTTAATTCAGTGTAAAAGTTATGCAGATTCCACTTCTTTAATTTAATGGAACGTCAACTGGACAAAGATATTGCAATTCGGCCACAATCTCCGACTGTTTTCAACAATCAATTTTCTTTCCAAACTCTAACATAGGTCTCTACGGTGAGCATTAGGCTTACTTCCACATTAATGAATACCTTAAAAGGGGTTTCGTTTCGCACTTCTTAACCCCTTTACCGGTTTGACCTAAGTACATCGGCATTGCAAACAGTTTGGATCCTGGTCAGACACCGAGTAACTCGGCGTCTGATCAGAATCAAAACTGTTTGACACTCATTTCGAAAATTCGTTTGCTAAAATATCAAACATATAAAGTTTAAGCAATAATAGCAACACTAATTTTAAAAGCAGACTGTAGCATAGCAACGAAGGGGCTAAGTGATTAAAATTGCAACATTTTCCCATCTTGTGTCAGTTTCTCAATGCAAGTATCCCGCGCTGATTATCTGCCATAGCAAATCCAATCAAATTAATTTTCCGACTGACCACGTGTGAATCAAAATCGAATTAAAAGTCAAAATTATGGACGCTCTTTCAATTACCAAGCAGTGATAAGAGAGGCGATATTTTCTCATATCAACCGCCTCTCTGCCGTCTTGAAAGGCTCAACAAATTTGGCAAGGATTAGAAGCAACACGAACACAGATAACACAGCTTCCTGTCCGTTTGAATTGTATCCTAGGAAGGCGGGTTCCCCGACCAGAGCCGTGTCCCCAATATGGCGTATCATTTCTGTCTTGTCATTAAGATACTTAATTACTCGTTAGTGCTCATTAGACTCATTACTGCTTTTCACTAAGCGTTTGCATATGTTGATATGCTTTTCTTCCTAGATATCATTTTTATATGAAACATTTTTTTAGCTCTAACAAATACATACAGCTGTAGCCGTAAGATTGCTATAGCCACAGGAATAAGACAAAAACAGCGACTTTCGTAACAAGTCAGACCCAAATCTTAAGAGAACTTTCGGACCTGGGGTCTGAACTATTTGCAGATCTTTAAAACCATTAAAAAGTACATGTATGTAATTAAATGTATGGGTATATGCAAGTGTTTAACATAAAAACATTCACAATTGCAATGGCATATAATGTGGTTGAAATAACAATGCGAGTATTTGTTGTTGCATGTATTATTGAACATGTACATGCATAAATTTATATGTTTGTGTTAAATATACAATGTATATATGTTGCTTGTTTGTATACTGAAAATTTAAATTCATAACTTTATACCGTTTAAATTATTCAGTACTAGAAGGAAAGGTCGAAAACAATGCATGTTTACCACTATATAATATTTTAACACGAAAATGTCTTAGGCCTTAACCCTTTACCTGATAGCCTAGTTCAGGTATTGAAGATAGGTGACTACTTAAAGCAGGTTGAAAGTAAAGCAGAATGCGCCTTAAGGCGCATTCTGCTTTACTTTCAGCCTGATTTAAGCTACCATCTGCTAATATGTAGAAATTATATCTTATGGCACATGTTTATAACTGTTTAAATAGGAACTATTTTCTTCAGCGGAGGAATAAATTAAATACGCTAAAAGTCGCTTCTATGGGGGAAACACGTGCCGTGAGTATAATGCAAACAATATTTCAAATGTTCAAAGCATAGCGACACTCGGAGAAAAAAATGAACATTCAATTAAAAAGAGCAATTCTCTCTGTTCTCCAATTACAAATGAAAATGTTGATTGGGGTATGTCGAAAAGAACTCAATAATAGAGCTCTTCTCCATCGAGTTTATTAATCTACTCAAACTGACTTTGATGTATCGCAAACTAAATGGCAAACTCCATTGATATAATTACAAACACGGCTGAGCGATTTTTTCAAACTTGTCCTCACGCCGGCTGCTTTGTTGTAGGTAAGTTTTTTATTCGCGCGACAAAGCCAATCTTCGAATCTGCTCAAATCTCGTGTAATCTTGAGTACATGTCAAGCACAACCTCGTTGCTCGCTGATTGCTTGATTACAAGGTGTTTAACACCCATCAAACCCATTAACGAACGTCTTTAAACCTAGATTGTCAACATAATCTGACATTTTCCAAATGTCAAATCGTATTAACATATTTTATTAAAACATCATACATTATACTTATTACTTTTATTTTCGAATTCCACTTCAAACAATTATTGTTAATTTGTTGATACATGTATTTTTATTCTTTCTAAACATAAGCAAACTAGAAAGACTAACGTGAATCAGACTACACTTTATTTTGGAATTAAACATATTATACAAACATGACTTATATTAATTCTGGATAATGTACTAAGCAAAACACTCGTTTGGTAGTATTTATGCTAAGAAAAGTGATCATGTGCATATGTATAAACTGAGGGAAATTTCGTTACAGATGTTAAAAAAGTGGAAAGTTAAAAGCTTGAACAGGATGAAAGCCATAGGAACGTCAGGGCTGCCATAAGTTGACATGAAAAATCCTAAGATTTCCAAATTTGCATTTTTCAAGTGCGATTTTACGAAACGTACCTTTACCCCATAACCTTTTTCTTGTTTTGTTGACATGCGACTACTTAAAGCAGGCTGTAAGTAAAGCAGAATGCGCCTTAGGGCGCATTCTACTTTACTTTCAGTCTACTTTAAGCTACCATGTACTGGGAAAAAATCCGGAGATCTAGGAAATATCCGGAGAAATGGCAGCCCTGGAACGTTATGTTTTGCTTCATCTTACCCTGTAACCCTTTACGAATAACGAAAAGTGCAATTCACCTACATCTAACGTATTTAACCCTTTCCTCCCTGAAACCTAAAATGGACAATTCTAATTTTCAATTTATTCTAGTCCAATTTTGACTTTTAAGGGTTGATTTTTACAAAATATGTCAAAATGACATACAGTGTAGACCCTGATCAGAGGGCTCCTTAAGGAGCCCTCTGATCAGGGTGTATACTGTTTTCATAGGACAAGTGTATTCCTAACAGGTACACTGTTTTACATGAAATTATTGATATGTATTTGTTCACATGTTTTTACAAAATATTTGTAAACTGTGAGAAATAAAAGAATGTTCTGTTCTGTAAATGACGAGTATACTCGTCGGTAGGGTTGAAGATACTGCTATTATGAAAGTAAATTCGACGGCTTTTTAAGGAACTTTCTACATTAATATTACCCAGACTCAAAGTATGAGTAAAGAATGGTGTAGATTTGAATTTTCTATCCATATTTTATTATTAGTAATCTTTGAAATAGTAGACATGTATCTGTAATATGTTTTAGATTATGACATGAATCCATCACTAGCCATTGGCTCTTACAAACACCGTTTATAAGTCTACAAGTTTATCTGCATAAGCTTCAAAAGACATAAGGCTTAAAAGAACACATAAATATCAGTCCTTTCTGGGTGATGCAAATGGTTAAAAAAAACTTATTTAGGCATTAGGCATAAGTCGATGGACATGTCAATTTAAAAGAACTCCCCGTCTATAACTACCAATCAAAAGTATGTCTTTTTGCATTGAAAGCAATAATCTACTTAAATAAAGCAAGATGAAAATAAAGCAGAAGCTTCTTTTGATGCTTTCTGCTTTATTTTCATCTTGCTTTAAGTTATAGCCTGTATTTAACCCCATCGATTATTTTTCCTATTAAGTGATCTATATCATAATAGTGATACCATACGGTATGGTACTGTAAGGGGGTGGGGTATAATCAGATAACGGTGATCATATTTTTTATCTCTGCGTGAGGCATATTGGCCATATCACTGTCGCCCTATCTGGCCCGATCAAAATTTAATTTCAGTAGATCCTCTACACACAAAAACGAGGATATAAAATCGTCACAATTAACGATCTCCTCCCCTTGTATGTCTATCATTAAAGCTAATCACGTTTTCCTGATATGATATCTCATAGAATCTCGCGATATCATCTGTATAACTTCCATAAAGTTGTCACCTTGAAGTGGTAACTAGTTTCGATTCTGCTGTCTCGTGGACAATCAAACTTTAGAGTAATTGATTGAGGCATAATTGATTCAATAAATGTGAAACTTTTATAAAAATTTAGAGAGAGAAAAAGAAAGACAGAGAAGAGAATGATAGAAAGACAAAGAAGGAACGAGAGAGATGAGAGAAAGATGAATCAGAGAGAGGTAGAAAAAGAAACTAGAAACGAGAGAGACAGATGAATGAAAAACTTTTGAAAAGAGAGAGAGTTTTGTATCATTTATATCTAATAGCAAAAAATCACTTGTCATAACTTATTCCCAATAGAAACTCTACCACGTCTTGGTCAATATAAATAGAAAACGGTTTTCTTTAACCACTTTCACTGCCATAACGTCACCAATTTTAAACAATTAAATTTTATGTATGTTTTACTTAACCCCTTTATTGCCTTACCCCGAGCACAACAGTTCTTTTGCAAACAGTTTGGCGTAACGCGGCGTCTGATCAGGATTCAAACTGTTTGACACTCATTTCAATATTTCTTCAGTCAAAATAGCAAAAATTAAAATTTAAGAAATAAAAGCTGACGAGAATTAGCTGACGAGAATTGGTTACAATTGATGACGTCACGGCAGTTAATGGGTTAAGGGGTAGACATAATTGAGTGTCAAATAGTTTGGATTCTGGATCAAAACTGTTTGCAAATAAGTATCATAATCGGAGTAAGGCAGTGAATAGGTTAAGGCAGACTGCAGTAAAGTAGAACTCTCCCAAAACTGGGTTCTTTTTTATTTCAAGCCTGCTTTAACCAATCGCCTGTATTTAAAACCAAACCACAGCTGGGGGGGGGGGGGGGGGGGGATAAAGTTTGGCTGTTTTGGAAAATTCAAAACCAATAAACAGAGTCGACGGAGTCGATAAAGTTTCCACGTATCGCTTTGAACAGAGTAATTACAAAAACACAGAAACCACAAAACCTAGAACCGGACTAATTCGGTACAAAATGACGAAATGCAGTCTTCAATTCATCCTTTCAAAATGTGTTGAAAACGAAGATGATAAATTGGCTACGTTAATCGGTTTTCGATAGGTTCGCCCAGTAAAGTGATCCCATGTTAAACGGTTGTTAAGACCTGCTCATTGAGAGTATCTAGAGGTTAAGATAAGTTTTGCACAAGCGCTTATCCCACCCTTTATCAGACATTTCATTACGCAAAAGTAGTTCAGACCCAGATCAAGCACTTGGGCTTTTGATGTGCAAGTCGTAGCCAAGCCGCTTTATGACTGTTTGAATTATTTCTAACTGAAACCAACTATTTTGCTCTTGTATTGAAAGCCAGACAGACGATAGTTAGCATGCAGACGACATTTTTCTGCGAACAGAGGGTTCACCCTTTTAGTGAAGGAAACGATATTTCTAGACAAGTGCAAATAATTTGGATCCTGATCAGACGCCGAGTAACTCGGCGTCTGATCTGGATCCAAACTATTTGCCATTCGGATCATGTACTATCAGATATGGTGACGAACATTTTAAAATCATAATAAAAGCAGACGATATTTTCAGCAGACGATATTTCAATTATATCTCACATGGGCTAATTCGGTCTTTATTTTCTGTATTGTTCCCCGGCTGTCGTCGCCATCCGCAGTATTATATCACGACCTGGAGCCACTGGAATTCGGGGACCAGCATAATGGAGAGAAAATTGCCCGGATATCCGCGCATTTACGGATCCGTTTACAGACTTAACTAGTAGATAACCATTACCAAATTTTTAATAATTTGATAATTCTTCAATATATATCTAGGTTACAATATAAGGTTACCATGCAGTTAATAAGCCCTATGACCAAATTCGATGCAAAATTGTATCAAAGATTTGAATATGTTATAACGTACGTACGTTTGTTACATTTACAGGGCTGCCATAAGATGACATGAAAAATCCTAAGATTTCAAAATTTGCATTTTTCAAGTGCGATTTTACGAATCGTAGCTTTACCCTATAGCCTTTTTCTTGTTTTTTTGACATGCGACTACTTAAAGCAGGCTGTAAGTAAAGCAGAATGCGCCTAAGGGCGCATTCTGCTTTACTTTCAGCCTGCTTTAAGAAACCATGTAGTGAAAAAAAATCCGGAGATCTAGGAAAAATCCGGAGAAATGGCAGCCCTGCATTTACTTATCCTTGTCTAGAGAAACCTGACTATGAGACTATTGAAACGCGGCATCTGATCTTGGTCTGCACTGTTTGTCAATTTTCCGTTCAACAATGTTACTTTCAATGCCACTTAAACAATTGAAGACTTTAATCAGACGGCACCATTCCAATTCGACAGTTGACTTGGGTAGCACACTTTTCGCAATTTCCGAATGTCCGAAAAGAATGAAAGAAAGAAAAACATATATTAAACAAACATGATACTCATCCAATAAGATATCTGAAATCGATAAAAATGTGTTACCTGTATTTCTAACATGCTTATTATTTATATTGGATTAGTTCATTTTGATTTAAGGAGTGCCTAGTCTAAATTTTCATTATCGTTTTGTTTTATATTGAAATGCCTATCGGCAAACAGTGTAGACTCTGATCAGACGTCACATTGTGCGGTTACTCTGTTTGCCGATGTCCCTTTTGTAGGATACTAGTCACAAATGGGTTAATATCTTATCTTGCTTTAACTCTTTTAACCCTAGTCACGCATAAATGCGTCTTTTGCAAACAGCGCACCTGTCAGGTGTACACTTGTCCTATGAAAACAGTGTTGACTCTGATCAGGGTCTACACTGTTTGTCATTTTGACATATATTGTAGAAATCATCCCTAAAAAGTCAAAAATGGACTAGACTAAATTGAAAACTAGAATTGTCCATTTGAGCTTTCAGGGAGGAAAGGGTTAATCATTTACAATGTAGCACACCTTCTTGTTCGTGGCATTAATACGACTTTTACTGCATCTAAAATACGTGTGTTAACATGTTTAATAGAAATAAGCATATCTTAAATGAATACATCAGTCGAGATATGCGAAATCAACATTTTATTTAGTCTGGGAATAAAAGTACAATAAAACCTGTGATCAATGGCCTTGCAGGGAATGCGTATTGAGGTATCTATAGAGACAACCCACAAGACTAATGTAATGCAGAAAGCTCCTGCATTGAATTTCTGTATTATTTTGTTTTGCATTAGATCTAATTGTTTACATTTAGTTAATTATTTTAGTGACCGTTGAATACAAGATTTGCTTTAAAATTGCTATTAACTCATTATCCCCTGAAACTTCCAATATACAATACCAGTTTACAATAAAGGTTGATCCATTTTAGACTATTTAGGGTTGATTAATTATAATATATTGCAAAATTACAAACAGTGAAGTCCCAGATTAGAGGGCTCCTGCAGGAGCCCTCTAATCAGGGACTTCACGGTTTGCATTAGACAAGTGTACTCTTCACATGTACACTTTTGGTAAAGGACGCATGAATGCGTCACTAGGGCTCAATGAGTTAAGGGATAATCGTATTACGTCTAGTGTTTATTGTCTAATGCAACTTTAATTCGATTTCTCTTTCAAATTAGATGAAAGCAAAACTTTAGATGAAAGCAAAACTTTAAAGATAGCATGTCCCTTTTATCTATAAAACCGTTTGAATATTTTCAAATCAAAGAATATGTATGATCCAAGATAGGATGTTTTTTCTCGCGGTGTAGACTGAAAAAAGGAAGGGAAAAACAATCGTTTCGAGTAGGAAGTGTCAACAAGATCCACTCATTATCTCATTAAACATCGACCGATTAAAATACTGATAAAACACTAAACGCACGATACCTAATGACTGCGATTAAAATCTCACCCAAGGTTGAGCTCAAATTACTCCAGTTGGTCGCTTCACTGGACATTGTTATTTTCTCGCCATTTCATTGGCGCGTTGAAAATAGGGGCGTGACTAGAGCGCGTGAATCAGTAATGTAAATATCGATAGCAAACCAGTGATTCCCATACGCAACTTTCTTGTGCCTTGACAAAGTATATCGGAATTTTGAATGATATTATTATCAGTGGATTATCTAGCACTTATGTGACATTGTAGTTGGCGATATTGTATGATTCAGTTAATAAGGAAACAGTGTTAATCCTATTTTCCAACAACTGGCCAACGTGGACTTTTACTATAATAGGATAACACAGTGACTGATTGTTTTCAATTTCGCTGATGGTTTTGGGTTTAGCCAGGGGCAGTGGTGTTAGTGGAATATCTACCGTGTAATAATAGAATTACATTTCTACTCTTTGATGAGAAAATAATATTTTTACTGGGTATTTTCATAGAACTTGGACAACAAATGAGAAACCAGCGTACGAATCAGTCGGTGTGAAACAGTTCAATAAGACAGAGGCTCGCAGCGCTCCTACAGCTCTGTCATGGAGCGAGTGTATCTTTCGTTCGTCTGTGCGTCTGTCCTCTGTATGCTATGTACCGGACAGGGAGACCTTAGCTACTACATCAACGAGCAAACCCAGATCGACACTCCAATAGGTAACGTGGGTAACGACTCAAACCTGCGGGCGACAGTATCAGCAGAGGTGTTCTCCCAGATCCGCTACAGCTTCCTCAGCCAGGGCAGCCATCTAGAAGACTTCTTTCGTATTGACGCCATCAAAGGAATACTTTATACTGCAGCTGTGATAGACAGAGAGACTTTAGAAAACTGTGCTTTCAGGACCACATGTGTTCTTCCCCTTAGTGTGGCAGCAAAATCTTCAACTAGTGCCTACTTTAGGAAGTTAAATGTGACTATATACATTATGGATATAAACGACAACTCCCCGGAATTTCCCGAAGACAGTGTTTCTCTAGACATTAACGAACTGGCGAAAGTAGACTCTTCAATATCATTGAAAGGTGCAGTTGATAAAGACAGCGGCAATTACTCCGTCATGAGATACTATATACTCAATGCAGACAGTGTAGACCTTCCCTTCACCACAGAGTACGAGAAGTTTGTAGACGGCACGTCTGTCGTACAGCTAAAGATAACGGAAACATTGGACAGGGAAACAACTGATGCTTACAGTCTAGTCATAGTTGCTGAGGATGGCGGCGACCCAAAGAGAACTGGAACATTATCTGTTAATATTAAAATAGAAGATGCCAATGACAACAAGCCAGTATTTACACAAAGTATCTATAATGTAACAGTGAATGAGACTATTAATGTGGGTGATGAGATCCTGACAGTGACAGCTACTGATGCTGATACTGGTGCTAACAGTGAGATTGTCTACAGACTGAGCAGGAATCAGCTAGGCCTGGTACATGAGAGGTTTGTCATCAATGAAACATCAGGGATGTTGAAGCTGAAGAAAAGGTTTGAGAGTGGCGGAGAGTACAGGATTATTGTAGATGCCAGCGACAAGGGCAAACAACCCGAGATGGAACAGACAGTGGTTAAAGTGAAGGTGTTGGACTCTGACAATAACCGCCCGCAAATCAACATGAACTTGTTCTCCGACACAGGTATAGCTACAATCTCAGAATATGCCGGAATAGGTACAGTAGTCGCTCATGTTGGACTTATAGACAAAGATACAGGGGCTAACGGCGTCATTAAGTGTAACATCACCTGTGATGAAGACGTCTTCAAGCTACAAGACTACAATGTTAACGAGTATAAGGTCGTGGTGGCTACGGAACTCGACCGAGAGACACTGGACTATATCTACGTCGTTATCAACTGCTTTGACAGAGGCGAGCCACCTCTGAACTCTATCGCCGAATTTACAGTGCAAGTCATCGATGAAAACGATCACACTCCAGAATTTCTGCAACAAATATATTTCATCGATATCCCTGAAAACAATGGAGAGAATATAGACATAGCGCAGGTGTCAGCTATGGATAATGATATAGGTAAAAACAGTGAGCTGTCCTACTCCCTGTGGGCCCCTGTAGAATACAGATTCCACATGGACCCCTATACTGGCTTTATTACTGTAGTGTCATCTTTTGATTTCGAGAAGGACGAGAAGGTGACTATCTATGCCTACGCCTATGACCACGGTACGCCAGCTCGAACCAGCACGGCCACAGTGGTCATTAATGTGATAGATGTCAATGATAATGATCCACACTTCGACGAACCTGTTTATGAGTTCACCGTGTATGAAAATCTTCCTGCTGGAACTGTAGTGAACAGAACTAATGCCACAGATCTGGATTCTGGTGACAATGCAAAACTCGACTACTTAATCAATAACACATTACCATTTGTGATCAACAGTGATGGTGTGATCTCCACCAAGGACGTGCTAGACCGCGAGGTTGAAGGCACCTACTTCTTCATGGTCACTGCCTATGACCACGGTGTACCAATCAGGAATTCTACAGCCAACGTCCTTGTCTACGTCATTGACGTCAATGATAACGAGCCGACGTTTATCTTCCCTGACGCCGTCAACTACACAGTGGTGGTGGACGCTGATGCCGCACCCAACACCGTCGTCACCACAGTCCGGGCATTCGACCTCGACTCGGGAGTCAATGGACTATTGTTTTACACCATCGAAAATAACAATGTGTCAGATTTGTTTATTGTTGATGCTAACACGGGCGAAATAGCGCTCATTCGCTCGTTTCTGCCCACTGATCGAGAGATATACTACCTCACTATACGAGCTAGCGACCATGGCAGCCCACCAAAGTTCACAACTACATCCATCGGCTTGTTTATCTCCCGAAAAACATTCATTGCTCCAGTGGATAAAGATACCGGAGAAAATATTCTAATTGCTATAATTTTAGGTGTTGTGACATTCGTACTTGTGTTCACAATTGTTCTTGTGATATTCATACTGAAAAGAAAATGGGCGATGGGGAAGGATGGGTCGAACTCTGAAGACAGATTCTGGGAAAAGGATCGAACCCACCGGAGGGTACAGTTTACAGACTTGGCACCTGGCAGTCACGTGGTAGGGCACTCGGAAACCAAAGCAACCATTCCGGAGGCCATGACAACTTTCGGTAACGATGGCAACGACAGCAGAGATTCTGAAATGACATCTTCAACAGTTGACATGGAGACACCGATTTTAGAAAAGTCTAAGGTATGTTTTTTCAATATATTGTTCACAGAAATTCCTGCTATTATAGGATTATTCAAAAGAATGTCTTGTTTTCGGTGTCTATTTCAAATTAACGCTTAACCCATTACCCCATAGTCTGTTTCTATAGTACTGAAGATACGTGACGACTAAAAGCAGGTTGAACGTAAAGCAGAATGCGCCTTAAGGCGCATTCTGCTTTACTTTCAGCCTGCTTTAAGCTTTCATCCGCTATAATATAGAACATAATTATTATAATTTCTAATACATAATTCATAGCTGTATCTGATCTTTTTTCTTCAGAGAAAGAATAAATGAAAGGCGTAAAAATGCTTATTTATGGGATAATGGGTTAAATCAAGATAAAAGTAAAGCCATTAGCTTCTATGGCAGTTTATTGTTTTACTCTTATTCTGTGTTAAGCTGTCACCCCTCGTTACCATCAACAAGTATTCATTTAAGTAATCCTAACCCCTTCACTGCCTATCCCCAGTACACTTGTCATTTGCAGACAGTTTAGATCCTGACCAGACGCCGCGTAACGCGGCGTCTGATCAGGATCCAAACTGAAACTCATTACGATATTCCTGTAGATTTAGTCAATTTACAAAAAAAAAGTTCAATTTGAAAAATAAAAGCAGACGACAATTGTTTAAAGCAGATAGCGTCATGACAGTGAAAGGGTACTACAGTACTGAACCTTATTAAATTAACAATTTTTGCGATTCGCTTGCAATTCGATGGCAATTCGCTTGCAATTCGATGGCAATTCGCTTGCGATTCACAATACTAAATTTACCCTCGGGTAAGTTTTCTTGAATGGTGTATCTCACAAATGTTCGCAAATATGCATTCGTTAATTTTTTCGATTCCATTTGTGTCACAACCGCTTCGGAAAATTCGCGTAAAAATATTCAAACGTAGGATTTGGTTTTTGAAGCGCGCCCGATTCGATGGCAATTCGATGGCAATTCGCTTGCGATTATCAATTTAATTTAATAAGGTTCAGTACTGTAGCAGAACTTTACTGTATTTATACATGTACATTTACAGGATTTTAATCACCAACATCTTGTCTAGTTGGTAATCGATACAATACTTAATCAATCTACGAAAGTAAAAGTTTCAAATTTCCCCATAAAATTGATAAAACGATATCAAAAATGAAAACGACTGTTTTAATTAATAATGTCTCGTTTGTAACTCAAGAAACACTCGTCAAAGTATTGGAAATACAATACCCGAACATGATTCCTATCTCAGTTTTGGCATAAACCTTGGTGGGTCAATTTATATTACTTGTAATTCTTTTCTTTCTCCTCTCAAATAAAAGCTTTTAAATTTTTATTTAAACCACGTGACGAATTTTAAGGATTTGCTGCAATTTAATTTCACCTTTCTTTTCTTAAACACTGATGAAAGGAAAACAGTTAATCTTGCATCAATCGACCGTTCGCGTGATCATTAAGACTGGTATCAGCTTAATGCAGAACATAAGTAATGCAGAAAGCTTCGTCAGAAGCTTTCTGCATTACTTGTGTTCTGCATTAAGCAACACAATCTGTCTTAAAATTTGTGTACGTGTAATGGACATGACGTTGTATTCAGGACTACAGGTGCGACTGTATACGAACACAGGCAATGGTCTGAGTCATGAGATGTAATGCTCAAAGGAGCTAGGTGAATGTAAAATTTCACGATTCAAAGGTGATAGCGAATTATCTCGAGATCTTCACCCTTTAATCTCGTTTTATTGTTCCTTTATTGAATTTAGCAATCTGTTTTATGGGGAATTTTGTGGCATTTACAGGTGTAATTATGAAAGTCAGAATCTGTCCACAACTGTGCTTACGACGCTAATCCGTAATACTAGAGACTGGCAAACAGTGTAGACCCATATGAGAGACACGTGTTCTCAATAGCGTCTGTGCGGTTTGCTAATATGTATAAAAACAGTTAAATGTATTTTGGGTTTTTTTTCAAAGCATTGTTTTTATCGTACCCTCTAACCCTTTTGTGCATATTGTGGCGTCTGATCAGAGTCTACACTGTTTGTTGATAGAAATTTAAATATGAAACAAAACGAAAATAAAATTTAGACGAGGCACCACTTTGATAAAAAAAAAAATGGACTAATCCAACATAAGCTCTATTGGCACATATGGGGTTATTGCCAATATTGACAGTCAGTAGACATAAATTGCATGAATTGAAAACTCTGTGGACCCAGTGTGGTTTTTAAGAAATGTTCAAAACATGTTTCCATTTTGTTATTACAAAACCTGCTACTGTATAAGGAATGCCAAATGAACCGCGTTTAGGATTGGCTAGTTCATACTACATAATAACATATTCAGTATTCAAGTATTCAAGTATCACTTTTATCTAATACACATTTACACAACAGGGAATATGTTTAAGTTCCGTTTTATAACGTCATGAAAATGCATCTAAAAAAACTTTTGTTTATCTTAGCAGATGGTAGCTAAAAGTAGGTTGAAAGGCGCATTCTGATTTACTTTCAACCTGCTTTAAGAGACCACCTGTCTTTAATACTAGAAACAGGCTATGGGGAAATGGGTTAATGTAGGACCATGTTATCTAGAAAGCTTCTAAAAGGGTCACTCTTGGCCTGCATTTAGTAAGCGTTAGTTCGAACATACCCATGTTTCAATGTTAAAACGTGGCTTAGCCACGTTTTAACTTTGAAATACGGATATGTTCGACTTAAGCGAGATCGAGTTATTGAAATTCAATTTTTGAAATACTTGTACGATCGATTTAAGCGTGTTAGAAGTATCGAGTTTCGACAGTACCTCCAGGAAGTTCCTAAAGGAGGTTCGGTGTTCTTAAAAAAGATTCTTCGTACATTTTGATTATGAATGAAACGGAAGCCGTGGCCTTTTTTCTAAATGTGGCTGAGAAAGTAAATTAAGCAAAAAGTCGATGAAAAACTCACGAAAGTGCACCGAATTATACATGAACCTTCACGTGAAGACAATAGTCACAGCGCCCTCTCGTGGCTGTTTATAGCTCACATGGGCTCCCTCAGCCTCCCTGAAATAACTATTAGAAGACAATTGAATTTTTTATTGGAATCCTTGCAACATCATCAACCCAAGACGAGCCATAAAAAGTTTAAATGCAGTCGATTAGGTAAATTATTCATGGCAAAAAAAGTTGAAGGTTGAGATTCATGAAAACAGGGCTATCGACCGCACGCGCCTCGTCCCGGGGTCCTTCTAATCATGGAATCGTAGGGTTCTGCATATTTATGTAGCACATTTCACGTGCAGCTATATATGTCGTCTGCATGGAAATACAAATGTTTTCCATAACAATGCAATTTGCATATAATGTAGTCATGTTATCATGTTGAAACTAGTTTGTGTAGCAAATGGTCAACAAACATTATAGGTAATTTACCAATTTTGTATACTCATACGAGTAAAAACTCAAAATAGTCATTTATATTACGATTGGTTTGAGTTTACACTGTTTACAGTCTGACAATCCCTTTTATTATGAATTGGCGCGTGCAGAGAATTCAATCTAATCAAACATTGTAGTAGGCTAGCAAAGGGACGGGCGTTGGGGCATACGTCGCATTATATTCAACCTTCTGTTGCGCTGTCCATGCATAAGTTGTCTCTCCAGCACCCCTCAAAGTAGGCTAATCTGCCATTTTTTGTGTGTGTCCAACAGTTTGAATCCGGATGAGACACCGAGTTACTCGGCGTCTCATATGGATCCAAACAGTTGGCAATAACTTTTACAAATTCACACACACCTTGCTAACAGTTAAATAGTAAACAAATATGACAAATTGTCATGTAGCCCGCGTGTCTTATTGGTCAGAATGAAGTCGAACAAAATTCTGAAAAACTTTCAATTAAAAAAGTGCTGGCATATTTGACCTCTCCGCCCAGTACATTAAAAATGTTCAATAAAGATGTGCTATGTACACAGCGTCAAACCTCGAGTGAGTATAATTATAGGGCACAGTAAAACATTTAATGAGAATGTGAATTAAAAGGCGGCATGGGCGACAACTTTCTATGACCTATAAAGAATAATTAGTTGGAGAATCTATAGAACCGCATTTAAGGATTTATTGTATCAATTAAAACCAAGGGTATGTAAATAGTTGAAGATGCTTCTCCGTTAATTCCAGCTGAAATTTTATTTTAAGTTAGGAAACCCTGCTAACGTTTGTACTGCTAAATTCAACTTATATATACTAGTATTGCCATGATTCATATTTGCAAACAGTTTGGATCCAGATCAGACGCCGAGTAACTCGGCGTCTGATCTGGTATCCAAACTGTTTGACGCTCAAATTTAGGTTTCTAGATGTATTAAGACTGTGAAACTAAATTTGAAAACAAATTCAAGACGACAATTTTGGAATTGACAATAGCAGAGCAAAACAATGATTAAGGTTAGCTGTGTTTATATTGGTTAGGGACGAAACCTGTTTGTTGGGTGTCACAGAGGTGGTACTCTTAACATAAGTGGTTCTAGCCGAGAGTAGAAGTAACATGTTACACTTTAATTTAATTTAATAACCGTCAAGTGATGAAAATAATTACTTCTATTAGCTTGATACAGTTTAGTTTGGTAAATGAAATAGAAATTTGAAAAGCGAAACCTCCAAAAGTTGAAAAGTGTTTTGAGCAGAAATTCGTTTCCAAATATTGAAATATGATTCTACATTTTAAGACATATCTTAAGTTGACCAGTGGCACGATATGTATTTTTAAAAGTCATTGATTTATTTAAGTAAAGTAAAATTTGTAATAAAAGGCTACTGAAAAGAAGACATTACGTTTTTGAATGCAGAATGCAGCTCAGTGCGTGGTAAGAGTGAAACAGAAAGCTCCTTTAGGAACTTTTCTGCTTAACTTTTATCATGCAATAAGTAATACTCTGTTATTAAAGATATACGGACTTCTTTGATGGTTTTAAAGAATGGCGGATTAATACAATTTTGACTGTTGTCATTATATGCGCATTAAATATTATCATTATCTTCGAACACCTGGGTATAAAGAAATCAGCCAAGTCTTTCATCATATCGAATAGGATAGTATAATTTTTTATCATTTAGTTTGATTTAAAGTTATAATCTTTATCATATCAAACGTGGCGTGAATTGTATTCGCAAACAGTTTGAATCCTGATCAGACGCCGCGTTACGCGGCGTCTGATCAGGATCCAAACTGTTTGACACTCAATCGTATTCTGGCTTCTTCAGTTCTAAGATATTAAAATTCAGTTTGCAAATAAATGCAGACGACAATTTTGAAGTTGATGATATTTTTGCGGGAAAAGGGTTAAGGTTGTCATTTTGATTATAAGGAGTGGTAGATATATGAAATAGGTACAAATATATTCATTTAGGTTAACATTAAACGTAACCTTGGTATACACTATTAACCGTAAACCACCCGTAATTACATCGCATTTAAAACTAATTTGACAAATTGCCCGGATAGATACCCGTCTAAAACGTGTTTCAACCTCTCACCTGCCGACCGTAAATTGACTGGTATTTGAAAACAGTTTAGATCCAGATCAGACGCCGAGTAACCCTGGAACCAACCTGTTTGATACACAGTATCTTTACGTTTCTTCAAATAAAGAACTTTATTTGGCATTTATTATTTTACAGACGACAATTTAAAAGCAGACGATAAAGCGGCATCAGAAGTGTTAACTTTAATCATTCAATGCTAATACTAACTTTAAATTTCATATTGGTTTCATAACTTAAGGATACTTTTTATTGAATCGGTGTTCGATCTTAAACGAACTATCTTATTTCACAGTTGACTAAAATTTCATTAAAACAATTATGAACTACATCGTTTTTAAAATTTTCAGCAAATGCCAATTTAATCGATTAAAATTTTAACAGGTACAAGCAGTACCAAGGCAATAAAGATATATCCAACCTACTAAAACTAACTACCGTAAAAAACCCGCTGGAGACGAATATCAATCATAAAGCAATATTCCATTGCTCAAATCTGATAAACTTTCCAATTTAACTGCCAAAGATCAAATAAAAGCGCGTTAATCGTTTTTAAAAGTGACGCGAATATCATGAGATCGCACACTGTTAATGTACTTTCGCGTTAAACTTGACATTTTTTATGAAAAATAATTCGCGAGTTGCTTTAATCTAGTATTTCACGCTTCCTCGACATCGTCCCGAGATGTCTCCCAAAGATGACCATATTTTTGCACTGGACATTTTTAAAAAAAAAAAAATACTTTCTGCATGTTGCGGACAATTTTTTGTGACAACAGTTGCAAAAAGTTTGGATCCAGATGAGACGCCGAGTAACTCGGCGTCTCATCTGGAGCCAAACTTTTTGATAGTAGGACGATAATTATGTTGTGGAAGAAAATGCATTATATTAACACTGATACATGTAATTTTGTAGACAATAAATTTTGCAGGCTAACTTTTTGTCGCCTTGTTGCTTTGCTTTATCAGCTTTGTCGGACATTGGCTATATATCTTTTCCGCACTAATGAACAATTATTTCCAATTTTCAAAACATGACTGTTTATTTTATATTTGTTCCTTGTTTATTTCAGTCTAACGACAGCCGGTTGTCCCCTGTGACGTTGCCCCGCCTGGACGCCACGCCCTCACATATGGCCCCGGACTCCCGCCACTCCACCCCGCGGCCAGACAGCCAACTTCGAGCCCTCAAGTCCCACAGCGCCCTTATACACTCCTCAGCGAAGGTAAACAACATGATTAGATTAAAACAAAATTCTAATATGATGATATTAATATTAAAAACATGTTTAAAATCTTTTCAAAATACTGTAATTTTAGTCTTTAACCTTTTTCTCCACAGCTTGTTTTCAGTCCTGAAGACAGGTGGTTGCTTAAAGCAGACTGAAAGTAAAGCAGAATGCTCCTTTAGGAGCATTCTGCTTTACCTTCAGCCTGCTTCAAGCCAACATCGGCTAGGATATAGAAAATATTTCTTATGGTGTATATTCGTGAGTTTGTAAAGTGGAGGAATACATAAAACTGCGTCAAAATGAGTATCTATAGAGTAAGAGTTAAAGGTGGCAGCGTTGTGTTGGTCAAAAGTTATACACAATTACACGTTCAGTTGATATGATTGTTGTACACACACTTTTAATGTTTATTTAGAAAATATTCAATTAATCTTCTTGCATAACTCAATGTTTTTTATCCAATTGGTGTTTCAGCATCCTCAACAGTTTCCCACATTTGGTCACGATGACAACCACTCCCAGACTTCGGGTGAGACTATAACTAGTGATAGTGGGAGAGGAGGTAGTGAGTCTGATATCCACAGTGCCAGTCTATCACAGTCACATGACTCAGGTGAGCAGTCCTCTAACAAATACCTTGACCTTTAACCCGGTATCCAATAACAGTGACATTCACCTTGACCTTTAACCCGGTACCGCATAGCCTATTTCTTGTATAGGCTTTAGCAGACAAGTTACCACATAAAACAGATTGAAAGTAAAGCAGAATACGCCTTAAGGCGCATTCTGCTTTACTTTCAGCATGTTTTAAGCAACTATCTGCTAGGATATAGAACTTATTTTTCTTATGGTATATTTACTTGACTGTATAAAGTGAAACTATTTTCTTCTGAGGAGGAAGAAAATATAGTCGTACATGTATAAAGGCGTTATATAGATTGAACTAAAACAGTCCACATTTAATGGTTTCATTTGTAAATTTGGCAATCTGCAAAGCTGTCTTCACTTTTAGAAACATAATGAAATGGAATACTATACAACAAAATTTACAATGAAAGACATTTCAAACTTACTTAATGTAAATTGCCCTAACTAAACAAATATATCTGGGTTGTTGTTGTTGTTTTTTAATCTGCTACTTCTGAAAAGTTATCGTAGAAATATGTGCATATGATATTAGTTTATTAATTACAACTTTCGCCTTTAATCATTCAGATATGAAGTCCACAGACTTACGACTGTTCCGTAATCCTGCCCATAGTACCATGATAGAGACAAGGAAACCTTGGATGAACCTCGCCGACCTACGTCATCATCAATGCAGCGCACTTCCGGTTGCGCAGCAATTGCAAATGGACCAGCGACATCGTCTTCAAATCAAGAATTTCAAAGACATGGCACGAGACAAAAATTCACTCAGACACAGCCACCCGGGGTTGGACCGAGCAAAGTTTGTTACGTTTCAAGATCCACCCGTCGTTCCATCACCACCTAGTGACGTAGACCGCACGTTTATGACGTATGAAGAAGATGACGATGATCTTTCGACGACGACTTCCGGTAGCTATACAATTGACCATGGCGAAGTTAGCCTGGATCTTACACAAGGAATAGGGAAAGCACCCGGACTAAGAAGCTGCTTAGTGTAACCGACCATCCGGGGTATCGCTGCAACCCAAGCCGCGTGTTGATGTAAGTAGCAATTTAACCCTTACAACGTCAAATATTCCGTTAGGTTTTTACCCCTTCACCGCCATATTGTCGTCTACTTCAATATTGTGTTTGCACTATCGTTTCAAAGTTAGATTTAAGACAGTTACGAGTAGGCTATGACTGACGTGATTTCAAAAGGTATGTCAAACAGTTTGGATCCTGATCACACGCCGCGTTACGCGGCGTCTGATCAGGATCCAAACTGTTTGCAAATGCGTCTTTTGGCATCAATGACAGTGAAAGAGATATGTCTACTTGCATATAGTGTTTACCGACAACCCCGCCAATACAACAATTCTTTAGAAGAATCGTTGAAAAATAGTACTAAAAGTACGCTAATGCCATGCAACTTCGTCAACCCAGAGTATGCTCAATGTTTTCGATATGAAAGGCAGTTGGCTGCCTGCTTAACTTCCAGACTCCTAAACTAAAGATTCTGGTTAAGACTGGTCCATGTTTACTGTTTGCTATTTAGGCTTGCTTTTGTGATATATTTTAAAATGAAAATAGCGCAGACACTGATCAGAGGGCTCCTATAGGGAAACTCTGACCTGGGTCTACACTGTTTGCTCAGGACCAGCGTACTTTTCACACGTCAACTGTTTGTATTACGAACAATTTCCGTAAGATTTTGTGTCAGTTTGAAGGATACAATCTTTGAAACTGACGTACATTGTATAAATATTTATTATTATCATACTAACCTTTATTTTTCGATTTAATTTTTCAGGACCCAAGGCGTTCCCTGTTTGTGTGCTGTTACCCTACCTGTGCAATAATCGACCCTCTCCTCTCCCTCCCTGGTGCTTTAACTGACGGAAGTGACGTGAAATATATCCGGACGTGATGTCACGGCATTCCAAAGATAAAAGAAGTGTGAATTATTCAGGTGAGAATCTTACATATCTAGATCGGGCTATTTCAGAATCGTTAAGCACTGTTTATAGTATACTACCCTACTGGCTGAATTTAAAATTCAAAATATGCAGATTTTATATTTGAAAAGAAAAGAGAGAGAAAAGAAATTCGCGTGTTTCATTAAAACGAATGAATCATTTACGAAAAAATTAGTTCGAATACCGATATATCAGTCGCAGGCCGTGCTGATATAAATGATTCAGTTGTCATTGAACGCAAAAAGTACTATTTACGTATGTTTATCGTGTCTTATTAAATATGTACGCAAGTGTTTGTGGACGCTTAACCATTTGTACTCAGTTGCCGATTTGTGCCTGAAACAGTGCATAAAGGGCTTCAGGGTTCTTCACCCATCTGTAATTAGCTGGACGTCGCGATATGACTGAAATACTGTTAAAAGCGACATAAAGTCATACATGTAACAAATCAAATTAAACCTTAACCATTTGTCTAAGAACAAGTCGACTGTTTCTAAAGTGTCGATTGCGATTGATTACAATTTAAAATGATCTAACATAAATGCGAGCGTTATTTTAAATATTTTTATCCAGGTCAGACACCGCGTTTCCTGGCGTCTGATCAGGACAGAAAACTGTATAAAAATCCAGTCTATAGTCGCCTATATGTATTTAGCAAATCAGCATTTGGTGTTCTTGGTATCAATATACAGTCGAAACTCGATACTTCGAACTCGCTTTGGTTCAACCATACCCATATTTCAAAGTTAAAACGTGCCTAAGCCAAGTTTTAACTTTGAAATACAGGTATGTTCGACTTAATCGAGATTGATTTATGGAAATTAAACAGATGACATACCGGTACGATCGATTTAAACAGTTCGAAGTATCGAGTTTTGACTGTATAGACCACAGACTGTTCGATAAATATTTTATCCAGAACTACATATTAACAAATTTATTTTCTTTTTTTTTGCAGAATGTGTTCAATGATTGTGCGTGGATTACAGCGAACAATGACAGTGATAACAGTGATATATAGAACATTAACTGTCTTTTGCTGATATGGATAATGGAATACTACTTTCTTGTGGCTATGTTTACAAGAGTAAAGTGGCACTGTTACAAAGTGTTTAGGTAGCTAGAATTGAATCAGTGGAGGGCGTAGGAGTACAATGCTCTGTGATATTACATTAAAACTATGACGTCACTAGAAAAGCGACTCCAGATAACTGCAAATACTATAGAATCTGACCATCCACCGCGATGAAAACACATCTGATTAGACTCAGTACTGTATGTAGCCACAGTAGACAACATCATGTGTGTAATTTAAATCCACATCTGACGTACCGTTTCCATAGGGGAAACGTATGTTCACTATTTGCAATGATTTGGGATCGTTTTTCTATTGGCGTGCTTCATAAATCATAATCAAATGACTCATCGGTGCTATTTTCTAAGACATTGTTTCGTAAAAAAATTATTTATATTTTTACTGAAGAATGTATTCATACGCAAAAATCAACATTGTACAAATGTATATTTTATACAATCAGATGTTGATAACAAACAGCAAGATATCATACGAGTATGCAATATGTGTACGCAAAATATATTCACTTTAACATAACACAGCCAAATTTATATTAAGAGGCACTTTAAAGATGATGCTGAGGATAAAAATGATAACAAAAATATTAAAAATGAATATTTCTAATAACATGCTGTTTCTTGATGCATGAAAAAAGTAATTATTTTTATTATGCATTAAGAGTAGCCTTTATTATCAACTTACCAATTATCTTTTCGGTGCTCACTTGATACTAGTATTTAGCTGTTCTATTGTTCCATGCAAAAAAATTTATTGACATTTTTGTATATTTGAAACAGCGGCAGATTAAACTTATGGTATATAGGAGATTCATACATATATTTTGTACTAATGTTCATAAATAATGTACAGTATTATATTATGCAATATTGTTAAGTTTGATACCTTTGTGAAAATAAATTGAAAATGTTTAAAATACTCCGGCATTTATTATTATTAGACAGCCTTTATACTGTCACAAACTATTGACTGTGTAGCTAGATTTTTTCTTGTTTTGAAAACAAATTAAACAACAATCATCATTTATAGATAACATTACCAAGAAAACGTGTCCTAAATTTGTTTCAGTCATGTATGACAAAATGACTCTCGGACATGGCAAAGTATTGATTGAGAAAAGCTGCCATTTTGGACATGGCAACGCATTGATTAAGAAAAGCTACTACATGTATTTTGGACATGGCAAATTATTGATTAAGAAAAGCTACCATTTTGGACATGGCAAAGTATTAAGAAAAGCTACCATTTTGGACATTGGCAAAGTATTGATTAAGAAAAGCTACCATTTTGAATTGTGGTGGCCAATCTGAGTCTACACTTTCGAGAAACACCTTTAGCTCAATAAAACCCATCTCGCTGTCCGGATGTATACTGTCAGTAATGTTGTATGTAGGTACAGTGGAGAATATGTCATTCTTTCCCGTTTAAACGCAAATGCACAACAATGAAATGTAGAATATTGCAACATGTTTCAAATGTCTAACGATTTATTTCAAACTGAGTTGCAAACAGTTTGGAGCCTGATCAGACGCCGGGTAACGCGGCGTTTGATCTTGCTCCAAACCATTTGTAATACAAAATTTCACAAACGCGTTTATTAGGAAAGAATAACGTATTGTTCACTGTACATGCATATAGATAATGTGCCTTAACCCTTTCACTACCAAACTTTAGTGAGATTTTTAATCTATTCACCGTTTTATTGTCGTCTGCTTCAATTTTGTTGTCTGCAATATCGTTTCAAAAGTTAAAAAATAAGGCACAATGACTGAATAACTTTCAAAACGAGTGTCAAACTGTATAGATCCTGATCATACGCCGCGTTACGCAAACGCACTTTTAAGCGTCACTGAGAGTAAAAGGGTTTATCCTTTCCACCATAAGTTGGTTTTAGAATTTGAAGACAGATGTTAGCTGAAAGCAGGCTGGTTGTAAAGCACAATGCCCCTTCAGGAACATTATGCTTCACTTTCAGCCTGCTTTAAGCTACGATCTGCTAGGTCATCGGACATATTTCTTATGGGGCATATTCATGACTGTATAAAGTGACACTGTTCTCTTTACTGTATAAATAAATTAAAAGAGAAAAAAGGAGTATCTATGGAGTGATCGGTCATCTAGGCGGCTAATTGCGAACAATGTCTATTCTAATCATTACAGACGCAGCGTAACGCGTCGTCTGATCAAGAACTAATTTGTGTTACATCCGTATCGATATTATTTAGTCTAAATGCCTTAAAATTAACTTTGAAAAAATATTTTAGAAAACATTGTCAATGCAGATGATATTTTAGAGGTGAAAGTGTTTAACAATACGAAAAGAGTTGATGCAACCAAAAGAATGTTTCTGTTTTCTTTTCACATTGCTTTAAGCAGTCACCTGTCTAAAATCTAATAATTGACACAATATAGTGGTCGTAATAGAGATGTTCTGTTGTATTTAATAAGCAACTAAAACGGCAAACAGAACATAACATTTTCTCTTTTCGAAGTTTTCATTGTTCAGTAATTCCCGCTATCAAGACATGTTTAAAGCAAGACTAAAGTATAATATATAACCAGTTTCGACTAAATGTATGTATATGATAATATTTATGCACATTTTGTCAACCAGCCAAGCGACTCAAGCGTAAAATTGAGTTACTGAACTTTAATTTTAATTGGTATGTTATGAAGAACCCTTAAATACATTAAATATGAAAAGTGTTTCACCTCTAAAAACGTTCAATAGGACTGACACATTTAATGTTTATATTTTCTGAAATGTAATCCCAGCTTGGAGTCATAGGTGTTTCTTTTAAGGCCATGTTTGTATTGAAGACAGGAAATCCATAGGAAACACCTGTATATGACCTGTCATGTTACACCGGAACTCAATAAACCTGAAATGAGGTCCGACCCAGGTTGAACACTAAAACTACCCCATGACCATAAAACCGGGTGGACACCCACCCTATCATTTCCTCTTCTGTCCATTTTCTGTTCACGTCGTTCTCTCATTATTCAGAAACTCGCATAAAGTCGAGATTTTATGTCTAAACTGAGCGAGGCTCCCATCTGTTTGCTCAGTCCGGTCCGACCGTGGCGTTTCTATTTCCGTAAAAGACAGCATAGACGCTTTTGGCGGGTAACACTTAACAGGTTAAATTATCGTCTGCTTTAAATTGTCGTCTGTTAAAATTACATGGTTTATTTTCCTGGGTATTTTGACAGGTGCAAACAGTTTGGAGCCTGATCAGACGCCGAGTAACTCGGCGTCTGATCTGGATCCAAATTATTTGCAATGCAAACAAGCGCTTAGAGGATTAGAATTAAGATCAGAAAAACGAAAACAACCTGTCGTGGTGGACACAGGCGGCAATAAAACGTACATAAAGTTTAGTTTCTTTGTGAAATTCAATTTGCCTTTGCAATATAAATCCACCATTTATCCCACAATTAAACTTAACGAAACTCTTTCTGATTGTGTTCTCTGAATGCTTGATTTATTCAAGTTTTTTTTAAAAGGGTGTAATTTTATAAAGGTCTTTTCGCAAAGCACTCAAATGCCTTGTCTATGTGACTACACACACTGAAGATGTGCGCGTCCTCTTAAGTTTGATTGAAGTATTTTACGATTGTTTAATAATGTCCGAGCTCAATGCACCCCGGTCTCTCTGTGTTTAAATAAAGAAACAGCTTAATCCACATATTTGTCTACAAAAACAAATGTACATGTACAGTGGAGAAAACGTTATTCTTTCCCGTTTAAACGCAAACGAAACGCAAACGCATTGCACGCTAATGCAGAAAAGGACAACATTTTGAAAATTCTAACTATTCATGTTAATCTAAGTAGAAAAAAGTTTGGAGCCAGATCAGACGCCGGGTTACCCGGCGTCTGATCTGGCTCCAAACTGTTTGCAATTGAAATAATAGTTTTAGCGTAAACGCGTTTATTGGGAAAAAATAACGTTTTCTCCACTGTATCATTAGTTGAGCGGACACTCAATAAGAAGGCAGAGCAGTTTTAAACATTTGCCTCTCTGCAACTTCACATGGACAAACCCGGTTTTCAATTTATTTTAGCCGATTTTGATAGGTGTTTTTCTCTAAATTTATTGTTATATGACATTTTTACATTTAGGAGTCCTCTGATCTGGGTCTTGATTGTGTGCATTTGACACATGTACTCTTCACAGATACACTGTTTGCAAAGGACGCGTATATATACGTGACTATAGGGTTTAATGGGTTAAGGTGGTTAATGTCGTTCTTCTGGAAGCCTTTGCCTTACATTAAACAGCTATATGTAACTACATTATGACACACTGTTTTTGTACCAAACCTACCTTCAATATTTATAATATTATACAATGTATACAACAAACGGTGTTGAACCAGATTAGATGGCTCCCGAGAAAACAATCTTATCTTGACCAATACTATTAGCATTTGAAGCATTTATGGACTGTTGTTTGTAAATTGGTTTGACTACAGCATTGGTATATGAAAACTTTAATGTTTAAATCTATAGCAATATTATAAGGATTAATTAAAGAGTCGTGAATATGCAGCATAACAAATATTTTCAAACATATAAATACTAGTTTGTAACATAAAACTTGTGTTCTACTTCTACATCGGACAAAACAATGGCATGTCATTTCACCATAGGTAAATAAAGAATAAATCATTAACTTTTACAACCGTTACGGAGAAGTTTTGTGTTTATTGTCTGATAGCAAACGTTAAACCAAGAGTAAGGAAACAAATAAAATTGAAATAATGTATCGTCATATATGTACTATAGATTTCAACATTAGATTTCTCATAAATGTACCATGAATGAAAATATTGGCAATTTAAAAAACTAATCATTGTGTAAAGTGCAGTTATACCGGTATATACAGTGGAGAAAACGTTATTCTTTCCCGTTTAACCGCAAACGAAGCGCAAACAAAAGGCAATAAAATGTAGAAAATGACTGTTTTAGTGCTGCTATCTGCTTATTTGTGAGATACAGTATAAGGTCGAGTGACTGAAGACATACCGATAAAATAGTGCCAAGCAGTTTGGATCCTTATCAGACGCCGCGATATACGCGGCGTCTGAAATGGATCAAGACTGTTTGCAATGTCGAGTTTTGTAGTTTATACGCCCAATTGACGTAGGACAAAGGTATTGATACTGATACTGATAATTTTTTTAAGTTCATCTTCGGCTTTACAGAAATATGGGGCCCGTTTATAAAACTTCGTACGACAAATCTTGTCGTAAGTCAGATTATAAAAGTATCAATTATTATTTATTTCTCCATCTTATCCTGTATTGTAACATCTCTTTGGATTCGTCTTTTCAAGACGATTCCAAAGGGATGTCACAAGACAGGATTAGATAGAGAAATCAGATATTAAATGTATTTTAAAGTTTTGACTTACGACCGTTTTTGTCGTACGATGTTTTATGAAACGGGCCCCAGGGAAATATACCGTATATAGGGACAGGAACGTATATAGAGAAATACACGTTCCTGCAGAAATCTAATAGCATACATAACATGGGTATTTCCAAATTACATGAATCAGTAAGTAGAACCCAGATAATTAGGACACACTTATTTCGAACTTACTCGTAATTCTCCATTTGAATTTCGAGCTCATCTAAATAAAATATAGTGTTCCCTCCCTACAACGGCCCTCTGAACAACGATTTCCTCCTTACAACGACGATTGCCGCAGTTCCCATAGCATGACAATCATTCTAACGCTTTAATTGCTGTAGGCCTACTATCATCCGCTTAAAGTTGTCGTCTGCTGTTTTTCTCAAAGTTACATATTTGACATTTTGACACAACAAAAGTTAATGACGAATGACCAACAGCTTTAATTCAGATCAGACGCCGCGTTACGCGGCGTCTGATCTGGATTCAAGCTGTTTGCAAATGTAAATCAATTTCCCTCCCTATAACGACTCCCTCCGAACAACGCACACAATTTGTGTCTCCCATTAGGTGTCGTTGTAGAGAAGGAACGCTGTACACCCGTATTTCGAAGTTCAGACATTGCTAAGTTGCAGTTTAAATTCGGAATAATTATGTTCAACTTAAGCGATTTTGAGTTGTAACCTGTCGAAATCCGAATGTAAGTAAGTGCATTGTCTTTTTTATATATCAATAGCAATATGCTTTCGCATCGTAGTAACTCTTATATAAGTGTGTTTATTGAACTGCATGTTATTAGTGTAAAGTGTCTTTATCATAAGATGTCAACCGTCCTCAGAGTAAATATTGTGACGTGTCATTTCATATAGTGTACCTTTGAAGAGTACAATGTCATATACAAACAATGTAGACCCAGATCAGTGAATTCATACAAGAGCGCTCTGATCAGGGCACACATAATTTGTCATTTAGTAATATACACTGTATTGCAAAACAACCTTAAAAGTTCAAATGGACTATACTAAATTGTAAACTAGAATTGTCCATTTAGTGTTTCCTGAAAGTTAAAATTTTGGAACAGATAAAGAACGTAATACGGTAAAGCACTCTGAACTACAGTGGAGAATCTGTTATTCTTTCCTAATAAAAGCGTTTAGGCTAAAACTATTATTTGCAGTGCAAACATTTTGGAGCCAGATCAGACGCCGGGTAACCCGGCGTCTGATCACGTTCCAAACTGTTTGCCACCAAAATAAACAAGAATTATCAGAATTGTCCAAAAGTTGTTCTTTTCTACGTTTTAGTGCTTTGCGTTTGCGTACGTTTGCGTTTAAACGGGAAAGAATAACAGATTCTCCACTGTAACAGTTTTTATCACCTTTTTACCTGCATTAGTGCTTTAGAGCTCTATGTACACATTTGTTAAATGGTTGGTAAGCAAATTGAACCATGTTTGATGAACGAGACATTTAGTCCGTATTCAGGGAGTTCAATTTTTAGGAGTTTGTTTTCCAGGGACTGTCCTGTTTATTGCAATACTTATTTAAAATATATGCGAGGTTCTTGTAGGAACCAAATGTGTTTTTCCCTTGCAAACAATGTTGTCAAAGATCAGCAACCGCGCAAAGTGCACATTAACAAGGACTATACTGTTTAATTCTTTCATGATCATATTTATCGTGAAATTTTTACCCCTTAACCGCCTTATTGCCGTCTGCTTCAATATTGTTGCCTGCAATAACGTTTCAAACTTAGATTTAAGGCAGTTTAACTGACGTTATTTCAAAACAAGTGACGTAACGCGACGTCTGATCAGGATCAAAACTGTTTGCAAGTGCGCTTTCTTACGTCATTGAGAGTGAAAGGGTTAATATATATTGAATTTCGTGTTACTACTTTATATTGCAAACAGTGTATACTAACAACTGACATCGTGTTTTCTTTTAACCCGTGTGCTAATCTAGGTCTTCACGATAACGACTTACATATTTGTCACGTGTTGTGACTCATTTCGTAAATAAACATCATCCACGACGAACCATATTAGAGTACTTTTTGCACACCTTCCTAAATTTAATGACAAGAAAAACTACAAGCTTTCTTTTGCTATATTAGAACTTTATTATTGGTAATTTATGGCAATTATACGCCTCGCTGCTGAGATACAAATCTTTAGACACTCTAAACTATTTAAATACTTTCATAATTTTCAAACACTTAAATGCGTTTAAATTACATTAAAACCACGCTACCACGGTTACTCAATAATAGTTGTTTTAGGTGTTGGAATGTGCTGCTTAAAGCAGGAAGAACGTAAAGCAGAAAGCTCCTGAAGGAGCTTTCTGTTTTACATTTATCCTGATTTAAGGCTATCACCTGTCTGCAACTGGAACAAAGGGGGTTTAGGAATGGTTTTAATGGCAAAGGTTAACTCTGTTGGCTAATAGCAGGTGCTGATTAGCTTAACTTTCAGCATTCTGTTTCATCTCCATGCTGTATCGACGGTCTACAGCAACTTTAAAAATATACAATATAATTGTATGCCAATAATATTAGAAAATATCACGAGACTGTCAAATAATTTAGATCCAGATGAGTAGCAGAGTAAAAGGCTAATCTTTGTGCAACCCCGTCACAAATTTACCGTCAACGTGCTAAGGGTTTAAGTGGAATTAAAAAATTAAGGACAGGTGAAACTTTTCAACACATACAACAATTTAATTGGTGATCATATTTCCAATAATCTGATGAAAGTGAGAAGCGTACAGACTATACCAAAACTTTGTCAGCTAATTTTTGGAGTTGGTTTAATTCCCATCAACAACAAAAGTCCCCCCAAATTATTAAAGCATTAAATACCAACGCCATATCCGAAACATCTGATTTCTAAGAAAAGTGACACAGAGATAGTTCATAGCCTAAAATCTAGGATCAAATTGCTTGAAATGTATAATTAGATGGGATTTTCGCACATCTAAAAGTTTTAACCCTTTGCCGTCTAAGCACTGAAAAACTAACATTTGAAAAATGTAACGCGACGTCTGACCAAGTACCAAACTGATTGACACTACCCGTAGTTATTTTGTTTATTCAGGCTAGAAAGGCATAATAATAACAAATGCAGTAAACAATTTAAATCAACGATAATATTATGAAATGACCAGGTTTAACATGGAAAACGTGCCCAATATGAAGCTATTGTGAAGCCATTACTTTTAGCCTGCTTTACGCTACTATCTGGTAGGATATAGAAACTATTTGCCATGTTGCATATTCACGACTCTATAAAATGGAACTATAATTCTTCAGTGGATGAATAGATTATTTAAGGCGTAAAAATGTGTATCTATAGAGTAATGGGTTAATTGTAGCCTACTACAGTGGAGAATGTGTTATTCTTTCCCAATAAACGCGTTTACTCTTATACTATTATTTACAGTGCAAACAGTTTGGAGCCAGATCAGACGCCGGGTAACCCGGCGTCTGATCAGGCTCCAAACTGTTTGCCACCAAGATAAACATGAATTATCAGAATTGTCCAAAAGTTGTTCTTTTCTACGTTTTAATGCTTTGCGTTTGCGTACGTTTGCGTACGTTTGCGTTTAAACGGGAAAGAATAACAGATTCTCCACTGTACAAACCTCAGGTAAACATGTGATAACTGATTCAGACAGTTCGTCATCCAGATGGACTACCGGTATATACAAAGCATTTACTTTTTTAATGCTAGTAATTGATTATCATTATTTCTGTTTGTTCCTTTATAAACATTTATTCAAAGAATATGTTGTTTTATTCTGTTGCTTCTCATTGAAGCATTTAAATATACATGTAAGGGCAAAACAATGTTTTATACGGAATATTCCAAAGTCGGTTGTCATCAAATTATTTATAGTAGGATAACTTATAGTATATCTTTATTTCTATATACTGTTTATGTGTCATAGAACAAAACACATTCAAATGTATATCCTGCTGTTGTAATCTAATAAGACAATTTCGCTGTTGGTTATCATCTAATCTGTAACAATGTTCATGTATTACTGTCTTATACCTCATAGCAAAATTATTCGAGTTATACCACGCTCCTATCAGTTTTCATCTATCTGTAATCTTAGAACAAGGTCATGTTCTTGTCTGTTCCATTTCAAATGTTATCCCAGAATAAGACAATTTTCATCTTTGTTTATCGAAATATTTATTATCTTAGAAACAAGTTTATGTCCATGTCGGTTTTAATTTAAATCCTTAACTTGGAACAATCTTATGTTCTTGTCTGTTCCAAATCTAAATGCATCTTAGAACAAAGTCATGTTCATGTTTTCATCTAAATATTATCCAACCAGATGGTAGCTTAACTCTTTCCTCCCTGAAACTTTAAATGGACAATTCCAGTTTCCATTTTAGTATAGTCCATTACTGACTTTTAAGGGTTGTTTTTGTCAATGTTTGGCATTGTGACAAACAGTGAAGACCCTGATCAGAGGGCTCCGATCGGAGCCCTCTGATCAGGGTCTTCACTGTTTGCATAGGAGAAGTGTACCATTCACATGTACAATGTTTGAAAAGCACGCCTATATGCGGGACTAGGGTTCAAAGAGTTAAAGCAATCTGAAAGTAAACAGATTCTGCCTTAAGGCACATTCTGTTTAACTTTCAACCTGCTGTAAGTGGTCGCTTGGCTTCAATGCTAGAAACAGGCTACGGGGTATTGGGTTAAACACGTATCCCTTGCATTCTTTGGAGTGTTTGTAGTACATGCACAATGTATCTGGATTTTACTGTATTCTGCACACGGCAAGCTCAATGTTGAACTGTTTATTACATACGCGGTGTTAATTGATACGTAATTACACAGTCCATATCTTAAAGTATAGTCATTAGCTTTTTACGATACAGTTGAACTTAAGCACAGCAATACATAACCGGAGCAGCGAGGACTCTCTACAGAAATTAGACTGTCTAATACAAGACAAAACACATTCAGAAGGCTCCCTAAATGGCTTCCTGCGTTACTTTTGTCCAGCATTTAGCTGTGACATATCTTAATGACTGGCTATGTGCGTTTTTTTAAATTGCCGATTTACACAAGTTGAGAGTGGTTTTACTTTCAACTACGACAGAGAGCCTGGCTATGATCTTTCGATTTAAGAAAATTAAAGTTTTTATAGCAGAAAGTCGCTGACGCATACTACCAAATTTAGGGGTTTATCTTTTAACCTTTAAAGAGCGGACTGAAAACCAGATGGTGTATTTATAAAAAGCGAAAACACTCAAATAAACGGCAAATTTGTGGCATTACCGTGCATATGGTAATAAGAAAAACTATGATCAGTATAAAAAACCTCTTCAAGAAAAATCACTGAGTCTTAGTTTTTCAGATTTTCCCCATCTATGGACGAAGTAGATTTTACCTTTTTTTTTTTAAAAAAAAACTTCGCTCCAAGAATTGCCTGGTGGTCAAGGGCCGTAGACCATACTTATGCTATATTTAAGGAAATACAATGCTCCCTCCCAAAAACGACCCTCCTAACAACGACCCCCTCCTTACAACGACCATCGCCGCATTTACCTAAACAGGAAAATTATGTCTTATGTTTATAATGTTAAACTATCGTCTGCTTAAAAGTGTCGTCTACTGTTTTTCTCAAAGTTGCATAATGAACATTTTGACAGAAAAACCTTAATGGCGAGTGAAAAACAGCTTGAATCCAGATCAGACGCCGCGTAACGCGGCGTCTGATCTGGATTCAAGCTGTTTGCAAATGTATGCCAATTTCCCTCCCTATAACGACTCCCTCCGAACAACGCACATACTATTTGTCTCCCATTGGGTGTCCTTGTAGAGAGGGAGCGTTGTACTTTATTTCGTCTATTCCGCACAGGTTCGAATCCTGACCGAGCTCATTGTTTCTTTGCACTGATGCTTCCGATCTCTGTTTTCATAATGTCTCATTCGACGGATTTGGTCCAGCGGAGGATCGAACTCACGGCCCCTGGTAACGCAGTCGATCGCGGTAGATATCAACCACCGTTAGTTTATCAGTAATAGAGTCAATGGAGGGCAGTAAGCGAACGTAGTAACTTCTTTCCTTGTTACATGCGTTACTCACTTTACGCATGGCAATTTCTGAACAATTGAAATCAAGTCTGACTGACGCAATGTGTTTTGAGAATAAAAAGCTGACAAGCTTTTAAGAAGTCGATATGATGCCATTGACATTATTAAGTTGGTTAATAACCAAGTGAAAGCTTTGGTAACTGTGTTTCCTCCTATACACTCTAGGCAATTGTTTGACGTCCAGATTAAGATGAAAGGTCAGACTTATAAAAATGTTGCCATTTTCTACATTTTATTGCTATGTGTTTGCGTTTCGTTTGCGCTTAAAACGGGAAACAAAACGTCGTCTCCACTGTATGATGTACAAAGTTACCGTTCTTTATCGTCACTACAGTCCATATGCAGCGACGGTCAAATAAAACTTTTCATACAACCATGACACTGAAAGATGTAAGCAGTGTCTAATTAAAATCAGCGAGTTTTTAGTGTGTCTTATCTATATATCAGCATCGTTCGGTAGTTGTCGGGTTATGAAGCAGGGGCACGTTATTATTTTTGTTTCCGAATAAACTCGTTTACGCTAAAAGTATTATTTCCCATGCAAACAGTTTGGAGCCAGATCAGACGCCGGGTAAACTATTTGACACATGAATTAGAATAAATTGTCAGAATTGTTATTTTCTACATTGTATCGCATTGCGTGTGTGTTTCGATTGCGTTTACATACATTACTTGACATAGCTTGGGTGGTAACACCTAGTCCGAAAAAAGTTAGGATTAAATTAATGTATAGCATGCTTTAACTGTACAAATGTCTAGGCAAATAATCGGTCAGGCGTTTCATGTGAGGTACGTATTGTTCGATTTTTCTGACCTGTCGGAGTTATTTTTAGAACAGAATAGTTCATACTGGTCGTATTCGAATCAGAACAACTATCGCGTTAGTTGGAATAGTTGTCAACAAGTTCTATTCGAATCACCACCAGATGTTTTCCGTTGACAAAATGTTGTCAAATCCTAAAATCGAGCGTTGATTTAGTCACGTGACCACGTTTATACCACGTGATTAGTGTCAGTAGATAAAACAAACATAAAGACTCTCTCAATTAATGGTAAATAGATAACAGGGTAACATCGGATCTATATAGTCGTACACTTTCCAACTTGCGATAACATTATCCTCGTGCAGCACGAGACCCTTGCGCTAACTTTACTGATATTTTATTATTTCCCAACAAACGCATTTATATACAAAAACTATATTTCCATTGCAAACAGGTTGGAGCCAGATCAGACGCCGTGTTACCCGGCGTCTGATCACGCTCCAAACTGTTTGCCACCAAGATAAACATGAATTATCAGAATTGTCCAAAAGTTGTTCTTTTCTACGTTTTAATGCTTTGCGTTTGCGTACGTTTGCGTACGTTTGCGTTTAAACGGGAAAGAATAACAGATTCTCCACTGTACAAACCTCAGGTAAACATGTGATAACTGATTCAGACAGTTCGTCATCCAGATGGACTACCGGTATATACAAAGCATTTACTTTTTTAATGCTAGTAATTGATTATCATTATTTCTGTTTGTTCCTTTATAAACATTTATTCAAAGAATATGTTGTTTTATTCTGTTGCTTCTCATTGAAGCATTTAAATATACATGTAAGGGCAAAACAATGTTTTATACGGAATATTCCAAAGTCGGTTGTCATCAAATTATTTATAGTAGGATAACTTATAGTATATCTTTATTTCTATATACTGTTTATGTGTCATAGAACAAAACACATTCAAATGTATATCCTGCTGTTGTAATCTAATAAGACAATTTCGCTGTTGGTTATCATCTAATCTGTAACAATGTTCATGTATTACTGTCTTATACCTCATAGCAAAATTATTCGAGTTATACCACGCTCCTATCAGTTTTCATCTATCTGTAATCTTAGAACAAGGTCATGTTCTTGTCTGTTCCATTTCAAATGTTATCCCAGAATAAGACAATTTTCATCTTTGTTTATCGAAATATTTATTATCTTAGAAACAAGTTTATGTCCATGTCGGTTTTAATTTAAATCCTTAACTTGGAACAATCTTATGTTCTTGTCTGTTCCAAATCTAAATGCATCTTAGAACAAAGTCATGTTCATGTTTTCATCTAAATATTATTCTAGAATAAGGTTATGTTCATGTCTGTTCTCACCTAAATGTCATCTTTAAACAAGGTCATACTTAGATTTTTCTATATCTGTGCTCTTTGAAAAGTTGTCTTCCAGTGAGGGAATGTTCATGTGTCTTATAATCTAAATATCTCAAAATACGATCATTTTTCTATCCGTTCTCCCTAATAATGGTATGGCCAAGTTCATATAATATCCGTTCTTATCCAGTTTAATTGTGATACCCCGCCCTATTAGTGCCGCAATAATGTCTACATTGAAAAGTAACATTTCTGGATTTTATTACCTTTGTAAATGTAGAACGGCACACTGTTTACTCTCTTTTCCTTAATAATAATATCTATACAAAAGCACACTGTGCTTACTTTTTTTCTCGCGTCTGGTCAACATCACAGCTCGTAAAAAAAATTCTCTAGCTAAACACTGCATGGAAAATTGGTGTCTGTGTTTTTATCAAATTCAAAGTTTAGGCATTTCGATATAAGAAACACCGATACGAATTCCCGACACATGGATCAATATAAGACGCCGAGTATTGCGATGTCTGATATTCTTCCAATCGGTTTGCAAACTGAGATATTGTCCCCATTGATGGTGAAAGTTTAAAGTTGCCTTCAAAGTAAACAGACAAACACTATAATATTATGGCTACACCAGATATGACGTCATGGAAACTAAATGCCACCTTTCGATGACAAGATAAGCGACGCTTAAAATCATCGTCATTAAAAGTAGTGTAGAATTTCACTGGCATTTCACAAGGAACACCATTATCGTCGTAAAGCTATCTGGATGATGACAAGTTGGGTTTCTGATGTGTGTTTGTTGTGGCGAATGCGGCTTTAGAGTCTAGATCTACAGTAAAACCTCTGTATTACGACAGCTTAAACGAAGGCTAATTGATTGTATAAAAAAGACAAGTGACAGCTTAAAGCAAGGTGACAGTAAACAGAAAGCTCCTGAAGGAGCTTTTTGTTTGGCTGGCATATTGCTTTAAGAAAACACCTGCTTTAAATACAATTTATTAACACAATTTAGTGGTCGTAATAGAGAATTTGTATTGTATATAAACACATTTTTATGTACAATCTAGTCTCAACAACTCGAGCTTACTTAAGTCGAACATGTCCGTATTTTGACTTTAAAGCATAGTTCATTTAAGTCGAACATGTCCGTATTTTTACTTTAAAGCATATCTCATTTAAGTCGAACATGTCCGTATTTTGACTTGAAAGCATAGCTCATTTAAGTCGAACATGTCCGTATTTTGACTATAAAGCATAGCTCATTTAAGTCGAACATGTCCGTATTTTGACTTTAAAGCATAGTTCATTTAAGTCGAACATGTCCGTATTTTGACTTTAAAGCATAGCTCATTTAAGTCGAACATGTCCGTATTTTGACTTTAAAACATAGCTCATTTAAGTCGAACATGTCCGTATTTTGACTTTAAAGCATAGTTCATTTAAGTCGAACATGTCCGTATTTTGACTTTAAAGCATAGCTCATTTAAGTCGAACATGTCCGTATTTTGACTTTAAAGCATAGCTCATTTAAGTCGAACATGTCCGTATTTTGACTTTAAAGCATAGCTCATTTAAGTCGAACATGTCCGTATTTTGACTTTAAAACATAGCTCATTTAAGTCGTAGATGTCCATATTTTGACTTTAAAACATAGCTCATTTAAGTCGTACATGTCCATATTTTGACTTTAAAACATAGCTCATTGAAGTCGAACATGTCCATATTTTGACTTTAAAACATAGCTCATTTAAGTCGAACATGTCCATATTTTGACCTTAAAACATAGCTCATTTATGCCGAACATGTCCGTATTTTGACTTTTAAGCATAGCTAATTTCAGTCGAACATGTCCGTATTTTGACTTTAAAGCTTAGCTCATTTAAGTCGAACATGTCCGTATTTTGACTTTAAAGCATGGTTCATTTAAGTCGAACATGTCCGTATTTTGACTTTAAAGCATAGCTCATTTAAGTCGAACATGTCCGTATTTTGACTTTAAAACATAGATCATTTAAGTCGAACATGTCCATATTTTGACTTTAAAACATAGCTCATTTAAGTCGAACATGTCCATATTTTGACCTTAAAACATAGCTCATTTATGCCGAACATGTCCGTATTTTGACTTTAAAGCATAGCTAATTTCAGTCGAACATGTCCGTATTTTGACTTTAAAGCTTAGCTCATTTAAGTCGAACATGTCCGTATTTTGACTTTAAAGCATAGTTCATTTAAGTCGAACATGTCCGTATTTTGACTTTAAAGCATAGCTCATTTAAGTCGAACATGTCCGTATTTTGACTTAAAAGCATAGCTCATTGAAGTCGAACATGTCCGTATCTTGACTTTAAAGCATAGCTCATTTAAGTCGAACATGTCCGTATTTTGACTTTAAAGCATAGCTCATTTAAGTCGAACATGTCCGTATTTTGACTTTAAAGCATAGCTCATTTAAGTCGAACATGTCCGTATTTTGACTTTAAAGCATAGTTCATTTAAGTCGAACGTGTCCGTATTTTGACTTTAAAGCATAGCTCATTTAAGTCGAACATGTCCGTATTTTGACTTTAAAGCATAGCTCATTTAAGTCGAACATGTCCATATTTTGACTTTAAAGCATAGCTCATTGAAGTCGAACATGTCCGTATTTTGACTTTAAAGCATATCTCATTTAAGTTAAACATGTCCGTATTTTGACTTTAAAGCATAGCTCATTTCAGTTAAACATGTCCGTATTTTGACTTTAAAACATAGTACATTTTAGTCGATCATGTCTGTATTTTGACTTTAAAACATAGTTTATTTAGGTCGAACATGTCCATATTTTGACTTTAAAATATAGTTCATTGAGGACGAATATATATTACTATTTATTTAAAAACGTAGCTCGCATATAAGTCAAACATATCCGTATATAGACATAACAACCTAGCTCAGTGAAATCGAACATGTCCGTATTTTGACTTTAAAAGTGCATGTTTGTAGCTCGCACATGTCCGTATTTTGGCTATTAAACGTAACTTACTGAAATCGATGTCTGTTCAAACTCTACATTGGATGTTCTAAACATGGTTCTGTACCTTTTGCGTGGTTTTACTCAGCGGTATAAATAAACAAAATTTAATATTATATGGTTGGATGGCAATATTAAAATCACCCTGTAATTATCAAACATTTTAAGCAAATAAACGTACTTGGGACGAAGCGGGTGGCAGTTGCTGAAACCTGAGTGGACCCGGGTGTTTTCACTGTCTTTAACGTATTCTTGACTATGGTAGACATACCATATTGCTTAAAATTATCCGCCTACAATGTAGACGGACAGTTTTAACCCATTATCCCTTAACTGAAGAAAATAATTCCAATTTATTAAGTAATGATTGTGTAAGTTAGTACATAGGTATGCTTTAAATAGTCACCTGTTTTCAAAACTAGAAATAGGGAAAGCAGTCTCAAGATACTGATAGCATAGTCAGTCAGCAACATTTACTTTTCAAATTAATATTTCGGGAATTATATCCAACTAAATATTGATATGAGAGCCAAACAATATGGACACTGCATTCCCTGATTAGATGTCCAGTTCCTCAGGGTCTAAACTGGATCCAAACTAATTTCAAATGCCAGGGAAGTTTCGATTTGCATTGGAGGGTTAAACTTTTGTCTGGTATTATATCTTCTATCAAAGACTACGTTAATCTATTATTTACTCTGAAAGAATAACTTTCAACGGCTTTTAGATTTGAACAAACTCCTGAGAAAATCTATTTCTGATTTCGTTAGGACTCAGGCTGAAACCCCAGAGCAAGACGAATACACGAAGTCCAGCTATTATTATAATTCAAACGAACAGTCTTTGATGATGTATTAACCCTTTACCTGATAGCATTGTTTCTAGTATTGAAGATATGTGACTACTTAAAGCAGGTTGAAAGTAAAGCAGAATGCGCCCTAAGGCGCATTCTGCTTTACTTTCAGCCTGCTTTAAGCTATTAACTGCTAGAATAAGGAAAGTGTTAAATATGACACCTATTCATTACGGTATAATTTGGGACTATTTTCTTCAGCGGATGAATAAAATGAATGTGCTAAAAGGCGCTTCTATCAGGTAAAGGGTTAATCAGGCGATTGCTTAAGGCATGACGAAAGTAAAGCAGAAAGTTTCAAGAGGAAAGTGCTGCTTTACTTTCATCATGATTTCATCCCATTTTTACTTCTTAATATTCATCAACCAATGAAATTAGTTACAGTTTATATCGTCATGGAAATATCCTAGCTGGTATATCCAACCAGATGGTAGCTTAACTCTTTCCTCCCTGAAACTTTAAATGGACAATTCCAGTTTCCATTTTAGTATAGTCCATTACTGACTTTTAAGGGTTGTTTTTGTCAATGTTTGGCATTGTGACAAACAGTGAAGACCCTGATCAGAGGGCTCCGATCGGAGCCCTCTGATCAGGGTCTTCACTGTTTGCATAGGAGAAGTGTACCATTCACATGTACAATGTTTGAAAAGCACGCCTATATGCGGGACTAGGGTTCAAAGAGTTAAAGCAATCTGAAAGTAAACAGATTCTGCCTTAAGGCACATTCTGTTTAACTTTCAACCTGCTGTAAGTGGTCGCTTGGCTTCAATGCTAGAAACAGGCTACGGGGTATTGGGTTAAACACGTATCCCTTGCATTCTTTGGAGTGTTTGTAGTACATGCACAATGTATCTGGATTTTACTGTATTCTGCACACGGCAAGCTCAATGTTGAACTGTTTATTACATACGCGGTGTTAATTGATACGTAATTACACAGTCCATATCTTAAAGTATAGTCATTAGCTTTTTACGATACAGTTGAACTTAAGCACAGCAATACATAACCGGAGCAGCGAGGACTCTCTACAGAAATTAGACTGTCTAATACAAGACAAAACACATTCAGAAGGCTCCCTAAATGGCTTCCTGCGTTACTTTTGTCCAGCATTTAGCTGTGACATATCTTAATGACTGGCTATGTGCGTTTTTTTAAATTGCCGATTTACACAAGTTGAGAGTGGTTTTACTTTCAACTACGACAGAGAGCCTGGCTATGATCTTTCGATTTAAGAAAATTAAAGTTTTTATAGCAGAAAGTCGCTGACGCATACTACCAAATTTAGGGGTTTATCTTTTAACCTTTAAAGAGCGGACTGAAAACCAGATGGTGTATTTATAAAAAGCGAAAACACTCAAATAAACGGCAAATTTGTGGCATTACCGTGCATATGGTAATAAGAAAAACTATGATCAGTATAAAAAACCTCTTCAAGAAAAATCACTGAGTCTTAGTTTTTCAGATTTTCCCCATCTATGGACGAAGTAGATTTTACCTTTTTTTTTTTAAAAAAAAACTTCGCTCCAAGAATTGCCTGGTGGTCAAGGGCCGTAGACCATACTTATGCTATATTTAAGGAAATACAATGCTCCCTCCCAAAAACGACCCTCCTAACAACGACCCCCTCCTTACAACGACCATCGCCGCATTTACCTAAACAGGAAAATTATGTCTTATGTTTATAATGTTAAACTATCGTCTGCTTAAAAGTGTCGTCTACTGTTTTTCTCAAAGTTGCATAATGAACATTTTGACAGAAAAACCTTAATGGCGAGTGAAAAACAGCTTGAATCCAGATCAGACGCCGCGTAACGCGGCGTCTGATCTGGATTCAAGCTGTTTGCAAATGTATGCCAATTTCCCTCCCTATAACGACTCCCTCCGAACAACGCACATACTATTTGTCTCCCATTGGGTGTCCTTGTAGAGAGGGAGCGTTGTACTTTATTTCGTCTATTCCGCACAGGTTCGAATCCTGACCGAGCTCATTGTTTCTTTGCACTGATGCTTCCGATCTCTGTTTTCATAATGTCTCATTCGACGGATTTGGTCCAGCGGAGGATCGAACTCACGGCCCCTGGTAACGCAGTCGATCGCGGTAGATATCAACCACCGTTAGTTTATCAGTAATAGAGTCAATGGAGGGCAGTAAGCGAACGTAGTAACTTCTTTCCTTGTTACATGCGTTACTCACTTTACGCATGGCAATTTCTGAACAATTGAAATCAAGTCTGACTGACGCAATGTGTTTTGAGAATAAAAAGCTGACAAGCTTTTAAGAAGTCGATATGATGCCATTGACATTATTAAGTTGGTTAATAACCAAGTGAAAGCTTTGGTAACTGTGTTTCCTCCTATACACTCTAGGCAATTGTTTGACGTCCAGATTAAGATGAAAGGTCAGACTTATAAAAATGTTGCCATTTTCTACATTTTATTGCTATGTGTTTGCGTTTCGTTTGCGCTTAAAACGGGAAACAAAACGTCGTCTCCACTGTATGATGTACAAAGTTACCGTTCTTTATCGTCACTACAGTCCATATGCAGCGACGGTCAAATAAAACTTTTCATACAACCATGACACTGAAAGATGTAAGCAGTGTCTAATTAAAATCAGCGAGTTTTTAGTGTGTCTTATCTATATATCAGCATCGTTCGGTAGTTGTCGGGTTATGAAGCAGGGGCACGTTATTATTTTTGTTTCCGAATAAACTCGTTTACGCTAAAAGTATTATTTCCCATGCAAACAGTTTGGAGCCAGATCAGACGCCGGGTAAACTATTTGACACATGAATTAGAATAAATTGTCAGAATTGTTATTTTCTACATTGTATCGCATTGCGTGTGTGTTTCGATTGCGTTTACATACATTACTTGACATAGCTTGGGTGGTAACACCTAGTCCGAAAAAAGTTAGGATTAAATTAATGTATAGCATGCTTTAACTGTACAAATGTCTAGGCAAATAATCGGTCAGGCGTTTCATGTGAGGTACGTATTGTTCGATTTTTCTGACCTGTCGGAGTTATTTTTAGAACAGAATAGTTCATACTGGTCGTATTCGAATCAGAACAACTATCGCGTTAGTTGGAATAGTTGTCAACAAGTTCTATTCGAATCACCACCAGATGTTTTCCGTTGACAAAATGTTGTCAAATCCTAAAATCGAGCGTTGATTTAGTCACGTGACCACGTTTATACCACGTGATTAGTGTCAGTAGATAAAACAAACATAAAGACTCTCTCAATTAATGGTAAATAGATAACAGGGTAACATCGGATCTATATAGTCGTACACTTTCCAACTTGCGATAACATTATCCTCGTGCAGCACGAGACCCTTGCGCTAACTTTACTGATATTTTATTATTTCCCAACAAACGCATTTATATACAAAAACTATATTTCCATTGCAAACAGGTTGGAGCCAGACCAGACGCCGTGTTACCCGGCGTCTGATCACGCTCCAACCTGTTTGCTACTCAGATTAAAAATATAATTAAAATTTCTTAAAGTAAATTTCCACAGTTAGTGCATTGCGTTTGCGTTTAAACGGGAAATAATAAGGTATCCTCTACTGTACATTGCGCACAAAAATTACAGCTATCCGCATCATTGGTCGTATTCGAATCAGGACAACTGTCGCGTTAGTTGGAATAGTTGTCAACAAGTTCTATTCGAATCCCCATTTGATGTTTTCCGTTGACAAAATGTTGTCAAACACTAAAATCGAGTGTTGATTTAGTCACGTGACCGTGTGATTAGTGTCACTAGATAAAACAAACATAGACCCTCTCAATTAATCGAATGGATCCAGATTACATGGCATTATATGCGTATATAAAGATTGGGAGCATTACGACTGTTTTAACGGGTGTTTGATTCATTTCCATTCGTACGGAAGTACAAAGTTTTCGTTGACTACAATTTCTATTCGAGTCGGGCCAAAATCGTTGACATCAGTAAATCTTCGCGCATTTGCTCCGCCCACTTTTCGTTGACAACAAACTCGATGATTCGAATACGACCATTAACCGTATGACTGTAGAGAAAACTCATCCCTTTGTAAGTTTTAGAATGTTCTAATCTAAAAATAACTCCGACAGGTCAGAAGAAAACACTAATACCTTATATTTGATAGTTTCTTTAGTAAAGCCCAATGAAAAACCCATGGGCGTGTGTATGTCAGGGCCTCTCTATACAGCTTGAGATGGCTGTTTCAATTTTTGTAAAAATGTTCATGCTTTACAGTTACTTTCACGCCTAGTGGGGAACAATGGGGAATGGGACATGGAATAGACAAGGTTTATGTCTTTAAATGTATAGCCCACAACTTTGAGCAGTACATTAGCTTATCCTTTGGATCTACACGCTAAATATTGACAACTCACACTTCATAAATTCATGCCTAGACAAATTCGTAGAAAGTCTGAAACTCGGGGATAGAGAGGCATTCCAGCCTTTTAACCCATTACCCCATTACCTATTTCTAGTTTTGAAGAAAGGTGACCACTTAAAGCAGATTGAAAGTAAAGCAGAATGCGCCTGAAGGCGCATTCTGCTTTACTTTCAGCCTGCTTTAAGCTATCCAGCGCTAGAATATAGAAAATATTCCGTATAATATTTATTCATGACTGATTAAATTGGAAATATTTTTTTCAGCGGAGGAATAAATCACATTCGCTAAATGGCGCTTCTATGGGGGAAATTAGGATTTGCCTAGTCCTGAACACAGCATATTTATTTGTGCATCTAGCAGATGGTTAATACATTGAAGAAACACAGCTACAATTCGCGAAAAGATCGTATTTATAATATTATTTAATATTGTTTGTTTTCATTACTTTTGAAGAGCTTTGATTTGCTGTACTTTTTTTAAAAAAAAATTCAGACCATCCCTTGTCGGGACTACTTTCTCTTAGTCCAACTGTTCTCCACAAGCGCTGCATGAAGCAAGACGCCAAATGACGTCGACGACGACGTAAATGTCGCGTTTAGGCGGAAAATATATATGGCGGAGAGACTACAACCTACGTTTTAAAAGTGTAAATAATGAACACTTGTGTCAGATTCTCTATTTAACTACTTTCTTAAATCCAGAAATAATATTAAATTATAAGGAAATTCGGAACATTTATTGTATACATGGAGGTATGGGAAAAAAACCTGGTCACACTTTTCATACCTCCAGGAATACAATAAATATTCGAATCATTCCTTGCTGTATATCCTATACCTGGGTGAAATAAAGGTATGTTCTGTTCTGTTCTGTTCTGTTCTTCCTTACGTGTTGTGTGTTTAAACAGACCAGCCCACTTTGCCAGTGCAACACAGTTAAGTTGTGTCGCGTTGAAAATGACCGGAGTAAAACTGCTAAATACAGTTACAGTTATTTAGATGAGGAAAGGTGTCTTGACGCGGCGGCTGATCTTGATCTACACTGTTGGTAATGCAATAAGGCGGTGTGTCACGGCATGGCTAACATACATATGGTTTATTGATACACCAGCAATATCGTTATTAACAAATTTCAATAGTTCACTGCCGATTCAGACAACACTATGATTTGCAAACCGTGAGTTTGGATCCTTATCAGACATAAAATGTGACTGTGTTAGACGAACAATGACGTCATAATGACAGTGGAAGGGTTAATAGAAATCACGATACAGCACGCCGTACAATGACACCCGATGGAGGACAAAAATTGTGTGCGTTGTTCGGAGGAAGTCGTTATAGAAAGGAAAATTGACTTAAATTTGCAAACAGCTTGAATCCAGACCAGACGCCGCGTAACGCGGCGTCTGATCTGGATTCAATCTGTTTGTCACTCGTCTTTAAGTTTTTTATGTCAAAATGTCAAATATTTAACTTTGAGAAAATCAGCAGACGACAATTTTAAGCAGACGATATTGCAGCAGTAAAATCGTTAGACATATTGGTCCTGTTTAGGGAATTGCGACAAGGGTCGTTGTAAGGAGGGAGTCGTTGTTGGGATGGCCGTTGTAGAGAGGGGGCGCTGTATTGAGATTAATTTTCAGCAACGTAGCGAGTGTCTTCTTGTTAAGATTTTGTTTTCAAGGTCAAATTTAACCCTTAGCCTGCCACTCACGACTATAGCTCCATATGCAAACAGCTTGGATCCGGATGAGACGCCGAGTAACTCTGCGTCTCATCCGGATCCAAGCTGTTTGACACTCGGACAACATTTTCAGCAATTTTGAGCAACTTTGAAGCACTTTGAAACTTGAAGCAGACGAGAAATATAGCAGCCGACATTTTATTTGGCGGGCTAAGGGTTAAATGACTTGATTGTGTGATTCCTGCAGTTCAAACCCTGGATATTCGACGAGTTACTTGAGATCTAAATAAGGATCCAACCAGTTTTTAAATTCCAGTAAGACTGAGTGACACACGGCGTCTGATCAGGATCAATTCTGTTTGCCACTTGTTTTGAAATTACGTCACTTTGAAACGCTATTGCAGACAACAATATTGACGCAGACGATAATATGGCGTTAAAGGGGCAAACTATTATAATATGAAATGGTTAAGAAGTTAAAGAAAGAAAGCATGTAATGCTTTCAAACGGACATGCAATGCTTTCAAACGGACATAGCGGCTGGAAATATCTGTATGCACTGTATATCTTCTTGTGTAATGAAGAAATACAACGACTTATACAGATTTATTAGATATTAAGTTTGTAATAAACAACAAAAACGACACAATTTCACAATTGTTACACTCACACAATAACAATGGGATGTATGAATGTCTGTGATTTGTTCGAAACAGAATATGGACAATAGGTAGTGTTTACGGCAAGGGCATGCTCCGTAAAAACATAAATCGCGTTTTCCGCTACGGCGTGCATCTGTGACCTCATAGTAGAGGGCATCTAGCGTCAAAAATCGAAATAAAGGAAAAAAAATGCACAGAATTGATTTTTGTGTTTTCATATGCTCCAATATGTACCGAATGACAGAAAAAAAGTCTAGGAAAATCAAACGATGCGAAATATGATTTTTGGGGTAAAATGGCTAAAATAATAGGTGAAAGCACAAATTTTTGGGATTTCCAAACTGCGATCGTAGAAATCAATATACAAGCTTGAAATCTACAGGCTAGACAAACATGAATGTCAGCTGTGGAATGGTACTTGTTAAGATAAATAAAATTTTCAAAAAACTGATTTTTGGGGTGAAATTGTCAAAATATTAAACCAAAATCACAAATTTGAGGATTTCAAACAGACCCTGACATCTCATAGCAAATAAACGAAATGGTGCACAGAGTTGATTTATATGTTATTATTTGCCTAAATATGTACCAAATAACAGACAAAAAGTCTAGGAAAATCAAACGATGCGAAATATGGTTTTGGGGTAAAATGGTTGAAATAATAACTGAAATCCCATATTTTTGGGATTTCCCTTCTGTGATCGAGGATATCGATATAAAATCTCGAAATCTACAGACTAGACAAATATTCATGTCAGCTGTGGAATGGTACTTGTTAAGATAAATAAAATTTTCAAAAAAATGATTTTGGGGTGAAATTGTCAAAATATTAAACCAAAATCACAAATTTTGAAGATTTCAAACAGACCCTGACATTTAAAAGCAAGTCAAGGAAATGGTGCACAGAGTTGATTTATACGTTATTATCTGCTTAAATATGTACCAAATAACAGACAAAAGTCTAGGAAAATCAAACTATGCAAACTATGTTTTTTGGGTAAAATGGTTGAAATAATAACTGAAATCGCTAATTTTTGGGATTTCCCTTCTGTGATGGAGAATATCGATATAAAAGCTCGAAATCTACAGGCTATACAAATACTCGTGTAAACTGCGGACTGGTACTTGTTAAGATAAATAAAATTTTCAAAAAGCTGATTTTTAGGGTGAAATTGTCAAAATATCAAACAAAAAACACAAATTTTGAGGATTTCAAACATACCCTGACATCTAAAAGCAAATAAAGGAAAAGGTGCACAGACTTGATTTATATGTTATTATTTGCTTAAATATGTACCCAAATAACAGACAAAAAGTCTAGGAAAATTAAACGATGCAAAAAATGATTTTGGTAAAATGGTTTAAATAATAACTAAAATCACTAATTTTTGGGATTTCCCTTCTGTGATCGAGGATACCAATGTAAAATCTCGAAATCTACAGGCTGCACAAATATTCATGTCTACAGTTTATTGGCCCTAGTTAAGATAAATACAACTTTAAAAAAATTATTTAACCAAAATTTCATATTTTGGGGATTTTTGACAGATTTTGAGATTGAAATCAAACAAATGGAAAAGATGCACATATGTTTCAATATGTACCAAATAACAGACAAATAATGTAGGAAAATCAAAGAATCCGAAATATGATTTTTGGGTAAAATGGTTGAAATATTAACTGAAAAGCTAATTTTTGGGATTTCCTTTCTGTGACCATGGATATCACTATAAAAGCTCCAAATATCCAGGCTAGACACATATTCATGTCTACTTTAGAATGGTCCTTGTTAGGATAAATAAAGGTTTCAAAAAACTGTTTTTTGGGGTAAAATTATCAAAATATTAAACCAAAATCACCAATTCTTGTTTGTAAAACAATCTAGGAAAATCCAACAAAGCCAAATATAAATGTTGGGGTATACTGATTAAAACAATTAATGTAAATGCATGTTTTTGGAAATTCCACACTATGGCCTTAGACAGGAATATAGAAGCTACACATTTACAGGTAAGATACATATTACTGTGCACTGTAGCCTTGTACTATTAAGGATGAATTAAGCTTTAAAATGAAAACCCTTATCTTTTCACTTCACTACGGTGACCTTAGATATGAAACCAAACGTTCAACGTCTATAACTTACACACATACACCATTTTAATGTAGCTTAGTTAAAGTAAAGACAAATCAACCGGTAAAACATTTAAACAAACACATGTTTTTAATGTATTGTGACTTTAAATATGATTAAAAATGCTCCAAATCCATTTAAAAGGCAACAGGCACCATGAAATAAAGCCTATAGCACTAGTACAAATAAATTATGATTTCTAAAATTAATAAATTTTGGTGATAAGATATAAGTTAAACGAAAACAGTTTTCACTGAGGATTTTTACAGTGGCATTGGATGTGACCATCAAGGCACTACAGTGTATTTGTTAGCATAGTATATAAGTTTCAATGAAGTAATATACATGTATAACTTATAATAGTTAAACAAAAAGACAATATCTTCTGTATATTGTTACAGCAATATAACATGAATGTAAAACTTAAAAATATAGTTAAGACAAATATATAAATGGAAACTTTTTATAAGTAAGGATAACTACCATTTCCAATTTCATTACTATAGTCAAACAACTAGGTCTGACGTGTCAAAGGGTGGCCGAGTCCATTTATAAGGGAGATCAGCATTTCAGATGTCCCCGTGTCAAGTTTTAAAGGAAAAGGTTTGGTTATCGGTACAAATAAAGCAATAAGTAATAAAGTAATATACCAAGTTAAAGTCTACTTTCATATACTCCCCTGATCATCGAGCCATCTTGCCTATGAGTACTGCTAACATATGGCGCAGTCAAATGCAGCCGCAGTACCGACTCAGACCCTTCACAGATACCCATTTTAACCCCTGGGTGGAGAGGAGCAATTCGCGGTACATGTCTTGCTCAAGAACATTCCTGTACATCATCGGGGATTCAGAAAAATCCCCATAGTCAGACCGCTGGTCCGGCGGGGGATCGAACTCACGACCCCTGGTACCGTAGTCCAAGGTGTTAACCATTGGGCCACTACCGCCGGTAAACAAACATAACGTAGTGGATAAGACGTAGGTAGAAGTATTTGATCGGATAACATTTTATCAAGCACGGGTTCGAATCTCGCAGCAACCTATGATATTGTTTTGCCAAAACAATATTAAAGATTATATAATTACATTGCATTAAGGTAATGCAGAAAGCCTCCTGAAGAAAGTGACTAAAACTTATATTGATATTCATATTTTATAATCGATTTGTTTTGTGAAAGTATGGCTAATATAGGGCTAGAAATCCATGCACCCCTGCCCCAAATTTGACGAACATGTGTATAAATGGTTAGTATAATCACACAGTATGAAATTAGAGAATTCATTTTAGATTAAAAAAAGTTTGAGGTCGACGCGGGATTCTAACCTACGCTTATTAAAATAATTATATCGCAATACACTCTGTGTACCTATATTTACCTACTGCTCTAAAGTGCTAACAATAATATCGCCTTCATTTGTATCTAATAATTATACTAATCTTGATTGTATAAAAATGGTCGGAGAACATGCAGTTTCTGCTCTCCTTAAAAATGGACTCTGCTGACCTCTGAAATGTCAAGCCCAGTTGTTTGACTATATGACTGTGGATATGACCAGTAAAGCTTCAAATGCACAAATAGGTTATATATTCTTTCCAAATCAACAGCTTACTAAAGATGATAAATACAAAGTTTGAAAATAGCTTTTTGAGGAAAACATTAAAAAATATACATAAAACAGCAAATTTTTAATTTCTGTATATGGGGGAGGATATGAATTAATAATAAAAACTCCAAATCAATAGGCTTGACACAGTCCTTTTAAATGAGATATGAAACTAGTTTATCCAAAATCACACATAGCAATTTATAAATATATAGGGTTTGGAAAAATACACCCCCTCCACCAATAAAACAAATCAAAACATAAACGAACGAACAATTTTCTGCCATGTTGGATTTTCTGCGCAAAACTGGTTGGAAACTAATAGACATGAGCTATCCTGTACTTTGAGCTGTAATAATGGAATCTGACAACTGTATGAAATATCAGCAAATCATAGTATACGCACATTGGGCATACATCGTACATGTAATTTATGTAGTTAATTGATCTAACAATGCTTGCTATATATATGAAATAACTGATAGTGTATATATCACCAGGTCAATAACATTCAATATTCGTTTTGTGGTGCTTATTGTCTACTATCAGTGGACACTCTGATTTGACAAGCGGCATTTTAAATGCTGCCTCTAAGCTAGTACACTGGTTTAATTGTCAAAATGCTGTAATTTAACCCTTATTGTTTACGATGCGAATATAGGTTGTTACTTAACCCTAATTGTATACGGAACAAGAATATATATCATTTGAGGACCCAAATCAGAGTGAGTATAGCCTACAGTACAAAGTATAATGTGTCTTACCTGTAAATTTGAAGCTTTTACATTTATATCTAAAGCCATGTTGTGGAAATTCCAAAAATTCAAATTTAAACTATTTTTTTTAACCAGTTTACCCCGAAAAGTCATATTTGGCTCTGTTGGAGTTTCCTTTATTTTGCTGTTATTTAATACATATTGAAACATACTAAAACATATAAATCAATTTTCAAAACTTTTCCCTTTATTTGCTTATAAGGCTTTATTTGGAATTTTCAGGTCAGGAGATCTCTGCTAAAATCTCGAAAATTGGTGTTTTTTTTGTTTAATTATTATAACAACTTTACTGCATAAATCAGTTTTTTGACAGTTTATTCATCTTTATCAGTACCATTCCACAGCGCAATTGAATATTTGTTTAACCTGTAGATTTGGAGCTTTTATTTTAATAGCTACCATCACAGTAGTAAAATCCCGAAAAAGCTCATTTACATTTTATTTTTCAACGATTTTACCCCAAAACACCATATTTGGTATTGTATGATTTTCCTAGATGATTTTTCTATTAGTTTGTACATATTAAAGTATATGATAACACATAAATCACTTTTGATTTTGATGGCAGGGATTGTCTACGAAAATCCGCCAAATTGGTGATTTTGGTTTAATATTTTGACAATTTAACCCAAAAAACCAGTTTTTTTTAAGTTTTATTTATCCTTACACAGTAAAAATGATTTTTTGTCTAACCTGCATATTTGGTGTATTTATATTGATATCCACGTTCACAGTAGGGAAATCCCAAAAATTCGCGTTTTCATTTATTATTTCAACAAGTTTACCCCAAAATTCATTTTCAAAGTTTTAGCTATCCTTAATAGTACTATTTCACAATAGAGATGTATAAGTATCTAGCCTGTAAATTTGGAGCTTTTATAATGATAACCAACGACACAGTACTGAAATCCCTAAAATTTGCGTTTTCATTTATTATTTCAACAATTTTGCCTCAAAAAACATATTTCGCATTGTTTGATTTTCCTAGATTTTTCTTCGGTTATTTGGTACATGCTCTACCATATGAAAACATAAAAACTATTTCTGTGCATCTTTTCCTTTATTTGGATGTTTGACACCAGGGAAGCTCTACTAAAATCTCCAAAAATTGGGGTTTTGTTTAATATTTTCATGATTTTCACCCAAAAAGAACCATTTTTTGAAAGTTTTATATATCCTAATTAGTACTATTCCACAGTGGATATAACTGCCAGTCTAATTTGTAGATTTGAAGCCTTTATGTTAATACCCAGGGTCACAGTATGGAAATTCCAAAAATTATCATTTTCGTTTATCAATTCAATCATTTTACCCCAAAAAATCATATTTCGCATCGTTTGATTTTCCTAGACTTTTTTTCTGTCATTCGGTACATATGGGAGCATATGAAAACACAAAAATCATTTCTGTGCATTTTTTTTCCCCAAAATTTTTAAATGCCCTCTACTATCATCCACGTATAACAGTTGTCGTCTTTAGACGTGTGGTTGTACATAATATGACTTGTAAATCATACGGAAAGCGTTTCTCAACCCCGAACAAGGACAGACAATAAAATAGTATAGGAGGCACATAAAACCATGCAATTCAAAATAGTGAAGTTAAATTTCATACTTAACATTTATGATTCCGTACTTTAGACTTTGTACCATAAGTTTGTCAATGACTTCACTTTGTGCTACTTAGTGCATGACTAGGCCTCTAGACCCGTTTGCAAAATGGTGTTGAGAGAGTTTCTCACTTGATGTGAGTTAACGAGACCCTAGACATCACAAATCACCGAAACTTTTTGTTTTTTGGAGAATAAATAAGTGTAATACCTCTAAATTGATTGTTTTTTTGGTGTGGAACTCATTTCTAATGCCCTTTGTGCAATCTGGGGTGTCTTTGATTTGGAAAGGTCAAATTTCACATTAGTCAAATCCAATATGGCCGCCGCCAACCATGTTGCAAAAGCTTTTTTCGTTGTTTTTTTAATAAAAATCAAATATAATACTTCTAAATTGATTATTTTTAGAGTGTAACTCATTTCTGATGCCCTTTGTGCAATATGGGATGTCTTTGATTTGGAATGATCAAGTTCCACGATAGCAAAATCCAATATGGTGAGAATAGCCGGTGTACCGGGGGGAACCGGGATGAGCCGAGGCAATTTTTATGAAAAAAAAAATTGCGATCTCACATTCAAGGCGTTACACTGGTGTACTCCCGGTAAAGAAGCCGGATCTCCCCTGTTTGGCACGGCGTAGTTACGGTGAAGGGCCGTTTTTTCCCGGTTAATCCCGGTATAACACGGTATTATCCCGGTCGTCGCCGGTGGTATCCCGGTGACTACCGGTGTCGTGTCCCGATCAACCCCGATTGTTAACCGGTGACGTGCCTGCGTTACCCGGTGTTCGCCGGAAAGGACATAAACCGGGGCGGACGTGATTCAGTATAAATTCTCTTTTGTCTCTCAGGGTATATGAGATGAAATGCGAACGAAATGCAATAAAATAGTACATAATAATGTTGTAGACTGTCTAAACTTAATTTTAATATGAGTTGCAAACAGTTTGCCCGGCGTCTGATCTGGTTACATACTGTTTGGAGTGGACATAAAGACTTAGATTTTCTCTATGCATTAGAGAAGACGATATTATTTCCTATTTAAACACAGACGAAACGCAAACGCTAAAAACAAAACGTAGAAAGCTGCATTTTCTTAAAAAATATATCAATTTTATGCCCGCCAACACCCCGGTTGTTCACGGTAGAGACCAGGAGCTGCCCCGGGTGTGCCGGAAAAGGTCCGGCGTCGCTCCGCAAACCCCGGCATTGCACCGGCATTCAGCCGGTTCTGGTTATCTGTCCCGGTGATCCCCGGTTGTATTAAACATTTTAAAGCATCCGGGGATGTTAGCCGGTGGCAGCCGGCGGAGGCCGGTCGATCCCGGATCCAGCCGGTCATCCCCGGCGCCGCCAAGGTTGTATGCCCGGTGACTCCCGGCGACTGCTGGTGACTGCCGGTTTGCTAAACCGGGACTCACCGGGGACCCAAACCGGGACAGTGAGATCGGAGCTTAAAGGACATTGTTGTTTGCACAACTCATATACGAGGGCCGATTAAAAAGTAGTGAAACTTGATCAATAACTTCAATATAAAAAGTGCAAAATGTATGTGTGATATATCATAATATGGAATAGGCAAAGCCTATAAGCGAGCACTGCTAAACCACAGGGGACCGTCACAATAGAAGTCTGAACCCCAAAAGAAAAAAAATGTATAGACACTAGATATATAGACTTTGTATACATTTTTTTCTTCTTTTGGGGTTCAGACTTCTATTGTGACGGTCCCCAGTTTGCTAAACCATCTTCAGAAAACAAAGAATGAAGATTGTAACAAAATAGTATATACCAAATAAATACGATTATGCGTAAATGCATGTTTTATATATCTACTTAAGATAATAAAATTTAACAATAATTTAGCTACATGCAATGTATTATGAAATAAGCAAGTGCAGCTGTACATTTGGAGCAAATTAAGAATATGTTTCCATTAATGGTTGCTCCATTAGACTAACCTTTGAACAGAATGACACTTACCCAAACCCTATTCCTACTGAATGAGGGTCAAATTTATTTAAGAAAGGCTACGGTGGAATTAGCCTTTTTGGTTATTTTATTAATGATGAAACCCCTTCTCAGGTCTTGTGATATTGTCACGCATAGGTAAGGGTTCTCCTGGACCTGCTTTAGGATTTGGTTGTCTAGGGTGTAGAAATGACTGGATCTGTTATTGACACTCATGAGGTAGCACTTCTTGGCATTGAAACGCATACCCTATGTCGAGGCCCAGGCCTCCAGCCCACCCAAGTCCCTCTGTAGCACGTCATGATCCTCCTGACTCCAGATTGTTCTGTACATGCAGAAGGCAGTCATCTGCAAACAGCCAGACTTGCAATTTAACGGAGTCAAGTAGGTCATTGATGTGACAGAGGCACAGGAGAAATTTAAGGTGATTTGATTCGGGGATCTATCCATTGAAATAAACTGGCAGTTTATTTTGGTCGTTATATTTTCTTTGGTGAGTCTGTGTTTGTTTTTGTTGTTTGTTTTATTTAGATGATCTGAGAATTAGATGTATGTACATGTTCATACTTGTTTTTATCTTCATTCTTGTAAATTTCAAGAAATATTACTCTGAATTGAATTTATTTGAAAGCCAGAATTAATTTCAATCAGGTGTAACTAAGGATGTATGTACTTCATAGTCTACTAGCTAAGACCAAATGTGGTATTGGTCACATTTACACTGTGTTTGAGAATATGATAAAGGTGATTAAATGAATATTTTGCTTTGAAGGGAGATATAGAGAAAATTGGACACTTAAATTTGAGTTTAATGAGATACCATTTGATTTTTTCAGATTTAATGGCTCTAGAAAAGTGGATGTACATTATCAAGATAGACAGTGATGTGCTTGATGGAAAAGAATCAATTTTGGCCATGCACCAGAGTGACCAAAAAATTTACTGACTCTTAATTACCTTCACTACCAGTTTGCGGCACAGATCTTATATACTTAAATAGATATCTAATAGTTACTTCGTTTTTTGTAAACTGCATTTTGTGTAAGCGAAATAAAAATATTTATTTGCAAATTCTATTGTTTTATTTTCTCCCAATGTCAAATGAAATCTATTTAAAACTGGAACGTATTTTTGAGAAAAGCAGATGTCTCCCCTGTATTCCCCTATCACGAATAATTTCAGTCAAAATCTATTTTAATAATTGATCATGTGACCTTTGACCTCAAATGCAACCCCATTCATCCCCTCATCATAAGCAACCAGTGCACCGAAAAATGGACATTAGAACAAAAGTTATTGTCCGTATACCAAAGAAAAATCTATTTTTAGTAACTGATCATTGACCTTTGACCTCAAATGCAATCCACTGTATCCCCTTGTCATAAGCAACCAGTACACCAAAAATGGACATGATTTCTCTATAAGAAAACAAGTTATTGTCCGGAAACCAAAGCGTGACAGACAGACTGACAGGCATAAGTTTGGGAGCCATTTATATAATAGCATGTGTCAAAGATGTAAATCACATAAGTAGTTATCTGTATGAGTAACTAAAATAAACGATGGCCAAATATTGAACATAAAAAAGATGTAACTGGCTAAGAAGTGTACCATAAATAAATACTTTAGGTTTTTGCCAATAATTTACTCTCACTTAGTGACTCTTGAATATTCTTTTTTGAGCCTGATTAGGGTTAACACTGTACATGAACAGAATTCAAGTCGATATCCATGTTAAAAAAACTTTCTGATATGTAAATTTGACATGATAAAGAAAAAAAAAGTAAAACTGCGCCGAAACAACCGAGGTCGAACCTACACAGGACCGAAAAGATCCGGAATCTATAAATAGAACGTAAATATTTTATGAGTATATTGGTTTTGAAACAATGGTGAAAGCACGAAATAATACATTCCGTTGTTAACGGGACAAAAAAACGTAGAGTTTTTATGACGGAAAGATATCTCTCATAACTAACGATTACGGCCACGGAACCTTTCGTTATTCGACTGGAGAACGAAGGCGTTCCGATCGTCCGGTGATGTAGCGCAGGTTTTATACACCGCCACATCCGGTAATCGGAATACTCTTTTGGAGGTAAATAAATCGAAAGACAGCTTCCGGGTGACAGGCGAGATTGAATTGCAACACTGGTCAACTGTATTTCAAGTAAAAAGAGTGTTAGAGTAAACGTGTAAAAATCTTTAAATTAGATACAGAACCAGTCCTTGAACATATTTTAGCAAGTAGATCCGCCGGAAGAAAAATATTTTAGCAAGTAGATCCGCCGGAAAACGGAATGTGACAGCTGAAAATCAATTCAATGTACAGGTAAAAAAACAGGTGAAATTAGTTTGAAAATGACCCCCTTACCATAAATGCTTCGCTTTTCGCGAAAATGGCCCTCCGGGCCATTTTCGCGAGCGTGCTCGCTATTAAGAGTATTGTTTTGTTTATTTTTGCCTACAAGATAGTATAATGCACGATAAGATCACATATATTGATAAGTCACAATAGTCCAGGACACTGAAACATAGCACTTGTAAGACATTTTTTTTACGTAAAATCATTAAAAGAATTCAAGATAAAATAATATAATATTTTTATTGAAATATATCAGTTTATATCTGTATTTTGATGTAGATTAAAACATAGCCTGGTTTAATATAAAAAATGAGTTTGAGCTTTAATCAACTACCTTTTATACATAACAGTAGATTAATGTTTTATGATATTTTCAGTACTGTTCAGTATATTTTATATTTTATATAGTATTTAAAACTGTGTAGTGTGTGCATACTGGTCTGATTTTATTTGATAGAACGTTGCCGATGTTGTATGAGATCTGCAAGCTCTATGAGAACTGCAAGCATGCATGCGCAAAGACAGAAAGTGTTCGAAAACGTCGGCATGAGAGTTGCAAGCTCTGTTCGATAATTGTTGAATTTTCGTTCGAAATATACGTTAAATTGCGTGATTTAATGGTTTAGATTAAAGGGCGGGTCGATAATTATCTGTGCCATTCTTTCTGGAAGAAGATAATTCTTCATAGTCAGGTATGTATCGTTTTCCCAAACAATACACAAACATAATTATCTAATGTGCTGGAGTAGGGGTCATGTAGCATGTTGTGACTTTTCGACTTGCGTGATATAATTGTGCATTATACGAACGTGTAGGCAAATAATTGCTCTTAAAATGATATATGCACATGCATTTTGCACTTACTTTAATTTAAGTTATTGATCAAGATATGTACAGTCAACCTTGTGTTAAGCGGGTGTTCAAAGACTTAAAAATCAATACGTAAAAAGAGTACATATAAGTACAGTAAAAACTCAATTCTACGAGCTCGCGTTACTTCGAACATGCCCATATTTCAAAGTTTAAACGTGGCTTAGCCACGTTTTAACTTTGAAATACGGGTATGTTCGACTTGAATATGATCGACTTATCAAAATTCTACTTACGAATTACAGGTAAGATCGATTTAAGCGAGTTCGTAGTATCGAGTTTCGACTGTATTAGTTTAAGCTTTCTGCTCTTACCCTGACATGAGATGGTTAGTTTGACATTAAAGCAAATGTCTTTGTTGCTGCTTTATTTGACTGAGAGTGATACCTTTACACAGATGGCTGTCTTTGATAAAATAAAGACTTCGTTGGTTTTTGTTATTGTAAATCTAATCATTATTCGTTTCAATAATACACTGACCCAAAATGAAATTTTTGCGTAGTTTTCAAATGTAAATAATTATTTAGTATAATGCGTTTATAAAATAACAGTAAAGGTAGCGCAGCGGTCTCGTTGCTGCACGAGAATCATACTTATCTCAAGTAGGAAAGTGTACGATTATATTTTCGATGTTACCTTGCTTACCTCTTTACCATTATTAACTATTCTGTTCTAAAAACAACTCGAACAAGTCAGAAAAATCGGACAATACCTCCAATTTTACTAATGCATTGCAGAAAACTCTGCCTCACTGAATTCACGCTACGTTGTACGAGCGCATTAGGAATACGTTGCCATTCTAAAAAGTACATTTTGGGGTTATTTATGGTATCAACCAAATTTATCCAATATGTATTATTTTTGGTAAATGTCCGGGGATAAACCGGGCCAAGGCAAAACGTTAACGTAATTTTGAGCAAGAAGGAATGTGATATCACACGTCATGTGAGGTCTTGCATTATCCTGCTGGAAAATGCCATGGGCCCGTTTCATAAAACTTCGTACAACAAAAACGGTCGTAAATCAAAACTTTATTATACATTTAATTTCTGAAATAAATCATAATTGAGACTTTTATAATCTGACTTACGACAACATGTGTTGTACGAAGTTTTATGAAACGGGCCCCAGGGACGTTATTACACGAATGGTATCAATTGTGTTGTTTATAATATTGATGTAACGCCGATCATTGACATTTTCTTGAATAATGACCAAGTCCGGTTTTGTATTTCCAATTTCCCACCCAGACCATATTACTGCCACCACCACATTTGTTTTCTCCCGAGTACAACAATCTGCAAGTCGTTAATTGTTTCGGCGATATTTACAAACAATTCATGGTATTACAGTAGTATGATAAAGAAATCAAACTCTCAGTTGGTTCTTCTCCTATCTTGTTGTTGTTGTTTTCCTTAACATAATTTTCACACCAACAACATACATACACTTGAATTATGGCATTGGTTTTACAGATGTCAGATCTCGACTTAATAAGGAATAAACAATCTATGTACTCCTTAAAATGGTAAGCGTTAAAAATAATTTCATGATTTTTAGATCATGTGATATTATATAAATATTAGATGGCAGTTTGCGTGACATTCAAATTGTCAACCCGAGAAACAGAATGTCACACCGAGGCGTAGCCGATGGTGACATTCTTGTTTTCGAGGGTTGACAATTTGAATGTCACGCAAACTGACATCTAATATTTACTTTATTACACCGAGCGATTCAACCATGGCTTTGGAATCGTCTCATTTGTATTTTATAAAATGTGTTGTGAATACCAATTTAGCGCGGACATGTGCGTAACGCGGGAAACGACGTCGCCGTCTATGACGTCGCATTGTTTATAATTATATTACAAGAAAGAAAGAAGAACGTTATGACAAGAAGATTGAAGACACAGCGTCGTTTCATTGTCTAGTTGGCAAATATCCTCTTCCGAAATGGTGGCAAATCGTTTATCAAGTGGTCCAGAAACTTTGATTTTGTAACTTGTACAGAAAATGCCAAAAGTTGATCAGGAGTTACCACTCTTTAAAACGTTCTATTATCGCCCATAGCGAAATTCATATCAATGCTGACAGTATTTTTTAGGACGGAGGAAAAAAGTAATGTCCTTTAGAGTGACGTCACAAAAAGAATATCATAAAGAGTGACAGTATATTTTGGATAGATGTAAAAGACATGCAAAATGTTAACTGTAGGTCTATGGAAAATTAACATTGTAACTCAAAGCGAGGTGTAATAATATATAAATATTAGATGGCAGTTTGCGTGACATTCAAATTGTCAACCCGAGAAACAGCATGTCATCCCGAGGCGTAGCCGAGGGTGACATTCTTGTTTTCGAGGGTTGACAATTTGAATGTCACGCTAACTGACATCTATTATTTATTTTATTACACCGAGCTTATCAACCCTGGCTTTGGAATCGCTTTATTCGTCTTTTATAAAATGTGTTGTGAATACCAATTTAGCGCGTACATGTACATAACGCGGGAAATGACGTCGCCGTCTGACGACGTCACATTGTTTATAATTATATTACAAGAAACAAAGAAGAACGTTATGATAAGTAAATTGAAGAAACAGCGTCTTTACATTGTCTAGGTGGCAAATATCCTCTTCCGAAATGGTGGCAAATCGTTAAGGAATGGACAAAAGGAAGCAACTTGTACAGAAAATGCCAAAAGTTGATTAGAAGTTACCACTCTTTAAAACGTTCCAATGTATCCAATAGCGAAATTCATGTCAATGCTGACAGTACGTTTTCGGACGGAGGAAAAAAGTAATGTCCTTTGGAGTGACGTCACAAAAAGAATATCATAAAGAGTGACAGTATATTTTGGATAGATGTAAAAGACATGCAAAATGTTAACTGTAGGTCTATGGGAATTTAACATTGTAACTCAAAGCGAGGTGTAATAATTTTATTTATCACATAAACGTGCAAAATATAGAGGCCCGTAAAAATCGTACAATAGACGTTACAATAATAATGACGTCACGTTCTAATAACGACGTAATTTTGAAAACAAAACTATGTTCTAAATATCAAATGATCATTTTAAGTCTATTAGAACAATTTTAGATTAGATATGAATTCAAAATTTAGATATGCCACCATAGAATTATTGTCACAACACATTTGATGTTGTTTTTCTTTATTTTAGTCTGATAGATGTTTTTATCTACGGAATACGGATGAATAAAACCGAATAACACCTATGACGAATCGTTTACCTAAGAGCCGAAGGCAAAAACGAAAGTAAGACCTCCGGATTTTCGCGTCATTTGGTATTTATGTGATAAATAGGATATTAAATTCGTGTGTTTTCAGTAGCCAAGGCTCGCAACATATTATTTTGTCCAACTCGTTCAATAAATTCACTACTGAAAACACACTTATTCAGTATCCTCTATTTATATCATAGGAAACATTTTATTTTGTCTATTCCGCACAGGTTCGAATCCTGACCGAGCTCATTGTTTCTTTGCACTGATGCTTCCGACTTCTGTTTTCAAAATGTCTCATTCGACGGGTTTGGTCCAGCGGAGGATCGAACTCACGGCCCCTGGTAACGCAGTCGATCGCGGTACATAGCAACCACCTTGACTGGTTTAGAGTACTTCGAGGAGTTCGTTTATCAGTAATAGAGTCACTGAAGGGCAGTACGCGAACGTAGTAACTTTTTTCCTTGTTACATGCGTTACTTCCCTTTACGCATGGCAATATTTCTAAACGATTGATATCAAGTCTGACTGACGCAATGGTTTTGAGAATAAAAAGCTGACAAGCTTTTAAGAAGTCGATATGATGCCATTGCCATTATTAAGTTGGTTGATAACCAAGTGAAATCTACAACTGCCGAACGATGCTGATATCTAGTGTGTCTTATCTAGATATCATCAGGGGCCCGTTTCATAACACGTCGTACGACAAATGTTGTCGTAAGTCAGATTATAAAAGTCTCAATAATTATTTATTTCTCCATCTAATACTGTCTTGTGACATCTTTTTGGAATCGTCTTGGAAAGACGATTCTAAAGAGATGTCATAAGACAGGATTAGATAGAGAAATCAGGCATTAGATGTATTTCAAAGTTTTTACTTACGACAACATTTGTCGTAAGAAGTTTTATGAAACGGGCCCCAGCATCGTTCGGCAGTTGTCGGGTTATGAAGCAGGGGCACGTTTTTATTTTTGTTTACGCTAAAAGTATGATTTCCCATGCAAAACAGTTTGGAGCCAGATCAGCCTCCGGGTAACCCGGCGTCTGATCAGGCTCCAAACTATATGGTTAAGAAGGGAACGGCTGATTAAATAAAGAAAGCATGCAATGCTTTCAAACGGACATAGCGGCTGGAAATATATGTATATATATTCTTGTGTAATGAAGAAGTACAACGACTTATACAGATTTATTAGATATTAAGTTTGTAATAAACAACAAAAACGACACAATTTCACAATTGTAACCCTCACACAATAACAATGGGATGTATGAATGCCTGTGATGTGTTCGAAACAGAATATGGACAATAGGTGGTGTTTACGGCAAGGGCATGCTCCGTAAAAACATAAATCGCGTTTTCCGCTACGGCGTACATCAGTGACCACATCCACGTGTAACTTTAAACTTGTGGTTTTTACATAATATGTACAGGTTGTTACATAATTTATTATTGCATGCTACCGCATGCTACCGCATGCAATAATAAATTATGTAACAAGCTGCATGTCACAACCTGGCCCCTTAGAATTATAATTTGTATACCAATTACATGCTCTGGTGAAAATTCCCTATAAGTATAGATAAGTCGGTCAGAGCCTTAATGAGCATTGTAAGTTCTTTGATAAGATGAAACAATGTGTTAACACAAATGAAACTATTTCTCTGCTTCATACTTTCTCAAAAAGTCCATATTGTAGTTACCAATAGGCTGTATCTGGATCTACAACTCTTTTATTTGGAATCTTATCTGGTTGCAACCTGTATTTGAAGACCATTATAATTCTGTGAGAAATTAAAACCACATGAATTAAGTAAAACATTTAGCAGACTGTGTGTCCAGCAAAAAAGTCAAACCACAACCTGGGAAGAGACAGTCACCCGATACAAGGCTTTCTGAAACATCCAGATATGTATGTCTCTTATCAAAATGGATTTCAACCATCCGAAAAATTAATTAGTCCTCTTCTGATCATATGCTGTCAGTTTAATCTGAATAGAAATATATCAGCACACAAGCTTATCACTCACTGTTGGTAATTTTTGCATATATGGTGACATGACTTGTAAATCATTCGCAGCTCCGAACAAGGACAGAAATAATGAAGTATAGGAGTTAATTTCCATACTTAACATGTATGATTCCGTATTTTAAGGTTAGCTACATTCCATACTTAACATTTGTGATTCCGTACCGTTTAGACTTCGTACCATAAGCTTGTCAATGACTTCACTTTGTGCTACTGTCAGGTGATTTTTCCAATCTCCAACCTCAGGGTTGCCATAAGTTGACATGAAAAATCCTAAGATTTCCAAACTTGCATTTTTCAAGTGCGAGTTAACGAATCGTACCTTTACCCATTAGCCTTTTTCTTGTTTTGTTGACATGCGACTACTTAAAGCAGGGTAGAAGTAAAGCAGAAGGCGCATTCTGCTTACTTCCAGCCTGCTTTAGGTAGTCGCATGTAAGGCGCATTCTGCTTTACTTCCAGCCTGATTTCAGCTACCATGTACAAGAAAAAAATCCGAATATTTAGAAAAAACCCGTAGAAATGGCAGCCCTGAAGTTAAATTTCATACTTAACATTTATGATTCCGTACTTTAGACTTTGTTCCATAAGTTTGTCAATGACTTCACTTTGTGCTACTGTCAGGTGATTTTTCCAGTCTCCAACCTCCCCTTTACGGTATATTACAGAGTCGCCATTTTCGTGCTTGACCGATTCAAAAACCTCTCTCTTGCCAGAAGCATCTTGTGTCCTGAGGGCAGTTAATGTTGTCTCTTCTATGACCTTTGCTATATACTTTTGATCTCTGTTAAAACCTAGAAATTCATTTAGCCGGGTAACATTGTGATTGAGATGGGATTTGAAATCTTCGAAATAGAAGATCTCCAAGTTCAAATCTGCCTGTCTCTCTTTGATAAACTGCTCCCACTGTCTAACGTAGTCAAAATAAGACCCATATGAAATTAAACCATGAATATATGACTGGAAAAATTCCTCCCAGGTCTGTTTGCTTTGAATCAATGCGGATTGTTTATAGTGGTGGTACCTTGAAACCATAGCATCCTTCGGATTTCGCAACATCAAAACAAGTTTGCCTTGTTGCTTAATATGTTCCTCGGGCAAACGGTTTGGTGTCAAGTGGGTCATCATAATACGAGGCGTCTCCATGGAATCAAATACTTCCGATAGTCCATATTCTAGCATCGTGTCTCTCGGTTGTTTCGAGCTGTCAAGCGATTTCAGCCTTGATATCATATTCATAGTCCAATGAGTACCGCATTTTGGATAGGTACACAATATGATATCACCTTGTTTATACTTAAACTCCTTCGCATACCTTACTCCCGAAGCTGGATCTTTTAAATCCAGACTAGCAACGATGACATCTTCATATTGTCTCAGCAGGAGTCCGTCTCCGTTGGTTGATTTCATTCGAAGATCCTCCATCTGAAAACAATACATTAGCATATCAGGGCTGCCATAAGTTGACATGAAAAATCCTAAGATTTCCAAATTTGCATTTTTCAAGTGCGATTTTACGAATCGTACCTTTACCCCGTCGCCTGTTTGTAGTTTTGTTGACACGTGACTACTTAAAGCAGGCTGAAAGTAAAGCAGAATGCGCCTTAAGGCGCATTCTGCTTTACTTTCAGTCTGCTTTAAGCAACCATGTTCTAGAAAAGATCCTAAGATTTAGGAAAAATCCGGAGAAATGGCAGCCCTGGCATATAAATGTGACAGTCTATCACCGAGCCCGTGAGTCGTGGTAGTATAACTTATAAGTGTACTAAAAAACATAAATACATAGAAATTGTTCTGAATTAGTTACTAATCATGTGCAAATGGTGCTTATCTAGATCGTAGGGCTCTCAAACGAGCCATCTGATCTAGGTTTGCACCCTATACAATAAGTATACAGCTCCAAAAACCACAGTTAAGTGCTCTGTATTGTTCTGTGCTGCATGGTACTGTACCATATCGTGTTGAACTGTAACATTGTACTATTATGACATTTCTATTGGTTTAAAACACAATGCTTTCATGAAATATCATGGTCTAATGAACGTTGATACAAAGTTTCTCGCCATATGAATAAAAATAAGTGAACAGTGTGCATTAAAGTCAGGACAATTAAAAACTAAGATGTCTGTTTTGTTAATTAGGTTAACAACATATTTTTAGCGTAGTATTTGCCTTTGGCCTTAATGAACTAAACAATGTAAGATGCATTACTTTAATTAAAAATAACTGCCAAATATCAACGAAAAGCTTCAAAATTACGCCTTTTACCTGGGAGATTAGAGTTTTCGTGAAATCCCTGATTCCCTGATTTCATTTAATCCCTGTAATATATACATTATTTAGAAAGATACTGTGCAAACGATTATGTGAAAGCAGACGATATTGCGGAAGAATAATGGTTAATAATGTCTTGATCCGCATGTTTTAATATTTGATTGTCATCATCATTGGCACATATATTAAACCTTTCTCTACCGGAGACGATTTCAGTCTACTTTGCTTGTCGTTTTGATCAAGATCAGACGACGCGTCACGCTATATTTGATCAGGATCTAAACTATTTGATAATCAGATTATGTTTCTTAAGTAAACAACCGTGATCACAACATTATGTTCGAGAATGCGATATAAAAAAAACCGACACTGTTTGATGATGAAAGTATTAAAGCCTTTGTTGAAAATCGCGGGAGTATTTGTGAGTAGTTTTCATACAAATAAGATCCTCTGATTATTCATTTTCATCGCACTGGCAATCAGTTTAACGCCTGGTCAGACGCCGGTGACACGGTGTCCGGTCTGGCTTCAAACCTTTAACATTAACGCCTATATAGCGAAATGATTAACTTAATCTCTATTTTCAGACATGGCATCAGTAAAGAATATTTCAATTGCTATACAATTGTACGTACATTAATAGTCTAAGTTATTATTGGACTTTATACTGGAGAAAAGCGTATAAACGGGTTCATGATTAGTATTTCCATATTTACATGCAATAAATAGAGGATATTGAATGAGTGTTTTTTCAGTAATGAATTTATTGAACGAGTTGGATAAAAATGATATTTTGCGAGCCTTGGCGAGCAACATATCATTTTTATCCAACGAGTTCAATAAATTTATTACTGAAAAAACACGAATTTAATATCCTATTTATCACATAAACACCAAATGACACGAAAATCCGAAAGGTCTTACTTTCACTTTTGCCCTCGGCTCTTAGGTAAACGATTCGTCATAGGTGTTATTCGGTTTTATTCATCCGTAGATAAAAACACCAATCATATTAACGTAACGAAAATCAACACCATTACGTTGTGAAAAGACTTCTCTGATACCATATTCAAATTTTAAATTAATATTTAAATTAAAGTTGTTCTAAATGACTAAAAATGATCATTTGACATTAAGAATCTGAAGTTTCGTTTTCAAAATAACGTCAAGACGTAACATGACGTCATTATCATTGTAACGTCTAAATTTGAAAAAACAGTTTGAGTCACTGTTAATACTAAAGTCTACGTGGTATTAAGCTTAGCCTGATTTGCAGCCTGGGTTTGCGAGACTGCTAGGGATAATGTTTCTAGGACAATTCGAAATGTTTCAATACCTAGTGGTGATCTATGTTTGTCTAGAGTCTCTTAACTGATTTACAGTCGGCGTAGTAGTACATTATTTTGGTGATTCGAAAATTAGTATAAAATATATGCCCAGTGGGCCATACGATTTTTACGGCCCTCTATATTTTGCACGTTTATGTGATAAATGGTAATATATTAATTATTTTATAAATTATTTGTTGTGTTGGGGTTTGTTTTGTTTCAAAATGCTTACTATTATTTACATATCTTTTATACATATGTATTGTTTTTCACGTATACAACTTTCTATTATCATTATGTGAATAAATTTCTAAACATTTGCAATGTTATTTTATTCTTCGAACAGGCAATAGTTTCAGGTAGAAGACTGGCACAGAAATATTTGCTATTAATCAGGCAAGGAAGATAACTCAACGACTGTCTAATTTAATGTATACTGTTACTCAACAGTAAGTTGTTGTCTCCCATTTGATAATTGTCATTTTCAAAGCTTTTTTGAGAACTACAATTTCAACCCGCCTACTGCAATTGTGTTTGATTATGTACACATTTTATGTAGAAATATGTATCGAAGTTGCCCGATTGTCGAACTCACCCGACATTACTCTACACAGTTTAGGAATGAACGTTCTATTATATTGAAGGGAAGAAATATTACGTAAATAGAGGATCTTGTATGAGTGCTCATTATTTATCATTTTTAATAAACGAGTTGACTAAAATAATATGACGCGAGCCTTGGCGAGCGTCATATTCATTTTAGTCAACGAGTTTATTAAAAATGATAAATAATGAGCACGAATATGAGATTCTATTTATCACATAACAAGTTTAAGCACCTTTTAAATTGATTGAAGCCGTAGTTTGTAGACCCTCCGCTATATAGATTTTCCGCCAAATCGTTACGTTGTTTACGTTAACGACGACGTAAATGACGTCATTTGGCGCCCCGCTACATGCAGCGCTTGTGGACGAACAGGTTGGGCCGGAGCCCAAAAAACGATATTCCACTAGTGGATTACGATATTTACATAATGGCTTTATGTCACTCCCAGACCGCAAATTATGTGATAAATGCAAATATAACATGAGATGTGAAGAATATTATTTGTGTATTAAATTGTAATGGCTGTCAGAAAAATTATATTGGACAAACAGGAGACGAATTAACAAACCACGCACTGCACATGCACAGCAGATACAAGACACATCAACCAGACAGCTTCCTCTGATGAATGCTGCTAAAGTGAACCAACATCTAATACATTTCCTTTTTATTAAATGAAACTTGAAAGTCCGTCAGCTATGCTTGTCATGGAAAAATATTTCATCAAAATCTTTAAACCAAAGTAAATTCAATACATTGTAATTAAAACATCTTGGGCCCGTTTCATAAAACTACGTACGACAAATGTTGTCGTAAGTCAGATTATAAAAGTATCAATTATTATTTATTTCTTCATCTAATCCTGTCTTGTGACATCTTTTTGGAAGCGTCTTTTCAAGACCCTTCCAAAGAGATGTCACAAGACAGGATTAGATGGAGAAATTAACAATTAAATGTATTTTAAAGTTTAGACTTACGATCATTTTGTCGTACGAAGTGTTATGAAACGGGCCCCTGCTGAATTTCAAATCGGTATGTCGTGGCAAAAATCCTTTGTTTGAGCCAGACTTCACGACCTTGACAAACCTACCTCGTATTGAATGTTCAGGCTTACGGGTATGAACAATCTATATGGTTATACAATCGTAAAAAAAAAGTTTCCCGTAAGCGAATTCATATATATCAAGACACAGCTACCTGGTTCATTTTTATGTATAGTAAATGACAAAGACATGGGGTACCAGGGCTGCCATAAGTTGACATAAAAATCCTAAGATTTCCAAATTTGCATTTTTCAAGTGCGATTTTACGAACCGTACCTTTACCCCATAGCCTTTTTCTTATTATGTTGACATGCGACTACTTAAAGCAGGCTGTAAGTAAAGCAGAATGCGCCTTAGGGCCCATTCTGCTTTACTACCAGCCTGTTTTAAGCTACCATGAACTGGGGAAAAAATCCGGAGATTTAGGACAAATCCGGAGAAATGGCAGCCCTGGGGTACATATTTGAAGTCTCGTTAGAAAACGTAGTGCCAATTCATTATTACGCCAACTGTTATTCTGTTTACCTAAAGATAAGGCACATTTAAGATTCAGAGCTATTCCCTTATAACAGCGACTGTGTAAAGATGCATCATTCCAAAAACAAATACGAATAATATCCAACGAGACCAAAGGCGGACCATTTGGTCTGCACATTAGAAGAAACGTGGCATTAAATAGTACGAGTACATAAAACGAAAACACTATAACTGTATTCTTAAATGGGAATGGAAATCCGGTGCCTCCATAAAGTATTGTCTTTCAATTAGGAAGCCTTCCTTTAGACAGATGTTGTATAACAGATTTGAAATTACGATGAACCTTATATAAACTGTTAACCATTACCTTCATGCAATTCATGAAAATACATCTGTAAAGTGAAACTTAGAATGCCTTTCCTCATCATATCAGAGGTGGCCCGGTCGATGCCATGCCATATTTGGACTCCATAAGTACTATCACACCTCATTGTACAACCAAAGAGGGTATTACATCAATTCATCCTCTAAAACGTACACCATTGTAAAATTACAACAGTTAAAACATCCGGCTTATGTTGCAAAATGAATTGTTTAAAGTATCTGACAAACACGTTTCTGAAGGGCAAAAAACGTTTTAAATTGTTAAGAATTACTGTTTAAGATGAATCAGATAGAATTTGTTATACTCTGTTAACTTGTTTAACACATTGTTGATATAAAACAAAGAATATGATAATCAGTCTAGACTCTGGTCAACATCTGTATGAAAATGCGGTGTCTGATCAAGGTTTGCATTGTTTACAATTCATGGGTACGCAGTATGTTTTCTGGACCCATGCAGACCGACATCAATTACGGCCTTTCAATGGTGTAACGTATCTTTGTTTACACTGTTTGCTACGTTTTATAAGTTGAAATTCACTAGAAGTTGGATCTAGAGTTGTAGAGCTAGTCAATAAAAAACTTGTTATATATATTGTTTTTATGCCCATAATATATCTTCTGATGTCCAATCTTGCTCCCTGTGAGTATAACTTTTTAGGATTTCCCCTTATTGAAGTTCTTATTGTTTAAACTTAGTTTTAGAAAGTTTCCTACTTAATCATCATATTTCCCACTTGTCAATTTATATACTTCAATCATGTCTCCACATGCCCTTCTGTAAGACAAAGTGGCAAGATTGAGCTGTTTGAGACGCTCTTCATATGAGAGTTCACTAAAACCGGGTAATTGTTTAGTTGCTCTCCTTTATCCCCTTCTAGTATCATCTATGTCTATATGTTTAATTATGTACGGTGCCCAGACTGAATTTGCATATTCAAGATGTGTTCTGACTTAAGTATTGTATAATTGTTAGTAGCTTTATTAATCTAGATGAACATTTCGCCTAATTATTGAACTCATTGAGTTTGCTGCTTTTTTTTTTTGCTTTTTCAGCAATGTGTTTATCAAAGTTTAAGTTGTTATCTATTATTACCCTTATGTCTTTTTCTTCTGTATTTTCCAGTGTAAAATCCATCAGCTCGTTGGAGAAATTTGTAGCTGGAATTTTCTTTCAAATATACATACTTTTGCACATTTATGGGTTTAATTTTGTCTGTCCAGTGTGATATTTTAAGTAGGTCATTTTGTAGTGTTTATTTGTCTTTTGGGGATTTGATAATATTGAATATTTTTGTGTCGCCTGAAAATAAGTATATTGTTCAGTTAACATTGTCAGGGAAATCGTTTATGTATATTATGATTCTAGCTTGCTTATGAGTCTATTCTGCGATGTTGTGTCAAAGTCCTTCTGAAAACCCACTTCATTGACCATTACTTCTGTCCACTTGTCCGTAACATTTAATAGTTGGAGCGCCGTGGACCTCTAAGCCATAAAACCACATTGCTTATCCGCGAAGAGATTGTTTGCGGTCCTGCGATCAATGCTGTGGTTTCTGACTATTTTCTCCTTTATGTTGCATTTAATTTCCTGCATTTGATGTGTCTCCTTTTAGCTCACCTGAGCCAAAGGCTCAGGATAAGCTATTGTGATCCCATTCCGTCCGTCGGCCGGTGTCTGGCGTCCGGCGTACGTTGTACGTTCACATTTTCAAACAACATCTCATCTGATACCACTGACCCGATTTCAACCAAATTTTGTCAGAAGAACCAGTGACAAGGGGGACGAAATGTTGTTCAAAGTTGGAGTAATGTGACTCTGTGTCTGGTCAAAGTCAAAAGCCAGTCATGGAAACAGCATAAGACGCCATTGAGACATTCGAAATCATGATTGTTAATAAAGTAAAGTTCCGAAGGGGTGTGTTTGTAGTGATAATCTTAATAGCACAACGTTTTACCTTTAATTGGCCTCCCTGGTATTTGCAAACAGTTTGGAACGCGGTGTACAATCTTTATCCACCCAAGTTGACACTTGTCACTTGGAGTCTTCAATTCAAAAACAAATTAACCGTAATAACTTTGCAAACGACAATTGCAAAACAGACTAAATTACTGTAGGATCAGAGTTTAATTGCTGTACACGTAACATACTAGTAACATATTTATACTGCTTCTGTTAAAATACAGTAATATTTCACAAACCTTTTAAAGCAATGATGTATTCAGCATTTAAGGGAAATAATGTCTTTCCACTCCGAAAATTTCGCTAAACACCAAAAGTATAGCCGTCATATAGGAACCAATTCCGACTCTATTACTTGCTCACTTTATAACTTTCTAAAGTAATGTGGAGAACACATGTTAATGTCCCATGCAGGTACATTGGAAAGAAAGATAAGATATCACTTTTTGTAGAAAACTGCAAATTTACAAATTGTGCTTTGGAGTTCACAAACATGCTTTACAATTCAATGATGGGTACAATTGAACATTGAACGGTAAAATATTGATTTTAGCAACGAATGACATCTCCAAGAACATTCCAATGTAGCTCTAGAATACAATGGATTTTAAAAATTTGGTGAAATTCCAGAAATTTCACATTATGATAGTTATCTCAATTTCAGCCTATAGAGAACCTAAACAAACGTAAAAATTATCAGAATCTGTACCGTGAATAAAACCCTTGGCAACAATGTCTCCTAGTTGAATGGACTTGAACAAAAACGTTGGATATACTGTGAGGGTAGGGTCAATACATTGGAACCTATGGAGGTGTATACCCTCGGTGCTTACTTAGTAAACTTTGAGTAGTATGTATATACAGCGCTCCCTCTCTATATAACGACATTCAATGGGAGACAAATATTACGTGCGTTGTTCGGAAGGAATCGTTATAGGGAGGGCAATTGATTTACATTTGCTGGAATCCAGATTTGCAAACAGCTTTTTGAGACTCGTCATTAAGTTGTTTTACTGTCAAAATGTCCACTATGTATACTCTGCATCACAATTCTCGCGGCATCACTATTCTCGCGGTAAACACGCATCGGCCTATCCGAATGTTTTCTTGTCAATCACAGTTGATATACTTTGCACGATCTGATAAAAATCGTTTAGATCATGGAGTTTTATGTATAAACTGCAAAATAAGCAGTATTTTGTGGTAATGTAAAACACCACTTTCCGGCGTATTCACTGCCCAGAAAAATGAAGGTTTCACTGTATGACTGAAACAGTTCATTTGAAAATGTTAGTTTGTTGTTAAATCGTCTTTCAATCTTCCTGTTTGTTAATATTGCAGGTAACTTTAATTCTAACACGAATTTTGTGAACTCTGACCAAATGTACTTTTGCGTCTACAGAGCTTGACCTATCTACCGCAAGAATTGACATGTGGCGTCAAGTATACAAACTTGCCGACTGGCACGAAATAAACATGTGTTTAATTGTTTTAAACCTGCAGATCAAAGTTTCTTGTTCAGCAGTTGTCACATTAACCCTTTACCCAATAGCCTGTTTCTAGTTTTGAAGACAGGTGAACGTTGAAAGTAATGCAGAATGCGCATTAAGGCGCATTCTGCTTTACTTTCAGTTTGATTTAAGTTATCGTCTGCTAGGATTTAGAACATATTTATTTTGGTTCATTTTCATGACTGTAGAATTTGAACTATTTTCTTCAGTGAAGGAATAAATTAAATTCGCTAAAAGGCGCTTCTATAGGGGAAAAGGTTAATTGCTAAATATTGCCAGGAAGAGTGCCAAAATTGAAGTAAGAGTTTTGTTTAATTACACCATTTATTTCAACAATAAGTACCGCGAGTATAAGTTTGAGAAATACAGCAGACGACAGTTTAAGCAGACGATATTGCAGCAGTACAAGCATAAGACATAAATTTCCTGTTTGGGGAACTACAGCAAGGTCCGTTGTAACGAAGAAGTCGTTGTTGGGAGGACCGTTGTATGGAGGGAACGCTGTACTTTACAGTAGCTCCCTCGATTGGCGCTGGTAATTTTGGGCATTGCTATGTTCAAACAAGAACATATCGTTATTGATGTTTTTGTTATTGTTATTGTTGTTGATGATGATGATGAGTTGTTGGTGATGATGATGATGTTGATGAGTTTTTTGTTCGATTGGTTCGTTTGTTTGTTTTGGCAAAGAGGTACAAGACACACCCAACGATATACTTTTTAACTCTTACCGTGCTAATAGTGAAACAATGAAACCGTTGCAAACAGTTTAGATTCTGACGAGACGCCGCATAACGCGGTACATCAGTATCCAAACTGCTTGATACTTTCACCCTGTTTTAAAAAGTTTATTTAGAACAAAAGCAGATGACAACAGTTGCAAATAAAAAAAAAAATTATACTGCAAAGTAAATGTCTTACTTCTGATAGGCTACCGAGCCATAGACGTGACACCAAGTACCCTGTGAGCTGACAGAGTACGTAGAAATGCAGCTATTTTCATTGGCTCACAGGCCCCTGAGATTTTGCAGAAAATAAGATGGCCGACTGCTCGACAGGATTGAGTGCATTCAATCGTGCAACCTCCGTTTTATGTCCATTTCGGCTAAGAACTAATCTGTGGCGGGATCTTTCAAGTCATAGTTTTTCTTGGAAAGTTTGCAGCCGACGTCAACGAGCGTTCTCATTTTTCTCTTGAATAACAACCGCCAGAAATATGACGTCATTTACGCTCAACGTCATGTTTTGACGCGATTTTGTTACTGTTTACTTTGAGCGCTGTGCACGACAAATTCCGAAATATTTCATTGAACAGTGAAAGCTTTGCAGTATAGTAAATTCGGTATACAGTTTCTTCACAGTGTGCATGAGGAATTATTCCCTGCTGGTTAAATCATGTAACCCTCGCCTAACGACTCGGGTAACATGATTTTTTTCAGCCGGGAATAAATACTCATGTACCCTGTGAAGAAACTGTATAACTAATAATATATGCCCAGCATGCAAAGAGTTAAATAACAACTAGGTTTTGAACCAACAATGTATTTACTTGAAGTTGTTTCCCCTTGTCAATGGAAATATGGGTCGCTTATAGATTATTGCATCATCATACTACTATAGACCAGGCAAAAAAAGAAACGTCCACAATATAAACGTGTGTGACTTTCAGCAAAATTTATTGAACATGTACAAATCAATTCATCTACAGATAAAACAATCAAATTCACGTCAGGAAACCGCCTGATTTTGTGATTTTAACGCTGTCTTAAGAAATGGCATTGTGTAAGGTAAAGCCTGTATCAAATATCACAAAGTACTGTCACTAGCGGGAATGTCCTCCATCAGCACCGATGCAAGCAACACAACGACGCCTCGTTGACCTAATTAAATCCCTTATCACTTGTTGGGGCATTACTCGCCACTCATAACGCAATGCTTGCAAGATTTGGTTTAACGTCGAAACGCCGTGACGTGCTCTTGCGTTACGTCCCAAGCAGTTCAAAATATGCTCTATGGGTGACAGGTCTGGAGATCTCGATGGCCATTGAAGTGTTTGGATGTTGTTGTTATGTAGAAAGTCGATGGATACGCGAGCGACATGGGGCGATCATTGCTGAAACACACATCTGAGTTGACGTTGCTCGTAAGGAACAACTACCGGCTGGAGGAGTTCGTTGATATAGCGAATAACATTCAAGTTAACGTTTATCCGGATTAATTCTGTTTCGTCCGTTCCAGGAAATTCCTCCCCACACACAAACGGTACAATCACCGAAACGATCATGCTCATCAACGCAGCATCTGCTCCACCTCTCATTACGTCGTCAGTAAACACGGCGGCGGAGATCTGCAAAATCTATACTGCATCGTGACTCGTCGTTGAAAAGGATGGTGTTCCACTGTTCTTGATTCCATCGCTGGTGTTGTGTAGCCCATATCAGTCTTTGACGTCTGTGGTGGTTTGTTATAGGAACACAGATCAGTGGTCGTCTAGCTCTGATTCCAGCTTGTGGAAGTCTGTTACGGACTGTTTGCACACTGACAGTGACACCAGTTTGGCGTTGAAACTCATTTCTCAGATACATTGCAGGTGTGAACCGACGTCTGGGGCAGGTAAGGCGTATGTACCTATCATCAACAGCTGACAAAACTCTTGGGCGTCCAGACCTCGTCCTATCATCGATACTTCCGGTTTGCCTGAAGAACAAAACAATCAAATAACGTGGTTATTGATTGACGTAACATTGCCGTTAACAAATCAGGAAATGTTATAAATTAGATATTTAAATTCTGCTTTTCCACATAAATAATCGTCTTACCTGAACCGCTGTCGGAGACGACTGATATTTCTTACTGAAATGTTGAATATGGCAGCAACACGTCGGATGCTGATACCGGCTTCCAGCATCCCGATGGCTCGGTTTCGTTCCTCTGGCGATAATCGAGGCATAATTTTTCTGCAAACTTTAATGCGATGGCTATGTGCAGAGTAAGATGTTTCCAGCGACATTTTCTCGTGCAACACGTGCAGTACAGTTTGTGCACTTCCGGGAAATTTGACCGCCGCTCTATAGACTCAAATAACAATCATCGTCGATATATGCACGTGGTTAACAAGAATTACGAGCCCCATGTACCAATAAGAAACTTAGTATTGTTGTTTTCCTTTAGAAAAAATGTCTCAATTAGTAGAATAAAATTTCAATGAAATATATAAAGTTTTTATTCAGATCTGGTGATACGAAGTTTTACACTCTATATCACAGTAGACGTTTCTTTTTATTGCCTGGTATATATTAAATCTTTCTCTACCGGAGACTATTTCAGTCTACTTTGCTTATCGTTCAGACGACGCGTCACGCTATATTTGATCAGGATCTAAACTATTTGATAATCAGATTATGTTTCTTAAGTAAATTTGTCTAATAGAATCGAGCTTGTAAACAACCGTGATTACAACATTATGTTCGAGAATGCGATATAAAAACATGCGTTTATTATAACGACACTGTTTGATGATGAAAGTCTTAAAGCCTTTGTTGAAAATCGCGGGAGTATTTGTGAGTAGTTTCCATACAAATAAGATCCTCTGATTATTCATTTCATCGCACTAGCACTCAGTTTAACGCCTGGTCAGACGCCGGTGACACAGTGTCCGGTCTGGCTCCTATATAGCGAAATGATTAACTTAATCTCTATTTTCAGACATGGCATCAGTAATGAATATTTCAATTGCTATACAATTGTACGTACATTAATAGTCTAAGTTATTATTGGACTTTATACTGGAGAAAAGCGTATAAACGGGTTCATGATTAGTATTTCCATATTTACATGCAATAAATGGTAATATATTAATTATTTTATAAATTATTTGTTGTGTAGGGGTTTGTTTTGTTTCAAAATGCTTACTATTATTTACATATCTTTTATACATATGTATTGTTTTTCACGTATATAACTTTCTATTATCATTATGTGAATAAATTTCTAAACATTTGCAATGTTATTTTATTCTTCGAACAGGCAATAGTTTCGGGTAAGAAGACTCGCACGGAAATAGTTGCTTTTAATCAGACAAGGAAGATAACTTAACGACTGTCTGATTTAATGTATACTGTTACTCAACAGTAAGCAGTTGTCTCCCATTTGATAAATGACTTTTTCAAAGCTTTTTTGAAAACTACAATTTCAACCCGCCTACTGCAATTGTGTTTGATTATGTACACATTTTATGTACACATTTTAGGAATGAACGTTCTATTATCTTTAAGGAAAACATTATTACGTAAATGCAAATATAACCTGCGATGAGAAAACTATTATTTGTGTATTAAATTGTAATGGCTGACAAACAGGAGACGAATTAACAAACCGCGCACTGCACATGCACAGCAGGTACGAGACACATCAACCAGACAGCTTCCTCTGATAAATGCTGCTAAAGTGAACCAACATTTAATACATTTCCTTTTTATTAAATGAAAGTTGAAAGTCCGTCAGCTATGCTAGTCAAGGAAAAATATTTCATCAAAATCTTTTAACCAAAGTAAATTCAATACATTGTAATTAACACATCAACTATGCTGGGACATGATGAATTTCAAATCGGTATGTCGTGGCAAAAATCCTTAGTTTGAGCCAGACTTCACGACCTTGACAAACATACTTCGTATTGAATGTTCATGTTTATGGGTATGAACAATCTACATGGTTATACAATCGTAAAAAGCGAATTCATATATCTCAAGATACAGCTACCTGTTTCATTTTGATGTATAGCAAATGGCAAAGACATGGGGTACATATTTGAAGTCTCGTTAGAAAACGTACTGTCAATTCATTATTACGCCAAATGTTATTCTGTTTGCCTAGAGATAAGGCACATTTAAGATTCAGAGCTATTCCCTTATAAACAGGGACTGTGGAAAAATGCATCATTCCAAACGCAATACGAATAATATTCATCGAGACCAAAGGCGGACCATTTGGTCTGCTCATTAGAAGAAACGTGGCATTAAATAGTACGAGTACATAAAACGAAAACACTAAAACTGTAGTTTATAATGGGAATGGAAATCCGGTGCCTCCATAAAGTATTGTCTTTCAATCAGGAAGCCTTCCTTTAGACAGATGCTGTAAAACAGATTTGCAGTTAATGAAAATACATATGTAAAGTGAAAATTAGAATGCCTTTCCTCATCATATCAGAGGTGGTCCGGTCGAGGTGACATTGCCTTTGCAATGCACATATTTGGGCTCCAAATGTACTTTCACACCTCATTGTACAACCAAAGAGGATATTACATCAATTCATCCTCTAAAACGTACACACGTGTAAAATTACAACAGTTAAAACATCCGGCTTATGTTGCAAAATGAATTGTTTAAAGTATCTGACAAACACGTTTATGATGATATAAAACAAAGAATCATGGGTCTGCAAAGTAATAACTTTAAGGGGAGGTAAAATATGTTATGGTATCTGATGCATTTTGAACGATCCAGTCAGTATATTAGTGAGCACACGCTTTCTGCTCAATTTACCACTTCATGGTTGAAAAAACCATCTTTTGTTTTAAAAACAGGTTCTATCAGGTTTGTTAAGACCAAAAATAAAAGGATTGTCAGTAGTTTATGGAGAAAGAAAATGTACTCAAATGTTTGTTAACGTATCTGACCTTCATGCAGGTGACACAATCAATATTCTGTGTTCACGTTTCAATAGATAGATAGATAGATAGATAGATAGATAGATAGATAGGTTTATTCATCATAAACTGTACATTTGCATGGCACATTGATTTAACCCCTTCACTGCCGTGACGTCATCAATTTTAAACAATTGTCGTCTGCTTTTAATCTTCAAAGTTAACTTTTAGGTATGTTGACTTAAGAAATATTGAAAAGAGTGTCAAACAGTTTGGATTCTGATCAGACGCCGCGTTACGCGGCGTCTGATCAGAATCTAAACTGTTTGCAAAACACCATTGCGCTCGGGGTAAGGCAGTGAAGGGGTTAAACCTAGCACAATAGTAAGCATGATAAATCAACAGACCATGTCAAACAACATTGTACGAAAAGGATAGCACAAAAAAGAGTAGAAATATACTCTTATTTCCGATTTGGTCCTTATGATACAGTATTGTGTGACATAGATTAAAAGTTATAAATATTACATAATTTTAACTGAATGGCTATTAAGTTATTAAAAAAAGAGAATAGTTCATTAATGCATAGGGTGGTAAAACACGTGTGAAACATTCATGTTAATGTAAATTAAATAAATATTAAAACTATTCAAAAACTTTTTAAAAGATGATCCTTAACACTGGTCTTAAAAACTGAAACAGTTTTCATATTCCTTACTGACTGTGGCAGATTATTCCATAAGCAGCATCCAGAGTATGAGAATGTCTTTTTGCCGAAACTTTTTACTTTCGGGATGGAAAAATTAAAAGAATCATGCAATAGAACGGTGCCGATGCAAAACAAGGGTTTCAATGTTACAGATGAAGATATTGCTTATATAAGCAAATTTTGATATTGCTTTGTAGTGTTTTTAACCAATGCAATACCCCCTTGTCAAGTATACAACTCAACAGAGGGACACAGTACATTGTGGGAATTCGGGGTATAAAATGGGAGGTTTTGAACAGATCAACATACAATTGCACTAATTTTTAACATGTTTTTACATATGTTATAAAACTAACACAAACCCAAATGAATGTATAAAGTATTCCTTTGAAATATTAGACCTGGCAGTGTTTTTTTTTTTTTATAAAAATGGAATTTTATCTGAATTTCAGTGTTAAGGTTTACATCCTGTACAATGCAGTTTGCAGAAAATAAGCAAATTTGGAATTTGAACATCACTTCTATAAGGATCTTAATTGTAGTTTATTTAGTAAGTATTACATTTAGAGGGTCGTAGTATATCTACCAATGTTTAAAACGAAACCAGAAATTATTCAAAATAGCTTGATTGCTGTTTCCAACATGAACTGTTTTCATTTATATACTTGTTTTTTGATTAAAAAATCATGGAAACGTTGCCATTTATTCTTTCTCTTTTGTTTTACACATTTTCATTTATTTTTCTCTCATTTGTACACAATATTATTTATTTTTTCCTCTATTTATACAAAAGCATTTATGTTCTCTCTTTTTCTATACACTGTCCTTAATGCTTATGTTGTCTTTTGTTTACACATTGTCATTTATTTGTATTCCTGTTTTTTGTAATGATTCCTAATAGAAAATTAATAATAATAATAATAACTTGTGTATGCAGATCCATGAGATTATTAAATGCTACTTGAATTGTGGACAGTGGTAACTTTACCTGCGAATCCCAGGTGTGACTTAATACATGTCGATAATAGTGTCGAACAGTTTTGGTCCTGATCAGACGCTGCGTTACGCAAGGTGAAAGGGTTAACTAAGGCCAACTTTTACAAAGGTTAGGAACACGTATAGCATTCATCTTCCATGCATTTGTGGACCGAAATGTCATTATGGAAAACGATCACCGCTGGATGTGCTTGGTAAGTCAAACATTGCATATCGAATTACTCCTTAAGATTTATTCCACGTTTAAAATGGACGGGTTTATTCCAATATGTTTTGCTGTTTAAACATTTTTCAGAGACAGTGAAACAAACAAACAAACAAAAGAAAACCCATAAACCCCGTTGTCCAGACCCTGGTCAAAGAACTTCCCAATGGTCCCATTGCTTAGGATGTACATGTACAATGTTTGCTAGTTATTCATAACATACACTAGTTTTTAGCAGAGTAATGGTTAAGAATACTATTAACTCATTGAGCCCTAGTGACGCATATATGCGTCCTTTACCAAATATGTACCTGTGAAGAATACACCTGTCCTATGCAAATAGTGCAGTCCCTGATCAGAGGGCTCCTGCAGGAGCCCTCTGGTCATGTACTTCACTGTTTGTCATTTGCAATTTATTACAAAATTCAACTCTAGAAAGTCTAAAATGGACCAGCCTTTATTGCAAACTCGAATTGTTCATTGGAAGTTTCAGGGGATAATGAGTTAATAAAACTTGAATGCATATACCTTGACTTTTTATTCCGATTTGTTTCACACTCAGTCTATCGACACGTGTGCTGAGTCGCAAGATGAAAGATGCCTAATTTATCATTTTCATTTCGGGCTACTTATACATGTACCACTTGCCTACAGTTATAACGACGTATATTATTGGATAATGTCACTTGGTATAGACCTGTTTTATTGACTTGGCAGGACGGAGCTAACCTTTGGCTAAGATAAACTTACTGATTTTTTATTTTAGGGGTGCTAGGTATAGTTCCGTGTTATATGGTTATTGTCCGACACTTTCAACATGGAGAAACACAATTTATACGTGCATCCATAACGACGTGAAAAAGGTATGTACAGTGCTCCCTCTCTACAACAACACCCAATGGGAGACAAAGAGTGCGTGTGTTGTTCGGAGGGAGTTGTTATTGGAGGGGAAATTAAGACCTGGCTAATATTTGCAAACAGCTTGAATCCAGATCAGACGCCGCGTAACGCGGCGTCTAATCTGGATTCAAGCTGTTTGTCATTCTTCATTATACATGTGTTCCTTTTGTCAAATGTCCACTAATATGTAGTCCTTGGAAGAAGCGGCAGACGACAACGGTAAATTCCAATCATAAAGGAGCATGCTGCCGCCCCCATAGTTGAAATGCAATGGTCCGCATCGAAACTTCGCCCTGCCAAGTCAATAAAACCGGCCTATAAAATGCGTTTTGTTCAATCAGCAAGTAGTATTGCTGTTCATCTTGATACCACGTGACAGAGGTGCCTACAACCTCTTCTGACAATCCGGAATGTTGACCATTATATATCCGATCGCAAATTGACTGGTACATGTATTATAAAAAAGTTTGGATACAGAATATTCGCCGCGCAACGCGGGGTTAATCTCGATCCAAACTCTTCGACACTCGTTTTTAACTTTCATTCATTTAAAAACATGTATACATTTTTAGGAATGTATTGGGCAAGCGACAATTTCAAAGCAGGTGATATTGTAAGAGGATAAGGGCTAATAATATATTCTGCCGCATGTTTTAGATTTTGATTAACATAATCATTGGTAAATATATTTGACTATTATTAACCATTTCTTGACCGGAGACTACGGAAGCCGGATAGTGCCACTTTGAGAAACTTTTTTTATTTTTGTATCTTTTAAATTCAAGTTATTTTCCAGAAAATTCATGATAGTATCTTGAAAATTCAAGATAGTAACTTGAAAATTCAAGATAGTTACTTGAAAATTCAAGATAATAACTTGAAAAATTCAAGATTCTATCTTAAAAGTTCAAGCTAAGTTTCTTGAATATTCAACATACTATCTTGAAAATTCAAATACTATCTTGAATTTTCAAGATAATATCTTGAATTTTTAAGTTAATGACATGAATTTTCAAGATAGTATGTTGAATTTTTCAAGATAATGTGTTGAATTTTCAAGATTATAACTTGAATTTTCAAGAAACTAATCTTGAATTTTCAAGATGTTAACTTGAATTTTCAACATAATAGAGCTAGAATAAATCTTTTGTAGGAGGGTTGATAGTGCCACTTTAAGAATCCACGAAGTGACGGGGGCTTATATGCTATACCCTCGGCGTCGGTGTCCGGACTGGATATCATAAACTATCAGGGCTAGGTCTATGAAACTTGAACCACAGATAGGCCTTAATGAGTACAGCATTTTAAAACGTAGTTTGGTGACTTTGACCTCTGGGGTCAAATTTGATATTTTGCATTAAAGTCTATACATAACTTAAAGTCTGTTCTGGCTGATTCGCCTCAATGGGTAGACTATGATGCACCGCAGTTTGGTGACATTGTCCTTGACCTCATGGGTCAACGTTAAGGTTTTGAGTTAAAGTCTCTTCTGGGCAAACGACTGTACCTAAAGTCACGAAACTTCATATGCCGATGCGCCTTAATGCGTAGACCACGATGCACGCCGTTTGGTGACATTGAACCTTGACCTGTACCTCTAGGGTCAACTTTAAGGTTTTGCATTAAAGTCTGTTCTGTGCAGGAGGTGAGCGTCTTAATATTTGATAAGACAGACGGACGATCACAATAGCTCACCCGGAGCATAATATCAGATGAGCTAAAATGCTGAAGAAATATGTATGATGCACAAAGGACTTTCAAGGGAGCACAAAACCTCACCATGAGCTGTGATCAGATGAGCTAGAAATAAATGAAACTATTTCTCTTTGATTTAGATTTTAACCCTTTGACCTTATAAAGATGCATTTTATCCTTTCTTCCTTTTAGATTTATACGAGACTCAGCCTATTATGAAATCTTAAAGTGGCACTATCCACCTTCATTACAACAGATTTGTTCCAGCTCTATTATGTTGAAAATTCAAGTTACTATCTTGAATTTTCAAGTTAACATCTTGAAAATTCAAGATAAGTTTAATGAAAATTCAAGTTATTATCTAGAAAATTCAGCATATTATCTTGAAAATTCAACATACTATCTTGAATTTTCATGATAATAATTTGAATTTTCAAGATGAAAAAATAAAAAATATTTTTTAAAGTGGCACTATCAGGCTTCCGTAGTAAACGATTACAATCTACTTTGCATATCTTTGGGATCCAGACGCGTCACGATACATTTTATCAGGATCCAAACTGTTTGATAATTCGTTTTGATTCTTTAGTTAATTGCCTCAAATAGAGCTTGGAAACACTTGTACAAACCATAGAATGTTTTAGAAGGCGATAGAAATACCATGCGTTTAATCAGACGACAATGCTTCACGATGAAAGCTGAAAAGCACAGGCAGTGTGGGCCAGCGGAGTATCACGGGGGTCGTTTCGCACAGAAGTCCCGTATACAGAGGATACAGAGTATGTATACGTTATGAAACGAAGTAATGCTAACAATATTGCAGGTGTCGAAGCTAGAACTCGTTCTTATTCCGAGTCTTTTTGCCTTCTGTTATCAGGGACTGTAATAATCTAGCGCCTGCAATAAGAAACTCGGCTTCTGCGGCCCGTTTCATAAAGAATCTTAAGCCTTAACTTAGAGTGAATCCTCACTTAGGTCGCCATTTTTACGATAGTATCATTTCATAAAGAATCTTAAGCCTTTGCTGCGAAAACGGTGCAATTTGTCGTAACCTTACGACAGTCTCAGACCACTCTTAACTCTGGCTGCAGTGTCGTACGTAAGTTTGCAGTAAAGAGAGAGTTTAATGAGGTCTATGAAACGCTATTAACTTAACTATAAGATATTGGCGTAGGTCCAGAAGTTGCGATAAATAGTTAAGTTAAGATAAGATTCTCTATGAAACGCTACCCAGTATCTTCTTTTACAAAGTCACTAGCAGAGCAAGGCCGACAACATGTTCCAGCTTATTATTATGTCGGTAACAGAGCTTCTCAAATAATTAATTGCCGTCTTCGAACAAATTGCAGTAGCCTTAACTTAACCCTCTTTGAAAAAAATCTCGTAGAATCTTCACTCTGCACGTGTGGTGAAATCGAGATCTTTCTTACATGTCCTAAATACATCGAAATATCTTGCTTAACAGGGTCAATCCTATACGACCAGCCTCTGTAAAACTCTTCCTGCATAGAGACTCATCGCTCGACGATCAAACACATACCGTGATATTTAGAGAAGTTCATACCACGGGGGGCCAACGGAGAATCACGAGGATCGTTTCGCACAGAAGTCCTGTATATGTTCCGCACCGATAAAGTGCATATATTGTGTACCCAAAACGAAAGTAAAACACAAAATTCAGTATAGCGTATAAATCGTTTCATGAATGATAATTCCATACCTATCCGCAATATATGGGAATATATGAATTGGTATTTTAGTTTGAACATATTTTATTTCCAAATTGTACATATTTTATAGTCATTCATAAATATACATTAGGATGGGAACGAAAGCAATGTTTCCTTATTAATTGTGATGTTATTAACTTTTTGTTTTACAATGCTTTATATTATTTATAATTTTATCAATGTATGCATATATGTGTTGTATTTTATGTACATATCTAAACGGGCTATTACTTTCATTTGAATCATTTTCCAGATATTTGCACCTGGGGCCCGTTTCATAAAACTTCGTACGACAAAAACGATCGTAAGTCTAAACTTTAAAATACATGTAATGTCTGATTTCTCCATCTAATCCTGTCTTGTGACATCTCTTTGGAAGCGTCACAAGACAGGATTAGATGGAGCAATAAATAATGATTGATACTTTTATAATCTGACTTACGACAACATTTGTCGTACGAAGTTTTATGAAACGGGCCCAAGTTTAACAGTTTTCTCCCATTTGATAATTGACACTTTACAAGCGTTTTTTAAAGACTAAAATATCTGATAGGAATCCAAACTGTGTGTAGGTCAAAATCATGTACCACTGAGTAAGCGAAAAGGTAGCATATATAGAAAGACTTAAGATACCCTAAGTAAAACTCACTTGATGAAATTTATAAAGATTACCCCAGTGGTTATTTGCAAACAGTTTGGATCAAGATAAGACGTCATGTAACACACGTCTGATAAGGACCCAACCTATTGTGTACTTTCAACAAACTTTCTTATTGGTCAATTTACTTTTCCTAATAATTCTCGAAATTCAACACGTATCACGTTGAGGTTTCACAGAGGAATCACTGGCCATGTATAAATTGTTGAAATCAATGTTCTTGTGACCGATAAACTTAAACTTCGCAGATTTTGCATGCAAGCATGTTATGCATGATTTGCACGTGCATAAAGGCGCGTTGCCAAACACGTGTTCTTTTCATACGGCTGAAGTCTGTTGATATATGCTACACCAAAGAACACATAATGTGGCCAAGATAACATTACAAGAGCATGTTGTTGCCGTCGTAATGTTGGAAGCTTGGACGCATCTGAGAGAGGTAAATATTTAATTACAATAGGTTATAAGACTCAAATTATTTTTCATTAAGCAGATAGTACGAGACAACGCTCCATGCCATTTTGCAAGGGGAACACTGGAATTCTTGAGGGCAAATAACATTCGCGTGATTACAACTCTATCGAAGAGCCCAGATGTAAACCCGATAGAACATGTAAAAGCAGGGTACGTGCACCTAACCAACAACAGAACTTAGGATAGTTAGAGCGTGACGTCATTCAGCAGTAAAACAACAAATCACAGTGTTACCTCCAGAGATATGGTGTTTCAATGAGATAACATTGTCATGCAGTTATTGATGTTGGTGGGGGACATACACGCTACTATATATCATGAAATGCAGAAAATGTTTGTTTTTTCTAATTTTCGAAAAATGTCACAGTTTCTATCATAAAATGATAATTAGTTTTCGATATATAATGAAATCTAGTACATGCTTAATTGAACATGTAGCAATCAAATACAATTAGAATCAGGAAAGAGTTATTACTAGTTGCTGAAAATTCCAGACTAACGTAGGTGACCAATTAGAATTTTTGTTACGTGTAGTTATGTTATCGTATATTGCCTTCGCGAGTTCAAATATTAACCTGGGGTCTGGTAATATTTGAAACGTTTTGTAACTGTAACTGGAACGTAGCATCAATATGTCTGGTTAAATTTAACCGATTATTTCAAAAATGGCACAATTATCTATGTGTAGAACTATTTACACAAAGGCTAAATGTTGAGCATATTTGTTCTACGTACAGCACAATCCGTATATTATTACAATGCTGTTCTTCAGCTATTGTTTACAAGTATGTTAAAATAAGTGAATCACTTTGATGTACAGTGTTCATTCTCTACAACGACACTCAATGGGAGACACAGATTGTTTGTGTTGTTCGGAAGGATTTGATATAGGGAGGGAACATGAACACTTTGCAAACATCTTGAATCCAGATCAGATGCCGCGTAACGCTGTTTATCACTCGTCATTATATTTCTTCGTCCAAATGTCCACTTATAGATAACTTTGAAAGAGAAAAAAACTGCAGACGACAATTTTAAGCAGAAGATATTGAAGACGTGAAAAGGTTGGACATACTTTTATGTTGGGGAACAGAACCAGGCGTCGTTGTTTGCAGGACTGTTGTAGAGAGGAAGCACTGTATATAATACCATCTTCTTGAACACACATTTTGTAATAGAAACACGAGTTATTATACAATATACTTGTTACAATAGGCTCACCATACTCATCAGGGGCCCGTTTTACTAAACAACTTACGCAAAATTTTTGCGTAAGTCAAAATCGTTTAAATCTTATTTTTCTATCATAAACGTTTGCAAACAGCAAATAGCCAGATCAGAGGACGCGCTAAAAGCGCGTCCTCTGATCTGGCTATTTGCTGTTTGTAGCAAGTGATAATAAAAAATATAGGTTAAAATTTAAAATTTTGACTCACGCAAAAAATTTGCGTAAGTAGTTTAGTAAAACGGGCCCCTGGCACCTGCAATTGGCTACACTATCAACAGTGAATCAAGCAGCTTCCTGTATCATCTGTACCCAAACTCTTCCTAAATACAGAGACTGCTCTGTGCAGGGTTCGATGCTAACTTTTCGGGGTAAGAACTTTGGACTCCAAACTTGTAAAATCAAAGAGTCCTAAGAAAAGGTTAGGAGTCCAAACTAAAAACATAATAAGACTGATTATTTTAACAATTTATTGATTTAACAGTTAAAAGAAAAGTTTGTATTGCTTGTTCTTGAGAGTCTGCACGTCCCTCAGGCCGAGAGATATCTCATCTCAAGACTGGTGCTGTGTCATTCGTGTCACCCCTAGCTGATGCAAACATAGATGGATCATGGTGCAACACCTTGCTCCGAGGTTATAAAGCGTTTCAGTTGAATCTGAGTGTGTTCCCAAGCATTTGATTGGTCAGATTTGAGCCTGGGCTCAAATCTGACCAATCAAATGCTTGGAAACGAGTTTAGACTCAAGTCAAGAGCTTTATAACCTCAGAGCCTGCTCTCACATCATCGCTGATTTCTTCAAGTTCCCTTGTTTCCTCTTCAATCATCTCTTAACTCTTTAGACACCCTCATAGGTTCAGCACAGTTCTAGGGAAAATCCAAACAGTTATTTCTTACACATCTACTACATGCGTTTCATAATGCTTTATTGAATGTTACCTGCATTGATTATTTACTAGTGTTGTCCAAGGATACAATCAGCATGTAGCCATTATACTGCCTCCATTAATTACATAGTCATGGAATTACATGTATATTGTTTTAATTTCAGATGGCTATTAATTCTTTTAAAAACTCCCGTTTCATCTCATAGTCCATCCTCTTCTCTTTTCCCAATTATTGTTTTAATTCATTTTTTTAATGTTTTATTTTTGGCGGGAAGGGGCGGCTGTGGAGAATTGTTGAAGCCAATGTAATAAGTTTCTCCGTCGTATTTGTTTCAATACCATCGTATTTACGTTGGATGAAACGCTCACCTCACCTCACCTATCCCGTAACCGCGGAGGTCGTTGGGGCAGCAATGACGACTCGTGTACCAGCCTTCTCCACGCGTTACGGTCTTCCGCTACTGTTTTGGCTCCGGCAAGATCAAGGCCTGTCCATTCTTTAATATTGCATGTCCAACTTTTCTTTGGCCTTCCCTGTCTTCTCCCTCCTTCGACTGTTCCCTGTAGAATCGTCTTTGCAAGTCCATCGCTTCTCGTAACATGTCCATACCATTTCAGTTTCCTCCTTTTTATAATGGTGAGGAGATCCGTATGAGGTCCAATGGCTTGAGTGATCCGTGTTCTGACTTCAATATTTGTCACATGGTCTTTGTATGATATACCGAGAAGCCGTCGGTAGCACCTCATCTCCATCGCATTGATTCTCTTTTCTATCTGGGCTGTCAGTGTCCAAGCTTCACATGCGTAGAGAAAGATGGATATTACAAGGGACCTAAGAAGTCTGATCTTGGTGCACAGCTGTATGCCTTTGTCCTTCCATATGGTGTCCAACTTTGTGAGAGCAGCAGTGGCTTGAGCTATTCGGGCGATAACTTCCGGCTTTGATCCTTCGTCAGTGATAATGGCGCCCAGGTACTTGAATTTTGTTACTGATTCAAGAGGTTGTCCATTTACATGAATGCCAGTTAGAGGGCCTGATGCTAAGGAGTTTGCCATCACTTTTGTCTTTTCTGCACTTATTTCCATTCCATAAGCTTTTGAAGAATCGTCTAAGCGTTTCACTAGACTTTTGAGTTCCTGTTCCGTACCTGCCAAGCCATCAATATCGTCAGCAAACCTCAAGTTGGTGATTGTTCTGCCTCCGATGCTAACCGATCCAACGTGATCTTCCAGTGCGTCAGTCATAATCCTCTCTAGAAAGATGTTGAAAAGCGTCGGTGATAGGAGACAACCTTGACGTACTCCTTCCGTTGTTCGGAACCATTCACCAACAGACCCGTTGTAGAACACTGCGCTGTTCGCCTTTTGGTATAGCTGTTTGATACTTTCAACCAGTTTTGGGCTGATGTTGTACTTGGTCATTGTTGCCCATAACGCCTCATGCGTTATGAAACGCTAGGATTCCAGAAATTTCACATTTTGATAATTGTCTCAATTTCTGCCTATTGAAGACCTAAAAACGTAAAAATTATCAGAACCTGTACCGTGAATAAAACTCTTGACAACAATGTCTCCTAGTTGAATGGACTTGAACAAAAACGTTGGAAGTTATAAATATACAGTGAGAAAAAGATGGGGTCAATAATTGATACATATGGTGCTTACTTAGTAAACTTTGAGTAGTATGTATATACAGTGCTCCTTCTCTACAACGACACCCAATGGGAGACAAATAGTACGTGCGTTGTTCGGAGGGAGTCGTTATAGGGAATGAAATTGATTCACATTTGCAAACAGCTTAAAATCCAGATCAGACGCCGCGTCACTCGGCGTCTGATCAGGATTCAAACTTTTTGTCACTCGTCATTAAGTTTTTTTATTGTCAAAATGTCCATTATGTAACTTTGAGAAAAACAGCAGATGACAATTTAAGCAGACGATATTGCAGCAGTAAAAGCATAAGACATAATTGTCTTGTTTGGGGAACTGCGGCAAGGGTCGTTGTAAGGAGGTAGTCGTTGTTGGGAGGACCGTTGTAGGGAGTGAACGCTGTACTTTACAGTAGCTCCCTCGATTGGCGCTGGTAATTTTGGGCATTGCTATAATGATGATGATGATGATGAGTAGATGGTGATGATGATGATGTTGATGAGTTTTTTTGTTCGCTTGGTTGGTTTGTTTGTTTTTGGCAAAGAAGTACAAGACAAACCCAACGATATACATTTTAACTCTTACCGTGCTAATGGTGAAACAATGAAACCGTTGCAAACAGTTAAGATTCTGACAAGACGCCGCATAACGCGGTACATCAGTATCCAAACTGCTTGATACTTTCACCCTATTTTGAAAAAAATATTTAGAACAAAAAGCAAATAAAAAAATATATATACCCCGCATGCTAAGAGTTAAGGTTTCTTGTAAAGTGTTTTTTGGTGCATTTTTGAAAGGTGATTTTTTGGTCATTTATGGAGCAATGTTGCATAATTTCATATCAAAATGTTCGTATTGAAATAAACAAGCTTATGAGATAGCTTACAATTTGAAAGGAAAACTGTGTATCTTGATTTTGAACAATATGTTTGGATTTGCACCAAAATGTGAAGCAAATTTTCTGTACTGAAATTCAACAAATCCTTCCTCTATATTGAAGAATATGCTTTACATGAGGTAGTAGGACCAAAATCCTGACGAAATCCACTAAAATAACAACAGAAGAAGTCATGGAATATTTGACAATTTTCAAGGACAACACTATTTTGCCATGGGGGGACTACTTATTTTTTCCAAAGTATGGTGGGCAACACGAGTCTCTGTCAAACATTATTACATGTATAAATATGCAGACTGTGTTATTTTTTTTATCCTTTTTTAACTGAATTATACCTTGAGAATACATTGAGAATCGTTGTTGGGCTCTCGCGGGAGGATCTGCTTCTTTATAAGCCCATCCTCTTCCTAAAAGTCTTCTATAACTGTGTTTTAACGCATGTTGCAAGATATATACAATGATTATAATGACTTCATTGCGTATAACGATTACACAATTGCTATTCAAATCCCAGGTCTCTTTATGCGTCTAAGCTTGCCAACGTGTTCCTTACTTTGCACGTGCGCAGATACAGGTGTTTCACTGTAAAGAGCGCTACATTCATTACCGCGAAAGCAAGAGAATCTCTCGCCACGGTCCGCTCGCCTCAATGCGCAAAAAGGAGGAGTGACCGTGGAGAACGATATGTTTGAGAGAGACATAATGGGTGGTGGCAGCGCTATGGTCTGGGTCATAGGCATTCGGCCCGTTGGCTATGACACTACCCCCAGCTGCTACCCCCGCCCCCTCCACCACCACCAAACGTGGATATAATACCCTAAAATCTATCCATACATTCAATAATCATCATAAAAGAACTTTTCCTGAAGTTTCATGAAATTTAAAAAAAAGTATTTGTTTTGCTAATTTATAAGTAAAATAGTTGTACATGTATACATACATGCTACGAATTTTTTCTTTTTTTTTTAAAACTTCTCGAAACATTTGTTAAGGATGTTTGTTGAACATATGGATGTATTTTGACTCATTTTGAAAGATTTATGGGGGGTAGTAGCTAGGGGGTGGGGGTCATAGCTTACGCGCCGAAAACCTGTGTATAAAGCATCACACGGCGCGTATCACCACACAATTTCTTGCTAAAAATACATTAACGTCCTGCCTTGGCCTGTTTTATCCTCGGACATGAGCCCCATCGAACACATATCGGATGTATTTGATAACAAGGTCGGGTCAAATCATCAAATTTATACCATAATGACCTCCAAAGTGCATTGTGGTTGGAATGGCAACGTATTTGAAACGTTACGTAAAATCAATGAGGGGACGTATTCTGCAATGTATCCGTAAAATGGAGGGAACAGTGGTTACTAGTGCTTTTGTTAACATCACTTTAAATGCGCATCAAGTAAATGTTTGTTTCCAGATGCTGTGTGGTCATTCTAATTATTAAGAATATTCCATTTCGACCACTCTCAACTGAATTATTCATTAAAAAGTATGCAATATTTGATTCTAATCCAATGAAGTACACAAACACATGACTATGACATTGAAGCTTCGATTACAAAAATAATTCATCCGGCATATAAATGTATCAACAAAATTTATTACTTTTAATTCTATATAAACTGAAGTGCGATCCTCTCTGTGAAAAGTGTTGTAAACTTAATGACGTTTTTTTAATTCGATAAATATTTTTAAGGTAAAATCTTTCTATATGTATATCCTCCATTTCTTAAAATAATTTTCAACATTGTATCATATCACCACGGCTTCGTCGATGACCAAGCAATTTTTGAAAACCAATCGTTCGGTACATGTAAGGTTGACAATCCAGGAGACGCTTATTGGTAGGCTTACATAATTTTTAAACACTTCTTTTAAGAATAGATACCATAGTACATGATAATAGTGTTTCCATATTGACCTGGCGAGTGCTTTGTACAAAATTATGAAATAGCTTTTCGCAATGTAATAATACATTCTGATTATTAAGGATAATACACTGTTGGATTTGTTATCTTTTTCAGCTATATGACTACTTACTTTTTAATCCTGTTAAAATATTACCCCTAAATCCCCCTTTTCGATAGCAGACTCAATGTCCGCAAAGTTCAAAGTATACTGGTAATATTGGTTGTCTCTTCCAAAGTGTATGGTTCTGTAATTTTTCACATTAAACGCAACAGCCACTTTGACTATGTGTAAGGCATCTAAGTCGTGCTGGATAATATCAATTTTAATGTCTTTGTTGTATAGTTTGGTACCATAAGCGAATAATTTCACAATACTACGTATAACTTCAGGGGTAGGGGGTCATCTATTATAAACATATGAATAATATGGGTCCCAGGACACTTCCCTGGGGTACCCCACTTAAAATGTCTTTCCACGAAAAAGACGAGGGTCCTTTCACATATACATATTGCCTACGTCTAGTAAAAAAGTCACGTTTCCATGACAAAACTGGAATTCTGATACCAAATACTGATACTTTGCGAGCAAACGTTGATGTACTATGCTCTCAAAAGCTTTGACAAAATCTAAATATACAATATATTTTCCCAAATTCTATCACCCTCAATGTAATGTGACTAATCATCTATGTATTCAATTAACTGTAAAAGGCAGGATCCCCTAGAACGAAAACCAAATTGAGCATCAGATAAACTAATATATGATTGTTTCTGACTAAATTTTCAAATATCTGTGCCCTTATGATTGTTTTTAAAGACTTTTCCTCAGTCCTTTGAAAGAGTCCCCCCCATAGAATTTGAGGTGTCAATGTAACTGTCAAAACATGTTCAGCACGTGCAGCCGGTGGGTGTACCAATCTCAGTTTAGCTGGTGATAACCAGATTATACTCACGCTCTAGTGCTTTCTTATGGTTAGTTCTAACCAAACTATCAAATATAAAGGTAGAGTCTCACACGAAAGGCTTCAACGGCTCTTTGCTAGCGACATGGCCATAAAATCCATGATTTTTGCACGGAAATTGTCTGGCAAGGTGTTATGATCGAAAGGTCATCTAGGGATGTCTTTAAATTCTTACAACTACTGAAGTAAGGCTATCAGGGTGGTAGTTGCATAATTATACTCATGAACTATTACAGTATTTTAATGTGTGTGTATGTGTGAAATGCAGAAGCAGAATATACGTGAAAAAAGTAGTAAGGACAAAAAATAATTGTGTGTCTCTGCCCAACGAAATCGTCGGTTGTGTCTCTACTAGGACACCATAGAAAACCTTGTCCAAATCGTGCAATAGTATATACATGATGAGCATTAAAAATGTTACCCCTGTACCTGCCAAAGGCTTCAGTAGTTTCAC